>BSBM01000456.1:40806250-42255625 GCA_027924585.1 Larix kaempferi
AATAAGAGTTGTCCTTGACTTACAACTGTCCGCTCAACCGTCGATTGCAAAGTGGTAACTTTAGTGGCTATCTTTAGAGCATCACATAGGCTATTGTGAGTGGAACACACTTGCAATACCTGAGACAGACTTTGGAACTTTTACTCCTTGGGAGGGTGAGTGGTCAAGTACCAACACTTGCACCCCTGGCGATTAAAGTTTATTGTAACTATTTCTCACACCTTTGCTTCTAGCAATTGTATGAGGACATGATATCCCTCAGCAGTTACAAGTTTTGGAAGGCCCTACAATCCATCTTTTCACTGAGCTTCGGTTCTTTGGAAAAGTAAGTTTGCTTGCTTGAAATCTCTAGGGAATTTTTCCTATGTGGACACTTTATTTTGTTGAGTCTAGACTTCCTTAGGATTGTTTGATTCAAGCTATTATTTTAAACACATCCTTTTATCAACTTCTTAGAAGTGACTACTATCCCGATCCACTAGTCATGGCGGCAGCGAGGTGAGTCACTAGAACTTGAAGGCCCTGCTACAGTGCATAGATAGATACAAAAACCACATTCTAATGACTTGGAAACAAAACTTATTTTCAACTCAATTAACATTACTCTAGAAGAACAACATAAAATCAACACTGAGAATTCATCGTCACATCATGAATTGAATACAGATGTAGTTGATAATCTTACTCTAGTTGAAATTGAAACATTGAAACATCACACACATGCTCATGAAATTCCTCCTTTGATGAGTCTTTTAGAACCAATTACACTTACTATCCGTGAGTCACCGGGTAATATCAAACCTCTTTCTAAAAGTTTGCATGGCATGCACAATCCAACACAAAACCCCATGGCTTTCTCAAACATTGGTTTCCCATATGCTTTGGCTAACCAAGGTCAACACACACAAGGAGTGAATCAGAGTCCTCATGGTATACAAAACACTTGTCCAAACTCTACTTCCAGGGGAAACCCTTCACCATGGAATGGTAGTATTCCCGGTGGAAGCAATGAACTAGGAAACATTTATACCAATTGGGGCTATGCTCCTCATATTAGTGGAAATGCCCCGAGGGGTTATCCTCCAAATTATCATAGAACAATGCCTAGTGGAAGTCCACCTATCAACCCCATTCCTCCATGGAGTGGGGAGGCTTTAGGAAGTATCCAATCTTCTTGGGGCCCAGCTTCTCAAGGAGGATATCAACCTTGGAATGCTTATCCAAACCAAGGAAACATTCACTGGAGTGGTCTGATTCTAACTAGTAACCAATATAATTAGGGCCCACCCCCGCAAGGGGGCAATCCACTCATGAATCCCAACCAACAATGGAATGGTAATGTTACACCCAGTCATCAATCTTAATGGAATATACCTCTGCAAGGGGGCAATCCATACATGCAATCTAGTTCACCATGGACTGGGCAACATTCAAGAAGTAACCAACCTTTCTGGATTCCACCTCCGCAAGGAGGTAGTTAACCTTGGAATGATTTTCAATACCAAGTTCAACTACCGTGGTATGGTTGGGATCTAGGAAACAACCAAACTTCTTGGACCCCACCTCCACAAGGAGACAATCCACCCAATGGTCATGTTTCAGGAAGTAGACAAACTTCTTGGGATCAGTCTCTGCAAACTGGAAACCCACCTTGGAATTACTATCACAACCAAGAACCACATCATTGGAGTGGTCAGGTTCTAGAAATAAACCAATCTTTTTCATGACTAACCCTGCAAGGGGGCAATCCAACCATTAACCCCATTTCGCCATGGAGTGGTCAGGTTCTAGAAAGTAACTAATCTTTTGGGAACCAACCTGCAAGACCTGCGTTTGATCCAGCTAGGCTACCACATGAACCTCATTCCAATGGTATGATGGATTCCTTCAGCTGTCTTGAACAGATTACCCCACATTCGGGACAAGTTTCTATTTAGAATTTGCAACCCACAGTTGGCTAGGCAATGCAGGAACCTGCTAATCCCTCGAACACTTCTGACATCCCTATAGTCTCATCGATAGACCTTATAGGAAAGAAGAAGAAGTATAAGAGTAATCAAAATGCTAAATCTGGAAAGGGGGATGCACCAACTATGCTTCAATGCTGTGGGAAACAACAACCCACTATTTTGACACCAGTACCTCCTCCAGGAGGAAACCAGCCAACCCCCCCATAAGAGGGCAATGATCCTAATGCCAATGTCTTCATGTGTGATCCTGAGATGAACATTCTGTTGATGTATATGTAACTTCAGAATGTATTTCACATATATGTATATTGTATTCCTATAGAGATGTTATTATTCCTCCATACGGAAGTGGTTGTATTCCTATAGAGAGGTTATTATTCCTCTATACGAAAGTGTCGTCATTTATATTGTAAGTGTCGTAACTTATACTTGATGGGTTATTAGACCACCTTGTTGGGGTCGGCCCTGTATAAGTCATGTGGGTCAAAGGGTTATTAGACCACCCTATTGGGGGTCATCCATGTGGGTCAAAGGGTTATTAGAACACCCTAGTGGGGGTCGGCCTAGTCAGCATTATGATAAGTGGTTAAGTTGAGGCCGACCTAGTTGAGTAAAGGTCAAGTCAAGTTAGTGTATAAATAGAGAGTGTGTCTCTCTCATTTTACACATTCTATTCTCTCACTAACACTTGGGAGAGTAGCGCACTTGTGGAGGAGGAGGCTCTGCTGCTAGGAGAAGACTATCTCTTGTATTCTGGTTGTATCATTGCTCTATCTATCTCTGAGGAAGTTATTGGGGTTTTTCACCTTTATGGTTTTTTCCAAGTAAACTCTGTGTCTCTTGTGTGCTTGCATTATTGTGTCCATGATTGTTATGCTGTAGATTTGCTGTACATGTTGTTCTCTCAGCTAAGATCCTAGATTAGATTGAAGTAAATTCTGAAAATTTAACATGGTATCAGAGCTAGCCTGAAAGAAGGCATGATATGGCATGTATGACATTTGTTGCACTTATGATGCTAGGGCTTGATATAGAAAAAACCAGTCATCGTAGCACTTTCGCTATAAATCCGTTTTGGAAAATTTTTAGGATCTGAAACCTTTACAAGTCGAAGATTAAATACCCATGTACCTTGTGTCCAAAGTACAACCTCTAATTCGTTGTAATTTGTGATTTATAATCTATACAATATAGGGTTTCGGCCTCTTCCCGATCTGAGTCAAAATCAGGTGACCATGGGAAAAAGGTCATAACTTGGGCTAGGAAGCTCCAAATGCAATTTTGTAAAACATGACTGATAGTAAACAGACTGTACTATCTCAGAAAAAGTTTTCAAAGGACGAAGTTGAACTAGTGACACGTGGAAAGCTGTACAAGTTAGCTCTCCTGTATTATCCCATAAACAGGTCAAGTTGCGACACTTGGCATAACTCTGTCTCAGAAAATCCAATTGAGGGAATACCTATTGCGATGGAAAGATAACAGGTAGGGATATTGCAGAAACATTTTTCAGAGGCCGAAGTTGAAATAGTGACACGTGGCATGCCGTACAAGTTCGCTCTCTTGTATTATCCCATAAACAGGTCATGTTGCGACACTTGGCATAACTCTCTCTCAGAGAATCCAATTGAGGTCAGACCTGTCAGGATGGAAAGATAACAGGTCAGGCTATCTCAGGAAACATTTTCAGATCCTTTGGATTGTAAAGTTTGGAGTTACACCAGAAACAATCGGGTACATATTTATGTCAAAACAGAATTATTTTTTAGTACCTTCATTCATGGCTTCCGGGATTTAAGGCTTTGGAGAAAGTTGGAATTTTTGTAATCAGAGACCACGGATGAATGATACTGATCAAAATAAAAATTTAGAGACCAAGATCATAATTTTTGGTTGGGAATAAGGTCGGGCTTGATCAGACCCTAGTTCGGGACTTTGATAAAAAAAGTGGAAAATTAGGGCTTCTATAAAAATGGGAATTTTTGAAATCTGTGACCACGGCTGGAAGCTCCTCATAAAAATAGAAGCTTATAGCCTTGGATCAAATATTTTGATTGGGTAGAAGAGTGGGCTTCATCAAACACTAGTTCGAGGTCACGTCCAGTGAATCCGGAAGTTTCAAAGGCAAAATTGAGGAGTGAAACTTTGCAGTTTTCAAATTCTGAATATACCAGTTTGATCAGCTCATCAAGGCACATATTTTTATCCTTTCAGAAGTTTGAAATTCAAAGTTTGAATTTTGGGGTTTTCTCTGAAAAACCCTAATATAGCTCCAGATCCAGTTCCTGCAAATCAAGTGGATTGGGTTAATCCTAGAAGAGGATGGATTGGTCACCTACATAAGTGAAGAAGTTCTTGTTTCAGAGGGAGATGAGGCTAAGGCCTTCCATAAAAAGATTACAAGCAATCTTGATAGGTATGACTCATCGAGGTATGTTTTGAGATTTGTTCATGATTAAGTTTATGGTATGTTTGTCTTCATGTTATTATGGTTAATACAATCTTGATTTTAGACTTGTCTTATCACCTTAATAAAATTATGAATGCACGATAGAAAATATTCATTGATTAGGGTGTTGACACTTATGATTGTACTAATGCATTATGGTGTTGTATAAGGTTTATGTTGTCTACTAACATGAAAGGTACACCAAGAAAGACAAATCATGTTCTGGTTCAAGAACACATGATCATGATGACATGAGGACAAAGATTCATCCATTGTCATGGATCACATAGAAGATCTACTTTTGATGTATGTATAACTTGGTTCTACAATGGTTAACTTATGAGACATGTAGGTTACTAGCACAAGTCACTGAAGAGAACCATAAGACATTATACGGGTATGTTAGACATAACTAGCTAGCATGCTAATCCAGGTATGTTTTTCCTATATCAAGCTAGAATCCTACCTTGGGTTAGGATCTTATATTTTTGTGTTGTTGATAATGATTATTCATGAAGTCATAGGTTTGAATAGTCATGGTTGTATGCATATTATGTTTCTTACCATAATTGATGATATGACTAACCAGAAGAATCATGAAGGTATAGGTTTGAGTAATCACGGGTTTTATGCATATTATATCTCTTATCTTGATTGATGATTTAACTAACCAAAGAGTCCTATGATCAAATAAGAATATGCATGAGTAAAAAAAGTCTTCCCTGAAACCTTGAATACTAATGTTTATTATCTGTGTTTGAAATGATCCTGACTATACATGCTTGAGATTATTGTGTTTTGATAATATTAAGATTATACTAATGAATGTTTTATTACGTATGAGACCTAGAGGATAACACAATGATGATACTAACAAGCATGCATAGGGATCGAGAATGAATATAAGTTTAAGGACAAGTAATCCAAGAAGCAAAGATCAAGAGGGAGTACACTCCAATGGTTTTTGCAAGGATGCAGATATTCAGAGGGAGTTGACCATCTCTCTACATTCCACAACAAAAAGGTGTAGAAGAAGCTACTTCAGATTAGGACTCCAGTAGCTCCTGCAAGGAAGTGAAGACTCAGAGGGAGTCCACCCAATGAACAAACAAAGATAAATATTTGAATTGTCATTTCTTAAATAATACTGTTCAATAATGTATATACTGATGTTCCTAGAATTAGGTTGTGTATTATGCATATTAGAATAATTGCATTGATGAACAGTATACTACTAATATGCATGGGTAAGTGGCCTATGGCACTGTACAACATTCCATTGCTACTTATCTAGAATGAAACCTCTTTGCTGACATGTTGGGAGTTGTGCACACTCTTAACAATGTTTTGGTAGAGATTGGAAGGCATCTAGAAAGTTATGGGATATAGATAAATGTTGTATTGAAGCATTGGCTAAGATAATTGCATGACTGTATGACATATTTCTTTATGTGTAAGAATTTGTTCTGAAAATTATGAGATGTTTCTAATCATGCAATTTAACCTGTTTTGTAGAAAAGACCGTATATCTTCACCTACAAAAGGACTACAACATTTGTTCTAGCAACAAAGATATAACACATATTTCAAGAAATCTAGAAAAATTCTATTCCACAGACTTCTATGACATTGAATTTTTTTGTAAACATTTTATTTATTTCATTTAATTTGTAAAAATTATGCATTAAATAAATATTCCATTAAAATTGGAAAAACTAATCCTAGAAAGAATGTTTTTATTGATCACAAATTTTATTTACTCCAAGTGTTTTTAATATACAATCATAAAAAATGAAATGTTGTATCATTTATAACTAGTTCGGTATGCCATAAATTAGGAGGAGTATATGAAAATCTGTAATTTGTTGAATCGTGAGAAAAAATATTCATGAAGATATAAAATGTAGGATTAATGAAGTTAAGTTGCACACATAATTGCATGTTTTATTACAAGAAGATCTCTATCTATATTTGAAGTGAACAAAGTATCATATTAAATATTTTTATTGTTACATAACATATTATAATATAGCATGATTGGAAGGAAATCACAATATTAAATTAAAATAAAATAAATTATAAGAAATGTATTGATGTTGAACCAAATAATAACTATAAATTTGTCAAAATTGGGATAGTTGTTAGGTACAACATTATACATACACAATGAAAGTGTGAAGAAATCGAATTAAGAAATCATGGCCGAGAATTACTTTCACCAAAAGGCAAAGAAAATGATAAGATTTTTAAATGTCGAAGAAATAGATGTTGAAACATATTTTTCAAATCTTTTAGTTGAACTTTATATATGACCCCATGCTCTTTTGAATTTATTTATGGCACATATCGAATGAGTCTAAATAGTCCACTTAGTACTCATTATCAATTAATTATATGGTTTTACATTGTATTTTATTCCAAAAATTACATACCACATTTATACATTCATTTAATGCATATAAGAAGATAAAAGATAGAACATAGCTCGTGCTTTGTTGGCTTGTAAGAGATTATTTCAGTTAATCATAATTGAGTTAGTAATACAAACTTACAAAAAAATGAATTGAGAAATCAAATTTCTTATAGTTCAATGTCACTCACTTATGACCAATCACGTACTACCCTTAATACCACTTAGCACTCATTAGCAATAAATTTTGTGTTTTTAAACAATTGCAAATTTAATTATATGGGGCTTTATTTCAAAAATTACATACTGCATTGATAAACTCCTCTTATTAATGAATATACGCAAATAAAAGTCAATAATTTATTTCATGCCTTGTTGGCTTATATGAGATTATTGCAATTATAAACTATTAACTTAAGAATACACATTTACAAAACTTTGTGCGTGCCTTGTTGGCTTTTATGAGATGATTTTAATTACAAATATTTGATTTAAGAACGCAAATTAAAAAAATATTTTGAATGGGGAAATCAAGTGGTGTATGATGCAAAAAAATGTCAAACTAAAGGCAATCATAAATAATATTAATAATTGTATTTAAATATTATTGTTAATTCTCATCTATCTATAAAAGTTTTAAAAACCTACAAATTAATTCATCAAAAAATGTGTCCAACTTGTATTGAAATATGGCAATGTACGCGTTAACAAATTTCTAAAAATTAATATCTTCACCTACTATAAAGAACTCAATGTTCTATTGAACATTCGAATGTAGTTGCGTTTCTCTTTGATACGATGAAGTGTCTTAAAAAGGGGGAATAGAATTTGGACAAGCCAAGTATCAGGTTCATGTCCTATATAAGCCTTTGTTAAGATACAATTTGACCGGTATCCGGGGAATTGAGAAGTAAGCTTTGATGTATCTATTAGCAATATATTTGATTCTTCGTACATATTTCCATATTTGGACCACACATCACTTAACATTTTCTCATAAAATTGTATCACACTACATTATTTGAATTTTGTTTGCAAGTGACAATGAGACCTGTCCCATATGAATTCAAAGTCACTTGTATCGGTATTTGATTTTTCAACTACTTGTTGAATGTTTTTACATTGTATTTTATTCCAAAAAATACATATCACATTTATACATTCATTTAATGCATACAAGAAGATAAAAGATAAAGCGTATCTCATGCTTTGT
The DNA here is from genome assembly GCA_027924585.1 of Larix kaempferi. Lineage (NCBI taxonomy): Eukaryota > Viridiplantae > Streptophyta > Pinopsida > Pinales > Pinaceae > Larix > Larix kaempferi. Next base: position 40,814,293 of record BSBM01000456.1, read on the forward strand.
TGGCTTTTATGAGATTATTTCAATTAATCGTAATTGAGTTAATAATACAAACTTACAAAAAAATGAAATGAGAAATGAAATTTCTTATAGTTCAATGTCACTCACTTATGACCAATCTCGTACTACCCTTAATACCACTTAGCACTCATTAGCAATTAATTTTGTGTTTTAAAACAATTGCAACTTCAATTATATGGGGTTTTATTTAAAAAATTACATATTGCATTGATAAACTCCTCGTATTAATGAATATAGGCTAATAACAGTCAGTAATTTATTTCATGTCTTGTTGGCTTATATGAGATTATTGCAATTATAAACTATTAACTTAAGAATACACATTTACAATAAGTTATAGATTGGGAAATCAAATGCCTATACCTTTCAAAATCATTCATCTATGACTCATCATGCTTTAATCTAAATTCTAGTACACTTAGCACTCATTATCATTGAAGTAATATTTTTTGTAAGAAATGTGCTTTTATATAGATGGAGGTTTAATTCCAAATTTGTGTGTCACTTGTATTAATGCATATAGATCAATAAAACTAAAGAGAACTTCATTCCTTGTTGGCTTTTGTGAGATGATTTAAATTACAAATAATTGATTTAAGAGTATGTAATTTAAAAAATATTTTGAATAGAGAAATCAAGTGTTGTAATGCAATTGTATTAATATATATAGATAAATAAAACTAAAGAGAGTTTCTTGGATGCCTTGTTGGCTTTTATGAGATGATTTAAATTACAAATAGTTGATTTAAGAGCACAAATTTAGAAAATATTTTGAATGGGGAAATCAAGTGTTGTATGATGCAAAAACTTGTCAATCTAAAAGCAATCATAAATAATACTAATAATTGTATTTATATATCATTGTCAATTATCATCTATCTATAAAAGTTATAAAATCATACAAATTAATTCACCAAAAAATGTGTCCAACTTGTATTGAAATATTGCAATGTAATCGTCAACAAATTTCCATAAAATAATATCTTCACTTAATACAAAGAACTCAATGTTCTATTGAACATTCGAATGTAGTTGCGTTTCTGTTTGATACGATGAAGTGTCTTTAAAAAGTGGCATAGAACTTGCACAAGCCAAGTATCGTGTTCATGTCCTATATAAGCCTTTATTAAGATACAGTTTGACCGATATCCGAGGAATTGAGAAGTAGGCTTTGATGTATCTATTAGCAATACATTTGATTCTGTGTACTTATTTCCATATTGGGACCACACGTCGCTTAGCCTTTTCTCATAAAACTGTATCATACTACATGATTTGGATTTTGTTTGCAAGTGACAATGGGACCTATCCCATATGAATTCAAAGTCACTTGTATCAATATTTGATTTTTCAAGTACTTGTCGAATGTACTTGTTAGTAACATTTGATGTCCATATCGCAACATCATAATGTTTTAGGCAGTATTTTAATACTTCTAATTGAAAAGGCCTACAAAAGTAGGATCTATCACCAAGCTCCCAATCTAGTTTTCTTTGAATTTGACAACTCGTTTCATCTTTGGAATACGACGAGAAGAATACTCCTTCCATTTCAAAGATAAACAAGATCTTCCGACTGATATTAACTCCCATCTGCATTGCTGCCATATATATAACATTAACATATTTTCACTTCAAAACTTCATTGCTTAATGGCATCAAAACATATCCAATTTATTTCCACTCCCAAACAAACAACTTAATGAAAAAAATAAAAGTAATTTCCGTGGAATAGTTTTTTTATACAAACACATTCAACTACTACTCAAATCACTAATTTTTAAGAATTGTAATGAGATCAACTACAATTTAAAAATATAATTACAATAGTCAAATTCATTTGAACTAATTATATGTTAATATCTACATACTACCTAAATTTACAGTTTTTAAGTTTAAATCAAGCAAATTATTTATATCTTCATTTTTACATACAACCTCATACGATATTTTAATTTTCAAGAAATTATAAGAAAAATTCATATAAGCACATTGCAATGAAATTCAAATCACAATTTAAAAATATAGTTACAATGGTCCAATTCAAACCAATTATATGTTAATTTATACACACCACCTAGATTTACAATTTTTTAAATTTCAATTAAACAAGCTAATTATAGGTAATTTTTACATACAACCTGATATGATTTTCCATTTTTTTAATTTCTAAGAAATAAGAAAATTTCATATGATAACATTGAACTAACATTCAAATCACTGATTTGTAAGAGTTATAATGATCAATTAAGATGCAATTGATAAATAAACTGCAATTGCTCAAACATAGTAATTGTACGTTAATTTATACATACAACCTAATACAATTATTTAATTAATATGGAATACTACATTTTTATGCAAACACATAAGACTATTATTCAAATCACTAACTTTTTATAACTCAATATCTCAATATAAATAAACAAAATAATAATATGTTAATTTATAATAATGACACAACAACAATCCTTATATGAGTATTATGAAATAATATTGACATTAAATTGATAATAAAATAAAACACAGTAATAACACATCACATGTAGAATTAAGTCATCAAATGTACAATGACCAAGAATTTATATTATAAACTTCAAGATTTTGTTTATAGAGGAAATGAATAAGTCATCTTAATGTACTATTAAAAGTCATTGAAGATTCTTCAAAATATCTCGAACATCGGGTGCCTTGTAGAATTTATTCAATAAGCTCCACAGATCAGCGATCAACCATTTATCCTCATTCTTTCCATCAAACGAAGGGGCAATAATCACATTTTCTTTCTTTGTCTCCATTGAACAATCCACTAGAATAGTGTTAGTAGCATCATATTGAGAATACATTCTCCACACTTTTTTCAGATGTTTTTTGTATATAACTTGTGTTGAATTATCAATGTCATTTTTTCCCTTTTGTTGTTTGTAATCTGAAACAGTCCATGTAAACAAAAATTTAGCTTGTAATGTTTTTGAAACCAGGTTTTTCATAACTCTTGTTGTGTTTTGTTTCAAAGATGTCGTCCAAATTGCAATGTCAAGAGATTCTTTTCTGGAACACATTTCAAGAAATGTTTTTGCATGTGGACGAAACCAAAATGATTTTTTCTCTATCGTGTAATCTGCGGCCCTTCCCATTTTCTCGATAAATTCTTTTTGTGATGCATCACCATCAATGCTCTGATAGAAAATGTTATTCAATTCAAAAATAACTAATTTATTTTGACTTATAATAGATGCAAAACAATAATGGATATCATAGTAAATTCATTTTATTCATGCTACATAAATTATTATTAAAAAAAATTGTTGAAGAAATACACTCACTTTGAGTATTTTTTGTACAAGTTATTGATAAGCCACACTTCTCTTGTATTGTCTTCATAGAACCTAGAGTCAAAATAACAAACCTTCAATCAAATACCAATAATACTTCTTTAAATCAATTTTTTTTTTATAAGACATATTTTATGTTTAATTGAAAATAAGAGACATGTGAAGTACCTGATATGATATCATGTTCTTGACTATGGCTTTCTGTCACATTCCCTTGATCACTGTCTTTTTTCTTTTCATTTGCCACTGTAATAAACATATGAAATGTTATAAAATGTATCAATGAATGAAATTCATTAAATAAATAGGCATAGAATCCAAAGAATCACTAGAGAAAGAACAAAACAAGTACAATACAACAAAAGAAACAAAATAAATTATGTACCTGGTATGGTATTTTCTTCGTCTTGTATTTGCATCTCGAAAACTTCTTCGACATTGTGCACACTATGTTAATCATTGCTTTGTTTCAAAGTGTCGTCGTTGTTTTCTTTACAATTTCCGCCATTAGTAGTTATAGTAAACATCTTGTTAATCAAGATTTATAAATAGCATAGAATCCAAAGAATCACTAGAGAAAGAACAAAACAAGTACAATACCTGGATATTCCAACAGCAATATATTAGACATTGGTTTTTGCAATTGGAAGGATTCTTGATTAGTCAGCATGGTAGTCCTTTGTAACTCATTTTCTACGACACATGCCATTCTTCTTCCATATGTACAGCAAGCCTGCTGTAAATTTGTCCCCGCATAAAGATAAATAATCAAATTTAGATCACTATGTTGTTGATGCATTTGCAATAATTCTTCCCAGAATTCAAAATCTCTCCCCTTTTCATCAGATATGTCTCTAAAACTGTGAGAGTATCTTGAGGCCTCTAAACTTTTTGACTCTTCACTATAGAAATGTATAGTTAAAACTATATCATAACTATAGTTATTTTGTTCTTTATATTCATAAAGACCGGTAGCCATTTTATAGTTGACATTTGAGTCCTTGACAACAATCTCCAGAGCTTGGCGTACATCCTTACAAGACCAAATTTCTACTAAGATAATCATAGTAAAATCTTTCAACCCATTTTTTTCGATTAAAAATCGAAACAATTCAATATAGTGATCCTTAAGGAATGATTCATCTTTCAAAGCCAATGTATCCAACACAACAAAGTCAGTGTATAACATTGGTTGAAACTGACAAGGAAAAGAGTGCAAAAGTGTTGACAAGAGGCTAGGACCCCCATAATGACAACCGAATTCAAAACTGTTCTCAATTTCCTGTATATCTGTCGATGCATCAATTATTCTATCAAGGACCACACAGGCTTGTGGAAAAAGGGACTCTATTTTTGTATTTCGTGATCCTTTTACATATTTACACCCTTCCATTGTCTTACAGAAGTTGGCAAATATGATATCAGTAATTCCATAATGCTCAAGAATATTGGATATTGTCAGAATCTTATCATTCAGATTCTTATCATGACTTTTGCAATATGTTACCATTTCCTCCAAAATTGTTCTTTTGGTTTTCAATTGTGAACAATAATCTTTCATTTTTATGGCATTGGTTGGATGGTTCACTGGAATAGAAAACCAGACAGTTCCATCCAATAGTTTATCTACTACAGAACACATTTCTTCAGCAGTTAGTCCCTGAAGGGGACGGAAAGAACTTGATACCAAATTGTTCAGACTATTTGTCTTATAGCTTGGATCCTTAGTTTGGTTTGGAGAACACATTAATGTCCCTAGTTTGTAACAATTAAAAACAACTTCCCATTTATCCCAAGTAGTATCATCAAGATATAACAAGACTTTTTTTTCAGCAAATTTTTTTTGTGGACAATCGAAGAAAGAGCACAACATTTCATCATCAACCTGTTAAAAAATAACAAATATAAATTAGTAAGAATGTGATATCAAAAATAAAATAGCCATGAATTTAGTTATAACAATATAAACTAAGTGCAAAAAAAAAAAAATTGCATACCTTGTCTTCAGCCGTCTTAGAATTCCCACATTTTTGTTTCTTTAATTTATTTGTGGCAATTAGGAATTGTCTTGCAGATCCCACAGAATCAATGAATAGAGTTTTGAAGAACACTGTGTTTGCAAAATTTAACTGGAAGCAAATACGAATCACCACACTGGGAGCAACTAATGGATCTAAGAATCGAGCATTACGTTCTTTGTACTTCTGTTTTGCCTCCCCAGATAGACTGTATTTAGGATTTGATAATATTTCTTTTGCTGCTTGAATGGTGTGTTGCCCATCAACTATCCAAAAATTGATGTTCTTGGCATTTATATCCATTTAATTCATGATTTTCACAGGGTTTCCAATCGGATCAGACTCTTTTGTGTCAAATGGAATCAGAAGAGCATCAGGCAATGATGCTTGAAATTTCTGTACGAATGATTTTACTAATACTCGAACATTTAAATCATCCCGTGATCTCAATTTATATAACTTGGGTGCTTCTACACATCTTCGAACATCCACCTTCATGGTAAAAGAGCTTGAAAATAAATAACTGTCCTTAAAATTTTCATGGATTTCATCGCATTGGTCAGCAAGCTTCTCTATCTGAGAGTCTTCTTTTTGGGATTTTACAAACTCTGTAGTAGGCATGAACTCACTTTCTTTAATGCTCTATTTTAGCTCAGCTAAATATACCCTTCTCAAAGCAAGCATTTGAGCCTTGAGTTTATCATCTGGTATTTTATCAAGTAGTTTACCTCTTTGTTGCAAATAAAGAAACACGGATGATGTTTTCTTACATCTCACATAGCGATATTTCATAACGTTGGTAATACGTTGTACAAGATCATCACAACTCTTTAGACCAGATTCATTGAAGCTCTCAAAACTATCCAACTTAAACTGTGACTTTTTTATTGACTCTGGGAATTCTGTATTAGTATCAATCAAATCTGGTCTAAATTTTGTGTAATCAACTTGGCAAGAAAATAATTTCACTTCATTTTCTTCAATTACCTCCATTTGAAAATCGATCTGACTATGATTGAAAGCATAGAAACTAACAATTATCCCTAGCCTTTGTATATCATTTCCATCCATGGATCCAAATAGATACATATCTGGAAACATATTCATGGGACTTTCAATCTCAACATACCAATCTTCGACATACTCATATGCAGCAGATGTTTTGAACTTTTTAATCAATTCAAAATTAGAGCCGATTATTGAATTTATAATCTGAGTTGAATGATGCTTTTGTTTTTTGAATGCTGATTGTGGCATTTTACTTGCTTTGGAGACAACAGCTTCTAAAAACAATAATAAGCAATTATTACTATAAATAAAATGAAATCAAAATCACAAATAATACCATATAGTCTTCTAGTCTAACCATTTAGAAATGAGAGAATAATATTTAAAACCACCATACCACATGGGGGAGACGTTGTTTGTGTGTCACTTGCAATTCGTTTTTTCTTCAAATTATTCCTTGGAATTGTCATTGCACCAGAGTCCATAGCTTCTAAAAACAATAATAAATAGTCGACTATAAGTTTAAATTGTTTTAAAAATACATGAAATAATGAGCATTATCAAACAATATTCTATTACATGTCTTTTATTCACATGCACAAGAATAATAAGGGTCATGTGTTATGGAAACATATTAAATACTTAGAGATAAATAAAAATCCATTGCATCTAGCACAAGTAGAGACTCATTAAAAAGAAAAGTTTTCATTCTAAAAAATGCTAGACGGAAATGCTTATGCTAGAAAGAAAGCTAGCAGTCGCTAGCTTTCCTTGATCTTTTGCCATGTGCTTATTTCAAAATAGAGCACATGGCACAAGCTCAAGGTATAAGCTAGCAACCACCAATCACCATGGACAGGATTTTTCTATTGGAAAGCTAGCGACTGCTAGCTTTCTTTCTAGCATAGGTATGTGTTATTATCCTATAAGTAAATGCTTATGCTAGAAGGAAAGCTAGCAGTCACTAGCTTTCCTTGATCTTATGCCATGTGCTTATTTGAAAATAGAGTACATGGCACAAGTTCAAGGCTTTCCTTGATCTTGTGCCATGTGCTTATTTGAAAATAGAGTACATGGCACAAGTTCAAGGTATAAGCTAGCAACCACCAATTACCATGCCTAGGGTTTTTCTATTGGAAAGCTAGCGACTGCTAGCTTTCCTTCTACCATAAGCATGTGTGACATGCTAGAAAAAAATGTTTATGCTAGAATGAAATGTAGCATTCGTTCAAAATAGAGTACATGGCACAAGCTCAAGGTATAAGCTAGCAATCACCAATCACCATGGACAGGGTTTTTCTATTGGAAAGCTAGCGACTGTTAGCTTTCCTTCTAGCATAAGCATATGTGTTTATGCTAGAAGGAAATGCTTATGCTAGAAGAGTCGCTAGCTTTCCTTGATCTTTTGCCATGTGCTTATTTCAAAATAGAGCACATGGAACAAGCTCAAGGTATAAGCTAGCAACCACCAATCACAATGGACATGATTTTTCTATTGGAAAGCTAGCGATGACTAGCTTTCCTTCTAGCATAAGTATGTGTTATTATCCTAGAAGGAAATGCTTATGTTAGAAGGAAAGCTAGCAGTCGCTAGCTTTCCTTGATCTGGTACCATGTGCTTATTTGAAAATAGAATACATGGCACAAGATCAAGGTATAAACTAGCAACCACCAATCACCATGTCCAGGGTTTTCTATTGGAAAGCTAGTGACTGCTAGCTTTCATTCTAACATAAGCATGTGGTTTATTCTAAAAGGAAATGCTTATGCTAGAAAGGAAGCTAGCATTCGTTCAAAATAGAGCACATGGCACAAATTCAAAGTATAAGCGAGCAACCACCAATCACCACCTAAAGCTAGCGACTGCTAGCTTTCCTTCTAACATAAAAACGTGTGTTATGCTATAAGGAAATATTTATGCTAGAAGAAAAGCTAGAATTCATTCAAAATAGAGCACATGGCACAAGCTCAAGGTATAAGCTAACAACCACCAATCACTATGGACAGGGTTTTTCTATTGGAAAGCTAGTGACTATTAGCTTTCCTTCTAGCATAAGCATGTGTGTTTATGCTAGAAGGAAATGATTATGCTAGAAGGAAAGCTAGCAGTTGCTAGCTTTCCTTGATATTTTGCCATGTGCCTATTTCAAAATAGATCACATGACACAAGATCAAGGTATAAGCTAGCAACCACCAATCACCATGGACATGATTTTTATATTGGAAATCTAGCGACTGCCAGCTTTCATTCTAACATAAGTATGTGTTATTATCCTAGAAGGAAAGCTAGCAGTCGCTAGCTTTCCTTGATCTTGTGCCATGTGCTTATTTGAAAATAGAGTACATGGCACAAGCTCAAGATATAAGCTAGCAACCACCAATCACCATGCTCAGGGTTTTTATATTGGAAAGCTAGCGACTGATAGCTTTTCTTCTAACATAAGCATGTGTGTTATGCTAGAAGGAAATGCTTATGCTAGAAGGAGAGCTAGCATTCGTTCAAAATAGAGCACATGGAAAAATAGAGCCCATTGTATTTCATGTAGGCTCGAAATGGAAAGTCATGACTTAAATGAAAAGACATATGAGTTTTCACTATACTTATGGAGAAATATATGATTAATATCATGTGAATCATTTAGAGAGGACTTGTGCCGAGTTCATTAATATGTTTTGGGTGTTCACGAACCCTCTTTCTTAAACAAAGGAGATAAATAATCAAGAGGAGGATGAGAATGAGACGAAGAGAAAAAAAGATTGACGAGTAGTGAATCTCCAATGGGATGTACTTCCATGGATTTTTCAATATAAGTACTTGATATTGAATCACTCATAATATTTGAAATTGTAAAAAATAAAATGTAAAATTTAAAAACCTTTGCTGTTAGAAATTCTTATCAACTTCTACAAGAAGACCTTCCAAATGATTATAAGGATGTGGGGACTTGATAAACATGCAATTATGTTTGTCCAAATTTTCACGATTTAAAATCAAAACAAAAAAAACAACTTCAAGTGCATGTTTACCCAGCTCTTCAAAACTGCACATATTGTGTGGGTAAAGAATTCTACTACGAATTTTTATTGTTCCCACTCTAATCTATCGTGGTTAATGGACTATGAACAAGACAAATCACAAGCTACAAATTAGTATAAAAGGTGCAACAAGTGAGTGATATGTTCAAAGTCGGTTTAGTGAAAGAGTCACAAAATGTAGATTATGTTTAATTATGAGTTTGGTAGGATGAATATATAAATATAAAAAAAGTGTATGGTTTTCCGCGGATATGTAACTGGGCCTTCCAAAAGCACAATTGATGGTGACAATGGAGTCCACACACCAATTGACTGGTGAAGGTAAGAAAGAGGCAGTTCTACTGGCGATGGGGCAAATGTTCCAATCTAGAATACTTGGCAACACCTCCCAACGGCAATAGCTGACTTTAGGAGTCAATTGCACCCACAAGTGCTCCTTGGTGATTTCCTAACTTTGGCCACTAAGATACCTTGCATCAAGTGTGGATCAGTGGTTCAGCCTGTACGGTATAGTGTCGTCTCCATACAACGAGTTGGGTGACTCGTAGGGGAGAGCAGGGAAACTATACCTCGGATTTAACCTCCTTGGGCACGGCGCACTTCTGATCCGGGTTTTCTTTTAACACTTGCTTATAGCAGGATTTATAAAGCACCCTATAAGTCAACAATGCTATGTTTCAAAATATACCTAATGAAAGTAGATTGGAGGGCATTAATGGATGCCTAGCCCAATCAATCCTACCTAACTAATTTATGTTTTGTGACCTCATGTGAAGCTTGGAGGCTACACCAAGAATATAATTTTTGAGATAATTTCTATTGCTAATAACAAGTAAATTATACAAAGACACTACCTCCAGTTTTCTATTGCTAATAACAATTAAATGTTACATATAGATTACCGCTAATGCGAAAATAGACATAAACATAGTAAAATATACATAAAGAAGACCTCCTTCATTATAGCTTTTATACCAAATTAAGTTTATTGGTTTACTTAAAGACCTGTGAACAAAAAAATAAATAAATTAAACCCATATAAATGATCCAAGTTTTCTTTTAACACTTGCTTATAGCAGGATTTATAAAGCACCCTAAGGACAACAACTATGTTTTTGGATGCCTAGCCCCAAAATCCTACCCAAACTACAAGATTCTTTTGTGCCCTCCTATGGAGGTATTAAGTGAGTAGATTTAAGCTATTTTTGAACTTAGTGAGTGACGAGAGAGTTTCTTGTGTGTGTGTGTGTGCATCAAAGAAAGTGACGGTTTTGAGCGCACATGAGATATTGCATATTTTTTTTTTCAACCGAAAAAAAGACGTACTATTGCTATTCCTTTGAATCAAATAGTACAAAAAGTTTCCCTTTTCTGCAAAAGGAACTTCCAGCATATAATGTGGTCATTGACCCATATACCATCACCACTAATCCACTACATAAGTTCTGCCCATACAAAATCTGTATACATCAAAAAAAGACATAGTTCTATCAACATACAAAATGTGGATCACTTCAGATGTCTTCCCTAATATAGTCTAAAAGAAAATAACATCTCCAGATTCCAATAAGCTGGAATCCATCCATTCCTCCTAAACCAGTAAACCTACAGGGCCCAATAAAGCTTTCTTTGAGAGATCATCCGCTAGACCGTTGTGTTCTCGAAAGATATGCACAAAGGAAATGTGCTCTTGCCTTTCAATTTCCATCCTAGTTCAAGCACACCAATGTGATAGCTCAATAACATTAATATCAAATTCTTTTGCAGCCCATTTTATAGTAACACAGGAATCTCCATAGACCTTTAAATTAACAAGAACAAAAATGTTGGCACATCTCAGAATGCACCAAAGTGCAAGTAGTTCTGCTTTCATATTGTTTCCTAGACCACAGTTGAGACAGAACGTGTAATAGTGATTCTCATTCAAGTATATTATACCACCCGCTGCACAAAATCCATTCTGGGCAGCCCCATCAAAACGCTCTAGTCTGGAGACTGATTCCCAGCCTTTCATAACCAATGAAGCCCTGTCCAAGCCACCTGACCACAGAAAGTTAAAAATCAATTTTCTGGTAACATTGAGGATGTATACAGATATCTCAAGAAGAGATAACCAATAAACAGGTATTCCCATCAAAACTGCCTTAATCAATGTAAGTCTGCCACCCACAGATAGCCATCTATAGGACCAGTGAGTAATCCTGGCTTCAAACTTCCGAACAAGCCACCACCAATCCTTTATCTGATAATTATTTGGTCTCAAGAAAAAGCCTAAATATTTTAACCCATCCTCTAATGGATACCAACTGAAAGGTAGAAAGGAATCAATATCCCTTCTATCAACATCGCTCAAATTATGAAAATAGAAACTAGATTTTGTGTGGCTAATCTTCATCCCCGAAACTCGACAAAAGCAATTTAAAATGTTCTTGAAGACCCTCCACTCATCAGCTGTTGCCAAACCAGCCAGTAAAACATCATCCACAAAGATAAGATGTGATATAACACAATTTATCCCCACCTCTATACCTTTGAGAAGACCTTCCTGCTTTGCAAATTTTATCATTCTACTAAGTGCATCAACGATCAAAAGGAACAACAAAGGGGATAAAGGACAACCCTGCCTTATCCCCCTCGAGCACTGGAAAAATGTAGAAGGGGAACCATTTATCAAAATAGCAATACTAGCTGATGAGACACAAGACATGATCCAGTTAATGACCAGTGGCGGGACCCCAATTTGGATTAGAATGAGCCTTAAAAATGACCAATTTACCCGATCATATGCCTTCTCCAAGTCTAATTTAAGCAATAAAGCTCTGAGTCTATGGCTCTTGATGGAATGTAGGAGTTCCTGTGATGCCCCGATGGCATCATGAATCTGATGAAAAGGATTTTCTTTTAAAATGAAAATAATGCAACTCAACCTAATAGAAAAACAACTAAATAAACCATGTGAACCATGTAAAAAAAACTAAATAAAATAAATTGTAAAAATTTAAAAAAAAATCTATAAACAAAATTGTGAAAGTAAAAAAAAATCTATAAACTTACCAAGATTTTCAACCTCTTTTTAATCCAGTCTTCTTCTTTACTTTTTGTTTGGCTAAGACTAAAGCTAATGCCAATGCCAATGCCATTTTTTCTCATAACTTCATCTTCATCTTAGTTGGTCTTGCTTCTTTGATAGACAATAATCTAGAAGCTATGAAGCCAAGACTACTTGAATGGAAACTGTACAATATATTGAAACTATCTGTAAGTTACAAACTTATATCAAATAATTAAATATAAAAAACACTAGCTATTTAGCTATTTTTATATACAAGTAATGCTATATATTACATCTTATATACATTCATAGAGTTGATAACTATTTTTATGTACAAGTAATGCCATATACTTATATATATTCATAGAGTTGATAACTTTTTTTATGTACAAGTAATGCCATATATTACATCCTACATACATTCATAGAGTTGATTATACCATGGAGGTTTACAAAATGAAACTTAGAAATACAACATTCAAATAAATGATTGGAAATTATTTAAAATAGTTATTTAGGTCACCAATATTACCGGTTCAGTACTTGGGGAAAACCGAAAAACTTAGAATGGGTCACCAATGTGTTAAAAGATGCCCTCCTCTATCCCATAGGAAATATATATATATATATATATATATATATATATATCACAAAAAAGAGGTAGTTATATATTTATAAAAAGGTTGTTGACAAACCAAATAACATAAAAAGTACAAAAATTTCAAAAAACATTATAGTATTCTTGTATAAATATTTTCAACAAATATGTTAATTGGTCATGATGCTTTTTCTTTCTTACAATACCTACCTTATGAATTTCAAATTTAGTGCTATACTGCTTTACATAATTACTAATAAACAAGACAAGTAAAATGCATATATGAGAAGTTTAAGAGCCAAGATAATTTCCATTGAGGCCTTCTTCCATTTGTTGTCCTGCTTTAATTTTCCCTTGATCTTTTTGATTCATGTTGTTCTCATGGAATTGTGACGTGAAATAAAATGATATTGATGATATGGATCAATTGGTGATCGAATGGAAATGCTTGTTATGAAAGGTGTATCTTGCGGAATACTAACCTACAGGACACAAGGGCTATGGGATAGCCGGGTACTTGATCTGATATACGGAGAAGAACCTATCCAAGCAGTAAACCTTAGCAACCGAAATTGATGAAACGATGACATGGACCGATAATCTCGAGAGCAACAGAGTATGATTTGATAAGGGCGTAGGCCCAGTATGTTGAGAGGGATGGATGTGTTCCCACCCTATGTTCCTATGATACCCGAATTCGTGGGAGGGCCGTGCTGAGACACGCTCCCCATGAAGTTGTGATGATGACGGTCGGATGCCTGCTAGGGGAGGATAGGTCTGCTGTACAACCGACGCTATCGCTCTCAAGTTCTATGTGGTCAGGTCGATGAGTCCGACATCCACTTTTGTACTAGCAGAGGAAGGATAGGGAGGATGTGGCAGTAGGTTAGGATGGGAGGATATGCTAGTTAGTACTGTTGAGGGTTGGGTATTCGTTGACCTGGAATTAGTGGTAGTAGGTAGCTTTCCTTGCACTTGATTGATTAAACAAATGTAATCATAAGAATAATGAAATGAAATCTTAAAGGTTAACTGATAAAATAACCGATGATGTTTTAGTAATATTATGAGGAATGTATACTTGTTCAGTTGCATAGAGTATTATTAGTATTAGTTAGCTGTTATGCATAGGAAATATGACGTATGTCTATAGTACATGTCCGTCCTGTGCATACGCTGGCCACGCATGGACATTATGCACATGCGCAATAATATTGGTTTACAACCTACTTATCAAGATTTAACAATGATATAAGTTATCATGGATAAGTCAATTAAGTGTTTAGTGGATGACTTAATTAGTAAAATATTATCAAGTTCTCATGTGTAAAATAAATGTCAGTAATTGTAAGTATCCTCAAGTAAAGGTGTCTTCAAGGTGAAGTATAAAAGTTAAACATTAATAATAGAGGAGTGTGCTATATAATCGTTGATCATGATTAATTAAATCATTAATTATATTTCATTGTTTATACACAAAGGTACTATGTTGACACTTATCCATTAACCAAATAAATATTTTAAATTACTATTCACAATTTAAATTAATTACTATTATTATTAATTGTTATTGTTATTATTATTATATTATTAATATTATTTAATTAATAATAATAATGATAATAATCCCTTTTATAAAGTATAGTGGGTTGAATAATAATGAATTTATTAAATAAATTATTAATTTAATTAACGGACGGAATCATCCCAAGTAAATTAAAAGGATATGTTTGAATAAATTATTGAATAATTCCATTACTAGAGAGAAATTGGGATGATATAAAATAATATATAATCCACCTTATTACCTCAAAAGGGGATGCATTAATGATATGTACTTCCAAGACCACGACAGCTGATAAGGAAGTTGACTTTTGAAGGAGGTGGATTCCTATAAAGAGGAGAATTAACAAAGTAGTAAGGGGGTTATTGTGGGAGAACTGTGAGGATTTTTGTGAAAAAGGAGGAATGCCGAGGAGGGGGTTAACTCGAAGCTTTGAGGAGGTGGGAAACTCAAAAGAAAAGACTGAGAAGGGGGATAACTCAGTGGATGATTACCATGGAAAGTGGCTGTCGGAATTATCGGTCTGTGGGCTCGGGGGCTAGGAAATCCGTTGATTTCCTAGGGTCAGCACGATAATAGCTGATCGGCAGGGTGGACTCATCATTTTGGGGTTGTTAAGGTAACTTACAGAATCCATTCCAGAAATCTTCTTATCTTACTGCAATCGATGGTTTCAGGTATTTTTCTGAACCAGCTTAATTAGAATGTATTTTCTTTTATTTCCAAGCTATGCATGTCAAACGAACAGAATTAAATGGAAAGTTTTAGGATTATGTTTATTTAACTGCAGAGACATGTAAACATATAGAAAACAGACAGTTAAACATTTACAGAAACAGAAATATAGATGGTTGAATCTCTTGTTTTCTTCTAACAATAATTAAGGGAAAAACTAGGTATAACCTGATAACCTGGAATAGACCCAGTGCCTTAGGGCACTACAGTTGGTATCAGAGCGCAAGGCTCAGACACTGAGACCTTAGGGCCTAACTACACCTGTAACTTTAGTGAAATTTACTAGAAAATAACAAACCAGTATGATGGCTGCAAAAAGATAATTTGAAGAGCCTTTTCCCATTTATTCGTAAGGCATAACAGAAACATAATTTGAATGATATATATATATATATATATATAACTGCTTATTTAGGGCTCATTCTAGACCCCATTAAACAAACCTTTCCAGAAAAACAACAACATTTCTATATACACTCTTTTAATATTCAAACCCTAATATTAATCCAATGCTAAAGCATTTGGGATAAACAATGTTTTTAAACAAATAAATAAATACATATAAACCAAGTTACAACACTATATATATTACCGTTATAATATTTGGATCTAAAATTTAATACTAACAAATAAAAAACACTTCATTGCATTTATATAAAGAAATTGTATTCATAATAAATACGAAACAATGAGTCTCGCACAGGATTTACAGAGGGTTCTCCAAATTTCAGACCTGTAGCCAAAGTGATCAGTTTTCATTTCCTATTATTTTAATGCAGATCTGCCTTCTTTCCTGTAACATTTTGTTTTAAACATTCATTTCAATAAATGTGGCATAAAACAAATATTCAAATAATATTGTTGCATGTAATATTGTTTATAATACAAGCATCGCAGCAAATCCAACTAACGTAGTTGGAGAGATTATTTCGACGATGGAGTTGGATTTATAAATAATATACATAAAATTAAAGCTTAGTTTCCTGGAAGAGGATTAGCTTTTTAGTTAACAAATATTATCCCCATGAAAACCTATTTTGGGATTATGTAATATAACCTTACATTTATAATTTCAGACAGTTTCAAATCTGTGTGATATTTTTCTTCACTTTGTTTTATTGGGCCAAGCCCTATCGCTCAACACCAAGAGCATTTCAGATGACCGAAGGCCAATCCTAAAGGGGGCCCTCATGCACCAGTACACCCACGGGGGCTGCCACGCATCTCAACCACCCTGCAAGCGCCAGAGCAATCCTTTCCAAGGCCAGCCTATGCACTCAGCTCCAAGACAACCAGCTACCAAGACGAGTCGGAACCACGCACTCCATCGAATTTCAAGCGCAAAGCTCTCACAAGAGCATTACCTTCTTGGGTCTACGTACTCAACACATCACACACACCCTTAAACCCTAGCACTTAGCACTGCGAGCTCTCCACACGAGAAGCAGCCCTACAATGCCAAATAAAACCTTATTTCCTCCTTAAATAAGCATACTTTTGACGGCACGTGAGTCGGTTTCTGCGTTTCCCATGAGCAGTTTACTATACCGCTTTATTGGTATGCGGATGAGTAAGGAATGAACACGTGGGATGGTGGTTTCCTTTCCGCGACCACCAACCACCCTTACCATGCATGCATGTTGCCGACGCGGATTAAGGAGAGCCGTCGATCCTGTAGGCATACTTTTGATGGCACGTGAGACGGTTTCCGTGTTGCCCATGAGCGGTTTACTATACCGCTTTATTGGTATGCAGACGAGTAAGGAATGAACACGTGGGATGGTGGTTTCCTTTCCGCGACCACCAACCACCCTTACCATGCGTGCATGTTGCCGACGCGGATTAAGGAGAGCCGTCGATCCTGCCTTGGCGTCAATCCCCATGCAAAAAAGAAAAGGTTTTTTTTTGCGTTTTATATTGTTTTAATTTTTTATTATTATTATTTTAAATTAATGTTTTTTAAATATTAATTTAATTTTATTAATTTAATGTAGTGTCTCTTAACATTCATTTAATTTAATTCGTTTAATTTAATTTGATTTAATTAATTTAATTTAATGTCATTTAATTAATTAATTTAATTTAATTAATTAATTTAATTTAATTAATTCAATTTTTTTTTTTTAATTAATTCAATTTAATTTAATTTTTTTTAATTATTATTTAATTTAATTTAATTTAGTTGTTGATAAGAATTAAAAAAAGAGAAAAAAGAAATACCATGTCAAAAAAAAGGGGTTTCGGCAAAATTTCTTATATAATTATATAATGCTAGTGTTATTTTATTTATATTTAATTAAATTTCGTATATATTTTTATTTAAATTTCGTGTATAATTATATAGCGCTAGTATTATTTTATTTAAATTTAATTAGATTCCATATAATGTTATAACCTAGGTTTGTTAAAAAATTAAAAGTTAATATTTAAAAATATAAAGCTACTCATGAACTTTCAATTTAAAAGTTCTTCATAGATTTAAAGTTTTATGGTCAATTATAGTATTAGGTTGAAGTGGTTGGTGAAGTTATATTTAAATTATCATAGATAAAATTTAAATTATAATTTATATTTAAGGGAGAAATTTAAAATATTTAAATTTCATATATATAAATATTTAAAATTTTGGAAAATAAATAAATAAATATAAATAAATAATAAAGAGTGGTTTAAGTGGTTTGGTGAAGATCTAGGGTTTAATAAATCCATGTATTTAATCAAATTGTCTTATTATTTATTATATTTAACATCCTACATAAAATTAAATTCAAAAAATATGTAGGTGTAATTATATAATGATAAAAAAAAGGAGAGAGTTAGTGTTCCATATACAATGTAAACTATTTCCTAGAAATTTATCTATATTTTAAAGAAAATTAAGGATTCCAAAACCTCAAGAATAAGAGAGGGTTCCAAGACCAAAGACTGGTGGATTGTTATTAAATCCTTTTACAAATTTTTTATTAAATCACTCAACTATTCCATTTGCTTATGGATGACAAGGGTAACACTTCCTATTTCTATCATAAATTTAGACGTAATAATATTTATAAACTCATAATAACATGTTCTATGTTAGCCCTTCATTTTTAAGTAATTGTTATGGAAAGTAGAAAGTCAAAAAAATCCTTGGGATGAGTAGAAAATATGTGGCAAGAAGATGAAGGAGATGTGGTACAAGTCATATGCCAATAATTGAGATGATATAATGCAATCAATGCATTGATCAAGGGTAGTGGAAAAACAAAATCATTAAATGATGTAATGTAATTCAAGTCAACAAAATCATTAAATGTTTTTTCAAAAACATAATCATAAAATATTTTGATAATTCTAATGACAAATATTTATTTTTTAAACAATCTCATAAAATAAACAATCCAAACCAAAATCATAAAATGTTTTGATAATTTAGATCATTTTTTTTAAATTAAGATAAACATCAATGATAATGTGATAATTTGAATGGTTTAAAAGTAATTAACATAAATATTAAATTCCATTAAAATATCATTAATAATTTAAAAAATACTAAAAAAACCCAAACAATAGACACTTTCATATGGAGTTACAAACTTTTACAATTCAGCCTACTCATATGGAGTTACAAACTTTTACAATTCAACCCAGTCATATGCCGTTAGTTTGGAACACAAGAATAAGTATATATTTCTTTTACAAATCATCCTACTCATATGAAGTTACAAACTTTTACAATTCAATCGACTCATATAAAGTTAGTTTGGAGCACAACAATAAGTATATATTTCAATTGAGAAGAGGTTATGCTTACTATAGATCCATTATATTAAGAAAACCTAATAACGGCCTATATTAAATGCAATTGTGAAATTACTATCATGTTATCATGTTAGTACCATTTGTCAAAAACCCAGATTCATGGTATTATAAAATTGAAGTTTTCACAATTTATAACATCTACATTTTTTAAATTTGATAAATAAAAAATAAATTATCTAAAAATAAAATACATTTTTATTTTTGACATTAAAAGTTTCCAACCATGTTAATGTCAAAAGAGTTGTAACCAAAACTTGCATTGAGTTGGCAGAATAATCAAATAAGTCTATAGTTCTACACCTGAGTGAACCCTTTCTTAATATATTTTTACGGAAGAACACTACACTAGTACCATTTTACTCCCATTTACAAAACCTGTAAAGGTTGGCGGTAAAGATTCATCATGCTGGAAAATTGAGTCGGATGGTAACTACCTAAATTTGCATAGTCACGACAGCAGAGTGAGAGAGGTGTAAATGCAAATCGTAATGATAGTGGTGTAAAATGCAAATAGTAATATCAGTGTCATTATTTAGACATGAAGTAGGGAGAATTCCCCTGCAAAAGTCTCCACAAAGAGAATTATATAACCTCTTACTCTCAATTTGGGCTTCTCGTCATCATTGGAGGAGGCATATTTTCATAAGATAGTAAGCAGCTCATCCATACAAATAGGCTTTTATAGGCTTTAGGTCAGCCATGGCTGTGAATTAAACTCCAGGCCAGTGACAAAAAAATATCGTGTGCTCCTATCTATGAATATGTTCAAACTCAAACGAGGGCGGGAAGCGGCAATGTCACTTGTATCTGGTAGTAAGGCGGAACAAAAAATTTCAAAATTCAAAATTCAAATGGGCATGGCTGCGCGAGCATGTCAGACGGTTGCATTAATACTGAGTGTTTCTCCACCAAATTGTAATGAATTGCCCAAGTTGGAAAAGATTACTCAAACGAATAACATTTATGACAAAATTATCTGAAGCGACGATCGCACAGTCGGGTAGGGTGTTAAAGTTTGTTTACCATTCATCACATTGCCTACATACTTGGAATCCACCATCTGATGCTTGGATGCAGGGTGATACTGATGGATGCCAGGGTTATATTGATGGACATCCATCGGAGCAAATGTTTCAGTGCGATACAGGAAAACGGTTTCATGGCAAAAGACGTTAATATAGACATCTGTAGATAGATTTAGGCCCATCTCCCTCTACAATGTTTAATACAAGATCCTCAAAAAGATAATTGCAATCAAATTATGGAAAATCATCCCTTCCATCGTCTCGATTAACCAAGGATGATTTGTCTTTTATTTTTTTGGAACCTTGACTTACCTTTAATTCTGTAGGTTTCGATATCAGAGATTGATACTGCAAAAAAGGTTTTTATATTTGAGATGGTGAATTTATTTAACAAAGAACCAGGTGCACTGGACTTTTGCCTTAAAGTTGTATTTCATTCAACTAGCATTTTGAAGTTAGGGTATGCTTTGCACTCTGACCTGAAGCGTCTTTCTGATTCCTATGGAGAGCTGGAGTGTTTTCACTACTGTGAAGCGCCTAAATTAGACCTTCAAAAGGGTTTTCCATCTGTTCCAGGGGGGCTCTCCGACCTTGCAAAGACTGTGCTGGGAAGTGCTTTAAACAAAAGTACTAGGATGAGTGACTGGAGGGAGCGTCCCTTGAGCAATAGTTAGGTACACTAAATATAAATCCATGCTATGGTATAACAACCACTACAAAGTATAAGAACCAGTACAAACCTCTAAAAACTGATAAAGTTTGAAATAAGAACATACAAACTACAAAACGTTGCTACGAAATTTATATGGGAATCTTCAGATGAATATTTTCAAGCATACAACAGACTCGCAGATATCTCTAGTAACTGAAATATGCAACCTCTTATAACTTCAAGAAGGCACAAAAATACCCATACCCCATGGGCCTTGTACAAAATCCAGATACTAAACTAAATGGACGAGAATGATAGGAATTTGTAGGATGAGGAGTACCTGAAGTTCTAATTTACAGGAGGACGATTCAGCCGCTCCAGCTGCTCGCAATAGGATTCAGGTTCTAATTTGCAGAGGACAAGAACAATGTTTCAACAGCTCCAGCTATAGGAATTTGCAGGACGAGAATGAGGACTAGGTCTCTTGGCATTTTGCAATGGACTGCACTGCCTTGAATGCAGGTAGATGGGTGTTGAATGCAGGTAGATGGGCATTGAACCTTGAGGATATGGCGGGAGCGAGACTGTGTACGATGAGATCTCCAGGATATGGCTGCAGCTAGCTCATGATCAACCTGCAGGTTTTCGATGGGATTGTGTGGCGCTTGTGTGGTACTACGTCAATAATTATAATACATTATTATAATTATAAAAACTAGTTGAATGATATTGCAATATTTCTCATTTATGCAATGACATGAAATGGATGATAATGTATGGTATGTTCTTATTTCATATTCCTTTATGGCATGTTCTTATTTCATATTTCTTTATGGCATGGATGAAAAGTTAATGTATTATTATATTTTATAATACCTTATTATAATTATAAGATTTAGTTGAAAGATATTGTAATATTTTTTATTTATGCATGATAGTATAAAGTAGTGTGATATTACATATTTTTTTGGGGATAACTGGAAGTAGAAGAAAGATTAATATTTTGTCTATATTTTGTACTTTCTTATGTAATTTGAAAAGTTAAATGTATTATTATATTATATTTTATATTACGTTTATGTGATGAAATGAATTAGGTAAATTTAGGATAATGCATCACCATATTTCATATTTCGTTAATGGGATAGCAAGATGTAAAGGAAAGGGTAATGCCTTGTTTATAGTTCATAATTATTTTATGGGATACTATGAAAGGCTAATGTATTATTATATTTATACTACGTTTATATGATAATATGAACTGGTTGAAAGATAACATACTGTTATGATATTTCTTGATGTTATAAAATGAACTGGATGAAAAGTTAACACATGCCTATATTTCACAGTTCACTTAGGGGATTGTAGGTTGTAATATTAAAGACATAGCCTTCCTTTTTTTCAAATTGTACCCTTAGGGTTTCCGTTTGCAAGTGTTACTTATTTAAGATATATTTCAACTATGATAGAGATCCTTGCCAATTCACATATGGAATAATTGTTCTAGAACAAATGCTTTGGAAAGCCAAAGAACTATAACTTAGGAGTAGACACTTATAGTATAAAAAAAAAAAAATAAAAAAAAAATCATTCACTAACAACGAGCATTAAATTGTCGAATAGAGATGGTATCAATAACGTAAAATTGTATTTTAAGAAAAATCTACTCGGAGAAAATTGGAACAAAGACCAACGATATTTTAAACCTTTTTCTACATAGCCATGATGAGAAAACAAGTGGACGGATATAATCGGTGGATTTGCTGAATGACGAAAAATTGATCAATTTTAAATGATAAGACACCAAGATGCTCAGATTGACGAGACTTTGACGGATTGTCGAGGAAGAGAAACCAACTTAAAATTTGAAAACGAGATATCAATGTGATTGGTATGATGAGCTGAACTCAACGACATGCATTTTGCATTACGACAAAACAATTTATGAAAACTCATGACTACGAACTTGAAATTTAACCATTGTATCGAAATGGTCAAATGAAGGCAATGTTTCGTAAAAAGAAGTATGGAGACGATTAGCATAAGAAATAGAACGCAATGAAGCTAACCTCAGGTCATAATCAAACATGATAAAATGACAACTAGCCCTCGAGATGGAACTTGATGGGGTTAAGAAGACACTTTGTGCGACTTGATGAATCTGTCGAAGTGGTCCTATGACAACATAAACAAAGAGATAAGGGAAATACATGATAAGCTCATGGAGCTGAACATGATGATACTAATGACAAGAATACGTGATATCGAAAATCTAGTTGGGACCGACAGTTATTGAATGTACTATCGAATTGATATTATACACAATTATGATTGAGTTCTTGAGAATGTTTAGGCATTTGCATATATCTAAACATAAACAATCATTGGAGAATGTTATGGCAAATTATTACATCGTCGATCTACTGCGTTGGAAGGCCACATTTTCCTTTTTTAGTGATTCAGAGCTTCTTTGCAATACAACAGTTTCCTCCTTCGATTGACATATTTGCTTGAGTTTAAACATCACATTAGCTTGATTGTGCCTATTTCTTTAAGTTGGGTATTTATATGATGTTCCTATATCTGAAGTACACGTAAAAACCACCTGATTATCCCCTCTTGCATGTCTAGTAAGTTAAGCATGTATAGGAGCTTTGATATAATTGAAAATTCCTTAAGGTGACACCAATTCTCTTAGAGTCTTAGGCTTGATACATACATCCCATGTTCCCTAGCTATATCCAAACACCTAACCCACAATTGTTCCCCTCAACCATTGATATGCGAAATGGTAATCTTAATGGTTTTTTCTAATTTCACACAAATGATTATAAGAGGGGCGTGCTTTCGATACCTAAGGTAGACTTATAAAGACCATTTCAACTCACTTGGAGGGTACTTGTCTTCATGAGAGTATTTTCATATTGTGTGAGAGTTGTGTGAGAGTTACCGTAAATGCATCATTCTCGCCTTCACATTGTTAAAATTTAATATGCTAAGACAGAAAATAGTAGCATTACATTCCATTTCACAATAATAGCATATACAGGATCACTGAAGAAACAACAAGCATAGCATAAACACAAGAGACACAGATTTATCCTGGGAAACCCTCATGGGGTAGAAAACCCAGTAAAGCTTCCTCAATATAGATGACCAACAATATAAAAAGATGCAAACCAAAGACATGATCTTCTACTCCACCATAGCAGACCTCTCCTCCACAAGTGCGCCTCTCTCAAGTGTGTGAGTGTATCAAATGAGGAACACACCTCCTCTATTTATACACTACTCTGACATATATTTTACACAAGTACATGTAGGCTCGTATTTAACCATTAGGTTAAATACCTTATTATAACTGACTGGGCCGACCCCCACATGGTGGGTCTAATAACCCTAGTTGCCACAACTCCTCGGAGGAATAAACATCTCCGGATACATAATAGAATCACCTCGTAGGGATGGAACATCTCCGGAATAAATAATGTACAAATATAATATTCTTAGAAGTTACAATATTCAACACTCCCCCTTAACGAGAAGGATATTATAACAACATATGCAGGAGCAAGGAGTCATTGACTACATCATCTATATATCATCGGAAGCTTTCTTCAATTCATCATCATCAGTAACTCAACTAGTTACTGGAACATCAACATCATCAGAGTTGATATTACTCGATCATCAGCATCGTCATCATCATCGTCATCACACGATCATCATCATCGTCATCACACGATCATCAGCATCGTCATCACATGATCATCAGCATCGTCATCACACGATTATCAGCATCGTCATCACACGATCAGCAGCATCGTCATCATACGATCAACATCATCATCATACGATCAGCATCGTCATCACACGATCAGTAGCATCGTCATCATACGATCAACATCGTCATCACACGATTGGAAGCATCGTCATCACACGATTAGCATCGTCATCATACGATCAGCATCGTCGTCACACGATCCGCAACATCGTCATCACATGATCATATTACAGGATGATCAATCCTGCTCTCTTTAGGACATAGGTCCATGGATGATGCAATCCAGGTCAAGTTCCAGGATTATCAATCCTTATCTCTTTAAGACAAGTCTCATGTCTAGGGACAATCCAATCCCAACCACAGTGCCAGTCCTTTTTCATACTGGATGTGACCTAGATCAGATCTAGGATTTACCGCCACAGAGCCAATCCTCTTTCATACTGGATGTGTCACATCTACAGAGCCAGCCCTGTTTCATGCTGGATGTATCACATCTACAGAGCCAACCCTGTTTCATGCTGGATGTATCACATCTACAGAGCCAGCCCTGTTTCATGCTGGATGTATCACATCTACAAAGCTAGCCCTGTTTCATGCTGGATGTATCATATCTACAGAGCCAACCCTGTTTCATGCTGGATGTATCATATCTACAGAGCTAGCCCTGTTTCATGTTGGATGTATCATATCTACAGAGCCAGCCCTGTTTCATGCTGGATGTATCACATCTACAGAGCCAGCCCTGTTTCATGCTGGATGTATCATATCTATAGAGCCAGCCCTGTTTCATGCTGGATGTATCATATCTACAGAGCCAGCCCTGTTTCATGCTGGATGTATCACATCTACAGAGCCAGCCCTGTTTCATGTTGGATGTATCATATCTACAGAGCCAGCCCTGTTTCATGCTGGATGTATCATATCTACAGAGCCAGCCCTGTTTCATGCTGGATGTAACCTAGAACAATTCTAGGATTTATCATGTACATTTTGAACCGAGGTCCAGGGACGATCCAGTCCTATCATGTACCTTTTGAACCGAAGCTCAGGGACGATCCAGTCCTATCATGTACCTTTTGAACCGAAGCTCAGGGACGATCCAGTCCTATTCAATTCTCGGAGATCTCATGTCTATTGAACATCCATCGCTTGTTCAGAGCTCATCATTCATCATGATCTTTCCTACAAATCAAAATTAATTACATGATTAGTAATACTTCATAATCATCAAATCATATTGACATGATAACCTATTATGCATACAGATATCATTTACATAGTTATGCAACTATTTTGACCAATACTTTGGCACAACACTTTCCCATATCCTGTATGCATACAGTGGCTATCTAGATGCCTTCCATCTCTACCAGAACATACTATTGAGAGTGTGCACAGCTCTCAGCATGTTAGCAAAGAGGTTTCATTCTAGACAAGCAACAATGGAATGTTAGTCCAACTTACCAATCATATGCATATTAGTAGATACTGTTCAATGCTTTATGAATGTTTACACTCAGCATGATATATTCTAGGAATACAAATATGCATACAAGCAATATCATTTACTATTTCTAATAACAACTCAAATACTTATCTTTTATGTTTGTGTGGTTGCCTCCCGCTTGATCTTCTGTATGTCTTCTGAACTTCTATTCATTCCGTACCACTGTGCATGTTCAAGTGTACACTAGTGTCATCCTCATGATCTCATACATAAACATACATTCATTAGTATATTCTCAATATTATCAAAACATTCTAATTCTAAATAATCTTGTATATGCACAGTCATGATCATTAGTATTCAGGGTTTCAAGGAAGTCTTCTTTTACTCATGCATATTCTTGTTTGATCTAGTTAGTTAAATCATCAACCAAGATAAGAGACATAATATGCATAAACCCTTGATTACTAACCAATCATACCAAGTATACTTACACAAGGTAAGATTCTAACATGACATAGGAAAACATACCTGGATTAGTATACCTGCTTAGTTATGTACAACATACCTAAACAATCTCTTCAATGATTTAGAGATCCTGAGCTAGAACCTGCATGTCTCGTAGGTTAAACATAATATAGCAAAGTCATACATACCTCGTTAGTATTTGTATTCATGTTGTCATGGTCATGGAACTTGATTTGTCTTTTGTAATGTACCTGTGTCTTGTTAGCAGACAACATCAACCTCACACAACACCATAATGCATAAGTACAATCATATATCCCTAATCAATGAATGTCTCCGATCATTCACATGCATTCATATTGTTACTAGGGTGATAAGACAATTAATAACATTAATCAAGATTGTACTAAATAACGTGAAGACAAACACATTATGAACTTAATCAAGAATCATATTTCAAGGCATACCTGAACCTCCTTAAGTCATACCTGTCGAGACTTTTTGTATTCTTCTTATGTAAGGCCTTAGCCTCAACCCCCCCTGAAACTTGATCTGGAGCTTGATTAGGGTTTGCTAGAGAAACCCTAAAAATTCAATCTTTGAATTTCATACTTTTGAATGGATGGAAGAATGTGTCTTGCTGAGATGATCAACCTAGCATTCTTCAATTTTGAAATCTCCAAAATTTGACCCCTCAAAATTGCCTTCGAAACTTCTGGATCTTCTGGATAGGAACCCGAACTAGGGTTTGATGAAGCCCACCCTTCTATCCAATCAAAATGTTCAATCCAAGGCTCTAAACTCTTATTTTTCTGAGGAGCTTCCATCCGTGGTTACAAACTTCAAAAATTCCAACTTTCTCCGAAACCCTAAATTCCGGAAGCCATGAATAAAGGTGCTAAAAATAATTCTGTTTTGACAGAAATATGCACTTGATTTCTTCTGCTATAACTCTGAAATTTTTGCTCCACAAGGTCTGAAATTTTTTTTTGCAGTAGCCTGACCTGTCATCTTTCCATCCTGATAGGTCTGAACTCAATTGGATTTTCTGAGAGAGATTTATGCCAAGTGTCGCAACGTGACTTGTTTATGAGATAAAACAGGAGAGCAAACTTGTACAGAGTTCCACGTGTCACTGGTTCACCTTTGGCCTCTAAAAAAGTTTTCTGCGATAGTACAGTCTGTGTACTACCTGTCAATTTTTACGAAATTTCATTTGGAGCTTCCTAGACCAAGTTATGACCTTTTTTCCAAGGTCACCTGATTTTGACTGAGATCTGGAAGAGGCAGAAACCCTAACTTGTACGGATCATAACTCATAAAGTACAACGAATCTGAGGGAACCCTTTGGACACAAGGTACCTGGGGATGTTATCTTCGACCTGTAAACTTTTCAGACCCTGAACCTTCGCATAAATGGATTTATAGCGAAAGTTCCACGATGACGGGTTTTTGCTATGTAAAACCCTAACCTTCAAATTGTCGTAAGTAAAGCAAGTGTCGTAAGTGCCATACCTTGTCTTCCTTCAGGTTAGCTCTGATACCATGTTAAAATTTAATATGCTAAGACAGAAAATAGTATCATTACATTCCATTTCACAATAATAGCATATACAGGATCACTGAAGAAACAACAAGCATAGCATAAACACAAGACACACAGATTTATCCTGGGAAACCCTCATGGGGTAGAAAACCCAGTAAAGCTTCCTCAATATAGATGACCAGCAATATACAAAGATGCAAACCAAAGACATGATATCCTCCTCCACCATAGCATACCTCTCCTCCACAAGTGCGCCTCTCTCAAGTGTGTGAGTGTATCAAATGAGGAACACACCTCCTCTATTTATACACTACTCTGACATATATTTTACACAAGTACATGTAGGCTCGTATTTAACCATTAGGTTAAATACCCTATTATAACTGACTAGGCCGACCCCCACATGGTGGGTCTAATAACCCTAGTTGCCACAACTCCTCGGAGGAATAAACATCTCCGGATACATAATAGAATCACCTCGGAGGGATGGAACATCTCCGAAATAAATAATGTACAAATATAATATTCTTAGAAGTTACAATATTCAACACACATTTTGGTCCTAAGACTTCATACTTCCAATCTAATTGTTGGAGGGTTCCCTACTCTATTTTATTATAGATGTTGGTAGAATTATTGCACATGTTATTTATTCTTGTTGATTTGTGTCATAAAATTCCTTAGTTTTGTTTGTTCTTACATAAAAGACAAATTTGGTTAAACTTAAAACAAGCAAATGTGGTTTACTATCTAACTTGTAAGTCTTGGGGTTAAGAAGGTCTCCGACCAAAAGTGTCAAACCACCTCTGACCTGCAAATGGTTAAATAACTATAACATAGGCTAAGATGAGAAACAATCACACATTGATAATTTGAGAGAGACTTCAAAGAGAAGTACCTATTTATACATACACTGAACATAACTTAACCGAATATTTAGGGACACCTAAAATTGAAGTTATTGACATTTAGACACTGACCCATAATAATCCTCCCTTGACCCAACATGACGATCATGTCTTGATGCAACTAGATGTACCTTTTCCCATAGATCCCTTTAAATTTGTTCAAAATGTACAACATAATATGTCTAGAACCAAATTATGGTTAATCTAACAAGCATGGGATGTACTTCCACTACACCTAGTGTCTTTTGAGGAAACATTAATGCTTCTTATGTATATTTAGTTATCAAAATCATTTCTTCTACCCATATGCCACATGTTCCCAATGTCTCTTCATTCATAATGCCATCTATTAGCAAACACATTCCAACCCTACGTTTTCCTAGTCTTGGAATACCTTACACAAGTAATTTTATGCCTAGTTTGAGCTTCTCCTTTGGTGTATGTAATAATCTATTGATCCCTCAACAACTCCCCAAGTTATGTGATGTGGGGCCCCACCTGAAATTTTGAGCTAAAGGCCATTGATCCAAGTGTTGTTACTCTTTAATGATGTCTATACAAATACAATTTGGACGGAGTCCTTATAAGGTATGTTTTATCATACCATGTCTAATATTTCTCCTTTACAGGTTTTTTTATTATCATGCCATACACTTGGATATAGTAAACCCCCCCTACCCTTACTTCCTATTCGTTCTGTACAAGCAATTCATCCTTGAAAAGTTTGACAAAATATGAGTGAGAAAACTATCCCTGATTCCATAAGCTTAAATTCCACTTGATTAAAACCCTCAGTTTGTTTCACCCCTAAACCATCCAAAGAGTGAACCTAAAAGAAAAATAAGAAAAACTTAGTTTTTTCGAAGAAGCATCCTTGGAAAAATAATTTTGGAAAAATAGATTTATACACCCATGTAACATATCGGAAATGGCATATGAAATGGTGAGCTCACACAAATCCCCTTTGCACTGGCCAATGTGTATAAGATGAGCCTGCAATACCATGGTGCAACCATCAAATGTGTATCAGCGCATGTAGAGTCGAGCTTGCACATGGGACAACGAGTTTAGCTTTGTGCACAGATGATGGTCTTGACTCTTGGAATTACGGAGGGGCTGCACAATGTACCATTTTGTGCACCCTCCAAGGACTAGTCTCCAATCATAACTGTGAGCCCGCACAAAACGATGCAATGTGACTCTGTGCACTATCAAACAACTTTTGGTTGAATGGTCGATGGAGCCTGCACATTGTTATGTAACATTGGTTGAATGGTCGATGGAGCCCGCACATCGTTATGTAACATTGGTTGAATGGTCGATGGAGCTCGCACGGTTGATGAGTCAATAGCTCGATGCTTGAAGTCGTTTTCTCACGCTCCTTTGGCTTCTGTCTCCATGAATACTGGTTGCTGGAACAGTGGAAACCTATTGGAACACAACCAGTATTCCAATGAATCAGATCCCTTTTTTGTTTCCATGAACACCAATGTCAAAGAATGCTTTCCTGCATGAATTTCAAACATAGTTGTAACAACAAGGGGACTAGGACTACTTAAGCGACTTGGTACAGGCTTCAAGGAAGAACAGTACTTAGCATGTACCAGTACTTGGTACATGCTAGTGTTACACAAGCAAGTTTTATACAAAAGAAAACATAGAAGATATAATGTGGTACGGCAAGAGAAAATAACATAATGTCGATCATGCATGGATTAACAAAAAAAAAGCATGCGATACTTTGAGGGGTGTGCTCAAGTGGAATGTGCATCCAAGGAGGATGCAAGTTAGTTATTCCAACTATGAGTCAAGTGAATGTGAGCAAAAATGTGCATGACAATGTGTGCACATGATGAGCATGGGGTAACTGTGCATGACATATGAAGTGCACTAAGGGAAGATGAAATATCAATGTGGAAGTTGAAGCGACAAAGATGTGCTCAAGTAGTCATATGGAAGTTAAAGAGTAGTTGAAGATGGATGAAGCGTAGGGGAAGCTGCACATGAATAATAAAAAAATGGTTGTCATTTGAGAGGGGTTAGCTAGATGGTCTTGAGACATGGCAATTGAGAGGGTCTACCATGGACCTCAAACATAGTGGTAAGGCAAATGTTGTAAATGTGTATATATATTGTTATGTTTGAGTAATGAAAATGAGTAGAGAAATTCCCTTATTATAATTTGGTTTTGTATGCCCTCTAAAATTGTTTCAACTTTTATGTTTGTAGTGCTTTTCTATTTTCAACTTATATCTTTCGAAGCATTGTACTTAGTCTGCATAAATATGATTTTATAGAATTATGCCCATCAACTCTTTAGTTTGCTGTAATAATAACCAACTTCACAGATTTAGTTCATTTAATATATTGTCAGCATTCTAAAGTCTGAGCTAGTTCAATTAAAAAACTTGTAACTCAATCTTATTTTGATCCTATATTTGAAGAAGAAATAAATATATAAAAAATAAAATAATCTTATATCAAAATAACTTATTTTGACCACAAATTTATTAAGAATCTAATGTATGTCATATACCAAGTCCATGCATATAATGCATAATATATATATCCTGTCCCTTCAATGTTCAGACACGGTGTTCAAAAAAGCGAATTTGAATTTCAAATCTCAAATGCCCGCGCTCCACGAAAGTTACCAAAGGACGGTTCCTCACCAATTTCCTCCATTCTTCGCCATGGCAGAAGATCCATCAAGGATACCTCAGAAAACTCACCGTCGGGACTCGGTAGTTCAAATCTTGTGCATTGGAGGAGTGCCTTCAGGGCTTGCAAGTTTCTTAGAAGGAAATGGGTGAAAGGATGTTGTTTTCTCCATACTAAGGCTATGATGAAGGCGGTGAGCATTTTGCAATAGTTCATAAGATTTTTGGGGCGAGCATTGTCTGGAAATATTTGCTATATATTCTCATAATCTAGCGCTGCCAAACAGTGGTCACACATCCTACAAGGCACATGATCAACTACGAGATCCAGTCTATGCCTGCTTAGGGCACATTTCCTCCTTGCACCAAATGGTATATAAACTAAATAGCCTCATTGTATGCATTATTTGTTGTTATTTCCATAAATTGCTTATGTTGGTATCTCCAGCTCTCAAGATATGTGTAATGAATTTTTTACAGGAGTTGGCAGGCCGAAATAACCTTCACGAGCGTGGGTGGCCAGCAGCATTTCATTTGGTGTTTCATCCATCTCCATGAATCATCCTGACATCACCACATTAGTTCCAGGTACATCTATCTGCCATGTCATCCTATCTCCTAATGCTACAAGGCATTCTTGTCTCATCAAATTATCTGGCATTTTCTTAACAAAATTTCAGTCCCTAAACCAAATACTATCCAATTTCTGGTCTACTCGGGTTTAGTGCGTGGAATGTTCATAGAAACAACTGCAACATCTCATGGGAAATACCTGCGCACTTTGCTATCCTGCTTTCCCTTATATATTAACTCTAGCTAGCACATGAATTCATTCAAATTTTATTATTCAGTGTAATTCTTTGTGTATGATCATGTTAATGCTCTCGGATATGGTTACAATCAAGAATTGTTATCTATGTTCAATCCTTTCGTTCGCCTCCCTATCTGTATATTCAAGAAACTAAGTATGTGAAATGCAGGAAGCGATCCCTAGACCAATCTATCAAAAGATTGTGAAATGTGTCAGGGACCTCGATTTAAAGGTTGGAGGGCTAAGTCAATTATTTTATATATTTGAAGTGATTGTGTGTTAAGTACCAAGTGAATTGTGGTATTAAGGCCTGTGTAATACGTTTGTGGAGTGCATGCGATGTGCAAATGGTCATGGTCTGCAAATAACTGTTAAATTTCCTAAACTTACTGTTAAGTGAAAGACAAGAACCCTCAATAACTTTTTGGAATGTTTCCCTACTTGTCAACTCGGCGTTTTCATGTTCTTCCTTGTGAGATCCGCCCATTATTTTTGGGTTGTGATGCAGCAGTTGAGTGATGTGTTTTGGGCAGAAAACAATCAATCTATTATGGTGATGGTGCGATATAGTTGGGAATTAATACCCCCTCGGTTCTCGAACATAGATCTTGTGGTAGAATCTTCATAATATTTGAAGGTTGACCCTAGCGGAGAAAAACAGTTTGGTTAACTCCCTTGAGCGATCGCTCATTTATGTGACAACTCTTTTCTGCTCGACGCCTGCCTCTCACATTTTCTTGTTGAATCTTAGAGTCCATATGTACTTTAAGGGTTTAGTTGTCACCCTTGTATCCTATGCCAAACTCCTGTTGAATATCCAAGCTGAACTGCTAATGAAATTCAATAATCCATATGGCTTGGAATGAAAATTTATGTTAATTACATACAAATTGTATTTATTAAAATGTTATGATAACACTGTATTTTGTCTTGCTCTTGATAAAAGAATATGAGTTTTGATTCTCACGAGGGTTGCATGGTTTATTATGGATACATATGGAAGTAGAGAATTTTGTATATGTTTAAAATGGAAGGTTGTGGAGTTTTTATATATATATGATTACCGATAATCTATTTATAGTTTATGTTTATTTACTTTTGATCAATGAAAATTACATATGGTTTTGGGTATATTTTTCTCATAAATCTAGATATGCAGATATATAGTGTGAGCATTGGTTTTTCATAGATATGTATACTTTGGGATTGTTGAAAAAGAAACAAATGTTAGAACTTATCGTAATTACTCATATATTTGTAGAGGTGTTTATGACATTGTTTATAGTTACAACAAATTGTTATGATAATTTCACAATGAATTATTGTGGCCACATTACATAAAATATGCTTAGAAATTTAATCTTCCATGTACCTTTGGGTATATAGGAAGTCCCTTATTTTCACCTATACCCATGCTTCCATAAACTCTTCGATTATCTTAGATTGCTATAGTACGTGCTAAGAATACCACTTTGCGGGGAGATCACTCTTAGGAATCATATAATATGACTAAGGATATGGTCTATGTCATTAGTTAGTATTTTGAAAGATTATAGATGAATAAACTACCTAAACACTTGAATATTATGTTGGCAAGAAGGTTGAAGAAACCCTAAATTTTGAATATATGTCAAATTAAAAGTTCAATTTATAATCGAAGAAGGATAGAATGATGGATAACATCAACCATTTAGTACAAAAGGAGAAGGATGAGAAGGTATAAGAAGGTCACCATAAAATAATTGTTGAATTTGAACATCATCTTCAGAATATGAAGGAAAAATATGATCTTATTATCTCAAAAGTAGAAGCAATTGAAGGTCAATAATTATAATAGTTGGAGCATGTCATTGTACCAAAAAGGAGAGGGGGGTGATAAGGGCATCAAAATTTACGAAGCACCATTAATGGTGGAACCATATTGATACCTCTTTACAATGAAATATCCGAAAAAATACAATAAGTGTCAACATTACAAAGGATGAAGATGAAATAATCAATGGTTCATATAATGAGGCAAAAAGGGACCATTATTTAATGTGATGTTATCAAAGAACAAAAACTATAACAAATTGGAGAAGCTATAATAATGCACATGCAATCAAAGGAAAGGAAGCCATGAAGAATTGACAAAAAAAATTAAATATAGATGGATGGATAATCAATAGTAGTAGCAAGAGAGAACAAATATAAATAACCATTACTATTATTAGGTTTCATCACATATAAAAGCCTTAGCTACAAACATTTGATGACGAATCCTTTTTATGGGGTGATATGTTATAACTCCATGGGATGTATATATGGGGTTGAATACATAGGTAATGTGGTTACATGAATATTTAATAGGGATAACCCTAATAGGGGACCCACAAGTACAATTGGGGATATTATATGGAGAGATAGGGAATATTATATAGAGAGATGTAGTTACAATCATTATAATTAAGGATTCTCTTAATGAATATAATTATTTTTCTCTCTCAGGATTTCACAGTGTGCTAGTTTATTCTCCATGATTTTTGGATTCATTGTGTTAAGGAGGGGTTTATCGACGTTTCAGACCTATGATATGTAGTCCATCTTCATGATAGGTAAGAATATAGATTGCATATCGTAGGTAGAAAAATCAGAGTCTGATTGTTTAAAACTTTGTTTCTTCCATCTCGATGGAGACCTTTTTACTCTTCTCTCAGTTTACAAGAAGTGGGAGGATAAACAAAAATTCAGAAGGAAGAAATGGTGCTGGGAAAATAACATTAATGCCAAATCCATGGTAAGATGTAAAGATGATATCATAAAAACTTCAAGTTGTCTCTTGAAGAGGTTCCGTGGAAAGAATATTTACAATTTGCATTCCCTTGTTGCTACAATTCAACAAACTTGCAACATCTACCGGCTTGGTATAGAGGTAGACCATCATAAAAGAGAAATCCAATTTTTTTAGATATAGAGAAAATACACCAGGAATTTGAGAGGATGGAAGATGTATTGAACTATGAAATGCAGATGGGTGCTAAAATAATCACTGACACAAAGTGCATTGAACTATACATTGTGTTTGGACATAATTCTCATGTAACAAGAGAAAAGATTGGCATTCTATGTGTTGACACTAAGGTTTGAGAATGACTAAATCCAAAAATTTTGCTAAAATGTCCAAAAAAGGAAGAAATTATCACAAAGGAGGTTGAAGAAAAGGTTGACAATTAAAAAACAAGAGGAAAAAACCCACTTTTTCAAAGTCCGAAAGCAAATTTGTGAAAATATTAAACCCCGATCAAGTTTCGGTGGCGGAGATGTCAAAAATCCCGATCAATGGCCGATATTGCTTCCCGCATCGCCAAAGTGATCGGCGGCAAATAGATGTGGGCGGTAGCGGACTCAATACCGTCGGGACACGTGTCCAAACCTCATCCTTCTGCATATGTAATATAGCGGTAAAGGAAACCACCATAGCGCCGGGAGGAACCACCAAATATGGAAGCGCGGTGGGGTCAGTACACGTGGCAGGGTGGGACCTGATACGTGGCAGATAGAGCAAGCGTGGCAGGGTCATAGCACATGGCGTTATACTTTGTATCAATCGGAGGGCCGATATAAACCTTAATCAAATCAACGGCCATTGTTTCATCCACATCTAGGAAGGTGCACACTGGATATGAGGAAGAGTGGTCGCGGAGAATAAACCACTCGAACAGGTGTCAGCAGGTGGCTGATCCGCGCAGAGAATAAACCGGAAAAGAAAATAGCTTTTTGATCGCGAATACCACCAGATGGAATAAAGGGAGGCGAGATCTGACGGTCCAAAACAAAGTCTCGAGATCAATGGTCAGATATGAACCGCATTCATAAAGGTGCAGGGAAGTTAATTCAAAAGTCTTATATAAAACAAAAGGGGCTCCACATAACAGCATTCTGCATGTGTCACTATCCTGAAGAGCTCTGAAGACTGGTGAAGGTCTGCGATTGTGACAGAAGGCGAAAGGCGGGTACATACAGGTAGGGTCGTGTGACCTGTCCTACTTTTTTAAACAAAATTTTGTTTAAAGAAACGTTTAAATGGAGACTGTGCACGATATAGGTGTTTTTAAATCAAAAGAAGCCCTAGAGGATAGAGATGAAGACGTCTACGATACCCTAATTAGGTTTCCAATATATGATATAAAAATTAGGTTGTGTGAATTGTTAAAGGAAGGGACAGACCCCCACAAATTTCACCAGTCATCTTTGATAGCCTTTTGCCCCGACCAAATCCCTTCTTTCCCAGAATTCGTATCATGGTGTGTTGAAAATTACTCCTGGGAAGAGAAAGTCGTTCTAAACAGCCAAAAAACCCGAGTCATTTGCGAAATAAAGCCAGCAGAGTTAATTAAAGCCCTAGAAGTAGATTATTCCCAAACCCTTGACCCTGAGGTTTTCTCTAAAGTCTCCATTATTGAAAATTATCATCATGTTTCTCAAAATGATAGGGAAATGTTTTTGTCATCGTGTCTCAAGCCAGAGACCAGCATTTCGGAGGTCCCATACCCTATAGATATCAATCTTTTTAATGAAAATACCCAGTTAGTTTTGACATTACTGGTCGTAGTTCTAGGTTTGGATACGGATTTGTATGTAACCGAGTTTCAATTGAGTTTATTGTACAAAATGAGTACAGTCCAGTCAGGGATTGGTGAAAATCAAATCCCTCGACTTAATTTTGAAGCATTTTTAACAGAAAAGATTCATGACCAGATGGTCAATTTTCCCACTCTCAGACATTTAAGGTTTCAGGCCTTTTTGATGAAAATGATTATGACAGCTAGTCAAGACGAGTTGCAGTTCCCAGAAATCATTTTCACGACTTTACTAGAAAATAACATGTTCAATTACATCAATTACATGCTTTCAGAGATTTATAGAATGATTTTTGGAAAAAATCTGCCTAGAGTACTACCGGAAATGCAGGCATCCATGCAATTGAGTACAGAATACGCAACAGGAGATTTGTTTTTGTCGAAAGACAGTACAGTAATCAGATTATATGGGTTCAGACATAAACCCTATGTGTTACCAGCTTTTCTTGCTTTAAGGGTTTTTGCCTTGGAATTCTTAAGACAAAAGTTGATTGTGGAAGATAACAATTTTTTGGTTCACAGACAAGCTACAGACATTAAATACCCATTCACATTTGGTCCGTTCACAATAAAGAATAAGAATGTTGTAGTGTATATAGAGAAGTTGTTGAAGGATATGAATTTTGAGTCAGATACGGCTATGGAGTATGACCCGTTAAACATCATATCAAAACGAAGAACGAAGCATCGTATCAAGGCCCTGAACCATTAGATTGTTGAAGGAATGTCGGACAGAGCCAATTGGCTAGAATATAAAGAAGAAATCATTCTGGATGCATCTGACAAGGAAATGGCATTGATTGACACAACAACAGGGACAGAAAGCGAAATAGATAGTGCATTGGTTGGATCTAAAAGACCCATACAGGACATAATGATCATTGAAGATGAAGAAACAGAAAGAGGAAAAAGATTGAAAATGAATGAACCACAAGAGTTAACAATAATTTCAGAAGAGGCCAAAACAGCTGAAAAAGAAATACCAGAGGTTACAGTTAAAGAGTACAACATTGAAGAAACCCCTGTAGAGGGTGATGTAAATAGACCCCAGAATATCATGCATGTGTTTGATGAGCATAGTCGAAATAAACAGGAGTCCGCGAAACAAACCAGTCAATTGTTTCCAAAGGTTAGAAGTATATCTAATACTGAGGTAAGCTTATTTACTAGCAGAAATATCAGTGAAAATTCCTTTAAATTTTTAGTTGTCACAAAAAATAAGATTTCAGAAATGAATATAGATTTGTCTAAAATAAATGCCCCGGATAAAATTTTATTGCATAGACAAACTGGAGAAGTCATATATTCCTCCGAATGATTATAAGAGATTGTTGTTTGATATAAGGATGGATCACAGAAAGTTCCACCAGCTGGATCATATGCTTACAGGGAAAATTTTAATGGAGAAAATATCAGAGGATTTTGAAATTTTAAATATGCTAATCTCAACCTGTGGAAACCTTCTTCCTGTTTCTTATGTAGGTCATGTTGAAATGCGAGTCTTGGTGAAGGAAATGACCAACTATGACTTACCTGCAGCCGACCAGTGGACTTATGTGGAAAAATATGGAAGGACAAGATATTCTGTCCATTCATAGAGGCTTTCAAAACTCTCGCCAAGTGGCGAAAAGATGATATTCAAAATTTTTGCCAAGTGGCAAAAAGGATA
Organism: Larix kaempferi; assembly: GCA_027924585.1. Lineage (NCBI taxonomy): Eukaryota > Viridiplantae > Streptophyta > Pinopsida > Pinales > Pinaceae > Larix > Larix kaempferi. The sequence goes on from BSBM01000456.1 coordinate 40,853,046, forward strand.
CTTTTATTTTAAATTTGTAATATTATTTGGAGACAGTTATCTATTGCTCAAAGACAGTTATCTTTTAAGTTAAAATATTTTCAGTTATTAGTTAAAAGAAGCAATAATGTCAAGCTTCTTCCAAATTTTGTATAAGAACAATGAGAGTCATTGTTGAAGGGGTTGGAAATTTTTTGAGAGACAGTGTATGTTTGGAGATCTATTTTTTGATAAATAAAAGCAGTACAGTGAAAATACCCATATTTTGAGACCAGAGATTCATGTGTTGATCAACTTTACAGTCCGTTTTTTCTTTATCTTTATATGTACATGTTCACTTCCTTTGTTATATCTTCCATTATGTTTTTCTTCTATATTTAAATGAATGTCTGAAATAATTCGAGATTCATACTGGTTATGCCTCGTTTTATATCATTTAAATATTCACTATTTTCTCCAAAGTTGACAATGGATTCATCCTAAGTTAGATGCCTGTTGTTGATGGAATGTCATTATTTCTTTTTGTACCACCTGAAAAAATCAAATTGATTGTAATATGATTGCTATCTTGCCTCTGTGGAAATATGTTTGGTATAAATCTCTTACTGGTATATTGTATATTTGAAACTTTGACTCCATGCCCAACGTTTCTTGTTTTCCTTTTCAACCAAAAAATCCTTTTGAGAAAATTTGAGAGAACTTTTATATTTTTCAGTCCTTGTATATGTATTGTGAGAGAGCCCTCTCTGGTGGAAAAATGGCTGAGTTTTCCACCTAAAGCTTGGTTTGAAATAGGTTACCTTAGGTGTTATTCTTTTACAACCGGAATAAAATCTAAGTGCTAACACTATGTAATGGGAAGTTTTATTATGAGGTGAATGTGGAAGAAGACGCTGAGTTTTTAAAGCTTGTCATTTATAAACAGTTATTCTCTCATGTTGACATGTCCAAAAATTATTCATCTAACAAGTTAAATGATGGTCTCTATGGGATAGGCTATTATGAATCTTTAGGAAATGTGAACTTAAAGAGATTCTTATTATTTTTCTATTGGAAAGCTAGCGACTGCTAGCTTTCCTTGTAGCATAAGCATGTGTGCAGTCGCTAGAAGAAAAATTCTTATGCTACAAGTAAAGCTAGCAGTCGCTGGCTTTCCTTGATCTTTTGTCATGTGTTTATTTCAAAATAGAGCACATGGCACAAGCTCAAGGTATAAGCTAGCAACCACCAATCACCATGGACAAGATTTTTCTATTGGAAAGCTAGCGACTGCTAGCTTTCTTTCTAGAATAAGTATGTGTTATTATCCTAGAAGGAAATGCTTATGCTAGAAGGAAAGCTAGCAGTCGCTAGCTTTCCTTGATCTTGTGCCATGTGCTTATTTGAAAATAGAGTACATGATACAAGTTCAAAGTATAAGCTAGCAACCACCAATCACCAAGCCCAAAATTTTTCTATTGGAAAGCTAGCGACTGCTAGCTTTCCTTCTAACATAAGCATATGTGTCATGCTAAAAGGAAATGCATTTGCTAGAAGGAAAGGTAGCATTCATTAAAAATAGAGTACATGGCACAAGCTCAAGGTATAAGCTAACAACCACCAATCACCATGGACAGGGTTTTTGTATTGGAAAGCTAGCGACTGTTAGCTTTCCTTCTTGCATAAGCATGTGTGTTTATGATAGAAGGAAATTCTTATGCTACAAGGAAAGCTAGCAGTCGCTAGCTTTCTTTGATCTGTTTCCATGTTCTTATTTCAAAATAGAGCACATGGCACAAGCTCAAAGTATAATCTAGCAACCACCAATCACCATGGACAGGATTTTTCTATTGGAAAGCTAGCGACTGTTAGCTTTCCTTCTAGCATAAGTATGTGTTATTATCCTAGAAGGAAATGCTTATGCTAGGAGGAAATCTAGCAGTCGCTAGCTTTCCTTGATCTTGTGCCATGTGTTTATTTCAAAATAGAGCACATGGCGCAAGATGAAGGTATAAGCTAGCAACCACCAATCACCACGGACAATGTTATCAATTGGAAAGCTAACGACTGCTAGCTTTCCTTCATGGCTAGAGTTTTTCTATTAGAAAGCTAGCAATTGTTATCTTTCCTTCTAGCATAAGCACATGTGTGCTTATGCTAGAAGGAAATGCTTATGCTAGAAAGAAAGCTAGCAGTCGCTAGCTTTCCTTTATCTTGTGCCATGTGCTTCTTTCAAAATAGAGCACATGGCACAAGCTCAATGTATAAGCTAGCAACCACTAATCACCATGGCTAGGGTTTTTCTATTGGAAAGCTAGCGATTGATAACTTTCTTTCTAGCATAAGAATGTGTGGTTATGCCAGAAGGAAATGCTTATGCTAGCTTTTTTTGATCTTGTTCCGTGTTCTTCTTTCAAAATAGAGCACATGGCACAAGATCAACGTATAACCTATCAACCACCAATCACCATGCACAGGGTTTTTTTATTGGAAAGCTAGTGATTGCTAGCTTTCCAATAACATAAGCATGTGTGCTAACACTATGTAATGGGAGGTTTTATTATGAGGTGAATGTGGAAGAAGACGCTGAGTTTTTAAAGCTTGTCATTTATAAACAGTTATTCTCTCATGTTGACATGTCCAAAAGTTATTCATCTAACAAGTTAAATGATGGTCTCTATGGGATAGGCTATTATGAATCTTTAGGAAATGTGAACTTAAAGAGATTCTTATTATTTTTCTATTGAAAAGCTAGCGACTGCTAGCTTTCCTTGTAGCATAAGCATGTGTGCAGTCGCTAGAAGAAAAATTCTTATGCTACAAGTAAAGCTAGCAGTCGCTCGCTTTCCTTGATCTTTTGCTATGTGTTTATTTCAAAATAGCATGGCACAAGCTCAAGGTATAAGCTAGCAACCACCAATCACCATGGACAAGATTTTTCTATTGGAAAGCTAGCGACTGCTAGCTTTCTTTCTAGCATAAGTATGTGTTATTATCCTAGAAGGAAATGCACACCATAGGTAAATAGGTAAATCAAATACCAAAGCATGTGTTAAGAATTATTCATAGTTTATTGAATGTTTTTTTGAGAAAATACTAAGTTTGTTATGTTTGGTGTACAGGTGCAAATGTTTGTTCAACATTTTCTATTGGAGACAAAGTAGATCTTTTACAACATGGAGTGAAGGTGGGTGAGGGCTCCATATTCAATACAGAGCTTGGGAATAAGGTTCATGGAAAGATTGTAAAGAAAGGATGCATAGTGGTTAGAATTGAGAAGGTGTTAAAAAATGATGCTCCTTTACCACATCCAACTGGATTTGAGGAAACACTAGGGGGTGCAATAGAATCTTATGAGATTTGGCCAGAAATAGATTTGAAACCTCATTGTGAAGATCAACCCATAAATATTCCACAAGATAGGGCTGCAAGTATAATTTTCAGAAAAGGGGACTATTTTGACCTCCTGGTTAATGGTCAAGTTATTGGGCTAGGAAAGGTTGAATCTACAGAAGTTGGAACTTATTATGGTGGAGGAAGGGTTGTTGCAGGTTATGTTATGGTTTTGATAATTGATGTCACTCAACCACATTTGATTGTGGAATATGTTGATGAAGGGGACACACATCCATGGAGGACTACAGATTTGAGGCACACCATAGGTAAATCAAATACCAAAGCATGTGTTAAGAATTATTCATAGTTTATTGAATGTTTTTTTGAGAAAATACTAAGTTTGTTATGTTTGGTGTACAGGTGCAAATGTTTGTTCAACATTTTCTATTGGAGACAAAGTAGATCTTTTACAACATGGAGTGAAGGTGGGTGAGGGCTCCATATTCAATACAGAGCTTGGGAATAAGGTTCATGGAAAGATTGTAAAGAAAGGATGCATAGTGGTTAGAATTGAGAAGGTGTTAAAAAATGATGCTCCTTTACCACATCCAACTGGATTTGAGGAAACACTAGGGGGTGCAATAGAATCTTATGAGATTTGGCCATAAATAGATTTGAAACCTCATTGTGAAGATCAACCCATAAATATTCCACAAGATAGGGCTGCATTCACATGTACAAGGGTTTCTCTTACACATGGATGCATAGGAACAATTATGTGCATTGCCAAAGGAATGATAGTTAATGTCCATGAGGATGACATGGTTGTGGGTGAAACACTAGGTGAAGATAACTTTGGTGTTTTTGTGGAAGAGATACATGGGTATTGTGAAAGATGCAAGATTGAGGATAAGTCTATACATGGATTGGTTAGATGGCCAATACATAAATTGGTGGACAACATAGGTGAGATGTTAAGGGTCAAGACAAAGTACAAAGAGCCACCCATGGAAATGCTGATATGGGACGTTATAGAGGATACAAGTCCTTTATACCAATGGGATGGGGATCTTTATAATCAAAAAGATCAAGATGTCAATGTTCTGAATGCATCGAGGCCATATAAAAAGATTAAATGAGCTATGACAAGAGAAAAAGTTGCAAAACGTCAAACCAAGATAGATAAAGAGAAAGAAGTCCGACTTTTGGCTGCAGATGAATGTTGTAAACAAGATTGTCTTCAACATGTGGATAGGAATGCCATTGCAAATGCTAGAAGGGATATGGAATGCAAGGACAAAAATGGTATCAGGGAATTTGTATTGAATTCACTTGTTTCAAACACTATCATGTCAATGAGCCATGGCCATGGCCTACCTCCTATTATTAGAAAAGTAAAGGACATGAGATTTGATGGTAATGTTATTTGTAAGAAAGCATGGTAGAAGATACATAAGATTCCTCAAAGCACCTTCTATAGCTACCAACATAATTTTGAACAAGGACATATGGAATCCATTCATGGTAACACCAATACATGTAAAGCACGTGCACAAACTGTGGCGGCCATAGAAATACTGCATAAAATTGTAATGGACAATTCAGATTTTTCGCCAAACCAAACACGTCAAGTCGAAGTAGATGGAACTTCTTCTCCTCTAAGATTGTTGCCTTCGACTTACACACAAAGCTCTTTGTTAAAAGAGATCAATGTGGGTTTGGAAAAGCTCAATTGTCCATTAATATCACAACCAACAATGAGCAAGATTTGGAACACTCATTTTCGAGACGTGGCATTCTCAAAGAACACCAACTTCAGTAAATGTGGTGAATGTATTGTGTTGAAAGCACAAATGAAGTCAAAAACTACAAAAGAGTTGGAAGAAACAGCACGCGCTAGATTGAACAAACATAACAAGATCGTTATGTGCGGAAGACATTGCTACTATGCCCACAGAATCATGTCAGAGAGGTTTCCAAAGGAGTATTTGAGTATTATCCATGATAAAATGGATAAAACAAAGACTTCAATTCCAAGGCTACGCGTCAAATCAAAATCTATTGTAGGAATAAACTTGGGTTTGTCATTGACAGGTATGCTAACACATGGGCATAAGACAGGAGGTTTTGGTCATTTCTCCCTACCATTTGTGCATATGGGATCACAATTTACCATTACATCACTTGCTAAGTGCTTTAGGGACCTTGAAGACCCACATCTTGATATGTATGGTGATCTTCTTTATGAGAGTGGAAGTTCAAGAAACCTACTTTCAAATGCATTACTTGACACCTCTATTTACTCAAAATGTAGAGTGTACAAGGATGAATTTTTATCTCATGGAAGATTAGAAAATCAAGATATCAATTTTAAACCTCTTCCTCCACATTTATTGTTACAATTGGATAATGCAGCAAGTGATAATAAAAATCGTTATCTTTTCATGTTTCTATCACTTCTCACTGCACTTGGTGTCTTCATCACTATTGAGGTTGGGTTCTTGCTCGTGGGACACACCCATGAAGACATAGACGGGACCTATGGGAGAATGTCTTCCAGCTTGAAAAGTAAAGATATATATTCTCTACCTGAGATGATGGATACATATCGCAAAATTGAAGAAAAAAGAGTGTTTCCACATAAACTGATTGATAAGGTGTATGACTTCAAAAGCTTCCTTAATGGATACATCAAGGAAGGAAAAAATGCACTAGTTGGACATCTTAATGTTCAGTACTTCCAATTTCTTGTACTCAATGATGTTCCGGTATTAAGGTATAAAGAATCCATAAGAGATGTTGAGTGGTCAAAACCAGTTGAGTTATGGAATACAGATGATGAAGGTCGATCTAAACTGCCCATAGGGAAGCCATCTTTCTTACATCCCAAAGAGAATGAAATCTATTTAAAAGAACTAAAAGAAGGAATAACATCATACATAAAAATGTGGAAAGACACAATGGGTGGTGAGGATTTGCCAATTGTTACACCAGAATGGAAAAATAAGGTAGAGTATTGGAAAAGAGTTCTTGATACTTTATATGAAGATTACAATGATCATGATTCATCTTCTGAGGATTTCTGGCCCAAGACAAGGCAAACTCCAAATGTTGGTCGTAATGCGCTTCATGCAATCTCAAATATTATGGATGGGGATTTTGATACTATGACAGGTGAACCCGTGTATGTTGGACCCAAGTGCAATAAGCCAAAGACAACATCCAACCCTATTAATGATGTTGAGAAAGGAAAGATGTTGCTAGTTAGATCAGGAAACGAGGAAGAAGGGGAGATGATTTGGATGGAAAAAGACACCTAAAATATATTTCAAGATGATGAAAGTGATACTCTTCATGTTAAAGTTGATTGGTGGAAGCCCGATTCAGGGAAATACAATGGAAAAGTATTAGAAGAATATTGGGTACCAAATCCTGATGACATAGAGCTTGGATCTATTCCAATTGATACCATAGTTTGGGCATGGATGGCTAAGAAAGAACATTGCAAGAAGGCCAAGATAAATAAACATGGTGTACAAGTTGTCCTTGACCTACTTGAACGAATAACATGAGATTAGGTGGAGATGATTCATGGATGTAATTTTTTTCTTTGGAGGACCAATTAATACATGAAGAAACATTTTTCAATTTTTCTTGTATATTGAATATTCTCTTCAAATTTATTTGAGGAGTTTTATATTATTTGGTACAAATATGAAAATTTTGTTTAAATTGCAATGTATTCATGTGACGATACTTCATGCAAATTACATGACACCATGAAATATTAAACTTTCAATGATTTGTTTATATTAACATAACTTCTCCCATAACTTGGATAATCAAGTCCAATAATGCACTTAAAATCAATATCTTCTAGTTTTGGCATATTAAAACTATATTGGAGTTAATTTGGCATATTAAAACTATATTGGAGTTAATTAGCATTGTTTTCAATGTAATACGTTCAAACACCAAACAATATCTAACATGGAAATTACAAATTCCAATGCTTTGTCTAGATCGACATAACTTCTCACTCCATCAAACTTGGATAATCAAGTTCAATAATACATTTAAAAGCATCATCTTCTAGATACGATCTATTAAAACGATAATGTTTGGAGTTAATTAGCATTGTTTTCAATGTAATACGTTCAAACACCAAACAATATCTAACATGGAAATTACAAATTCCAATGCTTTGTCTAGATCGACATAACTTCTCACTCGATCAAACTTGGATAATCAAGTTCAATAATACATTTAAAAGCATCATCTTCTAGATACGATCTATTAACACGATAATGTTGGGCTAGCTAATTCGTATTCTTTTCAATATAATACATTCAAACACTTCATGAATATATATTATAATAAAATAAATTAAACTGTACTACTTTGTTTCTATTCCAATTCATAACAAAATTATCTATTTTGATCATTAAAAAACACGTCTAGACTTATAAAATATTTTCTTTTGACATCTGTAAAATGTTTCCAATAAAAATTACCAATAAAAGTTCATAATAATTTGATTTTGATTGTTAAATGACACACAAATACTTATAAAATATTTTGATTGTTAAATGCACTATTAATAAAAATTCATAATAATTTGATTTTGATTGTTAAATCACACACAAATACTTATAAAAAAAATTGATTGTTAAATGCACTTTTAATAAGTTTAGTGGGTTTTCATTTTTGTATTTGTAAGAAACAAAAATGTACTTCAATGTTTCTATTCTAATTCATTGATTTCAAATGTACCACACTTCTCGATCCATCAAACTTGGTTAATGGAGTCCAGTAAAGCACTTACAAGCAACATATTATAGACTGTCTATAAAAACTTTATTATGGGAATAGATAATTAATGTTTTTTAATGTAATATGTTCAAACATTTCAAAAATAAATACTGGACATACAACATATTATAGACTTTGTCTATAAAAACTTTACTATGGGAGTAGCTAATTAATGTTTTTTCAATGTAATATGTTCAAACATTTCAAAAATAAATATTGGACACTTGCAATAACTAGAATGGGTTTTCCCTCTTTCTTCATGTATTTAAAAAAAAACCAATTGTACTATAAAATTTATATTCTAATTAATAATTTTTTTTTACCTTAATTGGTATACTTAGACTTTATCCAATACAATATTTTCTCTTATTGGCTCTAAAATAGTGCCAACCACATATCATAATATATAGTATTGAATAATGAATATTTCTTTAAATGTTAGATGATTATATTTATATTATAAAAAGGAATCTAGGCTTAACCAATCAACATAATCCAAAGTAATAATTGATAGTTAACAATGTCCAAAACATGTAGAAACTTGTGGGCTCATAATAATCCCTAAAAATGAAGGGAAAAAGTGAAGTGCCTAAGTACCTATTGTGCTATATACTTGACAAAAATGTCCTAAGGCATACAATAGACAATACATATAAAGGGAAGAAAATAAAATAGAGTATGACCTAATTTTCCATGTTGTTGCTCGTAGATATGTTATTGATTATTTTTCTAGTCAATATTCTAAAGATTATTAGGGGTAGTGTCATCATCCACAAGTACAATATTACAATGACTATAGGAGCTAATACGTCTTCATGGTATTAGAGGTTTCACCTAATTCCTAGATATTTCCAGTTCTTGTTGTCTCTTGAAGTTGAGCAAAACCCCCTATGTTCTAGCCACCCATTATCAAGATTGAGAATTACTTAGTTATTATGCCAATACATAAATTTGTTATAGTAACAAACACATTGACTGTTATGTCATTAAATAGCTTTCTAGGTCACTTTAAAATGGCGACAATCTCTTACTAATATGGTAATTCAACACATGCACAATATATGCTTTATCAAATTATAAATAAAATGGTTAATACTTTCAACATACAAATAATGCCATTAGATAAATTAATAGGTAAGAAATATTAATACAAATTACAAATTATAATAATAAAATAATGTAAAGAATCTAAGTTTAAGCATAGGAAGATATGCTTCAAATTAATATAAATTTGATTTTATATAGCTTATAATGATAATATTGTAAAAAAAATGGTGAATATATAGATTGAAATGAGTGAATTAAGTAATTTTTAGGTTTTTCATTTTTTGAAAACTCAATCTTATTGAAGTTCTAAATTCTAGATCCATACTCGACAATACATATAAAGAGAAGAAAATAAAATAGAGTATGACCTAGTTTTCCATGTTGTTGCTTGTGTATATGTTACTAATTGTTTTTCTAGTCAATATTCTAAATATGATTAGGGGTAGTGTCCTCATCCACAGCTTCAATATTACAGTGACTATATGAGCTAATAATTTTTCATGGTATTAGAGGTTTCAGCCAATTCCTAAGCATTTCCAGTTCTTGTTGTTTCTTGAAGTTGAGAAAAAATCCCCATGTTCTAGCCACCCATTATCAAGATTGGGAATTAATAAGTTACTATGCCAATACATAAATTTGTTACAGTAACAAACACATTGACTGCTATATCATTAAATAACTTTGTAGGTCACTCTAAAATGGAGACAATCTCTTACTAATATGGTAATTCAACACATGCACAATATATGCTTTATCAAATTATAAATAAAATGGTTAATAATTTCAACATACAAATAATGCCATTAGATAACTTAATAGGTAAGAAATTTCTTGCAACATCTATTGTTCATGAGATGAGGTAAACCTTGATCAACTCAAATATTATTACAAATTAAAAAATTATAATAATAAAATAATGTAAGGAATCTAAGTTTAATATTAGGAAGATATGCTTCAACTTTATATAAATTTGATTTTATATAGCTTATATTGATAATATTATAAAAAAATGGTGAATATAAAGATTGAAATGAGTGAATTAAGTAATTTTTTCATTTTTCATTTTTTGAAAACTCAATCTTGTTGAAGTTCTAAATTCTAGATCCCTTGTATAATTCCAAATTTAATGAAATATGTGTTATATCTATTGAATATATTGAAGATATTGAAGTTCCCAGGATCTGGGATGAAGAAATGGAAGGCCATGATCCATCGATCATGAAGAATGATGTTTGGGATGTAGTCCCAAGACCTGAAGGGAAGTTTGTTATTGTAACTTCTAAGAATATTATATTTGTACTTTATTATTCCGGAGATGTTTTATCCCTCCGAGGTAACCCTATTATGTATCTGGAGATGTTTATTCCTCTAGGGGTTTGTGTTAACTAGGGTTATTAGACCTACCATGTTGGGGTTGGCCCTGATGTCATATTTTAGGGGTTATTAGACTTCTCTAGGAGAGGTCAGCCCTAGTAGTTATTTTGGTCAGTCGGGAGTTAGTATAAATAGAGGAGGTGAACTCCTCATTAGACATACTCACTCACTTGAGAAAAGTAGTGCACTTGTCTGGGAGATTTGCTAAGGAGAGAAAGAAGGAGGGAGCACATCTTGTATTTTGGTTGATCATCTTATTGAGGAAAGCTTTGCTGGGTTTTCTACCCCATGAGGGTTTCCCAGGGTAAATTCTGTGTCTATCTTGTGATTATGCTTCTTTCAGTGATCTTGCTAGTCTATTTGGTTTAAACTTAACATGGTATCAGAGCTAGACTGAATAGAACATCTTTCACAAGGTAAGAATACCTCTCTCTCTCTCTCCGGTGAAAGTTAGGGTTTCAAGAAAAGGTTGGTATTATTGAATTCTGATTACATGGCTAGATAGCCCTTCTCAATACCTATCTTTTGAGCCCTAGATTGAACTTTTTGGTTGGATAGAACTCCAGGAAATCCAAACCCTAGTTTTACCAAAAGTGCGATAAGTCATAAATTGGGTTCAGAAAAACGTTGGCATGTTTGAATTCTGATTACATGGCTGGATAGCCCTTCTCAATACCTATCTTTTGAGCCATAGATCGAACATTTTGGTTGGGTAGAACTCCGGGAAATCCAAACCCTAGTTTTACCAAAAGTGCGATCATCCAGAAATTCTGTTCCAGAATCCGGAAAGGTAAAAGGTAAATATTTCCGGGTAAGTTCTATTCTGTCTCTTGGACTTCCCCAAGAGAAGATGGCTCCAAACACTAAGCTAGAAGGCATAGAAAATTTCCGAGCATGGAAATACAGAATTGGTCTCATTCTTGAAGAGAATGATCTTGCTCATTATATCAAAGATGAAGTTGCAGAACCGGAAGGAGATGAAGCCAAAGAGAAGCATAGGAAGGATTTGATTATGGCAAAGAGAATCATAGCTGATTCTATTAAATACCACTTGATTCCCAAGTGGCTTCCAAGAAAACTCCAAAGGAGATGTATGATGCCCTAGGAATAATGTATGAAGTTAAGAACATCAATAGAAAGATGAACCTAAGAACTCAGTTGAAGAGTACCAAGATGAACAAAGGGGAGTCCATTCAAGAATACTTCTCAAGGATCTCCCAAATCAAGGAACAACTAGATGCCATTGGTGATACTCTTGATGAAGATGAACTTGTGATGACTGCTCTAAATGGCCTCACTAGATCTTGGGAATCATTTATACAAACTATGTTTGCCAAAAAGGAAAGTATGAAGTTTGATGTAGTATGGGAAGATTGTGTTCAAGAAGAGGCTAGGGTAGCCAACAGGGAAGCACTTCCCAAAGAGGATGATCAAGCCTTGGCTACTCACACCAAGAAAAGAATGGGTCACTTCAAGAAAGTTGACCACAAGGGATCCCAACACTTCTCTAAATTCAAAAGGAATAAAGGACCCAATCAAATAAGAGATCTCTCCACAGTCCAGTGCTACAATTGCCTTAAACTTGGACACATTGCCAGATTTTGTTCTTCACAAAGGAAGAAGAAGTTTATACACAAAAGACACCATGCTCATATGGCAGAAGATGATAGTGAAGAAGAAGAAGAAGAAGAAGAGGAAGAAAGGCCTCGAAAGAAAAGATCCAAAGTAAAGAAAGAAGATCCAGAAGAATATGTCCTATTCTCTGCACTCTCTAGATCTGTATCCCCTGGAGAAGATACATGGCTCATTGATAGTGGTGCCTCTAAGCACATGTCAGGTCAAAGAAAGACTTTCTCAAAACTTGAAGAAAAGTCTTCTTCACAAAAGGTATCTCTAGGAGATGATTACCAATATCCCATCAAGGGAATTGGTGAAGCAAGCTATAAGCTAGATTCTGGATCACCCTTGAAGATGAAAGAAATCTTATATGTGCCAGGATTAAAGAAAAACCTACTCTCTATCTCAGCACTAGATAAGAAAGGTTTTAGGGTTTCCTTCATAGATGGGCAAGTACTCATGTGGCCAAAGGGAAAATCCATTGAAGATGCAGTTGTCATTGGTGAAGAGGAAGGAGGCCTCTATAAGCTCAAGGGACATCCAGAAGTTTCCCTTGCCCATGAAGCATCTAGCCCAAGTGAGCTATGGCACAAAAGATTATCCCACATTAACTATAAATCCCTACCCTATGTAAGCAAGGTGGTGATAGGTCTACCAGACTTAAAGGTTGATCATAATGGCTCATGCAAAGGATGTGAAAAAGGGAAGAATGTCAAGAACCCTTTTCCAAAAAGTGAAACAAAGACTAAGAACATCTTAGAGCTAATACATTCAGATGTATGTGGACCAATGCCCACCACTTCCCTAAGTGGTTTTGAATACTATCTTTCATTCATTGATGACTATTCAAGAAAGACATGGATATACTTTCTAAAAGGTAAGAATGAGGTTTTCGGAAAATTCAAAGAGTTCAAGGCCTTAATAGAAAATCTCTCAGAAAAGAAAATCAAGATTCTCAGAACAAACAATGGGGGAGAATATACTTCAAAGGACTTTGAAGACTTTCGTAAGGAAGCTGGAATCAAAAGGGAACTAACCACTCCCTACAATCCCCAACAAAATGGGGTGGCTGAAAGAAAGAATAGAACCATAATGGAAGTTGTAAAAACCATGATACATGATCAAGATCTACCTATGTATTTATGGGCTGAAGCAGCTAGGACAGCAGTCTATGTGCAAAATAGACTTTCCCATAGTGCTCTTGAATTCAAAACTCCAGAAGAAGTGTTCACAGGAAAGAAGCTTGAGGTGAGTCATCTCAAAATATTTGGTTGTCCTGTGTACATTCACATTCCAAAAGAAAAGAGAACCAAGTTGGATCCTTCTGGTAAGAAGGAAATTTTTGTTGGATACTGTGAATCATCCAAAGCTTTCAGAATCTACATACCAGGTTTTCGTCATATGGAAATAAGAAGAGATGTAACATTTGATGAAGAAGCAGCTCTCAAGAAATCCAAGAAGTGTCAACTTGAAGAAATCTATGAAGAAGATACACCTCCTAGAATCACAGAAGCAGTACACATACCTGAAGATGATACTCCAGAAGATCATGACATGATAGAACCTCAAGAACCCCCTATTTCAGACTTATCTAGAAAAAGAAGGCCAGCATGGGCTAGAGACATTATTCAAGGAGCTGAAAGATATGGAGCTTCTGAAGGCTCCACCAGAGAAAGAAAGAAACCAAAGCTAGTATCCAACTATATGGCCTTGATGTGTGATCTTGTGGATCAACTACCTACTAGCTATGAAGAGGTAGCTCAGAAGAAAGAATGGGTAGAAGAAATGATAGAAGAATATCAGTCAATAATAAAAAATGATGTTTGGGATATAGTTCCCAAACCAAAAGATAAAAGTGTGGTTTCTTCCAAATGGATTTTCAAGATAAAACATGCTGCAGATGGAAGCATTGAAAAATACAAGGCAAGATTTGTAGCCAGAGGATTCTCTCAGAAGGAGGGAATTGACTATGAAGAAACATTTGCACCAGTTGCTAGGTATACTTCAATTAGAACTATCATGGCACTTGCATCCATGATGAAATGGAAATTACACCAAATGGATGTCAAGACAGCTTTTTTGAATGGTGTAATTGAAGAAGAAGTATACATAGAACAACCACAAGGGTTTGAGGTTAAAGACGGAAGGACTCATGTATGCAAATTGAAAAAGGCATTATATGGATTAAAGTAAGCTCCCAGGGCTTGGTACGGAAGGATTGACATTTTCTTAACAAGAATGGGCTTTACCAAGAGTAAAGCTGATCCAAATCTTTACCTCAAAGTGATGGATGATGAACTAGTTATATTGTTGTTATATGTAGACGATCTGTTTCTAACCGGAAATGAGAAACAGATTATTGAAAGCAAGAAGAAGCTTTCTTCAGAATTCGAGTTGAAAGATCTCGGATTAATGCACTACTTCTTAAGTCTAGAGGTTTGGCAAGAACCAAAAGGAATCTTTCTGAATCAAAGTAAGTATGCTGTGGAGATTCTAAAAATATTTGATATGTTGGAATGTAAACCCATGGCCACTCCCATGGACTCCAACCTGAAGCTATTAGTTAATGACTCATCGGAATTAGTAGACCTAACTCTATATAGACAAATCATTGGGTCATTAATGTATTTAACAAATACTAGTCCAGATATATGCTTTGCTGTAAATACTCTAAGTCAGTATCTCGTAGAACCTAGAAAGGTTCATTTAATAGCTGCAAAGCATGTGATGAGGTACCTAAAAGGTACATTGGATTTTGGTCTATATTATCTTGGAGGTCATGAACTCAGGTTACATGGTTACTCAGATTCTGATTGGGCAGGGAGTGTCTCAGACAGAAAGAGTACATTAGGTGGATGTTATGGTCTTGGATCTGCCATGATCTCATGGTTCAGCAAGAAACAATCTAGCGTGGCCCTCAATACTACTGAAGCAGAATATATAGCTGCCTGCTCTGCCAGCTGTGAAGTAGTATGGCTTTGGAAGCTATTATCAGGAGTGTTTGACTTAGAAATGGATCCCACTGTGATTATGTGTGACAATCAAAGCTGCATTAAGATGACAAAAAATATTGTATTCCATGATAAGTCAAAACACATAGAGATCCGATACTTTTATATATGAGATATGGTGCAGAGAGGAGCTATCAAGCTCGATTATATAAGCACTGAGGACCAAATTGCTGATATCTTGACCAAACCTTTGTCTCGAGTGAAATTTGAATACTTCCGAGACAAGCTTGGTGTAGTTCAAAAGGACCCTCCTCGAAAGGGGGAGTAGTATAGTCACTGATGATGAGATTGCCTCATCGAACTCAAAGTCGATGATAAGGTTGTAGGCTCACTACACCTAGATACTTAGAAATATTTAGATTTAGGACTCTTATAATTAGAAAACTTAGTTTTTACTTATACATGCTTTTGATGTTAGATGTATACATGCTTTTGATGATAGATGTATTAGTGAGAATACATGTTTTCGATGATAGATGTATACATGCTTTTGATGATAGATGTATTAGTGAGAATACATGCTTTTGATGATAGATGTATTAGTGAGAATACATGATTTTGATGTTAGATGTATTGATGAGAATACATGTAAGGATTAAGTCATCCTTGGACGTGGTCCTAAATGTACGGTTGAGGATTGAGTCATCCTTGGACGTGGTCCTAAATGTACGGTTGAGGATTGAGTCATCCTTGGACATGGTCCTAAATGTATGGTTGAGGATTGAGTCATCCTTGGACGTGGTCCTAAATGTACGGTTGAGGATTGATTCATCCTTGGACGTGGTCCTAAATGTACAGTTGAGGATTGAGTCATCCTTGGACGTGGTCCTAAATGTACGGTTGAGGATTGAGTCATCCTTGGACATGGTCCTAAATGTACGGATGGGATTGCATCGTCCCTAGATGTGAGACTTGTCTTAAAGTGATAAGGACTGATCATCCTGGAACTCGATCTGGATTGTATCGTCCATGGACCTATGTCCTAAAAAGAGCAAGACTGATCATCCTATATGATGATCGTGATGATGATGCTAATGATGTTGATGACGATGCTGATGATTGTGTGCTGATGATGTTGATGATCATGAGATGACGATGCTGATGATGCTGATGACGATGCTGATGATCGTGTGATGATGATGTTGATGATCATGTGATGAAGATGCCAACGATGCTGATTATCGTGATGATGATGCTGATGATCGTGAGATGACGATGCTGATGATCAAGTGATATCGACACTGTTGACGAAGATGAATTGAAGAAAGCTTCCGATGATATATAGATGTATCATGTATGATGACTACTTGCTCCTGCAGATGTTGTTATAATATCCTTCTCGTTAAAGGGGAGTGTTGAATATTGTAACTTCTAAGAATATTATATTTGTACTTTATTATTCTGGAGATGTTTTATCCCTCTGAGGTAACCCTATTATGTATCTAGAGATGTTTCTTCCTCCAGGGGTTTGTGTTAACTAGGGTTATTAGACCTACCATGTGGGGGTCGGCCCTGGTGTCATATTTTAGGGGTTATTAGACTTCTCTAGGAGAGGTCGGCCCCAGTAGTTATTTTGGTCAGTCGGGAGTTATTATAAATAGAGGAGGTGAACTCCTCATTAGACACACTCACTCACTTGAGAAAAGTAGCGCACTTGTCTGGGAGATTTTCTAAGGAGACAAAGAAGGAGGAAGAACATCTTGTATTTTGGTTGATCATCTTATTGAGGAAAGCTTTCCTGGGTTTTCTACCCCATGAGGGTTTCCCAGGGTAAATTCTGTGTCTATCTTGTGATTATGCTTCTTTCAATGATCTTGCTAGTCTATTTGGTTTAAACTTAACATGTATGACATATTTCTTTATGTGTAAGAATTTGTTCTGAAAATTATGAGATGTTTCTAATCATGCAATTTAACCTGTTTTGTAGGAAAGACCGTATATCTTCACCTACAAAAGGACTACAACATTTGTTCTAGCAACAAAGATATCTATTGAAGATATTGAAGATATTGAAGTTCCCAGGATCTGGGATGAAGAAATGGAAGGCCATGATCCATCGATCATGAAGAATGATGTTTGGGATGTAGTCCCAAGACCTGAAGGGAAGTTTGTTATGACTTATATATGGATCTATCAAGATCAAGCATGCTACAGATGGCAGCATAGAGAAATATAAAAGTGATGAAATAGAAGATACACTAGATGGATACAAGACAGCTTTCTTGAATGGTGTAGTTGAAGAAGAAGTGTATGTGAAGCAGCCACTTGGTTTTGAGACACATGACAGGGAGTCATATATGTGCAAAACTTGGGTATGATGCACCACTTTCTAGGTATGGAGGTGTGGCAGAGTGCAGATGGAATCTTCCTTGGACAAGGGAAGTATGCAGTAGAGATCTTGAAGAGGTTCGGGATGATGGACTGCGAGGCAATGGCATCGAACCTGAAGCTTCTATGTGATGCTTCATCTGAACCAGTTGATGTCACTATGTATCGTCAGATGATTGGGTCCTTGATGTACCTGACAAACATGAGACTAGATATTTGCTTTGCGGTGAACACATTGAGCCAATTCCTGACATATCTGAGGAGTGTTCACCTGGTTGCTCTAAAGCATATTCTGAGGTACCTAAAAGGTACAGTGGATTATGGGCTCAAGTATGAAGTGAATCAAAAGTTTAACCTGTAGGTTTATGTTTATTCAGATTGGGTAGGCAGTGCTGCAGATAGGAAGAGCACATCTGGGTGCTGCTTCAGTATGGGATCAAGTGTGATCTCTTGGTTTAGCAAGAAGCAATCCTGCGTAGCACTGAGTACAGCTGAGGTAGAGTATGTTGCAACCTGTTCAGCTAGTTGTGAGGTAGTATGGCTACAGAAGCTACTGTCTGAGTTATTTGACCTCCCGTTGGATGCTACTAGTATCTTCTGTGATAACCAGAGTTGTGTGAAGTTCTCCGAGAACCCAGTGTTTCATGATAGGTCGAAACACATAGAGATCAAATATCACTATATCAGGGATATGGTGCAGAGAGGAGCTGTGAAGCTCATGTATGTTACGACGGACGAGCAGATTGCAGATGTGCCGACGAAGCCACTAGCCAGGGTGAAATTCGAGTACTTCAGAGAGAGTCTTGGCATTCTTCAGATCGAGGACACTTCGAGGAAGAAGTGATGGACACATTTGCTGAAGCCATTCCAAGCATGTTGGAAGGAGGATCCTTCACATGGCTGTGGATGTAAGCGCTGGATGACGAGCATCAGGATGATGTTCTAGTTTCTGCTTGGATATGATCAGTTGGATCATTTTTATATGTATGTATGCATCATGTTGGGTGCTGGATATGATCAGTTGGATCATTTTTATGTATGTATGTATGCATCATGTTGGATGCTGTATATGATCGGTTGGATCATGTGTATGTATTTTGTATAAGCATCATGTTGGATGCTTGGACCATGTATCTGTATATGTATCAGGTGGATACATTGTATGATCAGGTAGATCATGTATATTGATATGTATCAGGTATGATCAGGTAGATCATGTATGTTGATGGATACATTGTGTGGATCATGTATCTATGTATCAGGTGGATACACTATGTATGATGATATGTATCAGGTAGATACTTGGTGTGCATCAGATGGATGCATTGTATGATCAGGGTGATCGTGGATGACGAGCTTCTCCAGATGACATGCAGCAGGATGTTGCAATGATGATGATCAGGATGATCATGTGTACATCAGGATGATGTATGGTGAGTATCAGATGATACTTTGTGGCCGTGGATCAGGTTGTCCAGATAAGCATGTAATTTGTGCCCTAGTAGATTTGCAGATGGTCTTTCGAGGTTTTGCCTATGGCATGTAATTCATACCCTGGGACATCTGGCAAATGCTCTTTCGAGGTTTTGCTTGGGAGGACATATAGTTTGTGCCATGGGAGATCTGCAAATAGTCTTTAGAGGTTTTGCCTATGGCATGTAATTCGTGCCCTGGGATATCTGGAAGATGCTCTTTCGAGGTTTTGTCCTATGGCATGTAATTTGCTCCTGGGAGATCTAGATAGGATGAAAAAGGCCTCAGATGCTTCAGCTAGGTTTTTCCATGACCACATGTAATTTGCTCTTGGGAGATCTGGATAGGATGAAAAAGGCCTCAGATGCTTCAGCTAGGTTTTGTGGTGAGATCACATGTAATGTGCTCCTGGGAGATCCGACAGGTAGAGCCGTGTGCTCCTAATAGCCTGGGATGCTTTAGCTAGGTTTTGTGATGGGTCACATGTAATGTGTTCCTGGGAGATCCTATAGGTAGAGCTATGTGCTCGTAATAGCCTGGGATGCTGCAGCCATGTTTTGTGATGCACGTAATAAGTCCTGAGAATTCCACAGTATGGCTAGTGATGACGAAGACCTACAGGTGGTGGGCCTACATCCAGTATGAAAAAGGACTGGCTTTGTAGAATTTCCTATGACAAGTAGATTCAGAGATTGATTGAGATAGCAGCAGTAGTGACGATGATGATGACTTGATGACGATTATCCAGTGACGATGATCCAGAAAAGATGACTTGTGCTAGAAGACCTGTGTCGAGAAATACCTTCCTAGTTAAGAGGGAGTGTTGATGTATTTGTAACTTCGGAATGTATTTCACATATATGTATATTGTATTCCTATAGAGATGTTATTATTCCTCTATACGGAAGTGGTTGTATTCCTATAGAGATGTTATTATTCCTCTATACGGAAGTGTCGTCATTTATATTGTAAGTGTCGTAACTTATACTTTATGGGTTATTAGACCACCTTGTTGGGGTCCGCCCTATATAAGTCATGTGGGTCAAAGGGTTATTAGACCACCCTATTGGGGGTCGGCCATGTGGGTCAAAGGGTTATTAGACCACCCTAGTGGGGGTCGGCCTAGTCAGCATTATGTTAAGTGGTTAAGTTGAGGTCGACCTAGTTGAGTAAAGGTCAAGTCAAGTTAGTGTATAAATAGAGAGTGTGTCTCTCTCATTTTACACATTCTATTCTCTCACTCACACTTGGGAGAGTGGAGCACTTGTGGAGGAGGAGGCTCTGCTGCTAGGAGAAGACTATCTCTTGTATTCTGGTTGTATCATTGCTCTATCTATCTCTGAGGAAGTTATTGGGGTTTTTCACCTTTATGGTTTTCCCCAAGTAAACTTTGTGTCTCTTGTGTGCTTGCATTATTGTGTCCATGATTGTTATGTTCTAGATTTGCTGTACATGTTGTTCTCTCAGTTAAGCTCCTAGATCAGATTGAAGTAAATTCTAAAAATTTAACACATTCAAACAAGACTGGATTCTTATGATGTCTCTCTTAGTACACCAGATTAGTCGGAATCACAACCACATGGTTATCTCTACATTGAGAAACCAACCATAGACTTAGTACGACACCCCCTCAAAGGTGTTCTACGTAGAACAATGCGTAATCCTAACATGTGAGCTGCTCAGAACGACAATGTTCTTGAGGACCTAGCTCAAGTACCATGTGCCATGTCGGCCTTGGAGGTATTGCAATGTCATTCTACGCCAAGAAAGGAACTATTGTCTACCATTTGTGTTTTTTATCCATCCGATGAGACTTTGATCACATCAGACATAAACCATTCAATATGTAGGATCCTTTTTGAAGTTGCTTTTCATATTAAAGTAACGACTCATGGTAAGAACATCTATCTAACCATAGTAGATGAAGGAACCTCAGCTTGTGTAATGTCATTTCCATGTTGGAAAACATTTGGATCACCTCTATCTGTCATCGAAGTTTCAAACCCATCTACTCAAATAGCTTTGGCATATTTGGATCAAAATTTTCCCTTAATGGGGAAATATGATTCGGTTACCTGGCCCATTTGGGCTATGAGATTTTCCAGCTCACATGACTTCTCGGATTACATTGTAAACATTTGGTTGTACCCACCTAAGATCATCTTTTGTGGGGCCACTAGGAGCATACTTGATATACATCTACCTAAGTATAGGAGCATGATCTGCATGTTCCTCGATCTTATCTGGTATATTTGGAAACTTGCATATAGCTTTAGGCCATCCCTTTGTGAAGATGCATTTGAACCTTTTGCAACCCAAACTTACCATAGGGTCGAACCTGTTGGAAATTGGTGGGTCAACCCTTCATATCTATATTTTCCACCATTCCAACAGCAGAGCCTACCGAACATGGGACACCCTAGTCAGCACCCCATTGCCATTTTGGTGCCCATGCTGCGTTATTCTCATAGGCCCGAGAGCCCTATTAGTCCCATCATGACTTGGAGTTTGAGACCACATATTTCTCTTTCATACATTTCTGACCACATCCCGATGAGCTCCCAATTTTTTGTCATTTTACATAATCTTGTGTTAAAATATCCACTTGAGCATCCATGCAAATTGCTTCGTTGCTTATTGCTTATGTTGCTTATTTTCCTATATAGTCACTTTCTGTTAAAAGATGCCTATAAACCATTGCTTATGTATATTTGACCCATACCCATGGAGGAAACATCTGCAAGAGTGTACATAACTAGCTCAGCCCTTGTTTGCAATACAGATCTTTGCCTTGGCCTGACCCATGCCCTTGACATTTAGGTGCATGCCCTTGAGACACTCGTTTCCTCTAATGTATCATAGCATGCTTTATTCTTTTTTCAAGCTAATAAATGAAAAAGGTTATAAAAAATAATAATAATAATTGGAAAACACAAAAATCCAAAAAGAAAGAGCATTGAATTTTTTTCATTGATATCATCGCATGAAATGGAAATAGTCAGTCCTTGTCACCCTTGACAATAGCACATAATTTGGTATCCACCATCAGTACACTATCTACATTTTCCTTAGGAAACTGTACCAGCATTTTGAATAGATCTCCACCGATGGGTTATTCTTCCTGTCACCAATGGAGCTTTCGTTAATGAATCTGGCATTGACGGCTTTCATGTCTGGTCGGTTACTTAAAGTCCTATGTTGCCAAGTGTCCATTCTGCATTGTGTTATGTGTTCAAGTGAATCTAAACCAAGTTGGCCATTCCTCAAACATTCTTGACTAGTCATGTCGGCCTTCCTTATGTCAATGGACAATATTGAATCTTGTTGTTCTACCAAATTATATCAAAATATTGATCTTTGTTTCGTATCGATTGATGTGGGATGCATCGATGCCCTCCTTCCGATGGATCTATTCCTATCGACATCAAATCATCATCTAGGACACGGATCTAGAAACCCGAGAGTACCTTGGATCTTACAGTCATTAGTGGCAGGTTTCCTCACAAATGACAGTGGGTATACATCAATGACCCTTGATTGTTTGATTCTACAAGTGTTCGACTTCAGAACATCTATTCACACTTTCTAGTTTGTACTCAGTACCTTAGATTCCATCATCATTATCGGTGGGTCTCTTCGCGTCTGTTAACGGTATACATCAATGACCGGTAATCAGATGGTGTTTCATTATGCTTGACATCAGATCACTTATTCGCATGATGTAAACTCGTACCATCATCAGTTTGTATTGAATACCTTGCGAAAAATAGCTGTATCACTCATCGATGCACTTCCCGAGTTGCGCAAGATTAGACCGCCATGTCAAAAGCCCAAAAAGACTTTGTTCTCGCACTTATCAAAGTGCACATTTACATTTTCAAAAAAAAAAAAATTTGCTTTTGACATGGATCCACTGTGTATTGTTCGTGGCCACGCTTGTTTACTACTGAGCATGGGTATGCCCACCTCAGGAAGATATTATATATTTGAGAGCTTATTATGTTTGACTTGCAGATGTTACCCTGAATCCTGTGTCCATGAGATTATCCTTTCTTCATCCTTGCTTTGATCGATTATGAGTATCAATACAAAGAGTATCAGTATAAAGACTATCCGTATACAGAGTATAAATTTCAGTAATGTATTTCGGTCCTTAGCTCTACTTCAGACCTCACACATTAGGGGGCATCTGTTAACAATCAAATTAAATCCCTTAATTTGGTAAAGGAAGAAGCATTTTTCTACATGATCCCAAAACATGAAGACATAAGACAAGTCTAAGAAGAGAATAATATTCTCTCATCTGACCACTGCTTCCATAACTGGAAGGATTGACTGAAGAAAGAAGAGGCCTATGAAGACAAAGTTCATTATGTGGACTACTCCATTGAATGCCTTAACCTAATCTACATCAGTCAAAAGTGAGAAAGAATGCACAAAAGTGCATTAATTATGCTTGCAAATGTCAATGTTGTGACAAAAGTCCTAAAAACTATTGGAAAGTGGGTTTCTAATGGAAAATAATCAAAAGTTATCAAAAGAGATTATCCCACACTCAAAAGAGAAACATGAGATCCCACTTCCCAAAGCTATATAAGAAAGGCATTGGGCATGGTAGGGGAAGAGGAAAAAGGAGAGTAAAGGCATGCTGGAGAGATTTTGAAGGAGGAGAAGACACATCTTCATTCAAAAGCAAGGGTGAAGAAAGGATAGCAAATGGCCATGGAGGATGGATGCATCTCAAGTTAAGGACGTAATGATCATTTCTCAATGAAAATATTCAATGCTTTTTCAATCTAACTTGTGTTCATGATGGTTTATGATCTTAAGAAATTGTAGATGTTTGATTAAATATATGATGAATGCTTAAAGATTGATCTAATATGCGATGACTATTCATTGAATGTGATATATGTTTGACATTGGAACTCACCAATCCACGGTAGAATAGCTTGTCTAATGCAGATCTAACATTGCTGATTTAGTTGTTATCAAGAACTACTATGAATAGAGTTATGGGAAGAAGAAGGGTTGGCTACCCCTTCCGTTATGAGGGATTTGTAAAAATAGACAACTTGGAGAAAGAGCAGCCGCTTTTTCTTTGAGAATATCTCCACTTGCAAGCAAATTGTGCAAAGCAATGTAAACTTATTCAACCTACGAAGGCTAGACCGTCAATTCATTTATATCCAAAACGATGAGCACTAGCATAATACTTACCACAACAAGGGTCAGTGGACCCTTAATTTACGAGTGAAGTGTAAACATATTTAATCTACAAAGGCCACGCTGAGAATTCTAGACTTCCAACTTCCGCTATAAATAGTAGGGATCCGCCCTTCCCTTAGTAGATAATTGTGAACACCCATATCCAGCAATTGACCTATATCCATATTGGAGAACACAAGAAGGATCAACCGACCCTTCTTACATCCTCGAACTTTTATGAATAGAGTTATGCGAAAAAGAAGGGTCGACAACCCCTTAAATGCAAGTGGATGAAGTCTTTTGGAAGTTTCCAAGCCTATAATAGCTGCATAAATGTGTCATATTACACCTCAATGGTTATGAATATTTTTCAAATGTTTTTTTCAAATTGTTAGGTATTTTTTATGTTTCTAAAATTTCCTCTATATGGGTTCTTGGTTTATCTCGGTTAGACATTGCTTATTAAAAGATGTAGAGAGGAACGATGCAAATTTTGTTGGTTTTTATGTCCCAATACCTTTCAAACACCTTTAGAGCCAAATCAGAAGCATTTGAAGTCATTTGGAAGCATTCAAGTCATTAATAGTCTAAGGGTCGAATTGACCAAATATTGTAATTTTCCAATTTTAACAAATTTATTAAAAATGGACACTACATGAATAATAGAATTATGCAACTAATATGAAATGGGTTGTGTAAAAAAACAACACCAAATGTAGATTTTATTGCTACGACATATGATCTCTCCTTCTTTTCCTAATTTAATGTTTTTGTTGGTCGTATGTAAATGATCTAGAGGTTTCCAATGTAGACCCAGATACTTTGCAGTTCAAGGAACCAACAAAACCCCTATTCACCAGCCCTTTCGGCAACAGACTGCGAGCAACCTTTGGTCTCACCCAAGGTGAAGCTGAGGAAGTGATTGCAGAATTAAGTTTTCACAACCTGGTGATGTGAGTGTGAAAGAGACGAATAGGCAGTGCGGTAAAGGACACTTGCTATGGAAAAAAAAATTGCGTGAAGTCTCTACTTCGCGTCAGACACTTTGGCAAGTGGAGGTGCTTGCGCAACCAGTGCATCTAAAGACTGCGTGGTATGGGATACTTACTATGTTATGATGATAAGCTATTAACAACTTACCTCACAACACTCACAATGGGTCAGTGCGTCAGCTAGACCACGCATCCACTTCAAGACTTGATCAACTCTAATCAACCTTACTTAACGATCTTATCCATTCAACAACACTTATGTTATTATCGTTATGGTATATGTAAGTGAATGGAACATACAATACTGCGTGCTCTAATGCTACGCTCAAATCCAGTGCTTACTATGTGATTATCCAACAGATTCATGCATTCAAAGACTTAGAAGTGCAAAATACTTAACATTCATCCACACATGTATTACTTAACATATTTTTCCCATCATTCCTACGGAGAATACATATAAAAGCAATCACATAACAGATAACTATGGTATTAAACATCCATAATAAGCAAATGAACAATTGCAAAGCACAAAACAATCACACTACACATAATTTAGTGTGGTTCACCCCCCGGATGGAGGCTACATCCACAAGAACTGTTGTTAAATTAGCATTTGGGAAGGGTGCAATAGTTCTTAGTCTGTGCACCCAGCTGCAGACTCTCTTCACTCTTAGATAGGTCTCTGTGCACTCAGCTGCAGAGCCTTTACAATAGTACTAAGCTTAAAAGATGCAACAATATTCAAAGCTTAACAAAATGAAGAGTTAGATTTAATCCTTTCCCATACAAAATTGCCTTATTTATAGATCATTCCCATAGTTCATGTCTTTACAATCTGCAAGAAAAACCCTTAGGTTTACAAAACTGTCAAGGTTTCCACAAAACCGGACTTCTAGCTCTTGGTAGCTAATATTCCATCGTGTCAGTCTTCCCCGCATGCTTCACTTCACTATCAGCCTTCCTGTTGCACGCATGCCTCCAAGTCGCTTTCACAAAATCATTCTTCCTTTAATGGTCTCGTATGACTGGTTCAAGTAGTGGCATCTTTCGCATGTGCGACCAGTCGTTTTCTTCCCAATTTGCTCCTGCTCGCTGCTTAGCACTCCTGGAGCATATTTATCAAAAATAGACAACCGATGGTCTAACTCTAATACATGTCATCTTCCATCCATCACTCTGCTTTGTTGGCATCCAATGGACTGGCCACTTCGCAACACTGCCTACTCGCAGCGCCGATCCTCGTAGCTTCCTCCAACGCTGCACTCTGTGCAACTTTGCAGCATCCCAAAACTTGTACAAAAATGTACTTCAACCAAACTATGCTTAGCTTCGCAGTTCCACAATCCTTCTTGCACAAAATTGCCTCACTTGGGCCAGGCCCAACAGGATCCTAACACTCACATGTGGCTCACCCTCGAGCCACTTGCAACTTTGGATTCCCCAAGTTGTTCCGTCTCTTGCGGAGCTAGCTTCGCAACAAACTCATTGTATGTAGCGATTGGATTCTGCACTGTTTGCTTCGTGTCTTGCTCAATTTGGTTGACTGTATCCTGCACCTCAGGTGTGATCTCATTGCCTATTTGTCCTTCAACCTGTTCCTGATTCTCACAAAGCTCCTTTATTTTCTCCTCGATCTCCTGTGAGATCGTCCCAGCATTCTCTAGCAATGGTTGTGACTTGTCTCCCATTTCAGTCTCTCTTTCTCGTAATGCTTTCACTTCCTTCTTAAGCACATTGATATCTCGGTACTTTGTGATCCTTTCTCTTGGCAGCAGGGCTTTCAACTTCTACCTCCAACTATTCTAGTGCTGCTTGCTTCTCTTTGATAGCATTTTTCACTTGTAGTGATCGTGGACTCTAGCCTTTTCCGACGATCATGCTCATCCTGTAGCTCCATAGATCTCCATGAGCTAGATTCCTCCAACTGCCGATTACCTGCTTGTAGCTCATCTTGTCCCTTCAGCACGTCAGTGGTTCACTCATGTATTTCTTCTACACACTACAGATGTAAATAGTGTAGGCCCAGCAGTGGTATTTTTCCCAAGTCAAGCTCCACATGCTCGACATCCTTTGTATCCAACATTAGTTGCTCTAGCATAGGTAAGATTACTTTTATCGGGTCCAGGTGGATGATAAAGGACTTCGTAGGAACGGTCATGGTTAAGTACGGTGTTCTCTGCTGTGAATTTTTTCCCAAATTCCCTTCGGATTCTGAGTCGCGTGCCGAAGGTAATCTCTTGAGTACTTCTTCAATTTTCAATGTAATCCCCTACAGTGCGGTCAGATTCTTTTGCAGACTTTCTTGTATTGCCTTATCCTTTTTCTCTTTGTCATACATTAGATCTTCCATCTGCTCTGTGAACTTGTTGATGCCTCGGATATCGTAGCATCAATCAGAAAGAGATTCTCCTCGAGAGATGATCCCAATTAGACTATCTCCCGTTTGTTATAGGGAATCCGTCCGGTTAGCGGTTCCGGCAACCGTGAGTTTGGAGTTTAATTCCGATTGTATCGGTTATGGCCCGATCCACCTTTCTTTTGGATTTTATGTTTTAAATGAGATGCAAGTGCCTAGTTTATATTTGATCTAAATGCACAACTAAAACAGATCTAAGTCTAGAAACTGAAGTAAATCTACCTATCCTTGCAAGGAACACATTCACAGGATGAGCAATGAGCTGTAACAGATATCATAAAGAAAGAACAGATAGCCATCGATTCTTACAGGCAAAGTTACAGCAAGATAGAAGATCTTTAGAAGATAGCTTCTAGTTTAATATAAAATGCATCTATTGCTCATGAAACAGAGGAAGAAGCAAAATTATCTAATTCTAAATGGAAAGAACGAAGAAACAGATCTAAATGTAAACAAACTGAAATTAAATTTAAAGATCCCTGCTAGGAGAAAATTTACAGGCATGAACAATGAGCTATATGAATTATCTTGAAGAAAGAACAGTTAGCCATTTAATCTAAAAGAGAACTCTACAGCAATGGTAAAGATATCAGCAGCTAGCTCCTGATTTAATATGAAACGCATTAATTGTTCACCAAATAGAGAAAATCGTATGCACAGGAAGGAGCAAAAATCATTAATACACAGAAATAGTTCAGATAGTAAGAATGATCTCACATTACAGTACAGAATTCATTAGAATAGTCCAACATACATCTGTCCAACATTCCCATGCAAAACGTCCATCTCCCGTGGCTTTTATTAGAAAATTCGATTTTACAGAAACGATACAAGATAACTCGTAAAGGTTTCAAAATTTCATTCCCTGCCAAAAGTCCTGTTCTATTCTTCCTAGCTCCTATTTATAATTACAAAATCACCCTTTGGGCTGCCACCTAGCCTCTTCCACCTGTCACTTACAGGAATTTCTTCTATAACAAACCAAAAAAGACTACTTCTTTTACAAAATATTTAACAAAAGAGAATGGACAGCTGTCCCTTAGCTCATGCTGTATACATTTGAGAATTTAACAAAATACAAATAGCAGAAATAATGTTCTAATATCATGCTGTCATTCTTGTGCGTGAGCTTCAGCTGGGAGAGGATCGCCGAAGTCAATTGATGCTGTTGCTTCTACTTGGGAAGAAGGGATTGAGCTGGCTAGACTTTCTTCCACTGCTGGGGAAGAGGGAATCGAGCCCACTGCTATTGCTGGAATGGCTGCTGGGAGAGAAGATTCTGGATCTGTTGATGCTCTTGCTACTGCTGTAGCTTTCTTTTCCTCTTCCGCTATGTAGTTATACCACACACCTGTGTCCCTTATGACTATGTTTGCTGCAGTAGGAAACAAGATTTTCTGAGAAGTTACATTCTTCCCGAGCTCTTCTCCAATGCATTGAACTTCTACTATTGCAGCTTGATGCACTTCCTTCAGCAGATCGTTGTGGAGGGATGACAATCCAATATAATGTTGGAGGTCATCAATAGCCAGAACATCAATCCTCTTCACATACTCTGTTTGAACGCCTAGCTCTTCCTTTAGCCGAGACAAACGTTGCTCCTTTTCTTAATCTGAGCTCTTCCTGAGCTCGGGCATCCTCAGCTTTTTCTCCTTCTGCTGGCTGGTCTTCTCGACCTTGGTTGAGCTACAGCTTGCTCCAGTGCCTTGGCGATAGACCCGTAGCTCAGCCATGTTTCTGATGCCTCTGAATGCCTCTTCCTCGGCATCAGGATAGTGAGAGTACTCGAAGTGAGCATAAATCTCCTTACAGTGCTTAGCAACTTTTCCCTTCCTGTCATTACTGTGGAAGATTACCTCATCGAAGTGGAAGGCTTTCAGCTCTTGAAGAAATTCATCGGCCGAGGCAACCCCCGAGAACTTGTAAGCACCTATGCAGAAAGGTAGAGGGGGAAAGGAAGCCTTATGTTGTTTGTGGAGCATTGCTCCAATTCCATCCAGGAAGATTTGTCTTACTGCCTCCTTGAGGACCACATAATCCGTGCCATATTGCGGAAAAATGTATGGGGGCTTAGTCCCTCCAAACATTCTGAGGTAGGTGCCATGCTCTGAAAAGTAAAAATCTCCGTAATCCTCAAGGACTTCCACAACGTTCTCTGACAGGCAGTTGGGCTCCTCCTTGAATAACTTCTCATATAAGGGCATGATGAACCCCTCACAGATGAGTTTGTAGTTAGGTTTGTAATTCTGGGCCCACATCATCCTAAAAGCGGTATAAACCGGGGTGGTGGCCTTATCCCATGTACAGCCCAATTTGGGGAATTCCACACTGGTTAACACACAATCAATCAGATATGAGGACATGAAAAATTCTGCCTTCTTCAAGGCTAGTCCTTCTCTTGCCGCTACTATCATTGAGGCCAAACTATCTGATAAGAGAGTGGCCCATTCAAATACAGTTCCTTTAAACGCCACAAAGTGAATAATAGGGACCCACTGAATCTTATACACGGTGCAATCAGGCATGCCGAAGATTCTGCACAGCATCAGGGCGATCAATCTGAAAGGAGATCTCAGATTCTGTACGTCATATTCATCATTTCCCTTCTTTCTCAAATGTTTGCCTGCCATTAGTAGCTTCTTGGCCATCTCGACGTTGTTCATCTGGCTCAGCCATTCATCAGTCAGAGATTGTTGGACGCGGGGAAATTTGTAGGCTACCACAAGATATGCGGGTTGAAATGAGGCAATGGCCACTTTCCCGCTGTCATTTATCACTCTTCCTTCAGCATCGGCATGTTGGAGTATCCATCGGATCACTTCAGCACAGGGGAATAGTTCAGGGCGGGTAGCAGCTCTGGTTATGCCTGAGGCTTTGATATTTAGATAAATTGGCCCCTCTTCTAATAACATGTCCGGGACATCTTGGTCTCGGATCATCCTATAAATGTCACCCCATATGATTTCTGGAGGAACACCAGTGGTGCACCTAGTATCCTGAAGTGAGGTCTTAGTTTTAAGTGGTGCAGGCTTCTTTTCTGTCATCTTAGCCTTCTTCTTACCGGCTTTCGGCATGTTGACTTATCCCTGATAGCACCCATATACAAGTCATTATGAACTTGAGCAACATACTGTGATATTTTAACAGAGAGCATCATTGTTTTAATATGTGAATGAGATAAAAAGCAATGTGAAGCTATATGTTTAGGAAGCAAAATACATCATTTCAACATGAAATACAAATTAAAACATTTGAATCTTTTAAAGGGATGAATTTGGAATGCTCCCGAGAGGATAGGTATGTCACGGAACAATCCGCTCTCGGGCTGGCCCTAGGAGAAATGGTGATCTTTGTTTCAACAGGAACATAATTATAAATTTTAGCCATCCTAATTCTTTAAAGGGGCGGGTTTGGAATGCTCCTTTGAGGATAAGCGTGTTGCGGAAGCAACCTGCTTTCGGTTTAGCTCTTTGGAAGAGGGTAACTTTCGTCATGGTGATTTTAAAAGGCTAGTGGCGGGGAAGTCTGGGGTGAAATAACCCTGTGACGAAATGGGGAGCCACTTTCATATTTACGACCCGGCGAGGGCTTCAAATGCCATTGTCATTTACGGCACTTGCCAAGGTGTTCTATGGGAGGTTTGAATAGGGGCGATGGCGCCTGTCTTAGGATTTAAATTGGGTAGAGGTGACACTGGGACTGAGGTTTATGAAAAAGAACCCGGGGGGCTATGTCTTCAGCTTTCGGCCGGGGACATGAAAAGTCCATGGGGCTTCGGTAGTTTTATGAAATAATGAGGTACGCGGCCCGGGGAGGAAATTGGAACAAGTCTAACCGTCCAAACAAACTATCTCTACCCACTATGCAAACGTTTTATCCTGCCTCTGTTTTATATGGCGAGAAGAACGCAATTCAAACTATACTTGACGGGCAAAATAGCCTGTGACGGGCATTTTGCCCGTCAAAATCCAACCAATGCCCATCATTTTCAAACAAAGGACAACCCAATAGTAATTTGAAGCGGTGAAGTGACAAATTTCAAGGTTAAAATCCTACCTGGCACCGTGAGGATAGTTGAACGAGGTGGCCGCGAACGCAGATGAGCGAGATGAGCTGGAGCGAATTGCGCAGCGTTCCATGTCGTTTTCCAATCAACAAAATGACAATGTTTTGGTTTGAACCCCTACCGTCCATTTAAATGAACTGGGCACGTGTGGCACTTAAAATTGGTGGGTGGCACATTTAAAGCACGGCTTAAATATAAGTACGTTGGTGTCAAATCAAACCACCTCGGTACGCGTGCGACCGCCACCCACGGGATGAACTCGCCGTTGTTTCAGGAGGCATTGATGAACGGCTTCCGCAAAAAGGACGTGAATGGTTGATTCCTTCGGTGGCACTTTTCGGTGTGATATCGTGAAGGCTTCCGAAATTGCAGAGAGCTTTTGCTAGTGGCTTCCGCCGTTTCGGAAGACTTCCGCCAATGCTTCCACAAAAGGCCATCGCGAAATCGAGAATTTCTCTAAGTTTCAGCCGCTCTTGCTTCCGACATTGCGGAAAGCTCTTGCGATTCACTTCCACCATTTCGGAAGGAAACAGCGAATGGCCCCACTGTTTCAGAAGACTAAAATGAAGACGTCCGCAACTCGAAAAAAAAATTCCAAGGCTCCGCAGGGTTTCGGAAGGAATATCGACATCTCTTCCGCGAAGGCTCAGGAAGAATACCGCCAACGATTCCGCAACTTCAAGACTCAAAGATTTTTGGAAATACTAAGTTACTTGGCGGATTCAGGAAAGGTTGGCGAATTTCATCCGCAAGTTTCAGGCGGCTTCCTTGAATTCTTCCGCCGTTTCGGGAGGAATTGGTCAAACGATTCCACGACCTTTTTGACAATAATTTCGTACTCTTTTTGGGATACTTATGACGAATGCTTCCATAGTTTCGGAAGGATAAAATGAACGGCTCCGCAGTTTCGGGATGGAAAGTCCAACAGCTCCACAAAAGGAAACTCCTAAGTCTCTTCACAGTTTCGGAAGGAATTCGTGAATTCCTCCGCGGTTTTGGGAAGCTTACGCGAGTGGCCTCCGCAAGTTTTGGGTGGTTCCCTTAAATTCTTCCGCAACCTTTTGGGAAAATGTTTCAAGTTCTTTTCGAGAGGTTTAGACAAATAACTCCCGCCGTTTCGGGGGGAAAGCTTGAAAGCTTCCACGATTGCAGAAGGTTTGAATGAAGAACTCCGCTGTTTCAGGAAGGATTTCCCAATGGTTTCCGCGACTTTCCAATCAAAATTTTCTAAGTCTTCTTTCGGGAGTTTAAACAAAGGCTTCCGCCACTGCGGTGCTTTATCAAATCATTCTGCGACTTTTCAGCAAGACTTCATAGAAAAGATTTCTGTTGAGAAACAAGATTTCTTGTTGAAAAACAAAGATAATAGATGGGATGGATTCTTAAGGCAAACTTTCTACAATAAATTAAAGGAGGGGCCCCAATATGTTCAAAATTTTGGGGGGGTCTTGCTGCAACAACAATGGCGAGTCACTGGCGAACACAGATCTCTGAAAAAATTCCTCTTCATGGTCCGAAACCTCATCGAAGACATCCATCTTAGGTGCACTACTCAGCTGAGCATTTTAAATTCATGTGAGGGGAAGGAGACACTTTACCTGCTAGCCATTGGGGAAAGGGGAGCTTTGACCGAGACATCTTCACCACTCTCAAAGGGCCAATATATGAGATTCATTTTAGGAGGGTCATCTTTCAGATGGTCATTACTGCCGGACTCCACAGGATTCGCAACACTTTCTCATGGACATTATTGCTCTTGTTCCTCATTCCCGTGCTGCTTGCATCCTTTTGGATGTTTGTACTTTGGACATCTTAGTTGTTTGAGCCTTCCAAAGATATTTTCGTTGGACATGATCTTTGATTTAGGCTCCTCAATCCATAATGTCCTTTTGTGTGAGTTAGAAATTTTATTGATTTGATCAAACCTCACAGACGGAGAGGAACCCATTTTGAGCTGGGCCTTTTGGACAACCTTCTTGATTTTACATGTCTTTTGCTTTTGTCTTAGCCATGCTTTAATTGAGGCGAGAATCTTTGGAAAACAGACTCTTGGGTACTAGCCATTTCGGCTGTCAGATTTGCAGCATGGAGTCACTTCAATAACTTATGCCCTCGAGGTGTGCTACTTTCCATGGGTCCAACTCTAATAACCTTCTTGAGATGCCTTTAAAGTGTGAGAGTGGGTGAAGCCCAACGATAGTAGTGAAGATGGTCATAGGTCTCTGCTATTGAACAGGATTACTGTGACTAGCAGGGTAGGATTCCTTCCTTCTGAATACTTCAACGAGAGCACAACAGACAGAAATTACTTGAGCCGAGTTCCAGACTCATGGGTCGCAAGTTTTCTTTGAGAGAGTTATCCTCAACAGGGAACTCAACCAAAAGGGCATTCAGAAAACAAAACTTGTCGCAAAAGTTCAAATAACAATGAAAGAAACAAAATGGCCAAAAATAAAGCAAACAAAGGCTAAAGCAAAAATAAAAGAAACTTTTATTTATGTACAGAAAGTCTCAGCAAGACTATGCGAAGTATTGCTTCAGAGCGAGGCTGTTGAGAGGAAGGGTTACTTCTTCTCCCTCGAGATTTGTCAATTTATAAGTAGATGGGCCTAATTTTGCGGAAATTTGGTACGGGCCTACCCATAGATGTTGAAATTTTGTATGCATTCCTTTGCCTTCATGTTTATGGTCCCATTTCAGGACTAAATCCCCAACTTCAAAATCTCTTTTACCGGATTTCCTCTTATCGAACCATCTCTTAACTATGTCCCGGTGTTGATGGAATCGATCTTTAGCTTTGTGTCGGGCTTCTTCAAGTTGAAGCAGGGTGTTGATCCTGGATTGTAAGGATTGGCTACCAGAACCCCGAGATGCTTGGGATAATTATAAGGATGGGAGCAAGATGTTTGGGGGAAGAATGGCTTCCTTGCCATATACAAGAGTGAAAGGGGAGACACCTAAAGCGTTCTTCGGGGTTACCCTATCTGCCCATAAGGCGTTTGGGAGAGCTACATGCCAACTTCTTTGGTTTTCTATCACAGTCTTCTTAAGAATTTGAATCAGATTCTTGTTTGAGGATTCAACTAATTCGTTCCCCTGAGGATAATAATTGGCTGAATAATGCAACTTGATTCCCCATTCATAAACAAATTCATTTATTTTGCAAGACGAAAAATAAGTAGCATTATCAAAAACAAGGGAAATTGGAACCCCAAACCTGGTTATGATGTTCTCCTTTAAGAAGCTGATGACTGCGTCTTCGTTGATCTTGCGCACAGGGATAGCCTTCTTCCACCTAGTGAAGTAGTCAGTAGCCGTCAGGATGTATCAATGTCGCAACGAAGAACTTGGATTTATTTCTCCGATAACATCTATACCCCACTGCTCAAAAGGCTCAGAAATGATAACTGGCCGCAATGGCCCTGCTGCCTTAGGTAACTTTCCAGCACTTCTCTGGCATACATCACAGCTTCGTGCATATGTGTGGGCGTCTTGGAACAGAGTGGGCCAATAATAACCAGCTTTTAGTATCTTGTGTGCTGTCGTCTCTCCCGAATAATGTCCGCCTGTGGGGCCATCATGCAATTCCTTGACAACTTTGTTTGCATCTTCCTTTTCCAAACATCTAAGGAGAACTCCATCATAATTCTTCCTGAAAAGAATCCCATCAATGATTTGATAAGGTGCTGATTTCAAGTGGAGTGCCCTTCTTTGCTTAGAGTTCCAGTTCTCAGGTAGATATCCCTGCTGTAAATAGTGCACCAGATCTCTATACCATGACTGGGGGGATGTGAAGATATGACACACTTCAACCGAATTGAGCTCAACTTCATTTTTCCAATGTTGCTCTTCATCAGTCGAGTTTCCCACAAGTAAATTACATAGGCCTTGCCCTTTGATGATCGTGGTTGGCTTAAATTCCAAATCATATTCCTGCAGATCTGTGACGCAGTTCCCTCTCCTTTCTCCCAATTCCTTTTGAATGAAAAGGGATCTAACAGCTGGGTGGGGGACTATGACCTTAGTTCTGTTCTTCAGAATGTATGGCCTAAACTGCTTGACTGCTTTGAAGACCGCATATGCATGCTTGTCAACCACGGGATAATTTAGCTCAGCTCCCTACAGACCAGTGCTCATAAACGAAATTCGGTATTCGTCCCCCAACTCCACCTTTTGCGTGAGTATAGCTGCGAGGGAGTCATCCAAAGCAAAAGTATACAAGATGAAATCTTTATCAAAATATGGGCTCCTCAAGGAAGGAGCCTTAGCTATGGATGCCTTGATATCTCTAAATGCATCCTTCTCCAGATCTGTCCACTTGAATTGCATGCTTTGTTTAACCATCTGTTGCAATGGCTTAACAATTTGCGCGAAATACGGAACAAATCTACGGATAAAATTGATGGTGCCCATAAAAGATTGCATAGATTTCTTGTTGTAAGGCATTGGAATCTTATTAATGGCTTGGACTCTTTCTTGATCAATTGACACTCCCCCTTTGGAGATGATATGACCTAAGAGCTTACCTTCGGGAATAGTAAATACGCTCTTCTTGGTATTCAAGGAAATACCATATTTCCGGCAGCGATCAAAAATATGCTTTAGATGCACGACATGATCTTCCCTTCTCTTCGAAAAGACTGTCACATCATCCAAGTATACAACCACACATTGCCCACCCAATCCTCGGAAGGCAATATCCATCGCCCTTTGGAATGTAGCTCCTGCATTTATCAGACCAAATGGCATTCTTCTGTAGGCAAAAGTTCCCCACTTAGTTCTGAAAGTAGTCTTAAGGCGATCTTCTTCGGCTACAAACACTAGATTGTAGCCAGAGAAACCATCAAGGAGAGAAAACAATTCGGATCCTGACACAATTTGTAGGATTTGTTCCATTGAAGGTACGGGGTAGTTGTCCCTCCCGACTTCTTTCTTACGGGAACCAAGTTTGCAACCCACTCAGAATTCCGAACTTTAAAAATTATCTTAGCGTCTAGGAGCTTCTTTAACTCCTTTTGGATCAGCGGTTCTAGAGTGGGATGCATTCTTCTCAACTGTTGCTGAAATGGTTTGACGCCCGCTTTCATTGGTATGACATGCTGAATAATGCGGACGTCATATGTTTTCAGATCTTCATAGGTCCATGCAAAAACATCCTTGTATTGTTTAAACAATTTAATGAACCTGTCTCTTTCTCCTGGTGAACAACATTTGCCAAGGTTGACAAATCTTGGTTCTGTCTCGGTGCCCAAATTAACCAACTCATGTTGCATTGATGAGTTGTTAGTTTTGGTATTAGCTGGCCTTTTGAACTTATTTTGAAGATCGAACAGCATTTCGAGGGACCTTACCCCCTTGGGCATGAAATTTCCTTTCTCCTCGTCCTTCTTCATCAAATCAGCATCGTGTTCTTCCTCATCTATTGCAGCTCCTTGAAAGCCATCTTCGTTTGTTAGAAAGCTGATAATTTGTTCATCATCATCGAAGACTCTGAAGTTTGTGATGTTATCGGGAATGGAAGGCCTGAAAATAAATTCAATTGAGCATTTATTATTTGACGGCACCAATCTAGAAGTAGATGTTGCTAACAAATCAGCAGCAGAATTTTGCAATCTAGGAATTGATTTTATATTGACAGCATCAAAATGCATAATTAAATCCCATACCTCAGCCTGATAACCCTTCAAATGAGGTGAGAGACAATGAATGGTGTCCCTTACCTGTCTTACAACTATCTCAGAGTCACCAAAGACCTTCAGGTACTTAACATTTAAGCCAATGGCCTTCTTTAATCCATGTACCAAAGCTTCATATTCAGCGGTGTTATTAGTACAATCGAATTCTAATCTACAAGACAAAAAATACTTGTTTCTTTTTGGATCCATTAGAACACAGCCGGCTCCGGATCCTTCAAGATTTTTAGAACCATCAAAGTATAATATCCAAAAGGTATCTTTAGATTGAACTAAGTTAGTTTCTTTGTGATCTACGTCAGTAACTAAATTGACTATGTTACAATCAACATCATTAGTCCGAGAGAAATGAAGGAGATCGGACTGTTTATCTGATTCATGGCTAATGGTTTCAGATTGATAATTACCCAGATCCATTTCTAAGAAATAATTCCCCAGAACCGAGGATGAGAAGGCTACGTCCTCATTCTTTTCTTCTAACTGAGTTACATTTTTCTTCATATGAGGTTCCCTAAGAACTTTAATCTGATTCTGTCTGTTCTGATAAGGCAGCCATAGGTGGGACCAATCAGTAGCAAAGTAGCCACTCAGCTTGGTAAACCAATCCCTACTTAAAATCAGCCCATAAGCTTCAGGAATATCGACCACCATTATGTCAATGAATTGACAGACTCTAGGTTCAGCTGATAGTCTAATGAGAACGTCTTTCATCTCCCCAATAACCTTGACAGCAGTCCTATCTAATTGAATAATTTAGGCTGGAGATGGAACAGGCTGCCCGTTAATCTTTTTACAAATTGAAAGTGGCATAACGTTTGAGGATGCTCCAGAATCTACCAAACAGTTGTGAACATTAAGGTTAAAAATTTCAAAAGTCAAAAGGAATGGCAAAGTTTGAGATTTAGACTTCCCACCGATGCTAGCTTCATTAATTTCGGGACTGTTTTGAGAATCTGTTAATGGAGTGCTGGTCTGAGGTTGTAGAACATGCAACAATTTTTCTCGCTGATGGGGTAAGTTGCACATGTCAAATATTGACACATTCGCTTTGACCTTCTTGATATCTTCAATAATATCATATCCTATGTCAGATTCGTTCCCAATTCGAGCTTGCTGATCTGTTTTTCCCGTTGTGACCTTAAGTGGCTGAACTATGATGTCAGCGCTTGGCTGTTTGGCCGCTGTTTGGTTAACTTTGGGCTGTGGTGGGATGATTGGTATATGCCTCCTAGGCGGGTCTTTTGAAACTTTAGGTTTATGGGGAACTGTGCTTGGCACAGGATCCGCAATTGGGCCCTTGCTGCGAGTAGCAACATTTATGGTAGAGGGAGAGCTATCTATGTGATCTTCTTCTACTAATTCAGTCATAGGTACCCAATCCCACAACACCATAGCAGTGTCCGGGGTTGGTTCCTCTACATCAGGGATCGACTCTTCTGGAGGATCATCTTGGTCTGGGATCTGTGAATCTAGCATTTGGTTCATGACTAAGCTCATGGAATTAATGCATTGCGGGCAGCTCTTTTCCGAATGCGGTTCTTGGTGAAAAGTGCAGAAATTTTCCATCCCAATCTCATTCAAGTTTAAAAAAGGGGCAGTGTTCATTGGTGGATGAGTTTGCTCACCGTCTTCCCTTCTTTTATAAAATGGCTTGAAAGGTTTCCTAGATGTGCTAGCAGCCTTGTATTTCTCCAGATCTACGATTTTATTAGATAATATCTGCATCATTTTGACCAAATTTTCCATGTCTGTAGATGGCTCTTCTTTGCCTCTAGTGAGCAGCAAAGGTTTTTTGCTAGCTGCTGGCTTTGGTTCTACATCTAAGGCATGTTTAGCGATGCTATCAGCTTCGTCTTCTACCTTTCTAGCTTCCTGAAAGTTCTCTATCTGGGTAGTTTTCTTGGATCTTTTTACGAACATTGCGATTGGTCCTTCAAGAGCGGTAGTGTAGTATTCAATTAGAGACTCCTCTGCTGGTTTATTAGCTTCGCTGAAATTATTTAACAGCGTTGTGAATCTTTGATTGAAATCTTGAACCTTTTCTTTCTTTTCCATTTTCATGGATAAGAGTTCTTTCATAAGTGTGGCCACGGTCTTTTGGTTTCCGTATTTCTTTAGAAAACATTTTTCGAATTCATCCCAACTAGAAATTGAGCTGGGTTGTAGGCTAAAGTACCAGGATGATACTTTTGGCTCAAATGTATATGGAAACAACCTGCAGACTACGTCTTCATGTTGTACGTTCAAAAGGTTCAGAGCTAAGTAAAAACTCTTGAGGTGATGTTCCGCCGAAATGGCTTTCCCTAGATCGAACTTAGGCAAGACCTTTTCTGGGTTTTTAGGAAGATTATGGAATGGTCCAGCTAGGTTCAGCACTCCCCTTGCTCTCCAAGTAGGTACAGCCATGTTTGGATGTGGAGACCCTGGTGGAGAATTGTATGGTGAATTATGAGGAGTACTCTTCGGAGTAATTGGTTTTTCAAGGTTTTCTTGGTCTGAAAATTTTTCTGAGTTTTCAAGATCTGCCTTGTTAAGAGTGTCTGAGATTTCTTCCAAAGTCAAATTCACAAGTTCTTCGAAACTTTGAACAAGAATCGAATCTCGGGTATACTGTGGCTCCTTTCTAGGGGTAGTTTTCTTGGGGAGGAAATTGACAGCGTTTAAACCACCTAACTGCCTAACGTAGGATCTTGTATGTCTTCTCAAATCCTCTACTTCTGTAAAAGGGACAGCGTATAAAGATTCTTGAGGCTCAAGGTCAGAAATGAGGCGTTCTTGATTTGTTAATCCAAGATCTGGGCTGTTCGAAATGCTTTCTTTAAGCGGGTTTTCAGTGTCATCTATGACAGTGGAATATTTTCCTTTATCAGCCATGCACTTTCAAACCCTCCTTCTAGCGCAAAAAACTGTTGATGCCTCAGATATCATAGCATCAATCAGAAAGGGATTCTCCCTGAGAGATTATCCCAATTAGACTATCTCACGTTTGTTATAGGGAATCCGTCCGGTTAGCGGTTCCGGCAACCGTGAGTTTGGAGTTTAATTCCGATTGTATCGGTTATGACCCGATCCACCTTTCTTTTGGATTTTATGTTTTAAATGAGATGCAAGTGCCTAGTTTATACTTGATCTAAATGCACAACTAAAACAGATCTAAGTCTAGAAACTGATGTAAATCTACATATCCTTGCAAGGAACACATTCACAGGATGAGCAATGAGGTGTAACAGATATCATAAAGAAAGAACAGATAGCCATTGATTCTTACAGGCAAAGTTACAGCAAGATAGAAGATCTTTAGAAGATAGCTTCTAGTTTAATATAAAACGCATCTATTGCTCATGAAACAGAGGAAGAAGCAAAATTATCTAATTCTAAATGGAAAGAACGAAGAAACAGATCTAAATGTAAACAAACTGAAATTAAATTTAAAGATCCCTGCAAGGAGCAAATTTAAAGGCATGAACAATGAGCTATATGAATTATTTTGAAGAAAGAACAGTTAGCCATTTAATCTAAAAGAGAACTCTACAGCAATGGTAAAGATATCAGCAGCTAGCTCCTGATTTAATATGAAACGCATTCATTGTTCACCAAATAGAGAAAATCGTATGCACAAGAAGGAGCAAAAATCATTAATACAAAGAAATAGTTCAGATAGTAAGAATGATCCCACATTACAGTACAGAAGTCATTAGAATAGTCCAACATACATCCATCCAACATTCCCATGCAAAACGTCCATCTCCCGTGGCTTTTATTAGAAAATTCGATTTTACAGAAACGATACAAGATAGCTCGTAAAGGTTTCAAAATTTCATTCCCTGCCAAAAGTCCTGTTCTATTCTTCCTAGCTCCTATTTATAATTACAAAATCGCCCTTTGGGCTGCCACCTAGCCTCTTCCACCTGTCACTTACAGGAATTTCTTCTATAACAGACCAAAAACTAACTACTTCTTTTACAAAATATTTAACAAAAGAGAATGGACAGCTGTCCCTTAGCTCACACTGTATACATTTGAGAATTTAACAAAATACACATAGCAGAAATAATGTTCTAATATCGTGCTGTCATTCTTGTGCGTGAGCTTCAGCTGGGAGAGGATCGCCCAAGTCAATTGATGCTGTTGCTTCTACTTGGGAAGAAAGGATTGAGCTGGCTAGACTTTCTGCCACTGCTGGGGAAGAGGGAATCGAGCCCAATGCTATTGCTGGAATGGCTGCTGGGAGAGAAGATTCTAGATCTGCTGATGCTCCTGCTACTGCTGTAGCTTTCTTTTCCTCTTCCGCTATGTAGTTATACCACACACCTGTGTCTCTTATGACTATGTTTGTTGCAGCAGGAAACAAGATTTTCTGAGAAGTTACATTCTTCCTGAGCTCTACTCCAATGCTTTGAACTTCTACTACTGTCGCTTGATGCACTTCCTTCAGAAGATGGTTGTGGAGGGATGACAATCCAATATAATGTTGGAGGTCATCAATAGCCAGAACATCAATCCTCTTCACATACTCCGTTTGAATGCCTAGCTCTTCCTTTAGCTGAGACAAACGTTGCTCCTTTTCTTAATCTGAGCTCTTCCTGAGCTCGGGCATCCTTAGCTTCTTTCTCCTTCTGCTGGCTGGTCTTCTGGACCTTGGTTGAGCTAGAGCTTGCTCCAGTGCCTTGGCGACAAACCCGTAGCTCAGCCATGTTGCTGATGCCTCTGAATGCCTCTTCCTCGGCATCAAGATAGTGAGAGTACTCGAAGTGAGCATAAATCTCCTTACAGTGCTTAGTAACTTTTCCCTTCCTGTCATTCCTATGGAATATTACCTCACCGAAGTGGAAGGCTTTTAGCTCTTGAACAAATTCATCGGCTGAGGCAACCCCCAAGAACTTGTAAGCACCTATGCAGAAAGGTAGAGGGGGAAAGGAAGCCTTATGCTGTTTGTGGAGCATTGCTCCAATTCCATCTAGGAAGATTTTTCTTACTGCCTCCTTGAGGAGCACATAATCCATGGCATATTGCGGTAAAATGTATGGGGGCTTAGTCCCTCCAAACATTCTGAGGTAGGTGGCTTGCTCTGAAAAGTAAAAATCCCCGTAATCCTCAAGGACGTCCACAGCGTTCTCTGACAGGCAGTTGGGATCCTCCTTGAATAACTTCTCATATAAGGGCATGATGAACCCCTCACAGATGAGTGTGTAGTTAGGTTTGTAATTCTGGGCCCACATCATCCTAAAGGCGGTATAAACCGGGGTGGTGGCCTTATCCCATGTACAACCAAATTTGGGGAATTCCACCTTGGTCAACACACAATCAATAAAATATGAGGACATGAAAAATCCTGCCTTCTTCAAGGCTAGTCCTTCTCTTGCCGCTACTATCATTGAGGCCAAACTATCTGATAAGAGAGTGGCCCAGTCAAATACAGTTCCTTTAAATGCCATAAGGTGAATAATAGGGACCCACTGAATCTTATACACGGTGCCATCGGGCATGCCGAAGATTCTGCACAGCATCAGGGCGATCAATCTGAAAGGAGATCTCGGATTCTATACGTCATATTCATCATTTCCCTTCTTTCTCAAATGTTTGCCTGCCATTAGCAGCTTCTTGGCCATCTCGACGTTGTTCATCTGGCTCAGCCATTCATCAGTCAGAGATTGTTGGACGCGGGGAAATTTGTAGGCTGTCGCAAGATATGCAGGTTGAAATGAGGCAATGGCCACTTTCCCGCTGTCATTTATCACTCTTCCTTCAGCATCGACATGTTGGAGTATCCATCCGATCACTTCAGCACAGGGGAATAGTTCAGGGTAGGTAGCAGCTCTGATTATGCCTGAGGCTTTGATATTTAGATAAATTGGCCCCTCTTCTAATAACATGTTCAGGACATCTTGGTCTCGGATCATCCTGTAAATGTCACCCCATCTGATTTCTGGAGGAACACTAGTGGTGCACCTAGTATCTTAGAGTGAGGTCTTAGTTTTAAGTGGCGCAGGCTTCTTTTCTGTCATCTTAGCCTTCTTCTTACCGGCTTTCGACATCTTGACTTATCCCTGATAGCACCCATATACAAGTCATCATGAACTTGAGCAACATACTGTGAGATTTTAACAGAGAGAATCATTGTTTTAATATGTGAATGAGATAAAAAGCAATGTGAAGCTGTATGTTTAGGAAGCAAA
The DNA here is from genome assembly GCA_027924585.1 of Larix kaempferi. Taxonomy (NCBI): domain Eukaryota; kingdom Viridiplantae; phylum Streptophyta; class Pinopsida; order Pinales; family Pinaceae; genus Larix; species Larix kaempferi. Next base: position 40,896,556 of record BSBM01000456.1, read on the forward strand.
ATACATCATTTCAACATGAAATACAAATCAAAACATTTAAATCTTTTAAAGGGATGAATTTGGAATGCTCCAGAGAGGATAGGTATGTCGCAGAACAATCCACTCTTGGGCTGGCCCTAGGAGAAATGGTGATCTTCGTTTCAACAGGAACATAATTATAAATTTTAGCCATCCTAATTCTTTAAAGGGGCAGGTTTGGAATGCTCCTGTGAGGATAAGCGTGTTGCGGAAGCAACCTGCTTTCGGTTTAGCTCTGGGGAAGAGGGTAACTTTCGTCATGGTGCTTTTAAAAGGCTAGTGGCGGGGAAGTCTGGGGTGAAATAACCCTGTGACGAAATAGGGAGCCACTTTCATATTTATGACCTGGCGAGGGCTTCGAACACCATTGTCATTTACGGCACTTGTCGAGGTTCTCTATGGGAGGTTTGAACAGGGGCGATGGCGCCTGTCTTAGGATTGAAATTGGGCAGAGGTCACGCCGGTACTGAGGTTTATGAAAAAGAACCCAGGGAGCTACGTCTTCAGCTTTCGGCCGGGGACATGAAAAGTCTACGGGGCTTCGGCAGTTTTATGAAATAACGAGGCACGCGTCCCGGGGAGGAAATTGGAACAAGTCTAACCGTCCAAACTAACTATCTCTACCCACTATGCAAACGTTTTATCCTGCCTCTGTTTTATATGACGAGAAGAACGCAATTCAAACTATACTTGACGGGCAAAATAGCCTATGACGAACATTTTTCCCGTCAAAATCCAACCAATGCCCATCATTTTCAAACAAAGGACAACCCAATAGCAATTTGAAGCGGTGAAGGGACAAATTTAAAGGTTAAAATCCTACCTGGCACCGTGAGGATAGCTGAACGAGGTGGCCGCGAACGCGGATGAGCTAGATGAGCTGGAGCGATTTGCCTAGCGTTCCACGTTGTTTGCCAATCAACAAAATGACAATGTTTTGGTTTGAACCCCTACTGTCCATTTAAATGAACTAGGCACGTGTGGCACTTAAATTTTGTGGGTGGCGCATTTAAAGCACGGCTTAAATATAAGTACGTTGGCATCAAATCAAACTGCCTCGGTACACATGCGACCGCCACCCACGGGATGAACTCGCGACCCTCACCCACTATTGCGGAATGATAGAACGAAGGTTTCCACCAAACTTCCCGCCGTTTCGGGAGGCATTGACGAACGGCTTCCACAAAAAGGACGTGAATGGTTGATTCCTTCGGTGGCACTTTTCGTGGTGATATCGTGAAGGCTTCCGAAATTGTAGAGATCTTTTGCCAATGGCTTCCACCGTTTCGGAAGACTTCCGCCAATGCTTCCACAAAAGGCCATCGCGAAATCGAGAATTGCTCTAAGTTTCGGCTGCTCTCGCTTCCAACATTGTGGAAAGCTCTCGCAATTCGCTTCTGCCATTTCGGAAGGAAACAACGAATGGCCCCGCTGTTTCAGAAGACTAAAATGAAGACATCCACAACTCAAACCAAAAATTCCAAGGCTCCGTGAGGTTTCGGAAGGAATATCTCTATCGCTTCCGCGAAGGCTCGGGAAGAATACCGCTAACGCTTCCGCAACTTCAAGACTCAAAGATTTTCGAAAAGACTAAGTTACTTGGCGGATTCAGGGAAGGTTGGCGAATTTCATCCGCAAGTTTCGGGCGGCTTCCTTGAATTCTTTCGCCGTTTCGGGAGGAATTGGTCAAACGCTTCCGCGACCTTTTCGACAATAATTTCGTAGTCTTTTTGGGAGACTTATGACGAATGCTTCCATAGTTTCGGAAGGATAAAATGAACAGCTCTGCAGTTTCAGGATGAAAAGTCCAACAGCTCCGCAAAAGGAAACTCCTAAGTCTCTTCACAGTTTCGGAAGGAATTCGTGAATTCCTCCGCGGTTTCGGGAAGCTTACGCGAGTGGCCTTCGCAAGTTTCGGGCGGTTCCCTTAAATTCTTTCGCAACCTTTTGGGAAAATGTTTCAATTTCTTTTCGAGAGGTTTAGACAAACAGCTCCCGCCGTTTCAGGGGGAAAGCTTGAAAGCTTCCGCGGTTGCGGAACGTTTGAACGAAGAACTCCGCCGTTTCGGGAAGGATTGCCCAATGGTTTCCGCGACTTTGCAATCAAAATTTTCTAAGTCTTTTTTCGGGAGTTTAAACAAAGGCTTCCGCCACTGCGGGGCTTTATCAAATCATCCTGCAACTTTTCAGGAAGACTTAATAGAAAAGATTTCTGTTGAGAAACAAGATTTTCTGTTGAAAAACAAAGATAACAGCTAGGATGGCTTCTTAAGGCAAACTTTCTACAATAAATGAAAGGAGGGGCCCCAATATGTACAAAATTTTGGGGGGGTGTTGCTGCAACAACAATGGCGATTCGTTGGCGAACACAGATCTCTGAAAAAATTCCTCTTCATGGTACGAAACCTCATCGAAGACATCCATATTAGGTGCACTACTCAGCTAAGCATTTTAAATTCATGTGAGGGGAAGGAGACACTTTACCTACTAGCCATTGGGGAAAGGGGAGCTTTGACCGAGACATCTTCACCACTCTCAAAGGGCCAATATATGAGATTCATTTAAGGAGGGTCATCTTTCAGATGGTCATTACTTTCGGACTCCACAGGATTCGCAACACTTTCTCATGGACATTATTGCTCTTGTTCCTCATTCCCATGCTGCTTGCATCCTTTTGGATGTTTGTACTTTGGACAGCTTAGCTGTTTGAGCCTTCCAGAGATATTTTCTTTGGACATGATCTTTGATTTAGGATCCTCAATCCATAATGTCCTTTTGTGTGAGTTAGAAATTTTATTGATTTGATCAAACCTCACGGACGGAGAGGAACCCATTTTGAGCTGGGGCTTTTGGACAACCTTCTTGATTTTACATGTCTTTTGCTTTTGTCTCAGCCATGCTTTAATTGAGGTGATAATCTCTGGAAAACAGACTCTTGGGTACTAGCCATTTCGGCTGTCAGATTTGCAGCATGGAGTCACTTCAATAACTTATGCCCTCGAGGTGTGCTACTTTCCATGGGTCCAACTCTAATAACCTTCTTGAGATGCCTTTAAAGTGTGTGAGTGGGTGGAGCCCAACGATAGTAGTGAAGATGGTCATAGGTCTCTGCTATTGAACAGGATTAGTGTGACTAGCAGGGTAGGCTTCCTTCCTTCTGAATACTTCAGCGAGAGCACAACAGACATAAATTACTTGAGCTGAGTTCCAGACTCACGGGTCACAAGTTTTCTTTGAGAGAGTTATCCTCAACGGGGAACTCAACCAAAAGGGCATTCAGAAAACAAAACTTGTCGAAAAAGTTCAAATAACAATGAAAGAAACAAAATGGCCAAAAATAAAGCGAACAAAGGCTAAAGCAAAAATAAAAGAAACTTTTATTTATGTAGAGAAAGTCTCAGCGAGACTATGCGAAGTATTGCTTCAGAGCGAGGCTGTTGAGAGGAAGGTTTACTTCTTCTCCCTCAAGATTTATCAATTTATAAGTAGATGGGCCTAATTTTGCAGAAATTTGGTACGGGCCTACCCATAGATGTTGAAATTTCGTATGCATTCCTTTTCCTTCATGATTATGGTCCCATTTCAGGACTAAATCCCCAACTTCAAAATCTCTTTTACCGGATTTCCTCTTATTGAACCATCTCTTAACTATGTCCTGGTGTTGATCGAATCGATCTTTAGCTTTGTATCGGGCTTCTTCAAGTTGAAACAGGGTGTTGATCCTGGATTGTAAGGCTTGGCTACTAGAACCCCGAGATGCTTGGGATAATTGTAAGGATGGGAGCAAGATGTTTGGGGGAAGAATGGCTTCCTTGCCATATACAAGAGTGAAAGGGGAGACACCTAAAGCGTTCTTCGGGGTTACCCTATCTGCCCATAAGGTGTTTGGGAGAGCTACATGCCAACCTCTCTGGTTTTCTATCACAGTCTTCTTAAGAATTTGAATCAGATTCTTGTTTGAGGATTCAGCTAATCCGTTCCCCTGAGGATAATAATTGGTTGAATAATGAAACTTGATTCCCCATTCATAAACAAATTCATTTATTTTGCAAGACGAAAAATAAGTAGCATTATCAAAACAAGGCAAATTGGAACCCCAAACCTGGTTATGATGTTATCCTTTAAGAAGCTGATGATTGTGTCTTCGTTGATCTTGCGCACAGGGATAGCCTCCACCCACCTAGTGAAGTAGTCGGTAGCTGTCAGGATGTATCGATGTTGCAATGAAGAATTTGGATTTATTTCTCCCATAACATCTATACCCCACTGCTCAAAAGGCTTAGAAATGATAACTGGCTGCAATGGCCCTGCTGCCTTAGGTAACTTTCCAGCACTTCTTTGGCATACATCACAGCTTCGTGCATATGTGTGGGCATCTCGGAACAGAGTGGGCCAATAATAACTAGCTTTTAGTATCTTGTGTGCTGTCGTCTCTCCCGAATAATGTCCGCCTGCAGGGCCATCATGCAATTCCATGACAACTTTGTTTGCATCTTCCTTTTCCAAACATCTAAGGAGAAATCCATCATAATTCTTCCTGAAAAGAATCCCATCAATGATTTGATAAGGTGCTGATTTCAAGCGGAGTGCCCTTCTTTGCTTAGAGTTCCAATGCTCAGGTAGATATCCCTGCTGTAAATAGTGCACCAGATCTCTATACCATGACTGGGGGGTTGTGAAGATATGACACACTTCAACCAAATTGAGCTCAGCTTCATTTTTCCAATGTTTCTCTTCATCAGTCGAGTTTCCCGCAAGTAACTTACATAGGCCTTGCCCTTTGATGATCGTGGCTGGCTTAAATTCCAAATCATATTCCTGTAGAGCTGTGACCCAGTTCCCTCTCCTTTCTCCCAATTCCTTTTGAACGAAAAGGGATCTAACAGCTGGGTGGGGGACTATGACCTTAGTTTTGTTCTTCAGAATGTATGGCCTAAACTGCTTGACTGCTTTGAAGATCGCATATGCATGCTTGTCAACCGCGGGATAATTCAGCTCAGCTCCCTGCAGACCAGTGCTCATAAACGAAATTGGGTATTCATCCCCCAACTCCACCTTTTGCGTGAGTACAGCTGCGAGGGAGTCATCCGAAGCAAAAGTATACACGATGAAATCTTTATCAAAATCTGGGCTCCTCAAGGAAGGAGCCTTAGCTATGGCTGCCTTGATATCTCTAAATGCGTCCTTCTCCAAATCTGTCCACTTGAATTGCATGCTTTGTTTAACCATCTGTTGCAATGGCTTAACAATTTGCGTGAAATCCGGAACAAATCTGCGGACAAAATTGATGGTGCCCATAAAAGATTGCATATATTTCTTGTTGTAAGGCATTGGAATCTTATTAATGGCTTGGACTCTTTCTTGATCAATTGACACTCCCCCTTTGGAGATGATATGACCTAAGAGCTTACCTTCGGGAACAACAAATACGCTCTTCTTGGGATTCAAGGAAATACCATATTTCCGGCAGCGATCAAAAATATGCTTTAGATGCACGACATGATCTTCCCTTCTCTTCAAAAAGACTGTCACATCATCCAAGTATACAACCACGCATTTCCCACCCAATCCTCGGAAGGCAATATCCATCGCCCTTTGGAATGTAGCTCCTGCATTTATCAGACCAAATGGCATTTTTCTGTAGGCGAAAGATCCCCACTTAGTTCTGAAAGTAGTCTTAAGGCGATCTTCTTTGGCTACTAACACTTGATTGTAGCCATAGAAACCATCAAGGAGAGAAAACAATTCGGATCCTGACACCATTTGTAGGATTTGTTCCATTGAAGGTACGGGGTAGTTGTCTTTATCCGAAGCTTTGTTTAAATTTCTTAAATCTACACATAGCCTTATCTCTCCTGACTTCTTTCTTATGGGAACCAAGTTTGCAACCCACTCAGAATGCCGAACTTTAAAAATTATCTTAGCATCTAGGAGCTTCTTTAACTCCTTTTGGATCAGCGGTTCTAGAGTGGGATGCATTCTTCTCAACTTCTGCTGAAATGGTTTGACGCCCGCTTTCATTGGTATGACATGCTGAATAATGTAGACGTCATATGTTTTCAGATCTCCATAGGTCCATGCAAAAACATCCTTGTATTGTTTAAACAATTTAATGAACCTGTCTCTTTCTCTTGGTGAACAACATTTGCCAAGGTTGAGAAATCTTGGTTCTGTCTCGGTGCCCAAATTAACCAACTCATGTTGCATTGATGAGCTGTTAGTTTTGGTATTAGCTGGCCTTTTGAACTTATTTTGAAGATCAAACAACATTTCGAGGGACCTTACCCCCTTGGGCATGAAATTTCCTTTCTCCTCATCCTTCTTCATCAAATCAACATCGTGTTCTTCCTCATCTATTGTAGCTCCTTGAAAGCTATCTTCATTTGTTAGAAAGCTGATAATTTGTTCATCATCATCGAAGACTCTGAAGTTTGTGATGTTATCGGGAACGGAAGGCCTGAAAATCAATTCAATTGAGCATTTATTATTTGACGGCACCAATCTAGAAGCAGATGTCGCTAACAAATCAGCAACAGAATTTTGCAATCTAGGAATTGATTTTATATTGAAAGCATCAAAATGCATAATTAAATCCCATACCTCAGCCTGATAACCCTTCAACTGAGGTGAGAGACAATGAATGGTGTCCCTTACCTGTCTTACAACTATCTTGGAGTCACCAAAGACCTTCAGGTACTTAACATTTAAGCCAATGTCCTTCTTTAATCCATGTACCAAAGCTTCATATTCAGCGGTGTTATTAGTACAATCGAATTCTAATCTACAAGACAAAAAATACTTGTTTCTTTTTGGATCCATTAGAACACAACCGACTCCGGATCCTTCGAGAGTTTTAGAACCATCAAAGTATAATATCCAAAAGGTATCTTTAGATTGAACTAAGTTAGTTTCTTTGTGATCTACGTCAGTAACTAAATTGACTATGTTACAATCAACATCATTAGTCCGAGAGAAATGAAGGATATCGGACTGTTTATCTGATTCATGGCTAATGGTTTCAGATTGATAATTACCCGGATCCATTTCTAAGAAATAATTCCCCAGAACCGAGGATGAGAAGGCTACGGCCTCATTCTTTTCTTCTAACTGAGTTACGTTTTGCTTCATATGAGGTTCCCTAAGAACTTTAATCTGATTCTGTCTGTTCTGATAAGGCAGCCATAGGTGGGACCAATCAGTAGCAAAGTAGCCACTCAGCTTGGAAAACCAATCCCTACTTAAAATCAGCCCATAAGATTCAGGAATATCGACCACCATTATGTCAATGAATTGATAGACTCTAGGGTCAGCTGATAGTCTAATGAGAACGTCTTTCATCTCCCCAATAACCTTGACGGCAGTCCTATCTAATTGAATAATTTGGGCTGGAGATGGAACAGGCTGCCCGTTAATCTTTTTACAAATTGACAGTGGCATAACGTTTGACGATGCTCCAGTATCTACCAAACAGTTGTGAACATTATGGTTAAAAATTTCAAAAGTCAAAAGGAATGGCAAAGTTTGAGATTTAGACTTCCCACCGATGCTAGCTTCATTAATTTCGGGATTGTTTTGAGAATCTGTTAATGGAGTGCTGGTCTGAGGTTGAAGAACATGCAACAATTTGTCTCGCTGATGGGGTAATTTGCACATGTCAAATATTGACACATTCCCTTTGACCTTCTTGATATCTTCAATAATATCATATCCTATGTCAGATTCGTTCCCAATTCGAGCTTGCTGATCTGTTTTGCTCGTTGTGACCTTAAGTGGCTGAACTATGATGTCAGCGCTTGGCTGTTTGGCCGCTGTTTGGTTAACTTTGGGCTGTGGTGGGATGATTGGTATATGCCTCCTAGGCGGGTCTTTTGAAACTTTAGGTTTATGGGGAACTGTGCTTGGCACAGGATCCGCAATTGGGCCCTTGCTGCGAGTAGCAACATTTATGGCAGAGGGAGAGCTATCTATGTGATCTTCTTCTACTAATTCAGTCATAGGTACCCAATCCCACAACACCATAATAGTGTCCGGGGTTGGTTCCTCTACATCAGGGATCGACTCTTCTGGAGGATCATCTTGGTCTGGGATCTGTGAATCTAGCATTTGGTTCATGACTAAGCTCATGGAATTAATCCATTGCGGGCAGCTCTTTTCCGAATGCGGTTCTTGGTGAAAAGTGCAAAAATTTTCCATCCCAATCTCATTCAAGTTTAAAACAGGGGCAGTGTTCATTGGTGGATAAGTTTGCTCACCGTCTTCCCTTCTTTTATAAAATGGCTTGAAAGGTTTCCTAGATAATTTCTGCATCATTTTGACCACATTTTCCATGTCTGTAGATGGCTCTTCTTTGCCTCTAGTGAGCAGCAAAGGTTTTTTGCTAGCTGCTGGCTTTGGTTCTACATCTAAGGCATGTTTAGCGATGCTATCAGCTTCTTCTTCTACCTTTCTAGCTTCCTCAAAGTTCTCTATCAGAATTTTTTCTTAGATCTTTTTACAAACATTGCGATTGGTCCTTCAAGAGCGGTAGTGTAGTATTCAATCAGAGACTCCTCTGCTGGTTTATTAGCTTCGCTAAAATTATTTAACAGCGTTGTGAATCTTTGATTGAAATCTTGAACCTTTTCTTTCTTTTCCATTCTCATGGATAAGAGTTCTTTCATAAGTGTGGCCAGAGTCTTTTGGTTTCCGTATTTCTTTAGAAAACATTTTTCGAATTCATCCCAACTAGAAATTGAGCTGGGTTGTAGGCTAAAGTACCAGAATGATACTTTTGGCTCAAATGTATATGGAACCAACCTCCAGACTACGTCTTGATGTTGTACGTTCAAAAGGTTCAGAGCTAAGTAAAAACTCTTGAGGTGATATTCCGCCGAAATGGCTTTCCCTGGATCGAACTTAGGCAAGACCTTTTCTGGGTTTCTAGGAAGATTATGGAATGGTCCAGCTAGGTTCAGCGCTCCCCTTGCTCTCCAAGCAGGTACAGACATGTTTGGATGTGGAGACCCTGGTGGAGAATTGTATGGTGAATTCTAAGGAGTACTCTTTGGAGTAATTGGTTCTTCAAGGTTTTCTTGGTCTGAAAATTTTTCTGAGTTTTCAAGATCTGCCTTGTTAAGAGTGTCTGAGATTTCTTCCAAAGTCAAATTCACAAGTTCTTCGAAACTTTGAACAAGAATCGAATCTCGGGTATACTGTGGCTCCTTTCTAGGAGTAGTTTTCTTGGGGAGGAAATTGACAGCGTTTAAACCACCTAACTGCCTAACGTAGGATCTTGTATGTCTTCTCAAATCCTCTACTTCTGTAAAAGGGACAGCGTATAAAGATTCTTGAGGCTCAAGGTCAGAAATGAGGCGTTCTTGATTTGTTAATCCAAGATCTGGGCTGTTCGAAATGCTTTCTTTAAGCGGGTTTTCAATGTCATCTATGACAGTGGATGATTTTCCTTTATCAGCCATGCACTTTCAAGCCCTCCTTCTAGCGCCAAAAACTGTTGATGCCTCGGATATCGTAGCATCAATCAGAAAGGGATTCTCCCTGAGAGATGATCCCAATTAGACTATCTCCCGTTGATTATAGGGAATCCGTCCGGTTAGCGGTTCCGGCAACCGTGAGTTTGGAGTTTAATTCCGATTGTATCGGTTATGGCCCGATCCACCTTTCTTTGGGATTTTATGTTTTAAATGAGATGCAAGTGCCTAGTTTATATTTGATCTAAATGCACAACTAAAACAGATCTAAGTCTAGAAATTGAAGTAAATCTACCTATCCTTGCAAGGAACACATTCACAGGATGAGCAATGAGCTGTAACAAATATCATAAAGAAAGAACATATAGCCATCGATTCTTATAGGCAAAGTTACAGCAAGATAGAAGATCTTTAGAAGATAGCTTCTAGTTTAATATAAAACGCATCTATTGCTCATGAAACAGAGGAAGAAGCAAAATTATCTAATTCTAAATGGAAAGAACGAAGAAACATATCTAAATGTAAACAAACTGAAATTAAATTTAAAGATCCCTGCAAGGAGCAAATTTAAAGGCATGAACAATGAGCTATATGAATTATCTTGAAGAAAGAACAGTTAGCCATTTAATCTAAAAGAGAACTCTACAACAATGGTAAAGATATCAGCAGCTAGCTCCTGATTTAATATGAAACGCATTCATTGTTCACCAAATAGAGAAAATCGTATGCACAAGAAGGAGCAAAAATCATTAATACAAAGAAATAGTTCAGATAGTAAGAATGATATCACATTACAGTACAGAAGTCATTAGAATAGTCCAACATACATCCATCCATCATTCCCGTGCAAAACGTCCATCTCCCATGGATTTTATTAGAAAATTCGATTTTACAGAAATGATACAAGATAGCTCGTAAAGGTTTCAAAATTTCATTCCCTGCCAAAAGTCCTGTTCTATTCTTTCTAGCTCCTATTTATAATTACAAAATCGCCCTTTGGGCTGCCACCTAGCCTCTTCCACCTGTCACTTACAGGAATTTCTTCTATAACAAACCAAAAACTGACTACTTATTTTACAAAATATTTAACAAAAGAGAATGGACAGCTGTCCCTTAGCTCACGCTGTATACATTTGAGAATTTAACAAAATACACATAGCAGAAATAATGTTCTAATATCGTGCTGTCATTCTTGTGCGTGAGCTTCAGCTGGGAGAGGATTGCCCAAGTCAATTGATGCTGCTGCTTCTACTTGGGAAGAAGGGATTGAGCCGGTTAGACTGTCTACCACTGCTGGGGAAGAGGGAATCGATCCCACTGCTATTGCTGGAATGGATACTGGGAGATAATATTCTAGATCTGCTGATGTTCCTGCTACTGCTGCAGCTTTCTTTTCCTTTTCCGCTATGTAGTTATACCACACACCTGTGTCCCTTATGACTATGTTTGCTGCAGCAGGAAACAAGATTTTCTGAGAAGTTACATTCTTCCCCAGCTCTACTCTAATGCTTTGAACTTCTACTACTGTCGCTTGATGCACTTCCTTCAGCAGATGGTTGCGGAGGGATGACAATCCAATATAATGTTGGAGGTCATCAATAGCCAGAACATCAATCCTCTTCACATACTCCGTTTGAACGCCTAGCTCTTCCTTTAGCTGAGACAAACGTTGATCCTTTTCTTAATCTGAGCTCTTCTTGAGCTCGGGCATCCTTAGCTTCTTTCTCCTTCTGCTGGATGGTCTTCTAGACCTTGGTTGAGCTAGAGCTTGCTTCAGTGCCTTGGCGACAAGCCCGTAGCTCAGCCATGTTGCTGATGCCTCTGAATGCCTCTTCCTCGTCATCAGGATAGTGAGAGTACTCGAAGTGAGCATAAATCTCCTTACAGTGCTCAGTAAATTTTCCCTTCCTGTCATTCCTATGGAATATTACCTCACCGAAGTGGAAGGCTTTCAGCTCTTGAACAAATTCATTGGCTGAGGCAACCCTCGAGAACTTGTAAGCACCTATGCAGAAAGGTAGAGGGGGAAAGGAAGCCTTATGCTGTTTGTGGAGCATTGCTCCAATTCCATCCAGGAAGATTTGTCTCACTGCCTCCTTGAGGACCACATAATCCATGGCATATTGCGGAAAAATGTATGGGGGCTTAGTCCCTCCAAACATTCTGAGGTAGGTGGCTTGCTATGAAAAGTAAAAATCCCCGTAATCCTCAAGGACTTCCACAGCGTTCTTTGACAGGCAGTTCGGCTCCTCCTTGAATAACTTCTCATATAAGGGCATGATGAACCCCTCACAGATGAGTTTGTAGTTAGGTTTGTAATTCTGGGCCCACATCATCCTAAAAGTGGTATAAACCGGGGTGGTGGCCTTATCCCATGTACAGCCAAATTTGGGGAATTCCACCTTGGTCAACACACAATCAATCGGATATGAGGACATGAAAAATCCTGCCTTCTTCAAGGCTAGTCCTTCTCTTTCCGCTACTATCATTGAGGCCAAACTATCTGATAAGAGAGTGGCCCAGTCAAATACAGTTCCTTTAAATGCCACAAAGTGAATAATAGGGACCCACTGAATCTGATACACGATGCCATCAGGCATGCCGAAGATTCTGCACAGCATCAGGGTGATCAATCTGAAAGGAGATCTCAGATTCTGTACGTCATATTCATCATTTCCCTTCTTTCTCAAATGTTTTCCTGCCATTAGTAGCTTCTTGGCCATCTCGACGTTGTTCATCTGGCTCAGCCATTCATCAGTCAGAGATTGTTGGACGCGGGGAAATTTGTAGGTTGTCGCAAGATATGCTGGTTGAAATGAGGCAATGGCCACTTTCCCGCTGTCATTTATCACTCTTCCTTCAGCATCGGCATGTTGGAGTATCCATCCGATCACTTCAGCACAGGGGAATAGTTCAGGGCGGGTAGCAGCTCTGGTTATGCCTGAGGCTTTGATATTTAGATAAATTGGCCCCTCTTCTAATAACATGTCCAGGACATCTTGGTCTCGGATCATCCTGTAAATGTCACCCCATCTGATTTCTGGAGGAACACCAGTGGTGCACCTAGTATCCTGGAGTGAGGTCTCAGTTTTAAGTGGCGCAGGATTCTTTTCTGTCATCTTAGCCTTCTTCTTACTGGCTTTCGGCATCTTGACTTATCCCTGATAGCACCCATATACAAGTCATCATGAACTTGAGCAACATACTGTGAGATTTTAACAGAGAGCATCATTGTTTTAATATGTGAATGAGATAAAAAGCAATGTGAAGCTGTATGTTTAGGAAGAAAAATACATCATTTCAACATGAAATATAAATTAAAACATTTAAATCTTTTAAAGGGATGAATTTGGAATGCTCCCAAGAGGATAGGTATGTCGCGGAACAATCCGCTCTCGGGCTGGCCCTAGGAGAAATGGTGATCTTCGTTTCAATAGGAACATAATTATAAATTTTAGCCATCCTAATTCTTTAAAGGGGGAGGTTTGGAATGCTCCTGTGAGGATAAGCGTGTTGCGGAAGCAACCTTCTTTTGGTTTAGCTCTGGGGAAGAGGGTAACTTTCGTCATGGTGCTTTTAAAAGGCTAGTGGCGGGGAAGTCTGGGGTGAAATAACCCTGTGACGAAATAGGGAGCCACTTTCATATTTACCACCCGTCGAGGGCTTCGAATGCCATTGTCATTTACGACACTTGTCTAGGTGCTCTATGGGAGGTTTGAACAGGGGCGATGGAGCCTATCTTAGGATTTAAATTGGGTAGAGGTCATGCCGGGACTGAGTTTTATGAAAAAGAACCCGGGGGGCTACATCTTCAGCTTTCGGCCAGGGACATGAAAAGTCCATGGGGCTTCGGCAGTTTTATGAAATAACGAGGTACGCGGCCCAGGGAGGAAATTGGAACAAGTCTAACCGTCCAAAATAACTATCTCTACCCACTATGCAAACGTTTTATCCTGCCTCTGTTTTATATGACAAGAAGAACGCAATTCAAACTGTACTTGACGGGCAAAATAGCCTGTGACGGGCATTTTGCCCATCAAAATCGAACCAATGCCCATCATTTTCAAACAAAGGACAACCCAATAGCAATTTGAAGCGATGAAGGGAAAAATTTGAAGGTTAAAATCCTACCTGGCACCACAAGGATAGCTGAACGAGGTGGCCGCAAACGCAGATGAGCGAGATGAGCTGGAGCGATTTGCGCAGCGTTCCAGCGTTCCACGTCGTTTTCCAATCAACAAAATGACAATGTTTTGGTTTGAACCCCTACTATCCATTTAAATGAACTGGGCACGTGTGGCACTTGAATTTGGTGGGTGGATCATTTAAAGCGCGGCTTAAATATAAGTACGTTGGCGTCAAATCAAACCGCCTCAGTACGCGTGCGACCGCCACCCGCGGGATGAACTCGCGACCCTCACCCGCTGTTGCGGAACGATAGAACGAAGGTTTCCACTGAACTCCCCGCCGTTTTGGGAGGCATTGACGAACGACTTCTGCAAAAAGGACGTGAATGGTTGATTCCTTCGGTGGCACTTTTCGGGGTGATATCGTGAAGGCTTCCGAAATTGCGGAGATCTTTTTCCAATGGCTTCCGTCGTTTCGGAAGACTTCCCCCAATGCTTCCGCAAAAGGCCATTGCAAAATCGAGAATTGCTCTAAGTTTCGGCCGCTCTCGCTTCCGACGTTGCGAAAAGCTCTCGCGATTCGCTTCTGCCGTTTAGGAAGGAAACATCAAATGGTCTCGCTGTTTCGGAAGACTAAAATGAAGACGTCCGCAACTTGAACCAAAAATTTCAAGGCTCCGTGGGGTTTTGGAAGGAATATCTCCATCGCTTCCGCGAAGGCTCGGGAAGAATACCGCTAACACTTCCGCAACTTCAAGACTCAAATATTTTCGAAAAGACTAAGTTACTTGGTGGATTCAAGGAAGGTTGGTGAATTTCATCCGCAAGTTTCAGGCGGCTTCCTTGAATTCTTCCGCCGTTTCAGGAGGAATTGGTCAAACGCTTCCACGACCTTTTCGACAATAATTTAGAAGTCTTTTCGAGAGACTTATGACGAATGCTTACATAGTTTCGGAAGGATAAAATGAACAGCTCCACAGTTTCGGGATGGAAAGTCCAATAGCTCCGCAAAAGGAAACTCCTAAGTCTCTTCATAGTTTCAGAAGGACTTCGTGAATTCCTTCGCGGTTTTGGGAAGCTTACGAGAGTGGCCTCCGCAAGTTTCGGGCGGTTCCCTTAAATTCTTCCGCAACCTTTTGGGAAAATGTTTCAAGTTCTTTTCGAGAGGTTTAGACAAACAGCTCCCGCCGTTTCGGGGGGAAAGCTTGAAAGCTTCCACGGTTGCGGAAGGTTTGAATGACGAACTCCGTCGTTTCGGGAAGGATTGCTTAATGGTTTCCGCGACTTTCCAATCAAAATTTTCTAAGTCTTCTTTCGGGAGTTTAAACAAAGGCTTCCGCCACTACAGGGCTTTATCAAATCATTCTGCGACTTTTTAGGAAGACTTCATAGAAAAGATTTATGTTGAGAAACAAGATTTTCTGTTGAAAAACAAAGATAATAGCTGGGATGGATTCTTAAGGCAAACTTTCTACAATAAATGAAAGGAGGGGCCCCAATATGTACAAAATTTTGGGGGGGTGTTGCTGCAACAACAGAACTTTACCCTGATTAGTTCATAATCATCGCTCTTGATTGCTATATCCAATTTTCCCTTATCAGCTTTCTGCTTCTTCCTTGCCCTCTTTTTCTGTCCTGGGATTTCAGCTTCCTTTCTTTTTCCCATCTGCTTCTCTTCGGTAATAGGACATGGAGTAGGCTCATCCTCACCAGAGTCACTTGTGACGTTTAGTATTTCCACTCAGAAATCAGCAAGCCATTCCTTCATGATAATGTCAATATCCTCCTCGTACATATGGTAGTTCCCTAGGAACCATTCCACCTTATTCTTCTATGCCTTGGATGAAATATAAATGCTACTCATGTTAGCATAAAAATTTACAATGCGGATATACCTACTGGTTGCCTGCTTTGTTATCTGCGGCGTCAGTATGATTGTTGCTCGCAGCTGGTCATAATACTAGTAGAAGACCTCAACTGTCGCGTGTTGTCTTTGTGAGTTCATATTTGCCCAGAGATTTGAGTAGCGTGGTCCTCTACACTCATTAGTATTAGTGATTAGACCAACATAATCCTTCAGCTCCTTCCAACCAACAAAAGCGATTAGCATGATGAGCCAAGTATAATGGAAATACCCTCCATTGAGCTACGTGTCATTGAGCTCTTCCATGAAGTCATTTAGTAAGTACTGAGACCAGTTAAATTGTTCTCCTTCTGTGGCTGCGACATGCGACACCAAGCGGTACTGCGCCTGCGCTTACCTCGAGAGGCCTGCATGTGCGGAGAATCTAGCCTTCTAACAATTGCGTGACAAATCTTATTGCCATTCTTCAGCGACTTTAATACTCGTGCATATAGAGCATGCGGTGAAATATAGTCTAGGGTTATTATCAAAGGTATCTCTTTATCCACTAGCGGTGGTTTTTGCACTGTCGACGCCATATTAGGTACCTTTGTTCTTGGTGCTAGTGGGTTTTTTCCTTTATCTTCCATCACTGGACCGTGTCTTGGTGATCGTCTTGATGCCTAACCTAGTTCGAAGACAACCTTCTTAGTTGGGTTTCTCATTAACCCTTTGATCCCCCTGTATTGGAATACTTTCACAGTCTCTTAGGCTGTGAACTCTTCTTCAATGGATGACCACTAAGACATCCACTGGGAAACTCTCATAGGTTTCTGGATTGCTTACTAAAAATAACTCACACAGTAGTGCTTTTCAAGAAAATTCTAAGTGTTTGGTAAAGCCCATGAGTTTGAATGCGACGTTACTTATAGGAATAGTGGACCCTCCTCCGTGCCCCTCAACGGCTAGATAAGCATTAATTGTCGTATTCGTTGGCAAAATCTAGCGGATTCTTCGGTCCTTTCCGTCATAAAATCACTCAGAACGACTATCTGTGCGTTAAATTCCCAAGCGATCATTGGTAACGGCTATATAACGACTATATTATCCGACCCACATTGTAATGGCTATTTTCCTGAGTGTTGCATCGAATTGCACGGCAGGTCCTTATAGCTCCCGCGCAGTCTTTTTTGGTGCCTGATTTCTTAATTCTGAACTAAGGCTTTTTTCTTACTTAACTTGGTCTTCGTAATTGCCCTGTGGAGTTCACAACTGCACAGTTCCTCTTTTCTTTTCTCTTTTCTTCATTTTTTTTTCTCCGCGCAACTTCAGATGTGCTGCGCGGTATGTCTCCCCTGATCATACAGGATTCTGCGAAACCATACTATCGTGGTAAAGCTTTATTCTACTTCTATTTATCAAACTTGGTAAGGTATCTCTGGCTAAGGTAGCTAACTGAACTACGCCATCGTTAGTAACATGCATTATAGTATATGGTCCAAGCCAATGCATTTTAAAATTTCCAGAAAATTTCATCAATTTACTATCATTCAGGAGGACTAGATCACCTACCTAGAAACACTTGTTCTTGATGTGGCAATCATGCCATGATTTTTCACACTCTTTCTGTACTTGTTGGTGGAAGCCTGCAATAAAGCGATCCTCTTCTAGCCCAACCAAGTGTAGGAGCCATTATTGTTAAAATTAAATATGCTAAGACAGAAAATAGCAGCATTACATTCCATTTCACAATAATAGCATATACAGGATCACTGAAGAAACAACAAGCACAGCATAAACACAAGAGACAGAGATTTATCCTGGGAAACCCTCATGGGGTAGAAAACCCAGCAAAGCTTCCTCAATATAGATGACCAGCAATATACAAAGATGAAAACCAAAGACATGATCTCCTTCTCCACCATAGCATACCTCTCCTCCATAAGTGCGCCTCTCTCAAGTGTGTGTGTGTGTCAAATGAGGAACATACCTCCTCTATTTATACACTACACTGACATGTATTTTACACAAGTACATGTAGGCTCGTATTTAACCATTAGGTTAAATACCCTATTATAACTGACTGGGCCGACCCCCACATGGTGGGTCTAATAACCCTAGTTACCACAACCAATTCGGAGGAATAAACATCTCCGGATTCATAGTATAATCACATCAGAGGTATGGAACATCTCCGGAATAAATAATATACAAATATAATATTCTTAGAAGTTACAATATTCAACACTCCCCCTTAACGAGAAGGATATTATAACAACATCTGCAGGAGCAACGAGTCATACATCATACATGATACATCTATAAATCATTGGAAGCTTTCTTAACATCATCAGTAACTCAACCAGTTACTGGAACATCAACATCTTCAGTACTCAGTCTTTATCTTCTGCAGCACTCGAACAACTATAGCAACATCAACGTCTGGATCCTCATGATCATCAACATCGTCATCTAGACCATCACGATCAGCATCATCGTCATCATACGATCATCCGCATCGTCATTACACGATCATCAGCATCGTCATCTCACGATCATCAGCATCGTCATCACACGATCATCAGCATCGTCATCTCATGATCAGCAGCATCATCATCACACGATCAGCAGCATTGTCATCACACGATCATCAGCATCGTCATCACACAATCATCAGCATCGTCATCACACGATCATTAGCATCGTCATCACACGATCATCAGCATCGTCATATCACGATTAGCAGCATCGTCATCACACGATCAGCAGCATCATCATCACACGATCATCAGCATTATCATCACACGATCAGCAGCATCGTCATCACACGATCAATAGCATCGTCATCACACGATCATCAGCATCGTCATCTATATACATGATCCTTCCTTTCGGAATTACTGGATCAATCTCATCACAATCATATTTAAGACTATCCTTCCTTTCGGAATTACTGGATTTACTGTCTAAGGATGATTAGTCCAACCACAATCATATTTAAGACTATCCTTCCTTTCGGAATTACTGGATTTACTGTCTAAGGATGATCAATCCAACCACAATCGCATTTAAGACTATCCTTCCTGGATTTACTGTCTAAGGATGATTAATCCAACCACAATCGCATTTAAGACTATCCTTCCTGGATTTACTGTCTAAGGATGATTAATCCAACCACAATCGCATTTAAGACTATCCTTCCTGGATTTACTGTCTAAGGATGATTAATCCAACCACAATCGCATTTAAGACTATCCTTCCTGGATTTACTGTCTAAGGATGATTAATCCAACCACAATCGCATTTAAGACTATCCTTCCTGGATTTATTGTCTAAGGATGATTAATCCAACCACAATCGCATTTAAGACTATCCTTCCTGGATTTACTGTCTAAGGATGATTAATCCAATCACAATCACATTTAAGACTATCCTTCCTGGATTTACTGTCTAAGGATGATTAATCCAATCACGTGCATTTTGAACCAAGGTCCAGGGACGATGCAGTCATATCCTCTATTCTTGGAGACACCTGTCTACGGCTCACTTTAGAACTTGAGTTCAAGGATGATCCAATCCTCTCAAGTCCACCAAGGACTTCATTCTTGGAGACCTCACGTCTATGGCTCTCTTTAGGACTGAAAGTCCAGGGATGATCCAATCCCCTCAAGTCCACCAAGGACTTCATTCTCGGAGACCTCACGTCTACGGCTCTCTTTAGGACTGAAAGTCCAGGGATGATCCAATCCCCTCAATTCCACCAAGGACTTCATTCTCGGAGACCTCACGTCTACGGCTCTCTTTAGGACTGAAATTCTAGGGATGATCCAATCCCCTCAAGTCCATCAAGGACTTCATTCTCGGATACCTCACGTCTACGGCTCTCTTTAGGACTGAAAGTCTAGGGATGATCCAATCCCCTCAAGTCCACCAAGGACTTCATTCTCGGAGACCTCACGTCTACGGCGCTCTTTAGGACTGAAAGTCCAGGGATGATCCAATCCCCTCAAGTCCACCAAGGACTTCATTCTCGGAGACCTCACGTCTACGGCTCTCTTTAGGACTGAAAGTCCAGGGATGATCCAATCCCCTCAACTGTCCACTAAGGACTTCATTTTCGGAGACCTCACGTCTATGGCTCTCTTTAGGACTAAAAGTCCAGGGATGATCCAATCCCCTCAACTGTCCACTAAGGACTTCATTCTCGGAGACCTCACGTCTACGGCTCACTTTAGAACTTAAGTTCAAGGATGATCCAATCCTCATCTGTATTCACATCTATACAGGTACAAATGTCCAAGATCATGTATCATATCAAAACATGTATACATTACTAATCAAAACATGTATACATCTAGCATGTATTCTCACTAATACATCTAACATCAAAACATGTATACATCTAGCATGTATTCTCACTAATACATCTAACATCAAAGCATGTATACATCACCTCAAAACATGTATACATCTAGCATGTATTCTCACTAATACATCTAACATCAAAACATGTATACATCACATCAAAGCATGTATACATCTAGCATGTATTCTCACTAATACATCTAACATCAAAACATGTATACATCTAGCATGTATTCTCACTAATACATCTAACATCAAAACATGTATACATCACATCAAAACATGTATACATCTAAAATAAAAGATATATAAGAGTTCTAAATCTAAATAATTGTAAGTAGCTAAGTACAACAAAATAAAATTTAAGGGACGGAATTGTTATCAAATACTATACTACTCCCCCTTTCGAGGAGGGTCCTTCTAAACTATACCAAGCTTGTCTCGGAAGTATTCAAACTTTACTCGAGATAAAGGTTTAGTCAGGATATCGGCAATCTGATCCTCAGTGCTTATATACTCGAGCTTGATAGCTCCTCTCTACATCATATCTCGTATATAGAAGTATCGGATCTCTATGTGTTATTGACTTATCGTGGAATACAATATTTTCTATCTTGATTCATTTCTAAGTCAAACACTCGATATAATAGCTTCTGAAGCCACACTGCTTCACAGCTGGCAGAGAAGACAGCTATATATATATTCTGCTTCAGCAGTACTGAGAGCCACACTAGATTGTTCCTTGCTGAACCATGAGATCATGGCAGATTCAAGACTATAACATCCACCTAATGTACGCTTTCTGTCTGAGGCACTTCCTGCCCAATCAAAATTTGAGTAACCATGTAAACGGAGTTCATGACCTACAAGATAATATAGACCAAAATCTATTGTACCTTTTAGGTACCTCACTACATGCTTTGTAGTTATTAAGTGAACCTTTCTAGGTTCTACTAGACACTGACTTAGGGTATTTGCAGCAAAGCATATATCTTGCCTAGTATTTGTTAAATACATCAATGACCCAATAATTTGACTGTACAGAGTTATATCCACTAACTCTTCAGTTTGGAATTTATAAGTGTGGTCATTCCAACACCTCAAGTCCTTTTAATATTTCTCGGCATACTTTCCCTAGTTGAGAAATATTCCTTCTGATCCTTGCCATACTTCCAGACCTAGGAAGTAATGCATCAATATGAGATCTTTCATTTTCATTTCTGCAGCCATCTTCTTCTTTCTTTTCATGATCGGTTTCTCATTCCCTATAAGAAAGATATCATAATAATAGTATGATCCATAGTCTTAAGGTAAAGGTTAGGAACAACTTTACTTTTGGTAAAGCCCAAGCTTATCAAGAAACTGTCAATTCTCCTTTTGTGACTGAACATCATTCACACTCTGTATTGAATGATTTTCTGCATATCTATCAATGCCATCTCTCGATAGATGGTTCTACTGATATGACCCTCAATATTATTCGAACTCTGTGGTGAGTTCCTTCTTGCATCCATGTCATCTGTGTATAAAAACTATATTCAACCTTGTAGCAAAGGTTGAGATCCACATCACCCGTGGTGATCATTAAGCTCATCAATTGATTATCGATCCTGGGTACCCATACAGAACCTGAATCACACTTCTTCTTTAATTACACCATTAAGAGAATGGTTTTATCTATCCACTTGGAACAAACATCTCATCATGATTCTCTTTCTCTTTTCTAAGAGAATCTTCTAGCCACAAGCCTTCTATAGTGTGTTTGATTTGTAAATCCTTTTGTTGAACATCCATCGCTTATTCATCATTCATCATGATTTTTCCTACAAATCAAAATTAGGTACAAGATTAGTAATACTTCATAATCATCAAATCATATTGACATGATAACCTATTATGCATACAGATATCATTTACATAGTTATGCAACTATCTTGACCAATACTTTGGCACAACACTTTCCCATATCCTGTATGCATACAGTGGCTATCTAGATGCCTTCCATCTCTGCCAGAACATACTATCGAGAGTCTGCACAACTCTCAACATGTCAGCAAAGAGGTTTCATTCTAGACAAGCAACAATGGAATGTTTGTCCAACTTACCAATCATATGCATATTAGTAGTATACTATTCAATGTTCTATGAATATTTACACTCAGCATGATATATTATAGGAATACAAATATGCATACAACCTATTACAGGCAATATCATTTACTATTTCAAATAACAACTCAAATACTTATCTTTTATGTTTGTGTGGTTGCCTCCCACTTGATCTTCTGTATGTCTTTTGAACTTCTATTCATTCTGTACCACTGTGCATGTTCAAGTGTCATCCTCATGATCTCATACACAAACATACACCCATTAGTATGTTCTAAATTTTATCAAAACATTATAGTTCTAAATAATCTTGAGAATGTATAGTCATGATTATAGTTAATAAACATTAGTATTCAAGATTTCAGGGAAGTCTTCTTTTACTCATGCATATCATCACTCAAGATAAAAGACATAATATGCATAATCCCTTGATTACTAACTTTATGAATAAGCATAACCAATCATACCAAGTATACTTATATAAGGGATCCTAACACAAGGTAAGATTCATGGGAAACATACCTGGGTTAGTATACCTACTTAGTTATGTACAACATACCTAAACAATCTCTTCAATGATTTAGAGATCCTGAGCTAGAACCTGCATGTCTCATAGGTTAAGCATAATATAACAAAGTCATACATACCTTGTAAGTAGAACAAAGATTATGGATGAGTCTTTGTCTTCATGTTTTCATGGTCATGGAACCTGATTTGTCTTTTGTGATGTACCTAAATCTTGTTAGCAGGCAACATCAACCTCACACAACATCATAATGCATTAGTACAATCATATAGCCCTAATCAATGAATGTCTTTGATCATTCACATGCATTCATACTGTTACTAGGGTGATAAGACAATTCTAACATTAATCAAGATTGTACTAATAAATAATATGAAGACAAACACATCATTAGATTTCAAGACATACCTGAGCCTCCTTAAGTCATACCTGTCAAGACTTCTTGTAGTCTTCTTATGTAAGGCCTTAGCCTCAACTCCCCCTGAAACTTGATCTGGAGCTTGATTAGGGTTTTCTATAGAAACCCTAAAAATTCAATCTTTGACTTTCACACTTCTGAATGGATGAAAGAATATGTCTTGCTGAGCTGATCAAACTAGCATACTTCAATTTTGGAATTTCCAAAATTTGACCCCTCAAAATTGCGTTTGAAACTTCTGGATCTTCTCGACAGGATCCCGAACTAGGGTTTGATGAAGCCCACCCTTCTGCCCAAACAAAAGGTTCGATCCAAGGCTCTAAACTCTTATTTTTCTTAGGAGATTCCAGCCGTGGTTACAGACGTCAAAAATTCCCATTTTTTACAGAAGCCCTAATTTTCCACTTTTCTGATCAAAGTCCCGAACTAGGGTTTGATCAAGCCTGGCCTTCTGCCCAACCAAAAAATCTGATCTTGGTCTCTAAATTTCTATGTAGCATTTAGCCGTGGTCTCCGTTTACAAAAATTCCAACTTTCTTCAAAGCCCTAAATTCCGGAAGCCATGAATGAAGGTACTCAAAAATAATTCTGTTTTGACAGAAATATGTACCTGATTGTTTCTGGTGTAACTCCAAACTTTTCAATCCACGGGGTCTGAAAAAGTTTTCTGAGATAGCCTGACCTATTATCTTTCCATCCTGATAGGTCTTACCTCAATTGGATTCTCTGAGAGAGAGTTATGTCAAATGTCGCAACGTGACCTGTTTTGGGATAAAACAGAATAGCGAACTTGTACGGCGTGCCACGTGTCACTGTTTGAACTTCGGCCTCTGAAAAACTTTCCTGAGATAGCTCGGCCTGTTATATTTCCATCCTAATAGGTCTGACCTCAATTGGACTCTCTGAGAGAGATTTATGCCAAGTGTCGCAACATGACCTGTTTATGGGATAATACAAGAGAGCAAACTTGTACGGAGTGCCACGTGCCACTGGTTCAACTTCGGCCTCTGAAAACGTTTTCTGAGATAGTACAGACTGTGTAATACCTGTCACTTTTTATGAAATTTCATTTGGAGCTTCCTAGCCCAAGATATGGTCTTTTTCCCAAGGTCACCTAATTTTGACTCAGATCTGGAAGAGGCAGAAACCCTATATTGTACAGATCATAAATCACAAAGTACAACGAATTAGAGGTTGTCCTTTGGACACAAGGTACCTGGAGATTTAATCTTCGTCCGGTAACAATTTCAGATTCGAAAACTTCGCCAAAACGGATTTATAGCGAAAGTGCTACGATGACTGGATTTTGCTATGTAAAACCCTATCCTTCAAATTGTCGTAAGTAAAGCAAGTGTCGTTAGTGCCATACCTTGTCTTCCTTCAGGTTAGCTCTGATACCATGTTAAAATTCAATATGCTAAAACAGAAAATAGCAGCATTACATTCCATTTCACAATAATAGCATATACAGGATCACTGAAGAAACAACAAGCACAGCATAAACACAAGAGACAGAGATTTATCCTGGGAAACCCTCATGGGGTAGAAAACCAAGCAAAGCTTCCTCAATATAGATGACCAGCAATATACAAAGATGAAAACCAAAGACATGATCTCCTTCTCCACCATAGCATACCTCTCCTCCATAAGTGCGCCTCTCTCAAGTGTGTGTGTGTGTCAAATGAGGAACATACCTCCTCTATTTATACACTACACTGACATGTATTTTACACAAGTACATGTAGGCTCGTATTTAACCATTAGGTTAAATACCCTATTATAACTGACTGGGCTGACCCCCACATGGTGGGTCTAATAACCCTAGTTACCACAACCAATTCGGAGGAATAAACATCTACGGATTCATAGTATAATCACATCGGAGGTATGGAACATCTCCGGAATAAATAATATACAAATATAATATTCTTAGAAGTTACAATATTCAACAATTATTCTAGCACTCTGCAATCTGCCGTTCCCGTAAACGCTGCTATCCTCAAACTAGGAACAATGTATTCCATGGGAATTATTGCCTCTTTCCCATAATCCAATATTAAAGGTGTATGGCCTATTAATTTCTTGCAGGTAGTCCCGTATGCCCATAATACAGAGGGAATGTGTAGGTCCCAATCGTCCTGATTGGCATTGCATATCTTGGTTAGCGCATTCTCCAACACTTTGTTGAATGCTTCAACAGTTCCATTCTCCTATGGATGATAAGGCATGCTGCGATGATGATGAACGTGGAACTCTTTAGTTAAAGCTTCGATGGTTCAGTTCAGAAAATGAGTGTCTTGATCACTCATCCAAATCTTCGAGCATCCGAACCTTGTAAGGATATTTTCAAAAATGAACTCCACGGCTGCAAGTGTGCTACAATCTTTCACTAGTTTTGCTTCAGCCCATATGGTGAGGTAATCAGTAGCAGTAATGATTTTCCTCACACCAGTTCTTTTCCTCGGTGGGTTAATAGGTCCCACAAAATCAATGGCCCATTTTTCAAAGGCCGACAATGTCAATTGTTGATTTAATGGCATTTCATCTCTTTTTGATGGCTTTTCGGTCCTCTAACACACATCGCCGCTCTGGCAATGTTCCTTCGCATCTTTATGGATTGTAGGCCACCATAGACCTGCGTGCAATATCTTCTATGCAGTAGATCTCCCTGCGTAGTGACCTCCTGCAACTCCTAAATGTGCATCAGCCAATATGAATGTTGTTAACACCTAAAAAGTGCTCACTAGCTCATTCCCTTATTCACATGACCCATTTGTCCACTTTTCCACCATCTGAGCCTCTGAAACCAACAAAAGGTCACCAAAAGACCTTAGTACACCCCTTTTTTCCCACTCAAAAAGATTATTTTTCCTGAAAAGCATAAAAAACCCTCAAAAGGGGTCCAAATTCCCAAAAAATATTAAAAAGGGAATTAAAATATTAATTTTATTCAAAAAAGGAAAAAGGAGGGAAAATTACCTAAACCATGTTGGTCAATACCATTTGGTTTCCACAAAACCACAAATGGTATTCCCCACCACCAAAACCTATAAAAAAGTGGTAGGGGCTCCTCATTTCACATCCATCCATTATCTCATCCTCATGCTGCCGAAATCTCCCTTGAGCATTTTGGCCATTATAAGCAACCTTGGAGAAGGAGACCTCTTGGAGCTTGGAGCTACTTATCTTGGGAGTTGCTTTACATCAACCTTCACCATTGAAGGTATTACTATTGCAAGCATTAGCTTGCCCCATTTTTAAATACAAATTTATTCTTTCATATTTTCTTGTTCTTGTTTTTAAAATATTTCCATTATTTGCTTATATTCTTGCATAGATCCATGATTAGTTTTGTTTAGATTAGTTTCTTGTTTAATACTATTGAAACTGCCGCTACTAGTTAGCAGGTGCCCACAGCTCGTTCCCGAAAATGAGCAGACCACCTTAATGACCTCCGGCAAGTTTTCCTGCGTTGTCGCAAATATAAAATCCGCTTGAACCCACACAAGTGTGTCTTTTGCGTTCCGGCAGGCCGGTTGTTGGGTTTCATTGTTTCCCAAGACAGAATTACTGTTGATCCCCTAAAATTCAAAGCCATCTTAGAACTTCTCCCTCCTCGCACGCTTCGGCAGCTCCAGAGTCTACAAGGGAGGTCCAATTTCCTTAGGCGCTTCGTTCCTGATTATGCCACCAAAGTCCACGGATTCTTACGCTTACTTCATACCCACATACCCTTTGTTTGGGATGAGCAAGCAGACACGACATTCGAAGCCCTCAAGAAAGCTCTCACACAAGCCCCCTTGATATCCCCTCCGGATTTCTCTCAAGACTTCATCCTTTATGTCTCGGCATCTAAACATGCCGTGTCCGGTGTCTTGGTCCAAGAAGATGCCTCTCACCAGGAGCATCAAAGCCCTCGCACTTTCTCACCTCATCACCGACCTCCCGTTTTCTTTGTCATCAACCGCTATCCAAACGGATCTGATTGACGAACAAATCTTCATCATTTCGTCTGGCGACCCATGGTACAGAGACATTTTGATTTACCTCCGCACGCAAAAATTTCGACCAAACATCGATCGTGACGGACGCCATCGCGTACGACACCATGCCCCCCGATACCTCTTGTTAGGGGATGTACTTTACCGACGCGGCGTTGATACCATCCTGCGCCGTTGCCTATCCCATAGTGAGGCAGAACAAGTCCTTAATGATTGTCATAGCGGTGCTTGTGGAGGCCATTTTTCCGGCATGGCCACCGCCCAGAATATCATTCGGGCAGGTTACTTTTGGCCATCATTGTTTACTGATTGTATCACCGCAGTCAAGCATTGCCAGAACTGCCAACTCTTTGCTCCCAAAGCAAGAACCCCCCCCCGCCCCCCCTTCATCCAGTCATCACTGTTGGACCATTCTGCAAATGGGACATCGACTTCCTCGATTGCAACCCCACGTCAGCCGGCGGTCACAAACACATCGTTGTGGCCGTAGATTATTTCACCAAGTGGGAGGAAGCCATGCCGACTTACAATTGCAAGGCCAACACTGCAGCACGGTTTTTCTTCAACCATGTTATCACTCGTTTCGGAGTGCCGAAGAAACTAGTCTCTGACCATGGCTCTCACTTCGAAGATGTCGTCTGGAAAGAATTATCAACCATGTTGAAATTTGACCACCATTTCTCTTCCGCCTATTATCCCCAAGGAAATGGCCAAGTCAAAGTGATCAATAAAATTTTGAAGACCATTCTCCAACGCACTGTAGACAAACACAAATCCAATTGGCACCACATGCTTTTCCCGGCACTATGGGCTTACCGCACCTCAACCAAAACCGCCACCGGTTTTACCCCTTTCCATTTAGTTCACGGTGTCGAATCCGTCCTCCCTATCGAGTGTCAGATTCCAGCCTTACATATCGTCGTTGAACTCCTACAACCACTTATACTATGAAACGAGAACTCGACACAGTTCTCGTTTTTCTCTCTCCTAATTTTAGTAGCTATTTTTATCTCCGTTTCAAAAAGGGTTGATGCCAGTATCACACATTTTCATTTTGAGGCATTTTTTTGGGCCTTTGACACATCTTTATTGTAAAGTATTTTTAATTTCTATTTTCAAGTGTGTTTTTTAGAAATTTAACAAAAAACATACATTTAGAAGCTAGCTATAATGAAAAACACATGCATTTTCGAAATTTATCTTTAAAATTTAATCATAAATAATATATTTTTATGGAAAAAATAGTAAACAAATCGAGAAAAAAAAAGACATTTAAACCCATTTTTAATAGATTTTTAGTCATTTTGTATAAAAATGATACTCTTTCACATTATTTTTCATAATATTTAACCACCTAACCAATTATTATTAAAATTTAAAAAGAAAATATTTTAAAAAATTACATTGCCCCCTTCTACCCTAACCCTATCCCTACCCCCCCACAAACTATTACAAAAGTTAAAAAAATAATTATAATGCGTCCCTTCTACCCTAACCCCCTAACAAACTATTAATAATTTTTTTTAAAAATTACATTTAAAAAAATAATTACATATCCTACCCTAACCCCTCAACCAACCATTAATAAACATTTAAAAAAACAAAGTACATTTCCTAATGCCCTAACCCCCTACATTACCCCCCCGAAAATTACATTCCCTAATGCCCTACCCACTACCCCATTACCCCTCACACATCGTTTTAATTAAAAACAATTTAAAATCCAGCTTAAAAAAATTAAAAAATAAAAATAAAAACCTAAACTTAAAAAATAAAAAATAAAACCTAAACTTTACCAAAAAAAACAAAACAAAACACAAACTCGACTTTACAAATTAAAAAAAAAAAGACTTTACAAAAAAAAATTTAAAATTTTAAAAAATACTTTACAAAAAAAATTAAAAATTAAAAAGAAAACTAAACTTTACAAAAAAAAAAAAAATCAAAATCAAAATTAAACAAAACCAAACTTTAAAAAAAAATTAAAAATTAAACAAAACAAAAATTAAAAATAAAAATAAAAATACCAACAAAAAAAACAAAGATCGCACCCAAAGAGGTGGGCGGATGCTGGCTCCGCTCCCTTGGGTGCCCAAAGGGCCGCCCCACGGGGCAGCTCGATGCCCGGCATCGAGCTGCCCCGTGGGGCGGCCCTTTGGGCGCCCAAACACGTTAAAAATTAAAAATTAAAAAAAAAACTTTACAAAAAATAAATTAAAAATTAAACAAATTAAAAATTAAAAAAAAACAAGTTATAAAAAAAAATTAAAGATTCAAAAAAAACCTTTACAAAAAACAAATTAAAAATTAAAAAATACACTTTACAAAAAAAAATTAAAAATTAAAATAAAAAACAAAACTTAAAAAAAAAAAAATCAAAATGGGGCCCAAAGAGCTCAGCTGCGCCCAAAGGCCGCCCCACGGGCGGCAGCTCGATGCCGGGCATCGAGCTGCCGCCCGTGGGGCGGCCTTTGGGCGCCCAAGGGGGCGGAGCTCAGCCCGATGGGCGCCCAAAGGCCGCCCGTGGGGCGGCCTTTGGGCGCCCATCGGGCTGAGCTCCGCACCCTTGGGCGCCCAAAGGCCGCCCCACGGGCGGCAGCTCGATGCCCGGCATCGAGCTGCCGCCCGTGGGGCGGCCTTTGGGCGCCCATCGGGCTGAGCTCAGCCCCCTTGGGCGCCCAAAGGCCGCCCCACGGGCGGCAGCTCGATGCCGGGCATCGAGCTGCCGCCCGTGGGGCGGCCTTTGGGCGCCCATCGGGCGGAGCTCAGCCCCCTTGGGCGCCCAAAGGCCGCCCCACGGGCGGCAGCTCGATGCCGGGCATCGAGCTGCCGCCCGTGGGGCGGCCTTTGGGCGCCCAAGGGGGCGGAGCTCAGCCCGATGGGCGCCCAAAGGCCGCCCCACGGGCGGCAGCTCGATGCCCGGCATCGAGCTGCCGCCCGTGGGGCGGCCTTTGGGCGCCCATCGGGCTGAGCTCCGCCCCCTTGGGCGCCCAAAGGCCGCCCCACGGGCGGCAGCTCGATGCCCGGCATCGAGCTGCCGCCCGTGGGGCGGCCTTTGGGCGCCCATCGGGCTGAGCTCTTTGGGCCCCCATTTTGATTTTTTTTTTTTTTAAAGTTTTGTGTTTTATTTTAATTTTTAATTTTTTTTTGTAAAATGTTTTTTTTAATTTTTAATTTGTATTTTGTAAAGGTTTTTTTTTAATCTTTAATTTTTTTTTTTAACTTGTTTTTTTTAATTTATTTTTGGTAAAGTTTTTTTTTTAATTTTTTTTTTTTTTTTGTAACTTGTTCTTTTTAATTTTTAATTTGCTTTTTAATTTATTTTTTGTAAAGTATTTTTTTTTAATTTTTAATTTGTTTTTTTTTGTAAAGTCTAGATTGTTTTTTGTTATTTTTTTTTTGTAAAGTTTTGGTTTTATTTTTCATTTTTTAAATTTAGGTTTTTATTTTAATTGTTTAATTTTTTGAAGTTGGGTTTTAATTTTTTTTAGTTAAAACAATGTGTGAGGGGCAATGGGGTAACATTGGGGGGTTAACGTAGTGGGTAGGGCATTAGGAAATGTAATTTTTGGGCGGTTAAGGTAGGGGGTAACGTAGGGGGCTAGGGAATTAGGAAATGTACTTTGTTTTTTAAAATCTAATTTTTTCAAACATTTATTAATGGTTCGTTGGGGGTTAGGGTCAGATATGTAATTTTTTTTTAAATGTAAATTTTAAAAAAAATTATTAATATGGGGCAAATGAGACAACCCTGACCATTTAAGGTAGGAGGGGCGCATTATAATTTTTTTTTTAACTTTTGTAATAGTTTGTTGGGGGTTAGGGTTAGGAATTTATTTGTTGAAAACATAAAATTTCAATTTAGGGGTTGATTTTAAGGCTTTCGTAAACAACAGTATGATATTTTTAAGCCATGGCTATATTTTTAACCCAGAGAAAAAAAACGTTGATACTAGTATCAACACTTTTCGATTTGGGGGTTGTTTTTGGTGTTTTTTATGAAAACATGATACTGGCATCAACACTTTTTGATTTGGGGGTTGTTTTCGGTGTTTTTTATGCAAAAATATGAGTTTGTATGGCTAGAGTTCTCGTTCTTAGTATATAGTTCTCGTTTCATAGTATAAGTGGTTCTACCAGACACTTCCCCGATTGAGCAACGTTTACTACTCCTAGAGCAGGCCGATCAAGATCGGCGCACAGCTATTCAAAACATGGAAGCAGCCAAACAACGATCAAAACTAAGTTACGACAAACACGTCCACCCTAGAACCTTTTCTGAGGGAGACCTTGTCCTCGCTTACGATCAAGCCCACGACAAAACCGGAAAGGGAAAATTTGTATCTATGTGGAAAGGCCCCTACATCGTACACACTTGCCTCGGGCAGGGGGCATACATTCTGACCGATTCAGAAGGAAATACCCTACGCAACCCACGCAACGGGTTGTACCTTAAACGATTTTACCCATAGAAAATCTGATGGACACCACCGTCCGTTCTAGTATAAGCTTCCTTTCTTTTTCTCACAAAAAATTCAAAAAACCTAAATATTTGTTTTTCTCTACATGACCACAGATGGATCCTCTTCCACTCTGCTATGTCGGTTTCGCTCATGGTGCAAGCCGTTGGTCTCCCAATATCGCCTCCGCAGCTTGGGTAATATACTCCCCTTCACATGAGTTAATTCACATTAACGGAGTATGTTTAGGTGCCGCCACCAATAACAAAGCTGAATACGATGCCGTGACCGGTCTCCTGGCCGCAGCTCTCCAAATGAGCATCCATCACCTCAACATTTTCTTGGACTCACAGCTCCTGGTTTCCCATCTCAACAATGATTACTAGGTACGCGATCCCTGTCTTTTCAGAAAATTCCTGCGCACTAAACAAATGGTTAGACAGTTTGAATCCATTTCGTTCACACATGTCCCAAGACACCTCAATAGTGTAGCAGACCATATGGCCAACAATGTCCTTGACTGGCACACCAATCACATCATGTCATAACCAAAATATGCATCCACGTGCATAACATGTGCCTCCACGGGCATATACAAATAACAAAATACTGCATCCATGTGCATAAACATGTGCCTCCACGGGCATATACAAAAGACAAAATCTGCATCCACGTGCATACACGACAATATATCCAAATATATATACACATATACAGATAAACCATAACAGTCAACATGTCATAAGTGCCCTCAGCACGCGATATACAAAAAATACATCAGTCGTACAAAAATGCTTCCCCATATGCTCATCAGCATTTGGGGGCAGATACAATATCATCTACTCATCAGGATCCCTAGGCTCCTCCGGCTCCTCCTCCGCTGGCCCCGCCGGGTCATGGCGAGCCTGAACTCTCCGCTCTGCCGGCCCCGCTGGATCATCCCGCAGACGTATCCTCCTCTCAGCCGGCCCTGCCGGATCATCTCGTCCACCGACCCTGTGCTCCGCCACAAACACCGCTATCCTCAACAAGAGGGACCGCCACTCAGGCGGCGCACCGAAGCAACCCTCCAAATTATCCCGATCCAGGTCTCTCCAACCATCCTCGGGGAGTCCAGCTAGGATCCTGTCGAAGGTCTGTCTGACACCCTTTATGGCATCATCTCGAGGGCCAACCCCTCGCCCATGAGCCGCAAATCCTCCACCGCGTGGAGGCGGTACCGCTGCAACCACCACCGCCCGCCCCCGATGAGCCACGTAGTCGGCCGGTGGCACTGGACCCACATCTGCACAAAGTAAGTAAGGCATCATATACTATCCAACTATAATCATAGATGATAAATCAAACAACACATGATATAGTATAAAATAAAACACAAAACATACCATCTAAACTCTAGGCCTGTCTTGGGGCACGAAGCATCTCTGGGTCGCCTCGATAGTCCATGCCGGCATAGGGGTAGTCCTTAATCAACAGGGGCATCTACTCCCACTGCTCATAAAAATCCTCCGTGAAGAAACCGCGGACACCACCTCCGGCACGAGGCATCATCTGCCCCCACCGCATCATGCGAGGATCACTCACCAGACCAACACGAATGGGTACCTGCGATCGTACGGTCGGCAACCGCTCGAAGAAAAAACAGCATAGAAAGGAGGCATAACAAAACTCTCCTCCCTCTCGACTAGCCTTGTCCAGATCTCTTCGGACACCAGCTAGAAACATCTTCCCCCAGGCATAGTAAGTCCCCCAAAGAACAGAATCCACCAACATCGTTTGTCCCCTAGACAAACGATGTGGCGCAGCAGCACCCAATATCCGCAGAACACATGCCCCAACAACTCGTATATCCCACTCACGTAGGGATCGCAGACTAATAGAGCTGTTTTGCAAAACGGCATCATCAACACAGAAGGTCTGTAACAAGTCCTCCATATCTACACCTGGTGGGATCCTCGGCAAGAGATCGCCCACCTCCCCCAAACGAGGCAACCCAGTCAAAAAATAGACATCCGTGAGGGTGATCTCTAACCTCTCACCCCCAATAATGAAAGCACCCTCCGCCGGCACCCACCAACTCACTAGCTTGTTCAGGAGCCGTCTCACTGAACGAATAGGTGGGATCTGAGCGAACTTCAAAAGTCCGCTCACAGCCAAAGTCTGTCGCACCCCCGGATCAGTCTGAATCTCCTCCATCAGATCATCATCGATCTCCCGCTCTCGCCATGAGGACAAAGGTCTCCTCAACATCTTGCCAGAAAACAGAAGAAATTTTTAGCCCCAGCACAAAAATTTTTGAAAAAATTTCATCGCGTCTTTTCCACCAAAATCTGTGATGACCATCATGGCCTCCATGCTAAAACCCGCGATGATCATCGCGGCCTCCAGTCAAAAACCCGCGATGAACATCGTGGAATTTTGCCAGACAATCGCGATGAACATCGCGACTATCTCCCATGAACTCGCGATGAACATCGCGGGTTCCATCCTCACAGTCGCGATGAACATCGCGACTGTTAGCCTAAAACCCGCGCGGTTCATCGCGGGAAGAGACCCGAAACCCACGATATTCCACGTTGGAAGGTCAACGTGGAATTTCACGGCCTTCGGGGGCCCGCCGCCAAACAAAAAAGACATAATTGAAAAGGCTAAAGAAAATAGAGTTACCTGAAACTCGCAGAATCGAAAACCAACGGTGAAATCTCCCGGAAATCAAGAAATAGCTCTGACTGCTCTGCCAACCTCACACGTAACAATGACACGTCATATGGGCCCCACGCCCTATTTATAGAAATTCCACCATTTTTCCAACCGCCATTCCGGTTTCATACGACGTTCGTTTCTCAAACTGTTGGTACCATTGGAATCAGTGCAGTGAGAACTTCATGACAATTCTTTCCTTTTCCAGTTTTCACCAGCTCCATTTTTGGGACCATTTTTTGGGTGCCCTCGTCGCCTCGATTTGCGTGCCATATCGGTCGTTGTCCATTTTTGGCATGCCTTATATTGTCGGATTCAGTTTTCCACGCTCGTGATGATGCTTGAGATCATTTCTCGCTCTCACGCCTAGATTTTTCAGGCATTTTTTCCCATGCCCCCCTCGTCGCCTCGGTTTGTGTGCCACATCAGCCGTTCTCCATTTTCAAAGTGTCTTATATCGCCGAATTCAGTTTTCCGCGCTCATGATAATGCTTGAGATCATTTCTTGCTCTCACGCCTAGATTTTTTGGGCATTTTTTCCCATGCCCCCTCGTCGCCTCAGTTTGCGTGCCACATCCACCGTTCTCCATTTTTGACAAGTCTTATATCGCCGGATTCAGTTTTCCACGCTCATGATGATGCTTGAGATCATTTCTCGCTCTCACGCCTAGATTTTTTGGGCATTTTTTCTGATGCCCCCTCGTCGCCTCGGTTTGCGTGCCACATCCGCTGTTCTCCATTTTTGACAAGTCTTATATCGCCAGATTCAGTTTTCTGCGCTCGTGATGATGCTTGAGATCATTTCTCGCTCTCACGCATAGATTTTTTGGGCATTTTTTTCCATGCCCCCCTCGTCACCTCGATTTGCGTGCCACATCCGCCGTTCTCCATTTTTGACAGTCTTTGTATCATCGGATTCAGTTTTTCACGCTCGTGATGATGCTTGAGATCATTTCTCGCTCTCATGCCCATACGTTTTGGCCATTTTTTCAAAATGCCCTCTCATTGCCTCGGTTTGCATGCCACAATGGCCGCAGCCCCCTTTGTGATAATCTTTATGTCAGCGGATTCAGTATCCCACACACATGATGATGCTTGAGACCTTTTCTCGCTCCCATCTATCCATTTTTGTTCGGTATAATTTTATCCCTTTTTCGGGCCGAGCAATCCCTTTTACGAAAAAGGCACTTAGGGAGTTTCTGTTAAGCTCTTTTCTGACTCCTAAAACAATGAAAAGATCACCGAGCAATCTTGCTTCCTTTCATGCTGGCTAAACGTATCTGAAAGGGCGTCTACCTGGTATAAGTTTACCCCTTTTCCGGACCTCGTAGACTAATTACGAAAAAGGTATACTCTAGTCACATCAGCTAGAAGAGTTCTCCATCCTCATCATTTTATGCTTTTTCGGGCCTTGGAGACTAAACTTACGAAAAAGAAACACCAATGGAGTCCCCTTACCGCTTTCAGACTCTCTAAACATGAAAGCAACCACGAGCAATCACCATCCTGGGCTCGTAAAACAAACAGGACAGTAGTCATAACCACTGCAGAGTCTTCTTATCGCTTTCAGACTCCTTAAAAATGAAAGCACCAATGAGCACTAACAGTCCTAGGCTCATAAATCCACAGGACAGTACCATCTCAGAGCACACTTTTATCCCTTCTTCGAGCTCATTAAAACCACGAAGAAGGACCCAATGGTGCCTCTTGGCGCCACGACAGATCACATCTACTCATATGACAGCTTCCCCATGATTGGTCGCCTTTGTTCAGAGTATTATGCAGTATGTCACCTTGAAAATCCCTCGACAGCACCTATCAGCTCGTCCTCCCCCCCCAGAGTCAATATATACCATTCAGTCAATCAAAGCAATGATCCCCTCACCTACAAGTTAGTTCCCTACGCTGCCAGGTCAACCATGTCATCATGATCTGAACAAAGGAAGTTTGAGTCTACCCACTCTTTCACCCAGTTATTTCCCATCCCCACAAGTATATCAGTCCTACCATCAGTACTACAACACTTCAGTTCTACACCTCGTGCTCCTATCAAGGAAAAATCATTGCCTTGTTAGTTGCTGGTCTCCCTCTGTCGACGACAACCACATTTATTCCAGAGGATCGACCTAGAGGCCCCTGTGTCTTGGACTCATTACCATTTATGATGAGTGCCTACGAGTCATTTCGAGAGGAATCCTCAGTACCTTTCCAAATGATTGTTTCTCACATGCTTGACTTCAACACCTTGATCGCATTATTGAGATTCGCACAGGACATTGATCCTTTCAGTTATTAGTAGAAGACCCCGAATACCTCCTGACTCCTCCACATTTGAGAATCTTCCAATAGATACCAGTTACACTTTTTCTAGAGATATCCGGGTTGCGCATGGCGACAGTATTCAGAAGTACCCCAGATTCATACTCCTTTGAGTATACAGTTACATTATTTCTCAGAGATAACTCATAGTCTTTGAGTCCCTACAGATGTTGGACACCTTCAGTTTCAACAGTTCATCAGTTAACCCAGTGTATCAGTTATTGAGATCAGTTATGATCAGGAGTATATCCCAAGATAATGTCCCCCCTGGACCATTATGATGTACCAGTAGATTCTTTATGTATTAGATCCCCCTTCTTGGGACTAATTGTTATGTATATGTCTTGATACGAGCATGGGAATGCCCGCCTCGTCCATTATCAGCGATTATACCTCATTCATATTGAGGCCATGTAATATTTTTTGTTTTTGCAGCTTCCAAGGGCCGTGGCTCCAGTCTCCAACCAGTCTCTTCTCTCCCTAAACTCCAGAAAAAGACAAAAGAACTATGATGTCTATCGGCCATACGATGAGCTCCTTCCCTCACACATCAGGGGGCAATCTGTTAACACCTAAAAAGTGCTCACTAGCTCATTCCCTTATTCACATGACCCATTTGTCCACTTTTCCACCATCTGAGCCTCTGAAACCAACAAAAGGTCACCAAAAGACCTTAGTACACCCCTTTTTCCCACTCAAAAAGATTATTTTTCCTGAAAAGCATAAAAAACCCTCAAAAAGGGTCCAAATTCCCAAAAAATATTAAAAAGGGAATTAAAATATTAATTTTATTCAAAAAAGGAAAAAGGAGGGAAAATTACCTAAACCATGTTGGTCAATACCATTTGGTTTCCACAAAACCACAAATGGTATTTGCCACCACCAAAACCTATAAAAAGGTGGTAGGGGCTCCTCATTTCACATCCATCCATTATCTCATCCTCATGCTGCCGAAATCTCCCTTGAGCATTTTGGCCATTATAAGCAACCTTGGAGCTTGGAGCTACTTATCTTGGGAGTTGCTCTACATCAACCTTCACCATTGAAGGTATTACTATTGCAAGCATTAGCTTGCCCCATTTTTAAATACAAATTTATTCTTTCATATTTTCTTGTTCTTGTTTTTAAAATATTTCCATTATTTGCTTATATTCTTGCATAGATCCATGATTAGTTTTGTTTAGATTAGTTTCTTGTTTAATACTATTGAAACTGCCGCTACTAGTTAGCAGGTGCCCATAGCACTAAGCCTGGTTGCAAAACCGGGCCAACAAATGTCTTCTCATGTTCTAGTACACATCTGCGAAGTACTTCATTGGGTCCCAACTTGTATATCTGGCCCGCAATAATGGTGAAGTCTATGGCTCGCACTACCAGTTGTTTCTTTTGCTGCGTAATGAACTATGTGGGTGTGAATCCAGTAGTCAAAAATTCAATGATATACTTATAATAATCATCGGCAACCTATATAGCAAAGAACTGTGCATCAGGAATATATTCTTCCAGGTTCATAGGTTCCTCTCCTGACTCAATCCTTGACAGATGATCAGGTCCTAAATTCAACCTGCTTGGCTTAACAAGAATTTCAAAATCATACTCCTGAAAGAGTAGTAACCATTTGTATATTCTCCCCCCTAACACTGGCTTGTTAACCAGGTATTTCAAAACAGAATGGTCAGTGAACATAGAGAAGTGCGCATCAAGTAAGTAATGCCTGAACTTCTGCGGCACATATACCATAGTGAGTCCTTCTCACTCAATAGTGGTATAGTTCTTCTCAGTGGAGGATAACTTTCTGCTCGAAAATGCAATGGGATGATCAATACCTCCCTCTCCTAGCTCAGCAAGAAAAATGCCTAATGCTCTACATGAAGCATCAACATGCACGTGAAATGGCTTCTCCCAGTCTGGAAAAACTAGGATCGGCACAGTGACCATCTTCTCTTTCAATGTGTCAAAGCCTTGTTCACATTCTTCGTTCCAGATGAATGACACATCTTTCTTTAGCAGCTTCTCCATGGCTGCGGTTATCTGCGCATACCCATTTATGAACTTCCTGTAATAACCGGTATGCCCCAATGTAGTGCGCAACTACTTGACTAAGTTTTTTGTGGGCAAGTTTACAATGACTGCGATCTTCGCAAGATCAACCATCAAGCCCTGTTTGCACACAATGTGTCCCAACAAAGTTCCATAGGGAACACAGAAAACACATTTCTTCAGATTTAATGAAATTTGATGATGTCTACATTTTTCCTGCATCATCTTGAGGTTCGCAGCATGGTTCTTCAGTAATCCGAAAATAGTCCAATCTTCAAAATAAACCT
This sequence comes from Larix kaempferi, assembly GCA_027924585.1. Lineage (NCBI taxonomy): Eukaryota > Viridiplantae > Streptophyta > Pinopsida > Pinales > Pinaceae > Larix > Larix kaempferi. The sequence continues at coordinate 40,935,236 of BSBM01000456.1, forward strand.
CTAAGAACTTATGTATAAAATATTTAAATGCTGCGACTACTACCCTAAAAAATATGGTAGGTGCATTCTTTAGACCAAAAGGCATCACTGTGTACTGGAATGACCCCCATTCTGTAGCAAAAGTAGTCTTGTGCCTATATGTGAGATCAATCCTGATCTGATGGTATCCAGAGAATCCATCACTAAAAGAATATGCCTTATTCACTCCAACATTATCAAGTACTTCATCAGTAAAAGGTGTAGGAAATGGGTCATGCAATGATGCATCATTTAGCTTTCTGAGATCCACATAGATCTTGATCTCACCCTTTGTTTTCTTATCCTAGATAACCATCGGGCTTATCCACTCAAATTCTTCAACCGACTCAATAACCTCGGCATCAAGCATCTTATCAAGTTCTGCCTTAACTCATTCTTTGTAATGCGGGTTTAGTCTATACAGTATTTGATTCACAAGATTTGTGCCAGGCTTAAGAGAAATTTTCATCACTCCTAAGTCTCCTAGAATACCTTTCATCTTTGTGAACTTGGTTGGGAATAATTTGTTAATTTTTCAGAATTTACTTCAATCTAATCTAGGATCTTAACTTAGAGAACAACATGTACAACATATCTATAGCATGTCAATCACGGTCACAATAATGCAAGCGCACAAAAGACATAGAGTTTACTTGGGGAAAACCATAAAGGTGAAAAACCCCAATAGATTCCTCAGAGATAGATAAAGTAATGATACAACCCAAGCATAAGAGATAGACATCTCCTAGCAGCAGCTTCTCCTCCTCCACAAGTGTGCCACTCTCTGAAGAGTGTGTGTGAGAATAGAATGATGAAATAGAGTGCCTCTGGCACTCTATTTATACTTGACTTAACTTTCCTAATAACCTTTACTAGGTCGGCCTTAACTTAACCACATAACATAATGTTGACTGGGTCGACCCCCAATCGGGTGGTCTAATAACCCTTTGACCCACATGGCCGACCCCCAATAGGGTGGTCTAATAACCCATCAAGTATAAGTTACGACAATTACAATATAAATGATGACACTTCTGTATAAAGGAATAATAACATCTCTATAGGAATACAAACACTTCCATATAGAGGAATAATACCATCTCTATAGGAGTACAATATACATATATGAAATACATTCTGAAGTTACATATACATCAACACTCTCTCTTAACTAGGAAGGTATTTCTTGACATAGGTATTCTAGCACAAGTCTTCTTCTCTGAATCATCATCACTGGATAATCATCATTGGGTCATCATCATCGTCACTGGTGCTGCTATCTCAATCATTCTCTAAATCTACTCGTCATAGAAAGTTCTATAGAGCCAATCCTTTTTCATACTAGATGTAGGCCACCCACCTGTAGGTCTTCATCATCACTATACATACTGTGGAATCCTCAAGACTTATTACGTGCATCACAAAACCTTAAAAGAGTCTCTTTACTTGCAAGAACCCTAAAGAGCATCTGAGGCCTTTTTCATCCTGTCCAAATCTCCAGGACTTATTACATGTGACTGTCACAAAACCTTAAAAGAGTGTCTTGACTAGCAAGAACCTTAAAGAGCATCTAAGGCCTTTTTCATCCTATCCAGATCTCTAGGACTTATTAGATGTGACCCCCACCACAAAACCTTAAAAGAGTGTCTTTCCAAGAAAGAACCCTAAAGAGCATCTGAGGCCTTTTTCATCATGTCCAAATCTCTAGGACTTATTACATGTGATCACCACAAAACCTTAAAAGAGTGTCTTGCCAAGCAAGAACCCTAAAGAGCATCTGTGGCCTTTTTCATCCTGTCTAGATCTCCAGGACTTATTACATGTGACCCCCACCACAAAACCTTAAAAGAGTGTCTTTCCAAGAAAGAACCCTAAAGAGCATTTGAGGCCTTTTTCATCCTGTCCAGATCTCTAGGACTTATTACATGTGGTCACCACAAAACCTTAAAAGAGTGTCTTGCCAAGGAAGAACCCTAAAGAGCATCTAAGGCCTTTTTATCCTATCTAGATCTCTAGGACTTATTACATGTGGTCATGGCAATGCCTCGAAAGAGAATCTGAGGCCTTTTTCATCCTGTCCAGATCTCCCAAGTCTACTTACATGCCATCCCAGAGAAATGCCTCGAAAGAGCATCTGAGGCCTTTTTCATTCTGTCCAGATCTCCCAGGTTTACTTACATACCATCCTAGAGCAATGCCTTGAAAGAGCATCTGAGGCCTTTTTCATCCTGTCCAGATCTCCCAGGTCTACTTACATGCTCATCTACACAACTTGTTCCACGGCCACAGAGTATCAACCTGATACTCACCATACATCATCCTGATGTACACATGATCATCCTGATCATCATCACTGCATTGTCCTGATGCATGATATCTGGAGAAACATCCTGAAGCTCGTCATCCATGATCATCCTGATCATACAATGCATCTACCTGATGCATACCAAATATCTACCTGATACATATCATCATACATGATCCAGCTGATCATACAATGTATCCACCTGATACATACATAGATACATAATCCACGTGATCACACAATGTATCTACCTAATACATATCAACATACATGATCTTCCTGATCATACAACGTATCCACCTGATAAATATACAGATATATGGTCCAAGCATCCAACATTATGCATACATACATAAATGATCCAACTGATCATATCCAGCATCCAACATGTTGCATACATACATAAATGGTCCAACTCATCATATCCAGCATCCAACATGATGCATTCATACATAAATGATCCAACTGGTCATACAGAGCAGAAACTAAAACATCATCCTGATGCTCAGTATCCAACGCTTACATCCATAGCCATGTGAAGGATCCTCCTTCCACCATGCTTGGAATGGCTTCAGCAAAATGTCTCCATCACTTCTTCCTCGAAATGTTGTCGATCTGAAGAACACCAAGCCTCTCTCTGAAGTACTCAAACTTTACTCTGGCTAGTGGCTTCGTCACCAAATATGCAATTTTCTCATTCATCGCAACATACAGCTGATTCACTGCTCCTCTCTACACCATATCCCTGATATAGTGGTATTTGATCTCTATGTGTTTCAACCTGTTTTGGAACACTGGGTTCTCAGACAGCTTCACACAACTCTAGTTGTCACAAAAGATACCAATAGCCTCCAGCGGTAGATCAAATAACTCACATAGTAGTTTCCAAAGCCATACTTCCTCACAACTAGCTGAACAAGATGCAACATACTCAGCCTCAACTGTACTCAGTGTTACATAGGACTACTTCCTACTAAACCAAGAGATCACACCTGATCCCATACTGAAGCAGCACCCAAATGTGCTCTTCCTATCTGCAGCACTTCCTGCCCAGTCCGAATCAACATAACCCTACAAGTTAAACTTTTGATTCACATCATACTTGAGCCCATAATCAATCATACCCTTCAGGTACCTCAGAATATGCTTTACATCAACTAGGTGAACACCTCTGGGATCTGTCAGAAATAGGCTCAATGTGTTCACCACAAAGCAAATATCTGGCCTCATTTTCATCAGGTACATCAAGGACCCAATCATCTGATGATACACAGTGACATCAACCAGATCAGATGAAGCATCACACAGAAGCTCCAGGTTCAATGCCATAGGTGTGGCCATGGCCTTGCAGTCCATCATCCCGAACCTCTTTAGTATCTCTACTGCATACTTCCCTTGTCCAAGGAAGATACTTCTCCACTCTGCCACACCTCCATGCCTAGAAAATAGTGCATCATCCCCAAGTCCTTCATCTCGAACTTGGCAACAAGCTTCCTTTTGGTATCAACAATCAAACTATCATTACCCGTAACAAACAGGTCCTCCACATGCAAGAGTAGTATCACAGGATTTCCTTCCTCAACCTTATAGTAAAGGTTGGAATCCACTTTATTCTTGGTAAAGCCCAAATTGGATAGAAAGTTGTCCATCCTACCATACCAAGTCCTGGGAGCTTGCTTCAAGCCATACAAGGATTTCTTCAATCTACACACATATGACTTCTTGTCATGTATCTCAAAACCGAGTGGCTGTTCCACATACACCATTCAAGAAAGCAGTCTTGACATCCATTTGGTGTATCTTCCATTTCATCATTGTAGCCAAAGCAAGTACTGTTCTGATGGAAGTGTACCTGGCTATAGGAGCAAAAGTTTCTTCATAATCTATTCCCTCTTTCTGAGAGAAGCCACGAGCTACGAATCTTGCCTTGTATTTCTCTATGTTTCCATCTATAGCATGCTTGATCTTATAGATCCATTTGGAATTCATAGCAGACTTCCCTTCAGGTCTTGCGACTGCATACCAAACATCATTCTTCATGATCGACTGGTACTCCTCGATCATGGCATTCTTCCCGAATCTTGGGAACTTCAATATCTTCAATATATTCAATAGATAACTTTGTTACTGAAAGAAATGTTGTAGTCCTTCTTTTGTAGGTGCTCATATACGATCTTTCCTACAAAACAAGTTAAATTGCATGATTAAAAACTTCTCATAGTTTTCAGAACAAATTCTTAGACATAAATAAATATGTCATACAATCATGCAATTATTTTAGCCAATGCTTCAATACAACATTCATCCATATCCTGTAGCAATGGAACGAATGTTACTCATCAAGAGTTTGCACTCTTGATGAGTAACATTGTTAAGAGTTTGTTAAGAGTTTGCACTACTCTCAACATGTCAGCAAAGAGGTTTCATTCTAGATAAGTAGCAATGGAATGTTGTACAGTGCCATAGGCCACTTACCCATTACATGCATATTAATAGTATGTTGTTCATCAATGCAACTATTCTAATATGCACAACCTAATTCTAGGAACATCAGTATATACATTATTGAATAGTATTATTTAAACAATCAAATATGCAAGAAATGATAATTCAAATACTTATCTTTGTTTGTTTGTTGGCTTGACTCCTGTTAACACCTAAAAAGTGCTCACTAGCTCATTCCCTTATTCACATGACCCATTTGTCCACTTTTCCACCATCTGAGCCCCTGAAGCCAACAAAAGGTCACCAAAAGACCTTAGTACACCCCTTTTTCCATTAAAAAAGAGTATTTTTCCAAGAAAATCATAAAAAACCCTCAAAAAGGGTCCAAATTCCCAAAAATATTAAAAAGGGAATTAAAATATTATTTTTATTCAAAAAAGGAAAAAGGAGGGAAAAGTACCTAAACCATGTTGGTCAATACCATTTGGTTTCCACAAAACCACAAATGGTATTCCCCACCACCAAAACCTATAAAAAGGTGGTAGGGGCTCCTCATTTCACATCCATGCATTATCTCATCCTTATGCTGCTGAAATCTCCCTTGAGCATTTTAGCTATTGCAAACCACATTGGAGAAGAGACCATTGGAGATTGGAGTTGCTCATCCTTGGAGCCATTCAACCTCACCATTAGAGGTATTGATTCCGCAAGCACTTGCTTGCCCCATTCTTTCAATACAAATTCATTATTCTACATTGTCTTGTTCTTGATTTTAAATTATTTTTGTTATTTGCTTAATATCTTTGCATAGATCCATGATTAGTCTTGTTTAATTAGTTTATTGTTATTTATTTCCATTGAAACTGCTGCTACTAGTTAGCAGGTGCCCATAGCACTAAGCCTGGTGGCAAAACCGGGCCAACAGTTTTCTATGTGGCAAGGCCCCTACATCATACACACCTGCCTCGGGCAGGGGGCATACATTCTGACCGATTCAGAAGGCAATCCCCTACGCAACCCATGCAATGGGTTGTACCTTAAACGATTTTACCCATAGAAACTCTGATGGACACCATCGTCCATTTTAGTATAGGCATACTTTCTTTGTTCACAAAAAATTCAAAAAACCTAAATATTTGTTTTTCTCTGCATGACCACAGATGGAGCCTCTTCCACTCTACTATGTCGGTTTCGCTGATGGTGCAAGCCGTTGGTCTCCCAATCTCGCCTCCGCAGCTTGGGTAATATACTCCCCTTCACACGAGTTAATTCACATTGACGGAGTATGTTTAGGTGCCGCTACCAATAATCAAGCTGAATACAATGCTGTGACCGGTCTCCTGGCCGCTGCTCTCCAAATGAGCATACGTCACCTCAACGTTTACTTGGACTCACAGCTCCTAGTTTCCCAGCTCAATAATGATTACCAGGTACGCGATCCTTGTCTTTTCAGAAAATTCCTGTGCACTAAACAAATGGTTAGACAGTTTGAATCCATTTCATTCACACATGTCCCAAGACACCTCAATAGTGTAGCAGATAATATGGCCAACAATGTCCTCGACTGGCACACCAATCACATCATGTCATACCCATAAACAAAATGCATCCACATGCATAACATGTGCCTCCACGGGCATAAAACAAATAAACAAAATGCATCCACGTGCATCACATGTGCCTCCATGGGCATAAAACAAACAACCAAATAATGCATCCACGTGCATAACATGTGCCTCCACGGGCATACACAAATCAACAAACATACTGCATCTACGTGCATAACACATGCCTCCACGGGCATATACAAAAGACAAAGGTGCATCCACGTGCATACACAACAATATATCCAAATATATATCCACATATATATAAATCAAATAGTCAACATGTCATAAGTGCCCTCAGCACCCGATATACAAAAAATACATTTGTCATACAAAAAATGCTTCCCCATATGCTCATCAGCATTTGGGGGCAGATACAGTATCGTCTACTCAGCTGGATCCCGAGGATCCTCAGGCTCCTCCTCCGGCTCCTCCTCCGAATCCTCCTGCGCTGGCCCCGCCGGGTCATGACGAGCCCGAACTCTCCGCTCTGCCGGCCCCGCTGGATCGTCCCGCAGACATATCCTCCCCTGAGCCGGCCCTGCCGGATCATCCCGTCTATCATCCCTGTGCCTCGCCACGAACATCGCTATCCTCAGTAGGAGCAACTGCCACTCAGGCGGCGCACCGAAACAACCCTGCAAAATACCCCGATCCAGGTCTCTCCAACCATCCTCAGGAAGCCCAGCTAGGATCTCGGCAAAAGTCTGTCGGACACCATCTATGGCGTCATCACGAGGGCCAACCACTCGCCCACGAGCTGCAAATCCTCCACCACGCGGAGGAGGTACAGGTACAGGTGGATGGGCGACCACCATCTCCCGCCCCTGCCGAGCCACGTAGTCAGGCGGTGGCACTGGACCCACATCTGCACAAAGCAAGTAAGCCATCACATACTATAGAACAATAATCATCAATGATAAATCATACAGCATATGATATAATATCAAATAAAACACAAACATACCGTCTAAACTCCAGGACTGTCCTGGGGCACGAGGCATCTCTGGGTCACCTCGGTAATCCATGCCGGCATAGGGATAGTCCTCAATCACCAGAGGCATCTGCTCCCACTGCTGATAGAAATCCTCCGTGAAGTAACCGCGGCCACCACCACCGCCACGGGGCATTATCTGCCCCCACCTCATCATACGAGGCTCACTCGGAAGACCAGCACGAATGGGTACCCGTGGCCGCAAGGTCGGCACCCGCTCAAAGAAAAAACAACATAAAAATGAGGCATAACAAAACTCGCCTCCCTCTCTAATGGCCTTGTCCAGATCTCTCCGGACTCCAGCCAGAAACATCTGCCCCCAGGCATAGTAAGTACCTTGAAGAATAGAGTCCACCATCATCGTCTGCCCCCCAGACATACGATGTGGCGCAGCAGCACCCAGTATCCGTAGAACGCAAGCCCCAACAGCTCGCATATCCCACTCACGCAGGGATCGCAGACTAATAGAGCTGTTTTGTAAAACAGCATCATCAGAATAGAAAGTCTGTAAAAGGTCCTCCATATCTATACCTGGAGGCAACCTCGGCATGATATCACCCACCTCACCCAAGCGAGGCAACCCAGTCAAAAAATAAACATCCGTGAGAGTGATCTCTAACCTCTCACCACCAATGATGAATGCACCCTCCGCTGGCACCCACCATTGCACAAGCCTGTTCAGGAGCCGTCTCACTGAACGTATAGGCGAGATCTGAGCGAACTTTAAAAGTACGCTCATAGCCAGAGTCTGTCTCACCCCTGCATCAGTCTCAATCCTCAACATAAGATCACCATCGATCTCCCTCTTCCGCCACGAGGACTGAGGTCTCCTCAACATCCTGCCAGGAAAACAGAAGAAATTTTTAGCCCCAGCATAAAAATTTTAGAAAAATCCCATCGCGGATTTTACACAGAAAGCCGCGATGCCCATCACGGCTTTTCCACAAAAAGCCGCGATGACCATCGCGGGATCCATGAAAAAACCCGCGATGAACATCACGGATTTTGGTTGGACAGTCGCGATGAACATCGCGACTATCCCCCATGAACTCGCGATGAACATCGCGGGTTCCGACCTCACAGTTGCGATGAACATCGCGACTGTGAGCCTAGAACCCGCGCGGTTCATCGCGGGTTCAGCCCCGAAACCCGCGCGGTTCCACGTTGGAGAGTCAACGTGGAATTTCGCGGCCTTCGGGGGCACGCCGCCAAACAAAAAAGACATAATTGACAAGGTTAAGGGAAATAGAGTTACCTGCAACTCGCTAAATCGAAAACCAACGGTGAAATCTCCCGGAAATCGAGAAAAAGCTCTGACAGCTCTATCAAACTCGCACGTAACAATGACAAGTCATTTGGGCCCCACCCCCTATTTATAGAAATTCCACCAATTTTCCAACAACCATTGCGGTATCATACGAAGTCCATTTCTCAAACCGTTGGTACCGTTGGAATCAGCACCGCGAGAACTTCATGCAGGTTCCTTCCTTTTTCCGTTTTCATGGGGTCCATTTTTTGACCATTTTTTGGCCTCTCTAGTGGCCTCGGTTTGCGTGCCACATCGGCCCTTCTCCGTTTTGGACGTGCCTTATATCACCGGATTCAGTTTTCTGCGCTCGTGATGACGCTTGAGATCATTTTTCGCTGTCACGTCCCAATTTTCAGGGCATTTTTTCCATGCCCCCTCGTCACCTCGGTTTGCGTGCCACATCGGTCGTTCTCCGTTTTAGGCGTACCTTATATCAACGGATTCAGTTTTCCGCGCTCGTGATGACGCTTGAGATCATTTCTCGCTGTCACGTCCTGATTTTTAGGGCATTTTTTCCATGCCCCCTTATCACCTCGGTTTGCGTGCCACATCGGCCGTTCTCAGTTTGGGGCATGCCTTATATCGTCGGATCCAGTTTTCCGCGCTCGTGATGATGCTTGAGATCATTTCTCGCTCTCACCTTTCGATTTTTCGGCCATTTCTTCCATGCTCCCTCATCACCTCGGTTTGCGTGCCACATCGGCCGTTCGCCGTTTTCGACAATCTTTATGTCACCGGATCTAGTTTCCGCACTGATGACGATGCTTGAGACATTTTCTCGCCCTCATCAATCCATCTTTGTTCGGTATAATTTTATCCCTTTTTCAGGCCGAGCAACCCCTTTAACACATATTTCATTAAATTTGGAATTATGCAAGGGATCTAGAATTTAGAACTTCAACAAGATTGAGTTTTCGAAAAATGAAAAACCAAAAAATTACTTAATTCACTCATTTCAATCTTTATATTCACCATTTTTTTATAATATTATCAATATAAGCTATATAAAATCAAATTTATATAAAGTTGAAGCATATCTTCCGAATATTAATCTTAGATTCCTTACAATATATATAAAATCAATCTACATTATTATTACAATAATATCATTATCATTAATTTACCATTTTCAATCTATATATTCACCATTTTTTTTACAATATTATCATTATAAGCTATATAAAATCAAATTTATATTAATTTGAAGCATATCTTCCTATGCTTAAACTTAGATTCTTTACATTATTTTATTATTATAATTTGTAATTTGTATTAATATTTATTTCCTATTAATTTATCTAATGGCATTATTTGTATGTTGAAAGTATTAACCATTTTATTTATAATTTGATAAAGCATATATTGTGCATGTGTTGAATTACCATATTAGTAAGAGATTGTCGCCATTTTAAAGTGACCTAGAAAGCTATTTAATGACATAACAGTCAATGTGTTTGTTACTATAACAAATTTATGTATTGGCATAATAACTTAGTAATTCTCAATCTTGATAATGGATGGCTAGAACATGGGGGGTTTTGCTCAACTTCAAGAGACAACGAGAACTGGAAATGTCTAGGAATCAGGTGAAATCTCTAATACCATGAAGACGTATTAGCTCCTGTAGTCATTGTAATATTGTACTTGTGGATGATGACACTACCCCTAATAATCTTTAGAATATTGACTAGAAAAATAATCAATAACATATCTACGAGCAACAACATCGAAAATTAGGTCGTACTCTATTGTATTTTCTTCCCTTTATATGTATTGTCTATTGTATGCCTGAGGACATTTTTGTCAAGTATATAGCACAACAGATACTTAGGCACTTCACTTATTCCCTTCATTTTATGGGATTATTATGAGCCCACAAGTTTCTACATGTTTTGGACATTGTTAACTATCAATTATTACTTTGGATTATGTTGATTGGTTAAGCCTAGATTCCTTTTTATAATATAAATATAATCATCTAACATTTAAAGAAATATTCATTATTCAATACTACTATATATTATGATACGTGGTTGGCACTATTTTAGAGCCAACAAGAGAAAATATTGTATTGGATAAAGTCTAAGTATACCGATTAAGGTCAAAAAAAATTATTAATTAGAATATAAATTTTATGGTACAATTGGTTTTTTTTCAAATACATGAAGAAAGAGGGAAAACCCATTCTAGTTATTGCAAGTGTCCAGCGTTTATTTTTGAAATGTTTGAACATATTACATTGAAAAAACATTAACTAGCGACTCCCATAGTAAAGTTTTTATAGACAAAGTCTATAATATGTTGTATGTCCAGTATTTATTTTTGAAATGTCTGAACATATTACATTAAAAAACATTAATTAGCTATTCCCATAATAAAGTTTTTATGGACAGTCTATAATATGTTGCTTGTAAATGCTTTACTGGACTACATTTGAAATCAATGAATTAGAATAGAAACATTGAAGTACATTTTTGTTTCTTACAAATACAAAAGTGAAAACCCACTAAACTTATTAAAAGTGCATTTAACAATCAATTTTTTTTATAAGTATCTGTGTGTCATTTAACAATCAAAATCAAATTATTATGAATTTTTATTATGAATAACACTGCTGAATTCTGCAGTCTTTGGCAAGGATTAAATATTGCGCGTGATCAAGGAATTAGCAATTTAACAGTCTTTGGGGACTCCAGGATTCTGATCAGAGCCCTCATAACCAAGAAGACCCCTCCGAATGTCAAACTGCGCCATATATTTCAAAGAATTCTTCAGGTGAGCAAACATTTCCAAAAAATCAGATTTTACCATGTGCTTCGGGTGCTGAATAAGCAAGCAGACATGGAAGCAAACAAAGGGGTCGAGATGGCTCAAGGCATATTAAGCATAGATGGCTCGCGTCAGCGATGTGACATCCCATAGCTGCAGGGAATCCTGTATCTTCTCACAGCACTCTCTTTGGCTTCCCAAAACACGTTTTTCATGCGAATGTAGAGATTCCCTACAACACAGCTCAGAGACAGGTCCTTGCGCCCTCGGGAGTCTCCCTGTATGCTCTTAAAGGAGCTCCTCCCCTGTCTCGAACTCATTCCTCTCTATCAGCGAGCTCTGCTAATAGGCTTAAGGTATCAAGCATTTCGAGTTCCCTCTGTCAAGTCCGAGCTCAGATCAAGGTTCGAGGTGTGCTCCTGAACTAGATGGCGTCGAACAGCTCTTCGAGCTCCGGATTCACAGCGGAAGAACGGATTGGAGCCCTGGAAACTGCCCTGGGGCGTCTGAGGGCAAAGCACGATGACCAGAAAGCAAAGTTAGAGGTGCTCTCCAAGGCAGGAGAGCAAACCTGGGACCTGTTGAACAAAGAACTCATGCAACTCCGGGCAGACTTCTTCGAACAAATGGATGATATGAAAGATGAGACGCGAACTGGTTTCAAGGATGCTGCGAACACTCATGGCAACTTCGGCCATAGGATCGCAGCACTTGAAGCTGAAGTCACCACTCTGAAAGCTAAGCTGGAAAAATGAATATCGCTCCAGCAGTATAATACGCCTTTCTCCTCTGTTATAGCTAAATAATATCTGGCATTTGGGAGTAGTGGAGCCCTGCCAAGTTTTGGGTGATCTCTGTAAGCTCGCTGTACTTCTATGGAGGTGTACTGTATCTGGGAACTCTATGTAATTAGCATTCAGTTGCTCAATACCGGCACTAATACAATCTACCCCTATGTTACTGTCAAAAGAAAAAACAATCAAAATCAAATTATTATGAACTTTTATTGGTAATTTTTATTGGAAACATTTTACAGATGTCAAAAGAAAATATTTTATAAGTCAAGGCGTGTTTTTTAATGATCAAAATAAATAATTTTGTTATGAATTGGAATAGAAACAAACTAGTACAGTTTAATTTATTTTATTATAATATACATTCATGAAGTGTTTGAATGTATTATATTGAAAAGAATACGAATTAGCTAGCCCAACATTATCGTTTTAATAGATCGTATCTAGAAGATGATGCTTTTAAATGTATTATTGAACTTGATTATCCAAGTTTGATGGAGTGAGAAGTTATGTCGATCTAGACAAAGCATTGGAATTTGTAATTTCCATGTTAGATATTGTTTGGTGTTTGAACGTATTACATTGAAAACAATGCTAATTAACTCCAATATAGTTTTAATATGCCAAATTGACTCCACTATAGTTTTAATAGGCCAAAACTAGAAGATATTGATTTTAAGTGCATTATTGGACTTGATTATCCAAGTTATGGGAGAAGTTATGTTAATATAAACAAATCATTGAAAGTTTAATATTTCATGGTGTCATGTAATTTGCATGATGTATCGTCACATGAATACATTGCAATTTAAACAAAATTTTCATATTTGTACCAAATAATATAAAACTCCCCAAATAAATTTGAAGAAAATATTCAATATACAAGAAAAATTGAAAAATGTTTCTTCATGTATTAATTGGTCCTCCAAAGAACATAATTACATCCATGAATCATCTCCACCTAATCTCATGTTATTCGTTCAAGTAGGTCAAGGACAGCATGTACACCATGTTTATTTATCTTGGCCTTCTTGCAATGTTCTTTCTTAGCCATCCATGCCCAAACTATGGTATCAATTGGAATAGATCCAAGCTCTATGTCATCAGGATTTGGTACCCAATATTCCTCTAATACTTTTCCATTGTATTTCCCTGAACCGGGCTTCCACCAATCAACTTTAACATGAAGAGTATCACTTTCATCATCTTTAAATATATTTGAGGTGGCTTTTGCCATCCAAATCATCTCCCCTTCTTCCTCGTTTCCTGATCTAACTAGCAACATCTTTCCTTTCTCAACATCATTAATAGGGTTGAATGTTGTCTTTGGCTTATTGCACTTGGGTCCAACATACACGGGTTCACCTGTCATAGTATCAAAATCCCCATCCATAATATTTGAGATTGCATGAAGCGCATTACGACCAACATCTGGAGTTTGCCTTGTCTTGGGCCAGAAATCCTCAGAAGATGAATCATGATCATTGTAATCTTCATATAAAGTATCAAGAACTCTTTCCCAATACTCTACCTTATTTTTCCATTCTGGTGTAACAATTGGCAATTCCTCACCACCCATTGTGTCTTTCCACATTTTTATGTATGATGTTATTCCTTCTTTTAGTTCTTTTAAATAGATTTCATTCTCTTTGGGATGTAAGAAAGATGGCTTCCCTATGGGCAGTTTAGATCGACCTTCATCGTCTGTATTCCATAACTCAACTGGTTCTGACCACTCAACATCTCTTATGGATTCTTTATATCTTAATACCGGAACATCATTGAGTACAAGAAATTGGAAGTACTGAACATTAAGATGTCCAACTAGTGCATTTTTTCCTTCCTTGATGTATCCATTAAGGAAGCTTTTGAAGTCATACACCTTATCAATCAGTTTAGGTGGAAACACTCTTTTTTCTTCAATTTTGCGATATGTATCCATCATCTCAGGTAGAGAATATATATCTTTACTTTTCAAGCTGGAAGACATTCTCCCATAGGTCCCGTCTATGTCTTCATGGGTGTGTCCCACGAGCAAGAACCCAACCTCAATAGTGATGAAGACACCAAGTGCAGTGAGAAGTGATAGAAACATGAAAAGATAACGGTTTTTATTATCACTTGCTGCATTATCCAATTGTAACAATAAATGTGGAGGAAGAGGTTTAAAATCGATATCTTGATTTTCTAATCTTCCATGAGATAAAAATTCATCCTTGTACACTCTACATTTTGAGTAAATAGAGGTGTCAAGTAATGCATTTGAAAGTGGGCTTCTTGAACTTCCACTCTCATAAAGAAGATCACCATACATATCAAGATGTGGGTATTCAAGGTCCCTAAAGCACTTAGCAAGTGATGTAATGGTAAATTGTGATCCCATATGTACAAATGGTAGGGAGAAATGACCAAAACCTCCTGTCTTATGCCCATGTGTTAGCATACCTGTCAATGACAAACCCAAGTTTATTCCTACAATAGATTTTGATTTGACGCGTAGCCTTGGAATTGAAGTCTTTGTTTTATCCATTTTATCATGGATAATACTCAAATACTCCTTTGGAAACCTCTCTGACATGATTCTGTGGGCATAGTACCAATGTCTTCCGCACATAACGATCTTGTTATGTTTGTTCAATCTAGCGCGTGCCGTTTCTTCCAACTCTTTTGTAGTTGCTGACTTCATTTGTGCTTTCAACACAATACATTCACCACATTTACTGAAGTTGGTGTTCTTTGAGAATGCCACGTCTCGAAAATGAGTGTTCCAAATCTTGCTCATTGTTGGTTGTGATATTAATGGACAATTGAGCTTTTCCAAACCCACATTGATCTCTTTTAACAAATAGCTTTGTGTGTAAGTCGAAGGCAACAATCTTAGAGGAGAAGAAGTTCCATCTGCTTCGACTTGACGTGTTTGGTTTGGTGAAAAATCTGAATTGTCCATTACAATTTTATGCAGTATTTCTATGGCCGCCACAGTTTGTGCATGTGCTTTACATCTATTGGTGTTACCATGAATGGATTCCATATGTCCTTGTTCAAAATTATGTTGGTAGCTATAGAAGGTGCTTTGAGGAATCTTATGTATCTTGTACCATGCTTTCTTACAAATAACATTACCATCAAATCTCATGTCCTTTACTTTTCTAGTAATAGGAGGTAGGCCATGGCCATGGCTCATTGACATGATAGTGTTTGAAACAAGTGAATTCAATACAAATTCCCTGATACCATTTTTCTCTTTGCATTCCATATCCCTTCTAGCATTTGCAATGTCATTCCTATCCACATGTTGAAGACAATCTTGTTTACAACATTCATCTGCAGCCAAAAGTCGGACTTCTTTCTCTTTATCTATCTTGGTTTGACGTTTTGCAACTTTTTCTCTTGTCATAGCTCGTTTAATCTTTTTATATGGCCTCGATGCATTAAGAACATTGACATCTTGATCTTTTTGATTATAAAGATCCCCATCCCATTGGTATAAAGGACTTGTATCCTCTATAACATCCCATATCAGCATTTCCATGGGTGGCTCTTTGTACTTTGTCTTGACCCTTAACATCTCACCTATGTTGTCCACCAATTTATGTATTGGCCATCTAACCAATCCATGTATAGACTTATCCCCAATCTTGCATCTTTCACAATACCCATGTATCTCTTCCACAAAAACACCAAAGTTATCTTCACCTAGTGTTTCACCCACAACCATGTCATCCTCATGGACATTAACTATCATTCCTTTGGCAATGCACATAATTGTTCCTATGCATCCATGTGTAAGAGAAACCCTTGTACATGTGAATGCAGCCCTATCTTGTGGAATATTTATGGGTTGATCTTCACAATGAGGTTTCAAATCTATTTCTGGCCAAATCTCATAAGATTCTATTGCACCCCCTAGTGTTTCCTCAAATCCAGTTGGATGTGGTAAAGGAGCATCATTTTTTAACACCTTCTCAATTCTAACCACTATGCATCCTTTCTTTACAATCTTTCCATGAACCTTATTCCCAAGATCTGTATTGAATATGGAGCCCTCACCCACCTTCACTCCATGTTGTAAAAGATCTACTTTGTCTCCAATAGAAAATGTTGAACAAACATTTGCACCTGTACACCAAACATAACAAACTTAGTATTTTCTCAAAAAAACATTCAATAAACTATGAATAATTCTTAACACATTCTTTGGTGTTTGATTTACCTATGGTGTGCCTCAAATCTGTAGTTCTCCATGGATGTGTGTCCCCTTCATCAACATATTCCACAATCAAATGTGGTTGAGTGACATCAATTATCAAAACCATAACATAACCTGCAACAACCCTTCCTCCACCATAATAAGTTCCAACTTCTGTAGATTCAACCTTTCCTAGCCCAATAACTTGACCATTAACCAGGAGGTCAACATAGTCCCCTTTTGTGAAAATTATACTTGCAGCCCTATCTTGTGGAATATTTATGGGTTGATCTTCACAATGAGGTTTCAAATCTATTTCTGGCCAAATCTCATAAGATTCTATTGCACCCCCTAGTGTTTCCTCAAATCCAGTTGGATGTGGTAAAGGAGCATCATTTTTTAACACCACCTCAATTCTAACCACTATGCATCCTTTCTTTACAATCTTTCCATGAACCTTATTCCCAAGCTCTGTATTGAATATGGATCCCTCACCCACCTTGACTCCATGTTGTAAAAGATCTACTTTGTCTCCAATAGAAAATGTTGAACAAACATTTGCACCTGTACACCAAACATAACAAACTTAGTATTTTCTCAAAAAAACATTCAATAAACTATGAATAATTCTTAACACATGCTTTGGTATTTGATTTACCTATGGTGTGCCTCAAATCTGTAGTTCTCCATGGATGTGTGTCCCCTTCATCAACATATTCCACAGTCAAATGTGGTTGAGTGACATCAATTATCAAAACCATAACATAACCTGCAACAACCCTTCCTCCACCATAATAAGTTCCAATTTTTGTAGATTCAACCTTTCCTAGCCCAATAACTTGACCATTAACCAGGAGGTCAACATAGTCCCCTTTTGTGAAAATTATACTTGCAGCCCTATCTTGTGGAATATTTATGGGTTGATCTTCACAATGAGGTTTCAAATCTATTTCTGGCCAAATCTCATAAGATTCTATTGCACCCCCTAGTGTTTCCTCAAATCCAGTTGGATGTGGTAAAGGAGCATCATTTTTTAACACCTTCTCAATTCTAACCACTATGCATCATTTCTTTACAATCTTTCCATGAACCTTATTCCCAAGCTCTGTATTGAATATGGAGCCCTCACCCACCTTCACTCCATGTTGTAAAAGATCTACTTTGTCTCCAATAGAAAATGTTGAACAAACATTTGCACCTGTACACCAAACATAACAAACTTAGTATTTTCTCAAAAAAACATTCAATAAACTATGAATAATTCTTAACACATGCTTTGGTATTTGATTTACCTATGGTGTGCCTCAAATCTGTAGTTCTCCATGGATGTGTGTCCCCTTCATCAACATATTCCACAGTCAAATGTGGTTGAGTGACATCAATTATCAAAACCATAACATAACCTGCAACAACCCTTCCTCCACCATAATAAGTTCCAACTTCTGTAGATTCAACCTTTCCTAGCCCAATAACTTGACCATTAACCAGGAGGTCAACATAGTCCCCTTTTGTGAAAATTATACTTGCAGCCCTATCTTGTGGAATATTTATGGGTTGATCTTCACAATGAGGTTTCAAATCTATTTCTGGCCAAATCTCATAAGATTCTATTGCACCCCCTAGTGTTTCCTCAAATCCAGTTGGATGTGGTAAAGGAGCATCATTTTTTAACACCTTCTCAATTCTAACCACTATGCATCCTTTCTTTACAATCTTTCCATGAACCTTATTCCCAAGCTCTGTATTGAATATGGAGCCCTCACCCACCTTCACTCCATGTTGTAAAAGATCTACTTTGTCTCCAATAGAAAATGTTGAACAAACATTTGCACCTGTACACCAAACATAACAAACTTAGTATTTTCTCAAAAAAACATTCAATAAAGTATGAATAATTCTTAACACATGCTTTGGTATTTGATTTACCTATGGTGTGACTCAAATCTATAGTCCTCCATGGATGTGTGTCCCCTTCAACATATTCCACAATCAAATGTGGTTGAGTGACATCAATTATCAAAACCATAACATAACCTGCAACAACCCTTCCTCCACCATAATAAGTTCCAACTTCTGTAGATTCAACCTTTCCTAGCCCAATAACTTGACCATTAACCAAGAGGTCAACATAGTCCCCTTTTGTGAAATTTATACTTGCAGCCCTATCTTGTGGAATATTTATGGGTTGATCTTCACAATGAGGTTTCAAATCTATTTCTGGCCAAATCTCATAAGATTCTATTGCACCCCCTAGTGTTTCCTCAAATCCAGTTGGATGTGGTAAAGGAGCATAATTTTCTAACACCTTCTCAATTCTAACCACTATGCATCCTTTCTTTACAATCTTTCCATGAACCTTATTCCCAAGCTCTGTATTGAATATGGAGCCCTCACCCACCTTCACTCCATGTTGTAAAAGATCTACTTTGTCTCCAATAGAAAATGTTGAACAAACATTTGCACCTGTACACCAAACATAACAAACTTAGTATTTTCTCAAAAAAACATTCAATAAACTATGAATAATTCTTAACACATGCTTTGGTGTTTGATTTACCTATGGTGTGCCTCAAATCTGTAGTCCTCCATGGATGTGTCTCCCCTTCATCAACATATTCCACAATCAAATGTGGTTGAGTGACATCAATTATCAAAACCATAACATAACCTGCAACAACCCTTCCTCCACCATAATAAGTTCCAACTTCTGTAGATTCAACCTTTCCTAGCCCAATAACTTGACCATTAACCAGGACATCAACATAGTCCCCTTTTGTGAAAATTATACTTTCCATTGTCGCTCCTACAAATTCTGTAACACACAATTGAATTATAATTTGTAGTTAAGGTTAAACCATGTAAAGTGTGCTCTTATATTTTAGGCAAAACACAATCTACAAAAAAATAATGTACTTGTAATAGCTAAAAAGGGTATGGCATCATTTTGTTGTGCAAATTAAACCTTGTTCCCCACCATTTAGTCCCCACCGCCAAAAGGGACTTTACATATAAATTATGATGGAGCTACAAAGCGTAATCAAAACAAGATTGGTTATCAATGTATATAATCTTAATACAAACACAAAACTATTCTTAGAAAAACTTGTAAAAATGTCTAAAAATTTTCCATACTTAAGAACTTGTAATAGTATTGAAGGTAGTTATTAAGTAGGTTGGAATCCAGCCATGATCGATCATGCAAGTTTGTATAATCATGGAACTTGTAATAGTATTGAAGGTAGTTATTAAGTAGGTTGGAATCCAACCATGATTGATCATGCAAGTTTGTATAATCATGTCTCACTGAGATTTATTTTTTGTATCAATTGTTCAAAGTAAATTCAAATATCCTTGATTGGAGTCATCCCTATTTTAAGTACTCCCGAAAATAGTTATTTGGTGTCATCTAAACCTATATTGTAGATTAGTGAAGAATAACATCTATATGGAACTAGAGTCCTACAAAATCCCAAGCCACTATTAGTATACTAATACATAATAGAAGTTTTTTGAATTATAAGCGACTCCTAGCTTAGCGACTACTAGCTTTCCTTCTAGCATAAGCATTTCCTTCTAGCATAAGCACACATGCTTATGCTAGAAGAAAAGCTAGCACTCATTAGCTTTCCAGAAGAAAAACCCTAGGCATGGTGATTGGTGGTTGCTAAGTTATACCTTGGTCTTCTGCCATGTACTCTATTTTGAAATAAGCACATGGCACAAAATCAAGAAATGCTAGAGACTACTAGCGTTCGTTCTAGCCTAATCATTTCCTTATAGCATAAGCACACACATTTATGCTAAAATGAAAGCTAGTAGTCGCTAGCTTTCTAATAGATAAACCCTGGGCATGGTGATTGGTGGTTGCTAGCTTATACCTTGAGCTTTTCTTCTTGCATAAGCATGTGTTTATGATAGAAGAAAATTCTTATGCTACAAGGAAAGCTAGCAGTCGCCAGCTTTCTTTGATCTGTTGCCATGTTCTTATTTCAAAATAGAGCACATGACATGTGTGGTTATGCCAGAAGGAAATGCTTATGCTAGCTTTCCTTGATCTTGTTCCGTGTTCTTCTTTCAAAATAGAGCACATGGCACAAGATAAAGGAAAGCTAGCGACTGCTAGCTTTCTTTCTAGCATAAGCATTTCCTTCTAGCATAAGCACACATGCTTAGAAGGAAAGATAACAATTTCTAGCTTTCTAATAGAAAAACTCTAGCCATGAAGGACAGCTAGCAGTCGTTAGCTTTCCAATTGATAACATTGTCCATGGTGATTGGTGGTTGCTAGCTTATACCTTCAGCTTGCGCCATCTGCTCTATTTTGAAATAAACACATGGCACAAGATCAAGGAAAGCTAGCGACTGCTAGCTTTCCTCCTAGCATAAGCATTTCCTTCTAGGATAATAACACATACTTATGCTAGAAGGAAAGCTAGCAGTCGCTAGCTTTCCAATACAAAAATCCTGTCCATGGTGATTGGTGGTTGCTAGATTATACTTTGAGCTTGTGTCATGTGCTCTATTTTGAAATAAGAACATGGCAACAGATCAAAGAAAGCTAGCGACTGCTAGCTTTCCTTGTAGCATAAGAATTTCCTTCTATCATAAACACACATGCTTATGCAGGAAGGAAAGCTAACAGTCGCTAGCTTTCCAATACAAAAACCCTGTCCATGGTGATTGGTGGTTGTTAGCTTATACCTTGAGCTTGTGCCATGTACTCTATTTTTAACGAATGCTACCTTTCCTTCTAGCAAATGCATTTCCTTTTAGCATGACACACATGCTTATGTTAGAAGGAAAGCTAGCAGTCGCTAGCTTTCCAATAGAAAAACCCTGGGCTTGGTGATTGGTGGTTGCTAGCTTATACTTTGAACTTGTATCATGTACTCTATTTTCAAATAAGCACATGGCACAAGATCAAGGAAAGCTAGTGTAGTGTCCCCTCTATCATACCAGCGTGATAGAGAGGATCACAGTGCTCAGTCCGGGAAATTAGCCCCAAAATGTTTTAATTAAAATCATTGATGCAAAGAACTGTATCTATGCATACTATGGAAAAACGACGGTGATCGAATCAATGCTGTTGATCTCTAACACACATTCAAGATTCTGTGACAAGATCATATGGAAATGCCTAAACTTTAAAAAAAACACAGCAGAGGCAAATTCGTTTAATACATCCACATACATTCATAACATTCATCAAATGATAATTGCCAATTTACACAAGAGAATACTTATCTCAATAAGGCAGTCCCAAGCAACTGGCTATGCAACTACGTTCCACCCAACCATAGGCCAGTGTGCTCCTCAATCTCTCAGCACCACTGCCACCCCCGAGCTAGGCATGATCTCTACAAGGAACCAGGGAACAGCAGACTCACACATAGCCAAGCATACACCAAGATGAGCCAAGCCAATCTACAATTGGGTTTATCAGGCTACTAGGAGATGGAAAGGAAGAGTTGCTAAGCTAGTGAGCTCCAACACAGAGCCAGGGATAACCTTGCAAGATCTATCTAGCTTGGCACCCACAATACCTACACACCCAGCACAAGGAAGTATTCTTTTCACTGCTGTGCAGTCCCTCAAGCCATACCTTCCCTATCTAGTGCTATCAGGGTATGCATAGAAGAGTAACCAAAGCCCTCTTGATCTTTTTGAGAGGTTGTCTCCCCCACTAGGTTTATCAAGCCACTTCTATCCACTACCACTCCAACACTTCAGCTCCCAGGCTCAAACCAAGAACAAGGATGCACATAACAGCAGGACCCCACTTGCTGGGCATGAGGAAAACGTTTTCCACAGTGGAATGCATGAGATGGGGTTTCAACTAACCCAGAAAAACGTGGGAACCCACAAAAACGAAATGGGGAGTTGGTGAACAACCCAGGAAGCCAAATCCGTTTTTAGAAAAACGTCCTTGGACATTCAGGGGCAAAAACGACCTCCCTACAGTCCTCAAAACGTGGCCCTCCCTCTCCCAACTGTTATATACTGCAAAAACGACTCCCAGGCATGGAAAAATGCAGTATTTAGATGAAAAACGTAAATGGAAGACCCCAGCTAACTCCCCCTGCGTGAATGATCAAAGGCTGCCTGTACAGAATGGCTTTGGGCACCATTTCGTGGGTGGTTTCTTGCCCAAGGAGACAAAACACATTTTTCCAAGTTGATGGCTTGCCCATGCACGAAAATGGCTTGCCCATACTCTTTCATTCCCAAGGCATTAACTGCCTTAACCAATTTCTTGGAAAAAAATTAAATGATTGGGTACATGAGACAAAATGGGTAGTTGGTGGTTTATGGGTTTCCCCATTGACACATGGATTAATACCATTGGCTCAAGGTTTGAATAATTTCTCTCCCTTTTCCTTGTAGAGTCATGCCCCATCTCTTTTGTTGCATTGCATAGCCGGTTGTGGGTTTTTCCATTAAAATTCGTATTTACATGGTGTCTTATTTACATTGTGCCCATCTCGCACAAGAACCATGGGCATCTATTTTTAATTGCCAATTCATGAAACGCTAAATCAATGGTGGGGCCTTGGCCTTGAGCTCCTCACCATGATTAAATTACAATATTTACATCATTTACGGTTTAATACAAAGGGGGGGTCAAAATGGGGACATTACAGCTAGCGACTGCTAGCTTTCCTTCTAGCATAAGCATTTCCTTCTAGGATAATAACACATACTTATGCTAGAAAGAAAGCAAGCAGTCACTAGCTTTCCAATAGAAAAATCTTGTCCATGGCGATTGGTGGTTGCTAGCTTATACCTTGAGCTTGTGCCATGCACTCTATTTTCAAATAAGCACATGGCACAAGATCAAGGAAAGCTAGCGACTGCTAGCTTTCCTTCTAGCATAAGCATTTTCTTCTAGGATAAGAACACATATTTACGCTAGAAGGAAAGCTAACAGTCCAATAAAAAAATAATAAGAATCTCTTTAAGTTCACATTTCCTAAAGATTCATAATAGCCTATCCCATAGAGACCATCATTTAACTCGTTAGATGAATAAATTTTGGACATGTCAACATGAGAATAAGGTTCATGGAAAGATTGTAAAGAAAGGCTGACGCTGAGGCAAACAGGGCCGTGCTATCTCAAGTCCAAGAATTTTGTAACTTCAGATAGCGATAACTATGTAACCAAGCACCCGGTGGCTGTTTCACCGGTTATCAATTAAAACTACCCTATGTTTCAGTCTAAAAAAAAGAAAGGATGCATAGTGGTTAGAATTTAAAGCTTGTCATTTATAAACACTTATAAACACTATGCTCTGTATTGAATATGGAGCCCTCACCCACCTTCACTCCATGTTGTAAAAGATCTACTTTGTCTCCAATAGAAAATGTTGAACAAACATTTGCACCTGTACAAACATAACAAACTTAGTATTTTCTCAAAAAAACATTCAATAAACTATGAATAATTCTTAACACATGCTTTGGTGTTTGATTTACCTATGGTGTGCCTCAAATCTGTAGTCCTCCATGGATGTGTGTCCCCTTCATCAACATATTCCACAATCAAATGTGGTTGAGTGACATCAATTATCAAAACCATAACATAACCTGCAACAACCCTTCCTCCACCATAATAAGTTCCAACTTTTCTCCATTGTCAACTTTGGAGAAAATAGTGAATATTTAAATGATATAAAACGAGGCATAACCAGTATGAATCTCGAATTATTTCAGACATTCATTTAAATATAGAAGAAAAACATAATGGAAGATATAACAAAGGAAGTGAACATGCACATATAAATATAAAGAAAAAACGGACTGTAAAGCTGATCAACACATGAATCTCTGGTCTCAAAAGATGGGTATTTTCACTGTACTGCTTTTATTTATCAAAAAATAGATCTCCAAACATACACTGTCTCTCAAAAAATTTCCAACCCCCTCAACAATGACTCTCATTGTTCTTATACAAAATTTGGAAGAAGCTTGACATTACTGCTTCTTTTAACTAATAACTGAAAATATTTTAACTTAAAAGATAACTGTCTTTGAGCAATAGATAACTGTCTCCAAATAATATTACAAATTTAAAATAAAAGTATCTTTTTGCCACTTGGCAAAAATTTTGAATATCATCTTTTCGCCACTTGGCGAGAGTTTTGAAAGCCTTTATGAATGGACAGAATATCTTGTCCTTCCATATTTTTCCACATAAGTCCACTGGTCGGCCGCGGGTAAGTCATAGTTGGTCATTTCCTTCACCAAGACTCGCATTTCAACATGACCTGCATAAGAAACAGGAAGAAGGTTTCCACAGGTTGAGATTACCATATTTAAAATTTCAAAATCCTCTGATATTTTCTCCATTAAAATTTTCCCTGTAAGCATATGATCAAGCTGGTGGAACTTTCTGTGATCCATCCTTATATCAAACAGCAATCTCTTATAATCATTCGGAGGAATTAATTCATTTTTTTCATTCCAAAAAGTAGGGAACCCTTTGTTTACTAATTTTTCAAATTGCTTTTTGAACTTTACTACTTCTTCCCGTATTTCTCCAGCTTTAGCTTCAACATTCTCAACATGCGAGTATTTACCCAAGATCCTTCTGGCCCATGTGATGACTGAAATTCTGTTCGTTATATTCATGGCTGTCAGGTCTGCTTCAGTTAGACTGTTTAAAAATGTTATTGCTTTCTGGGCTACGTCTTTTGGCTTTTTATTTAAGCTTTCCCTAACGGCTCTGCAACTTTCGAAGGCATCTTTGACCACCTTTTCTTTGACTCTTATGTAATCCAGATATGGTCTTAGTTTCTCAACTTCTTTTATAATTTGGTCCCACACCAGGTGTTTACAACCTTGCATAGCAGCTTGCCCTGTCACATGAGCTGCTAATCCTTTATTATTATTACTTAATTCCTGATTCTTTGTTTGCAAGGTTTTTATTTCTTTATTTTTGATTTCATTCTCTTCTGTCAGCTTCTGTATTTCAACCTTCAATTCTTTGATTTCATTTTCCCTTAAGCTTACCTGGGACATAGCCTGTAAAATATCATCTACTCCCGTTTTATCTTCCTGTGTGTCTGTTTGTACTTGTTGCGGACCACTTCCTGCTAATCTTTTCCTCGCTTCTGCCAACTGTTCTTCTAAAATGATTTTCTCTTTTTCCCATCGATCTTTTTCATCAGAAAGCTTTAACATTTTAGCAGTAACATCATTGACTTCATTAGATAATTCTTCTTTTTCTTTTTCCAATATTGTCAATTCTGCTCCTTGGATGAGTACAGTGTCTGGAATTTTTAATTTTTAATTGTCAATTCTGCCGAAACCCCTTTTATTTTGACATGGTATTTTTTTTTTTTTTTAAATTCTTATTAACAACTAAATTAAATTAAATTAAATAGTAATTAATAAAATAAAAAAAAAAAAAATTAAATTAAATTGAATTAATTAAAAAAAAAAATAAATTGAATTAATTAAATTAAATTAATTAATTAAATGACATTAAATTAAATTAATTAATTAAATGACATTAAATTAAATTAATTAATTAAATGACATTAAATTAAATTAATTAAATCAAATTAAATTAATTAAATAGTAATTAATAAAATTAAATAAAATTAAATTGAATTAATTAAAAAAAAATTAAATTGAATTAATTAAATTAAATTAATTAATTAAATGACATTAAATTAAATTAATTAATTAAATGACATTAAATTAAATTAATTAAATCAAATTAAATTAAAAGTCATTAAATTAAATTAATTAAATTAAATTAAACGAATTAAATTAAATAAATGTTAAGAGACAGTACATTAAATTAATAAAATAAAATTAATATTTAAAAAACATTAATTTAAAATAATAATAAAAAAAATTAAAACAATATAAAACGCAAAAAAAACCCTTTTCTTTTACATGGTATTTTTTTTTTTTTTAATTCTTATCAACAACTAAATTAAATTAAATTAAATAATAATTAATAAAACAAAATAAAAAAAAATTAAATTAAATTGAATAAATTAAAAAAATTTAAATTGAATTAATTAAATTAAATTAATTAATTAAATGACATTAAGTTAAATTAATTAAATCAAATTAAATTAAAAGTCATTAAATTAATTAAATTAAATTAAATTAAACGAATTAAATTAAATGGATGTTTTTTAAATATTAAATTAATAAAATTAAATTAATATTTAAAAAACATTCATTTAAAATACTAATAAAAAAATTAAATAAAAAAAAAATTAAAACAATATAAAACGAAAAAAAAAACCTTTTCTTTTTCGCATGGGGATTGACGCCAAGGCAGGATCGACGGCTCTCCTTATTCCGCGTCAGCAACATGCACGCATGGTAAGGGTGGTTGGTGGTCGCGGAAAGGAAACCACCATCCCATGTGTTCATTCCTTACTCGTCCGCATTCCAATAAAGCGGTATAGTAAACCGCTCATGGGCAACGCGGAAACCATCTCACGTGCTGTCAAAAGTATGCCTATTTAAGGAGGAAATAAGGTTTTATTTGGCATTGTAGGGTGGCAGATTCAAGACCCGAGGGTTGGGGCTTGTAATTTCACTGCAATTTTCAACTTTGGACACTCGAATTATGACATAGGAGGCCTTGTGGCAGGAGTGAGGCTGCATTCTCTCCTTCCCAGCCAGGAAAAATTAATTAAATTAAATTAAACGAATTAAATTAAATGAATGTTTTTTAAATATTAAATTAATAAAATTAAATTAATATTTAAAAAACATTAATTTAAAATAATAATAAAAAAAATTAAATAAAAAAAAAATTAAAACAATATAAAACGAAAAAAAAAACCTTTTCTTTTTCGCATGGGGATTGACGCCAAGGCAGGATCGACGGCTCTCCTTATTCCGCGTCAGTAACATGCACGCATGGTAAGGGTGGTTGGTGGTCGCGGAAAGGAAACCACCATCCCACGTGTTCATTCCTTACTCGTCCGCATTCCAATAAAGCGGTATAGTAAACCGCTCATGGGCAACGCGGAAATCGTCTCACGTGCTGTCAAAAGTATGCCTATTTAAGGAGGAAATAAGGTTTTATTTGGCATTGTAGGGTGGCAGATTCAAGACCCGAGGGCTGGGGCTTGTAATTTCACTGCAATTTTCAACTTTGGACACTCGAATTATGACATAGGTGGCCTTGTGGCAGGAGTGAGGCTGCATTCTCTCCTTCCCAGCCAGGAAAAACACACTTGGAGATACTACGAATCTGGGGAGAGCTTGGTTATCGATTATTTTTTTATGTACCTGGACGTTTTATATCTTGTTGGGTAATTTCTTGATGTAAAGATTTGAAAGTCTAGACTGACTGTTTGTTAATGAATGAATTACAGACGAGGCAATGAATCCAACATTACTGAGCTAGTATTTGAAATTGGTGGGATCTAACTTTAAACATGGATCAAACTTTGCATGCGTTGCTTCTACCATTAATCCAACCGCCACCACTTTCCCTTTGTTTGTTGAAGTAAATCATTTTAATAGATTCAGAGCTGAGGCTATGGATATATTTTTCCAAGGTAAGTTTTTCATTTCTATTGTCATTTTTCATCAGCATAGGTTTATCTATTTGACTGGTTTTTTAGTCTCTCATTTAACACAGTTAGTGTAGTTAGTATGGGGAATTAATCAAGCCCTCAAATTAAACTAATTTTTTGGAAATCTATATCTAAAAAATGGATAAGTTTTGTAAAAAGAAAATTGCATCTAAACTGCAAAATTGTCTTAATTGAGCATAAATATATTTCTATTTCCTTTAAATTATTAAATTCGGAATCTTACTTTCAATATATTTTAATTTTTTATGAAAATTACAATTTTATTTAGAGTCTAAACTGTAAATGTTGGTTAAGAGGTTACCTTATTTTTGATAGGCCCAGCCGTCGGCTATTGTCAACCTACCACAGCCGAATGTATTTGACAAGGACCTTTACTCCATGGGCATGAGCTAGAACGATATCTCACACTCCTTCAGTTCCAATATCAGAGAGAACCAAATAAATACCCTGGCCATTCCCCATATTATTAACAAATTAACATCTTAACTTAAGGTTACTACGGTTTTCTTCGCTAATGGAATCTTATTTTCTTCGCCAATGGAATCTTATAATTATAGCTTTAGCTAATGGACATTTGTAATGTTACTATTTTGCAAAATTGGTACCAGCAAGGGGGTTGAAGTTTCATGGTTCACAATACGGTACCTACCTCTGAGAAGGATGTTTGCCCCAAGAGCCCGAACCCTTGCATTCGCAGCGATTTATTGGAACTTGATGCGGATGCCTATGGGCTGTAGCGAGAGTCTCCCTTAAGCATAAAGTGCAATCAGCCGGAGTACCTGATCCGAAATCCTTGATGGTCCAATTTGGTTCCAGAAGCTCTGGTCCCCCGGGGCATGGTTGTGTCAGTGCAAATGATGTTTGACTGCCATAGCTTATTGGATAGCTCAATACCCTGGAGATAAAGTCTGCCAAAATTTTAATCTGCAACTGGAAAATGTGTGCCCAATGCCATGAATCACGATGGAAGAAGCCGGGAAATGGCATTGGCAACACATTAATTATGGTGTTCATTCAAAATTTATTATCTGTACGATGGAAAGATGTGATGTGAGAACCAAAGATTGCACAACAGTGTATTAGGTGAAATTAATTAATGGCATTGGCAATTACACATTAATTATGGTGTTCATTCAAAATTTATTATCTGTACGATGGACAGATATGATGTGAGAACCAAAGATTGCACAGCAGTGTATTAGGTGAAATTAATTAATTATAGCTTTAAAAAGGGGCATGCTTGAGAGACACTACATTAAATTAATAAAATTAAATTAATATTTAAAAAACATTAATTTAAAATAATAATAAAAAAAATTAAAACAATATAAAACAATATAAAACGCAAAAAAAAACCTTTTCTTTTTCGCATGGGGATTGACGCCAACGCAGGATCGACGGCTCTCCTTATTCCGCGTCGGCAACATGTATGCATGGTAAGGGTGGTTGGTGGTCGCGGAAAGGAAACCACCATCCCACGTGTTCATTCCTTACTCGTCCGCATTCCAATAAAGCGGTATAGTAAACCGCTCATGGGCAACGCGGAAATCGTCTCACGTGCCGTCAAAAGTATGCCTATTTAAGGAGGAAATAAGGTTTTATTTGGCATTGTAGGGATGCTTTGACTTGGCTCTTGGTTTCATTTAAGAGCCTCGGTGCTGGGCAGATATGTGGGTAATCTCATGGACGATGGGAGATATGAAATCCATGGGACCCGCCTGGCTTGGCATTCGGTTCCCTGATGAGTCCTCGGCGTTGAGCACAACGCATCTTTTATATATTCCCGTCCTCTTATGTGAACTCAGTGCATGGGATTCGATGGTGGGCATTGATGTGTTAAGTGCGTGGGCCAATTGGCTCTAGTTGTTGAGTTCGGGCTGGGCACAAAGGAAAGAAGAAAAACGCTTGGAGGACAATTGATGTGGCGTTGGGCTCCGGGCGCTTGGTACACCTGGCTTGAGCGCTAGGGTTTCAAAGGAAGCAACATTTTGTATGAAATTCTTTTCAGACAAAACAAGCAGCAACAATGGAGAGCAGTATGGAAATCGTTTCATGCATTTGCCATGCTTGTAAATCTTCTTAGTTATTGGTCAAAATGGATCATATCGAGCTCAAATGAAACGATTTCTGCGTCGAAATTGCTGCGATGCTTGTATTATAAACAATATTGCAGGCAACAATATTATTTGAATATTTGTTTTATGCCACATTTATTGAAATGAATGTTTAAAGCAAAATGTTACAGGCAAGAAGGCAGATCTGCATTAAAATAATAGGAAATGAAAACTGATCACTTTGGCTGCGGGTCTGAAATTTGGAGAACCCTCTGTAAATCCTGTGCGAGACTCATTGTTTCATATTTATTATGAATACAATTTCTTTCTATAAATGCAATGAAGTGTTTTTTTTTATCCCAAATGCTTTAGCGTTGGATTAATATTAGGGTTTGAATATTAAAAGAGTGTATATAGAAATGTTGTTGTTTTTCTGGAAAGGTTTGTTTAATGGGGTCTAGACTGAGCCCTAAATAAGCAGTTATATATATATATATATATATATATATATATATATATCATTCAAATTCTGTTTCTGTTACGCCTTACGAATAAATGGGAAAAGGCTCTTCAAATTATCTTTTTGCAGCCATCATACTGGTTTGTTATTTTCTAGTAAATTTCACTAAAGTTCCAGGTGTAGTTAGGCCCTAAGGTCTCAGTGTCTGAGCCTTGCGCTCTGATACCAACTGTAGTGCCCTATCTAGGCACTGGGTCTATTCCGGGTTATCAGGTTATACCTAGTTTTTCCCTTAATTATTGTTAGAAGAAAACAAGAGATTCAACCATCTATATTTCTGTTTCTGTAAATGTTTAACTGTCTGTTTTCTATATGTTTACATGTCTCTGCAGTTAAATAAACATAATCCTAAAACTTTCCATTTAATTCTGTTCGTTTGACATGCATAGCTTGGAAATAAAAGAAAATACATTCTAATTAAGCTGGTTCAGAAAAATACCTGAAACCGTCGATTGCAGTAAGATAAGAAGATTTCTGGAATGGATTCTATAAGTTACCTTAACAACCCCAAACATATCCTACATATTCAAACATATCCTTTTAATTTACTTGGGATGATTCCGTCCGTTAATTAAATTAATAATTTATTTAATAAATTCATTATTATTCAACCCACTATACTTTATAAAAGGGATTATTATCATTATTATTATTAATTAAATAATATTAATAATATAATAATAATAACAATAACAATTAATAATAATAGTAATTAATTTAAATTGTGAATAGTAATTTAAAATATTTATTTGGTTAATGGATAAGTGTCAACATAGTACCTCTGTGTATAAACAATGAAATATAATAAATGATTTAATTAATCATGATCAACAATTATATAGCACACTCCTCTATCATTAATGTTTAACTTTTATACTTCACCTTGAAGACACCTTTACTTGAGGATACTTACAATTAATGACATTTATTTTACACATGAGAACTTGATAATCTTTTACTAATTAAGTCATCCACTAAACACTTAATTGACTTATCCATGATAACTTATATCATTGTTAAATCTTGATAAGTAGGAAGAAGTTCAACGTGTCTCAAGGTGTTTGAAACCAATAAATTTAAACAGTATTTATAGATAATCTGCTAGGGTTAATTTTTTTTAAAGACGTTACATGTCAGGTCATATATCAGATCCTTTTTTAATCCAAAGAATTGGGTGGGTTTAATTTTGGTTTAATTTAGTTACCTCATATATGTCGGTTAGCTATCTTGTTGGTGTATGAGACTCCCTTGTTTACCCTTAAATACGATAGCTACTATCATTAAATATTCATCTTTAATAGGACTAATAAGAAGAAATCCTCAACTCAAAGATGTAGTTCTTGAGCGTATGAAAATGAGAATCTAGAGTATGATTGATTCCTTTGAATTCTTCCAATTGTTTCATACTTGATGGAGAAACAATAGTTGAGAAAACATGGTTGCAAATAAGGTTGCATGTTTACCAAAGGGGAAACTAGTGGAAAATGGGGACACCCCCAAAGTGGTTTTGTTACCATAGATATCATGAATTGAGTTGTACGCCAAGGAAAGAATCCAACACTGTCAATGCATGTTAATCGTTCCTATGAATGTATATAAGTATATGGCATTACTTGTACATAAAAATAGTTATCAATTCTATGAATGTATATAAGATGTAAAATAGCTAAATAGCTAGTGTTTTTTATATTTAATTATTTGATATAAGTTTGTAACTTACAGATAGTTTCAATATATTGTACAGTTTCCATTCAAGTATTCTTGGCTTCATAGCTTCTAGATTATTGTCTATCAAAGAAGCAAGACCAACTAAGATGAAGATGAAGTTATGGAAAAAAATGGCATTGGCATTGGCATTAGCTTTAGTCTTAGCCAAACAAAAATTAAAGAAGAAGACTGGATTAAAAAGAGGTTGAAAATCTTGGTAAGTCTATAGATTTTTTTTTACTTTTACAATTTTATTTATAGATTTTTTTTTAATTTTTACAATTTATTTTATTTAGTTTTTTTTACATGGTTTACATGGTTTATTTAGTTGTTTTTCTATTAGGTTGAGTTGCATTATTTTCATTTTAAAAGAAAAGCCTTTTCATTTATATGCAATATCTCATGTGCGCTCAAAACCGTCACTTTCTTTGATGCACACACACACACACAAGAAACTCTCTCGTCACTCACTAAGTTCAAAAATAGCTTAAATCTACTCACTTAATACTTCCATAGGAGGGCACAAAAGAATCTTGTATTTTAGGTACGATTTTGGGGCTAGGCATCCAAAAACATAGTTGTTGTCCTTAGGGTGCTTTATAAATCCTTCTAAATCAAGTGGTCATGTATAGTCACATGGGGCAAGTGAAAGAGCGGCGCCGCGCCATAAGAGGTCAAACCCAAGGTTGCGGGTGTATGTTCTCTCAAGTGGGCTCACCACCACTTGTTGAAAAGGAGACGACCCAATACCGTTCGAGGGATAACTGCTCTTTCTCCACTTGACGAAGGTACTTAGTGACCAACTTAGGATGTCATTCCTTATAGGTGACTGTCGTGTATATAAGATGTAATATATAGCATTACTTGTATATAAAAATAGCTAAATAGCCAGTGTTTTTTATATTTAATTATTTGATATAAGTTTGTAACTTACAGATAGTTTCAATATATTGTACAGTTTCCATTCAAGTATTCTTGGCTTCATAGCTTCTAGATTATTGTCTATCAAAGAAGCAAGACCAACTAAGATGAAGATGAAGTTATGGAAAAAAATGGCATTGGCATTGGCATTAGCTTTAGTCTTAGCCAAACAAAAAGTAAAGAAGAACACCTGATTAAAAAGAGGTTGAAAATCTTGGTAAGTCTATAGATTTTTTTTTACTTTTACAATTTTGTTTATAGATTTTTTTTTTTTTTTTTTTACAATTTATTTTATTTAGTTTTTTTTACATGGTTTATTTAGTTGTTTTTCTATTAGGTTGAGTTGCATTATTTTCATTTTAAAAGAAAAGCCTTTTCATTTATATGCAATATCTCATGTGCGCTCAAAACCGTCACTTTCTTTGATGCACACACACACACACAAGAAACTCTCTCGTCACTCACTAAATTCAAAAATAGCTTAAATCTACTCACTTAATACTTCCATAGGAGGGCACAAAAGAATCTTGTAGTTTAGGTACGATTTTGGGGCTAGGCATCCAAAAACATAGTTGTTGTCCTTAGGGTGCTTTATAAATCCTTCTAAATCAAGTGGTCGTGTATAGCCACATGGGGCAAGTGAAAGAGCGGCGCCGCGCTATAGGAGGTCAAACCCAAGGTTGCGGGTGTATGTTCTCTCAAGTGGGCTCACCACCACTTGTTGAAAAGGAGACGACCCAATACCGTTCGAGGGATAACTGCTCTTTCTCCACTTGACGAAGGTACTTAGTGACCAACTTAGGATGTCATTCCTTATAGGTGACTGTCGTGGAAGCCGACAGTACCTGAGACATATTTTGTCACAAGATCAAGGAAAGCACACGTCACAAGATCACATACTTATGATAAGAAGAAAAGCTAATAGTCAGTAGCTTTCCAATAGAAAAATCATGTACATGGTGATTGGTGGTTGCTAGCTTATACCTTGAGCTTGTTCCATGTGATGTATTTTGAAATAAGCACATGTCAAAAGATCAAGGAAAGCTAGCGACTGCTAGCTTTCCTTCTAGCATAAGCATTTTCTTCTAGTATAAACACACATGCTTATGCTAGAAGGAAAGCTAACAGTTGCTAGCTTTCCAATAAAAAACCATGTCCATGGTGATTGGTGGTTGCTAGCTTATACCTTGAGCTTGTGCCATGTGCTCTATTTTGAACGAATGCTAGCTTTCCTTCTAGCATAACACACATGCTTATGTTAGAAGGAAAGATAGCAGTCGCTAGCTTTCCAATAGAAAAACCTTGGGCATGGTGATTGGTGGTTGCTAGCTTATACCTTGAGCTTGTGCCATGCACTCTATTTTCAAATAAGCACATGGCACAAGATCAAGGAAAGCTAGCGACTGCTAGTTTTCCTTCTAGCATAAGCATTTTCTTTTAGGATAAGAACACATATTTATGCTAGAAGGAAAGCTAACAGTCGCTAGCTTTCCAATAGAAAAATCATGTCCATAGTGATTGGTGGTTGCTAGCTTATACCTTGAGCTTGTGCCATTTGCTCTATTTTGAAATAAGCACATGGCAAAAGATCAAGGAAAGCTAGCGACTGCTAGCTTTCCTTCTAGCATAAGCATTTCCTTTTAAAATAAACACACATGCTTATACTAGAAGGAAATCTAACAGTCGCTAGCTTTCAATTAGAAAAACCCTGTCCATGGTGATTGATGGTTGCTATCTTATACCTTCAGCTTGTGCCATGTGCTCTATTTTAAACGAATGCTAGCTCTCCTTCTAGCATAAGCATTTCCTTCTAGCATAACACACATTCTTATGCTAGAAGAAAAGCTAGCAGTCGCTAGCTTTCCAATAGGAAAATCATGTCCATGGTGATTGGTGGTTGCTAGCTTATACCTTGAGCTTGTTCCATGTGATGTATTTTGAAATAAGCACATGGCAAAAGATCAAGGAAATCTAGCGACTGCTAGCTTTCCTTCTAGCATAAGCATTTCCTTCTAGTATAAACACACATGCTTATGCTAGAAGGAAAGCTAACATTCGCTAGCTTTCCAATAAAACACCCTTTCCATGGTGATTAGTGGTTGCCAGCTTATACCTTCAGCTTGTGCCATGTGCTCTATTTTAAATGAATAGCTCTCCTTCTAGCATAAGCATTTCCTTCTAGCATAACACACATGTTTATGCTAGAAGAAAAGCTTGCAGTCGCTAGCTTTCTAATAGAAAAATCATGTCCATGGTGATTGGTGGTTGCTAGCTTATACCTTGAGCTTGTGCCATGCACTCTATTTTCAAATAAGCACATGGCACAAGATCAAGGAAAGCTAGCGACTGCTAGCTTTCCTTCTAGCATAAGCATTTCCTTCTAGTATAAACACACATGCTTATGCTAGAAGGAAAGCTAACATTTGCTAGCTTTCCAATAAAAAACCCTGTCCATGGTGATTGGTGGTTGCCAGCTTATACCTTGAGCTTGTGCCATGTGCTCTATTTTGAACGAATGCTAGCTTTCCTTCTAGCATAACACACATGCTTATGTTATAAGGAAAGCTAGCAGTCGCTAGCTTTCCAATAGAAAAACCTTGGGCATGGTGATTGGTGGTTGCTAGCTTATACCTTGAGCTCGTGCCATGCACTCTATTTTCAAATAAGCACATGGCACAAGATCAAGGAAAGCTAGCGACTGCTAGCTTTCCTTCTAGCATAAGCATTTCCTTCTAGTATAAACACACATGCTTATGCTAGAAGGAAAGCTAACATTTGCTAGCTTTCCAATAAAAAACCCTGTCCATGGTGATTGGTGGTTGCCAGCTTATACCTTGAGCTTGTGCAATGTGCTCTATTTTGAACGAATGCTAGCTTTCCTTCTAGCATAACACACATGCTTATGTTATAAGGAAAGCTAGCAGTCGCTAGCTTTCCAATAGAAAAACCTTGGGCATGGTGATTGGTGGTTGCTAGCTTATACCTTGAGCTTGTGCCATGCACTCTATTTTCAAATAAGCACATGGCACAAGATCAAGGAAAGCTAGCGACTACTAGCTTTCTTTCTAGCATAAGCATTTCCTTCTAGGATAAGAACACATACTTATGCTAGAAGGAAAGCTAGCAGTCGCTTGCTTTCCAATAGAAAAATCATTTCCATAGTGATTGGTGGTTGCTAGCTTATACTTTGAGCTTGTGCCATTTACTCTATTTTGAAATAAGCACATGGCAAAATATCAATGAAAGCTAGTGACTGCTAGCTTTCCTTCTAGCATAAGCATTTCTTTCTAAAATAAACACACATGCTTATACTAGAAAGAAAGCTAACAGTCGCTAGCTTTCAATTAGAAAAACCCTGTCCATGGTGATTGATGGTTGCTAGCTTATACCTTCAGCTTGTGCCATGTGCTCTATTTTGAACAAATGTTAGCTCTCCTTCTAGCATAAGCATTTCCTTCTAGCATAACACATGACCCTTATTATACATCATTTGTGCAGATCATGGTCTGGATGGATAGATGTCTTCTTGGATACCTTATGTCCAAGAACAGATCACATGGCAAAAGATCAAGAAAAGGTAGCGACTACTAGCTTTCTTTCTAGCATAAGCATTTCCTTCTAGCATTTTTGAGAAGGAAAACTTTTCTTTTTAATGAGTCTCTACTTGTGCTAGATGCAATGGATTTTTATTTATCTTTAAGTATTTAATATGTTTCCAGGACACATGACCCTTATGTTGTTTAATGAGTTAACAAAATGTAATGATAAAAGAACTACTTGGTTAATGACATAAAAATATGATGATTTAAAGGTCTTCTCTGACGGACAAGGGGGTTCGGTGCTCCATCAGGAACTGTTAGTGCTCAGTTGCATCCTTAATTGCTCAGCGCGTGAGGGTTCGTGTAGTAATTTAACTACTGATTCTTTGCTCAGGCAGTTTGACTGTCTTGTTATTTCCTCTGCTTTTGGCAGAATGGCTCAGCCAGGGGACAATACCGGCATCCAGGACATCAAGAAAAGTTTGGGGCGGCTGTATGAGATAGTCTCCATAGGAATTATGGATAACAAGGAGATAGCCTGCGTTATAAAAAAGATGGAGGACACTGTGAGCTACACTTCCCTTCAAATCAGCAACCATGACTCTAGGATCGATGATAATGAAAGCTCCTTGCGCGAGATGATGGGGAAGGTTGATATGATCCAGGAGGACCTTGCGCGACTCATTTCCATGAACCAGGGCAGCAGGAACAATGCAGTAACTGTTGAAGGGGAGCGTCAGATGGAGGAAGAATCAGTGGTGCAGCCAGTCCACTTCAGGGGCCATCTGTAATCTGGTTTTTATGGATATATGTTTTTTTGTCTTTTATTATGTAAGCAATATGTTTCCAGGACACATGACCCTTATGTTGTTTAATGAGTTAACAAAATGTAATGATAAAAGAACTACTTGGTTAATGACATAAAAATATGATGATTTAAAGGTCTTCTCTGACGGACAAGGGGGTTCGGTGCTCCATTAGGAACTGTTAGTGCTCAGTTTCATCCTTAATTGCTCAGCGCGTGAGGGTTCGTGTAGTAATTTAACTGCTGATTCTTTGCTCAGGCAGTTTGACTGTCTTGTTATTTCCTCTGATTTTGGCAGAATGCCTCAGCCAGGGGACAATACCGGCATCCAGGACATCAAGAAATGTTTGGGTGGGCTGTCTGAGATAGTCTCCATAAGATTTATGGATAACAGGGAGATAGCCTGCGCTATAAAAAAGATGGAGGACACTGTGAGATACACTTCCCTTCAAATCAGCAACCATGACTCCAGGATCGATGATAATGAAAGCTCCTTGCACGAGATGATGGGGAAGGTGGATATGATCCAGGAGGACCTTGCGCGACTCATTTCCATGAACCAGGGCAGCAGGAACAATGCAGTAACTGTTGAAGGGGAGCGTCAGATGGAGGAAGAATCAGTGGTGCAGCCAGTCCACTTCAGGGGCCACCTGTAATCTGGTTTTTAAGGATATATGTTTTTTTGTCTTTTATTATGTAAGATATATAAGGGTATATATTGCCCGTTCTGTTAGTCATCATGGAAGAACTCTGTATATAGTTTTTTGGACCCTTTGCAGGCTTAGTCTACAATGCTCTATCTCTGCTCTGAAGGACTATTCTTCCTCTCTTTTTGCTATGTACTGAATGGTTGTGCACAGCCCCTTTATAATATACTCCTTTTTAGCTTCTGTTCAAAAAAAATATATGATGATTTATAGTCTATCATTTATATGGGTTCAATTTATTTATTTTTTTGTTCACAGGTCTTTAAGTAAACCAATAAACTTAATTTGGTATAAAAGCTATAACGAAGGAGGTTTTCTTTATGTATATTTTACTATGTTTATGTCTATTTTTGCACTAGAGGTAATCTATGTGTAACATTTAATTGTTATTAGCAATAGAAAACTAGAGGTAGTGTCTTTGTATAATTTACTTGTTATTAGCAATAGAAATTATCTCAAAAATTATATTCTTGGTGTAGCCTCCAAGCTTCACATGAGGTCACAAAACATAAATTAGTTAGGTAAGGAAAGCCTTGAACTTCTGCCATGTACTCTATTTTCAAATAAGCACATGGCATAAGATCAAGGAAAGCTAGCGACTGCTAGCTTTCCTTTTAGCATAAGCAAAATACTTATAGGATAATAACATATACCTATGCTAGAAAGAAAGCTAGCAATCGCTAGCTTTCCAATAGAAAAATCCTGTCCATGGTGATTGGTGGTTGCTAGCTTATACCTTGAGCTTGTGCCATGTGCTCTATTTTGAAATAAGCACATGGGTAAAGATCAATGAAAACTAGCGACTGCTAGCTTTCTTTCTAGCATAAGCATTTCCTTCTAGCATTTTTGAGAAGGAAAAATTTTCTTTTTAATGAGTCCCTACTTGTGCTAGATGCAATGGATTTTTATTTATCTCTAAGTATTTAATATGTTTCCATAACACATGACCCTTATTATTCTTGTGCATGTGAATAAAAGACATGTAATAGAATATTCTTTGATAATGCTCATTATTTCATGTATTTTTAAAACAATTTAAACTTATAGTCGACTATTTATTATTGTTTTTAGAAGCTATGGACTCTGGTGCAATGACAATTCCAAGGAATAATTTGAAGAAAAAACGAATTGCAAGTGACACACAAACAACGTCTCCCCCATGTGGTATGGTGGTTTTAAATATTATTCTCTCATTTCTAAATGGTTAGACTAGAAGACTATATGGTAATATTTGTGATTTTGATTTCATTTTATTTATAGTAATAATTGCTTATTATTGTTTTTTGAAGCTGTCGTCTCCAAAGCAAGTAAAATGCCACAATCAGCATTCAAAAAACAAAAGCTTCATTCAACTCAGATTATAAATTCAACAATGGGTTCTAATTTTGAAATGATTAAAAAATTCAAAACATCTGCTGCATTTGAGTATGTTGAGATTGAAAGTCCCATGAATATGTTTCCAGATATGTATCTATTTGGATCCATGGATGGAAATGATATACAAAGGCTAGGGATAATTGTTAATTGCTATGCTCTCAATCATAGTCAGATCGATTTTCAAATGGAGGTAATTGAAGAAAATGAAGTGAAATTATTTTCCTGCCAAATTGATTACACAAAATTTAGACCAGATTTGATTGATACTAATACAGAATTTCCAGAGTCAATAAAAAAGTCACAGTTTAAGTTGGACAGTTTTGAGAGCTTCAATGAATCTGGTCTAAAGAGTTGTGATGATCTTGTACAACGTATTACCAACGTTATGAAATATCGCTTTGTGAGATGTAAGAAAACATCATCCGTGTTTCTTTATTTGCAACAAAGAGGTAAACTACTTGATAAAATACCAGATGATAAACTCGAGGCTCAAATGCTTGCTTTGAGAAGGGTATATTTAGTTGAGCTAGAACAGAGCATTAAAGAAAGTGAGTTCATGCCTACTACAGAGTTTGTAAAATCCCAAAAAGAAGACTCTCAGATAGAGAATCTTGCTGACCAATGCGATGAAATCCATGAAAATTTCAAGGACAGTTATTTATTTTCAAGCTCTTTTGCCATGAAGGTGGATGTTCGAAGATGTGTAGAAGCACCCAAGTTATATAAATTGAGATCACGGGATGATTTAAATGTTCGAGTATTATTAAAATCATTCCTACAGAAATTTCAAGCATCATTGCCTGATGCTCTTTTGATTCCATTTGACAAAAAAGAGTCTGATCCGATTGGAAACCCTGTGAAAATCATGAATGAAATGGATATAAATGCCAAGAACATCAATTTTTGGATAGTTGATGGGCAACACACCATTCAAGCAGCAAAAGAAATATTATCAAATCCTAAATTCAGTCTATCTGGGGAGGCAAAACAGAAGTACAAAGAACGTAATGCTCGATTCTTAGATCCATTAGTTGCTCCCAGTGTGGTGATTCGTATTTGCTGCCAGTTAAATTCTGCAAACACAATGTTCTTCAAAACTCCATTCATTGATTCTGTGCGATCTGCAAGACAATTCCTAATTGCCACAAATAAATTAAAGAAACAAAAATGTGGGAATGCTAAGACGGCTGAAGACAAGGTGTGCAATTTTTTTTTTTTTGCACTTAGTTTATATTGTTATAACTAAATTCATAGCTATTTTATTTTTGATATCACATTCTTACTAATTTATATTTGTTATTTTTTAACAGGTTGATGATGAAATGTTGTGCTCTTTCTTCGATTGTCCACTAACAAACTTTGCTGAAAAAAAAGTCTTGTTATATCTTGATGATACTACTTGGGATAAATGGGAAGTTGTTTTTAATTGTTACAAACTAGGGACATTAATGTGTTCTTCAAACCAACCTAAGGATCCAAACTATAAGACAAATAGTCTGAACAGTTTGGTATCAAGTTCTTTCCGTCCCCTTCAGGGACTAACCGCTGAAGAAATGTGTTCTATAGCAGATAAACTATTGGATGGAACTGTCTGGTTTTCTATTCCAGTGAACCATCCAACCAATGCCATAAAAATGAAAGATTATTGTTCACAATTGAAAACCAAAAGAACAATTTTGGAGGCAATGGTAACATATTGCAAAAGTCATGATAAGAATCTGAATGATAAGATTCTTACAATATCCAATATTCTTGAGCATTATGGAATTACTGATATCATATTTGCCAACTTCTGTAAGACAATGGAAGGGTGTAAATATGTAAAAGGATCACGAAATACAAAAATAGAGTCCCTTTCTCCACAAGCGTGTGTGGTCCTTGATAGAATAATTGATGCATCGACAGATATACAGGAAATTGAGAACAGTTTTGAATTCGGTTGTCATTATGGGGGTCCTAGCCTCTTGTCAACACTTTTGCACTCTTTTCCTTGTCTGTTTCAACCAATGTTATACACTGACTTTGTTGTGTTGGATACATTGGCTTTGAAAGATGAATCATTCCTTAAGGATCACTATATTGAATTGTTTCGATTTTTAATCGA
Organism: Larix kaempferi; assembly: GCA_027924585.1. Classification (NCBI taxonomy): domain Eukaryota; kingdom Viridiplantae; phylum Streptophyta; class Pinopsida; order Pinales; family Pinaceae; genus Larix; species Larix kaempferi. The sequence continues at coordinate 40,976,977 of BSBM01000456.1, forward strand.
AAAAAATGGGTTGAAAGATTTTACTATGATTATCTTAGTAGAAATTTGGTCTTGTAAGGATGTACGCCAAGCTCTGGAGATTGTTGTCAAGGAATCAAATGTCAACTATAAAATGGCTACCGGTATTTATGAATATAAAGAACAAAATAACTATAGTTATGATATAGTTTTAACTATACATTTCTATAGTGAAGAGTCTAAAAGTTTACAGGCCTCAATATACTCTCACAGTTTTAGAGACATATCTGATGAAAAAGAGAGAGATTTTGAATTCTGGGAAGAATTATTGCAAATGCATCAACAACATAGTGATCTAAATTTGATTATTTCTCTTTATGCGGGGAAAAATTTACAGCAGGCTTGCTGTACATATGGAAGAAGAATGGCATGTGTCGTAGAAAACGAGTTACAAAGGACTACCATGCTGACTAATCAAGAATCCTTCCAATTGCAAAAACCAATGTCTAATATATTGCTGTTGGAATATCCAGGTATTGTACTTTTTTTGTTCTTTCTCTAGTGATTCGTTGGATTCTATGCTATTTATATATCTTGATTAACAAGATGTTTACTATAACTACTAATGGCGGAAATTGTAAAGAAAACAACGACACTTTGCAACAAAGCAATGATCAACATAGTGTGCACAATGTCGAAGAAGTTTTCGAGATGCAAATACAAGATGAAGAAAATACCATACCAGGTACATAATTTATTTTGTTTCTTTTGTTGTATTGTACTTGTTTTGTTCTTTCTCTAGTGATTCTTTGGATTCTATGCCTATTTATTTAATGAATTTCATTCGTTGATACATTTTATAACATTTCATATGTTTATTACAGTAGCAAACGAGGAGAAAAAAGACAGTGATCAAGGGAATGTGACAGAAAGCCATAGTCAAGAACATGATATCATATCAGGTACTTCACATGTCTCTTATTTTCAATTAAACATAAAATATGTCTTATAAAAAAAAAATTGATTTAAAGAAGTATTATTGGTATTTGATTGAAGGTTTGTTATTTTGGCTCTAGGTTCTATGAAGACAATACAAGAGAAGTGTGGCTTATCAATAACTAGTACAAAAAATACTCAAAGTGAGTGTATTTCTTCAACAATTTTTTTTAATAATAATTTATGTAGCATGAATAAAATGAATTTACTATGATCCATTGTTGTTTTGCAGCTATTATAAGTCAAAAGAAATTAGTTATTTTTGAATTGAATAACATTTTCTATCAGAGCGTTGATGGTGATGCATCACAAAAAGAATTTATCGAGAAAATGGGAAGGGCCGCAGATTACACGATAGAGAAAAAATCATTTTGGTTTCGTCCACATGCAAAAACATTTCTTGAAATGTGTTCCAGAAATGAATCTCTTGACATTGCAATTTGGACGACATCTTTGAAACAAAACACAACAAGAGTTATGAAAAAGCTAGTTTCAGAAACATTACAAGCTAAATTTTTGTTTACATGGACTGCTTCAGATTGCAAACAACAAAAGGGAAAAAATGACATTGATAATTCAACACAAGTTATATACAAAAAACATCTGAAAAAAGTGTGGAGAATGTATTCTCAATATGATGCTACTAACACTATTCTAGTGGATTGTTCAATGGAGACAAAGAAAGAAAATCCCAAAGAAAATGTGATTATTGCCCCTTCGTTTGATGGAAAGAATGAGGATAAATGGTTGATCGATGATCTGTGGAGCTTATTGAATAAATTGTACAAGGCACTCGATGTTCGAGATATTTTGAAGAATCTTCAATGACTTTTAATAGTACATTAAGATGACTGTTATTCATTTCCTCTATAAACAAAATCTTGAAGTTTATGATATAAATTCTTGGTCATTGTACATTTGATGACTTAATTCTACATGTGATGTGTTATTACTGTGTTTTATTTTATTATCAATTTAATGTCTATTATTTCATAATACACATATAAGGATTGTTGTTGTGTCATTATTATAAATTAACATATTATTATTTTGTTTATTTATATTGAGATATTGAGTTATAAAAAGTTAGTGATTTGAATAATAGTCTTATGTGTTTGCATAAAAATGTAGTATTCCATATTAATTAAATAATTGTATTAGGTTGTATGTATAAATTAACGTACAATTACTATGTTTGAGCAATTGCAGTTTATTTATCAATTGCGTCTTAATTGATCATTATAACTCTTACAAATCAGTGATTTGAATGTTAGTTCAATGTTATCATATGAAATTTTCTTATTTCTTAGAAATTAAAAAAATGGAAAATCATATCAGGTTGTATGTAAAAATTACCTATAATTAGCTTGTTTAATTGAAATTTAAAAAATTGTAAATCTAGGTGGTGGGTATAAATTAACATATAATTGGTTTGAATTGGACCATTGTAACTATATTTTTAAATTGTGATTTTAATTTCATTGCAATGTGCTTATATGAATTTTTCTTATAATTTCTTGAAAATTAAAATATCGTATGAGGTTGTATGTAAAAATGAACATATAAATAGTTTGCTTGATTTAAATTTAAAAACTGTAAAATTTAGGTAGTATGTAGATATTAACATATAATTAGTTCAAATGAATTCGACTATTGTAATTATATTTTTAAATTGTAGTTTATCTCATTACAATTCTTAAAATTAGTGATTTGAGTAGTAGTTGAATGTGTTTGTATAAAAAAACTATTCCACTGAAATTACTTTTATTTTTTTCATTAAGTTGTTTGTTTGGGAGTGGAAATAAATTGGATATATTTTGATGCCATTAAGCAATGAAGTTTTGAAGTGAAAATATGTTAATGTTATATATGTGGCAGCAATGCAGATGGGAGTTAATATCAGTCGGAAGATCTTGTTGATCTTTGAAATGGAAGGAGTATTCTTCTCGTCGTATTCCAAAGATGATACGAGTTGTCAAATTCAAAGAAAACCAGATTGGGAGCTTGGTGATAAATCCTACTTTTGTAGGCCTTTTCAACTAGAAGTATTAAAATACTGCCTAAAACATTATGATGTTGCGATATGGACATCAAATGTTACTAACAAGTACATTTGACAAGTACTTGAAAAATCAAATATTGATACAAGTGACTTTCAATTCATATGGGATAGGTCCCATTGTCACTTGCAAACAAAATTCAAATCATGTAGTATGATACAGTTTTATGAGAAAAGGCTAAGCGACGTGTGGTCCCAATATGGAAATAAGTACACAGAATCAAATGTATTGCTAATAGATACATCAAAGCCTACTTCTCAATTCCTCGGATATCGATCAAACTGTATCTTAATAAAGGCTTATATAGGACGTGAACACAATACTTGACTTGTGCAAGTTCTATTCCCCTTTTTAAAGACACTTCATCGCATCAAACAGAAACGCAACTACATTCGAATGTTCAATAGAACATTGAGTTCTTTGTATTAAGTGAAGATATTATTATATGGAAATTTGTTGACGATTACATTGCAATATTTCAATACAAGTTGGACACATTTTTTAGTGAATTAATTTGTATGATTTTATAACTTTTATAGATAGATGATAATTGACAATGATATATAAATACAATTATTAGTATTATTTATGATTGCTTTTAGATTGACAAGTTTTTGCATCATACAACACTTGATTTCCCCATTCAAAATATTTTCTAAATGTGTGCTCTTAAATCAACTATTTGTAATTTAAATCATCTCATAAAAGCCAACAAGGCGTGCAAGAAACTCTCTTTAGTTTTATTTATCTATATGTATTAATACAAGTGCATTACAACACTTGATTTCTCTATTCAAAATATTTTTTAAATTACATACTCTTAAATCAATTATTTGTAATTTAAATCATCTCACAAAAGCCAACAAGGAATGAAGTTCTCTTTAGTTTTATTGATCTATATCGATTAATACAAGTGACACACAAATTTTGAATTAAACCTCCGTCTATATAAAAGCACATTTCTTACAAAAAATATTACTTCAATGATAATGAGTGCTAAGTGTACTAGAATTTAGATTGAAGCATGATGAGTCATAGATGAATGATTTTGAAAGGTATAGGCATTTGATTTCCCAATCTATAACTTATTGTAAATGTGTATTCTTAAGTTAATAGTTTATAATTGCAATAATCTCATATAAGCCAACTGGACATGAAATAAATTATTGACTGTTATTAGCCTATATTCATTAATATGAGGAGTTTATCAATGCAATATGTAATTTTTGAAATAAAACCCCATATAATTGAAGTTGCAATTGTTTTAAAACACAAAATTAATTGCTAATGAGTGCTAAGTGGTATTAAGGGTAGTACGAGATTGGTCATAAGTGAGTGACATTGAACTATAAGAAATTTGATTTCTCATTTCATTTTTTTGTAAGTTTGTATTATTAACTCAATTACGATTAATTGAAATAATCTCATAATAGCCAACAAAGCATGAGATACGCTCTATCTTTTATCTTCTTGTATGCATTAAATGAATGTATAAATGTGATGTATTTTTTGGAATAAAATACAATGTAAAAACATTCCACAAGTAGTTGAAAAATCAAATACTGATACAAGTGACTTTGAATTCATATGGGACAGCTCTCATTGTCACTTGGAAACAAAATTCAAATAATGTAGTGTGATACAATTTTATGAGAAAATGTTCAGTGATGTGTGGTCCAAATATGGAAATATGTACGAAAAATCAAATATATTGCTAATAGATACATCAAAGCTTATTTCTCAATTCCCCGGATACCGGTCAAATTGTATCTTAACAAAGGCTTATATAGGACATGAACCTGATACTTGGCTTGTCCAAATTCTATTCCCCCTTTTTAAGACACTTCATCGTATCAAAGAGAAACGCAACTACATTCGAATGTTCAATAGAACATTGAGTTCTTTATAGTAGGTGAAGATGTTAATTTTTAGAAATTGGTTAACGCGTACATTGCAATATTTCAATACAAGTTGGACACATTTTTTGATGAATTAATTTGTATGTTTTTAAAACTTTTATAGATAGATGAGAATTAACAATTATATTTAAATACAATTATTAATATTATTTATGATTTCCTTAGGGGAGGCAGGAGGGGGAGGGGTGATCCTAAACCCCGATGGAGAACGAATTATTACCTATTCTTGGAACCTTGGAATCGAAACTAATAATGTGGTGGAAGCTTTAGCATTGTGGCAAGGTTTAAATCAAGCTGTCAAGCATGGAATCCAGACTCTTTCGGTGGTTGGGGACTCGAGGATGATCATCCACAGCTTAAATGATCAGAGACTGCCCTCCTCTATCCACCTCAGGCAAATTCTTAGAAGAATCCTACTCCTCATCCCTCTCTTCTATGATATCAAATTTTATCATGTCTTGCGTCAAAACAATGCTCAGGCCGACAATGCCGCAAACGAAGCAATTCCCCTTGGAAAAGGGATTCTTAAAATCAACAACGACCATGTCCTGGATCCAATCCCGTAACATTATGGGTTCGACGTTTATTTGGGAGCTACTCATTGGCAGGAACCTCATGACAAGTGGAACGATTTCCAGGCGACGGATGGGAACTCTCTCCACTCGCAACGTGGCAATTCCAAGTGTGATAGCCATTTCTAACCGCGCCACCCCTCCTTCCTCGCATCTGAACGTGCGCTCACTTCACCTCAGAATGATGGCGTCTTCGTCCCTGCGGATGACAACTGGTACCATTCACAGTACGCTGGTACTGGAGCAGTTACGCAGAAAGATCTCCCATGCTAAGGAAATCTCGCATCCTCCTCCCGTCAAGCGTGCGAAGTCAATTTCACATCAGCACAGAGATTTAAGTGCCATAACTTCCAAAGGCTTTGGGCTCACAGGGCCCGCGATCTGTGACATGGACATTCGGGGTACTGATTACCATGCGACTCCCTCTCTCTGTAATGAACGAAGGCATTTATGGAACTGTACGAGAACCATAAGCAAGAGCATGAACATGTGGTTAAAAGGGCCACGTCTCATCCTGAAGGCTCTCTATCCGCATTATGGACAGAGAAATGACTCCAGCACCTCCCACAAAGCGCCCCTCAGCCCATCCCTGAATTCGAGAGGCATTTCCAAGCTGAAGGAGGTAGACTCAGGTTGGCACAGCTATTGGGAGCTCTACGCTTCCTGCAATCTGGTTCCTCAGAAAAGCGATTGGAACCCGCTGGACAAAATGGCTCACTCAAAGGACTCGACTGCGTCATCCCCTGACCCGCTCCTTGAACTAGAAGCAGACATTAGGACCCTTCGCTGGCGTGTACGAAGACAGGGGGAGTTCATGCGACAAATAGATGTGCAGGGAGGACACCGGTTGGATAGAATGGAGGACGAAATTGGAAGTTCGAGAGCAGAGTTTGCAGAAGCTCTTGAAATGCTGGAGACGAGGGTAACCGCTGCCATCGAAAGCATGAACAAAAGGCTCGACAAGATGGAAGGATTTCTGGTGAAGCTGCGTGAAGACGCAGGCAAGGTCTCAGAAGAAGGCAATCGCTCCTCAAGGGATTAACACCGACACCACCAGTCTGTCTTCCAACCCTGCTGTTTTTTGTATGTCTATTCCTAGAAAGACCTGTTTTTGTTAATACACAAGCATATGCTTTCCTAAAAGTCCTGAATATGTATAATCACAGGCATCTATTGCTTTAAACAGTTTCCAGGATAGTTAGTTTACAGACTTTGAAGTTGTAATTTTGCTTGTGGCTCTGCCACCCCTTTAATACAAAAACTAACCGCTTGTGTCAAAAAAAAATATTATTTATGATTGCCTTAAGTTTGACATTTTTTTGCATTACACCACTTGATTTCCCCATTCAAAATATTTTTTTAATTTGCGTTCTTAAATCAAATATTTGTAATTAAAATCATCTCATAAAAGCCAACAAGGCACGCACAAAGTTTTGTAAATGTGTATTCTTAACTTAATAGTTTATAATTGCAATAATCTCATATAAGCCAACAAGGCATGAAATAAATTATTGACTTTTATTTTGCGTATATTCATTAATAAGAGGAGTTTATCAATGCAGTATGTAATTTTTATTGCTAATGAGTGCTAAGTGGTATTAAGGGTAGTACGTGATTGGTCATAAGTGAGTGACATTGAACTATAAGAAATTTGATTTCTCAATTCATTTTTTTGTAAGTTTGTATTACTAACTCAATTATGATTAACTGAAATAATCTCTTACATGCCAACAAAGCACGAGATATGTTCTATCTTTTATCTTCTTATATGCATTAAATGAATGTATAAATGTAGTATGTAATTTTTGGAATATAATACAATGTAAAACCATATAATTAATTGATAATGAGTACTAAGTGGACTATTTAGACTCATTCGACATGTGCCATAAATAAATTCAAAAGAGCATGGGGTCATATATAAAGTTCAACTAAAAGATTTGAAAAATATGTTTCAACATCTATTTCTTCGACATTTAAAAATCTTATCATTTTCTTTGCCTTTTGGTGAAAGTAATTCTCGGCCATGATTTCTTAATTCGATTTCTTCACACTTTCATTGTGTATGTATAATGTTGTACCTAACAACTATCCCAATTTTGACGAATTTATAGTTATTATTTGGTGACATCAATACATTTCTTATAATTTATTTTATTTTAATTTAATATTGTGATTTCCTTCCAATCATGCTATATTATAATATGTTATTTAACAATGAAAATATTTAATATGATACTTTGTTCACTTGAAATATAGATAGAGATCTTCTTGTAATAAAACATGCAATTATGTGTGCAACTTAACTTCATTAATCCTACATTTTATATCTTCATGAATATTTTTTCTCACGATTCAACAAATTACAGATTTTCATATACTCCTCCTAATTTATGGCATACCGAACTAGTTATAAATGATACAACATTTCATTTTTTATGATTGTATATTAAAAACACTTGGAGTAAATAAAATTTGTGATCAATAAAAACATTCTTTCTAGGATTAGTTTTTCCAATTTTAATGGAATATTTCTTTAATGCATAATTTTTACAAATTAAATGAAATAAATAAAATGCTTACAAAAAAATTCAATGTCATAGAAGTCCTTGTAATAGAATTTTTCTAGATTTAATGAAATAGGTATTCTTTGACGAAAAAGGCACTTAGGGAGTTTCTGTTAAGCTCTTTTCTGACTCCGAAAACAATGAAAAGATCGCCGAGCAATCTTGCTTCCTTTCATGCACGCTAAACGTATCTGAAAAGGCGTCTACCTGGTATAAGTTTACCCCCTTTTCCCGGACCTCGTAGACTAATTACGAAAAAGGTATACTCTAGTCACATCGGCTAGAAGAGTACTCCATCCGCATCATTTTATGCTTTTTCGGGCCTTGGAGACTAAACTAACGAAAAAGAAACACCAATAGAGTCCACTTACCGCTTTCAGACTCTCTAAACATGAAAGCAACCATGAGCATGAGCCGTCCTGGGCTCACAAAATCCACAGGACCGTACAATTTCAGAGCACACTTTTATCCCTTCTTAGAGCTCATTAAAACTACGAAGAAGGAATCAATGGTGCCTCTTGGCGCCACGACAGATCAAATCTACTCATCAGGCAGCTTCCCCATTTTGGTCGCCTTTGTTCAGAGTATTCTGCAGTATGTCACCTTGATAATCCCTCGACGGCACCTATCAGCTCGTCCTCCCCCCCAGAGTCAATATATACCATTCAGTCAAAGAAATGATCCCCACACCTACAAGTCAGTTCCCTACGCTGCCAGGTCAACCATGTCATCATGCTCTGAACAAAGGAAGTTTGAGTCTACCCATTTTTTGACCCAGTTATTTCCCATTCCCACAAGTATGTCAGTCCTACCATCAGTACTACAACACTTCAGTTTTACACCTCGTGCTCCTATCAAGGAAACATCATTTCCTTGTTAGTTGCTGGTCTCCCTCTGTCGACGACAACCACATTGATTCCAGAGGATAGACCGAGAGGTCCCTGTGTCTTGGACTCATTACCATTTATGATGAGTTCCTATGAATCATTTCGAGAGGAATCCTCAATGCCTCTCCGAATGGTTGTTTCTCACATGCTCGACTTCAACACCTTGATCGCATCGTTGAGACTCGCACAGGGTATTGGTCCGTTCAGTTATTAGTCGAAGACCCCGGATACCACCTGGCTCCTCCACATTTGAGAGTCTACCTATGGATACAACCAGTTACATTTTTTCTATAGATATCCGGGTTGCGTATGGCGACAGTATTCAGATGTACCCCAGTTTTATACTCCCTCGAGTATACAGATACAAATACTTCCCAGAGATGGCTCACAGTCATTAAGTCCATACAGATGATTGAACACCTTCAGTTTCAACAGTTATTCCAGTGTATCAGTTATTAAGATCAGCCATGATCACGAGTATATCCCACAATAATGTCCCCTATGGACCATTATGATGTACCAGTATATTTCTTTACGTATTAGATCCCCCTTCTTGGGACTAATTGTTTTGTATATGTCTTGATACGAGCATGGGAATGCCCGCCTCGTCCTTCATCAGAGATTATACCTCATTCATATTGAGGCCATGTAATATTTTTTGTTTTTTTGCAGCTTCCAAGGGCCGTGGCTCCAGTCTCCAACCGGTCTCTTCTCTCCCCTAAACCCCACAAAAAAGGACAAAGAACTATGATGTCTATCAGCCATACGATGAGCTCCTGCCCTAACACATCAGGGGGCAATCTGTTAACACCTAAAAAGTGCTCACTAGCTCATTCCCTTATTCACATGACCCATTTGTCCACTTTTCCACCATCTGAGCCCCTGAAGCCAACAAAAGGTCACCAAAAGACCTTAGTACACCCCTTTTTCCATTAAAAAAGAGTATTTTTCCAAGAAAATCATAAAAAACCCTAAAAAAGGGTCCAAATTCCCAAAAATATTAAAAAGGGAATTAAAATATTATTTTTATTCAAAAAAGGAAAAAGGAGGGAAAAGTACCTAAACCATGTTGGTCAATACCATTTGGTTTCCACAAAACCACAAATGGTATTCCCCACCACCAAAACCTATAAAAAGGTGGTAGGGGCTCCTCATTTCACATCCATCCATTATCTCATCCTTATGCTACTGAAATATCCCTTGAGCATTTTAGCTATTGCAAACCACATTGGAGAAGAGACCATTGGAGATTGGAGTTGCTCATCCTTGGAGCCATTCAACCTCACCATTAGAGGTATTGATTCCGCAAGCACTTGCTTGCCCCATTCTTTCAATACAAATTCATTATTCTACATTGTCTTGTTCTTGATTTTAAATTATTTTTGTTATTTGCTTAATATCTTTGCATAGATCCATGATTAGTCTTGTTTAATTAGTTTATTGTTATTTATTTCCATTGAAACTGCTGCTACTAGTTAGCAGGTGCCCATAGCACTAAGCCTGGTGGCAAAAACGGGCCAACAACTCCCTCTCAGTCTTTGCTTCCTTTCTGTAACTCCATTATGATGTGGATTGTGAAAAGTGGTCAACTCCCTCTGAATATCTTCATCCTTGTAGAAACTATTGAAGTGTGCTCCATCTTGATCTTTGCTTCCTGGATTACCTATCCTTGAACTTATATCCATCCTTAATCACTATGCATGCTTATTAGTATCATCATTGTGTTATCCTCAAGGTCTCATACATAATCACACATTCATTAGTATAATATTAATACTATCAAAACCCAATAATCTTAAACATGAATAGTCATTATCATTTCAAACACAGATAATAAACATTAGTATTCGAGGTTTCTTATGGTTAGTCATATCATAAATTAAAGTAAGAAACATAATATGCCTAAACCCGTGATTACTCAAACCTATACTTTCAGGACTCTTCTAGTTAGTCATATCATCAATTAAGGTAAGAAACATAATATGCATACACCCATGATTATTCAAACCTATGAATAATCATTATCAATCATGCCATGTATACTTATATAAGAGATCCTATCACAAGGTAGTATTCTAACTTGATATAGGAAAAACATACCTGGATTTCTATGTTAGCTAGTTATGTCTAACATACCCACATGATGTCTTCTGGTTCTCTTCAATGACTTGTGCTAGTAACCTGCATGTCTCATAAGTTACCCATTGTAGAACTAAGTTATACATACCTCGTAAGTAGATCTTCTATGTGATCCATGACAATGGATGAATCTTTGTCTTCATGTCACCATAATCATATGTTCTTGAACTAGAACATGATTTGTCTTTCTTGGTGTACCTTTCATGTTAGCAGACAACATAAACCTCATACAACACCATAATGCATTAGTACAATCATAAGTGTCAACACCCTAATCAATGAATATCTTCTATCATGCATCCATAATTTTATTAAGGTGATATGACAAGTCTAAATTTAATCAAGATTGTACTAACCATAATAATATGGAGACAAACATACCATAAACTTAATTATGAACAAATATCGAAACATACCTGGATAAGTCATACCCGTCGAGATTGCTTGTAATCTTCTTATGTAAGGCCTTAGCCTCATCTCCCTCTGAAACAGGAAATTCTTCACTTATGCAGGTGACCAATCCATTCTCTTCTAGGATTAACCCAATCCACTTGATTTGCAGGAACTGGATCTGGAGCTGGATTAGGGTTTGTCAGAGAAACCCTAAAAATTCAAACTTATGAAAGGATAGAAAGATGTGCCTTGATGAGCTGATCAAGCCAGTATATTCAGAATTTGAAAACTGCAAAGTTTCACACCCTCAAATTTGACTTTGAAACTTTTGGATTCACTAGACATGACCCCGAACTAGGGTTTGATAAAGCCCACCCTTCTTCCCAATCAAAAGTTTCGATCCAAATCTCTAAGCTTCTAGTTTTCTAAGGAGCTTCCAGCCATGGTCACAGATTTCAAAATTTCTCATTTTTGCAGAAGCCCTAATTTTCCACTTTTTCGATCAAAGTCCCGAACTAGGGTCTGATCAGGACCGGCCTTCTTCCCAACCAAAAATTCTTATCTTGGTCTCTAAATTTTGATTTTGATGAGTAGCATTCATCTGTGGTCTCCGAGTACAAAAATTCCATCTTTCTCTGAAACCCTAAATTCTCGAAGCCATGAATGAAGGTGCTAAAAAATAATTATGTTTTGACATAAATATGTACATGATTGTGTCTGGTGTAACTCCAAAATTTTCGATCCACAGGGTCTAAAACTTCTACTTGTGGTAGCCCAACCTGTCTGACCTCAATTGGATTCTCTGAGAGAGAGTTATGCCAAGTGTCGCAATGTGACCTGTTTATGGGATAAAACATGAGAGGAAACTTGTATGGCATGCCACATGTCACTAGTTCGATTTCGGTCTTTGAATCAGTTACCTGAGAAAGTACAGTCTGTGCACTACTTGTCAATTTTTACGAAATTTCATTTCGAGCTTCCCAACCCATGTTATGACCATTTTACCTAGGTCACCTGTTTATGACTCAGATCTGGAAGAGGCAGAAACTCTAGATTGTATAGACCATAAAAAAAAAATTACAACGAATTAGAAGTTGTCCTTTATATGGAAGGTACATGGGGATCTGATCTTTGACCTGTAAAATTTTCAGATCCAAAAACTTTGCCAAAATGGATTTATAGTGAAAGTTCTATGATGACTGGTTTTTTCTATATCAAGCCCTAGTATCGTAAGTGCAACAAGTGTCATACATGCCATACCATGCCTTCTTTCAGGCTAGCTCTGATACCATGTTAATTTTTCAGAATTTAATTTAATCTGATCTAGGATCTTAACTAAGAGAACAACATGTACAACATATCTACAACATATCAATCATGGACACAATAATGCAAGCACACAAGAGACACAGAGTTTAATTGGGGAAAGCCATAAAGGTGAAAAACCCCAATAAATTCCTCAGAGATAGATAGAGCAATGATACAACCCAAGCATAAGAGATAGACATCTCCTATCAGCAGCTTCTCCTCCTCCACAAGTGTGCCACTCTCCAAAGAGTGTGTGTGACAACAGAATGATGAAATAGAGTGCCTCCTGCACTCTATTTATACTTGACTTGACTTGCCTAATAACCTTTACCAGGTCGGCCTTAACTTAACCACATAACATAATGGTGACTGGGCCGACCCCCAATAGGGTGGTCTAATAACCCATAAAGTATAAGTTACGACACTTCCATATAGAGGAATAATAACATCTCTATAGGAATACAAACACTTCTGTATAGAGGAATAATACCATCTCTATAGGAGTACAATATACATATATGAAATGCATTTTGAAGTTACATATACATCAACATAATTATCGGTATTCTTGTAGTATGCCTGCGACCTGCTCGACTGTGTCTTCGTCCCAATAGTCTCCGATAGCTGAGAACTTTGGCTCTTCGCTGGTGCCAATGTTCACTTTTCTTGTTTTCACAGGTCCACTCATATCTGGAATTTCCATTGGAGGTCCTTCTACCTCGCACGCTCCCTCTGATTCATGTATCTTTATGTTGTGTGCGTCCTCCTCATTGTTGTCTGCTTTATCCTCGAATTCTTCAGCAAGGTTATAACAATCAAGAGCATGCTCTAGTTGCTCTTCCCATTCTGGTTGTAGGCGCGTAGGTACACTGTCTGCTTTAAAGAATTTTCTAGTGTCATGTTTCCTTGTGTACAGTCTAAGATGAATATTCTTTCCTTACTAACCTGCAACACATCATTGATAATTGGATGGTCATCTTCGAAACTGAAATCCTGTTGGAAGCTCACAGTTAGGACATATCAGTCCGTTGTGCCCCTACACAACTCTAGGTCTAGGTACCACTTCTTCGGAATCAGTTCCTCCAGCATGTGCACAAACAGGTGCACCCATTCTATTTGTGGCGTTTCCACCTAAGCTTATGAACAAGCTTCAATATGATCCATTAAATTTGTCTGTCCATTATATTTTTCAAAAGGTAGTGTAACCTTCTCAGCAAACCTAATTTGCATCTTAATTCTACACTGATCTCATGTTGTCAGTGTCTGCTTTTGCACAACCCACCATCTGGCAGGTGTCTCGCGCAGTGCCATGTCTAATGCTGATATGCGGTATTCATCTGCAACTACTGCAATATATTATTTGATAAAGCAATAAACATTAGATAAACCATTATAGGTCAAATATGCACTTCTCTGTCCATGAACACATTATGCTATCGATTACACAAAAGGACAATATGGATTGAAGAGCTATATTGCCCTAGATGATGTATGGACGGGATTCACCCTCTTCAACTAATATTTTCCATGATTTACCTGATCTTTTGACATGTGCGCTACTCTTTGGCTAGTAAGCCAACGCACATATTCTAGTATGCCCTACTTTCCTCAAGGGAAACTAGTGCACACCTTGGAAAGTTGCAGGCACTTTTTGAAAAACACTAAAGTTGTGACCTGTGCACTACTATGCCTTGAGAAACTTGTGCACATCTTAAGATGAAATAATAAACATATTAATTTGACGAATTGGGATTAGTTGAATTTGGTTCTGCAAATTCCCCAACCTCCCAATCCAACTATCTCTCGATTACAACTCCCTACATTGTCCCATAAATACAGGGCAGATCCGTGAGAGAGGGACCTAGAAAGTATGCATTAAGGGTTGTTTTCTGGAGGAATGTCCCAAGTCATTGTGAAGAGCAAGATCCCAGGACTCGGTTGTAGAAACATCTCGACACGTTAGGTATATTGTACTGATTCATGTTTCTTTGACAATAAAAAGGTCAAAATACCCCTCCTATCCCAAATAAGATGTCTATTTGGCTTAATATATGATTATATTTGATGTTAAATTACTTTCTGATTTCATCATATTTATATATAGTCAAAATACACTGAGGAAGGTATCATTTGTGTTGCAGGTTCATCAAGCGAGAGATCAAGTGAAAGCTAGGATCGGTCGTTGAGTAAGGGTATGTCTTTCGATATCCCGATCTCTGTCATTTGTAAGAACTAGTTGTAACATAATTAATGTATTTACTTGTCAACCCCGCCCAGTTGGTAGTGTCCATCTCCTCACTATAAGGTAGGAATCCTGAACAATAGACTAGCGACTCCGCTCGGGAGTAACCGGTAGTTATTCTACTCTAGGAGACTTAGTTTTGGGTTTTATTCCATCCCTTTTTTCAGTTTTTGATTCTGTGAGAGGCTTTTTAGGTCTTTGTTTATTGTTCCTTGCTACTTGATTCATCTCAGTTGTTGCTGGAAAGCCTCTTTTCTATCCTTTTGTGTGACATGTGCGCTGGTCTTCCCTAGTAATAGTAGCACATACCACCTGATGAGCATTGCTCTTTACACTGCATAGTAGTACACACATCTTAATGTGCACTGGTTTTTGCACTGCATAGTAGTGCATTTTCCTGTAGTGTCCAATTTTTGGTTAGGGTTTGATTTCCAGTGGTTTACTTCCACTTCCAACTTGCTTCTTTTCCTTCTTGACTGACACCTTAGACTTCCATGTCTCTTTTGAGTCTTGTTGACCTCTCTTGAGTCTTTTTAATTGGTTTGCTTGCTTGAGTACTTGTTTGAGTGTCTTTGCTGCTTACTAGCCATTTTTGAAGTTCGTGCACTATTATTTTTTGGACATAGTTGCATAATTTTATCCTAGTTATTGTTGCAATCATAAAGACCTGCATTCCTAATGTTTGTTGTCTGTTGCAACGTTTAGCATGCTTTCACTTTGTCTTATCCTTTCCATTAGGGTTTGGCTTCTAGTTTGAGTCTTTAGGATTTCTTTCAACAGGTTTCTTGGTTTAGATACTTGTTGATTGTCTTATCAGTTCAGTCCAAGTAAGTCAAATTTTTCTAGTCTTCTTTCTGTTGAGTCTGTGTGTTGTTAAATTCATTCTTGGTTCGCTTTCTTACATTTTTCTTTGCTTAGTGTTTTCTTAGGGTTTTGATGCTTAGGAGAAAACTATTTAGGTCTTCCTTTCTGTTACGAGTGTCTCTTGTCCTTGATTCTTTCACATTCTGTTTCCAAGCCTCAAGTTTTTCTTTTGCAAAAAATTGGTAATTCAAGTCTTCATCAAGTCTCTTGATTTGTTTTCTTTGATCCATTTATATTTTTGTCTTACACACGCTTTATATTTAGATCTTGCTTTCTTTTGTACACGTTCTCTTTCTTTTACATTTATTATAAAAGACAAAAATTGTTCAAATAGCTTAGTAGTAAGGTGTTGCATTATTTTGAGGTAGCATAGTTTTCTTTGAAATATTTAAAAGAAAAATACAAAAAGATTTTGATTTAGGATTGCTTAGGTTTCAAGTTTTTGAAAGAGTCATAAACGAAAAGAGAAAAAAATTTGTGAATTTGAAAGCATAAGAACTTTACTTTCATAACAAACCATTCCACACACCACACTACAACCCTTGAGTAACAAGTAGCCCTTAAAAATAATTATTAATAAAGTTTATTAGCAACATTTTTCTTTTTAGGTATACACAACATCAACTAGCTTAGGCTAGATTTTCGAGCTTAAATCACCTTAAACTGCTTGAAACTGGCTTCATTACTAAATAATCGTAGTATGACTTTCATTTAGGTAAATCCATCTATATCAAATAGTCTTGGGATGATCTACTCAAACTAGAGTTAAGCATGAGGCCATGGGAGATTGGAGTTGTTGAGGATAGCCCCTCACTTTCCTCTCAACCATAAACTAGAGTTGACTCGCGTACGGGGGTCCTTTCGGACTTCGGGCTTTGCTACCTTTCCCATACATTTTGACTAGGTTGATGACTGTCCCCCCAGTTTATTTGATATTGATGGTATCCTTAGTATCAAAACTCTAGGATTCTACATAGGTAGAGTGGGAGGTTATTCCCACTTCACCTTGGATAGACGTGGAAGGTAACCCTCTAACAGTAATCTTGGGAAAGCGGTTTGGTGATTCAAGCACTTGGACCCAGTGGACCTCCGGAGCACGCCACGTAAATGACCGTCGATACTCTGTTAGAATGTTCTGGGCCCTAATCATCCCAGAATTGCTTCCGAGAATATTTTTCATCTGTTTTCCTGGTTTGTTTACTTAAGAATTTTTTAGTGGTATGCTGTTTTCTCCTTAGTTGTAGTGGCCACTAGGCTTTTACTTAGTTTTATTTTGTTATAGTTGTGGAGGACCAACATCTTCGTCGGTCTCGAAAGTTTCAAAACCTTCCCCTACTCATAGTGGAGCTTCCACCGCCACCGCGATGTAGGAGAACTAATTCCTGTGGTTCTTTTGAACTTATGGGTGACACAGAGGTTCTTGGAGAACCACAACCTAGAACACCGGATCGACAAGTCTTTGATACTATCGAGGTTGAGGATTTAACTGCTACAGAGTTTAATACTCCTTTTAATCCTCCTCTTACAAGACCCAACGATCCACTTCTGGTGCCTGTTGGATTCCAACAGCCTGACTATAGTGCTTATCTGTTTACACCGAGTTATACCATGGTTAACCTAGGAGAGGAGAAGGGAGTTCCAAAAACTCCCACAACTTCTATGGATACAAGGATTGTTAATCCTTCCTTCACAAACACTGCTATCCTGAGTTCTTCACAGACTGCTCCTGCCTCAACTCGGTCCTTTAGTTTCAATGTTGGCACTCTAGGCATGGCGAGATCATTGGCTTCGACATCTGCCTTAGTTGCTACCCCAACTTTTGGACCAAATAATGTCCATTTGTCAGGGATACCCAGCGTGAACTTCACTCAGTCTTCTGCCACACAACAGGTTCAAGGTGTAACACAAGTTGTTGCTTCCATGTCCATTTTAGGGTCGATTCCCTCCACATCTATGCCTGTCATGAGTACCATGACTGCGCCGTCCACTACAACCACACCTGGTTTCAACCCCTATGTAGGGTACAATGTGAATCCATTGAACATACCTGCAGGGAGTGTCCCCTTCTCTCTGTTTGATGGAGGAGGGGGTAATATGTTTAACCAGCAGTATGGCGAGGCTAACACCCAGCCACAGTGGACCAACACATAGGGTTTCAATCCACTGTCTTTTGGGTGGAGTAATTTTAGTCCTTTCGTTTCACAACTGATGGTTGGGGAAAACCGCAACCAATAGTACACGAACAAGGCAATGGGTGGTTCCGAATACCAGGTTCCTGTTTACCAGATGCCATCGGCTCAACCACGTTTACCATTTTTGGCAACTTTAAACTTGCCAGATCTTTCAAAGCTTACGAGTGACTCTGTGCATCATGACTCTATATGGCCACTTGTCCCCACTAAGTTTCCCTCAGACATACCAAATTTTGAAGGCAAGACTGGTGAGGACCCTGGTGACCATGTTACGACATTTCATCTCTAGTGCTCCTCCAATTCACTGAATGATGATTCCATAAGATTAAGGCTCTTTCAAAGAACCTCGACAAGTGTCGCATCCAAGTGGTATATTGAATTTCCCGCTACTGCCTATGGAACCTTTTAGGATCTTGCCATTTTTTTCTTGAACCACTTTCAAATTCCAATCCGGTATGATGCTGGCACTGACCTTCTGTCGACCTTTCGATAGAACAAAGCCACCCACCTATCTGATCATATTCAGGAGTGGCGAAGGAAAAAGATGCTCATCAAAGCCGACATCCCCCCAACATTCTTGTTAGAATGGTACCTTAAGTCTCTTCTTCCTTATATTTCTAAGGAAGTTTCCACTTCATGGGTGTCCTCCGAAGAGGAAGCCATTTTGAGAACCTAGCAGTTGGACTTGGTCTATGCTCAGTCTGGGCTTTTATATGAAATCATTCCTGATGCGACGAGGTCTAATATAGACTTACATAAACCTAAACCTGGACCACATGCCGATGGCATTGTGGGTTCAGTTGATTCTGCTACGTTTGATGCCTTGACAAAGTAGGTGCATGCCTTGTCAGTCAAACAGTCTGCTGCTGAAGCAAATTCTGTTGCATCCTCCCCTTCTACTACAGAATCTGTACAACAGGTGTAGACAAACCAAAAGGGATCTCGACAACCCAAAATAAAGGGCAATAAATGGAAGGGAAACCAACAAAATCCTAGAAACACACAAAATTCCGAGGAGGGAAAAAAGGAGAAAAGGAAGGCCAAGTTCCCTTTCAAACTGTGTCAAGAGGACCACCTTACCCATCAATTCCCTCTAATGGAAGAGGCCCAAAAGATTATTTGTGACAAGAAACCAGTTGTTTTAAAAGACCCTTTCCCTCATGGAAAGAGTTCAAATTCTGGAAACTCTAGTGCTGGGGGAACCACTCGTGCCACCTCTGCTGATTAGTCTTTTGTTAACATGGTTAACTCAGATGCTCTACTACAAACTCGAGCAAAGAACTATACTCCAGATCTGCAGCAGAAAGATGCTCCTGAATCCTCTACTCCTCTTCACATACCTATGGAGACGTTGCCGAAGATACCGAAAGGTGTCTACAAGTGGGTTGTGCACAAACCCAATGTGCAGGATGCCCACAACTACAATGTTGTGGAGGACTTATCCCAAACCCTTTGTGCCATGTCTCCTTTGGAGGTACTGCAAAGTTTCCCATTGCAATGCAGTGCACTCCTCATAGCGATTAGGAGTGTTGATTCATCTGCCATGCTTGCACCTTTTGATATGACAGATATCAAGTACCGATTTCCGTATCATGTGGCTCTCCAGATAGAGGTTTTCATGGTCCCAAGACCATTCAACAAGCTATTGTAGATAAGGGCACATCAACATGCATAATTTCTATCTCTTGCTAGAAGGATTTGGGCGAACCTGAGTTAGCTCCCTTGAACACGATACTTATTGCCTTTGATGGAAGATCTTTCCATCCAAATAGAGTGTTACCATCTTTCGATATCGAACTTCCAGGAAAACTAGTATCAGTAGAGGTAGAAGTTCTGGATGCTCCGCTCGATTACAACTTGTTTTTGGGCAAGAGCTAGACATATGCCATGCAGGCTATGCCATTAACTATCTCACAAGTCATAATGTTTCCCCACAAAGGCAATATCGTCACAGTCGATCAACTTTTGTTTACCCGGAAGAACAACTAGACTTCATTAGAGTGATCCATTCCATTGATTGATCAGTCCAGCCCAGTCACTGAGAGCTTTGGAGTAGGTATCTATGGGTCCTTAATAGGCACTTTTGACCTGCCTGCTCCTACCTTGTTTGTTGGTTCTGAAGAATGTTCATCTTCCGAGACTTCCATGGTCTGTTCAACGAAAAATCAATGGACTCTCCCTACTGAATAAGAACCATTTGTGCCTATATCTGTTGCATAGATAACTCATGTGGATTCACAACAACCTGTAATAGAACATATCATGACTCTGTTGGTCTCTGCCGAGTCGGATATGGACTATGCTTCTGCACGGTCAACAGACACTAACTTCTTTCCTGATAGTTTGGACATGGTTTTGTCTTCTGACGAAACGTTTTTGGAAGCTATGATAGACCTGAACCATCCTCGGGATCATCTGCACCCCAGTTCCTATCTACTTCCCATTCTAAACTTGATAGAGAGAGGTGAGTTATTTTCAAGACCCAGTGAGAATGTTGATTGGTCCTCTGTCCCTTCCACTTCACAAGCTGTTTTTGCTTAAGGGAATAGGACAAGTACAGCGAGAACCATCCCAATCAATATTTACACTGAACCTGGGGTCACCGAAAACATATTTATTGGAGCGGACTGTTATCTTGATGAGATCATTCCGTACACCAATATTCTTAATGATTTCCATGACATCTTTTCCTGATCTCATGATGAGATTCTAGGCATTGATCCCACTTGAAGAAGTACTACACTTGTGCATCCGTGCTTTTTCATGTATTTTTAGCTGTACATTTTTGTATAGCTAGCTTTGTTTAAAGTTCTAGTTACGTCTGATGCATTCATTGTTTGTGTTTCAGATGTCGATTGAACACTTCATAGGGTTTGATAAAGGCACTAGCCACCACACCCGTCAGTTGGTCGCAGCTTCTTGGGTTATTTACTCACCAACTGGTCAACTGGTGTCTTCGGGAGGGGCTTGTTTAGGTCCCACAACGAACAATGTGGCTGAATAGAGTGCAGTCATAGAGCTACTGCGAGATGCTCTGTTCCATGGCATTTCACATTTGGAGGTACGACTAGACTCACAGTTAGTTGTTTTTCAGTTACTGGGTGTTTATTAGGTTAAAGATCCTACTTTGCTACATCAGTTTATGCGCATTATGATACTTGAGAGACAGTTTGATTATATCACATATCAACATATTCCAAGGAACTTGAATGCATTAGCTAATTCATTTTCAAACTATGTTCTAGATTGGCATTTGCATCATTCACACACATAATAATTCATTCATAAAACAAAATAACACACATGTAAATATAACTAATAATATATATATATATATATATATATATATATATCCGATATTGTATCAAAAAATAGTATGAGTTTGGATCATAAGTCTGTCACAGATTCATGTCATAAGATACAAAATTGGGCTCGATGGCCTCAAAAATATACATAGAATATCCTTCTCCTATGGAGAAGGTGGGGCCTCATCTGCCTCTCAGTAGCGTATGATCAGCCTAGCTACTTTCTGCAGTAACCTAATCCAAGCTGGGGGCTTAGCAACCACATCCTCCTACATATCAACTGGCATCTGCTCGATACGATATGTAGGAATGTCATGAGTCAACTGACTCATCTTCCTCTCTGTGGTCCCCGGTGTGGCATCAGTTGCACCCACTTCTATTGGTCTCACAAAAGTATATGGGTGTCCCTCAGGGCGTACTGGTCCAACATCTGCATTTGACACTTTGTTTCAGTATTTTCAACTCATCATAAAAATCATATATACAAAATTTGAAAAAAATAAATAATTTTTCAAAAAAGCATAGACATACCTATCTCTCCCCAGGCTACAACTGGAGAAAGGATCAACTCAGGTTCAGCTCGAAAGTCCATACCAGAATATGGAAACTCATCAAATGCTGGCACTTTTCTTTCCCACCAGACCCAGAAATCATCCTCGTGGTAACAAAAGTTGCTCTCACCACCACCTTGGTGGAGAAAGATTTCACCCCAATGAGCTAGCCTTGGCTCACGAGGGTTGACTGGGGGCAAAGGCATGCCCAAACTGATAGCAGGCACTCTCTCAAATAAGAAAGTGCAAAGTATGCTCCCATATCCAAAATTCTTCATCCTTTCGGTCTTACACCCCGAGAGTTGAAGTTTCATGTTTGCCAAAAGACTAGTACACTAGTCATATATATGCCCCTGCAAGCATTCAACACCAATATGCATATAGTGTCTCGAGGATAAATGTTATGTAGCACTCCCTCCCATCCAATTCAGTATACTCACAATAACTTTGAGAGGAAGACTGACAATGGTCGAGATAAGAACTTGAATACTGTATTTATCTGTTCCCAATACGCAATAAGTATTCACATATTCTTGCATGGATAAGGCACCCACATTGTGTGAGGACCCTTTCAGGTTCACTTTGTCTCCCCTCCGTGAGAGACCCATGATAAAGTAAATGTCATCCATAGTGAGTTCTAATTTTTCTCCCCGGATATCAAATACCATGGCATCTGCATCCCAATACTGAACAAGCCTCTGAAGCAAGCGGTTTTGTGCCCTCATGTTAACAGTTCTATAGAATTTCAATAACCCACACCTTCAGAGCATATGAAGAGTCCCTGGATCTTGCAAAGCTATCCAATCCATCTCCTCATGCTCTCTTTCTCTCCAAACAAGCACCATCCTGCCAAGAAAAGGTCAAATTTTTAGTCCTCCTCATTTTTTACCCAATTTTAGAAGGTGTGCGCTATTGTTTAAGCTAGACAGGCACATTTTGAGCGCTACTGCCCTTGAGGAAACTAGCGCACACTGCTAGTATGCCCTACTTTTCTTCATACATGGTAGCACACACGCAAACCACGACTTGTACATTGCTAGAAAATGATTTTTAACCATAAAAATTGACAAAAAATGCATTAAATTGCAAGTATTGGCAGAATTAACTTACTTGGTGGAGGAAGAAGGTCGATTGATGCTCCGGTTTGAGCACAATGAGTGGAAGAAGATCAAGGGTTTCCTCCAAATTTTCCCTATAATTTCCAAATGTGATATTTGAGTTTTCAATTTGAAATTAGTTATATAAAATTTATTTTAATTTTTACCCACTTTTTCAAAAAGTGTATAGTTTCAAGTTGTAGATAAAAAGTTCTATTTAATCACTCATACTTCGACACTTTGGTGAGGTAAATTTAACCTAAATATCTCTAATTTTCACTGGTATTAAACCGGATATGACTTAGTTTCTTATTGATAGATACCATTGTAGCCAGGGTTTTCACCCTAGCTTGTGAAAATGAGCACCTACTAAGGAGAAGGGCCTTTTTAGTAGCAGTTCAATAAAACAGTAAAATATGACATTAAAACAAAGTAAACTTAAACTAGCATGTTCATCAAGAAGAAATAAAAAGACAGTAATATGATAAGAATTTTCTTTTGTATTAGATTACCTCAAGTGTTGAGGTTGGCGAAGCTCTTGCAGTAGTCCAGGAGGGCTGCTTCCAAGCTCCAAAGGGTTCCTTCTCCTTCTCCAAAGTGTTTTGGATATGGGCCAAAGGGGCACTTAAATGGGAAAGACTAGCTCAAATGGTAAGCTAGGGTTTCAAGAATGATTTTTGTAGAGTGAGGATAGGGAAGATTGTGGATATCGAATGGGAAGCCTCCATCACCTATTTATAGGTTTTTTGGTGGTGGAGTGTTGACCCATGGTTTTGGACACCATATGGTTTAGGTCAATTGTATAGGGTTTTTGCTTATTTTTTCCCTCTTTCTCCTCTTTTCTATATTTTTTATTCCCTTTTGAGGGTTTTTGCTATTTTTGGAGGAAATTTAAATTATTTTGGGGAAAAAAGGGGGTTTTTGGCCTTTTGGAGGCTTTTTAATGGTTTTTTAAGGTTTTGGAGGCAAATATGGTAGGAAATATAGACAAATGAGTCATGTAATGAGGGAGATGAGGTAGTGAGCACTTTTTGGGTGTTAATAGATTACCCCCTGATGTGTGAGGGTAGGAGCTCATTGTATGGCTGATAGACATCATAGGTCTTTTATGGTTTTCCTGGGATGTGGAGAGGAGAAGAAACAAACTAGAGCCCGGAACAACGGTCCCGAACCAACTGCAAAAACTGAAAGTACATGACCTCAACAATGAATGAGGAATAATCTCAACATATGGGAGGCAAGCATACCCATGCTCATATCAAGATCTATAATAATAACAATGAGGTCCAAAAATGGGGACCTGAAAGATACATGGCCTCAATAATGAATGAGGAAGAATATCAATATATGGATGAGGTGGGCATACCCATGATCATATCAAGATATATAAAAAATAACAATGATGCCCAAAAATGGAGGCCTGAAAGATACATGGAGAACCACTGTGTACATCATAAGGGTCCAAAAGGGGACACAAATGTCTGACATACTGGCGGGCTGACCCTGTCTGAGTTGAAGAATGGATACACGGGAATATAAATAGTAGTGCTGAGTATGGTACCAGAGGAACTGATGAACTGGAAGATCATAATGACAGAGAGTTACACCCTCAATGGTACAATGAATTGGAGCTGAACTGGGTACTCAAGGAAGCATATAACTGGATGGCTTCCGAATACAATCGCCAACGCAAATCGAACATCCACAGGAACATAAATTGGGTGTTCCGAAGGGACTCACCAATGTGCTAGAGTCGGGGGAAATTTGGGGTCTTCGACCAATAACTAAAGGGATATATACCCTGCATGATTCTCAAGGATGTGATCAAGGTGTTGAAGTCGAGGATGTGAGAAACAACCACTCGGAGAGGCACTAATGACTCCTCTCAAAATGGTTCATAGGTACTCACCACAGATGGTGATGAGTCCAAGGCGTAGGGACCTTTGGGTCTATCCTGTTGAATAGATGGGCTGGCATCGACAGAGGGAGACCTGCAACTACCAAGGTAATGATGTTTCCTTGATAGGAGCATGAGGTGGAGATACGAAGTGGGAGAGTACTGATGGTAGGAATGACATATTGTGGGGGTGGTGAATAATTGGGCAAATAGAGTGGGTGGACTCAAACCTCCTTTATTCGGAGTATGATGGCGGGGGTGATCAGGCAACATAGGAAACTGACTGGTGGGAAAGGGATCATAGCTTTAATGGATCAGGGAGGGTCACTGGGATGAGTGATACTCAAGTTGGTGTAAGATGGCAGGAGACTACAGAATACTCTGAACAAAGGAGACCTTACTAGGGGTGCTGCCGAGAGGATTGATCACGGGGCCGGGGGGTACCGGTGGGGGCTTCTTCATGGTTTAAGGAGCTGGAAGAAGTGTGCTTAAAATGGTATTGTCATGTAGATTTATACGAGCCCGGGACAGTTCATGCTCGTGATTGCTTTCAATTTTAAGGAGTTTGAAAGCGATAAGAAGACTCTGAAATAATGGAATGGTACCGTCGTGTGGATTTGTACGAGCCCAGGACGATGCATGCTCGTGGTTTCTTTCAATTTAAAAGAGTATAAAAGCAATAAGAAGACTCCAGGGGGGTTCTTTTTCGTGTGTTAGTCTCCAAGGCCCGAAAAAGCATAAAAAGATGCAATGAAGAACTCTTATAGCTGGTGTGACTAGAGTATTCCTTTTTCGTAATTAGTCTACCAGGTATGGAAAAGGGTTAAACTTATACCAGAAAGATTCGCTTTCATGTACTTTAACGAGCATGAAAGGAAGCAAGATTGCTCGATGATCTTTTCATTCTTTTAGGAGTCAGAAAAAATCTTAATAGAAACTCCCTAAGTGTCTTTTTCGTAAAGGACTTGTCTGGCCTGAAAAAGGGATAAAATTATACCGAATAAAAGGAATGGCCAAGCAAGGAGAGAGTGTTCAATCAAGGCACATCAATGAGAACCAAGAATGAGGGTGGTGGGGAACACTGGTGGCCCTCCTGCGGGATGATGAATGGTGGTGAAATAATGAGATAATTATAGTATGAATGGAGTGAATGGCTCATGTCAAAATGTGTAACAATTCGATGGCGACCGATGTGGCACGCAAACTGAGGCAGCAAAGTGTTAGGACACAATGTTGAAACTGTTCCTTATGAGAGCGAGAAATGATCTCGAGCATCATCACGAGCTCGGAAAATTGAATCCGATGATGTAAAAAGTGTCAAAAATGGGTAACGGTCGAGGTGGCACATGAACCGAGGCGACAGGGGGCATTTTGGAAAAAATACCTAAAAAATATGAGGGTGAGAGTTATAAATGATCTCAAGCATCATCAGGAGCATGGAAATATGAATCCGACAGTGCAAATGGTGTGAAAAATGGAGGTCATAAGGACTCCGGAATGGTCAGAGGAAATAACTAGGTTAAAAAAAATGGTTGCAAATAAAGGTGAGCTAACCAAGCCAAGGATGCAGTGGTGGGGAGAAATGATGACCTGCGGGGGAAGAATACTAGGTGTATAAAATCAAATCAAATATACAAATGATATGTGACCGCAAAAATGGTTGAGATCACGCATGTGAAAAAGGGAGCAGTGTTAATGACCTGCCCCCATGCTATGCGCATGGGGTTTGTGATTGTGGATCACATATGTGTTGGTTTAAACAATGGGATCATTGAAACAATGAGATAGATGTGATGGGGAAGGTTCAAAATGGTTGATCATGCCCCCTATCCCAGGGTCGAGGTAATCTATTATGCCCCCTAACTTAGAGGTGTCAATGTGGTGCATGATAATAGCAGGGTCAAGACCAGGAATTTTGGTGTAGGACCAGGCAAAGACATCGCGGAACTCTTGGAAAATGTTTTTGTACTCTCCGATCTCATACACAGTGCAAGAGGCTCCTAATGTAATCAGTTCAGGAGCACCAACTGGGGCAGAGATATCAACATGGATTGTGGGTGAGATATTGGCCATGTTACCTTCCTCGAAGGCATCGGGAGCGGGAAAGGGCTCTTTAAACCAGTCGACTTTGGTGGGGAGGAAATTTTTGGACTCAACCAAAAATTGGGTGGCTGTGGTGGGGGAGGGCTCTTCCGGGAGGAAATAGGAATCATGGTGCATATCCTCCCAGGGGTAATCAGGTGTAGTAAGAGCCTCGAGAATATCCTCATCATTGTGGAAACTTTGGGTCGTCAAATCGGCTGACGAGGGAGTGCTAGTAGAAGAGATCATATAAATGGTATTAATCTCTCCGGTTGGCGGGGATGCTAGGGGGTGGATCTCTTCAAAGGTGGGGGGAGCCGTCTCGAGGTCCAAGTTATTCATCTCATAGAGGGTGGCTCTGTAATCTGGGAGATCTGGACAGTGATGTGAGTAATGGTCGTAAATATCGCATATTGCACAAGGGTGGTTGGTACGCAGTGATTTATCATGAGGCTTAGGGGTAGGGTCGAGTTGGACAACCGGGATGTTAGAGTCATTGTCAAGCATTTGCATGTGCTCTTGTAATGCGTGTAATTGTGGACATTGATGGGTAGCCTGGCCCAAATCATCACACAATGAACATTTGGGAGGATCATGAAACACGGGGGGATTCTTAACCGGTTTGGGCAGGGGTAAAGTAGTGTACAGTTGTGGGTCTCTGCCCCCAGTGTGCTTGATAAGAGGGAATGAATTGGTGGATGAGGAAGGAGTAGTGACACCGGGACGTGGTTGACTAGTAGTGGTGATGGGTTGCACCAGTTGTAGGATGACATTTGGTGTTGGAGCGGAAACGGTAGGCGTGATGTACCATACAGGTAATCCTAAAGTTAAACCGGGGAAGTTGAGAGTAGCCATAACCGGGGCGCTTACTACTCTTGAAGGGGGGAATAGGAAGGGGATTGTATGGATGGGTGTAACACCAACATGACTAGGTACCAATGGTGGTTGGGGGAGCAAGGGCGGTTGATGATGGGGTGTTGGTGTATAGTGGGAAAGGGTACATAGGTCAGATATTTCGGTCACTGGTGACAAGGGTGGAATGGATTGGAATGTTGAGGTCATCGGCGTATCTGAGTAAGATCCAGGTCCCATTGAGGAAACCAACGAGTTAGATGCACCAGCAATAGGTTGTTCAACCATGGGAAGAACATTTTTGGGTGCAACGGGGGCATTGGGATCGTAATAGGTGAGTTGATCAACCTTGACCACACGTCCGTCATGGGGGAACATCATCGTACAAAAAATGGATGAGGCAACCGCCCACATGGCATACATGTAACTGCATCCAAGTAAGAGGTATAATCATCTTGGGCGTTGATGACCTCTATGTCAATGAGCACTATTTTACCAGTCAACTGGATGGGGACATTAGCTAAGAGACCTTGGCATTGAGCTGAACGGTCGTCGTAGGCTCGCAATGCAGTGGTGGACTGTTGGAGAGTAGGGGATCCCAACTTCTGCCAAGCGAATGTGGACATAACACATGTAGAGGCACCTTCATCGATGATGCACCGATGGATGACAAGATTCCGAATGGATACAAAAACTTGGAATGCTAATGTGGAAGGCAGGCGTGGTTCGGATTGGTCCAAATCAAGGCCATTATTCGTGAATCGGTTGGCTCAAGAACACCAATGGCTGAGAGCAAAGTCTTGTGCTGTGTAGGATAGTTTTTTAAGACTTATAATGCATAAATGGTTGCGGGGTACTGAGCTAAGTCATCTGCAATATTGTAATTAGACACGGCGCGAGCATTGGGGTTATTGTTGATGCGGCGAAGTGGGAAGCGAGGGGGTTTCGGGGTTCCATCTAATGGGTCTAGAGGTACTCGTAACGACTGATCAGTGGAAAGAGCGTTGGTGTTTTTGTCGGTGGGAGGAGCTTCAGGGGTGGAGCTGTATTGGTTCCGATGGGTTTTAAGGTTGACATCAGTGGATGACATCATTAACAAGTGATGGGTACCTAAATCTATCATGGGTTGATCAGGAGCGGCATAAGTGATTTGCTGTTGTGGTGGCACATTTCCTTGAGGGGGAGCTAACGGTTGAGTGTTCACCATGCCTTGGGTTGGTAAAGGGTTCTGTAACAACAAGGGTAGAATTTGAGGTGGTGGGGGGTTAGGTGGCACCGGAGGTGCCACGTGCCCTTGGAGGTGGGCATCATCAGTACAGAGTTGTCGAGCCTACTCCAAATGTGGGAAAGCATGTGTGTAATGGCCATAGACCCCGCAAATAGAACAAGGATGGTTCGTTCACAAATTAGGGTTCTTGGCTTGCTTGGGCAGCCTGTCGGGATTTTGGTTGGCAGGTGTCCCGTTATTATTGTTCGGGGGATTAGGGGGTTGGCCACCTTGGTTTGGAGGGGGGTTGTTCCCACAGTTACGTCCTTTGCTGCAGTTTTGCTGGCCTTGTTGGCATTGGTTATTTTGGTTGGGCTGCGTATTTTGTTGCGTATACACTTGCCTTTGGGTGGAAGGTGGGTTCTAGGGTTGTGCAAGTGCGGGAGCAAGCTGTGGTGGATAATAAGTGGGTGGAGGCGGTGAAGGTGCTGAAACTTGTGGGGGTTACTGGTACGTCTATGTGATGGGTTGTGGGTTTTCCACAGGTGCTTCCTGTGACGGATAATAAGCAGGGGGGGCTTAAGAGGATACAGGAGCTTGCGCGACCTGTGGGTGGTAATATGGCTGAGGTGTGACTGGTGGTACGCAAGCGACGGATGTATGGCTGAAGCACTGAGGTGGACATGAGGGTCCATGGTAATGGTGGTTATGTGCCATGGGAGCATACGAATTGGTTGCTCCAGAGTGGGATGTAGCCCGTGAAAGGTTGTGGCCATTGCTAGTACGTGCTATAGAAAAGGGTTGGTTATGCGAGGCAATACGGCCAATGATGCCATCTGCGGCATGGGATGCCCCCGACGCATCATTTCGAGAGGAATTGCAATGGGGGCGTCAGGTATAATGGTATATAGATAACCAGACTTGGCATAAATAAGGTCAAATTGTTGTGCTTTTAGGATGGCCTCTTCCTCGGACTGGGGTCGCTCAGATGCCACATCCTTGGCAATGACAGGAAGGAGAGATTTTAGAAACCAATCTAAGAAGATATGGTCATCTAACCTAATTTTGCACAGGCTTCGGCATCGACAGTACTCATGAATGTGGTCAGTGATGTGGGTGGCTGTATTTTGTCTGCAAGACAGTAGGATCTCAACTCCCACGTCTTAGTGGATAGGTAACTGAAAGAACTGCAGGAAGGTCGAGGTGAGGGAAGTAAAGGTGGCATGGGTCCCATGGGGCTACTTAATGTACCATTTGGCTGCAGAGCCAGTGAGAGTGCGTTGTAACAAATGAAGGAAGATAGAGTCGTCCACTATGGATTTAGAGGAACACCATAGATGGAAGGACATAATGTGGTTCTGGGGGTCTTCACCTACCTTGCCCTCAAACTTAAGGACATCTGATGGGAGCTTGGTGGGCATGTGAGGCCATGCAAGGTCGTGTCTGATGGGATCGTTGGTCAGTCTCGCCAGATCAGGAAGGTTGAGACTAGCCATGAATGGAAAACTATTAGAAGGATGTGACATACTGGTGGTCGTGACCACGCTGGGGCCAATTCCCCCAAGTTTAGGGGTTGGGTTCAGGTTGGGGATGTTGCCCCTAGGTGGAGGAATGAAGGTGGTATGGGATGGTCTTGCGTCGCCAAGGGTAGCGTGAGTCACTAGTGGAATTGGGTTAGGTATGCTAGCCTTTGGAATGGGCACAGTGATCGGAATGGTGGGTGTGGGCCCCATCGAGGGCATACCCAAAGCGGGTGTGGTAGCTGGGGTGGTGGTGGATGCTCCACCAATGGTCCCTACAAAGAAAGGGTTGGATGTCGTGCCAGCCATGGGGCTGGTTGGTGCAGTGTAAGTGGGGTTTTTGGACTCTACCTCAGAATCAGATGTAAAATAAGGGGCGTCAGGGCCAGGGGACGGAGCTCTTTGTCGTATACGAGTGGAGTCGAGTGATGAAGCCCTATGTCTATGACGGGTGATGTCAAGTGAACTGTGTTACGGGGGCTCGCCTCAGAGGCACCGAGAATATCTCAGGGATTCAATGTTTGCAGATGGTGTCAAGTATCTGGGGGTTGTGTTGAGTGAAAAAATAGCTCAAAAAGCCTAATGCAACCGAGTGTGCAGAAGGAGAGCGCAAAAAATACAGCACTCAGGCCAACAACCGGCTCAAAACACCTACTGTAATAGCTATGCTACAATAAGCAGAGTGTCAACAACAATGGTCAGAATACCAACAAGCAGCAGGTTACCTAAAAAATAAAATAGTGGACTTGCTAGACCAACGGGAGGTAAGGGAGCATGAAAACACCTAGCTAAATAGTATTCTAACTCAGCCAGACATATCCTATGCAAGGTGATGAAATCCAAGTCAGACAATATGGATAGTAGAGCCAAGTGGATAAAGATATCCCCCTATCGGGAGGGACACCGGGTAAGACAATCCTAGAAGAAAGGCAACTAAGATACCCTATTCATGACACGTCCAGAAAGGTGAATCTGTAGCTCCGGTCCTATCACCATGTGGGCCTAAAAGGAATCACCACACGCAGACCAACGAGTAGGTAGCCTTCAGTTACTGAATGGATTGTGGTATTCCACTCAGGCCTCCAGAACCAGTCTGGCTACTTCAACCCTCCTGAGGGAGAGGCCCTCTAATAAACTGGTTGTCACTGTGCCAAAAAATACTAGGGGATTTTGGTTCTATAATGGACAACAACTATGTCTCAAGTGTAAGCAACCGAGGGGTGTTATTTGGATGCTTATCCCCCCTGTTGTACCTAACTACAATATTCTTATGTGTTCCCCAAGTGGGGTTAGAATGTTTGTTGTGTTAAGTAGTATTTTAAGGCTCACTTGAATTAGGTGATAGAGTGTGTGCGTGTGAGGTAATGAACCCAATCAAAAGTGCCACAGGGTGGGCAACTTTCAACCAATAATAATAATAATGCAGAAATTAAACTTGTAATGCAAAATTTTCTTTTTTCAATTGAAATGCTTAAACTTTAAAAAAACTCTGTAAATGGAACAGAAAGCAAACTGCAGAAAAAGGCTGTAAGTATGGCTGCAAACATAATAGGTGGCGGTGCAGATGTAGAAAATACTGCAGCAAAGTTTTGGGTTCAAAAAAGGGTAAAAAAGTGCAGAAAACAGATCGTGGGTCTATGGCGAAATTGAGCGGCCAGATCACGGGAAACAGGCTGAAAGCTGCAGGGAGATCGCAGGAAACAGGATGAAAGCCGCAAGGAGATCGCAGGAAACAGGCTGAAAGCCGCTGGGAGATCGTAGGAAATAGGCTGAAATACATGGAGAGATTGCAGGAAATAGGCTGAAAGCCACGGGGAGAGCGCAGAAAATAGGCTGAAGGCAGCAGGGAGATCGTAGGAAACAAGATGAAAGATGCGGGGAGATCACAGGAAATAGGATGAAAGCCGCAGGGACATTGCAGGAAACAGGCTAAAATCCGTGGGGAGATCATAGGAAACCGGTTGAAAGCCGCGATTGGATTGCAGCTGTGAGGAAAAAATACGCGATTTTCGCCAGCAAACCCAATTGCCGAAAAGGTCAGCCGAAAGGGGAAAACAGAAAAATGCTTGCAGAAAATAAAACTTTTAAAAATTATAACCAGAAACTCAAAGGAACACTAGGGGAGTCACCAAAACTATAGCTAGGGTTTTCACCCTTACTTGTGCAAATGAGAACCTACTAAGGAGAAGGGCCTCCTTAGTAGTAGTTCAATAAAACAATAAAATATGACATTAAAGCAAAGTAAACTTAAACTAGCATGTGCATCAACAAGAAATAAAAGATAGTAATATGA
This sequence comes from Larix kaempferi, assembly GCA_027924585.1. Classification (NCBI taxonomy): domain Eukaryota; kingdom Viridiplantae; phylum Streptophyta; class Pinopsida; order Pinales; family Pinaceae; genus Larix; species Larix kaempferi. The sequence continues at coordinate 41,009,878 of BSBM01000456.1, forward strand.
TAAGAATTTTCTTTTGTATTAGATTTAGCTCAAGTGTTGAGGTTGGTGAAGCTCTTGCAGTAGTCCAGGAGGGATGCTTCCAAGCTCCCAAGGGTTGCTTCTCCTTCTCCAAAGTGTTTTGGATATGGGCCAAAGGGGCACTCAAATGGGAAAGACTAGCTCAAATGGTAAGCTAGGGTTTCAAGAATGATTTTGGAAGAGTGAGGATAGGGAAGATTGTGGATATTGAATGGGGAGCCTCCATCACCTATTTATAGGTTTTTTAGTGGTGGAGTGTTGACCCATGGTTTTGGGAACCATATGGTTTAGGTCAATTGTATAGGGTTTTTGCTTCTTTTTTCCCTCTTTTTCCTCTTTTTTATATTTTTTATTCCCTTTTTAGAGGGTTTTTCCTATTTTTAGAGAAAATTTATATTATGTTGGGGGAAAAGGGGGGGGGTTTGGCCTTTTGGAGGCTTTTTAATGGTCTTTTAAGGTTTTGGAGGAAAATATGGTAGGAAATATAGACAAATGAGTCATGTAATGAGAGAGATGAGGTAGTGAGATCTTTTTGGGTGTTAACAACCATATGGTCATTATTATATCATTGAGAAGCTTTGTCGATCATTACTAATGCAATTATTGAGATCCTTTTCTTTGGCAGGTCATGAACATACGATCCTAGAAGTTGTCTTTTAAGTCGTTTTAAGCTCTTGTTTTGACTATGAAAAACTAAACAAGATTGTCGAGCTGACTTGCTCTCTTCAAGCTCGTTAAAGGAATTGAAGTTCCATCCGCTTAGGTATAAGTTTAACCCTTTTCCGAACCTTTGGAGATTACTTATAGAAATAGAATACTCTAGTCATATGTGGCTAGAAGAGTTCTTCTCTCATTGTTTTAAACTTTTTCAGGGGAGGAGACTAACTATACTAAAAAGGACCTTTTGGAGCCTTCTTTAGGGTTTTCAGGCTCTCGAAACATGAAAATACCAAGCGAGCACTCACCTACTCAGGCCCGATGTGAATACCATGAGAGGGTATAATAGAGGATTGTTTAAGTTTTTCAGACTCTATAAACAGGAAAATACCGATGAGCATTAACCTACTTGGGCTCGATACTAAAATTCACAAGTAGTTGTATGGAGTTATTGTTTAATTTTTTTAGACTCCTTAAAATTGAAAACACCAGCGAGCAAGAACAGATCTCGGATCGATGCTAAAATCCAGAGATCAGTACTATAGAGTATTCTTCTATCTCTTCTTTGAACTCTGTAAACAATGAACAAGGTCCTGAGTCTTCCTCTCATGGGCTCGTTAAACGTTTTACATGGTTGGACTTATTGAGTTTTCTATATTTCTTGGACTCATTAAAACCACAAGAATGAAATTCTTTTACCAAAAAGAATAAGGTATAAGAAGGGTATATCATATCTTTTTTAGTTGTAAAGGTATTTAACTCAGTCATGTCCTTAAAAACAACACCTACTTGAGTCTTTCATGTCAGTTGGGTTTTAGTTTTTTATCTTAGGGTGAACCTCATCCTCGAGTTTTTACTCCCCCAGTTGGTTATTCTTCCAACTATATGGAGGGTTTGTCAATGTCTCCTACATTGCAGGCTTATATCACTTCCTCTTTATGTTGAAAACTACCTAAGCCACTTTGTGCCGTGCTCACTGTTCAAGGATACAACCTGCGTCGACCATTCTGCAGTTTACCTTGACTTAATGTGTCGGCCATCTTGGTGTTAGTTTGTTTCATCTTGTTACTTGTCCTACTCCACATTAGCTCATACATGTGAGTGTTCCTCATGTTGGATGATGGAGGATGCATTAATGCCTCCCTTTCAGTGGACTTCTTCCCATCAACATCAACTCATTATTCTCTGGGAATGAAGTTTAGAGTTTCGATTAGTACCTTGGGGATTGTAGTCATCAGTGGCAGCTTCCCTCGCTGTTGATTAAATGGGAATATATCAATGTCTCTTATTTGACAGGTTCCTCAAGTGTTCGACTTCAAGTCCTCTTATTCACACTTGTTGGATCGTACTAGGTACCTTGGACCCCATTATCATTATCGATGGAAGTCCTCGTGTTTGTTAACGGTATACATCAATGACTAGTAATCAAATGATACCCCCCATGTTCGACTTCAGCTCATTTATTCGCATGGTTAGGGTTTGTACCTTGGGTTGTTTGGATGAAGACCTTGGGCCTATGATAGCATCACCTTGTTTATGTTATCACCCACGCTGCGCAAGACTGACCCTCACTCATTTTGGCTCTTCATGAGACATAGATCCAGCTTGTTGTTATGGCTATGATATCTCATTTTGACATGGATCCACACTTGTATTTCAGTGGCCATGCTCTATATATACATCTCCTAGTTATGTATCGGAGATCATGCTACACATATATATGATGTCAAGATTGTAATTGCTCGCTGACCTTGATCGTTGTTTCAGGTGTTTTTTGTGACTTGGTTCTGGGGTTTCTTGCTCCTCCTCTGACTTGGACTTATAATGTATTTAGGCCATCGTTTCCCTTTGACCTCACACATTAGGGGGAGTATGTTATAGGTCAAATCTGCACTTCTCCGTTCGTGATCATAGTATGTTGTCGATCACACAAAAGGACAATATGGATTGAAGAGCTAGATTGTCCTAGATGATGTATGGACTGAATTCACCCTCTTCAGTTGTGATTTTCCCTGATTTACCTGATATTTTGACATGTGCACTACTCTTTGGCTTGTAAAATAGCACACATCTTCTAGTATGCCCTACTTTCCTTAAGGGAAACCAACGCACACCTTGGAAAGTTGCAGGCACTTGTTTCAAAACACTAAAGTTGCACCCTGTGCGCTACTATGCCTTGAGAAACTCACGCACATCTTAAGATGACATAAAAAATATATTGATTTGATGAATTGGGATTAGTTGAAGTTGGTTCTGCAACTTCCCCAACCTCCCAATCCAACCACCTCTCTATTACAATTACCTACTTTGTCCCATAAATACAAGGAGGATCCATGAGAGAGGGACCTAGAAAGTATGCATTAAGGGTTGTTACACTGGAGGAAATTCCCAAGTCATTGTAAAGAGAAAGAGCCCAGGACGCGGTTGCAGAAACATCTCGACACATTAGGTATAATGTACTGATTCATGTTTCTTTGACAATAAAAAGGTCGAAATACCCTTCCTGTTCCAAATAAGATGTCTATTAGATTGTATGTCTATTTGGCTTAGTATCTGATTATATTTGATGTTAAATTAATTTCTGATTTCATCATATTTATATATAGTCAAGATACGCTGAGGAAGGTATCATTTCTGTTGCAGGTTCATCAAGCGGGAGATCAAGTGAAAGCTAGGACCGGTCGTCGAGTAAAGGTATGTCTTTCGATATCTCGATCTCTGTCAATTGTAAGAACTAGTTGTAACATAATTAATGTATTTACCTGTCAACCCCACCCAGTTGGTAGTGTACATCTCTGCACTATAAGGTAGAAATCCTGAACAACATAGGGATTGGAGTTACCTCTTTACCAATCCAGTGGAGTGACTTCATGATCTGCGTGCATCTCCTGGAAGATACTTCATGCAATCTGCTTTGCCAGTTTTCTAGTCCTGCATCAGAGTCTAAGATGCAAGAGTTGTCACAGCACCAGCTGAGCGTTCCATCCGCAGTTGGATTAGTATAATCAACAGCATTCATTGTCATCTTGTAAATACAGTCCAAGTCATGAGCTCGGGATTCCTCTTGAATTGGTTCCACATATCGTTCACCCTGCGAGTGGTCCAATGGCGGGATGACCCTTATATCATTTCCTTCAAATATTATTTTCATGGTTTTAAAGTTGATAATGGTGGAGTTAGTCATTGCCCAGTCGATACCCAGTAGTGCCGAAAAAGGATGGCTTTCATCGACGATTTCAATCACATCGAAATCTGCATAGCTTCGTACTCCATCAATGTCGACAATGGTGTTGGGTAACCTCCCCAAAGGTATAACTATCCCTTGATTGGACATTCTTAACTGTATAGGTGACCACTGTAACTTTGGTTTTCCCTTCTGCTGCCATATCTACTTTGTCAAGACATTTACTTCGGATCCTAGATCAAGAATGATGTCATCCATCTCATAGTCTCCAACCTGTGTAGTGAACCTCATTTCCCTTCCTGTTCTTTTGGGACTCCTGGTGTTATGGACTGAGCCATGGGAAAACCCCTTCTCACTTAGTGGCTCATACTGATTGAGTAGTTTTTCAAATTCCACGATAGCATATGTGCTCTTCAATAAATTGATGCAGCTCCGTAGGAACTACACAACATAGGTACCTATATCTGTTGCAGTGTTCGTGTGATCATATGCTGCTGGCATATCCTCTATTTGCGGTACTTAACTGCGCAACGGGATTCTCGTTGACTCAGGTTCTGACTCTCTAAGGATATCCCACACTTCTGTAAATGATCCTTTATTTTTTGTAGCTCCAGACCTGGTGTTCTCCTAGCATCTTTTCTAATCCATACTGGTTCACCAGGAGTCTGCTTAGGATAGTGCGTTCCCGAAGTCAAAGGTTCTGCACCTCCATCTCTTCCTGTATCAGCGCCACTGCGCATTACCACATTTATACTCGGATTTGCAGTTCTTCTCTTTGTTGCGATCAACTAAATGTTGGGGTTTGGCAGTTCTGTCCTTCTTCATTTCTACATTTCTACCTCTAGGACATGACAGTCTTCAATAACATGATCAAATGATTTACAGTAACTGTACTTAGTGCATGGGTTGGTACAATCTCTAGATACATGACCTGGCTAGCCACAGTTATAGCAAATTACCTGGCTGCGGCCTCTTCCTTGGGCTGGGCCGACATTTCTTCCTCTCCCGCAGTATCCACCACCATGGCCTCTATATCCACCCTGATCATAGTGAGCATTCTCTTAATTTGGCTGATTTTCTTCTTGGACACAGTACATTCTAGCACCTCGCATTGCTTCCATATCTCACTTTCTTTCATTCATAAGCTCATATGCGTGATAGTTGGATTCGTCATGTCCAACTGACTTACAGAAATTGCAATATAAGTTTTTAGGTGTCTTTATGTATTTCTGTATTAGAGAATAGTCCTCAGGTCGGTTTCCTATGTTTCTACAGATTTCACACCATGGTGCCTGGCTTTGATTCATTGAGTTCGGCGCATCACTGTTGAGATAATCTTGAAATAAGGGGAATTTTCTCTGGTGTGAAATTCTACCTTACATCTTGTACACTAGACTTCATGCCTCTGTTCATATCTTTGTTCCTTTCCATTCTTCATACCTTGCAATTCTAATGTCAAGGTGGTTAACTGGTTCTAGATCTGAGACATTCCAGAGCTAGTCTCACCGATCGACGAAGCCTATAGCTTCATCACGATTTCTAAGGCCTCTTCCTGCGATGCAACCTTCTGCTGCATCAATGGTTGTCTGATATGAGGAAACATCGCAGCGATGAACCATTCCTATTGCTGTTGCCGAGCTATAACAAAGCTCACTTGGTCTAACAATGTCTTAAATTTTGGTCAAATTCCCAAACCGTTTCGGTAGGTTTCTGCTTAATTTCTTTTAACTTTGTTATGCACTGTGACTCTGATTTTGTTTTTTTAAACTCTGCTATGAGTGCAGCCTTGATGTCGGCTAGGTTTCTCGACTGTTCCTGAGAATATTTCATAAAGCAATGTAAGGCTATGTCTCTGAAAGTACTGATGAGTTGCGCTCTCTTCATAGCATCATCCTTAACTTTCTTTACACTCCATACAACTTCACATAGAAACCAATGCTGATTAGGGTCTTCTAGACCCGTTCCTTTGAATATCGGCAGTTTTATATCGTTATCTGTCATTCTCCTTCTTGGTTGTGGAGCACCTTGAGTAGTGCTATGATTCTGCGTGGGGTTCTGAGTGGAAAAAGTAAAGGTAGTACTTGGAATAGTGCTAGGGATACTACTTTGTGGAATATTATGATACTGGGTATTCTGAACTAGAATAGTCTGAGTTGGAATGGTCTAAGCACCCGCTCCTGCGGTGCTACCAGTATTGATGTTTTGTGGGCTGTACTGTGCTATGCTCACAGCGGATGGGTTCTAAGATAGGGGAGGCGCGGTATTTGCAACTGGTGGGTTCTGAGGCATAATAGGGTGGATGGTGGCTGAAAACGGCGCAGTCTGATTTGTAAGGTCACATGGGATTTCGGTATTCACGCGGAGTCCAGGTCCTCAGAGATTCTTTCCTTTATTAAACTTATATCTCTTTCCACTTCTCAGATTATGGGTTTCTTCGTTAGAATCACGATATGTAATTTCTACCATGACAGATTAAAAAATATTACTACATTCTTAAAACGCATTTCTCAGCTAAAAGCATTTTAATGTATAGACTAAGATTGTTCAGGTACTTACCTATGAATCCTTTGAAAAAGTATGCTTCAGCATGGCTGTAGGATTTCAGTGTGTCTACAGCAAATTCTGTTACAAATCCTTCAAGTATGCTAACAACCAAGAAATCGACTGCTCCCAACAATGGGTTGTCTATTGCTTTTAGCTACGTAGTGAGCTCTGGAGTCCACTCTATAAATACTCCCCCTGAAAATAGTTTTTCCTCTCTGTGAGTCGTGATATCCACTCGTGCAACTCGTTTACAAATGAAGCCCATAATATCTCGTGGATATCTTTCCACAAATATCTGTTCAACCACTCTACTTCAAATAGATGTGGGTGTCTGTTCTTTTTCTTTTCAAAAGCTCTTTTGGTCTTATCACACCAGTCCCAGATCTCTATCTTTTCGGGAAGCCAATTGTCTGAACCCAATGGCAACTGGTATTCTTTGTCACACATTACTTTCCAAATACACTATCACATCACTGAGTCTTAGCATGGAAATGAAACCATTTGTTGGTTGTATGTAATTGATCTAGAGGTTTCCAATGTAGACACAGGTACTTCGCAGTTCAAAAAACCAACAAAAACCATATTCACCAGCCCTTTCGACAACAGACTATGAGCAGCCTGAGGTCTCACCTGAGGTGAAGCTGAGGGGGTGGTTGCCGAATCAGGTTTCCACAACCTGGTGATGCGAGTTTCAAAGAGATGGATGGGCAGCACAGTAAAGGACTCTTGCTACGAACAAAAGACTGCGTGAAGTCTCTACTTCGTGTCGGACACTTCAACAAGCAGAGGCGCTTGCGCAACCAATGCATCCAAATACTGCGTGGTATGGGATACTTCCTGCATTACGATGATAAGCTATTAATAGCTTACCTCGTAGCACTCACAATGGGTCAACGTGTCAGCTAGACCACACATCCACTTCAAGACTTTATCAACACTAATCAACCTTACTTAGCAATATTATCCATTCAACGACACTTAGGTTATTATCATTATGGTATATGTAAGTGAATGAAACATACAATACTGTGTGCTCCAATGCTACGCTCAAATCCAGTGCTTACTATGTGATTATCCAACAGATTCATGCATTTAAAGACTTAGAAGTGCAGAATACTTAACATTCATCCACATATGTATTACTTAACATATTATTCCCATCATTCCTGCGGCGAATACATATAAAATAAATCACATAATAGATAATTGTGGTATTAAACATCCATACTAAGAAAATGAATAGTTGCAAAGCACAAAACAATCACACTACTTAGAATTTAATGCGGTTCACCCTCCGGATGGAGGCTACGTCCACACGAACTGTTGTTAAATTAGTCTTTGGGAAGGGTACAATAGTTCTTATACTGCGCACCCAGCTGTTGACTCTCTTCTCTCTTAGATAGGTCTTTGCGCACTCAGCTACAGAGCCTTTACAATAGCACTAAGCATAAAAGATGCAACAATATTCAAATCTTAACAAAATGAAGAGTTAGAGTTAACCCTTTCCCATACAAAATTGCCTTATTTATAGATCATGCCCGTAGGTCATCTCTTTACAATCTACAAGAAAAACCCTTATGTTTACAAAACTGTCACGATTTCCCCAAAATCGGACTTCTGGCTCCTGGTAGCGAATATTCCATCATGGAGGTCTTCCCTGCATGCTTCATGTCGCTATCAGCCTTCCTGTTACGCGCATGCCAATAGGTCGCTTTGACCAAGCCGTTCTTCCTCTAATGGTCTCGTGCGACTGGTTCAAGTAGTGGCATCTTTTGCGTGTGCGACCAGTCGCTTTCTTCCCGATTTGCTCATGCCCATTGCTTAGCACTTCTTGAGCATCTTTACAAAAAATAGACCACCGATGGTCTAACCGAAATACGTGCCATCTTCCGTCTAGCACTTTGCTTTGTTAGAATCCCATGGACTGGGGACTTCGCAGCACTGCCTCCTGGAAGCACTGACGCTCGCAGCTTCCTCCAATGTTGCGCTGCGCGCAACTTCGTAGCATCCCAAAACTTGTACAAAAAAGTACTTCAAATGAACTGTGCTCAGCTCCGCAGTTCCACAATCCTTCTTGCACAAAATTTCCCCACTTGGGCCAGGCCCAACAGTTTCATCTCAATGCCATCTTGGAATATTGATCTTGTTGTTTAGACTTCTCTTATCTCTTATGGTCATCTCTACCCCTTCTTCATTGACTTCTTCCCATGTTACACTAGATCTTCTACAAACCCATCTACAAACAATGTCTAGAATTGGTATAATTGATCAAACAAGTGATTTCTTCATATTGTTATCATTTTTGTATTTATGTTTTTTAAATTTACTCTATATGGATTCTTGGGTTATTTAACATGAATATAACATTGCTTATTAATGTTTATAGAGAGGAACAATGGAAATATTGTCACTATTCTAAGGTATCTACATAAGGTCTCTCACTCAAAGGGAAGAGGTGGAAAACGCGCTAAAAATTTGGACGAATCACACCAAAAGTTGCAAACGTGTAGCAACATGACGGAATTATGATGCAGACCCACCCAGAAGCAAATCGACAGTGGAAATGGGTTCCCGCACTAGAATGTGCACGGTGGTTAATCTTGGAAAAGGTGCAGCATAAATTAAACCACTTACCACGTGGAAAGCGTTGGTGGAGTCCGCTATGAAAAGCGGTTAAATTTAAACCGCTCATCACAAGTTCTAAAACCACCTAAGCATATGTTCTATAAAAGGTTTGTTCGAAGTTTTAAAAAATTGTTTTGTCGCTTCTTTCCTGGAGGAAAAGAACCCACGGGAAACATGTCGTTGTCTTCGTCAACTGGAACAACACCCAAGAAACTCACTTCATAGGTAGCTCAAAACCCTCATCATTTTGATTTTGTGTCTCAAATGGAGAAAACCCAAGACTTTCTTCCCTTCAATGAAAGTTCAGATGAAAACAAGAAGCTTGTATTTGACAAGTAAAGAGATATTTTCGACCCTTTTTTGTCTGTGTGTAGTATTTCACAGTCTAAGGAGAAATTAATGGAGTTTAAGTTGCAGGGAAAGGAAGTATTTAATGTTTTTGGTTCTTTTCTGTACTATTTTTGTGTCAAACAAACCCTACACTTCCATGAATTTGTGTGTTGGTGTGAAGCGAATTATTCACTAGGACAAAGGGTAATCATTAATGTAGAAACAACCAAAATTCTATGTCGAGTAAATGCGCAGACTGTCCGTGAGGTTCTACGTTTACTTGAAACATTTCCCAAAATCCCTGAGTTGTTTAACGAAGAAAATTTGGCAAAGTTTTATAGAAACTGAAGTCCTTTAGAAAAGACAAGTTTTTATTACAAGTCTTGAAAGATGGTCAGTCGCATGAAAACATATCATTCCCTTTGAGTATTGATGTCTTTTAGCGATATACTCAGTTAGTTTTTTCCTTGTTGAGTCAAATTTTAGGTCTAGATAGTGATAAGTCAATCACGGAAGTTATGTTAGGTTTTTTTCTCCAAGTAATTTCACCAGAGTCACAGTCGAGTCAGGTGTGTTGTTTTAATTTTGATGAATTCCTAGTTGAACCAACTCATGGCCAGTTGAATCATTTCCGATATCAGTCATATCTCTTGAAGCTGATCGCGTGTTCAAAAATTTCGGAATCCAAGTTTCTTGGTACCATCTCTTCTCATGACCTTCTTAAACAGGTCAATATTTTTGAGTTCACCCATAAAATCATCGTAGAATTTTATAGATTTTTTTTTAATGCTAAAATGCCTCGAGTGTTAGAAGAAATGAAAGAAACTTTGTAGCCTACACAAGAAGGCCAAACAGGTGATTGGTTCTTATATAGAGAACATACTATAATTAGGGTGTATGGTTTTATTGGAGCACCATCTCTGTTTCCAACCTTTTTAACAATGAAGGTTTTTTCCTTGGAATTTATTAGACAAAGGTTGCATTCAGAAGAAGAACATTTTTGTGCTTTCAAAAAAGCATCAGATGTGAAATTCCCTCTTAAAGTTGGTCCATTCATCATTAAGAATTAGGAAGCCCTCTCTGTAGTAGAAAAATTACTAAAGATTATGGATTTCCAAGAGGTTGAAAGGATTAATTATGATCCTCATCAAATTATTTCGCAAAGGATACATCAAAATGGAAACAAGGATTTTGATCATCAAACAGTAGAAGGATTGAAAGAAATGATAAATTTATTCAAATTTGAACAAGATAATAAAGAGGCGAATATGGAACAAATAGGCAATTTGGCAATGCTGGTTCAAACACTAGTTTAATCTGATATCACTAGTAAGAGAAGTATTTCAGAAGTTGATAGTATGGAATTTGATCAAGAAGTTTCAAGGAAGAAATCAAAAGTGGAACGGCATAAGGAAATGATTAGTATGGAGGAACGGGATTCAATTGTTCCAGAAAAAACTAGCTTGATTTCACTGCCACTTGCAAAAATAAAGTAATATTGTTTTTGAAAAATAAAGGAATCTGGAATTAACTCTTAGTATAAGTCCATATTCGATGTCCTTCCACAATATACATCAAAGAGAAAGCAGTCTTTTGAAGAAACTAAAAAATTGTACCCTCAAGTAAGATTGCTAGCAGAATAAAATTTTTGCCTTCTTACAGTGATGGATCCAGGAAGAAACACTATAAGGTTTGTAGTGGTGAACAATGAGAATTTCTGTAAAGGGAGTTAAGATTGATGCGATTAATATACCAGATAAGTTTCAATTGCATAAACAAACAAGAGATGTTCTGTATTCTGGTTTATTGCAATTCACTTTAAAAATTTATAAATTGCAATCTGTGATAGCAAAGTTGGAGAGTCAACTGATGCAAGAGAAGCCAGAAAACAAAGAAAATTTGATCTAGATCAAAAAACTACAAGTGGACCTTGTGACCGTGGGAGCAGATCCAGGGAACAACTAGTGTACCAAAAGGCTCATTGATGAAAAAGAAAATACCATTCAAACTCTCAAGAAAAAATTGAAGGTTTCAAATAATCAACATGTGCAATCTCTAGAGTTGACAACATTACAACAAGAAAAGGAACCCATATATCAAGAAATGATGGATCAGAAAGGTAAAATGTTAAAGTTACAAGATGAAAACCATGTTTGGGAAAAACAAAGGATTGAATTGTTGTCACAAATTTCATTGTTGAATACCAATCAGATTGAAACTATGCAAGCGCCAGAGAAGCGAGGGGATTAATATATATGTATGGATGAAGGACAAATGGAAAAGTACTCCACTGAGGAACTGACCAGTTCTATGTCACAAATTAGTCTAAAATATGTAGAGATAGAAGAGTTGAAAGCGGAAAACCAGAAGTTGAAAGAGGAAGTTATTCGAAATTCTGGAGCAAATATAAAGGCTTTGCGTGATAGAAATCAACTACAAAAGAAAGTTGATGAATTAAAAGATAAATTGATAGGTCGGCTTCCATTACACGGAGCTAAACACCTCATATGGGATGTGATATCAGTGGAAGTCCCCAAATTCTGGTCTTATTTGAATTTTATAGCAGATAAAGATCCTATAGAAAACATAGCTCTCCAGAGGTGTAAAGTGGCAAATGAGACATTACGCAAAAGGCCTTTAGAAATAACTCAAAATACAGTCATTTTGTTAAAAACTCTAACCCAATTAGATATGTAGAGTTTTGGATTCAAAGACAGACGATCAATCATCATTTCGACAAGAAGAGTTATTGGCAAGCATGATCATGTTAAAGAAGTAGAAGACATGGCGCAACGGATGGTCCTTGAAGTTCAAAATTTTAAGGAATTATTTCTGGGGCCTTTTGAATGTGGTCTACCTTCTTTTTGGAGTGTCGATGGAAAATTAATGACTCAAGAAAATTATCACAATTTGATAGTACAGGCTCGTATGGATCACTCGAAATTTGAAGGTTTGGTTGAAGGATTAACTGGAAAGACAATAATTGATAAATTGACCAATAATTTTGAAATACTTGAACAATTTGTAATGATTAAGAAGGGTTTTCCAAATGTATGTTACACAAAATGCATAGAATTGGAGGTGATGGTGAAAGAAATGATGGATTATGAAATCCCAACTCAAGAGCAATGGAAAATTGTTGAAATATTTGGGAAACCAAAACACAGGTTATGTCAGGAATAAATATGCAGGTGTCTTAATTTTAAATGACAATGCAGTTCCTTTGTTAACTACTCGAGTGTTACATCAGACAGATTTCTTTGAAATTTCTTTTTTTAGCGAAGAATTCAAAGAATGTTTTGTATAAATTCTGATTTTACAAAGTAATAGGGGTTGGATCTGAAGCAGAGATTCATATGTTGTTACTTTCTTCAGTCTTTTAATTTCTCTTTTGTGAATGTATTTCGTGTTACACCATCTTATAGCCTTACCTCATAGTTGACTGTACTATCTGAGTTAGAATTCATTTTATATGCTCTAATCCAGACATTTAAATATTTTCAATGTTCTTTCTTCCAAATTAATGCAAAATTCATCCTAGAACGGAGATTGGCTAAGTTATAACATATAAACAATATTTATCCCGACTTCCGACCTCCGACAAGAAGGATATATTGCCCCATCATTTATTATAAAATTGTGAACAACTATATCCAACCATTCACCTGTATCCAGAATAGTGAACACAAGAAGGATTGACCGACCCTTCTTGTAGTCTAGAACTATTTTGAACAGAATACTGGGTAGAAGAAAGGTCGTCCGACCCTTCATTTATGAGCGAATTGTAAAAATATTCAACCCACCTAAGCTGGGACAACAATTGCAGACTTCTACTTCCACAATGAATAGTTGGGATCAGTATATTGGCTAAGCTATAACATATCAACAATATCTACCCCAACTTGCGACAAGAAGAATTGGCCACCTCTTTGATTAGTAGAGAACTGTAGACACCTATATGTTACAATTCACCTCTATCTAGAGTGGTGAACACAAGAAGGATCGACCGACCCTTCTTGTAGCCTAGAACTATTTTGAACATAATAATCAGCACAAGAATGGTCAGCCAACCCTAATTGTACCCTGCATGACAATTTCATCGCCTTTTCCAAAGACACAAATATATTGCCGATTGCAGATACCTAGATTTCTTAAAACATTCCATCAATTCCGCTATCCCTCAACCCACAATGCAGATTGCGGGATGGGACAACAATTCCCAACTCTTGACTTCCGCAGTAAATAGTGGGGAATGAATATTGGAAAAGTTATAACATATAAACAATATTTATCATGAATTCTGACCTCCGACAAGAAGGATCAGCCGCCCCTTTGTTTAATATAAAAATTGTGAACACCTATATTCAGGAGTTCACCTGTATCCAGAATGTTTAACACAAGAAAGATTGGCCGACCCTTCTTGCAGTCTAGAACTATTATGAAATGAATACTTGGTAGAAGAAGGGTTGGCCACCCCTTCATTGCATGGGAATTTTTAACAAAGGAAAGGTAGCCATTTAGTTACAGTCAAAATGCTTTGGCCTAGTGGAAAAGAACAAATAATAAACAATCCAATCAATACTCTTTAATACGTTTTGTTTGTTATCTCTGTATGATTTGTAGAGCTTGTTGTACAATAATTGTCCAAGTTTAATTAAGGTTTCCATCTATTCAATGCATGTAAATTCCATTTTTAATACCAGAAATCTTTTCAAATTATCGAGTGGCCTGCATATACTTTTGTCCAAATATTCAACCTCCGAAGGAGAGGGTGTCAATTCATGTATATGAAGAATGGTGAAAACTGAAAGAAGAATGAGCACAATAAGGGTCGGTCGACCCTTCATTCATGGGATAAATTTATACACAACAAAACCCCTTTCACTGGCCCCTTCAGCATCACCTTTTAAATAGGTTGAATTCTAATCCGAAGTGAATATGGGGGTTGCATAATCAAGATTCTCTTAACCATGGCGATGCAGAGATGTCATTACGATCTTTGCATAATGTTCTATTTAACATTAACTAACTAATGGGATAGAACACCAGATGACTTCACACTTGGCATCTATCGCAGTATACAGAACTATGCTAAATCTCTATTGTATTAACCAGTTCGCTACGAATTCGTCAAACTATGTGTTTCTTCTTCACAATCACGCACTTGTATTCCAATTAATCAATGTGCAATTACCATTCACATACATATCAATTAAGTACAAAAACTCACATAAAATTGAATACAAAACATGTAATAAAGTGATACACATAAACAAGAAGGATCGACCGCCTCTTCTATGATGATCGCTCGTTCTATGATTGATCCTTATCTCAAATGACTATAAAATGTGCATTCAATCTCTCATGGATAATGCTCTTAGATTTGTTCTTAATCAATCAATTGATTTTGAAAATGAGGGGTCGTTCCTTAACAATCAATTATTGGCATGAACATTTGCATGTATACATTGAATATTAAAACGCTAATTTATAATTATATACATTGTATGCATTGTTATATTGACTGTTTTGCAGATAAAGCGAGGTTGCGTTGTTGAGCCTCAATAACTACCAGGAAATCCCTTTCTTTGAATTGATAAAAGATCACCACCTTAAGCTATTTGCAAATGGATGGTATGTTGAGATGGAAGAACTAGATAATTTGTACCCAGATTTATATATATTATGCTTGAATGAGGATGGAGCTCAGACTAGAGTTGGAATATTGACATATGTGGATCCCGTTAAATCTGATGAACAATTGCAAGTTCAGGTTGAAGTGGTCGATGGTGAAACATGTTGCCTTGTACAGCTTGATCTTAGGGTTTGTAATTATCGACCAAGTCTAATGGAAAGTGGTCCCGATCCAGATCTGATTCCCTGTACGAAGCAAGGGTGGGTTTTTCCCTTGTATGATGTTTCTAATCGTTCTAGAATTGATATCGCGTCATCCTTAAAGAAAGGAATTTTGTCAGTATGGAGGAAAAGAATGCTGGCTACGAAAAATTCCTCTGTATTACATTACATGAATATTAGTAAGAAGTCGATAATGGTAAGCCATGAAAGGATTCTTATATACAATAGAAGAACATTTCTCCAAGTTATTGTAAAAGATGTGGACAAATCTGCTTGCAAACAACCCAAAGGAAGTCCTTCTAGAGCGATGATGTGGAAAGCGACTAAGAGAATCGAAAGTTCAAAAGAAGTTCAACAAGAGCAGATCAAATTCTTTTTGTTCAATGAGAACGTTTTTTCCATTGATGTAACAAGATGTGTTGTTGTGTCTTTGCACTTACAATATCGAAAGGTTGATGAGGAGATCGTGCAAAAGATGGTTGTATCTCTTCTCCATACATTTACAAAAACAATGAGAGATGCTATTCTATTGCCTTTCGATAAGGAGACCACATTGGCATTTATTCCTAGAAATGAAGAAGAAATTAATTTTCCATCAGTAAATATTTATATATTGGATGGGAAGCATACTATTTATGCACAGAAAATAATCATTGCAGATGATCGATATAAATAGATTCATTCAAGGTATCGGCATCGAACAACTCGTCTTCTACATAGAGATGTTCCTCAACACATCATCAACAAATTATGCAAACAACAAAATTTATCAACCAAGGAATTTTCAGAGATTCCATTCATTTCTCAAGTTGAAAAAGTAAGGGAGAAATGGATATCCTGATGTGTTAGTTTTTTCAGAAAATTCAATCTGATCTAGGATCTTAACTGAGAGAAAAACATGTACAGCATATCTACAGTATATTAATCATGGACACAATAATGCCAACATGCAAGAGACATGGAGTTTCACCGGGGAAAATCAAGAAGGTGAAAAACCACGCAACTTCCTCAGAGATAGATAGAGCCATGATAAAAACCTAAGCATAAGAGATATACTCCTAGCAATAGCTTCTCCTCCTCCACTAGTGTGCCACTCTCCAATGAGTGTATGTGTGAAGAATAGAATGATCAAATAAAGTGCCTCCCGCACTCTATTTATACATTACTTGACTTGCCTAATAACCTTTACTAGGTCGGCCTCAACTTTACCACATAACATAATTTTTACAGGGCCGACCCCAAATAAGGTGGTTTAATAAACCTTTAACACACATGAGTTATACAGGGCCAACCCCCTCAAGGTGGTCTAATAACCCATCAAGTATAAGTTATGACACTTCCGTATAGAGGAATAATAACATCTCCATAGGAATACAATATACATATGTGAAATACATTCCGAAGTTACAATTACATCAACACTCCCTCTTAACTAGGAAGGTATTTCTCGACACAGATCTGCTAGCACAAGTATTCTTCTCTGGATCAACATCATAGAATCATCGTCATCGTCACTGCTACTGCTAAATCAATCAATATCTGATCTACTCATCATAGGAAGTTCTATAGAGCCAGTCCTTTTTCATACTGGATGTAGGCCCACCACATGTAGCTATTCATCATCTGTGCGAATGGTCTAATAGAGGTGGTCTCTTAGGATTGATTTATGTGTTTATACAATATCTGACAAGAGCATCCCAGGAACATTTATGTGCCTAAGCACAACCGACAAGATCTCCCAGGACTGATTACATGCATCCCCTTCACAATACCTTTAAAGATAATCCGAGGAACATTTATGTGCCGCAACACGACTGGAAAGAGCTCTAAAGAGCATTCGAGGACTTTATTATGAGCACACAGCTCAACCTCTCGGATCTATAGAACTGATTACATGTCTCCATAGAAATAACTCATCATAAGACTGATTACTAACACACATCTCAAACTATCGGATCTCTGAGCACTAATTACATGATACTTGCACAACCTGCCACATATCATCTCTGACCTCCAAGTATCAACCTGATACTGATGATCCAACTGATCATCATCGCACAAAGCATCATCCTAATGCTCATGATCATACTGATCATCATCACATAGTATATCATCCAGAGTATCGTCCTGATACTCATCATCCGTGATCATCGTCACTGCACCATCCTAATGCATATCATCTAGAGCATCGTCCTGATACTCATCATACGTGATCATCCATCGCAACATACAGGAGCTTCACTGCTCCTCTCTACACCATATCCCTGATATAGTGATATTTTATCTCAAAGTGCTTCGACCTATCATGGAACAATGGGTTCTTAGAAAGCTTCACAAAACTCTGGTTGTAACAAAATATACTAGTAGCATCCAACGAGAGATCAAATAACTCTGACAATAGCTTCCTCAACCATATTGCCTAACAACTAGCCGAACAAGATGCAACATACTCTGCTTTGGTTGTACTCAGTGCTATGCAGGACCACTTCCGGCTAAACCAAGACATCACACCTGATCCCATACTCAAGCAGCACCCAGAAGTGCTCTTCCTATCTGCAGCACTACCTGCCCAATCTAAATCAACATAACCCTGCAGGTTAAACTTTTGATTCACATCATACTTGATCCCATAATCAACTGCACCCTTCAGCTACCTCAGAATATGCTTTACATCAACCAGGTGAACACCTCTGGGATCCGTCAGGAACTGGCTCAATGTGTTCACCGCAAAGAAAATATCTGGTCTTGTGTTCATCAAGTACACCAAGGACCCAATCATCTGACGATACATAGTGACATCAACCGGATTATATGAAGCATCACACAGAAGCTTCAGGTTCGATGCCATTGGTGTGGCCATGGCCTTACAGTCCATCATCCTGAACCTCTTCAGGATCTCTACTACATACTTCCCTTGTCCAAGGAAGATCTCATCTCCACTATGCCATGCCTCCATGCCTAGAAAATAGTGCATCATCCCCAAGTCCTTCATCTCGAACTCGGCAACAAGATTCCTCTTGGTATCGATAATCAATCCATCCTCACTTGCAACAAACAGGTCATCCACATAGAGAAGTAGTATCATAGGATTTCCTTCCCCAACCTTGTAGTAAAGGTTGGAATCCACTTTACGCTTTGTAAAGCCCAAACTAGATAGAAAGTTATCTATCCTACCATACCAAGTCCTAGGAGCTTGCTTCAAGCCATACAATGATTTCTTCAACCTGCACACATTTGATTCCCTGTCATGTGCCTCAAAACCAAGTGGCTGCTCCACATACACTTCCTCCTTGACTACACCATTCAAGAAAGCTGTCTGTACATCCATATGGTGTATCTTCCATTTCATCATTGCAGCCAGAGCAAGTACTGATATGATGGAAGTGTATCTGGCTACAAGAGCAAAAGTCTCTTCATAGTCTGTTCCTTTTTCTGGGAGAAGCCATGAGCTACAAACCTTGCTTTGTATTTCTTCATGCTACCATCTACAACATGCTTGATCTTATAGATCCATTTGGAAGTCACAACAAACTTCCCTTCAGTTCTTGGGACCACATCCCAAAAATGATCAATTGGTACTTCTCGACCATGGCATCCTTTTACTGTATCCCGTATCCCGGGAACTTCAGATTCTTCAATATCTTCAACAGATAGTTTGAACTTTGTCATTGGAACAAATGTTGTAGTCCTTCTTGTGTAGGTGATGGTATACGATCTTTCCTACAAAACAAGTTAAATTGCATGATTAGAAACATCTCATAGTTTTCAGAACAAATTCTTACACATAAAGAAATATGTCATACAATCATGCAATTATTTTAGTCAATGCTTCAATACAACATTTATCCATATCCCGTAACTTTCTAGATGTCTTCCAATCTCTACCAGAACATTGTTAAGAGTGTGCACAACTCCCAACATGTAAGCAAAGAGGTTTCATTGTAGATAAGTAGAAATGGAATGTTATATAGTGCCATAGGCCACTTACCCATCACATGTATATACTGTTCATTAATGCAATTATTTTAATATGAATAAAACACACCCTAAGTCTAGGAACATAGGCATAGACATCATTGAGCAATATTATTTCAACAAACAAGTATGCAAGAAATGACAGTTCGAATACTTATCTTTGTTTGGTTGTAGGGTGGACTCCCTCTCAATATTTGCTTCCTTGTAGGAACTACTGGAGTGTGCTCCCTCTTGATCTTTGCTTCCTGGATTACCTTTCCTTGAACTTATATCCATTCTCGATCACTATGCATGCTTACTAGTATCATCATCGTGTTATCCTCGATATCTCATACACAATCATACATTTATTAGTATAATCTTAATACTATCAAAACACAATAATCTTAAACATGTATAGTCATGATCATTTCAAACACAGATAATAAGCATTAGCATGTAAAGTTTCAGGGAAGACTTCTCTTACTCATGCATATTCATATTTGAACATAGAACTCTTTTGGTTAGTCATATCATCAATCAAAGTAAGAAGCATAATATGCCTACACCCATGATTACTAACTTCAATGAATAATCATTATCAATCACGCCATGTATACTTATATAAGAGATCCTAACACAAGGTAGGATTGTAACTTGATATAGGAAAAACATACCTGGATTAGCATGCTATCTAGTTATTTCTAACATACACGCATAATGTCTTCTTGTTCTCTTCAATGACTTTTGCTAGTAACCTGCATATCTCATAGGTTAACCATTATAGAACCAAGTTATACATACCTCGTAAGTAGATATTCTATGTGATCCATGACAATGGATGAATCTTTGTCTTCAAGTCACAATGGTCATATGTTCTTGAACTAGAACATGATTTGTCTTTCTTGATGTACCTTTCATGTTAGCACACAACATCAACCTCATACAACACCACAATACATTAGTACAATCATAAGTGTCAAAAACCTAATCAATGAATATTTTCATTCATAATTTTACTAAGGTGATACGACAAGTCTAAAGTTAATCAAGATTGTACTAACCTTAATGAAGACAAACATACCATAAACTTAATCATCAATAGATCTCGAAACATACCACGATAAGTCATACCTATCGAGATTGCTTGTAATATTCTTATGTAAGGCCTTAGCCTCATCTCCCTCTGAAACTGGAACTTCTTCACTTATGCAGGTGACCAATCCATTCTCTTGAAGGATTGACCCAATCCACTTGATTTGCAGAAACTGGATCTGGAGTTGGATTAGGGTTTGTTAGGGAAACCCTAAAAATTCAAGCTTTGAATTTCAAACTTCTGAAAGCATATAAATATGCGCCTTGATGCACTGATCAACTTGGTATACTCAGAATTTGAAAACTACAAAGCTTCACCCCTCAAATTTGTTTTCAATCTTTCAGATTCACTAGGGAGGACCCTGAATTAGGGTTTGAGTTTCCCGGAGATTCACCCAACCAAATATTTTGATCGAAATCTCTAAAATTCAATTTTTCCAAGGAGCTTCTAACTGTGGTCACAGATTTTAAAAATTCTCATTTTTGCAGAAGCCCTAATTTTTCACCTTTCCAATAAAAGTCCAAAATAGGGTTTGATCAAGCCCGACTTTCTGCCCAACCAAAAAATTCAATCATGATCTCTAAATTTCAATTTTGATGCAAAGCATCCAGCCGTGGTCTCTGATACAAACAATTCCAACATTTTTTGAAATCCTAAATTCCCGGAGCCATGAATGAAGGTGCTCAAAATCACTTTCTATTTTGATAGAAATATGCACCTGGTTGTTTCTGGTGTAACTCCTAAATTTCAAATCTACAGGGTCTAAAAAATGCTTTCTGTGGTATCCTATCCTGTTATCTTACCAACCCCATAGGTCTGACCTCAAATGGATTCCCTAATAGAGAGTTATGCCAAGTGTCGCAACGTGACGTTTTTATGGGATAAAACAGGAGAGCGAACTTGTACGATGTGCCACGTGTCACTAGTTCAATTTAGGCCTCTAAAAATCTGACCTATAAAAGTAACATTTGTTCCCTACCTGCCACTTTTTATGAAATTTCATTTGGAGCTTCCTAGCCCAAGTTGTGACCTTTTTTCCTAGGTCACCTGTTTATGACTAAGATCTACAAGAGACAGAAACCCTATATTGTACAGATCATAAATATGAAAGTACAACGAATTAGAGTCTCTCCTTTGGACACAAGGTACATGAGTATCTTATCTTCGACATGTAAGATTTTCAGATCTTGAAACGTTTCCAAAATGAATTTATAGCCAAAGTGCTACAATGACTGGTTTTGCTATATCAAGCCCTATCTTGGCAAGTGCAACAAGTGTCATAAATGCCATACCATGCCTTCTTTCAGGCTAGCTCTGATAGCATGTTAGTTTTTCAGAAATTTCAATCTGATCTAGGATCTTAACTGAGAGAAAAACATGTACAGTATATTAATCATGGACACAATAATGCCAACACGCAAGAGACACGGAGTTTCACCGGGCAAAATCAAGAAGGTGAAAAACCACGCAACTTCCTCAGAGATAGATAGAGCCACGATAAAAACCCAAGCATAAGAGATATACTCCTAGCAATAGCTTCTCCTCCTCCACTAGTGTGCCACTCTCCAATGAGTGTATGTGTGAAGAATAGAATGATCAAATAAAGTGCCTCCCGCACTCTATTTATACATTACTTGACTTGCCTAATAACCTTTACTAGGTCGGCCTCAGCTTTACCACATAAAATAATGTTGACAGGGCCTACCCCCAATAGGGTGGTTTAATAAACCTTTAACACACATGAGTTATACAGGTCCAACCCCATCAAGGTGGTCTAATAACCCATCAAGTATAAGTTATGACACTTCCGTATAGAGGAATAATAACATCTCCATAGGAATACAATATACATATGTGAAATACATTCTGAAGTTACAATTACATCAACACTCCCTCTTAACTAGGAAGGTATTTCTCGACACAGATCTGCTAGCACAAGTCTTCTTCTCTGGATCATCATCATAGAATCATCGTCATTGTCACTGCTACTGCTATCTCAATCAATATCTGATCTACTCGTCATAGGAAGTTCTATAGAGCCAGTCCTTTTTCATACTGGATGTAGGCCCACCACCTGTAGCTATTCATCATCTGTGCGAATGGTCTAATAGAGGTGGTCTCTTAGGATTGATTTATGTGTTGATACAATATCTGACAAGAGCATCCCAGGAACATTTATGTGCCTAAGCACAACCGACAAGATCTCCCAGGACTGATTACATGCATCCCCTTCACAATACCTTTAACGAGAATCCGAGGAACACTTATGTGCCGCAGCACGACTGGAAAGAGCTCTAAAGAGCATTCGAGGACTTTATTACGAGCACACAGCTCAACCTCTCGGATCTCCAGAACTGATTACATGTCTCCATAGAAATACCTCATCATAAGACTGATTACTAACACACAGCTCAACCTATCGGATCTCTGAGGACTGATTACATGCTACTTGCACAACCTGCCACATATCATCTCTGACCTCCAAGTATCAACCCGATATTGATGATCCAACTGATCATCATCGCACAAAGCATCATCCTAATGCTCATGATCATACTGATCATCATCACATAGTATATCAGCTAGAGTATCATCCTGATACTCATCATACGTGATCATCGTCACTGCACCATCCTAATGCATATCATCTAGAGCATCGTCCTGATACTCATCATACGTGATCATCCATCGCAACATACAGGAGCTTCACTGCTCCTCTCTACACCATATCCCTGATATAGTGATATTTTATCTCAAAGTGCTTCGACCTATCATGGAACAATGGGTTCTCAGAAAGATTCACAAAACTCTGGTTGTCACAAAATATACCAGTAGCATCCAATGAGAGATCAAATAACTCTGACAATAGCTTCCTCATCCATACTGCCTCACAACTAGCCGAACAAGATGCAACATACTCTACTTCGGTTGTACTCAGTGCTATGCAGGACCGCTTCCAGCTAAACTAAGACATCACACCTAATCCCATACTGAAGCAGCACCCATAAGTGCTCCTCCTATCTGCAGCACTACCTGCTCAATCTGAATCAACATAACCCTGCAGGTTAAACTTTTAATTTGCATCGTACTTGATCCCATAATCAATTGCACCCTTCAGCTACCTCAGAATATGCTTTACATCAACCAGGTGAACACCTCTAGGATCCGTCAGGAACTGGCTCAATGTGTTCACCGCAGATAAAATATTTGGTCTTGTGTTCGTCAAGTACACCAAGGACCCAATCATCTGACGATACATAGTGACATCAACCGGATTATATGAAGCATCACATAGAAGCTTCAGGTTCGATGCCATAGGTGTGGCCATGGCCTTACAGTCCATCATCCTGAACCTCTTCAGGATCTCTACTGCATACTTCCCTTGTCCAAGGAAGATCTCATCTCCACTCTGCCATTCCTCCATGCCTAGAAAATAGTGCATCATCCCCAAGTCCTTCATCTCAAACTCGGCAACAAGATTCCTCTTGGTATCGACAATCAATCCATCCTTAGTTGTAACAAACAGGTCATCCACATAGAGAAGTAGTATCATAGGATTTCCTTCCTCAACCTTGTAGTAAAGGTTGGAATCCACTTTACTCTTTGTAAAGCCAAAACTGGATAGAAAGTTATCTATCCTACCATACCAAGTACTAGGAGCTTGCTTCAAGCCATACAATGATTTCTTCAACCTGCACACATATGACTCCCTGTCATGTGCCTCAAAACCAAGTGGCTGCTCCACATACACTTCCTCCTCGACTACACCATTCAATAAAGTTGCCTTGACATCCATATGGTGTATCTTCCATTTCATCATTGCAGCCAGAGCAAGTACTGATATGATGGAAGTGTATCACGCTACAAGAGCAAAAGTCTCTTCATAGTCTATTCCTCTTTCTGGGAGAAGCCATGAGCTACAAACCTTGCTTTGTATTTCTTCATGCTACCATCTATAGCATGCTTGATCTTATAGATCCATTTGGAAGTCACAAAAAACTTCCCTTCAGTTATTGGGACCACATCCCAAACATGATCAATTGGTACTTCTCGACCATGGCATCATTTTACTATATCCCGTATCCCGGGAACTTCAGATTCTTCAATATCTTCAACATATAGTTTGAACTTTGTCACTGGAACAAATGTTGTAGTCCTTCTTGTGTAGGTGATGGTATACGATCTTTCCTACAAAACAAGTTAAATTGCATGATTAGAAACATCTCATAGTTTTCAGAACAAATTCTTACACATAAAAAAATATGTCATACAATCATGCAATTATTTTAGTCAATGCTTCAATACAACATTTATCCATATCCCGTAACTTTCTAGATGTCTTCCAATCTCTACCAGAACATTGTTAAGAGTGTGCACAACTCCCAACATGTCAGCAAAGAGGTTTCATTGTAGATAAGTAGCAATGGGATGCTATATAGTGCCATAGGCCACTTACCCATCACATGCATATAATGTTCATTAATGCAATTATTTTTATATGCATAAAACACACCCTAAGTCTAGGAACATAGGCATATACATCATTGAGCAATATTATTTAAACAAACAAGTATGCAAGAAATGACAGTTCGAATATTTATCTTTGTTTGGTTGTAGGGTGGACTCCCTCTCAATATTTGCTTCCTTGTAGGAACTACTGGAGTGTGCTCCCTCTTGATCTTTTCTTCCTGGATTACCTTTCCTTGAACTTATATCCATTCTCGATCACTATGCATGCTTACTAGTATCATCATTGTGTTATCCTCGATATCTCATACACAATCATACATTTATTAGTATAATCTTAATACTATCAAAACACAATAATCTTAAACATATATAGTCATGATCATTTCAAACACAGATAATAAGCATTAGCATTTAAAGTTTCAGGGAAGACTTCTCTTACTCATGCATATTCATATTTGAACATAGAACTCTTTTGGTTAGTCATATCATCAATCAAAGTAAGAAGCATAATATGCCTACACCCATGATTACTAACTTCAATGAATAATCATTATCAATCACGCCATGTATACTTATATAAGAGATCCTAACACAAGGTAGGATTGTAACTTGATATAGGAAAAACATACCTGGATTAGCATGCTATCTAGTTATTTCTAACATACATGCATAATGTCTTCTTGTTCTCTTCAATGACTTTTGCTAGTAACCTGCATATCTCATAGGTTAACCATTATAGAACCAAGTTATACATACCTCGTAAGTAGATCTTCTATGTGATCCATGACAATGGATGAATCTTTGTCTTCAAGTCACAATGGTCATACGTTCTTGAACTAGAACATGATTTGTCTTTCTTGATGTACCTTTCATGTTAGTGCACAACATCAACCTCATACAACACCACAATGCATTAGTACAATCATAAGTGTCAAAAACCTAATCAATGAATATTTTCATTCATAATTTTACTAAGGTGATACGACAAGTCTAAAGTTAATCAAGATTGTACTAACCTTAATGAAGACAAACATACCATAAACTTAATCATCAACAGATCTTGAAACATACCACGATAAGTCATACCTGTCGAGATTGCTTGTAATCTTCTTATGTAAGCCCTTAGCCTCATCTCCCTCTGAAACTGGAACTTCTTCACTTATGCAGTTGACCAATCCATTCTCTTCTAGGATTGACCCAATCCACTTGATTTGCAGAAACTTGATCTGGAGTTGGATTAGGCTTTGTTAGAGAAACCCTAAAAATTCAAGCTTTGAATTTCAAACTTCTGAAAGGATATAAATATGCGCCTTGATGCACTGATCAACTTGGTATACTCAGAATTTGAAAACTACAAAGTTTCACCCCTCAAATTTGGTTTTCAATCTTTTGGATTCACTAGGGAGGACCCTGAATTAGGGTTTGAGTTTCCCGGAGATTCACCCAACCAAATATTTTGATAGAAATCTCTAAAATTCAATTTTTCCAAGGAGCTTCTAACTGTGGTCACAGATTTTAAAAATTCTCATTTTTGAAAAAGCCCTAATTTTTCACCTTTCCAATAAAAGTCCAAACTAGGGTTTGATCAAGCTCGACTTTCTTCCCAACCAAAAAATTCAATCATGATCTCTAAGTTTCAATTTTGATGCAGAGCATCCAGCCGTGGTCTCCGATACAAACAATTCCAACATTTTTCGAAACCCTAAATTCCCGGAGCCATGAATGAAGGTGCTCAAAATCACTTTCTATTTTGATAGAAATATGCACCTGATTTTTTCTTGTGTAACTCCTAAATTTCAAATCTACAGGGTCTAAAAAATGCTTTCTGTGGTATCCTATCCTGTTATCTTTCCAATCCCATAGGTCTGACCTCAAATGGATTCCCTAATAGAGAGTTATGCCAAGTGTCGCAATGTGACGTTTTTATGGGATAAAACAGGAGAGCGAACTTGTACGATGTGCCACGTGTCACTAGTTCAATTTAGGCCTCTAAAAATCTGACCTATAAAAGTAACATTTGTTCCCTACCTACCACTTTTTACGAAATTTCATTTGGAGCTTCCTAGCCCAAGTTGTGACCTTTTTTCCTAGGTCACCTGTTTATGACTGAGATCTGGAAGAGGCAGAAACCCTATATTGTACAGATCATAAATATGAAAGTACAACGAATTAGAGGCTCTCCTTTGGACACAAGGTACATGAAGATCTTAGCTTCGACATGTAAGATTTTCAGATCCTGAAACGTTTCCAAAATGAATTTATATCCAAAGTGCTACAATGACTGGTTTTGCTATATCAAGCCCTAGCTTAGCAAGTGCAACAAGTGTCATATATGCCATACCATGCCTTCTTTCAGGCTAGCTCTAATAGCATGTTAGTTTTTCATAAATTTCAATATGATCTAGGATCTTAACTGAGAGAATAACATGTACAACATATCTACATCATATTAATCATGGACACAATAATGCAAGCACACAAGAGACACAGAGTTTCACCGGGGAAAACCAAGAAGGTGAAAAACCCCACAACTTCCTTAGAGATAGATAGAGCCATTATACAAAACCCAAGCATAAGATATATACTCCTAGAAATAGCTTCTCCTCATCCACTAGTGCGCCACTCTCCAACGAGTGTATGTGTGAAGAATAGAATGATCAAATAGAGTGCCTCCCGTACTCTATTTATATATGAATTGACTTGCCTAATAACGTTTACTAGGTCGGCCTCAACTTAATCACATAAGATAATGATGACAAGGCCGACCCCCAATAGGGCGGTCTAATGACCCTTTAACCGACATGACTTATACAGGGTTGACTTCATCAAGGTGGTCTAATAACCCATCAAGTCTAAGTTACGACACTTACAATATAAATGACGACACTTTTGTATAGAGGAATAATAGCATCTCTATAGGAATACAATATACATATGTTAAATACATTTCAAAGTTACAATTACATCAACATGTAGTAGCCCATCCCGCTCTGGAAAGGGAAACGTTCCATGTGATGCTTGGCAGGTATAATAATTTTCTTCTTATAAATCAAAGTCTTTAGATTGCTTTCTATGTTATGAAATTAGAAAATTAACTGGAATATTCAATTTTATATGTTTGCAGTCTTTCGAAGCTGAATGTATGGATATCTTTCTTGCTCAACATAAGGAGAGCCTGAAAGACAATCTAACTCTTGTTTTGACATCGGATCGACCGTGGAGCAAATGGATGTCTGTATTCAAGCATTACAAAAGTGGCTCCTTGCCATGCTTGCCCAAGAGCAACACTCAGGATGATTTTGTTCCAAATAAAATAAAGAGTTATGGCTCTAATTTTTTTAGACCATTGCGTGATCTTGATGAAGATGGATTGACCGCTATGGTAGTCAATATAATCAACAGATCAGTTTGGATGACCACATCAATCGAGAAAAAAGTTTGTGCAAAAACTTTAAATCAATATTGCAAATGAATCAAGGACAAGAGGTCAACCAGGCATTCAATCGTTGAATATCTCAAAGTTAATGATGTTCAAAGTGATCGATCAGAGATTGTCACTGACCATATCATCATTGAAATATATAAAATTGCACCAAACCATCTCCAATAACTGTGCAGTATTTTATGCTCCGGAAAGCAAGAAAAATCTCTGAGTAAAAAGAGAAAGAATGAATATGAAGTGGATAATGGTACCAAAATACCAATTGATGCTTAGAAAATATTGAATCTATATATCAATAAAGAGAGGATTGGTATGTCTATTGATGACCTTGAAAACTGTTCACAGTTTGCTTGTCAATATTGTTATCCTGAATATTTGGTCAACACACTCAGATCAATTCCATTTTTTGGTGCGGTAGTCAGCTGTGAATTTGTTGTTGTGGATATGTTTAATTGTGATAGTCCATGGACAGAACAAGACATGCTTGCGTTTTTGTACTACTTAGAAACAAATGAAGAGGCATGTACTTGTATTTTTTTAGCTGATATGGAAAACTCTTGTATGATTTCTAAAGCTTTCACACTTTTCAGCAAAAAATAAAAAAAACATGTTACAACGAATCCTACAAAGGGAGTTTATAGATAATTGTCTAGGGACTTGTTTATAGGATTATCTATTAAACAACGTTGGAGCATTGGAAAGCATAAGGATATTTTATCTACTTTTGAAATTGATATGGATTGGAAGGATGAGGGCCTATTGATGATTGATTTACCTCGGCCCAAGGTTAACAATGATAGTGCAAGAATCCATGTGTTTGCAAAAGAAAGGACACAGGAATTCTGGGATCACATAGTTTCCAGACAAGTCTCTTCTCAAGGCACATTTCTTTTGTTGTACACATGAGGTAGGCTTCTTCGTTCGTTGATGAGGGATCCAAAAAGAATATTTATTTATATTTTGGAGACGGTACAACAAGAGCTATTTATGAACAGTTTCTATCATGAATTGGGTGTACAACAAGGTATTTCTATTAACTTTTTCAAATGTCTTTGATTTTATTTTACTTTTCTAAAACAAGGTATTTCTATTAACATTTCCAGATGTCTTTGATTTTATTTTACTTCTTCAAACTATGAAGCAAGGCATGGAATTTGTTGTTAAGGATTTCGCTGATGGCGGTTGGTGAAATCAATATCTATTTCGTAATATTGTTATGCAGTATGATATGTTTGGCATGGAACTTTTGTTTCCGGCACTTGTTAACAGTCAAATTAACACCATTAACCAAGTGAAGGAAGAAGCATATTTTTACTATGCGCCCACAACATGAAGATAGAAGACAAGTACAGAAGAGAACAGTCCTCTCTAATCTAATCACTACTTCCATAACTAGAAGGATTGAGTGAAAAAGAAGATCCTAATGTTGGCTTGGTTTTGCAACCAAGCTTTGTGCAATGGGCACCTATCAACAATGTGATAGCAGTTTCAATATAGAAGCAAAAACAATTATAAACCTGAATCTAACATGTGCATATACCAATAAACTTGAAATGATTTAAGAACAAGAACAAGAAACAAATTAAAAAATGACTTTTGTATTATAATACCTCAAATGGTGAGGATTTGTGGTTTTGAGTAGCTCCAAGGGTGAGATGCTCCAAGCTCCAATGGTCTCTTCTCCAAGATTGCTACAATGGTCAAGAACTCATGAGATAATTTGACAACATGAGGATATGATGATGGATGGATGGAAAGTGAGGAGCCCCTACCACCTTTTTATAGTTTTTGGTGGTGGGTAATACCATTATGGTTTTGAGGAAACCAATGGTATTGACCAACATGGTTTAGGTACATTTTCCCTCCTTTTTCCTTTTTTAAATATTTTGAATATTTTTATTCCCTTTTTAATATTTTTGGGAATTCTAGACCCTTTTTTGAGGGTTTTTTATGTTTTTTGAGGAATAATATTCATTTTGAAGGGAAAAAGGGGTGTATTATGGTCTTTTGGTGACCTTTTGATGGCTTTAGAGGCTCAAATGGTGGAAAAGTGGACAAATGGGTCATGTGAATAAGGAAATGAGCTAGTGAGCACTTTTTGGGTGTTAACAGATTGCCCCCTGATGTGTGAGGGCAGGAGCTCATTGTATGGTTGATAGACATCATAGTTCTTTTGTCTTTTTCCTGGGATTTGTGGAAGAGAAGAGACCGGTTGGAGACTGGATCAACGATCCTTGGAAGCTGCAAAAACAAAAAGTATTACATGGCCTCAATATGAATGAGAAATAATCTCTGATAATGGATGAGGCTGGCATACCCATGTTCGTATCAAGACATATACATAACAATTAGTTCGAAGAAGGGGGACCTAAATAAGACATAAAAAATCTGTTGGTACATCATAATGGTCCAAAGGGGACATTATTTTGGGATGTACTCATGATCATAACATGACTGATATCAATAACTGATACACTGGAATAAAGCGACAACCGTTCTGAATAAGGTCTCAGAAGGGTTGATGAACTACCGAAACTGAAGGTGTCCAACATCTGTAGGGACTCAATGATTGTGATTCATCTCTGAGAAGTACATGTAACTGTATACTCGAGGGAGTATAAAATTGGGGTTCATCAGAATACTGTCGCTATACGCAACCCTGATATCTATAGAAAAAATGTAACTGGTTGTTTCCATAGGTATACTCTCAAATGTGGAAGAGTCAAGTGGTATCCAGGGTCTTCAACAAATAACTAAACGGACCAATACCCTGTGCAAGTCTCAATGATGCGTTCAAGGTGTTGAAGTCGAGCATGTGAGAAACAACCATTTGGAGAGGCACCGAGGACTCTTCTCAAAATGATTCGTAGGCACTCATCATAAATTGTGATGAGTCCAAGACACAGGGACCTCTAGGTCTATCCTCTGGAATAAATTTGGGTGTCATCGACAGAGGGAGACCAACAACTAACGAGGAAATGATGTTTCCTTGATAGGTGCACGAGGTGTAGAACTGAAGTGTGGTAGTATTGATGGTAGGACTGACATACTTGTGGGGATGGGAAGTAACTAGGGTCATAGAGTGGGTAGACTTAAAATTCCTTTGTTCAGAGCATGATGACATGGTTGACCTGGCAGCATAGGGAACTGACTTGTAGGTGCTGGGATCATAGCTTTTAAAGACTGAAGGGTATGTATTAACTCTGGGGGGGTGAGCTGATGGGCGCTGTCAAGGGATTCTCAGGGTGACATACTGCAGAATACTCTGAACGAAGGCGACCAAAATGGGGAAGCTGCCATATGAGTAGACGTGATCTGTTGTGGTGCCGAGAAGCACCATTGGGTCCTTCTTCTTAGTTTTAATGAGCTCCAAGAAGGGATAAAAGTGTGCTCTGAGATGGTACTGTCCTGTGGATTTTGTGAGCCCATGACTGTTCGTGCTCATGGGTGATTTCATTTTTAAGGAGTCTGAAAACGATAAGAAGACTCTGCAGTGGTTGTGAGTACTATCCTGTGGGTTTTTATGAGCCCAGGATGGTGATTGCTCCTGGTCGCTTTCATGTTTAGAGAGTCTGAAAGCGGTAAGTGGACTACATTGGTTTTATTTTTCGTAAGTTAGTCTCCAAGGCCCGAAAAAGCATAAAATGATGCAAATGGAGAATTCTTCTAGCCAATGTGACTAGAGTATTCCTTTTTTGTAATTAGTCTACAAGGTCCGGAAAAGGGGTAAAATTATACCAGGTAGACGGCCTTTCAGATATGTTTAGTGAGCATTAAAGGAAGCAAGGTTGCTCAGTGATCTTTTCATTGTTTTAGGAGTCAGAAAAGAGCTTAACAGAAACTCCCTAAGTGCCTTTTTCATAAAAGGGATTGCTCGGCCCGAAAAAGGGGTAAAATTATACCGAACAAATAGGGATTGATGAGAGTGAAAAAAGGTCTCAAGCATCATCATGAGTGCGGAATATTGAATCTAGTGACATAAAGATTGTCAAAAAGGGGCAACGGCCAATGTGACATGCAAACCGAGGTGGTGAGTGGCATTTTGAAAAAATGCCTGAAAATTATGGGGTGAGAGTGAGAAATGATCTCAAGCATCATCACAAGCGTGGAAAATTGAATTCGATGATATCAAACTTGTCAAAAATGGATGGCGGTCGATGTGGCACATAAACTGAGGCGATGAGGGGGCATGGGAAAAATGCCCAAAAAATCCAGGTGTGAGAGCAAGAAATGATCTCAAGCATTAGCACAAGTTTGAAAAACTGAATCCGGCAACATAAAGATCATCAAAAGAGGGCAACGACCGATGTGGCACACAAACCGAGGTGATAAGGGGCATTTTGGAGAAATGCCCAAAAATTATGGGGGTGAGAGTGAGAAATGATCTCAAGCATCGTCACAAGCACAAAAAACTGAATCTGACAATATAAGACTCATAAAAAACAGACCACGACCGATGTGGCACACAAATCGATGCTACGAGGGGCATGGGAAAAATGCTCTAAAGTTTTTGGTGAGAGCAAGAAATGATCTCAAGCATCATCACGAGCATGGAAATATGAATCCGGTAGTGCAAATGGTGTGAAAAATGGAGGTCATAAGGACTCCGGAATGGTCAAACGAAATAACTAGGTTAAAAACTCGCTACAAATAAAGGTGATCCCACCAAGCCAAGGATGCAGTGGTGGGGGAAATGATGACCCACGGGGGAAGAATACTAGGTGTACCAAATCAAATCAAATATGCAAGTGATATGTGACCTCAAAAATGGTTAGGATCACGCATGTGAAAAAGTGAGTAGGGTTAATGACCTGCCACCATGCTATGTGCATGGGGTTTATGATTGTGGATCACATATGTGTTGGTTTGAACAATGGGGTCATTGAAATAATGAGATAGATGTGATGGGGAAGGTTCAAAATGATTGATCATGCCCCCTATCCTAGGGTTGAGGTAATCTATTATGCCCCCCAACTTAGAGGTGTCAATGTGGTGCAGATGTTGTCTTAGAGAGGGATCAATAGGGCATTGAGCAACTGTTGGCGGGGGAGTGTTCCATGAGGTTGTGGGCCGTGGTGGCATACTGAAGTGATGATATGATGGTGGGGGATTCCCTTTGTGGGGTGGATGCACCCAGTATCTCCGACGAGAATCACAATGATGATGAGTAGGCAAGGTTTTGGGCCTACCCCCATGTTGTGGACATGTGGTTTCCTCGTCGATTTGAAAGGGTTGAACATGTGTGTCAAAGGGATCAATGGAAGGGGCCGACCGGATAGAGGGGTATCCAGTGGAAAACATGTAAATGGTGTTAATTTCTTCCGAGGAGGAAGATGGTGGGGGATGCATTTCCTCAATGAGAAGAGGGGATATCTCTAGGTTGACGTTATTCAACTCGTACATTGCTGCTTTGTAATCTGGGAGATCAAGGCAGTGATGTGAATAATGGCCGTAGATTTCGCATATTGCACAAGGATGGTTTTTGCGCAATGATTTATCACGAGGTTGAGGGGGGAGTTCTAGTTTGACTACTCGAATGTTGGTGTCGTCATCCAACATATTCATGTGTTCTTGAAGTGCTGGTAACTGTGGACATTGATGGGTGGCATGGCCTATGTCGTCGCAAAAGGAGAACTTGGGGGGTATGCGGTTTGTTGGGGGATTCTTCGCCAACTTGGGGGTTGTTGGGGGGTGCGCGTTGTGGGTCTAGTGGTGTAGGTTTGTGGACCTCTACCCCCAGTGTTTCGAGTGGTGGGGGAGTATAATTGGATGTTGATGCGGTGGTCGTTGTTGGAGGTGGTCGATTCTGGATGTTTGCTGCACTAGGGGGTGGACAGTTAGAAGTATTGATGGGTTGCACCAGTTGTAAAATGACATTCGGTGTCAGAGGAGAGGTTGGGGCAGGTAGGTACCACATAGGTAGTCCTAATGTTAATCCTGGGAGATTAAGTGTAGCCATGACTGGTGTGCTGATGGCGCTTAAAGGGGGAAATAAGAATGGGATAGTATGAATTGGTGTGGCTCCTACATGATTTGGCACTGAGGGTGGTTGCGGGAGTAAAGGGGGTTGCTGGTTTGGTACCTGTGTGTTCTGCGAGAGGGTGCACAAATCAGATATATCGATTATATTCAAAGGGGGTGGGATGGATTGGAATGTGGAAGTCATAGGTGATTTCGACTATAATCCGGGTCTAATTGTGGAGACGAACGATGTAGGTGCATTATGAACTGGTTGTTCAATCATAGGGACAATATTTTTAGGTGCAGTGGGGGCGTATTGGTTTCGACGCGTTTGGAGATTCATGTCAGATGATGACATCATAAGGAGATGATGACAACATGAATCCATCGGTTGGTTTGTGTGTGTAGCATATGTGATTTGTTGTTGTGGTGTTGTGGTTCCTTGAGGAGGATCCAACGGACAAGTGTTCGCCACTCCTTGTGTGGGCAAAGGATTCTGCAGCACCATGGATTGTGGTTGAGGAGGTGGCGCTGGTTGTGTCGTGTGCCCTTGGCGTTGGGCATCATCAGACCACAATTGGCGTGCTCACCCCAAATGGGGGCAAGTGTGTGTATAATGGCCGTATACCCTGCATATGGAACATGGGTGGTTTGTTCGTAAATTGGGGTTCTTACCCTGTTTCAGTGGTCGATCAGGGTTTTGGTTGGCGGGGGTAGCATTTTTGTTGTTTGGAGGATAAGTATGAACGATTGGAGGTTGTGGTGCACCAAGGACTACCTGTGGTGGGAAATAAGCCGTTGGGGCTTGTGAGTGAACAGGAGCATCTGTGTCCTGCTGATGGTAATACGTAGGGGGTGCAACTCGAGGTGGATAGGATGAAGGTGTGTGACCATAACACTGTGGTGGACATGGGGGTCCATGAGTGTGGTGGGGGTGGGCCATGGGAGCATACGAAGTTGTAGATCCGGAGTGAGATGTGGCCTGCGAAAGATCGGGGCCGTTATTTATGCGCATAATGGAAAATGGTTGGTTGTGGGATGCAACTTGTCTAATGATGCCGTCGGCCATGTGGGATGCCCCTAATGCATCAGTTCAGGACGAATCACCGCGGGGAGCGTCAAGTAAAATGGTATATAGGTAGCCACACTGGGCATAGATTAGATCAAACTGCTGGGCTTTTAGAATGGCTTCTTCTTTGGAATGTGGTCGTTCAGAAGCTACATCCTTGGCTATGAGGGATAGGAGTGATTTGAGAAACCAATCCAAAAATATACGGTCATCCAATTTTATCTTGCAGAGGCTACGTCACTTGTGCCACTCATGGATATGGTCGGTGATGTGGGTAGCTGTGTTTTGTCTACAAGACAACATTATTTCAACTCCTGCATCATAGCGTACAGGTAGCTGAAAAAATTGAAGGAAAGTGGAGGTGAGGGACATAAATGTATGGTGGGTCCCATGTGGTTGTTCAATGTAACACTTGGCTACAGAGCCAGTGAATGTTCGTTGCAACAGTCTTAGTCTAGTGGAGTCATCCACTATGGAGTTAGATGAACACCATAGGTGAAATGACATTATGTGGTTTTGGGGATCTTCCCCAGGTTTTCCTTCAAACTTCGGGATGTCCAAGGGAAGCTTTGTGGGCATGGGGGGCCAAGTGGGGTCATGTCTAATAGGATCATTAGTTAGTCTTTCCAAGTCTAGCAAATTCAAACTTGCCAGAAATGGTATATTGGCCGAGGGGTGTGATGTAGTGGCTGGGACATAACTGTTAATGGTGGCATTATGTAGTGGTCCAGTGGCCCCTAAAGGTATGCTAGGTATGGAAGGTATGTGTGCTCCAACCGATGTGGTGTGGGAAAGGCCAGCGCTCCCAAGTGCAAAATGGGTTGCAGAGGGGTTAGGAATAGTGCCAAGAATTCCTGGTATCTGGGTTATGGTAATGAGAGGGGGCGTGACCCCTATGTTGGGCATACCCATAACAGGTGGTGGCCCTGTGTTGGGCATACCTAAAGGGGGAATGGCCCCTATATTAGGCATGCCTAATGGGGTTGTTGTTACCATGGGTGGCACAGTAGTAGTAGGGTTTGTCAATGTATCTCCAATAGTACTAGTGAAAAGGGGATCGTATGGTGATCCAGCCATGGGGTTGGTTGGTGATATTTCAGTAGAGTTTTCAGATTCAGCCTCAGAATCAAAAGTGAAGTGAGGTGTGTCAGAATCGAATGACTGTGTGTTTGGCCGATGACGTGTCGATTCAAGGGAAAAGGCTCTACATCTATAACGTGTAGAGCCAAGTGTACCGAACTGAGGGGGTTGACCCTGAAGACGACGAGATCGTCTTAAATTCTCAATGGTGAGAAATATTTAAAAATTTCACTGTAAGGTGGTGATGTAAAAAACTCGAAACCCTAATGCAACAATGAGTGCAAAAGGGGAGTGAAAAAATAAAGGCTCTCAGGCCAACAATCAACCTCAAAAAGCACTTATTATAGCATCTGTGCTATAATAAGTGGAGGGATGCAACAAAATTGGTCAGAATACCAAAAGTCAAACAGTTTCTAGAAAAAAGGGGTGTTACTAGACCAAAGGTGGGTAATGTATCATGCAAACACCTAACTAGAAGTATTGTGAGTCAACAAACGATATCCTCTGCAAGGTGATGAAATCCAAGTCAAACAGTCTAGAGTGTTGAATCAATGGCTAGATATCCCCCTACCGGGAGGGATACCGGATAGACAATCCTAAAGAGTGGCAACTAGGATACCTCATTCATGACACGTTCGGTTGGGTGAATCTGCATTTTGGTTCTATCGCCACTGTACACCCTCTTGGGTGTACACCGAGAACTTTGAAAGGTATCCTTCAGTTACTGAATGGATTGTGGTATTCCACTCAGACTTCCGGAACCAGTCTGGCTACTTCAACCCTCCTGAGGGAGAGGCCTTCCCGATAAATTGGTTGATAACCGTGCCAAAATTATAAGGGATTTTGGTACCGTAGAGGACAACCACTATGTCTCAAATGTAATAATTGAGGGGTGTTATTGGAACACCTATTTCCTCAATTCTACCTAATTACAAAATTCTTTTAAGTGCTCCCCAAGTGAGGTTAAAAGTTTGTTGAGTTTAAGGTAGATTTTAAGGCTCAGTTTAAATTATGTGGCAGAGTGGGTGCAAGTGTGGTATTTAAACTAAAATTGATTTGCCTCGCTTGGGCGATTGATTACAAATGAAAGAAAAGACGCTTCCAGTTTTGCAAAAAAAAAAGGCATTTTTGAAATGTAAATGCCTGAAAAAACTATTCAAAAATAATGGATATTTGAAATAATTTGAAGGAAAGCAAATAACATAAATATTTCAAGAAATAAATGGATCTCTTAAAAGTTGCTTGGGAAAAGTATCGAGCAAATAAACAATAAAACCTTGATCTAAATAAAATGCAGAAAAATCTCTCTTTCAATTACTGAAATTTTTTAAAAAGACTTTTAATGGAGCATTCTAAACAGTAAAAGATTTAATGTGGCTGTAAAAATGCAAAAAAAATAATGCTGTAAAATATGCTAAATGGGCAGAAAATACAGCAAAAATAATTTTCAAAAAATTGGCCGAATTAAAGAAAATTGCATCGTGGGTTTTGGGAAAATAGCCGCGATGTGCAGCGCGGGTTTCGACCGCGCAGTCACAATGTGTAGCGTGTGTTTCGGCCGCGAAGCCGCGATGTGCAGCGTGGGTTTAGGTCACACAGTCGCGATGTGCAACGCGAAAAATGGCCACGAAGCCGTGATGTGCAACGCGTAAAATGGCCGCGAAGCCGCGTGGAAAAAAGCCGCGAGGTTGCGATGAGCCGTGCGACTGTCAGGCAAAAAACCGTGAGGCGAAAGCCGAAAAATGGACGCCGAAAAATGAACCCGAAAATGGAAATTTCAGGCTGTTAATGGCAATAGAACGAGCCAAGATCTAGAACATCAATGGATCTGCTGTGAACGATGGCAGATCTATGAATAAGAATGATTAAAACTAAGAAAAACTAAGATCTAAAGCAAAAAACTGAGATCTAAGAATTCGAAGCCAGCGGAGTCGCCAAAAACTGTTGGCTTGGTTTTGCAACCAAGCTTTGTGCAATGGGCACCTATCAATAATGTGATAGCAGTTTCAATATAGAAGCAAAAACAATTATAAATCTGAATCTAACATGTGCATATAACAATAAACTTGAAAAAGATTTAAGAACAAGAACAAGAAACAAAATAAAAAAATGACTTTTGTATTATAATACCTCAGATGGTGAGGATTTGTGGTGTTGAGCAGCTCCAAGGGTGAGATGCTCCAGGCTCCAATGGTCTCTTCTCCAAGATTACTACAATGGTCAAGAACTCATGAGAGATTTTGATAGCATGAGGATAGGATGATGGATGGATGGAAAGTGAGGAGCCCCTACCATCTTTTTATAGTTTTTGGTGGTGGGGAATACCATTATGGTTTTGAGGAAACCAATGGTATTAACCAACATTGTTTAGGTACCTTTTCCCTCCTTTTTTCTTTTTTGAATATTTTGAATATTTTTATTCCCTTTTTAATATTTTTGGGAATTCTAGACCCTTTTTGAGGGTTTTTTAATGTTTTTTGAGGAAAAATATTCATTTTGAGGGGAAAAAGGGGTGTATTATGGTCTTTTGGTGACCTTTTGATGGCTTTAGAGGCTCAAGTGGTGGAAAAGTGGACAAATGGGTCATGTGAATAAGAAAATGAGCTAGTGAGCACTTTTTGGGTGTTAACACCTAAAGAGACAAGGTTTAGTGATTGAATTGCTCAATTGAAGGCTTAAATCTAGTCTCAATCAATCAGTAGTGAGAAGAAATGAACAAAAGTGCATTAGTTGTACTTGAATATGATAAAGTTGTAACAAAAGCCTAAAAATACTATGGAAAGTGGGTTTTTGAGAGAAAATAATCAAAAAAAATGAAAAGGGATAATCCCATATTGAAAAGAGAAACTTGAGAGCCCATTTCCCAATGCTATAAAACAAAGGCATTTGGGGCATATTAAGGGGACAAAAGAAGAGTAAAGGCACGCTAAAGAGATTCTGAAGATTGGAAATCTCAACTTCATCAAAAGCAAGGGTGGAGAAATGATAGCTCATGGCAAAGGAAGAAGGATGCACATCAAGCTCCATGGTAGATATGTACTTTCTTCTCTAGCTTAATATGAAATGATTCAAGTTTCATTCCTTATTGATATGTGTTTATGATGGTTTTAAATCTTGATAAATGCTTGATAATTGATTAAATATATTAGGAAATTTGTGTTAATTGTTTCATATATGACATTGGAACTCACCATTTCATAGTAAGATAGCTTGTTTAATGTAGATCTAACCCTACCTTTAAAGCTATTATCATATTGGCGACCATACTAGTTGATATTTCTTGAAACTTTCTTCATATTTTTGGTGTTCTAACCTTTCAGATCTACTCCAAAATGGACTTAAGATCCATTTAAGAACTTATGTTTCAGGTCTAGAGGTCCCAAACCGGCCTAGATCCACTTTGAAACTCCCAAAATCCTTCAAAACTGAGTTGAGATCTCAGATTTGCTTGCTATAGAAGGATGACGCACTCCCTCTGTGTACATAGATCACCCAAGGTTACCTGACTCACCTGTACACTAGCAAGGTGTTCCACTGACTCACCCTTCCTGTGTACCAACTGCGCCAGCCCACTGTTGGTGCTCTGCTATGTTTTGAACAATGTGCCGACTGAGTTTTTGAGTTTTTGAAGCATAGTTCTTCATCCTTGTCTTATTTTTTGTGATTTTTTCTTTATGCATGGGTGTAGAAACCCCTTATATTAGATTTTAAACCTCACTTGGATCCTCCTTTGCTCAAGATTTGGAATATTTTTTTAAAGAATTTTAAAGCTTTCTTGATTCAAATTTGCAAAAATTGCTAGAACTAGCTTTGATATTTCACTATTTTAGGGGCACATTTAGGATTCATTTTTGTACTTGCAGACCTGAATATTGATTCAAGACATGTTAAGATCAATTTACTACTACTTAAGAAAAATTTGGGAGGGTTTAGGTTGAGATTTTTAGATTTGGGATTTCCTTCCAAAAACCTTTAAAAATGGCTTAAATTGACATTTCTTTCAATTTTTTCTTACAATTGGTGGTAGATCCATTTTCTTAAGGTCATATTTTTCTTATAGATCACTAATTGGTTAGGATTAGGACTGACATTTAAATAATATTGATTCATTTCATAGTTTGCAAATAGTGAAAATTGAGAAAACATGAATATTTGTTTAAAGAACCTTAACGCCCTTTAATTTTTTACTCTCATGCACTTGCGTATTTGAAACTTGGAACCA
The DNA here is from genome assembly GCA_027924585.1 of Larix kaempferi. Lineage (NCBI taxonomy): Eukaryota > Viridiplantae > Streptophyta > Pinopsida > Pinales > Pinaceae > Larix > Larix kaempferi. Next base: position 41,050,386 of record BSBM01000456.1, read on the forward strand.
GATATCATTTATGTCAGCTTAAAAGATCACTTTAACACATTTTCATTGAAAAAATAAATATAAAAAATTGAACATCACACTTTGAGATATTTTGAAAAACAATCTTCTTCCAGAAGCAAAAACAAGCTTTAATTAGTTAAATTTTGTTTTGGATCTATAATATTTTAATTATACTCTTGCACAATTAGAGGAAGTTGTAGCTTTAGATGTAGATTTTCTTTTGATAAGTTGTGTATGAGCCACCATATTATCTTCACTTGGGCCTTTGGGCGATCTTGTGAATGAGAAAGTGGATCTCAAGTGTAATAGTATAGGATTTGATTTTTCAAGCATCTTATTTTCGAGCCACCGTATCCTCTTCACTTGGGCCTTTGTGCGATATTGTGAATGAGAAAGTGGATCTCACGTGTAACAGAGTAGATTTTATTTTTTGCATACAGTTTTTCGATCCACCGTATCCTCTTCACCTAGGCCTTCGTGCGATCTTGTGAATGAGAAAGTGGATCTCAAGTGTAATAGTCTAGAATTTAATTCGTAAGCATTCCAAAGGGCTCTGTGTATCCTCTTCACTTGGGCCTTCGTGCGATCTTGTGAATGAGAAACAGAGATCCCACATGTAATAGAATTAGATTCATTTTTCACTAAGATATATGTTTGGTTTACGTTGATCTTTGAAATCAATTATTATCCATATTTCAGAAGAACTGTGCATAAAAATAAGAAATCTACCAAAGAATTTTGCATGTTTTAAAGGCGTACATGAACCTCTAACTTTTCATTAGTTTAGAACATTCATCGAATTTAAAGGTAGAGTAGTGAGCATATTGCATTTTTTGGTTCATATTTCTCGAGTCAACACACCACCAGTTTCACATCCACTCCTGAAACTAAGCAAACTACCCTTAAAATTGGTGCTTAATCTAAAATTGACCAACACTTGATTTTCATATCACCAACAAGATTAGGTTAGTTCCTTGGATTAGGTTTGGAGAGTTTACACTCTTGGGCTGCAAAAAATTTGAAACTAGCATTGATTACTGAGATTTTAAATCCATTAGTAGCAAAAAATGTTTGTCGGTAAATCCTTCTAAAACATGCATTAAGCACGAGGTCAATCTGGTTAAGTAAATGTGGTCCCCCCCTCTTCCTTGTTTAGTGGGACACGGGATCATCAAGAAATTCTATGTGAAGTGACAAGTCGTCGGGCTGACATCACTTTTCTAGAGTACCTGGTTATGAGAGTTGTCCTCGACTTACAACTGTTCTTCCCGACCGTTGATTTTGAAGTGGTAACCTTAGTTTCTATTCCTAGGATATAACATAGGCTATTGTGAGTGGGGGACACTTGCTGTACCTGAGACATACTTTGGAAATTTTAATCCTTGGGATGGTGATTGGTCAGGAACCAACACTTGCACCCCTAGCGATTAAAGTTTATTGTAACTGTTTCTCATACCATCACTGCTATCAATTGTTTGAGGCTTGATATCCCTCAACAACTACTAGTTTTGGAAGGCCCTCCAATCCATCTTTTCATTGAGCTTCGTCTCTTTGGAAAAGTAGTGTGTTTGCTTGGATCTATAAGACTTTTTACTATGTGGACACTTTTTCTTTTTGTTGAGTATAGAATTCATTAGGATTGTTTGATTAAGAATATCATTTTAAACACATCCTTTTATCAAGTTCATAGAAGTGGCTTCTCTCCCGATCCACCACTCACGGAGGCAGCGAGATGAGTCACCAGAAATTGAAGGCCCTACTACATTGCATAGATAGATACAAAAACCACATGCTAATGACTTGGAAACAAAACTAAATTTAAAGTCAAATAATATTACTTGAGAAGAATAACATCAAACAAACCCTGAACATTCATTATCACATCACGAACTGAATACAGACATAGTTGATGATCTAACTGTAGTTGAAGTTGAATTATTGAAAAATCACACAATTGCTCACATAATTCCACCTTTAATGTGTCTTTCAGAACCAATTTTACTTACTATCTGTGAGTCACTGGGTGATATCAAACCTCTCTTTGAAAGTTTGAATGACATGCAAAATTCAACAAGTGACCCTATGGCTTCATCGGGAGCACAAGGGACTACATCGTCACAACATCAAACAGTTGCTTGAGGTAGCAATACTTCCAATTTGGCCTCTACATCAATCCCAACAATTAGTATACTTGTTAGTAGCACAAGTTCAACCAACACTTTAGTTCTAGTTGGCACAGTTTCGGGTTCCAATCCCAGAAGTACATCCACTTTGTCTGCAGGAATCCCTACTGAAGGGTGTGCCTTACCAAACATTGTTTTCCATATGGTTTGGCTAATCAAGGTCAAAACACACAACGAGTAAACCAGAATCCTCTTGGTATACCTAACACTTGTCCAAATTCTACTTCTAGGGGAAACCCTTCACCATGGAATGGTAATATTCCTCGAGGAAGCAATGAACCATGGAACATTTATGCTAATTAAGGTTATGCTCCTCAGATTAGTGGAAATGCCCCGAGGGGTTATCCCCCGACTTATCCATGCACAATGTGTAGGGGAAATCCACCTATCAACCCCATTCCCCACTAGAGTGGGGAGATTCTGGAAAGTAACCAATTTTTTGGGGGCTTACCTCTACAAGGGGGAAACCCATCCATCCATTCTGTTCCACCATGGAATGGACAACATTCAAGAAGTAACCAATATTTTTGGATGCCACCTTCACACGGAGGAAATCAACCTTGGAACGCTTATCTAAACCAAGGAAACAATCAATGGTTTGGTCAGATTATGGAAAGTAACCAATGTTTTTGGGGCCTACCTCCGCAAGGGGGCAACCCATCCATCCATCATGTTCCACCATGGAATGGACAACATTCAGGAAGTAACCAATATTTTTGGATTCCACCTACACAAGGAGGAAGTCAACCTTGGAAGGATTTTCAATACCAATTTAAACCACCATGGTATGTTTGGGATCTAGGAAGTAACCAATCTTCTTGGGCCTCACCTCCGTAAGGAGGCAATCCACTCATTGGTCAGGTTCCAGGAATTAGCCAATTTTCTTGGGGTTAGTATCCACAAAGGGGAAACCCACCTTGGAATTCTTATGACACCCAAGGACCACATCAATGGAGTGGTCAAGTTCTAGAAATTAACCAATATTTTTTGGGCCTAACCCCACAAGGGGGAAATCTAACCATTAACCCCATTCCGCAATGGAGTGGTCAAGTTCTAGGAAGTAACAAAATATTTTTGGAACCAACCTGCAAGACCTTGTTTGATCCAGCTAGGCTTCCACATGGACCTCATGCCAATGGTATGATGGATTCCATAAACCAACTTGAACAGATTACCCCACATTTGTTACAAGTTTCTATTCAGAATCTGAACCCCCAACTGGCTAGGAAATGCAGGAACCTGCTAATCCTTCAAACAATTTTAGCATCCTCATAGTCTCATCCATAGACCTTAGAGGAAAGAAGAATAAGTACAAGGGTAAGCAAAGTGTGTTATGTGGAATTCTGCCCTACGGATAAGTCAAAATTCCCTTAGGCTAAAGTAGACTTTAACTAACTCTAGGCTAAGAACAGACAAAACAAATGCAACCTTGAATCCCTAGATCTAACAAACATCTCAGAATTAAAATGTTGGAGAGAATAGAAGGATATTAACTGACCTTATGTCCAAACGCTTGTCTTTGATATTTGCTCCAAGCTCCAAGTCCTCACAAGTAAACCTGTTAACAATGGAACCAAAACACAAGCATGTACTATTCTCTAGCAATCTGAAAACATAAGTTAGAATCTAAATCTATGAAAGATACAAATCATATCATTAAAACAAAATTAACACACATGATTTGGGAAAACAAGACAAGTTATTCCATTACCAACTTGAAGTCATGTACAATAGTTGCTTGATGTCCAAGCCAACTTCCAGCTCCAAGTGCTTCCTCTAGCTATCTCCACAAGGCTGCAAGATCATAGGTTTGATGCCCCAAAAGTCCTCCTTTTGGCCCATGGAAAGCTTCTCTCTTATAGCACATGGGAAGGCTAACCAACAAGAGAGAAGTGTGGATCTATGGAGGGTTTAGTGGATCAGGCCAGCTAAACAAAGAAGGAGTTAGGATCGAACCAAAGGTGGTAATCCCAACAAAATCTCCTCGAAGGTCGAAATCCCAAAATCCAAGGCAAAAAAGGCTAATTTCAGACTACCGCGCCCCTATAACTGAGCATAACGCGGTAGTACCCGCGCCCCAGAGAAGGAGCAACGCGCGGTAGTGCTAACTACCGCGCCCTTGTAGATGTGCAAGGAGCGGCAGTGCTCACAAACAGGGCTAAGTTGGGCTGGAAGATGGCAGAAAAAGGTTTTGCTTTCAGTATTCAGTCAATGGTTTTCACTCTGGATGTTCAGATGATCTTTAAGGGAAACTGTCGTTTAGGTCGGTAATGCAAGGATGCGACACTAATATGTAATGTGTAATATTGAGGTATAAAAAAGTGCTAATCCTTCCCAACATTCCGAAATCCTTATAGTCGATTCCAAAGACCTTAGGGACAAGAAGAAGAAGTACAAGGGTAAGCAAAGTGCTAATCCTTCCCAGCATTCTAAAATCCTTATAGTCGAGTACAAAGACCTTAGGGACAAGAAGAAGAAATACAAGAGCAAGCAAAATGCTAAATTTGGGAAACAAGATGCACAAACTATGCTTCAATGCGGTGGGAAACAAAAACCCACTATTTTGACACCAGTACTGTTATACCTCAATATTACACATTACATATTAGTGTCGCATCCTTGCATTACCGACCTAAACGACAGTTTCCCTTAAAGATCATCTGAACATCCAGAGTGAAAACCATTGACTGAATACTGAAAGCAAAACCTTTTTTTGCCATCTTCCAGCCCAACTTAGCCCTGTTTGTGAGCACTGCCGCTCCTTGCACATCTACGAGGGCGCGGTAGTTAGCACTACCGCGCGTTGCTCCTTCTCTGGGGCGCGGTACTACCGCGTTATGCTCAGTTATAGGGGCGCGGTAGTCTGAAATTAGCCTTTTTGCCTTGGATTTTGGGATTTCGACCTTCCAGGAGATTTTGTTGGGATTACCACCTTTGGTTCGATCCTAACTCCTTCTTTGTTTAGCTGGCCTGATCCACTAAACCCTCCATAGATCCACACTTCTCTCTTGTTGGTTAACCTTCCCATGTGCTATAAGAGAGAAGCTTTCCATGAGCCAAAAGGAGGACTTTTGGGGCATCAAACCTATGATCTTGCAGCCTTGTGGAGATAGCTAGAGGAGAAAGCACTTGGAGATGGAGGATTAGCTTGGACATCAAGCAACCTTTGTAAGCACTCTTCAAGTTGATAATAAAGATAACTTGTCTTGTTTTCCCAAATCATTTGTGTTAATTCTGTTTTAATGATATGATTTGTATCTTTCATAGATTTAGATCCTAACTCATGTTTTCAGATTGCTAGAGAATAGTACATGCTTGTGTTTTGGTTCCATTGTTAGCAGGTTTACTTGTGAGGACTTGGAACTTGGAGCAAATATCAAAGACAAGCATTTGGACATAAGATCAGTTAAACTCCTTCTATTCTCTCCAACATTTTAATTCTGAGATGTTTGTTAGATCTAGGGATTCAAGGTTGCATTTGTTTTGTCTGTTCTTAGCCTAGAGTTAGTTAAAGTCTACTTTAGCCTAAGGGAATTTTGACTTATCCGTAGGGCAGAATTCCACATAACAAGTACCCCCGCCAAAGGGAAACCATCCAACCCCACCGCAAGGGGGCACTGATCCTAATGCCAATGTCTTCATGTGTGATCATGAGGTAAACATTCAAACAAGACTTGATTCTTATTATGTCCCTCCTAGTATATCAGATCAATCAGAATCACATCCAAGTGGTTCTCTCTACATTGAGAAACCAACCATAGACTTAGTACCACACCCACCCAAAGGTGTTCTACATAGAAAAATGCATAATCCTAACACGTGAGTTGCTCAGAACGGTAATGTTCTTGAGGACCTAGATCAAGTGCCATGTGCCATGTCAGCCTTGGAGGTATTGCAATGTCGTTTTGTGCAAAGAAAGGAACTATTGTCTACAATTGGCCTTGTTGATCCATCCGATGAGACTTTAATCACATCATACATAGACCTTTCAATATGTAGGATCCCATCCAATGTTGCTTTTCATATTAAAGTAACCACTCATGGTAAGGAAATTTTTCGAACCATATTAGATGAATGGACCTCATCTTGTGTAATGTCATTTAAATGTTGTCAAGCATTTGGTTCACCCCTATCTATCATAGAATTTTCATACCAAGATACTCAAGTAGCTTCGGGATATTTGGATCAAATATTCCCTTAATGGAGGAATATGATTTGGTTACTTGGCCCATTTGGGCTGTAAGATCTCCCAGCTCACATGATTTCTTCAATTACATTTTAGCATCAGATGAAGATATCCCTGAAATTGTAAACATTTGGTTGCACCCACCTAAGGACATATTTTGTGGGGCCACTGGGAGCATAATTGGATTAAATCTACCCAAGTATAGGAGCATGATTTGCATGTTCCTCAATTTGATATGGTATATCTGGAAGCTTGCATATAGGTTTAGGCCATCCCTTTGTGGATATGCATTTGAACCTTTTGCAACCCAAACTTGCCATAGGGTCGAACCTGTTGGAACTTGACGGGTCAACCCTTCATATCTGTATTTTCCACCATTCCGACAGAAGAGCCTACCGAACATGGGACACCGTAGCTAGCACCCCATTGCCATTTTGGTGCCCATGCTGAGTTATTCTCATAGGCCTAGGAGCCTTATTAGTCCCATCATGACTTGGAGTTTGAGACCACATATTTCTCTTTCATACATTTCTGACCATATCCTGATGGGCTCCCAATCGTTTGTCATTTTACATAAGAATGTGTTAAAATATCCACTTGAACATCTGTGCAAACTGCTTTGTTGCTTATTGCTTATGTTGCGTATTCTCCTTTGCAGTCACTTTTTGTTGCAAGATGCCTATAAACTATTGCTTGTGTGTATTTGAACCATACCCATGGAGGAAACATCTGTAAGAGTGTACATAACTAGCTCATCCCTTGTTTGCAATATGGATCTTTTCCTTGGCCTAATCCATGCCCTTGAGACACTCATTTCCTCTAATGTATCATAGCATGCTTTATTCTTTTTTCAAGCTAATACATGAAAAAGGTTAAAAATTGGAAAACAAAAAATTCTAAAAAAGAGGGAGAATTGAATCATTTCATATTATATCATTGAATAAAATGGAAACAATCAGTCCTTGTCACCCTTTAACATAGTTTTTAACAGAAAATCCACTCGAGCATACGCGAGCCGGATCTCCCTATCTCAATGTGAGTCTAGAAAAAATAGTACAGACTATAAACCACTTTCCTAGATCCAATTAAGGATCAAGTCACTAGATGTCTTACCTTGAACTTGTAGTCCTTTCTCCTAGATGTTGCTCCATGCCTTGCGGTCATCAGATCTCAGCTGCAAGACCTGTCAAGATGCACAGAACAATGCAAACAATTAAAGAGCATCTATACAATATTAGATCTAAGTAAACATTTAAGCAAGTAGACTACACATTACTATAAACACAACAATATTGGTGGAAAGCATTTATATTACTGTAAATATAGGGAAAGTACATAGAAGAATGATTACAACCGAGGATTAATGTAGCTATCCTTCTCCATCCAAGCCAATTCCATATCCTCCCAAGGAAGTGTGAGTCTCTCAATGGATGAGTAGAGATCTCTAAATGATGATTTCACCAGCATGTAGACACTATAGACTTCCTCCCTTTGGAGAGGGGTAGAGCTTCACTTATATCATGTTGATGTATTGGTAACTTTGGAATGTATTTCAAATATGTATATTGTATTCCTATAGATATGTTATTATTCCTCTATACGAAAGTGTTGTCATTTATATTGTAAGTGTCATAACTTATACTTGATGGGTTATTAGACCACCTTGTTGGGGTCCACCCTGTGTAAGTCATGTGGGTTAAAGGTTTATTAGACCAACCTATTGAGGGTCATCCCTGTCAGCATTATGTTATGTGGTTAAGTTAAGGCTGACCTAGTAAAGGTTATTAAGCAAGTCAACTCAAGTATAAATAGAGTGCGGGAGGCACTCTATTTGATGATTCACTTTCTCACACTTACACTCATTGGAGAGTGGCACACTAGTGGAGGAGGAGAAGCTGCTGCTAGAAGTATATATCTTATGCTTGGGTTGTATCATTGCTCTATATATCTCCGAGGAAGTTGTGGGGTTTTTCACCTTTATGGTTTTCCCTAGTGAAACTCTGTGTGTCTATTGTCTCTTGTGTGCTTGGATTATTGTGTCCATTATTGATATGCTATAGACATGTTGTACATGTTGTTCTCTTAGTTAAGATCCTAGATCAAATTGAAGTAAATTTTTAAAAACTAACATGGTATCAGAGCTATCCTGAAAGAAGGCGTCGTATGGAATTTATGACACTTGTTGCACTTGAGAAGCTAGGGCTTGATATAGAAAAAACCAGTCATCGTAGAAATTTTTCTATAAATTCATTTCTGCAAAGTTTAAAGATGTGAAAATATTACAGGTGGAATATAATATCCCCATGTACCTTGTGTCCAAAGGAGAGCCTCTAATTCGTTTTACTTTAAGATTTATGATCTGTACAATATAGGGTTTTTGCCTCTTCCAGATATGAGTCATAAATAGGTGACCTAGGAAAAAAGGTCACAAATTGGGCTAGGAAGATCCAAAAAAAATTTCATAAAAAATGGCAGGTAGGGCACAGACTGTACTTTCATAGGTACAATTTTCAGAGGCCGAATTTCAATCAGTAACACGTGGCACTCCGTACAAGTTCGCTCTCTTGTTTTATCCCATAAATAGGTCATGTTGCGACACTTGGCATAAATCTCTCTAAGAGAATCCATTTGAGGTCAGGCCTATTGGGTTGGAAGGATAATAGGTCAGGATACCACAAGAAGAATATTCAGACCCTATAGATCTAAAGTTTCTGAGTTACACCAGAAAAAATCAGGTGCATAATTTTGTCAAAACAGAATTGGATATTGAGCAGCTTCATTCATGGCTCCGAGAATTTAGGGTTTCGGAGAATGTTGTAATTTTTTATCGTAGAACATGATGGGATTATCCTCATCAAAATCAAAATTTAGAGACCAAGATCAAATTTTTTGGTTGGGCAGAAGGTGAGGCTTGATCAAACCCTAGTTCGGGACTTTGATCGGAAAGGTGAAAAATTAGGGCTTTTGCAAAAAAGGGAATTTTTGAAATATATGACCATAGCTGGAAGCTCCTTGGAAAAATCAAAGTTTAGAGCTTTGTATCAAACTATTTGGTTGGGTGAATATTCAGGAAACTCAAACCCTAATTCAGGGTCCTCCCTAGTGAATCTAGAAGATTCAAAAGAAAATTTGAAGGGTGAAACTTTGCAGTTTTAAAATTCTGAGTATACCAGGTTGATCAGCTCATAAAGGTGCATCTTTCTATCCTTTCAGAAGTTTGAAATTCAAAGTTTGAATTTTTAGGGTTTCCCTGACAAACCCTAATCCAACTCTAGATCTAGTTTCTGCAAATCAAGTGGATTGGGTTAATCCTAGAAGAGAATGGATTGGTCACCTACATAAGTGAAGAAGTTCCAATTTCAAAGGGGGATAAGGCTAAAGCCTTACATAAGAAGATTACAAGCAATATCGACAGGTATGACTTATCCAGGTATGTTTTGAGATCTGTTCATGATTAAGTTTATGGTATGTTTGTCTTCATTAAGATTAGTACAATATTGATTAATTTTAGACTTGTCGTATCACCTTAATAAAGAATATGAATGCATATATTCATAGATTAGGGTTTTGACACTTATGATTGTACTAATGCATTGTGGTGTTGTATGAGGTTGATGTTGTCCGCTAACATGAAAGGCACATCAAGAAAGACAAATCATGTTCTAGTTCAAAAACATATAACCATGTCGACATGAAGACAAAGATTCATCCATTGTCATGGATCACATAGAAGATCTACTTATGGGGTATGTATAACTTGGTTCTATAATGATTAACCTATGAGAGAACAAGAAGACATTGCTAGACATAACTATCAAATATGATAACTAGGTATGTTTTTCCTAAATCAAGTTAGAATCCTACCTTGTGTTAGGATCTTATACTGGTGTATGGTTGATAATGATTATTCATGAATTTAGAAATGTAAGTAATCAAGGGTTTATGCATAATATGTTTCTTACCATGATTGATGATATGACTAACCAGAAAATTCCTTTGGTCAAATAAGAATATGCATGAGTAAAAGAAGTATTCCCTGAAACCTTGAATACTAATGTTTACTATCTGTGTTTGAAATGATCATGACTATACATGTTTAAGATTATTGTGTTTCGATAGTATTGAGATTATACTAATGAATTTATGTATGAGACCTCGAGAATAACACAATGATGATACTAGAAAGTATGCATAGTGATCAAGGATGGATATAAGTTCAAGGAAAGGTAATCGAGGAAGCAAAGATCAAGAGGGAGCACACTCCAGTAGTTCCTACAAGGAAACAAAGATTGATAGGAAGTCCACCCATCAAGCAAACAAAGATAAGTATTTGAATTGTCATTTTTTGTATATTTGATTGTTTAATAATACTGTTCAATGATGTATATGCTTATGTTCCTGGACTTAGGGTGTGTATTATGCATATTAGAATAATTACATTAATGAATAGTATACTACTAATATGCATGTGATGGGTAAGTGGCCTATGGCACTATACAACATTCCATTTCTACTTATCTAGAATGAAACCTCTTTGCTGACATGTTTGGAGTTGTGCACACTCTTAACAATGTTCTGGTAGAGATTGGAAGGCATCTAGAAAGTTATGGGATATGGATAAATGTTGTATTGAAGCACTGGCTAAAATAATTGCATGAATGTATGACATATTTCTTTATGTGTAAGAATTTGTTTTGAAAACTATGAGATGTTTCTAATCATGCAATTTAACTTGCTTTGTAGGAAGGATCATATACCATCACCTACAAAAGAAGGACTACAACATTTGTTCCAGCAACAAAGCTATCTATTGAAGATATTGAAGTTCCCAGGATCCGGGATGAAGGAATGGAAGAATACCATGATCCGTCAATCATGAAGAAATATTTTTGGGATGTGGTCCCAAGACTAGATGGGAAGTCTGTTGTGACTTCCAAAGATCAAGCATGCTGTAGATGCCAGCATAGAGAAATACAAAGCGATATTTGTAGCTCGTGGCTTATCCCAGAAAGAGAGAATAAACTATGAAGATACTTTTGCTCCTGTAGCCAGGTACACTTCCATCAGATCAATAATTTCCCTGGTTGCAGTGATGAAATTGAAGATACACAAGATGGATGTCAAGACAACTTTCTTGAATGGTGTAGTCGAGGAGGAAGTGTATGTGGAGTAGCAAATTGGTTTTGAGACACATTACAGGGAGTCATATGTGTGCAGGTTGAAGAAAGCCTTGTATGGCTTGAAGCAAGCTCCTAGGACTTGGTATGGTAGGATAGACAACTTTCTATCCAGTTTGGGCTTTACCAAGAGTAAAGCGGATTCCAACCTTTACTAAAAGGTTGAGGAATGAAATCCAATGATACTACTCCTATATGTGGATGACCTGTTTGTTACAGGAGAGGATGGGTTGATTGCCGACACCAAGAGGTATTTTGCAGCCGAGTTTGATATGAAGGACTTGGGGATGATGCACTATTTTCTAGGCATGGAGGTGTGGCAGAGTGCATATGGGATATTCCTTGGACAAGGGAAGTATGCAGTAGAGATCCTGAAGAGGTTCAGGATGATGGACTGCAAGGCCATGGCCACACCTATGGCATCGAACTTGAAGCTTCTGTGTGATGCTTCATTTGATTCGATTAATGTCACTGTGTATCGTCAGATGATTGGGTTCTTGATGTACCTGATGAACACTAGACCAAATATTTGCTTTGCGGTGAACACATTGAGCCAGTTCCTGTAGGATCCCATAGGTGTTAACTGGGTTGCTATAAAGCATATTCTAAGTACCTAAGAGGTACAATTGATTATGGGCTCAAGTATGATGCAAATCAAAAGTTTAACCTGCAGGGTTATGTTGATTCAGACTGGGAAGGCAGTGCTGCAGATAGGAAGAGCACTTATGGGTACTGCTTCAGTATGGGATCAAGGGTGATATCTTGGTTTAGCAGAAAGTAGTCATTTGTAGCACTGAGTACAGTTGAAGCAGAGTATGTTGCAGCTTGTTCGGCTAGTTGTAAGGCAGTATGGCTAAGGAAGCTACTGTCTGAGTTATTTGATCTCTCGTTGGATGCTACTGGTATCTATTGTGACAACCAGAGTTGTGTGAAGCTGTATGAGAACCCAGTGTTCCATGACAGGCCGAAGCACATTGAGATAAAATATCACTATATCAGGGATATGGTGCAGAGAGGAGTAGTGAAGCTCCTGTATGTTGCGAAGGATGAGCAGGTTGCAAATGTGTTGATGGAACCACTAGCCAGAGTGAAGTTTGAGTACTTCAGAGGGAGGCTTGGTGTTCTTCAGATTGAAGATACTTCGAGGAAGAAGTGATGGGAAACATTTGCAAGAGCCATTCCAAGAATGATGAGAGGAGGATCCTTCCCATGGATGTGGATGTAAGTGTTGTGTGATGAGCATCAGGATGATGCTCCAGTTACTACTCTGTATGATCAGTTGGATCATGTATATGTATATGCATCGGTTGGATGCCCTGTATGATCAGGTGGATCATGTATTTGTGTATGTATCAGGAAGATACATTATATGATCAGGTGGATCATGTATGATGATATGTATTAGGAAAATACATTGTATGCATCAGGTGGATGCATGGTATGATCATTGATGATGAGTATCGAGACGATGCTCTGGATGATATGCATTAGGATGATGCTATGATGTTGATCAGGATTATCATAGATAACGAGCTTCAGGATGTTGCTCCAGATAACATGCATCAGGATGATGCTATGATGATAATCAGTATGATCACAGATGACAAGCTTCAGGATGTTGCTCTAGATGACATGCATCAGGATGATGCAGTGATGATGATCGGGTTGTTCATGTATACATCACAATGATGTATGGTAAGTATCAGGTTGATACTCTGTGGCTGTGGACAGTTTGTGCAGGTAGCATAGAAAAGGTCCTTTAAAATCCAGACAGGTAGAGTGGTGTGCTCGTAATAGCTTGGGATGCTATATCGAGATCCGGACAGGTAGAGTGGTGTGCTCGTAAGATCCTGGGATGCTCTGAGTAGGTTTTGCTACAATTTCACATAGAAAATATCCTTTAAAATCTGGACAGGTAGAGCAGTGTGCTCGTAACATCCTGGGATGCTCTATCGAGATCATGACAGGTAGAGCGGTATGCTTGTAACATCCTGGGATGATTTGAGTAGGTTTTGCGAAAGTTCACATAGAAAACATCCTTCTAAATTTAGACAAGTAGAGCAGTGTGCTCGTAACAGCCTGGGATGCTCTATCGAGATCTAGACAGGAAGAGCGGTTTGCTCGTAACATCCTGAGATGCTCTGAGTAGGTTTTGTGAAGGTCAACATGTAAAGGAACCTATAGTCTGCGCTAGGTTTTGTTGACGCACATAATCAGTCTTAGGTTCCACAGTATGGCCAGTGATGAGGAAGAACTGCAGGTGGTGGGCCTACATCCAGTATGAAAAAGGACTAGCTCTGTAGAACTTCCTACGATGAGTAGATTGGAGATTGATTGGGATAAAAGAAGCAGTGACGATGACGATGATCCAGAGAAGAAGACTTGTGCTAGAAGACCTATGTCGAGAAATACCTTCCTAGTTAAGAGGGAGTGTTGATGTATTTCTAGCTTTGGAATGTATTTCATATATGTATATTGTATTCCTATAGAGATGTTATTATTCCTCTATACAGAAGTGTCATCATTTATATTGTAAGTGTCGTAACTTATACTTGATGGGTTATTAGACCACCTTGTTGGGGTCGGCCCTGTATAAGTCATGTGGGTTAAAGGGTTATTAGACCACCCTATTGGGGGTTGGCCTTGTCAGTATTACGTTATGTGGTTAAGTTAAGGTTGACCTAGTAAAGGTTATTAGGCAAGTCAAGTCAAGTATAAATAAAGTGCGGGAGGCACTCTATTTGATGATTCACATTCTCACACTTACACTCATTGGAGAGTGGCACACTAGTGGAGGAGGAGAAGCTGCTGCTAGGAGTATATCTCTTATGCTTGGGTTGTATCATTGCTCCATCTATCTGTGAGGAATTTGTGGGGTTTTTCACCTTTATGGTTTTCCCTAATGAAACTCTTTGTGTCTATTGTCTCATGTGTGCTTGCATTATTATGTCCATGATTGATATGCTATAGATATGTTGTACATGTTGTTCTCTCAGTTACGATCCTAGATCAGATTGAAGTAAATTTTGAGAAACTAACATATACGACTAAGTGGATAGGGTATGGATAGGATAGGTTGATATATGGTAGGAGAGAGATAGGGGATCCTCCCAAGAGGATAGGAACTGAGTTCCATCTCTCCTAAGAGGTCAATGATAAGGATCCAAGTAAGCAGGATTCAAGAATGGGCTCAAAGAAGCTATTTTTTCCTATTAATTGACATCGTCGTACCGTGCAAGAGAGAAAGATGTGACATTGCAAGTTGCATGAGTGTAGCCTGCGACGACCTCTCAAAACATGGCATGAATACAATGGCATCTCTTCCAATTTAATGACGTAGCCAATGAAACTTTAGGGATGTATACACTAAATCTCATGTTGTTGTATATGTAACTTTGGGATGTATTTCATATATGTATATTGTACTCCTATAGAGATGGTATTATTCCTCTATACGGAAGTGTTTGTATTTCTATAGAGATGTTATTATTCCTCTATACGGAAGTGTCGTAACTTATACTTGATCGGTTATTAGACCACCTTGTTGGGGTCGGCCCTATATAAGTCATGTGGGTCGAAGGGTTATTAGACCACCCTATTGGGGGTTGGCCATGTGGGTCAAAGGGTTATTAGACCAACCTATTGGGTGTCGGCCCAGTCAGCATTATGTTATGTGGTTAAGTTAAGGCCAACCTAGTAAAGGTTATTAGGCAAGTCAAGTCAAGTATAAATAGAGTGCGGGAGGCACTCTATTTCATCATTCTATTCTCTCTCACACTCTCGGGAAAGTGGCACACTTGTGGAGGAGGAGAAGCTGCTTCTAGGAGATGTCTATCTCTTATGATTGGGTTGTATCATTGCTCTATCTATCTGTGAGGAAGTTATTGGGGTTTTTCACCTTTATGATTTTCCCCATGTAAAGTCTGTGTCTCTTGTGTGCTCGCATTACTGTGTCCATGATTGATATGTTGTAGATATGCTATACATGTTATTCTCTAAGTTAATATCCTAGATTGAAGTAAATTCTAAAAAACTAACATGGTATCAGAGCTAGCCTAAAAGAAGGCATGGTATGGCATGTATGACACTTGTTGCACTTACGATGCTAGGGCTTGATATAGAAAAAACCAGTCATCGTAGCATGTTCGCTATAAATAAATTTCGGCAAGGTATCAGGGTCTGAAAATCATATAGGGTGAAGATAAGACCCTAATGTACCTTTTTTCCAAAGGAAAACTTCTAATTCGTTGTACTTTGTGTTTTATGATTTGTACAATATAGGGTTTTTGCCTCTTCCAGATCTAAGTCATAAACAGGCGACCTAGGAAAAAAGGTCATAACATGGGCTAGGAAGCTTGAAATGAAATTTTGTAAAAAGTGACAGGTAGTTCACAGACTGTACTTTCTCAAGTAACTTTTTCAGAGGCCGAACCAGAACTAGTGACACGTGGCATGCCGTACAAGTTTGCTCTCCTGTTTTATCCCATAAACAGGTCATGTTGTGACACTTGGCATAACTCTCTCTCAGAGAATAAATTTGAGCTCAAACCTATGGGGTTGGAAATATGAAAGTTCAAGTTATCACGAGAAATTTTTTCAGAGCCTGTGGATTGAAAAATTTAGAGCTACACCAGAAACAATTAGGGACATATTTCTGTCAAAACAGAATTACTTTTTAGCACCTTCATTCATGGCTTCTGGAATTTAGGGTTTCGGAGAAAGTTTGAATTTTTGTAATCGGAGACTATGGATGAATGCCACTCATCAAAATCGAAATTTAGAGATGAAGATCAGAATTTTTGGTTGGGAAGAAGGCCGGGCTTGATCAAAACCTAGTTCGGCACTTTGATCGGAAAAGTGGAAAATTAGGGCTTTGCAAAAATGGAAAATTTTGAAATCTGTGACCACGGCTGGAAGCTCCTCAAAAAAATAGAAGCTTAGATCTTTGGATCGAAACTTTTGATTGGGTAGAAGGGTGGGATTTATCAAACTCTAGTTTGGGGTCATGTACAGTGAATCCGGAAGTTTCAAAGGCAAATTTGAGGGGTGAAGCTTTGCAATTTTCAAATTATGAGTATACCAGCTTGATCAGCTCATCAAGGCTCATATTTCTATCCTTTTGGAAGTTTGAAATTCAAAGTTTGAATTTTTGGGGTTTCTCTGACAAACCCTAATCCAGCTCCAGATCCAGTTCCTGCAAATCAAGTGGATTGGGTTAATGCTAGAAGAGAATGGATTGGTCACTTGCATAAGTGAAGAAATTCCTATTTCAGAGGGAGATGAGGCTAAGGCCTTACATAAGAAGATTACAAGCAATCTCGATAGGTATGACTCATCCAGGTATGTTTTGAGATTTTCTCATGATTAAGTTTATGGTATGTTTGTCTTCATGTTATTACGGTTAGTACAATCTTGATTAAATTTAGACTTGTCATATCACCTTAATAAAATTATGAATGCATGATAGAAGATATTCATTGATAAGGGTGTTGACACTTATGATTGTACTAATGTATTATGGTGTTGTATGAGGTTTATGTTGTTCGCTAACATGAAAGGTACACCAAGAAAGACAAATCATGTTCTATTTCAAGAACATATGACCATGGTGACATGAAGACAAAGGTTCATCCATTTCCATGGATCACATAGAAGATCTACTTACGAGGTATGTATAACTTGGTTCTATAATGGTTAACCTATAAGATATGCAAGTTACTAGCACAAGTCATTGAAGAGAACAAGAAGACATCATGTGGGTATGTTAGACATAATTAGCTAAGATACCTTTGGATCGAACCTTTTGATTGGGTAGAAGGGTGGGTTTTATCAAACCCTAGTTCGGGGTCATGTTTAGTGAATCCAGAAGTTTCAAAGGCAAATTTGAGGGGTGAAACTTTGCAGTTTTAAAATTCTGAGTATACCAGCTCCAGATCCAGTTCTTGCCAATCAAGTGGATTGAGTTAATCCTAGAAGAGAATGGATTGGTATGATTTATCCAGGTATGTTTCGAGATTTGTTCATGATTAAGTTTATGGTATGTTTGTCTTCATATTATTACGGTTAGTATAATCTTGATTAAATTTAGACTTGTCGTATCACCTTAATAAAATTATGAATGCATGACAGAATATATTCATTGATTAGGGTGTTGACACTTATGATTGTACTAATGCATTATGGTGTTGTATGAGGTTTATGTTGTCCGCTAACATGAAAGGTACACCAAGAAAGACAAATCATGTTCTAGTTCATGAACATATGATCATGATGACATGAGGACAAAGATTCATCCATTGTCATGGATCACTTAGAAGATCTATTTGCGAGGTATGTATAACTTGGTTCTATAATGGTTAACCTATAAGATATGCAAGTTACTAGCACGAGTCATTGAAGTGAACAAGAAGACATCATGTGGGTATGTTAGACATAATTAGCTAAGATACCAATCCAAGTATGTTTTTCCTATATCAAGTTAGAATCCTACCTTGTGTTAGGATCCCTTATATAAGTATACTTGGTAGGATTGGTTATGTTTAGTTAGAAATGTAAGTAATCAAGGGTTTATGCATTTTATGTCTTTTATCTTGATTGATGATTTAACTAACCAGAAGAGTCTTATGATCAAATAAGAATATGCATGAGTAAAAGAAGACTTCCCTAAAACCTTGAATACTAATGTTTATTATCTGTGTTTGAAATGATCATGACTATACATGTTTAAGATTATTGTGTTTTGATAGTATTAAGATTATACTAATGAATGTGTGATTATGTATGAGTCTTTGAGGATACCACAATGATGATACTAATAAGCATGCATAGTTATGGATATAAGTTCAAGCATAGGTAATCCAAGAAGCAAAGATCAAGAGGGAGCACAATCCAGTTGTTCCTGCAAGGAATCAAAGATAAAGAACGAGCATACTTCAGTATTTTCAGCAAGGATGCAGATATTCAGAGGGAGTTGACCACTTCTCACAATCCACATTAGAATGGAGTTGCAGAAAAGAAGAAAAAACTGAGAGGGAGTCAACCCAACAAACAAACAAAGATAAGTATTTGAATTATCATTCCTTGCATATTTTATTGTTTAAATAATATTGTTCAATAATGTATATACTCATGTTCCTAGAAGTAGGTTGTGTATTATGCATATTAGAATAGTTGCATTGATGAACAATATACTACTAATATACATGGGTAAGTGGCCTATGGCATTGTACAACATTCTATTGCTACTTATCTAGAATGAAACCTCTTTGCTGACATGTTGGGAGTTGTGCACACTCTTAACAATGTTCTGGTAGAGATTGGAAGGCATCTAGAAAGTTATGGGATATGGATAAATGTTGTATTAAAGCATTGGCTAAGATAATTGCATGACTGTATGACATATTTATTTATGTGTAAGAATTTGTTCTGAAAACTATGAGATGTTTTCTAATCATGCAATTTAACTTGTTGTGTATGAAAGATTGTATACCATCACCTACAAAGAATGGACTACAACATTTTTTCAGCAACAAAGTTATCTATTGAAAATATTGAAGATATTGAAGTTCCCAGGATCTGAGAAGAATGCCATGATCGAGGAGTACCAGTTTATCATGAAGATGTTTGGGATGCAGTCCCAAGACCTGAAGGGGAGTTTGTAGTGACTTCCAAGAGGATCTACAAGATCAATCAAGCAGCAGGTGGTAGCATAGAGACTTTTTCTCCTATAGCCCGATACACTTCCATTAGATCCATACTTGCTCTGGCTGTAGTGATGAAAGGGAAGATACACCAGATGGATTTCAAGACAACTTTCTTGAATGGTGTAGTTGAAGAAGAAGTGTATGTGGAGCAGCCACTTGGTTCTGAGACACATGACAAGAAGTCATATATGTGCAGAACTTGGTATGGTAGGCTAGACAACTTTCTATCTAGTTTGGACATTACCAAGAGTAAAGCGGATTCCAACCTTTACTACAAGGTTGAGGAAGGCAATCCTATGATACTCTTATTGTATGTGGATGACCTATTTGTAACAGGAGAGGATAGATTGATTGCCGACATGCAGCGGAATCTTGTTGCCGAGTTCGAAATGAAGAACTTGTGGATGATGCACTACTTTCTAGGCATGGAGGTGTGGCAAAGTGCAGATGGAATCTTCCTTGGACAAGGGAAGTATGCAGTTGAGATCCTGAAGAGGTTATGGATGATGGACTACATGGACATGGCCACATCTATGGCATCAAACCTAGAGCTTTTGTTTGATGCTTCATCAGATCCGGTTGATGTCATGATGTATCGTCAGATGATTGGATCCTTGATGTACCTGACGAACACGAGACCAGATATTTGCTTTGCGCTGAACACATTGAGCCAGTTCTTGATGGATCCCAGAGGTGTTCAACTGGTTGCTGTAAAGCATATTCTGAGGTACCTGAAGGGTACAATTGACTATGGGCTCAAGTATGATGCGAATCAAAAGTTTAACCTGTAGGGTTATGTTGATTCAGATTGGGGAGGCATTGCTGCAGATAGGAAGAGCACTTCTGGGTGCTGCTTTAGTATGGGATCAGGTGTGATCTCTTGGTTTAGAAAGAAGTAGTCCTAAGTAGCACTGAGTACAGTCGAGGCAGAGTATGTTGTAGCTTATTCGGCTAGTTGTGAGGCAGTATGGCTCTGAAAGCTACTGTCTAAGTTATTTGATCTCCCGTTGGAGGCTATTGGTATCTTTTGTGACAACCAGAGTTGTGTGAAGTTGTCTGAGAATCCAGTGTTGTTGATGTATATGTAACTTCGGAATGTATTTCATATATGTATATTGCACTCCTATGGATATGGTATTATTCCTCTATACGAACTTGTTTGTCATTTATATTGTAAGTGTCATAACTTATACTTGATGTGTTATTAGACCACCTTGTTGGGGTCGGCCCTGTATAAGTCATGTGGGTCAAAGGGTTATTAGACCACCCTATTGGGGGTCGTCCATGTGGTCAAAGGGTTATTAGACCACCCTATTCGGGGTCGGCCCAATTAGCATTATATTATGTGGTTAAGTTAAGGCAGGCCTAGTAAAGGTTATTATGCAAGTCAAGTCAAGTATAAATAGAGTGTGGGAGGCACTCTATTTGATCATTTTGATCTCACACTCACTCTTTGGAGAGTGGCGCACGTATGGAGGAGGAGAAATAGCTGCTAGGAGATGTCTATCTCTTATGCTTGGGTTGTATGATTGCTCTATCTATCTCTGAGGAAGTTATTGGGGTTTTTCACCTTTATGGTTTTCCCCAAGTAAACTCTATGTCTCTTATGTGCTTGCATTATTGTGTCCATGATTGATATGCTGTAGATATGATGTACATGTTGTTCTCTTAGTTAAGATCCTAGATCATATTGAAGTAAATTCTGAAAAACTAACATGGTATCAAAGCTAGCTTGAAAGAAGGCATGGTATGGAATTTATGACAATTGTTGCACTTAAGAAGCTAGGGCTTGATATAGGAAAAAAAAGTCATCATATCACTTTCACTATAAATTCATTTTAGAAAGGTTTCAAGATTGGAAAATCTTACAGGTGGAATATAAGATCCCCATGTACCTTGTGTCCAAAGAAGAGCCTATAATTTGTTGTACTTTCAGATTTATGATCTATAAAATATAGGGTTTTTGCCTCTTCCAGATCTGAGTCATAAATAGGTGACCTAGGAAAAAAGGTCACAACTTGGGCTAGGAAGATCCAAACAAAGTTTTGTAAAACATGACAGGTAGGGAACGAACTGTAATTTCATAGGTATGATTTTTAGAGGCCGAAATTCAACCAGTGACACGTGGAACTCCGTACAAGTTCGCTCTCCTATTTTATCCCATAAACAGGTCACGTTGCAACACTTGGCATAACTCTCTTTCAGAGAATCCATTTGAGGTCAGACCTATGGGGTCAGATGGATAACAGGTCAGGCTACCATAGGAAGAATATTCAGACCATGTAGATATGAATTTTCGTAGTTAGACCAGAAACAATTAGGTGCATATTTATGTCAAAACAGAATTGGATTTTGAGCACCTTCATTCATGGCTCCGAGAATTAGGGTTTTGGAGGAAGTTGGAATTCTTGTAATCGGAGACCACGGCTGAATGCTAGTCATGAAAATCAAAATTTAGAGACCAAGTTCAGATTTTTTGGTTGGGCGAAAGGCCAGGCTTGATCAAACCCTAGTTCGGGATTTTGATCAGAAAAGTGGAAAATTAGGGCTTCTGCAAAAATGGGAATTTTTGAAATCTGTGACCACAGCTGGAAGCTCCTCAGAAAAATAGAAGCTTAGAGCTTTGGATCGAACCTTTTGATTGGGTAGAAGGGTGGGTTTTATCAAACCCTAGTTCGGGGTCATGTTTAGTGAATCCAGAAGGTTCAAAGGCAAATTTGAGGGGTGAAACTTTGCAGTTTTAAAATTCTGAGTATACCAGCTCCAGATCCAGTTCTTGCCAATCAAGTGGATTGAGTTAATCCTAGAAGAGAATGGATTGGTATGATTTATCCAGGTATGTTTCGAGATTTGTTCATGATTAAGTTTATGGTATGTTTGTCTTCATATTATTACGGTTAGTATAATCTTGATTAAATTTAGACTTGTCGTATCACCTTAATAAAATTATGAATGCATGATAGAAGATATTCATTGATAAGGGTGTTGACACTTATGATTGTACTAATGTATTATGGTGTTGTATGAGGTTTATGTTGTTTGCTAACATGAAAGGTACACCAAGAAAGACAAATCATGTTCTATTTCAAGAACATATGACCATGGTGACATGAAGACAAAGGTTCATCCATTTCCATGGATCACATAGAAGATCTACTTACGAGGTATGTATAACTTGGTTCTATAATGGTTAACTTATGAGATATACAGGTTACTAGCACAAGTCATTGAAGAGAAAAAGAAGACATCATGTGGGTATGTTAGACATAAATAGCTAACATACTAATCCAGGTATGTTTTTCCTATATGAAGTTAGAATCCTACCTTGTGATAGGAACCCTTATATAAGTATACTTGGTATGATTGGTTATGTTTATTCATAAATTTAGAAATGTAAGTAATCAAGAGTTTATGCATATTGTGTCTCTTATCTTGATTGATCATTTGACTAACTAGAAGAGTCCTATGATCAAGTAAAAATATGCATGAGTAAAAGAAGGCTTCCCTGAAACCTTGAATACTAATGTTTATTATCTATGTTTGAAATGATCATGATTATACATGTTTAAGATTATTGTGTTTTGATAGTATTAAGATTATACTAATGAATGTGTGATTATGTATGAGACCTCGAGGATAACACAATGATGATACTAATAAGCATGCATAGTGATTAAGGATGGATATAAGTTCAAGGACAGGTAATCCAGGAAGCAAAGATCAAGAGGGATCACACTTCAATAGTTTATGCAAGTATGCAGATATTCAGAGGGAGTTGACCACTTCTCACAATCCACATCAGAATGGAGTTACAGAAAGGAAGCAAAGACTGAGAGGGAGTCAACCCAACAAACAAACAAAGATAAGTATTTGAATTATCATTTCTTGCATATTTGATTGTTTAAATAATAATGTTCAATAATGTATATACTGATGTTCCTAGAATTAGGTTGTGCATAGTTGCATTGATGAACAGTATACTACTAATATACATGGGTAAGTGGCCTATGGCACTGTATAACATTCCATTGCTACTTATCTAGAATGAAACCTCTTTGCTGACATGTTGGGAGTTGTGCACACTCTTAACAATGTTCTGGTAGAGATTGGAAGGCATCTAGAAAGTTACAGGATATGGATAAATGTTGTATTGAAGCATTAGATAAGATAATCGCATGAATATAGGACATATTTATTTATGTGTAAGAATTTGTTATGAAAACTATGAGATGTTTTCTAATCATGCAATTTAACTTGTTTTGTAGGAAAGATCATATACCATCACCTACAAAAGAAGGACTACAACATTTGTTCAAGAACAAAGTTATCTATTGAAGATATTAAAAATATTGAAGTTCCCAAGATTCGGGAAGAATGCCATGATCGAGGAGTACCAGTCAATCATGAAGAATGATGGTTGGGATGCAGTCCCAAGACCTGAAGGGAAGTCTGCTGTGACTTCCAAATGGATCTATAAGATCAAGCATGCTACAGATGGTAGTATAGAGAAATACAAAGTGAGATTTATAGCTCGTGGCTTCTCCCAGAAAGAGGAATTGATTATGAAGAGACTTTTGCTCCTATAGCCAGATACACTTCCATTAGTACTTGCTCTGACTATAGTGATGAAATGGAAGATGCACCAAATGGATGTAAAGACAACTTTCTTGAATGGTGTAGTCAAAGAGGAAGTGTATGTGGAGCAGCCACTTGGTTTTGAGACACATGACAGGAAGTCATATGTGTGCAGATTGAAGAAAGCCTTTTATGGCTTGAAGCAAGCTCCTAGAGCTTGGTATGGTAGGATAGACTACTTTTGTATGCAGATAACCTATTTTTTATAGGTGAGGATATATTGATTGCCGACACTCAGTGGAAGCTTGCTTCCAAGTTCAAGATGAAGAACTTGTGGATGATGCACTACTTTCTAGGCATGGAGGTGTGGCAGAGTGCAGATGGAATCTTCCTTGGACAAGGGAAGTATGCAGTAGAGATCCTGAAGAGGTTCGAGATGATGCACTGCAAGGCCATGGCCACACCTATGGCATTGAACCTGAAGCTTCTGTGTGATGCTTCATTTGATCCGGTTGACGTCACTGTGTATCGTCAGATGATTGGGTCCTTGATGTACCTGACGAACACGAGACCAGATATTTGCTTTGCAGTGAACACATTGAGCCAGTTCCTAATGGATCCCAGAGGTGTTCACCTAGTTGCTGTAAAGCACATTCTGAGGTACTTGAAGGGTATGGTTGACTATGGGCTCAAGTATGATGTGAATCAAAAGTTTAATTTGTAGGGTAATGTTGATTCAGATTGGGCAGGCAGTGCTATAGATAAGAAGAGAACTTCTGGGTGCTGCTTCAGTATGGGATAAGGTGTGATCTCTTGGTTTAGCAAGAAGTAGTCCTGCATAGAACTGAGTACAGCCAAAGCAGAGTATGCTGTAGCTTGTTCAGCTAGTTGTGAGGTAGTATGGCTTAGGAAGCAACTGTCTGAGTTATTTGATCTCCCGCTGGAGGCTACTGGTATCTTTTGTGATAACTAGAGTTGTGTGAAGCTGTCTGAGAACCCGGTGTTCCACGACAGGTCAAAATACATAGAGATCAAATAACACTATATCATGGATATGGTGGAGAGAGGAGCAGTGAAGCTCCTGTATGTTGCGACAT
Source organism: Larix kaempferi (assembly GCA_027924585.1). Classification (NCBI taxonomy): domain Eukaryota; kingdom Viridiplantae; phylum Streptophyta; class Pinopsida; order Pinales; family Pinaceae; genus Larix; species Larix kaempferi. The sequence goes on from BSBM01000456.1 coordinate 41,075,307, forward strand.
ATGAGCAAATTGTAGATGTGCTGACGAAACCACTAGCCAGAGTGAAGTTCGAGTACTTAAGAGAGAGGCTTAGTGTTCTTCAGATTGATGACACTTCGAGGAAGAAGTGATGGAGACATTTGTTGAAGCCATTCCAAGCATGATGGAAGGAGGATCCTTCACATGGCTATGGATGTAAGCGCTGGACGATGAGCACCGGGATGATGTTCTAGTTTCTGCTCAATATGATCGGTTGGATCATTTATATGTATATGCATCATGTTGGATGTTGGATATGATCATTTGGATCATTTATATTTATATGCATCATGTTGGATGTTGGATATGATTAGTTGGATCATGTGTATGTATCTGTAGATATATCAGGTGGATATATTGTATGATTAGGTAGATCATGTATGATGATATGTATCAGGAAGAAACTGTGTATGCATCAGGTGGATGCATTGTATGATCAGGATGATCATGGATGATGAGCTTCAGGATGTTTCTCCAGATGACATGCGTCAGGACGATGTAGTGATGATGATCAGGATGATCATGGATGACAAGCTTCAGGATGTTGCTCTAGATGACATGCGTCAGGACGATGTAGTGATGATGATCAGGATGATCATGTGTACATCGGGATGATGTATGGCGAGTATCAGGTTGATACTCTGTGGTCATGGACAAGTTGTGTAGATAAGCATATAATAACGCCATGGGAGGTTTGCAGATTCTCTTGCTAGGTTTTTCCGCTGGCATATAAGAGCTCCCTACAAGATCTGGAAAATGCTCTTTCGAGGTTTTTCTTTGGGAGGACATTAAATAGCACCCTGGGAGGTTTGCAGATTCTCTTGCTAGGTTTTGCCGCTGGCATATAATAGCTCCCTGGGAGATCTGGAAAACGCTCTTTCAAGGTTTTGTCCTATGGCATGTAAGTAGACCTGGGAGATCTAGATAGGATGAAAAAGGCCTCAGATGCTCTTTCAAGGCATTGCCATGACCACATGTAATAAGTCTTGTAGATCTAGATAGGATGAAAAAGGCCTCAGATGCTCTTTAGGTTTCTTGCTTTGCAAGACACTCTTTTAAGGTTTTGTGGTGACCACATGTAATAAGTCCTGGATATCTAGACAGGATGAAAAAGGCCTCAGATGCTCTTTAGGGTTCTTCATTGGAAAGACAATATTTTAAGGTGTTGTGGTGGGGGGGTCACATGTAATAAGTCCTGGAGATCTGGACAGGATGAAAAAGGTCTCAGATGCTCTTTAGGGTTCTTGCTAGTCAAGAGACTCTTTTAAGGTTTTGTGACAGTCACATTTAATAAGTCTTGGAGATCTGGACAGGATGAAAAAGGCCTCAGATGCTCTTTAGGGTTCTTGGTAGTCAATAGACTCTTTTAAGGTTTTGTGACGCACGTAATAAGTCCTGAGGATTCCATAGTATGGCTAATGATGATGAAGACCTGCAGGTGGTGGGCTTACATCCAGTATGAAAAAGGATTGGCTCTGTAGAACTTCCTATGATGAGTAGATTTAGAGATTGATTGAGATAGTAGCATCAGTGATGATGATGATGATTCGATGACGATGATCCAGAGAAGAAGACTTGTGCTAGAAGACCTGTGTCGAGAAATACCTTCCTAGTTAAGAGCGAGTGTTGATGTATATGTAACTTCGGAATGTATTTCATATATGTATATTGCACTCCTATAGAGATGGTATTATTCCTCTATACGGAAGTGTTTGTCATTTATATTATAAGTGTCGTAACTTATACTTGATGGGTTATTAGACCACCTTGTTGGGGTCAGCCTTATATAAGTCATGTGGGTCAAAGGGTTATTAGACCACCCTATTTGGGGTCGGCCCAGTTAGCATTATATTATGTGGTTAAGTTAAGGCCAGCCTAGTAAAAGTTATTAGGCAAGTCAAGTCAAGTATAAATAGAGTGCGGGATGCACTCTATTTGATCATTCTATTCTCACATTCACTCTTTGGAGAGTGGTGTACTTGTGGAGGAGGAGAAGCTGTTGCTAGGAGATGTCTATCTCTTATGCTTGGGTTCTATCATTTATCTATCTATCTCTAAGGAAGTTATTGAGGTTTTTCACCTTTATGGTTTTCCCTAAGTAAACTCTGTGTCTCTTGTGTGCTTGCATTATTGTGTCCATGATTGATATGTTGTACATGTTGTTCTCTCAGTTAAGATCCTAGATTAGATTGAAGTAAATTATGAAAAACTAACAAGTGTTCCATGACAGGTCGAAACACATTGAGATCAAATATCACTATATCAGGGACATGGTGCAGAGAGGAGCAGTGAAGCTCCTATACGTTGCGGCGGATGAACAAATTGCAGATGTGTTGATGAAACCACCATCCAGAGTGAAGTTTGAATTCTTCACAGAGAGGCTTGGTGTTCTTCAAACTGACGACACTTCAAGGAAGAAGTGAAGGACACATATGTTGGAGCCATTGCAATCATGGTGAGAGGAGGATCCTTCCCATGGTTGGGGATGTAAGTGATGGATGATGAGCATCAGGACGATGCTCCAGTTACTGCTCTGTATACGCATCATGTTGGATGTTGGATATGATCAGTTGGATCATTTATATGTATATGTATGTACGCATCATGTTGGATGCTGGATATGATCAGTTGGATCATTTATATGTATATGTATGTATGCATCATATTGGATGCTTGGACCATGTATCTGTATATGTATCAGGTGGATACTGTGTATGATCATGTATATTGATATATATCAGGTGGATACATTGTATGATCAGGTGGATCATGTATGGTGATATGTATCAGATAGATACTTGGTATGCATCAGGTGGATGCATTGTATGATCAGGATGATCATGATGATGAGCTTCAGGATGTTGCTCAAGATGATATGTATCAGGACGGTATAGTGATGATGATCAGTATGATCATGAGAATCAGGATTATACTTCGTACGATGATGATCAGTTAGATCATGAGTATCAGGTTGATACTTGGAGGTCAGAGATGATATGTGGTAGGTTGTGAAAATAGCATGTAATCAGTCCTCAGAAATCCAATAGGTTGAGTTGTGTGCTCGTAATCAGTCCTGGGATGAGGTATTGCTATGTAGTATGTAATTAGTCCTCAGAAATCCGATAGGTTGAGCTGTGTGCTCGTAATCAGTCCTGGGATGAGGTATTACTATGGAGACATGTAATTAGTCCTAGAGATCCGATAGGTTGAGCTGTGTGCTCGTAATAAGTCCTGGGATGATCTTTAGAGATCTTGTCGGTCCTGTTGCGGCACATAAATGTTCCTCGGATGCTCTTTAAAGGTATTATCTATTCACATGTAATCAGTCCTGTAGATCCGAGAGGTTGAGCTGTGTGCTCGTAATAAGTCCTAGGATGCTCTATGCTCGTAATAAGTCCTGGGATGCTCTTTAGAGATCTTTCTGGTCGTGTTGCAGCACATAAATGTTCCTTGGATGCTCTTTAAAGGTATTGTGAAGGGTATGCATTTAATCAGTCCTGGGAGATCTTGTCGGTCGTGCTTAGGCACCTAAATGTTCCGGGGATGCTCTTGTCAGGTTTTGCGTCAGCACATAAAATTAGTCCTGAGAGACCACCTCTATCAGAGCGTTCGCACAGATGATGAAGACCTGCAGGTGGTGGGCCTACATCCAGTATGAAAAAGGATTGGCTCTATAGAACTTCTTATGACGAGTAGATTCATAGATTGATTGAGATAGCAGCAGCAGTGACGATGACAATGACTCGATGACGATTATCCAGTGACAATGATCCAGAGAAGAAGACTTGTGCTAGAAGACCTGTGTCGAGAAATACCTTCCTAGGTAAGAGGGAGTGTTGATGTATATGTATCTTCGAAATGTATTTCATATATGTATATTGTACTCCTATAGAGATGGTATCATTACTCTATATGGAAGTGTTTGTATTCCTATAGAGATGTTATTATTCCTCTATACGGAAGTGTCGTCATTTATATTGTAAGTGTCGTAACTTATACTTGATGGGTTATTAGACCACCTTGTTGGGGTAGACCCTATATAATTCATGTGGGTCGAAGGGTTATTAGACCACCCTATTGGGTGTCGGCCCAGTCAGCATTATGTTATGTAGTTAAGTTAAGGCCAACCTAGTAAAGGTTATTAGGCAAGTCAAGTCAAGTATAAATAGAGTGTGGGAGGCACTCTATATCATCATTCTATTCTCTCTCACACTCTTGGGAGAGAGGTGCACTTGTGGAGGAGGAGAAGCTACTACTAGGATATGTCTATCTCTTATGCTTGGGTTTTATGATTTCTCTATCTATCTCTAAGGAAGTTATTGGGGTTTTTCACCTTTATGGTTTTCCCCAAGTAAACTCTATGTCTCTTGTGTGCTTTCATTATTGTGTCCATGATTGATATGTTGTACATGTTGTTCTCTCAGTTAAGATCCTAGATCAGATTGAAGTAAATTCTGAAAAACTAACATCTCATGATGGTAGGATTTTAGGTGTAACAGAATGCCTCCCAAGGCATGGAGCTGTTGAAATTTGGACAGGTGAAATGCTTTGACAGAAGGAATGGAAATGGCTTGTGGGACGAAGGACACTGTTGTAGTACTACTGAGTTTGAGTACACAATCTAATATGACACATATCATGGCTTCTAACCAGTACAATGTAGATCCATGGTAGTGATGCCTGTCTAGACACAATCATGGCTACTAGACACAAGCGTAGATCCATGATGAGATGGTAACACAACCACGACCAATACAAATGTGGATCAGTGTGATATGACTCAATACAAACTCCATCGCAACTTGGGTAAAACGTGACTTCCCGAGGTCTTCAAGCTGAACCCACAATGATACGAATCTATCCATGTGATTACAAATGTCTTGACGTCAAACATGGTAGAAACCATTTGATTACCTGTTATAGGTCAAACTTGCACCTCTCCGTCCGTGATCACCCTGAGCTGCTGATCACACAAAAGGACAACTTGGATGGAGGAGCATGTTGACCTTGGATGATATGTCAAATCAATCTATTCCCTGACATTATTGGAAAACCCCAAAAAATATCATTTTGAGATATGAGCGCTACTCTACTCAAAGAGACTAGCGCCCATACACTACTCCATTGTCTAATAGTAGTGCCCATATCCAAGTATACGCTACTCCTTCTCAACATAGTAGCGCTCACAATGTAAAATCGAATGAGCGCTAGTTGTTAAGCACTAGGGTAGCGCCCTATACGCTACTCCACTGAACAAGAGTCGCGTACATCTTAAAAGATGATTAAAAAATAAATTAATTCATCGAGGACGATTAGTTGATGGTAGTTTCCTAACTCCCCCAACTTCCTCCATAACTACATATCGACCTGAACTGCTTCTTTAATCCTATAAATACCAAGAAGGTTAAAGGAGAAGGGTTAGAAATTGGAGATAGTAAGAGTGATTAATGGAAAAACTTTGAAGAAGCTTGCATTGGAGGAGTTGATGCTGAAGACATCCAAGCCACAGAAGAGCCAGAGCCCAGAATCTAGTATACTTGTACATCATTCTACTTTTGACTAATAAAGGTTGAAGTGTCTTTCTTGTTCCAATTTGAATGTGTTATGAGATGGCATTTTAATTTGGATATGTTTTGGTCAATGCTGAATGTTAAACATTGTTTTTGTTTCTTTCAAGCTTTATACATTGCCCAAAATGTTTTGAGAAAGGTATTGTTATTGCAGGTTTGCTGAAGGAAAGGTGGATTTGGAAGTTGAACACGAGATCAAGTCAAGGCTAGGATCAAACTTTGTTTGAAAGGTGTGTTCCCAATATCTACAACTTCTTTCTTTTTTGTAAATGTCTCTGTAATAGCATCAATACACTTACCTGTCACCCGAACCAAGTTGATAGCATTAGTTTCCTTGTTATAGGGTAGATTTTCCTACCAACAGACTGGCGACTCCGCTGGGGAAATAGAGTTTTTGGCTCTAGGAAACCTTGTTCTTGTTTGTCTTCTTAGATTGTTTTGACTTCTTTGATGTGTTGAGGAACTTTATAGGTATCCCTTGCCTGTTTCTTGCTTACTTTCATCAGTTTTTGATACCTTCCAAAGTCAGTTTTCAAGCCTTTGAGATATGAGCGCTACTCTGTTATATATACAGTAGTTCCCATATGCTACTATGTTATATATATAGTAGCGCCCGTTTCAGTAGGGGTGCGAGTTTCTTTACTACATAGTAGAGTACACTTTCTGAAGCATTCCTTTTTGGTTTGCTTGTGTTTTAAACCTTTTGGTGATTTGCTGACTTTGATCTAGGATCCCTTTGACGGTTGAATGAGGTTTTTAACTTTTGGTCAAGTCGTAGAACCTGTCCTTAAAGTTTTTTCCATCTTTTGAACCGCTTGTTGACCGTTGGAAATTTTTGAACCATTTATTGACCTTTTGGAAGACTAGGGAGTGTTTGGTGTTGAACACTTCCACTTTTTTAGACCCTGACTACCTGTTGCTAGCTTACAAACCTGCATACTCTTGTATCTACTATTTGTGGTGACGTTTGTCTGCTCTCTACTACTCCCATCCTTTGTTTTAGGGTTTGGTCCTTGGTAGAGCCTCTAAGGTGTCTTCTTTTTGGTCAAGTTTCATTCTTCCTTGACTTCTTGTCTTTTTGTTGGTTGCAAGTTCTTTTAAACAGCTGTAGGCTAGTTCATTTTTCAGTTTCTTGGTGTTAGTAAGGTAGCTTGCTTGTCTACTTGTGCTTGGCATAGTGGTCTTGCTAGGGCTAGATACTTTAGGCCAATCCTTTTGTGTCTTTCTCTTTTGTTTTCTTCCACTTTGTCTTCAAGTTTATAGGCTTTTTCTTTGCAAAAAACCTGTAGATCAAGTCTTTTCGAGCTAGGGTTTCGACAGCTATAGGCCCAAGAATTTTTAGCCATACTTACACACATTGCATATAAAGTTTTATTTTGCTTTCCATTTTTATATAGTTCTTTTTCATTTATTGAAAAAGCAAAAAAAAATTGGTATTTCAAGCTTAAATAGAACTTGTTTTTGTTATTACAAGATAACTTAGTGTATTTTGTATAATTTCAAAAAGAAAACAAAATTTTTTTTAGTAGGTTTGCTTAGATTTTCAGTTTTGGAAGGAAGTAATTAAAAAAATGAAAAGAGCTTTGTTGTAGAAAGTTTTGATATTATTGCACTTTTGTTTTCTTGTCATAACCACGCCACACAAAAGCACTACCCTTTTTGAGTAATAAAAGCCCTAAAATTTGTTAATAAAATGAAATAGAAACATTTTTCTTTTTAGGGTACACTACACCAACTAGTTTTGGTTAGGATCTTGGGTTTAAATCACCTTAAACCACCCAAGATCACAGATTGCGCAAAAATCGTAGTGAGACTATCATAGGTAAACCCACCTCGCTCAAAATTTGCCTGGGATCTATGCAGTAGGTCATTGCGAGATCAGTTTGTGGGAATACTCCTCTTACTTTCTGTTTGAGCATACACCAGGATTGGATTGCGTATTGGGGACTCTTTCGAATTTCGGGCTTAGCTACCCTTCCCACGCTTTCTGATTCGACCGGTGACTATTCCCCCATGAATTTTCGGTGTTGTGGTATCCATAGTATCTGACTCAAGGTTCATACACAGGTGAGAGTAGAGGGTATATTTGTTGTACCTAAGACAGACGTGGGAGGAAACCCCTTGCAGGTCTTTGGGAGGGCGGTTGGGTGATTCCAGCGCTTGTGCCCTTAATCATTGTATTGTGGACCCTGGGTAACTGTCTTTCTTCCTTCGTTGATCTGTTCTGGGCCCTCATCATCCCAGACTCTTCTCCGGAAGGCACCTTTGTTTGCCTAGTTTGTAGACTTAGAACTTTTTTAGTTGGCGTGCTGTTTTCCCCCTAGTTGTAGTGGCCACTAGGTTCTAGTCTGTTATTTTATATTTATACTCACGGAGAATCAACAACCCCGTAGATCGAGAAGGATTCAAAACCTTCCACCAGTTAGAATAGAACCTATACAACCAGCTAGACGACAGCGGGTAAACCCCGGTATTTTTTCAGAAGTTACTCCTGAAACTGAATTACTTGAAGAAATACTTGTAACAGAAAACCTTGAAATTGAGGTTCCTGAGGAACCACTACCAGGTACCACACATCAGCAACACTTTAGTACAGTTGAGGTGGAAGATCTTACTTCCGCGGAGTATAGAACTCCTTTCAATCCTCCTTTAACTAATACTAGAATTCCGCTTCTGTCACCTATTGGTTTCCAGCAGCCCCTTTTCAGTGCAGATCTTTCCTTCCCCGAACATCTGATGTCTAACTCAGGAGGTGAACAGGGGATTCCCCAAACTCCCACTTTAGGTATGAACACCAACACAGTTAACCCTTCTTTTACTACTACACCTAGTCAGGCACACACTACATCTGTGCCTACCCCATCTTTCAGTTTTAACACTAATACATTAGGTATGCCTAGTTTTACAACGATGGCATCTAATCCTACACCTACTATTGGACCTAGCAGTATGGCCAACTGTGCAACACCTTCTACTTCCCAACCGTTATATCAGATTCCCAGTACTTGGGTTTCCACACCTGTGGTAGGACCAAGTGCTTCTGCAAACATGCCAGTCATGGGCACCACGACTGCACCGTCCACATCAGCTTCTGCTGGTTTCAATACCTTTGTAGGCCCTAACATGAATCAAGGTAACATGCCTGCAGGTAACACCCCTTTTTCCTTATTCTCAGGGGGAGGGGGCAATATCTTTAACCAGTAATATGGCAGGGCTAACACCCAGCCACAGTGCACGAATCCGCAAAGCACTAATCCACTTTCGTATGGGTGGGGAAACTTTAGTAACTCTTTCGTACAACAACAACAGATGGCATGGGGCAACCCCTACCAACAAATAGCTGAAGGAAACCCCTACCAACAGTTAACTGGGGGCAACCCCTATCAACAGATGGCGGGTGGTAACTCCTATCAGCACATGGCCGGGGGCAACCCTTATCACCAGATGGCTGGGGGAAACCCCCACCAACATTTCATGGGTCAAACGATGGGTGGTTCCCCTTATCAAGCATCATCTTACCGGCCTCGTCTACCATTTCTGGCAACTCTGAATTTGCTAGACCTTTCTAAACTGACAAATGATCCTGTGTGTCATAATGCCACATGGCCACCAGTTCCCACCAAATTACCTTCGGATATTCCAAAATTTGAAGGCAAAATAGGTGAAGACCCTGGTGACCATGTCACTACCTTCCACCTATGGTGTTCTTCCAATTCGTTAAACAAAGATTCCATCAGATTGAGATTGTTCCAAAGGACCTTAACTGGTCCTGCAGCCAAATGGTACATTGAGTTACCTGCGGCTACTTTCTCTAGTTTTGGGGATCTAGCAACCGTCTTTTTGAACCACTTCCAGTTTCATGTTCGGTATGATGCCGGAACAGAACTTTTGTCGACTTTTAGACAAAATAAATCCACTCACTTATCTGACCACATTCAGGAGTGGTGAAGACGGAAGAGGCTGATTAAGGCCAACATACCTCTGGAGTTCCTGCTTGAGTGGTACTTGAAATCACTCCTTTCCTTATATTTCTAAGGAAGTAGCGACATTTGGAGTATCCAATGAAGAAGAAGCCATCTTAAGGACTCAACAGTTAGACCTTGTTTATGCACAATCTGGTCTACTGTACGAGATTATACCTGACGCACCGAGATCAAACACTAATCTGAGTAGACCCAAACCTGGACCACATGCTGACGACATAGTTGGTTAAGTTGGCTCTGCAGCCTTCGAAGCACTGACTAAACCGGTTCACGCCTTATCAATCAAACAATCGACTGCGGATATTTCTTCCATCACAACCTCTCCTTCTACTTCTGATCCTGTCAATCAGGTTCAGAACAATCAAAAGGGCCCTCGGCAGCCCAACAACAAAAAGAAGGGCAAGAAAGGAGAGGGGAACCAACAAAATCCCAAAAAAGACAATGCCGAAGAGGGTAACAAAGAGGAAAAGAAGGTTAAGTTCCCTTGTAAACTTTGCAAGCAGAACCACCTTACTCACCAATGCCCTCTACTTGAAGAATCCCATAAGCTCTTAAGAGAAAAGAAGCCTGCCGTCTTGAAAGATCCATTTCCTAAAGGGCAAGGCTCAACTTCTGGCACCTCCAAAACTGGGGGCACTTCGCACGCTTCAGTTGATCAAACATTTATAAACATGGTTAATTCGGATGCACTTTTGCAAACTAGAGCCATGAACTATACCCCGAAAGCGCAGAAAAAGGATAAGGAGATTCCCGAATCCTCCACTCCACTCCACATACCTGTGGACCCAATGCCCAAGATTCTGAAAGGTGTCTTGAAGAGGGCATCGCACAATCCCAACACACGGGCTACTTCTAACTACAATGTGGTTGAAGATTTAGCCCAGACCCCTTGTGCCATGTCTACTCTAGAAGTCTTGTAGAGTTGTCCTTTACAACGAAATGCACTTCTGGAAGCTATTGGGAGTATGGAATCCTCCAACATGTTTGCGCGATTTGATATGACTGATGTCAAATACCGGTTTCCCTATCACGTTGCCCTTCAGATTGAGGTTGTTCATGGTCCAATGACCATCAGATGAGATGTAGTAGATGAGGTAGCGTCGACTTGTGTAATGTCAATTTTCTGTTGGAAATCTTTAGGTTCTCCTAAGTTAGCCCCTTCCAACACACTGCTTACTGCATTTGATGGTAGAACTTTCCGTCCACATGGAGTTTTGCCATCATTTGATGTCACTTTGGCTGGTAAGACAGGTGTTGTTGAAGTAGAAGTTCTGGATGCTCCGCTCGATTACAATATGTTATTGGGCAGGAGTTGGACTTATGCCATGCGAGCTATTGCATCGGTAGTTTTTCGAGTGGTCATGTTCCCATTTGAAGGTAAGATCGTTACTGTAGATCAACTTTATTTCACTCAGAGAAACAACCAGAATTCTTCAGAAACCACAGTTCCTTTGATTGATCAAACTACCCTGGTTGGCGAGAGTTTAGGAGAAAGACTTTACGGGTCACTAATCGACACTTTTGACCTACCAGCTCCTACTTTATTCATTGGGACTGAGGGATGTTCATCGTCTGAAACTTCTATGGTTAGTTCAACAACTGATCCTGAGTTTCCCTCAACTGACACAAACCCCTCCGAGCCCACTCCTGTTGTAGAAGTTACTCACTTGGATTCTCATCAAACTACAACAGGACATATGTCGACTCCATTGGTGTCTGTCGAGTCAAACATAGATTGTTCCATTACTCAGACACCAGAACCGATCCATTCTCTCGACAGTTCAGAAATTACTTTACCTTCTGATCAGGAAATGTTAGAATCCTTGAACGACCCGGACCATCCTCGTGAACATATAGATCGCGCGTCTTTCCTGTTTCCTTTTCTTAACTTGTTAGAGAGAGGTGAATTTTGTTCACCACCAAATGAGAATACTGATCTCACTCCTTCACAGGTTGGTATTGTTGAAGCAAATAGATTACATACCTCGCTGGTGAACATTTTCACTGGGGTTAACAGAAACATTTTCTTTGAAATGGGATGTTATCTCGATGAAATCATTCCATATACCAATCTTTTCCATGATTTCCATAACACCTTTGCCCGGCCTCATGAGGAGGATCCAGGCATTGAACCTACCTGAAGAAGTACTACGCCTAGGCTGAAATACTTTTTCTTGTAACATAGCTGTATATTTTTGTAAAGATAGTGTTTTGTTATGCTTGTTAGGTAATCTTATGTGTGTTTCTCGTTTCGTGTACCAGATGTCAGCCGCATATTTCTTAGGATTTGCTGATGGCGCCAGTCGCCACACCTGTCAGTTGGTTGCAGCAGCTTGGGTCATTTATTCACCCGGTGACCAACTTGTTTCTTCGGGGGGGTTTGTTTGGGACCTACCACGAATAATGTGGCTGAATACAGTGCAGTTATAGAACTTCTCCGAGATGCTCTCAGTCATGGCATTTCATACCTGGAGGTAAGGCTTGACTCACAATTAATTGTATTTCAGTTAACAGGTGTCTATCAGATTAGAGATCCGGGATTGCTACGTCAGTTTCTACGAGTTAGACTATTGGAAAGACAATTTCATTCTATCAGATATGAACACATTCCAAGAAGTTTAAACACATTAGCTGATTCATTAGCAACTATGTGTTAGACTGGCATTTGCATCACACATTATCATAAACAACATTGCACACATAAAATTAAAACACATACACATGTAAATAACTGATACTGTATATAGCCGATACCGTATCAAAAAATATGAGTTTGAGTCATGAGTCTCTCAGGTCAAGTCATAAAAGTACAATAGCTGGGCATAGTAGCCTCAAAAATATATACATAGAATGTTTTCTTCTCCTATGGAGAAGGAGGAACCTCCTCATTATCTACCGCATTGCGATAGCATATGACTAGTCTAGCAACCCTCCGCAACACCCTAAGCCATGCTGGGGGCACCCCAACAACATCTTCCTGCATATCAATAGGTATCTAGTCCATGCGGCATGCAGGAATATCATGAGTCAACTGACTCATTTTCCTCTCCAGGGTTCCCAGCATAGCATCCATTGCGGTAATATCAGCTGGCCTCACATAGATGGTAGGATGTCCCTCAGGACGAACAGGCCCAACATCTGCATATGACACTTGATTAGAACTTCAAAACTCATTCATAAAAATCAAATACTTGACAAAAGTTTGAAAAAATTAAATAAATTCTCAAAATTTAAACATACCAATATCTCCCCAGGCTCCACCTGGTGGAAGCACCAGCTCTGGATCGTGACGGAAATCCAATCCAACATAAGGAAACTGCTCAAAAGCGGGTACTTGCCTCTCCCACCACCCCCAGAAGTCATCAGTATGGTAACAATAGTGACTTTCCCCACCACCCTGGTGGAGGAAAATGTCACCCCAACGGCCTAGTTTGGGCTCACGGGGGTTAACCTGTGGCAGAGGCATCCCCAAACTAATAGCAAGAATCCTCTCAAAGAAGAAAGTACACAAAATACTTCTGTACCCAAAATTCTTCATTGAACTGGATTTGCAACCTGTCAATTGAGATTTCATGTTTGCCAACAAACTAGTACTCCAATCATAAACATGATCGTGCAAGCATTGTACACCAATATGCATCGAATGCCTAGAAGATAAGTGTTGTGATGCACTACCAGCTACTCGGTTGATCATGCTCACTATCACTTTCAAAGGGAGACCATCAATAGTTGAAATTAAGACTTGGCTTCCCGATTTCTTCCACTCCGGCAACACAGTATGTATTCACATATTCTTGCACTGATCATGCACCCAAACGAGAAGACCCTTTCAGATTGATTACATCTCCTCGTATTGAGAGACCAGTAATAAAGTATATGTCATCAACGGTAAGTTCCAATGTTTTCCCACGGATGACAAAGGTGTTGGTGTCCACATCCCAATACTAAATCAGTCTTCGAAACAGTTTGTTTAATGCCCTCATGTTTACGGTTCGATAAAAATTCAACAAACCGCATCTTCGGAGCGCATGGAGGGTAGCCGGATCTTGCATGGCTAACATATCCATGTCCTCATGCTCCCTCTCCCTCCATTGAAGGACCATCCTGCACAAAAAACCACAAATTTTTGAGTCTCGGCACTTGTATGTAAGCTTTCAAGTATGTACGCTACTGTGTATACTACACAGTAGCGTGTAGGCACTACTCTATTTGAGCAAAGTAGCGCCCATTGAGTTTATACGCTACTCTTGTGTTTACACAGTAGCGCCCGCGCATAAAAAATTACGAGCATTGCATTGCAAGCTATTTTTGCTCAAAAATTTAAAAACAAACCATGAAATTGCAAGTCAGGGAGATTTCAACTTACTTGGTGGAGGAAGTTTGGTGATTGGATGCTCAGTTTGATCGCAGTGGAGATTTGAAATTTTCAAAATGTTGCCCAATTTTTGCCCTACAACATAAATTGAAAATTGATTTTTAAACAATGAAATTATATATAAATTGGATTTTGATTTTTACCCATAATTGTTAATTTTCCATAGTTTCAAAAACTTTCAAAAAACCCTAATTAATCAATTGAAACACACAATACGGTATAACACTGATCCAAGCTCATTTTTCACTTAATTGTTGTCGGATTTGTCTCCTAATCTCAAACTTCTTGATGATAGACCTTGTCAGTTAGCTAAACATTCCCAATTCATATATCATTCGAGATTTTTTCCGCATCGACTAATATTTTGTTGAAGACCTAGTTTTGGCAGGGCATGAAGCTATGATCCTAGAAGCTGACCTTTAAGTCATTTTAAGCTCTTGTTTGGACTATTTAAACCTAAACAAGATAGCCGAGCAAAATTGTCCTCTTCGATCTCGTTAAAGTATCCGAAGGCTCATCCACTCAGGTATAGAATTACCCCTTTTCCTGGCCTCAGTGGATTAAATACGGAAAAGGTATACTCTAGGTATACTCTTGTATGCACTAGAAGAGTTCTCCTTTCATTGTTTTATACTTTTTCGGGGGAGGAGACTAACTGTACGAAAAAGAACCTTTTGGAGTCTCTCTTTAGGGTTTTCAGACTCTCTAAACATGAAAATACCAAGCAAGCATTCACCTACTCGGGCTCGATGTGAAATCCACGAGAGGGTAAGTAGAGGACTGTTTAAGTTTTTCAACTCTATAAACAAGAAAACACCGCCGAGCACAAACTCATCCGGGCTCGATATAAAATCCACGGATAGGTGAAAAGAGGATTGTTTCAGTTTTTCAAACTCTATAAATAGGAAAACACCGGTGAGCATTAATCTGCTTGGGCTCAATACTAAAATCCACGAGCGGATATATGGAGTTCTTGTTTAAGTTTTTCAGACTCCTTAAAATTGAAAACACCGGCGAGCAAGAACAGATCTCGGCTCGATATTAAAATCCAGAGATCAGTACATATAGAGTAATCTTCTATATCTTCTTCGAACTCTATAAATTATGAAGAAGGTACTAAGTCTTCCTCCCATGGGCTCGTTAAACTATTTTCATGGTTGGATCTATTGAGTTTTCATTCTTTCTTGGACTCATTAAAACAACAAGAAGGGTATTCTTTTATCTAAAAAGAATAAGGAACGGGAAAGACATATCATATCTTCATTGTCAAAGGCAGTTTCAGTCAAGTTCTATCCTTGAACACAGCACCTACTTGAGTCTATCTTGTCGGTTGGGTTTAGTTTTTGACCTTCAGGCGAACCTTTCCTCCGATTTATTTACTCCCCCGGTTGGTTATTCTTCCAACCATATGGAGGGTCTGCTAATGTCTCTTACATTTCAGACTTATTTACCCCATTATGTCAGAAACTGCCTGAGTCACTTTGTGTCGTGCTCAATGTTTAAGGATATACCCTGTGTCGGCCATTTTGCAGTTTACCTTGACCTCATGTGTCGGCCTTCCTAGTGTCAGTCTTGTTGCATATTATTCCATATCAGCTCTTACCAGTTGAGTGTCCCTCGAGTTGGATGATGGAGGATGCCTTAACGCCTCCCTTCCAACGGACTTCTTCCCATTGACACCAAATCATTATTCTGGGATTGAAGTTTAGAGTTTCGGTTAGTACCTTGGAGATTGCAGTCACCAGTGGAAATTTTCCTCGCTGTTGAATGATGAGAATACATCAATGTCTCTTCTTTGGCAGGATTCCCAAGTGTTCGACTCCAAGTCCATCTATTCACATTTGGTGAATCGTACTTGGTACCTTGGACCCCATCATCATTATCGGTGGAAATCCTCGCGTTTGTTAATGGTATACATCAATGACCGGTAATCAAACGATACCCCCCATGTTCGACTATCAGCTCATCTATTCACATGGTTAGGGTTTGTACCTAGGGTTATTGTGGGATGAAGACCTTGGGATTTTGGATGACATTACCTCCTTTTTGTTATCACCCAAGTTGCGCAAGACTGAGCCTCACTTATATTCGGCTCTCCATGAGACATAGATCCAGTTTGTTGTTATGGCTATGATCTCTCAATTTGACATGGATCCACGCTTGTATTTCAAGTGGCCATGCTTTTATATACATCTCCTTGTTATGTATCGGAGATCATATTGTATAACACTACACATCTATAAGATGTCAACAATGTAATTGCTCGCTGACCTTGATCTTTGTTTCAGGTTTCTTGTGACTTGTTTTCTGCGGTTCTTTGCTTCTCCTCTGGCTTTGGATTATAATGTATTTCGGCCATCGTTTCCCTCTGACCTCACACATTAGGGGGAATCTGTTATAGGTCAAACTTGCACCTCTCCATCCATGATCACCCTGAACTGCTGATCACACAAAAGGACAACTTGGATGGAGGAGCATGTTGACCTTGGATGATATGTCAACTCACTCTATTCCCTGACATTATTGGAAAACCCCAAAAAATATCATTTTGAGATATGAGTGCTACTCTACTCAAAGAGACTAGCGCCCATACGCTTCTCCATTGTATAATAGTAGTGCCCATATCCAAGTATACGCTACTCCTTCTCAGCATAGTAGCACTCACAATGTAAAATCGAATGAGCGCTAATTGTTAAGCACTAGGGTAGCGCCCTATACGCTACTCCACTGAACAAGAGTCGTGTACATCTTAAAAGATGATTAAAAAATAAATTAATTCATCGAGGAGGATTAGTTGATGGTAGTTTCCTAACTCCCCCAACTTCCTCCATAACTACATATCGACCTGAACTGCTTCTTTAATCCTATAAATACCAAGAAGGTTAAAGGAGAAGGGTTAGAAATTGGAGATAGTAAGAGTGATTAATGGAAAAACTTTGAAGAAGCTTGCATTGGAGGAGTTGATGCTGAAGACATCCAAGCCAGAGAAGAGCCAGAGCCTAGAATCTAGTTGCAGGAGCCTGTTTCATGATCAGGTATACTTGTACATCATTCTACTTTTGACTAATAAAGGTTGAAGTGTCTTTCTTGTTCCAATTTGAATGTGTTATGAGATGGCATTTTAATTTGGATCTGTTTTGGTCAATGTTGAATGTTAAACATTGTTTTTGTTTCTTTCAAGCTTTATACATTGCCCAAAATGTTTTTAGAAAGGTATTGTTATTGCAGGTTTGTTGAAGGAAAGGTGGATTTGGAAGTTGAACACGAGATCAAGCCAAGGCTAGGATCAAACTTCGTTTGAAAGGTGTGTTCCCAATATCTACAACTTCTTTCCTTTTTGTAAATGTCTCTGTAATAGCATCAATACACTTACCTGTCACCCCAACCAAGTTGATAGCATTAGTTTCCTTGCTATAAGGTAGATTTGCCCGCCAACATTACCGATCATTGATGTATACTGTTAACAAGTGCGAGGGAAATCACCATTGATGTCAATGATCCCCAAGTTATCACAGTACATATCATCAAGCATGAATAAATGAATTCAAGTCGAACACGAGATGAAATCTTTCAATCAAGAGTCAATGATGTAAAGTCATGTTGAAAGCGAGGTAACCTTCCATTGAGGCATGCAGGGCCAAGGTACTTGGTTGGTTTCTAGATTCAATCCTCGGATGATGTGTTGAAGTCGAAAAGGATGAATCCGTCGAAGGAGGGCCATGATGAATCCCCCATCATCGACACGAAACACGACAAAGGATGTGTAGAGAAGATCGAATGGTACAGAAACATGCAAGACTAACTTAGAGTATACCGACATGATGGAAGGTGTACTGACTGCAGATAATGAATAGTCAGAGTATTCTTGAACATGGGCATGGCTTTCCTTGTCAATATTGACTCAACGAGTTATGGTACCAACTCCTAATGCAAATGATGACGGAAGCATTCTTTGAATGACTCAAAGAAGTAACAAGACTCAAGAAATAGGTGAAACTCAAAGACAAATGGATGATCCAAGTGTAGTATGCAAATGCAAATGAGTGCCATGTTTAAGAAATGACTAGGTACTGCCACTGATAAAGGGTGTAACATAAAAGCTTTCCTTTTTCCCTGTAATGAATGATGGGTGCCTCATGTGTTTTTTACAAGCTTGATGAGGGTAACCAGATGCTTGGTATAGCTCATCTCATATATGATTCCAATCCCAAATATTTTCTGAACCTGGGATAGGAGGGGTTCGTCCCATGGTGGGCCCTTCAATGTAAAAGTTTAACGAGTACATATAAGGTAAACTCGGTCGTCATTTCATGTTTAGAGAGTCTGAAAAGAACTAAAGAAGACTCCAATGGTCCTTTTTCGTAAAGTTAGCCTCATTTCCCAAAAAAGGGTAAAACAACACGGGATATGACTCTTCTAGCCATGATTGGCTGGAGTATACCTTTTTCGTAAGTAGTGCCCCCTGGTCCGAAAAAGGGGTAAACTATCACCAAGAAGATGACCATTCAAATTCTTTAACAAGTGTGAATGTGACAAGTTCGCTTGGCAATATTTTCATATTTCAAGAGCTTGAAAAGAACTTAAAGATAGACTCTGAGGGGCTTCCTTTTCCATAGGATTTTAACAAGCCCGAAAAAGTGATAAATCATAACTCGGTAACTTATTCTCATAGTTTCAAGAGAACGAGAGAGAGAAAAGAGTAATCTCATTATCATTAAATAATTACAATCTAATGAAATGAAAACATAACGACAAAATACACAAGGAGTGTTCATACCTGAGATGGTCATTCCAACATGAAAGTGGCATAAAAAGACACTTAATGACTCCTGTACACTTGAAAACTAGGTCAAATGGTCAACCAAGCATTCAAATGCAATAAAAAATGATCTAAACTATACCCAATGACCTAAAGGCATCAAATATTTGAAAAAAGAATATTCCTTTAATCTATAAATAGAAAAATGGGTCAAATAGAGTCACCATTGTTTCATTTGCCAAATTTGGGAGGAGAAGTGCCATTTGGATCCAAAACTTCACTTGTCGATTTCGGGAGCTACGAGGGACCATTTCACCCACCATCTAGAGTAGGTAACTCTAAAATTCATCCAGCATAATTGTAGTGGTTTACATTTTTTATTTTTGTTCATTTTTTTTGGTTTTGAGTGGATTTTTGGAGGGTTATTGCATCCTCGTGTCATCGCAGGTGTCCCTTACGAGAAATGTGACGAACCTGGGTCATTGCAAATCTTGCAATGGTGTACTGCAATGACGTCGCACTATCATAAATGATGGGGTGCGATGGCAGAAACATCCAACCAAACCAACAATCCCAGCCCAAAAAGTAGACCCTTCAGTGGTTGAAGTGAGTATTAATAATGTTTAAACTCTCATTTTGGCAGGTTACAAGCTATTAGGAACCCATGTCTTTACTTTGTTAGTATATTGTTGTTGGATGCATATGCTTTGTAAGTCGTCCCATAGTATTTTTTGATCCAGAGTTTATATTAGCCCATAGTATTGACCCATAGTATTGGACGCATATGCTTTGTAAGTCATCCTATAGTATTATATGTCCCATGGTTTTGACTCATAGTATTGGCGCCTAGACTTAGCCCATGGTTTGTATTGACACATAGTATTGACCCATGGTGTTGGCACCTAGACCTAGTATATAAGTGTGTGTTGAGGCCTATGAAGGGCGGTGAAGTTAATTGTATTGAGCTTGCTCAAAGGAGGTTGCCCCTTCGAAGTGGCCCGTGATCAATATAAAAGTGATTCTGAGTTCTATTATTTTTGATATCTCGTGTAATTGCATTAATTAATTATTGTAGGTTCATGACATCTGGTATCAGAGCACTTTCTTGGGCTCGTTGGGTGGAATTTCTGCCAAATTTTTTTTTCGCATCTGTTGCAGCTTCGGAGTTGGGAATAATCCCTATCCACTTAACTATGGGAAGTACTTGGGCATAAGCCCTAAAACTCATTGTGAGGAGTACCACAGGAACCCCAAAGTAACTGGCCCATTGAGAGGACCTGCCAGCGAAAAGGGCAACGACCCCTACCTGATTGACTAGTTCCCACCCGTGAGGTTAACCAAGAGCTGTCGTTTGTGGCAAAGCGGTTATCAGTTTCACCTGAGTCATGGAATGAGGGGTACTACCCCAATACGCAAGTCGTCAGACAACATTGGTGGCCGAGTGAAACACCTGAACTGTTAGGAAGTTGTACATACCTGGGGTCCATATCTATTTTCAGTTGAACTGTTGTCGATCACTTCCACTCCAGATCCAGCCATTTCAGATCTATTCTGAAAGTCGTTCCAGATCTAGTCGTCATTTCAGATCCAACCATTTTCGATCCCTCCCACACTGTTGCAGATCCATCTGTTGCAGATCCCTTCTGTGCTGCTGTTGCCGATCCATTTCTGGAAAAAAAAAAAATTGTTTTTCGGCCATATCTCCCTTGTTTCAAATCTGTTTTCCCTGAAACTTCACTAACATACCTGCAATCCCATTCTGCATATTTCATTCCTGAAGACCCTATCCCAAATTCCACTTCCCAAGATCAAAAATCCCACATTTGTCTATTTTTAGGGTTTACCATAACTTCTTCCATTTTCACCCAATTGCCTTCAAATTTTACCATAGAGTTCCCGCTTCTGAAATCCCCATTTTTTGCTTTCTTGTCCCTCAGAAAGTGTCGAAAACCTAGTCAAATCCCAATTACCCCTCTGAGTTTTTCCCAAATCCAAATTTCCCCTTACTAAATAAGCTTGTGTTTGTGTTTTTCTATCCATCCCCCCCCCACAAAAAAAAATAAAAATTACTAGTTATAGTTGTCACTCACATAGAAGCAAACACCATGGAGGAAGCACTTGCAACCATCCAAACCAAACTCCAAGGTCTATATGAAAAATTTCTCAGCCTCCATCTTCAGCATTCAGCCATGAACAATAACCGACATCCAGAATCTTTTGCAGCCACTGGGTTCTCTTCTTCTAGCAATTTTCATGGGCCAAAGCTTGATTTTCCTCATTTCAATGGTACTAATCCGACTGGATGGATATACCGAGCAGAACAATATTTCAGTTTGCATAATACTTTTGATGTCCAGAAAGTTCCACTTGCATCCTTTCATTTGGAACAGGAAGCCCTTCAATGGTACCGTTGGTACATCAAAGCTCATCCCGAGCCAAACTGGACATATTTTTGCCAAATCCTTTTTCCACGATTTGGTCCTAGTGATTTTGACGACTTCATAGGAGCACTCACTAAACTTCAACAAACTGGCACAGTGAGAGAGTATTAGACGGAATTTGAGAAACTAGCCAATCACACAGAAGGATTGTGTGATGAATTCTACAGGAGTTGTTTTATCAGTGGTCTCAAAGATGAAATCCTCTTAGAGGTCAAAATGTTTTGTCCCAACACAATGATGGAAGTCTTAGGGTTGGCTAAGCTGGCTGAGGAAAAGATCACAGCTCAACAATGCTCCAAACCCACCTTTGTTCCCTTCAGAAATATGGGTTCCCAACGACCTCCCATCACGCCTGCTCAACCAACTCCTATCAAGCAATTGTCTGAAACAGAGATGCAGGCATGCCGAGAAAAAGGGCTTTGTTATAATTGTGATGAGAAATTCACTCGGGGACATAGATGTGTTCAACAAAAGCTCTATCTCTTGGATGTGGATTCTTTGCCTACCTCAGAACTTGATGAAGAAGCTCTAGATATAGTAGATGATCAGGTCGACTTTCAACATCCGCCTGTTGACACCCCATCTCAGGACGAACCACCCGAGATATCTCTCCATGCTATAACTGACATCACCACCCCACACACAATGCAAGTCAGGGGATACTTCAAGAAGCTTCCTCTTACCATACTCATTGATTATGGTAGCACTCATAACTTCATTGATCCTCGAATTGCCAAACAGGCTGATTATTTTGTCCATCCTTGCTCCAACTTTGAAGTCATGGTTGCCAATGGGGGCACCTTACCTTGCAAGTGGAAGTGTCACAATGTGCATATCTCTATGGAAGATTATAGCCTGCACTCTCACATGTTTGCCTTGTCCTTAGGCGGATGTGATGTGGTTTTGGGCGTTCAATGGTTACGCACACTTGGCCCCATCTTATGGGATTTTGCTGAACTTTGGATGCAGTTTTCAGTCAATGGGGTACAACACAAATTTATGGTCTTACAACCAGAGTCTCTCTGCATCATCAGTTCACATCGCCTGGAAAAAATGCTTAAGAAGAATTCACATGGTGTCATCGCTCAGCTCCATTCCATTCAGATGCACCCATCAACAGTCTCCACTGCTTCTTTGGATAAATATGCAGGTGTCTTTGTTGAACCAATGGGATTGTTGCCTTCAAGAGACCTTTCCGGTAAGAATTTAGCTGCATCTACCTCTCAGCAGGAAATGATGACTATTTTGCATATAGTACAGAAGTGGCAGCCATCCCTATTGGGGAATTATTTCTGCATCAATAATGATCTCCAGAGTCTGGAAACTTTCCTAGAACAACAAGTCTCCTCCCCATCACACCTGAAATCGGTTATCCAACTCAAGGGTTATGACTATGTGACCACTTACCAGAAGGGTAAGGACGATATGGTGGAATATGCTCCTCCTTGCACATTTGATGACCCAGTTTCTCTTACAGCCATTTCTCTGCTTGTTCCAAATTGGTTGCAATTTGTTCAATGGGGCTATCTCTTCTATGAACTCCATGCTTCTTCATCAGTAGGGCACTCTGGGTTCCTCAAAACGTATGACCAAGAACAATGTAACTTCTTTTGGCAGGGACTCAAAAATACAATTCAACGGATGGTGGTTGACTGTGATACTTTCCAGGTCAATAAGGGTGAAACGACCCTCCTTTCAGGACTACTCGAACCCTTGCCCATCCCTCCACATATTTGAACAACTATTTCTATGGATTTCCTAGAAGCACTCCAGTGGTATAGTACCACATCTCAAAAGACACCATATGAAGCAGTCTCTGGACAGTCACCACCAGTTCTTCTTCCATACACCTTCAGCAGCTCCCCAGTTCAGGCAATTGACTCAATTCTTCGCAACCGTGATCAGCTTCTTCTCATTCTGCAGGACAATTTTCACATGGCAAGAATTCGACTGAAAGAAAAAGCCAATCAGCACCATTCTGAGTGCACTTTTCACATCACTGATATGGTTCTTCTTTGTCTACAGACTTCCATGCAATCCTCCCTGAAAATCCAAAGGAGCTAGTGGCTCAGAATGCAACCCGAGGATGCTACAGGGGACCCACTCCTTCAGATTCTGCATCAATTTCCACATCTAAAGCTTTGAGGACAAAGCTTTTTCTAAGGGAGAGGGGATGTTAGGAACCCATGTCTTTACTTTGTTAGTATATTGTTATTGGATGCATATGCTTTGTAAGTCGTCCCGTAGTATTTGTTGATCGATAGTTTATATTAGCCCATAGTATTGACCCATAGTATTGGATGCATATGCTTTGTAAGTCGTCCCATAGTATTATATGTCCCATGGTTTTGACTCATAGTATTGGCGCCTAGACTTAGCCCATGGTTTGTATTGACACATAGTATTGACCCATGGTATTGGCGCCTAGATTTAGTATATAATTGTGTGTTGAGGCCTATGAAGGACAGTGAAGTTAATTGTATTGAGCTTGCTCAAAGGAGGTTGCCCCCTCGAAGTGGCCCATGATCAATATAAAAGTGATTCTGAGTTCTATTATTTCTGATATCTCATGTAATTGCATTAATTAATTATTGCAGGTTCATCACACAAGCAACCAAAATGGTCTTGGAGTGGCATGAATGGGAGCATGAGGTAGATGATATGCAAATTGCAAATGATCCATTGTGTGTTATGACGCTGAGGAACTGTGGTCTTCTAAAGTTCTTCGAGATCCAAGTCATGGAGCCCAAATCCCCTTGTTGACACATATGCTTAGATGTTGGGATGCGGCTCATTAGTATATTTTGATCGGTGAGCACATACATACTATAGATGTTGAGGACATCTACTTTTTGACTGGATTGTCCCGGAGGGGGGACAATGTGCTTCTTACTGGATCACATGGAAGTGATCAGACTGTGGAGGACATGATCCTACAACACTGCATTCCTCACGCTCGTGCTTCTAGTGGGTGTTACAACGTAATATTCCACCCTGTGAGCATCAACATTCTTTGGCCTATAGGATCCATTTCACTAACACAGATCCACTTATATCCTTCAAAGATACTATTTTTCCCTATTTTTATTCCTACCCACATGTTGCATCACTATAGCATGCGTACCCACGAGTTGCATCACTATAGCCCACGGGTATAAAGTAAAATGGTAAAAATCACTAGTTTATTACTTTTTGTTGATGTATATGTAACTTCGAAATGTATTTCATATATGTATGTTGTATGTACTCCTATAGATATGGTATTATTCCTCTATACGGAAGTGTCATCATTTATATTGTAAATGTCGTAACTTACACTTGATGGGTTATTAGACCACCTTGTTGGGGTCGGCCTTGTATAAGTCATGTGGGTCGAAGGGTTATTAGACCACCCTATTGGGGGTCGGCCCAATCAGCATTATGTTAAGTGGTTAAGTTGAGGCCGACCTAGTTGAGTAAAGGTCAAGTCAAGTTAGTGTATAAATAGAGAGTGTGTCTCTCTCATTTTACACATTCTATTCTCTCACTCACACTTGGGAGAGTGGCGCACTTGTGGAGGAGGAGGCTCTGCTGCTAGGAGAAGACTATCTCTTGTATTCTGGTTGTATCATAGCTCTATCTATCTCTGAGGAAGTTATTGGGGTTTTTCACCTTCATGGTTTTCCCCAAGTAAACTCTGTGTCTCTTGTGTGCTTGCATTATTGTGTCCATGATTGATATGCTGTAGATTTGCTATACATGTTGTTCTCTCAGAAGATCCTAGATCAAATTGAAGTAAATTCTGAAAATTTAACAATTTTTACTCCCAAAATGCGGTCATTGGGTGACCTTTGGCTCTGCATCTACCCAAGTAACATCTTGATGTGTCCTTTCACTTACCTTTGAGAGGACTATATATTGAGCACATATGGCTTATGGACGGGAGGAGAAAGGAGAGCAAGAGAACTCTAGCGGATTTTTGCCCTATCTTGAGTCTACACTCATTGATCCTTGTAGTTGTGAACCCTTTATGTTCACCTTCCAAACTCCTATCTAGTTTTAGTTTGCCTTTCATGGAGGATTGAAATGGTGGAGGCACAAGTGGATTGATCCAGATCTTGGTTTAGATTGGTTTCTAGCAAGAGGTCATATCACTTTGTACTTCTTCTTGTTTATTAATAGAAATACTCATATTCTCGTCCATTAATGTTGTAAATGCTATTTATCTTACATTGGGTTGCATTTACTTGTTATATCATGGGCCATTGCTATTGATGATGTTAATGTTGTTTATATATTATATGTACTTGTTGTATATTGGCTCTCAATACTAATTTGCAGATTCAAGTGCACGGATTGAAAAGCTCCAACGGGGATCTACATCAAAAGTTTGGATCAAGGTTGGTTATCTTCTTCATTATCTTAGCATTGTCATTTATATAGCATAGTTCTGAGAATTGAGTTGATTTCTGGTAGTCATCTGTCTGTTGTGGTATACCTCAAGCCATAGTGAGTTTTCTCCAACACAGAAATGGTGACTCCGCTGGGGAAAACATCCATCTTGGGGAATTTTTGAGCATTAGTCCATAATTAGATTTGTTGTTTGTCGAAGCTCTGTGTCATTTATCTACCATTGAGATACACAATAGAAAAATTGCTTTTTTCTGAGCCATTGAACTCTCTATTTTCCATTTTATCTTTCTTCACCCGCGGGCTAGCTTAGCTCTGCCCACGTACACCCGCATATGTTTACTCTACTGCTCGCGGGTACCCGTAGGTATTGCATCGACAGTAGCATACAACTCCACCTTTGGTTGATTCATGACCTTTGGTTGTTGTTGGGTTTGTTTTGGTTGATCCTGAGTCTTTGTTGGCCTGTTTCTTGACTGTTCCATGGCTTGGTTGTGACCAGAACTCTTCATTTCTCTTGGTTGAGCCTTGTTGGTTTTTTACCCATCTTTGGATTTAGCCTCATTGTTTTTTTCCTTTTGAGCTCATTCCTTTGGCTGAGTCTGTATTGGAGAAAAATCACTATAGCTTGGGGTGTACCACAACAGATAGATGACTACCAGAAATCAACTCAATTCCCAGAACTATGCTATATAAATGATAATGCTAAGATAAGGAAGAAGATAACCAACCTCGATCCAAACATTTGATGTAGATTCCCGGTTGGAGATTTTCAATCCATGCACTTGAATCTGCAAATTAGTCTTAACAACCAATATACAACAAGTACATATAATATATAAACGACATTAAAATCATCAATAGCAATGGCCCATGATATAACAAGTAAATGCAACCCAATGTAAGATAAACAACATTTACAACATTAATGGACGAGAATATGAGTATTTCTATTAATAAACAAGAAGAAGTACAAAGTGATACGACCTCTTGCCGGCAACCAATCTGAACCAAGATCTGGATCAATCCACTTGTGCCTCCACCACTTCAATCCTCCATGAGTGGCAAACTCAATCTAGATAGGAGTTTGGAAGGTGAACATAAAGGGTTCACAACTACAAGAATTAATGAGTGTAGACTCAAGATAGGGAAAAAATCCACTAGAGTTCTCTTGCTCTTCTTTCTCCTCCCGTCCATAAGCCATATGTGCTCAATATATAGTCCTCTCAAAGGTAGGTGAAAGGACACATCGAGGTGTTACTCGAGCAGATGGAGAGCCAAAGGTCACCCAATGACCACTTTTTGGGAGTAAAAAGTAATAAAATAGTGATTTTTACCATTTTACTTGATACCCGCAGGCTATAGTGATGCAACTCGTGGGTACACATGCTATAAGGATGCAACATGTGGGTAGGAATAAAAATAGTGCAAAATAGTATCTATGAAGGATATAAGTGGATCTGAGTCAGTGAAATGGATCGTATATGTAAAAAAATGTTGATGCTCACAGGGTGGAAGATTACGTTGTAACAGATGCCCCCTAATGTGTGAGTTCATAGATTGATGCTACGATGGCCTAAATACATTATAAAACTCAGAAGTGGAGTGATGGAGACACAAGTGGAAAGAGCAGCTCAGTTGTCATAATACAATAGTACCCCTGAATACATGTCGGTAATACAACAATCTGATAATGGCCATGAATAGGCAGTACATAGTGAATACATGTCCATGATCCCTCTACAGTAAGATATGGTCTCCTGCTGAAATGGAAACAACTGGTGCAAACTGCTGATATCTAGGAGGTGATATCTCAAATGTAAATTCAAATTCATAAGTAGCATATTGAATGCCACTATCGCTTGGGGTCTTCTACACAAGTCTTCGATGGTGCAAGTCCCATCAAGTGAATAAAAGGTGCTGGGGTCGAACCTGCTTAGACATCGTCTGATTATTGGTCAATGATGTATATCGTTAATAGATGCGAGATAGCCCACCAATAATGAAAATGGGCATCAAGGCACAGTGTACAATCATAGGAGTGTGAATAAATGGGTTGAAGTCGAACACTAGGATGAATCCATCGATCAGGGGACATTGATGTATTCCCAAAACTATCGATGGCGAGAGAACCTGCCACTAATGGATGCAAGCCTCAAGGTACTCAACCGAACTCTAAGCCTCAAGTCCCAAAATAAATGGGTTGAGATTGACGGAACGAGACTCGCTAGAAGGAGGGCATTAAGGCATCCCCCATCAACCAGCACGAGGTACCGGCTATGCTGAAATATTTGGAAGAACTCAGGTAAAATGGACTGACTCAATAAGGATGGACGACATGCAATAGTCAAGAGATCTGAGGAGTGGACGACACTGGTTCAAGAATTCCTTTGAACAAGAGCATGAGTAGATGGATAGACTCGGGCAGCATAGACTTGACATAAACTGTGTAATGCAGGAGGCATTACAAAGGGCTCCATAATGACTGGAATCTTAACCAGTCGATGGAGAAAACTCAAAAACAAGTACAGCTCCTAAGGTCCAACTATAGTCCCGACTCATAATGTACGGAGTGGAATGAATGCTCTGTTCAAAGGCGACACAATAGCTACCAACAAGAAGTAGTAACCATAATCCCGTCCACCTTTTTGGAATATTTGATTTTTTTTTTTGGTCTTTTTCATATTTGGGAAAAGCTTGAAAAAGAATAAAATTGCTTATAGTACAACAAGTGAGGGAACGAGTGTCAAATAGTGAGAAGACTAGTTCCAAGCAGTGGAACATACCTATGATCAATGCAAGGAAGTGCATGCAGGATGTGGACACTTGGGGGGGTGTTCCCTCAGTGTCAAAGGGTCATCAAATTGTGAAGGGAAAATATAAGCTCTGCAGGGCTCGACAGGGAAAAAGTGCCCAGGCACCAGGCTAACAACTGAGTAAGCGGGAGCTGGCACAAGGCTCAAGTGGCAAGCAGGATGATGCAATGAAATCACAACTCGACATAAAAGGGGAGTCATTTTTCGTAAAGTTAGTCTCCTCACCTGAAAAAGTGTAAAACAATGGGAGAAGAACTCTTCTAGTCACGTATGACTAGAGTATACCTTTTTAGTAGTTAATCCACAAAGGTCCAGAAAAGGGGTAAACTTATACCTAAGTGAATGTTGCTTCAAATCCTTTAATGAGTTTGAAATGACAAGTATACTAGGCAATCTTGTTTGATTTGAAAAATTCTAACAAGGGCTTAAAAAAGACTTTATAAAAATATTTTCCGTAAAGGTTTAACGAGCCCGAAAAAGTAAACTGGTGACCTTCTTACTGTTTTTAACGAGCTCAAAGTAAAGGTGGAAGAATGCTCGTAATGGGGGCAGATGAGTGTCAAGAACATGCGAGATTGGTTCCAAGCGCATGGAACAAAGCTATGCATAATGAAAGGAACATGAGCAAGATAAGGACACTCACGGGGTGTCTATGAATTCGGATAGTAATAGGTTAAAATGCATCATAACAATGGGGAGGCCTAAACCTATATGCAAGGTTCTGAATATTCCTACCATGGCTGAAGAAAATGTCAAAAAGGACCAGTAAAAAAGTATAAGTCCAGCTAAGAATCCTGTCTCCAAGAAACATAAGTACCAAGATCATCTCTAAAACGTACGTAAAGAAAAATCTGATACAGGTCACTATGGAAGAAAAATTTTCAACTTCACTATTATCACCCTTAGACATAATGTAGGGAGAACTAACCACTGAAGGTGCCATAGTACCAACACCCGAGGGACCAAAATGATCAACTTCAGAATGAAGAGCAAAGCTGAAGGACGTGGAGGAATCTGCAGTGGCAAATTCATCATCACAGAAGTTGGAAATTCTATAAGTAGAATCAAACTCATCAGGATCACTGATTCGGGGATCTATAGGAGAGTCTACAGACTCATCACTAGGGAGATCAGACTTTAATGTCAAACCGGGGCTAGACAAAACTATGCCTGGATAAAAATCCAAAAGCATGGCAGGTTGTACTCGAGGCTCATCTCGTTCATTAAGATCAAGGGTGGGAAGGAAATAAAATTGATGATGAGAATCCTCCCAAGGCTTTTCATTACCATTCATGGCCTCAATAAAAAATTCATCTGAAGGTAGGATACCATCGAGGAAATCATGTGAACAAGATAGGTCGACTGCACCCATGGGAAACATAATGGGATCTGCCTCTACTATCCATG
This sequence comes from Larix kaempferi, assembly GCA_027924585.1. Taxonomy (NCBI): domain Eukaryota; kingdom Viridiplantae; phylum Streptophyta; class Pinopsida; order Pinales; family Pinaceae; genus Larix; species Larix kaempferi. The sequence goes on from BSBM01000456.1 coordinate 41,105,065, forward strand.
AAGAAGAGAGATCCAAATCTGCAATGGCTTGTTGAACATCTTGAGAAGCAAGCTTGATTGCAGACAAGGGCATATCCATTTTGATGTGCGAAACGTCTCCAGACGGGGAACTCATGGAAGGTGGATCCCACATATCACGAAAATATGAGGTCCGGAAAGGTACATTATTCAATGGAGGAGGCTCATTATCCGACATGGTTTCAATAAAAGCAATGGGTGAAGGGAAATAATAAGATCCCATTAATGAAGGGTACATACCGACACCCATGTTCCCAGTTGTCAGCTAGGAATGAGTAACCTACGGGACTATGGATCCCGTGGATGCTGTGGAAGAGGAGTTAATGGAATCTAGCTGATCGATGGTCACAATCTTGCCTTCGTGAGGAAAGCAGATAACTTAGAATATAGTGGACGTGACAACTTTCATGGCATACATCCAATTCCAACCCAGTAAAAGGTTGTAGTTAATGGGAGCATCAACCACCTCGACTTCAATAGGCACAGAATTACCTCCTAGAAAGACAACAAGGGAAGGGATAATTCCATGTGGCTTAAATGAACGACCGTAGAATACAATGAGCATGGTTCTATACGCGAGTAGGGAAGGAGAGCCAAGAGATTTGCAACAAGCTAACGAAATTACTGACGCAGAGGCACCTTCGTCAACCATAGTACGTTTGACAAAACTATGAAGGAACACCACCAGGATTTGAAAAGCCACGTGGTAGGGTAAGCAAGGTTGAAAATCAGTAGTATTGAACTTGATAATAGTGGGACTTCCCCCATCCTAAACTCCTAACGCACTCAAAAGAGCATGCTTCTGAGAAGGAAAGTCTTGCAAAAATTCAAGAGCCGACATGGCACATGGACTTTGGCCCAAATATTGTATGATGGAGTAGTTGTGGGAAGCTCGAGCATTAGGATTATGCGTAGAGCACTTAAGAACACCTTTCGGTATCCACGACATAATAGAGGGCTTCTCGATATGCAAGGAATTATCAAGAGGAGGGGGAGGCTCACTCCCCAAATTGGGTTGTGGTGCATCATAATTGCGCTAACGAGTGAAAACACCAACCTCTGACTGAACCATGTTCACACATCCATAACCACTAGTATTGGAAGAAGACGTTTCCGTCTCAGTAGGTCCATAACTGGTGGTGGGAGCATGCGAAGCCATGTTTTGGTGATGAGGTAAGGGATCCTTCAACACAGCTGGGCTCTGTGCCAAGTGCTTCGATGTTTCTTCAATACGAGGACATAAGTGAGTAAGATGGTCTTCCCCACAGAGCTTGCAAGGAAACTTCACCTTACACCTAGGTTTATGATCCTCACCATCATTTTCGCCTTCCCGAGGAGGGTTGGCATTATCCTTACAGGGGGATTGCTATTGTTATTCCCATTATTTCCACCCTTATGATTATTTCTCCCCTTTTTCTTACCACCAGGTTACTGGTTACCTGACTAGTTTGTCGTTTGCACACTGTGTACATCGGATGATGGGGTGGAAGTGGACAAGGTGTGAACCTGTCCGGGAGTAGATTGGTTTAGCGACAAATTCTACATTTGATTAGCTACCAAATCTACGGGGCGAGTGCTTGCAGATCCAACGATGCCATCGGCATGCGGTCTAGGAACTGATGTAGGATCATGATGGGTACGTGGTGAGTCAAGGATGATGTCATATAGAATGCCAGACTGAGAGTATAATAAGTCTAACTGTTGGACTTTCAAGATAGCTTGTTCCTCAGTCACAATGCCAGACATCGAAACATCCTTAGCAATGTATGGGAGTAGAGACTTGAGGAACCATTCCAACAAGAACTTTGGAGGAATGTTGGCTTTCACTAACCTCTTGCGCCAACGCCGCTCTTGAACGTGGTCGGAAGTATGTGTGGCCTTGTTCTGATGGAAGGTAGATAAAATTTCAGTGCCAGTATCATAGCAAACCGCTAACTGGAAATGATCTAATAAAACCAAAATGATCTCCTTAAAATCCCTATAGGTGTTTCCAGGCAACTCGATGTACCACTTCGCGGCTTCCCCTGTGAGGGTGCATTGAAATAGTTGTAATCTAACAGAATCATGATTCAATGAGTTGGAGGAGCACCAAAGGTGAAATGTCGTGACATGATCTCCCAGGTCCTCACCACCTTTCCCCTCAGACTTAGGAATGTCCAAAGGGAGCTTGGTAGGGACCGGGGGCCAAGTAGGGTCATGACACATTGGATGATTCATGAGCTTCGAAAGATCCAGAAGATTCAAGCCTACAAGGAATGGGAGCTGAGGATGGAAAGCTTGATTATAATCCCTCATAAAAGGTTGATTAAACGGAACCGTGTCATAAGATGGACCAAAAGCTTGACCGTGAGGATTAAACTGTTGATAATAAGGACCTGACGTACCATAAGCTTTCCCATGGCCATAGGATTGATAACCTCCTCCTTCCTGACCCATTTAAGAGTAAGTAGGTATGTGCGTGTTTTGCGCACCATATTGGGGTGGTGGGTTATACTGGTGGCTAGCACTGACTGTGTTGTAGTAAGGGTTGCCACCATGAGTATGGGGCATATATGTACTATTCATAGCGGGAACCATATTGTAATGACCATAATGGTATGGTATGTTCCCACCCCCAGCATTAGGATTAGCTTGAGCAGTCGTGTGGTGACCAGAAGCATGAGATATGTTCCCAGCCCCAATATTGGTGTGACTAGTAGCAGGGATCACGGCATGATGTCCATGTGGATAGGAGATATTCCTACCCCCTACATTAGCATTACTAGTGGCAGAAGTGGATGTGAAAGTATGCGGTATATGTACACCCCCATGGTTTGGAGGAGAATTAACATCCGTAAAAGTAGTCCTGGGTTGATGAGTAGTGGCATGTGTATTAGGTGGTGGATGGCAAGTCGTGTTTCAAACAATGTTCCTATTAGGTTGGGAAATCCTAGAAGGTGGTCGTCTTCCAACATTAGCATTATTAGGAGGAACATGACCAGTCCCCATACTATGTGTGTGGCTGGACAACGTAGTGCCCCAAGTGGGTATAGTATGGCTAACCCATGACTAGTGATAGCGTGACTACCAAACGTAGTGAAAGGTTCGACGGTACTATGACTCTGGAATACCAAACGTAGTGAAAGGTTCAACGGTACCAAAAGAGAGTGTTGTCGGGTTGATCGTAGTGCCAGTGTCATCATGTAACTCTGGCATCCCGTTTCTATAACTGCGTGGAAACGAAGGAATGAACGTGTCATCCTATTCTTCGTCCTCGGGTAAGGTTGGAATTCGGTAAAGATAATTATCTAGATTCGAAGGATCAAACGGATCTCGTTCAAGTGGATTAGGCCAAATAGAACCATGTTGAGTCTTAGGTGGATCACCTCCCCACTCCTCACAAGGAGTATGGGGATCGAAAGTGTGGTCAACTCTACCCGATGGAGTCAAAGTTTTTTCCTTAGTATCAGAATGTGTAGCAGTCATGACGTCTTGGATGTAAGTCTCGTAAGAATCCAAAGACTCAGAGGGAGCCCTCTGGCGTCCTCTAGCAACATGGCATGAAACCTCGGTTGGCTTTAAACCAACCAACCGACGGGACTAGCAGAGAGTAGGGCTCCGCACCGCAATATCTCCAGAGAGAATATATAATCAAAACATCCCCTAAAGGCCAACTATTGATCAAAAAATAGTAAATCAAAAGCACACACCTAGAGAAACTACAGCCAAGAGCAGACAAACAGAGTGGCTAAATGAGCTCCTGACACTAGAGCCGGTATGTCTCGCCGAGGAGAGGCTTGAGACTCCCAAACTATAGCCAGAGGTAACAGAATCAGTTATAGAGACACCCAGGCTTCACTGCGTGTACAGGGTCAATTCCACTACATAAACACAACTGTGCTGTCCAATCCCTATCTGACTCAGGACACAAACAATATAACCACTGCAAGTACCCTGTGCGATAACTAGGTAAGGAAACTATGGTCACTGCAATATAACCAATGCTCAGGGGGACAGTCGCAGGTGGGATCCATCGTATGGGAAGGGTAGCTGAGCCCGAAACTCAATGAGGGTCAAATCCCCCAAGAGTCCCCAAATACGAACAAATCCTGGAAATATCTACCATGTTCAGCCGGTATCAGAGGGATATCCCTTCAACCAACCTCCTGTGACCTCGTGCTTAACTCTGGCTTGAGTAGAGCTTCCTGAGAACACCAATCTATACCATGTATTCCTCCACTCCCTGGTCAGACACATAATGTTTCGTCTAGTAGTCTTGGATTGTTAACTCACAATGATCTATTCCAAGACTCTAAACCTATGCTAGTTGGTGTACCCTATAAATAAAATTAGTCTAATCAATTTTAAGATTACGCGTTAATTTTAATGGTTGTGATTACTCAAGGGATATGATCGTGAAACTAGTGATGTGTAAGACTCAATATTATGCAAAATCGTCAAATCCTAGACTCATCTATCCAATGAAAACAATGCCCCTAATATGCACAATCAAACCAATGATTCCAAAATAAGTATGCAATCTTTTATATTTCTTTCAATGCACAGTCAGAATCTAAATGAAGGCAGAAAGCACTCAATGCAAGATGCAATACATAAAAGCAATTTTTTTTGTATTTTCTCTTATAAACGAAAGGAAAATGCAAAAACTATGTATATTTTTTTGTATTTTTCAATATATAGAAATGAAAAATGCAAGCAAAATCTTACTATCTAGTCACTGATATGCCAAGGAGATCACTAAGACAACCAGGCAAATACCAAACAGTAAGACTCAGACAAAGGAATGAGCTTAAAAGGAAAAAATCAACAAGGCTAAATCCAAAGATGGGTAAAAAAACCAACAAGGCTCAACCAAGAGAAACGAAGAGTTCTGGTCACAACCAAGGCATGGAACAATCAAGAAACAGGCCAACAAAGACTCAGGATCAACCAAAACCAACCTAGCAACAACCAAAGGTCATTAACCAACAAAAGTCGGAGTTGTACGCTACTGTTGAAGGAATACCTGCGGGTACCCGCGAGTAGTAGAGTAAACAGAGGCGGGTGTACGCAGGCAGAGGTAAGTTAGCCTGCGGGTGAGGAAAGGTAAAATGGAAAACAGAGAGTCCAATTGCTTATAAAAAGAAAGTTTTCTATAGTGTATCTCAACGGTAGATAAGTGACACAGAGCTTCAACAAACAACAACTCTAATTATGGACTAATGCTCAAACAATCCCCAAGATGGATGTTTTCCCCAGCAGAGTCGCCATTTCTGTATTGGAGAAAACTCACTATGGCTTGGGGTGTACCACAATAGATAGATGACTACTAGAAATCAACTCAATTCCTAGAACTATGGTATATAAATGGCAATGCTAAGATAAGGAAGAAGATAACCAACCTCAATCCAAACGTTTGATGTATATCCTCGTTGGAGCTTTTCAATCCATGCACTTGAATCTACAAATTAGTCTTGACAGCCAATATACAACAAGTACATATAATATATAAATGGCATTAACATCATCAATAGCAATGGCCCATGATATAACAAGTAAATGAAACCCAATGTAAGATAAACAACATTTACAACATTAATGGACGAGAATATGAGTATTTCTATTAATAAAAAAGAAGAAGTACAAAGTGATACAACCTCTTGCCGGCAACCAATCTGAACCAAGATCTGGATCAATCCACTTGTGCCTCCACCACTTCAATCCTCCATGAATGGAAAACTCAAACTAGATAGGAGTTTGGAAGGTGAACATAAAGGGTTCACAACTACAAGGATTAATGAGTGTAGACTCAAGATAGGGAAAAAATCCACTAGAGTTCTCTTGCTCTTGTTTCTCCTCCCGTCCATAAGCCATATGTGTTCAATATATAGTCCCCTCAAAGGTAGGTGAAAGGACAAATCGAGGCGTTACTCAGGCAGATAGAGAGCCAAACGTCACCCAATGACCACTTTTTGGGAGTAAAAAGTAATAAACTAGTGATTTTTACCATTTTACTTGATACCCGCGGGCTATAGTGATGCAATTCGCGGGTATGCATGCTATAATGATGCAACATGCGAGTAGGAATAAAAATAGGGCAAAATAGTATCTCTGAAGGATATAAGTGGATCTGAGTCAGTGAAATGGATCCTACAGGCCAAAAAATGTTGATGCTTATAGGGTGGAAAATTACGTTGTAACAGAGTCTTACTGTTTGGTATCTGCCTAGTTGTCTTAGTGATCTCCTTGGCATATCAGTGACTAGATAGTAGGATTTTGCTTGCATTATTCATTTCCATATATTGAAAAATACAAAAAATATACATAGTTTTTTCATTTTCCTTTCGTTTATAAGAGAAAATACAAAAAATAAAAATAAAAAATCTTTTATGTATTGCATCTTGCATTGAGTGCTTTCTGCCTTCATTTAGATTTTGATTGTGCACTGAAAGAAATGTAAAAGGATTGCACATTTATTTCGAAATTGATGGTTTGATTGTGCATATTAGGGGCATTGTTTTCATTGGATAAATGAGTCTAGGATTTGACGATTTTGCATACCATTGAGTCTTACACATTACTAGTTTTACGATTATATCCCTTGAGTAATCACAGCGATTAAAATTAATGCTTAATCTTAAAATTGATTGGACCGATTTTATTTATAGGGTAAACCAACTAGCATAGGTTTAGAGTCTTGGAATAGATCATTGTGAGTTAACAATCCAATACTACTAGATGAAACATTAGGTGTTTGACTAGGGAGTGGAGGAATCCATGGTATAGATCGTTGTTCTCAAGAAGCTCTACTCAAGCCAGAGTTAAGCATGAGGTCATGGGAGGTTGGTTGAAGGGATATCCCTCTGATATCGGCTGAACGAGGGAGATATTTCCAGGATTTGTTCGTATCTGGGGACTCTTGGGCGATTTGACCCTCATTGAGTTTCGAGCTTAGCTACCCTGCCCATACGACGGATCCCACCTGTGACTATCCCCCTGAGCATTGGTTATATTGTGGTGACCATAGTTTCCTTACCTAGGTATCGCACAAGGTACTTGCAGTGGTTATACTATTTGTGTCCTGAGTCAGATAGGGATTGGATAGCACAGTTGTGTTTGTGAAGTAGACTTGACCCTGTACACGCAGTGAAGCCTACGTGTCTCTATAACTGATTCTATTACGTCTGGCTATAGTTTGGGAGTCTCAAGCCTCTCCTAGGTGAGACATACTGGCTCTAGTGTTGGGAGCTCATTTAGCCACTATGTTTGTCTGCTCTTGGTTGTAGTTTCTTTAGGTGTGTTCTTTTGATTTACTATTTTTGATCGATAGTTGGCCTTTAGGGGACATTTGGATTATATATTCTCTCCAGAGATATCGTGGCGCGGAGCCCTACTCTCCGCCGGTCTCATCTGTTGGTTGTTTTAAAGCTGGCCGAGGTTACACGTCATATTGCTAGAGGATGACAGAGGGCTCCCTCTGAGTCTTCAGACTCTTACGAGGCTTATGTCCAAGACGTCATGACTACCACACATTCCGATACTGAGGAAAAACCTTTGACTCCATCGGGTAGAGTTGAACACACTTCCGATTCCTATACTCCTCATGAGGAGTGGGGAGGTGATCTACCTGAGCCTCAACCTGGTTCTATTTGGCCTAATCCACTTGAACAAGATCCATTTGATCCTTCGAATCTGGATAATTATCTTTACAGAATTCCAACCTTACCCAAGGACGAAGAACAGGACGACATGTTCATTCTTTCGTTTCCACGCAGTTATAGACACGGGATGCCAGAGTTACATGATGACACTGGCCCTACGATCAACCTGACAACACTATCTTTTGGTACCATCGAACCTTTCACTACGTTTGGTATGCCAGAGTCATAGTACCGTCGAACCTTTCACTACGTTTGGTAGTCACGCTGGCACTAGTCATGGTGTTAGCCATACTATACCCACTGGGGACACTACGTTGTCCACCCACACACATAGTATGGGGAATGGTCATGTTCCTTCTAATAATGCTAATGTTGGAAGACGACCACCTTCTAGGATTTCCCGACCTAATAGGAACATTATTTGAAACATGACTTGCCATCCACCACCTAATACACATGCCACTACTCATCAGCCCAGTATAACCCACCACCCCAATATGGTGCCCAAAACAGCCACATACTTGCTTACTCTCAAATGGGTCAGGCAGGAGGAGGTTATCAATCCTATGGCCATGGGAAAAGTTATGGTCCGTCAGGTCCTTATTATCAGCAGTTTAATCCTCATGGTGAGGCTTTTGGTCCATCTTATAACACGGTTCCGTTTAACCAACCTTTTATGGGGGCTTATAATCAATCTTTCTAGCCTTAGCTCCCATTCCTTCCATACTTGAATCTTCCGGATCTTTTGAAGCTCACGAATGATCCGGTGTGTCACAACCCTACTTGGCCCTTGATCCCTACCAAGCTCCCTTCGGACATTGCTAAGTTTGAGGGGAAAGGTGGTGAGGACCCACGAGATCCTGTCACGACATTTCACCTTTGGTGCACCTCCAACTCATTGAATCAAGATTCCGTTAGATTGTGACTATTTCAACGCACCCTCATGGGGGCAGTCGCAAAGTGGTATGTCAAGTTTCCTGGAAACACCTATAGGGGTTTTAACGAGATCGCTTTGGTTTTCTTAGATCACTCCCAGTTACTGGTTCGCTATGATACTAGCACTGAACTTTTATCTACCTTCCGTCAGAACAAGGCCACACATATTTATGACCACGTTCAAGAGTGGCGTCGGTGGAAGAGGTTAGTGAAATCCAACATTCCTTCAGATTTCTTGTTGGAATGGTTCCTCAAGTCTCTACTCCCATACATTGCCAAGGATGTTTCGATGTCCGGCATTGTGATTGAGGAACAAGCTATCTTGAAAGTCCAGTAGTTAGACTTATTATACTCTCAGTCTGGCATTCTGTATGACATCATCCCTGATGCACAGCGTACCCATCATGGGCCTACGTCAGTTCCTAGACTGCATGTCGATGGAATCATTGGATCTGCAAGCACTCGCCCCGTAGATTTGGTATCTAATCAAATGTAGAATTTGTCGCTAAAACGATCTACTCTTGGACAGCTTCACACCTTGTCCACTTCCACTCCATCGTCCAATGTACACAGTGTGCAAATGATGAACCAGTCAGGTAACCAGCAACCTGGTGGTAAGAAAAAGGGGAGAAATAATCATAAGGGTGGAAACAATGGGAATAACAATAGTAATCGCAATACTCCCCGTAAGGATAATTCCAACCCTCATCGGGAAGGTGTAAATGCTGGTGAGGACCGTAAAACTAGGCGTAAGGTGAAGTTTCCTTGTAAGCTCTGTGGGGAAGACCATCTTACTCACTTATGTCCTCATATTGAAGAAGCATCGAAGCACTTGGCACAGAGCCCAACTATGTTGAAGGATCCCCTACCTCATCACCAAAACATGGTTTCACATGCTCGCACCACCGGTTATGGACCTACTAAGATGACAACGTATTCTTCCAATACTACTGGTTATGGATGTGTGAACATGGTTCAGTCAGAGGTTGGTGTTTCCAGTCATCAGCGCCATTATCATGCACCACAACCCAATTTGGGGAGTGAGCCTCCCCCTCCTCCTGATAATTCCTTGAATATCGAGAAGCGCTCTATTATGCTGTAGATACTGAAAGGTGTTCTTAAGCTCTCTACGCATAATCCTAATGCTTGATCCACCCACAACTACTCCATCGTAGAATATTTAGGCCAAACTCCATGTGCCATTTCGGCTCTTGAAGTTTTGCAAGCCTGTCCTTCTCAGAAGCATGCTCTTTTGAGTGCGTTAGGAGTTCAGGATGGGGGAAGTCCCACTGTTATCAAGTTCGATACTACTGATCTTCAACCTTGCTTACCCTACCACGTGGATTTTCAAATCCAGGTGGTGTGCCTTCAGAGTTTTGTCAAATGTACTATAGTCGATGAAGGTGCCTCTGCATCAGTAATGTTGTTAGCTTGTTGGAAATCTCTTGGTTCTCCTTCCCTACTAGCATCTAGAACCACACTCACTGCATTCGACGGTCGTTCATTTAAGCCACATGGAATTATCCCTTCCCTTGTTGTATCCTTAGGAGGTAAGTCTGTGCCTATTGAAGTCGAGGTGGCTGATGCGCCCATCGACTACAACCTTTTACTGGGTCAGAATTGGATGTATGCCATGAAAGCTGTCGCATCTACTGTATTTAGAGTTATCTACTTTCCTCACGAAGGAAATATTGTGACCATCGATCAGCTGGATTACATTAACTCCTCTTCAACAGCATCCATGGGATCCATAGTCCCGTAGGTTACTCATTCCCAGCCAGTAACTAGGAACATGGGTGTTGGCATGTACCCTTCATTGATGGGAAGTTATGATTTTGCCACACCTATGAATTTTATTGGAATAATTACTGACGATGCGTCTCCTCCTTCGCGTAATATATCATTCCGGACTTCTTATTTTGATGATCCATGGGATTTACCGTCCACAAGTTCCATGTCTGGAAACATTTCGCATGTCGGGATGTCTATGCCACTATCTGTAGTTGAGCTTGCTTACCAGCATATTCAACAAGCCACTGTAGAACCAGATCTCTCTTCTTCCCAGATAGTCAAGGAAGGTCCCGTTACGCTGTCGATTTCGGCAGCCAACTCGTCTTGTTCCCATGATTGCCTTGATGATACTTTGCATTCCGATGAAGCTATTATGGAGGCCATGTGTGGTAGTGAGAGACCTTGGGAAGATATGCACCATCACTCTTATTTCCTTCCCAAACTCAAGCTCGCCAAACAATAAGAGTTTAGGACGACTCTGGTAGAGATGGTTGGTCACCTTGTGGCTCTTTTGGAGTCACATGATGTGTTTGTAGAAGGGAATATGGCTAACATTTCCCCAACTATGTCGGTCAATATCTCTCGTACTCCCGGATTAGTTGAGAATGTTTACATCAGTGACGATTGCACTCCTGAGGAGATTGCTATTTACACTGAATTGTTTACAGAAATCCAAAAAGCTTTCACCTGGTCATATGAGGAGATGCCAAGAATAGACCCCCGCATTGTTGAACATGAGATTAGAACGTATCCCAACGCTAAACCAATTCGACAACGCTTACGTGTTGTGAACCCTAGAAAAGTTGTCGCTATCAAGGTAGAGGTGGAGAAACTGCTCAAAGTTGGTTTCATCTACCCCGTTCCCCTTACCAAATGGGTGTCAAACCTCGTTCCTGTGGATAAGAAGCAGGGATCGATCCGTGTATGCACCAACTTTAGAGATTTGAACCATGCATGTCCGAAAGACAACTTCCCCACACCATTCATAGATCAAATCTTGGATGCTTGGGCCGGGGGTGAGATTTTTTCCTTCATGGATGGATTTTCCGGATATAACCAAATTCAAATCAAACCCAAGAATCAAAATAAGACAGCTTTTATTTGTCCTTGGGGAACATTTTCATTTCGAAAAATTCCCTTCGGCCTTAAAAACGTCGAAGCTACGTTTCAGCACGCCATGACCTATGCCTTTCACAATCTTAAAAAGATCATGGAGGTTTTCTTGGATGATCTTGTCGGCCATTCTCGCAAGAGAATGGACCACCCCAAGCACCTCTGCATGATTCTCGAACGATGTATATGATACAAGATTCGATTGAATCCTAACAAATGCATCTTTGCTGTAAGGACGGGTCGCCTTTTGGGATTCATAGTTTCGAAAGAGGGTATTAGAGTCGATCCTCTTTGTTGGGCTTGGCCCAACTGATCCATTTTTGGTAACATTTTGGTAAGTGCAGCTCTGAAAAATATGGAATTTTGGCTAAGTACTGGGGATGCTGCGAAGATGTGTGCAGTAACCATGTTTTGATCGATGCTGTGAATCTCAGTACTGCACAAAAGCAGTGTTGGGGAGATAGGAGGCCACGTGGAGCCAACAAAGTGGAATGCTGGATGAAGGACACATGCAGGTACTAGTCTGACCGATAGCAGCCTATTTTTGGGAAAGATGCTCCAGGAGTGCCAAGCGGCGGGCATTAATAAATCAGGAAGGCAGCCAATGCACAAGTTTGTTAAGGAAAGGATAGCTCAGGGAAAGCGATGGCTTCGCACGCCTAGTGGGTGAGACCGTTAGAGATGAACAGTTTAGAGGAAGTGACCTATTGGCACACATGCGATAGGAAAGTCGATAGCAACAAAATGAGGACATGGAGAACCGCCATGATGAATCAGACGCTAGTAGGAGCTAGCAAGTCAGTTTAGGGGAACCGGCCTAGTTTTGTAAACCCTAAGGGTTTTGGGTTTAGGTCTTCGGCATTGTAAAGAAATGACCTTAGGGGCATGATCTATTTAAGAAGACAATTTTGTATGGGATCGGGTTACTCTTTACTTTTTGATGTTACAATTTTGGGTGTTGTATTGTAAAATCTCTTGAGTTGAGAAGATTGTAAAGGCTCTGCATCTATGTCCGTAGAGACCTATCTAAGAGGAAGGAAAGTCTATAGTTGAGTGCACAGACTAAGAACAGTTGTCCCCATCCCTTTTAAAGATATATATTACCAACCGTTCTTGTGGATGTAGCTTCCCATCTGGGGGAGTGAACCACATTAAATCTGTGTTGTGCAATTGTGTTTGGTGAATGAATGCTTATCTGTGTTTTCTAAAAATGAATATCTAGATGTTTCCTTGCATACTATTATGAGAGAACTTTTATATGCATTTTCCATTAGAGAAGTATGCAGATGATATGTTAAGTTCTGTACAAATAGATGGATGGTGAACATTTAGTTTTGTGTTGAAAGATAGTGAATTAGTCATTTGGTTAAGTACTTATACGCAGTAAGGGAATGCATAACAGTTTGATTGTATCAGTCATATATGTTCAGACCGCAACATCCTAAATTAATGAATGAATGTTAGAAGAATAGTCGGTTAAGTGCCTCAATGAATGAATGAGTGATATTCATCTCAGTGCCTTAAGCATTTCCAAGATAATCCAAGTATAGACTAAAGCTACATTGTTCGCAGTTTCAGTAGAAGTCCTGTGACAGGAAGACTCTTAAGGGCGGTCCGCGGAGCCATCACCACGCGGTAATTACCTGCGGCCCATATCCCATTACATGCCGCGAAGTCTTGTCTTGTAGCGCACCTTCCCTACCTCGCGCTATGCAGTGTGTTCAGATAATCAACTCATCACTTACTGTGGAAACCTGATTCCGTAGTACCCCATAGACACACCTCAGGTGAAACCTCAACCTACTCGCAGGTTGTTGCCGAAAGGGCCGGTACAAAGGGGTTTTGTTGGTCGAAGGGGAAACCACAAAGAACCTGGGTCTTATGAAAAATATCTGGGTCAGTTATAGCCAACAAATGGTTCCGTTGCCATGCTAGAATCCATGATGAATTGCAATTGTGATGTGTGACAAAGAATACCAGTTCCCGGAAGGCTCTGACATCCTGAAAAGATAGAAATCAAAGCTTGGTGGGACAAGACTATAAGAGACTTTACAAGGCAAGAGAATAGACATCCACGTCTATGTGACACACAGTGGTTAGATAGATATCTGTGGAAAGATATTCACAATATTTTTTGGGCATCATTTCCAAACGATCTGCACGCATGGATCTCGTGGCTCGCAGAAAAGAAAACCTATTTTCAAGGAGGAGTTCCTACAGAGTGGACTCCTGAGCTCACAGCGTAGCTCAAAGCGATAGACAGCCCATTGACATGCACAGTTGACTTTTGGGTTGATCATATGCTAGAAGGATTCATAATAGAATTTGTTGTAAACACACTCAAATCCTACATCCAAGTAGAAGCATACTTTTTCAGAGGATTCCAAGGTAAGTTGCTGAACAATCTCAGTCTATACATTAAGATGTTGTTAGCTGAGAAAGGTGTTTTAAGAATGCAGTAATATTTTCAAGTTTGTCATGGTAAACAGTATATTTAGTGATTCTAATGAAGATACCCATAATCTTATAAGTGGCAAGAGATATAAATTTAATAAGAATCTTGGAGGCCTTTCACTCCACATAGATACTGAGATTCCTTGCGACCTTGACAATGAAGCTGTGCCACCATTTACCCCTAAGAACCCACCAGCTACAGAGACTGCGCCACCCTTATCTTAGAACCTTCCCGCTACGCATCCCACCCCACAGAATACTCAGCCTAATACGGCTATCCCGACAAGCCCATTTTTTTTCACTGCACAGATCCCTTTATAGCAGCTGCGCACTAATCCGGGTGCTCCACCACCTAATAAGACAATGACAAACACAGATATGAAGCTACCGATATTCAAAGGAACTAGCCTAGAAGACCCTGACCAGCATTGGTTCCTTTGCGAAGCCGTATGGAGTGTAAGACAAATCCAGGATGATGCCTCGAAAAGAGCACAGCTCATCAGTACTTTCAGGGACAGAGCTTTACATTGGTTCATGAAGTACTCTAACACACAGTCGAGAACCCCCACAAAAATTAAAGCTGCGCTTGTGGCAGAGTTTAAGAAACCCGAATCTGAATATCAATGTATAACCGAGTTGAAAGAAATAAAGTAGAAACTGACTGAAATGGTTTGGGAGTTTGATCAGAAGTTCAAGACCCTATTAGACCAAGTAAGCTTTGTTATAGCTCTAGAACAACACAAGGAATGGTTCATTACTGCGCTGTTGCCCCATATTAGATTACCATTGATGCAACAAAAGCTTACGTCACAGGTAGAGGCCTTAGAAATTGCAATGAAGCTAGAGGCTTCACCGATTGGTGAGACTAGTTCTGGGATGTCTCAGATCTAGAACCAGCTTACCACCCTGACACTAGAACTGCAAAGCATGAAGAATGGCAAAGAACAAAGGTATGATCCTAGACATGAGGTCTGGTGTACAAGTTGTAAAGGAGAAGGCCATGACCGGGAGAATTGCTCGTTATTCCGCGACTATCTTAATAGTGGTGCACCCAAGCCAATAAATTAGAATCAGGCCCCATGGTGTGAAATTTGTAGAACCATAGGACACAAACCTGAAGATTGTTATCTCATACAGAAGTATGTGAAAACACCTAAAAATTTATACCACAATTTCTGTAAATTAGTTGGGCATGATGAATCCAACTGTCGTGCATATGAACTAATGAATGTAAGAAAATGAGATATGGACTCAATGAGAGGTGCTGGATTGTACCGCATCTAAGAAGATAACTAGCCCAAACAGGATAATATTCAATATGACCAAAGAGTATATAGAGGTCGTGTTGGTGGATACTGCGGAAGAGGGAGAAATGCTAGCCCGACGCAGGGAAGAGGCCCCGGCCAGGTAATTTGTTATAATTGTGGCCAGCTAGGACACGTATCTAGAGATTGTGTTAACCCATGCTCTACATGCAATTATTGTAAATCATTTGAGCATGTTATTGAAGATTGCCCAGTACTAGAGGTTGAAATGTAGAAAAGAATACGGACAGACGCACCAAACATGAATGTCCAGTGGATCGCAGTGGAGAGCAGACCAGTAGACCCGAGCATCAATGTGGTCATGTGCAATGGCCCTGAGATAGGACATGATAGAGGAGAAGAAGCTTCCACGTCAGGGGAGGCTTACACAAAGTAGACTTCTCTTGAGACAGTATGGATAAGGAAAGCCTCGGGAAAAATACCTACTCTCGACCTACGAAAGAATAAGGAAGTCTTTATCGACACGCGGGATACCTTCAGAGAACTGGCAACAGAATTACAGAGGATCTCGTTGCGCAGTGAAGTGCCACATGTTGAATACATGCCAATGGCTTATGATAAAACAAGCACTGCGACGGACGTCAGCACTTCCATTGCGCAGTGCCTATGAAGCTGCATGAACTTACTAAAAAGTGAAAATGCCATAGTAGAGCTACAGAAGCTCATAAACCAGTATGAGCCATAGACCGAAAGAGAGACTTCTGATAGCGCAGTACATCAAATAAGGAAGCATAAAAGAACAGGCCAAGAAATGAGGCTTACCACGCAGATAGGAGATTTTGAAATGGATGAAGTCATCCTTGATTTGGGATCAGAAGTAAATGTCTTGACTAAGCAAACATGGCAGCAGATGGGTTGACCAAAGTTGTCATGGTCACCTATCTAGTTGAGAATGGCTAACAAAGAGAAAGTCATACCTTTTGGATGGTTAGCGGATGTAGTAGTCGACATCGATGGAGTCCAAAGTCATGCAAACTTTGAAGTTATCGAGATTGTGGATGATAGTCAGCCTTTTCCTGCACTGCTAGGAATTGACTGGGCTATTGATAACTTGGCTATCATAAATTTGAAGACGAAGAAGATGATATTTGAAGGAAAGAATATTAGGGTCATCCCATCATTGGATCCTGTAGATGGTGACAGATACAGCGAGCCGATTCAGGAGGAATCCAAGGCTCAAGACTTGGACAGACTATACTAGCTCATAGCGAACTAGGAAGATTACATTAATACTACTATAGATGGTACACTCAGCTGGAGATGTGATAGCTCCTGCGTCTCTGATTTGGAGGAAGGATTGGAAAATTGGCAAACCCGGATGCATGAAGTATCAACAAGAAGGTGCGTGCAGCTTACGAAATCACTGCGCTAGATCGGGAAAGAGGTAAGTCCTATTCCCACATATGATGGTTTTGCTAATGTTTACAGTTTCATCCAAGAATATACTGCAGCCATTACATTTGAGCACAGATTACCAGCATTGAATATGGCACTGCACAACACACCCGTCAGATGGTGGAATGCACATAAGTAGACATTGACCATTTGGGACCAATGCAAGGCTAAAATGCAGATCCAATTTGATGAAAAGGTTACCTTACCCTTTGGGAAGTATAATGGACAGACAGATCCTAGTCAACACATTGAAGTCTGTTCACAAGCATGGAAAAAAAGGCCACACACAGAATGGGTGCATCTATTTGTACATATGCTGGATGATGACATTCCAAAGAAATGGTCCCTGGATCTCGAGTTGCGCAGGGAAACCACTTAATTGGATATGCTAACTACGAACTTCTAGGAGGATTTTAGCTTTGATGATGAGAACCCATTGATCCATGATGCGTTGCAAATAATTAAGGAAGTCATATTCATGGAAGAATGTCCTCTTAGAAATATGACATTGGAGGAATCCTTCGGGGCAGATTGCGTTCCTGCGCACCTACAGTCAGAATGGAAGGAACACGAAAAACACCTTATCGAGTGTTACAAGCTGGATGAAGACGTTGATGATAGAAATGAAGACGATGAGGATGACCCACACAACATAGCCATACCAGAATCAGAGGGCGCACATGACATAGAAGGACCTCCACTAGAAATACCAGATATGAGTGGGCCAGTAATGACGCAGAAGGTGAATATTGGCACAGGCAAAGAACTGAAGTTTGCAACAATAGGAGACTATTGGGACGATTAGACTGTTGCAGAGATCACAGACGCCTTGCATGAATATCTGGAACTGTTTCCAACTAAATTCACAAAAATGAAAGGCATTTTGGGAGACCTAGGGGTCATGAAAATACCTTTGAATCTAGGCGCAAAGCCTGTGAATAAGAGACCGTATACACTAAATCCGCGTTACAAAGAAAGAGTAAGCGCAGAGCTGGATAAGATGCTTGAAGCAGGAATCATTGGACCTGTCGAAGAGTCTGAGTGGATTAGCCCCATGGTCGTTCAAGAAAAGAAAACAAAAGGTGAGTTCAGGATTTGTGTGTATCTCTGAAAATTGAATGATGCTTCCATGCACGACCCATTCCCTACTCTTTTCACGGACGAAGTGCTTGATAATGTTGGAGGGAATGAGGCCTATTCTTTTACTGATGGTTTTTCGGGGTATCATCAGATAAGGATTGACCCCGCAGGCAGGCATAAGACGACTTTTGCTACAAAATGGAGGTCGTTCCAGTACACAGTAATGCCTTTTGGCCTTAAAAACGCACCTCCCATATTTTCCAGAGTAGTTGTCGTAGCATTCAAAGAGTTTATGCATAAGTTTCTCGTAGCCTATTTTGATGATTGGACTATGTTTGGTCTATTGAAGAATCATTGTGCGAATCTCATAATGATGCTTGAGAAGTGTCGACAACATCAGATCTCTTTAAATCTAAAGAAGTGTATTTTTGTGTTCCTTATGACATTCTACTTGGGAACATTATTTGTAAGCAAGGATTGATGGTGGATCCTGTGAAGATCGCAATAATTGTGAACTTGCCAACACCAAATTCAGTCAATATGTTGTGCTCTACCTAATACCATATTGGAGACTACAGGAAATTTATAAAGGGTTACATGCAGATAACCGCAACAATGGAAAAGATGCTAAAGAAAGACGCACTGTTCATTTGGAATGCGGAATGTGAACAGGGTTTTGATACACTAAAAGAAAAGATGGTTACAACACCGATTCTAGTCTTTCCAGAATGGACAAAGCCATTCCATGTCCATGTTGATGCATCATGCATTTCCATGGGAATCGTATTAGCTCATCCAGAAGACGGAGGTATTGACCACCCCATTGCATTTTCAAGCGGGAAGCTCTCAACAGCAAAGAAGAACTACACTACCACTGAGAGGAAAGGCCTTGCAATGGTATATGCACTACATAAATTCAGACATTACTTTCTTGGTGCGCACTTCCTTATGTTCACTGACCATTCTACACTGAAATACTTGGTCAATAAGCCAGTGTTAGGGGGACGCATATGCAGATGGCTACTACTGTTCCAGGAATATGACTTTGAGATTATTGTTAAGCAAGGTAGATTGAACTTGGGACCTAATCATTTGTCAAGGATTGACTCAGGAGAAGAGCCAATGAACATTGAAGACATTCTGCCTGATGCACTGCTATTTTCCATACAGGTTGCCGATGATTATTATAAGGATATCATTAATTTTCTGACAATAGGGATGGCATCGCAGGAATTATCTGTCCAACAAAAGAAATAGCTAGTGGTGCGCGCTGCAGAATTCATTATAATTGCAGGTCAGTTATACAAACTCAGACCAGATGAAGTCCTGTGCAGGTGAACACTATATCATGAGAAATCATTTATTCTAGCAGACGCACATTCATGGATCATGGGAGGTCACTATGCAAGAAGGGAAACCACGCAGAACATATTGCGCGTAGGGCTATGGTGGACCACGATCCACAAAGATTCTAAAGAACACTGCAAGAACTATGATGTCTGTCAGAGGACAGGGAAACCTTCGCGAAGAGATGAGATGCCATTAAACCCACAGTTGACCTTGCAGGCATTTGAGAAATGGGAAATTTATTTTGTGGGTCCTATAAACCCACCAGGAAAAAGAACTGGTGTGAGGTATATTATTACTGCTACTAATTACCTCACCAGATGGGTGGAAGCAAAGCCAGCAAAGGACTGCAGTGCCAGTACTGCTGCATAGTTCATTTTTGAAGAAATATTGTCAATATTTGGTTGTCTAAAGATTTTGATGAGTGACCAAGGTACTCACTTTTTGAACAAGACCATTGAGGCACTTACAAAGGAATTCCACATTCGCCATCAGCGTAGTACTCCATATCATCCACAGGAGAATGGAACTGTTGAGGCTTTCAATAAAATACTGGAAAATTCACTCACTAAAATCTGCAATGTAAATAGAGATGATTGGGATCTGCGCATCTCATCTGTGTTATGGGCATACAGGACTACATGCAAGAAATTCACAGGACATACACCTTTTCAGTTGGCTTATGGGAAAGAGGCTATAATGCCAATGGAATATATTGTCCCTAGTTTGAGGATCCTTGCGTTCACAGGGATGGCAGACCGCACAACATTAGATGAAAGGTTGCTACACCTTGTTGGGTTGGAGGAAGATTGCTTCATTGCTAGCTTCCACCAGCAAGCTCAGAATGACCGCAAAAAATCATGGCATGATCGTCATATAAAGAACAAGTGCTTTCAGGTAGGTGACCTAGTCATCTTGTATGATAGCAAATTCATGAAATTTCCTAGTAAATTTAAGATGCATTGGCTTGGCCCATATACTGTGATACATGTTACTAACACTGGTGCAGTCCAGTTAGCCAATTTAGCTAGCGATACCTTACCAAATTTGATAAATGGAAGCAGACTAAAGTTGTACCATGATAGTCTCGCTTCGTAGAACCTTGGATAACAAGCGGAAGAACAGATTTCTAAGTGTCAAGTACAGTTGAAATTGGGCACTAGAAGTGTAAAGGAGTCTGTACATGTATGATAAGAAAGATGATGTATGCACTGTGCAACATTGTTGAAGTTGCACAGGAAAAATAAAACAAATAGTTTGCGCAAGAGTGTAAGTGGCCTGCCGCGCAGTTCAGCACAGCACCTCGATAAAAATAGCCGTTACACTACTTTTGAGAAAATATCCGTTAGATGATTGTTGCAGCAACCGCTTCAGCATTTAAAGGGAAGATAATCGTTCTGGATGGAATGACGAAGGAAAGGACTGGAAAATTCGATGGATTCGGCCGCCAGAGGATACATTTAATGCATATTTAGCCGTTGAAGGGAACGGGAGAAGCTCAGTTGTGCCTATAAATAACACCGCCTGAGGACTCACGGGCGTTACTGAGCACTTAGAATTTTCTTGCGACCACCCCTTCAACTAATATTCATCTGTCATCTGACTATCATAGCTGCTATCTCATCTTTGAATGTCTGAACCTTGCTATAGAGAGGAAGAGCTGACCATCGAAGAAGCACTTAGAGTCTTTCAACACAGAGGCATTCAAGAGTTAATGAGAACCCCTACCAAGAAGGTTGTGACAGAACAAGGCCAAGGATCCCGTAGATCACCTTGAACCAATCCAGCTATGCAAGACAAGGGAAAGGAGACAGTTAGATCACCTTGAACCAAATAGCCAAAGCCAAGTTTGACGGTGCCAAGGTAGCCCATTTTCACAAAAGAAATCCCGCTAAATATGACCCCTGAGTACATCTCACCCTGGGCGCTAAATGCCCCTATCTATAAGCTAGCCAAGAATGCAAAATACAACATCCCTTTGTCGCCAATTTTGAAGCACATCAAAATTACAACCAATCTGTTGTGCAAGATACTAGACTATAAATGGGAGGACTATGACCTCTTGGGAGTGTAGAGAGACGAGCCACATGATCCCAAGTATGCATACTTTCAGCCAGAACAGTACATGTGCTAGAAGAAAGATGCCAAAGGAAACCTCAATCTGGCTGCTGAAAGCTGGTTGAGACCGGTAGTGCAGTCAGGATTGTTGAACTTGTTGCGACTACCCCACTTTGAACAGTCGGCTGAGCTAAATGTAATGGTTCATACCTTGATGGAACGAATCCACCAAGGATATTTATGGATGGATTGGCCAGTTGATATAGGCATCGACTTAATCCATCTCATTACAGGATTATGTAAGTGAGGAAAAGACCCAAATTTTTTCTTCCAAGGGAAGAGCACAGAAAAGGATGCAGTGCCAAAGACGAAGAAGACACACGTGCTGGTCAAAGGAAAACAAGGTTCTACTAGTGAGGAAATTGAAGACAAACAACCAAGTTCGTCACACAGGTTGCTCGCAGCAAAGGTATTACGGATGGAAAGACCCCTGGAGGTGCCTGCGGGCGCAGTATTGCTCGGTGCTGCAGCAACTGAAGGCACCAAGTTCATGGCAAAGCTCAATGACATTCAGTTGAATGGAGGAAACTTCCATTTCACAAGGTTGATTGTCCTAATCGCATTTATTGGATGGAAGGATCCAGAGGACTATGTCGGCATTAGCCTTGATAAATCAGATCCGAGATGAGTTAGGTACATGAAGCTCTGGGAAAATCACGATCCACAGCACTAGCATGCAACTCAAGAAGTGTTCTACAAGTATTACATGCAGCTGTGTGCCGTGATTGCCTCTACCTGAAGGATAACAAAGCAAGTAACAAGCAAATACATATACATTGTTAATTTTACTACTGACATGCGTTGTGTGTTTATTTCCCCAAAGGTGAAGATGAAGAAGCCATAGTTTTTCCCTGGGAACTACCACATGAAAGAAGATGACATCGAGTTCATTATGAAAGAATGGCCCGCGAACTACTGTGTGGAATTTTTAGATGTCCCCACAAATTCAGAAGATGATGAAATAATTCCACCACCATGTCCAATTCTGGAAGAGACGGGTAAGAGGAAGGAACCAGAGAACCCAACGCAGCCAAAGGCGAGGAAGAAATAGAAAGTGACGAAAGCAACATCTGACATAGTACTTGTTAAATTTTCAGAATTTACTTCAATCTTATCTAGGATCTTACCTGAGAGAACAACATGTATAGCAAATCTACAGCATATCAATCATGGACACAATAATACAAGCACACAAGAGACACAAGGTTTACTTGGGGAAAACCATAAAGGTGAAAAACCCCAATAACTTCCTTAGAGATAGATAGAGCAATGATACAACCCAAGCATAAGAGATAGACATCTCCTAGCAGCAGCTTCTTCTCCTCCACAAGTGCGCCACTTTCCCGATAGTGTGAGAGAGAATAGAATGTGTAAAATGAGAGAGACACACTCTCTATTTATACACTAACTTGACTTGACCTTTACTCAACTAGGTCGACCTCAACTTAACCACCTAACATAATGCTGACTGGGCCGACACCCAATAGGGTTGTCTAATAACCATTCAACCCACATAACTTATACAGGGCCGACCCCAACAAGGTGGTCTAATAACCCATCAAGTATAAGTTACGACACTTACAATATAAATGACGACACTTCCATATAGAGGAATAATAACGTCTCTATAAGAATAAAAAAAATTCCGTATAGAGGATTAATAATGTCTCTATAGGAATACAATATACTTATATGTGAAATACGTTCTGAAGTTACATATACATCAACACTCCCTCTTAACTAGGAAGGTATTTCTCGACACAGGTCTTCTAGCACAAGTCTTCTTCTCTGGATCATCGTCACTGGATAATCATCATCGAGTCATCATCATCGTCACTGCTGCTGCTATCTCAATAAATCTTTGAATCTACTCATCATAGGAAGTTCTACAGAGCTAGTCCTTTTTCATACTGGATGTAGGCCCACCACTTGCAGGTCTTCATTCATCACTGGCCATACTGTGGAATCCTCAAGACTTATTACGTGCATCACAAAACCTGGCTACAACATCCTAGGCTATTACGAGCACACAGCTCTACCTATGGGATCTCCCAGGAGCACATTACATGTGACCCATCACAAAACCTGGCTGAAGCATCTTAGGCTGTTATGAGCATACAGCTCCACCTGTCGGATCTCCCAGGAGCACATTACATGTCATCTCACCACAAAACCTGGCTGAAGCATCCCAGGATGTTACAAGCACATAGCTCTACCTGTTGTCTCTCCCAGGAACACATTACATGTGGTCCACCACAAAACCTGGTTGAAGCATCTGAGGCCTTTTTCATCCTATCTAGATCTCCCAGGAGCAAATTACATGTGGTCATGGAAAAACCTGGTTGAAGCATCTGAGGTCATTTTTATCCGGTCCAAATATCCCAGGAGCAAATTACATGCCACAGGACAAAACCTCGCAAGAGCATCTCAGGATGTTACGGGTACACAACTCTGACCTGAAGATCTCCCAGGGCACAAATTACATGTCCTCCTAGAGCAATGTCTAGAAAGAGCATCCCAGGCTATTACAGGTACACAACTCCGAGCTATAGGATCTCCCAGACATGCTCATCTGCACAACCTGATCCACGACCACAAAGTATGAACCAAATACTCACCATACATCATCCTGATCATCATCACTGCATCATCCTGATGCATGTCATCTGGAGAAGCTCATCATCCATGATCATCCTGATCATACAATGCATCCACCTGATGCATACCAAGTATCTACCTGATACATATCATCATATACAATGTATCTACTTGATACATACATAGATACATGATCCACACAATGTATCCATTAACATACATGATTTACCTGATCATACTTGATACATATACAGATACATGGTCCAAGCATCCAACATGATGCGTACATACATAAATGTAAATAATCCAATTGATCATATCCAGCATCCAACATGATGCGTACATACATAAATGTAAATGATTCAACTGATCATACAGAGAAGAAACTAGAACATCATCCTGATGCTCATCATCTAGTGCTTACATCCACAGCCATGTGAAGGATCCTCCTTCCAGCATGCTTGGAATGGATTCAACAAATGTCTTCATCACTTCTTCCTCGAAGTGTCATCGATCTGAAGAACACCAAGCCTCTCTCTGAAGTACTTGAACTTCACTCTGGCTAGTGGCTTCGTCAGCACATCTGGAATCTGCTCATCCATCGCAACATAAAGGAGCTTCACTGCTCCTCTCTGCTCCATATCCCTGATATAGTGGTATTTGATCTCTATGTGTTTTGACCGGGTTCTCAGTCAGCTTCACACAACTCTGGTTGTCACAAAAGATACCAGTAGTCTCTAGCGGGAGACCAAATAACTCTGACAGTAGCTTCTGAAGCCATACTGCCTCACAACTAGCTGAACATGCTGCAACATACTTTGCCTCAGCTGTAATCAGTGCTATGCAGGATTGCTTCATGCTAAACCAAGAGATCACACCTGATCCCTTATTGAAGCAACACTCATATGTGCTCTTCCTATCTACAACACTTCTTTCCCAATCTGAATCAACATAGCCGTGCAGGTTAAACTTTTAGTTCGCTTCATACCTAAGCCCATAATCAACTGTACCCTTTAGGTACCTCAGAATATGCCTTACAACAACCAGGTGAACACTCCTTGGATCCATCAGGAATTGGCTCAATGTGTTCACCGCAAAGAAAATCTCTAGTCTCATGTTCATCAGGTACATCAATGACCCAATCATCTGACGATACATAGAGACATCAACCGACTTAGATGAAGCATCACACAAAAGCTTCAGGTTCGATGCCATGGGTGTGGCCATGGCCTTGAGTCCATCATCCCGAACCTCTTTAGGATCTCTACTGCATACTTCCCTTTCTCCAAGGAAGATTCTATCTGCACTCTGCCACACCTCCATGCGAAAAACAAATAGTGCATCATCCCCAAGTTCTTCATCTCGAACTTGGCAGTAAGTTTCCGCTACGTGTCGGCAATCAATCTATCTTCACCTGTAATAAATAGGTCATCCACATACAAAAGTAGTATCATTGGATTGCCTTCCCCAACCTTGTAGTAAAGGTTGGAATCCGCTTTACTCTTGGTAAAGCCCAAACTAGATAGAAAGCTGTCTATCTTGCCATACCAAGTTCTACACATATATGACTCCCTGTCATGTGTCTCAGAACCAAGTGGCTGCTCCACATACACTTCTTATTCAACTACACCATTCAAGAAAGCTGTCTTGAAATCCATCTGGTGTATCTTCCACTTCATCACTGCAGCCAGAGAAAGTACTAATCTAATGGAAGTGTATCTGGCTACAAGAGCAAAAGTCTCTATGCTACCACCTGCAGCATGTTTGATCTTATAGATCCTCTTGGAAGTCACTACAAACTCCCCTTCAGGTCTTCGGACTGCATCCCAAACATCTTCATGATAGACTGGTAGTCCTCGATCATGGCATTCTTCCCAGATTCTGGGGACTTTAATATCTTCAATATTTTCAATAGATAACTTTGTTGCTGAACAAATGTTGTAGTCCTTCTTTTGTAGGTGATGGTATATGATCTTTCCTACACAACAAGTTAAATTGGATGATTAGAAAACATCTCATAGTTTCAGAAAAAATTCTTACACATACAGAAATATGTCATACAGTCATGCAATTATCTTAGCCAATGCTTCAATACAACATTTATCCATATCCCATAACTTTCTAGATGCCTTCCAATCTCTACCAAAACATTGTTAAGAGTGTGCAAAACTCCCAACATGTCAACAAAGAGGTTACATTCTAGATAAGTAGAAATGGAATGTTGTACAGTGCCATAGGCCACTTACCCATGTATATTAGTAGTATATTGTTCATCAATGCAACTATTTTAATATGCATAATACACAACCTAATTCTAGGGACAATAGTATATACATTATTGAGCAATATTATTTAAACAATAAAATATGCAAGTAATGACAATTCAAATACTTATCTTTTTTTTTTGTTGGGTTGACTCCATCTCAGTCTTTGCTTCTTTTATGCAACTCCATTCTGATGTGGATTGTGAGAAGTGGTCAACTCCCTCTGAATATCTGCATCCTTGCAAAAACTACTGAAGTGTGGTCCTTCTTGATCTTTGCTTCCTTGCAGGAACAACTAGAGTGTCCTCCCTCTTGATCTTTGCTTCCTGGAATTCCTGTCCTTAAACTTATATCCATCCTTAATCACTATGCATGCTTATTAGTATCATCATTGTGTTATCATTGAGGTCTCATACATTCATTAGTATATTCTTAATACTATCAAAACACAATAATATTAAGCATGTATAGTCATGATCATTTCAAACAGAAATAATAAGCATTTCAAGGTTTATATAGGACTCTTATGGTTAGTCATATCATAAATTAAAGTAAGAAACATAATATGCCTAAACCCGTGATTACTCAAACCTATACCTTTGTGATTCTTCTGGTTATTCATATCATCAATTATGGTAAGAAGCGTAATATGCACACAACCATGACTATTCAAACCTATGACTTCATGAATAATCATTATCAACAACACAACAGTATAAGATCCTAACACAAGATAGGATTCTAGCTTGATATAGGAAAAACATACCTCGATTAGCATGCTAGCTAGTTATGTCTAACATAACCACATAATGTCTTCTGGTTCTCTTCAATAACGTGTGATAGTAACCTGCATGTCTCATAAGTTATCCATTGTAGAACCAAGTTATACATACCTCGTATGTATATTTTCTAAGTGATCCATGACAATGGATGAATCTTTGTCTTCATGTCATCATGATCATATGTTCTTGAACTAGAACATGATTTGTCTTTCTTGGTGTACCTTTCATGTTAGCGGACAACATAAACCTCATAGAACACTATAATGCATTAGTACAATCATAAGTGTCAACACCCTAATGCATGCATTCATAATTTTGTTAAGGTGATACGACAAGTCTAAAATGAAGATTGTTCTAACCATAATAACATGAAGACAAACATATCATAAACTTAATCATGAACAAACCTCAAGACATACTTGGATGAGTTATACCTGTCGAGATTGCTTGTAATCTTCTTATGTAAGGCCTTAGCCTCATCTCCCTCTGAAACAGGAACTTCTTCACTTATGCAGGTGACCAATCCATCCTCTTCTAGGATTAAACCAATCCACTTGATTTGCAGGAACTAGATTTGGAGCTGTATTAGGGTTTATCAGAGAAACCCCAAAAATTAAAAATTTGAATTTCAAACTTCCGAAAGGATAGAAATATGTGCCTTGTTGGGTTGATCAAGTTGGTATATTCAGAATTTGAAAACTGCAAAGTTTCACTCCTCAATTTTGCCTTTGAAACTTCCAGATTCACTGGACATGACCCTGAATTGGGGTTTGATGAAGCCCACTCTTCTGCACAATCAAAAGGTTTGATCCAAAGCTCTAAGCTTCTATTATTCTGAGGAGCTTCCAGCCGTGGTCACATATTTAAAAAATTATCATTTTTACTTTTCCACTTTTCTGATCAAAGTCACAAAGGAGGGTCTGATCAAGCCCAGCCTTCTGCCCAACCAAAAATTCTGATCTTTGTCTCTAAATTTCGATTTTGATGAGTAGCATTCAGCCATGGTCTCTGATTACAAGAATTCCAACTTTCTCCAAAACCCTAAATTTCGGAAGCCATGAATGAAGGTGCTAAAAAATAATTCTATTTTGACAGAAATATGTACCTGATTATTTCTGGTGTAACTCCACACTTTTCGGTCCATAGGCTCTGAAAACGTTTTTTGTGGTAGCCTGACCTGTCATCTTTCCATCCCAATAGGTCTGACCTCAATTGGATTTTATGAGAGAGATTTATGCCAAGTGTCACAACGTGACCTGTTATGGGATAATACAGGAGAGTGAACTTGTATGTCTTTCCACGTGTTACTGGTTCCATTTCAACCTTTGAAAATATTTCCTAAGATAGTACATTCTGTGTAATACCTATCAGTTTTTACGAAATTTCATTTGGAGCTTCCTAGCCCAAGTTATGACCTTTTTTCCAAGGTTACCTGTTTTTGACTCAGATCTGGAAGAGGCAGAAACCCTATTTTGTACAGATCATAAATCACCAAGTACAACGAATTAGAGGTTGTCCTTTGGACGCAAGGTACATGGGGATCTTATATTCGACTTGTAAAATTTTTAGATCCGAAAACGTCTCCAAAATAGATTATAGAAAAAGTTAAATGATGATTGGTTTTTGCTATATCAAGCCCTAGCATCGTAATTGCAACAAGTGTCATACATGCCATATCATGCCTTCTTTTAGGCTAGCTCTGATACCATGTTAAATTTTAAGAATTTACATCAATCTGATCTAGGATCTTAACTGAGACAACAACATGTACAAGAAATCTACATCATATCAATCATGGACACAATAATGAAAGCACACAAGAGACACAAAGTTTACTTGGGGAAAACCATAAAGGTGAAAAACCCCAATAACTTCCTCATAGATAGATAGAGCAATGATACAACCAAAGCATAAGAGATATACATCTCCTAGCAGCATCTTCTCCTCCTCCACAAGTGTGCCACTCTCCCAAGAGTGTGAGAGAGAATAGAATGTGTAAAATGAGAGAGACACACTCTCTATTTATACACTAACTTGATTTGACCTTTACTCAACTAGGTCGGCCTCAACTTAACCACTTAACATAATGCTAACTGGGCCCATACCCAATAGGGTGGGCTAATAACCATTTGACCCACATGGCCGACCCCCAATAGGGTGGTCTAACAGCCCTTCGACCCACATAACTTGTACAGGGACGACCCCAACAAGGTGGTATAATAACCCATCAAGTATAAGTTACAACACTTACAATATAAATGACGACACTTCCATATAGAGGAATAATAACATCTCTATAAGAATAAAAACACTTATGTATAGAGGAATAATAACGTTTCTATAGGAACACAATATACATATATGTGAAATACATTCTGAAGTTACATAGACATCAACGGTACTAAAGGAGGATGACTTTGATATGATAGCAGACAAAGTCAAGGAGCAGCTGGAGGAGTTCATGCCCGATAAAGAGAAGAAAGATAAGGCCATCCAAGATGACTTGCAGAGGAACTGGCTCGCGATGCAAGGGCTAATAAAAAATTCGAAGATGTGCACAAGAACGTGGCCTTGCCATGCGACCCAGAAGCAGAAGGAAGGTCCGGAGGAACCTTGCAGCCGAGGCTAGCGCAACTGGTTGTTGCGCTACCAATAAAAATGAGACTTCTCTACCTTGATCCAATGGTGATCACATTTCCCATGTCGGAGGATGTGGTCGTGGATACAAAAAATGTCGAGCGAGTAGAGCTTGACTTGGAAAAAATCCCGATACCAGGTCTACACTTTTTGAATACGTAGATTGGGGACGAGATGCACGACAAAGCTGTGGACTCAAGGAAAGCAAAGGCGAAACTACAAACGACAAATAGATAGCTCGAGGAGTCGAGCTCGCGCTGCAGGATGCTGCTTGAAGATGAACAAGCACGCTGACAGAGACTGGAGGTTACAATTAACTCCGTTGCAACAGATATTGGAGAAGTGCAGATTCAGGACGATCTTGCGGATAGTGTCTTGAAGATAAGGGACATGTGCTCCCTTAAATCGGAGATGGAGGACAAGAAAATCCTCTATGAAGCCGATATCAACCTACTAAAAGCAAAGATCAAACCAAAGGTTGTAATCACTGATCAACAATTCATAGATCAAGCAGTAAAGATCGCAGCAGAGGTTGCGAAGAGCCAGAATTTTCTTGATGAATCCTTGAAGGAATTCACAGCCCTTGAAGAGAATCCAGGGTTGCAGTAGATCAAGACCATGGTAAAGGAGAAATAGACCGTGTTGAAAGCACTGGATGTAGAGGTAAAGAATCTACCCGCAAGAGATCAGCTACAAAAATTCAAGGAGATATCCAGCCTAAAGAAAGAAGTCCAAGTATTGAGGGACAAGGAGACTGCATTAGACAATCAGTCGCAACCACTCCTAGAAGATGCCACTGTGGCATCGTAGAAGATAGAAGATAAACTGAAAGAGCTGCGAGACAACCAGGAATAGGTAGAAGCCCAAATCGAAGAAGAAATAACACCATAGGTGCTTGATACAATCAAGCAGGTTGAGCAGGATCCGAAAGAAACAATGGAGAAACTGACGAACACTTACAGTGAGTTCGCAACAAAGCTGACCACATAGATCGGAGTGAAAATTCCACTGGTACACATTGAAAGTGGCTCGGGGATGAGCCACATGTAAGTGCTAGGGGCATGTTGGTCCTGGCCCAACTTATCCATTTTTGGTAAAATTTTTGAAGGAAGAAGAACCCGAGCTGAGCGCAGCTCCGAAAAAGATGGAATTTTGGCTAAGTGTTGGGGATGCTGCGAAGATGCGCACAGTGACCATGTTTTGATTAATGCTGCAAATCTCACTACTACGCAGAAGTAGTGCTGTGGAGATAGGAGGCCACGTGGAGCAAGGAAAGTGGAATGTTGGATGAAGGATAGGTGCAGGTATCGGTCCGACCGGTAGCAGCCTATTTTTGGGAAAGATGCTCCACGAGTGCCAAGTGGCGGGCATGAACAAATCAGGAAGGTGGCCAATGCACGAGTTTGTTAAGGAAAGGACAGCTCAGGGAAAGTGATGGCTTGGCACACTTGGTGGGTGACACCATTAGAGATGAATGGTTCAGTGGAAGTGAACTGTTGGCTTGCGTGTGACAAGAAGGCCGATAGCAACATAATGAATATGTGGAGAACCACCACGATGAATCAGATGCTACTAGGAGCTACCAAGTCGGTTTAGGGAAACCGGCACAGTTTTGTAAACCCTAAGGGTTTTGGGTTTAGGTCTTCGGCATTGTAAATACATGACCTTAGGGGCATGATCTATTTAAGAAGACAATTTTGTATGGGATGGGGTTACTCTTTACATTTTGTTGTTACAATTTTTTGTGTTGTATTGTAAAATCTCTTGAGTCGAGAAGATTGTAAAGGTTATGTAGCTGTGTGCGCAGAGACCTATCTGAGAGAAAGGAAAGTCTGCAGCTGAGTGTGTAGGCTAAGAACGGTTGTCCCCATCCCTTTTAAAGATATATATTATCAACCATTCTTGTGGACGTAGTTTCCCATCTGGGGGAGTGAACTAGGTTAAATCTATGTTGTGCGATTGTGTTTGGTGAATGAATGCTTATCTGTGTTTTCTATAAATGAATATCTAGATGTTTCCTTGCGTACTATTATGAGAGAACTTTTATATGCATTTGCCATTAGAGAATTATGGAGATGATATGTTAAGTTTTGTATGAATAGATGGATGGTGAAAATTTAGTTTTGTGTTGAAAGACAGTGAATTAGTCATTTGGTTAAGCACTTTCTTATACGCAGTAAGGGAATGCATAACAGTTGGATTGTATCAGTCATATATGTTTAGATCGCAACATCCTAAATTAACGAATGAATGCTAGAATAATAGTCAATTAAGCGCTTGAATGAATGAATGAGTGATATCCATCTCAGTGCCTTAAGCATTTCCAAGATAATCCAAGTATAGACTAAAGTTGCATTGTTCGTAGTTTCAATAGAAGTCCCACGGCAGGAAGACTCTTAAGGGAAGTCCACAGTGCAACCATCACCATGTGGTAATTTCCTGCAGCCCATATCTCATTATGCACCGTGTAGTCTTGTCTTGCAGCACACCTTCCCTATCCCGCACTACGCAGTACGTTCAGATAATCAACTCATCACTTACTGTGGAAACCTGATTCCATAGTACCCCATAGACACACCTCCGGTGAGACCTCAACCTGCTCGCAGGTTGTTGCCGAAAGGGCCGGTGCGAAGGGGTTTTGTTGGTCAAAGGGGAAACCACAAAGAACCTGGGTCTTATGGAAAACCTATAGGTCAGTTATAGCCAACACTCTTAAAGTTGAGGCAATACTTCAGTTGCCTCCTCCGCGTAATTTGTTACAACTTCAGAGCCTCCAAGGTAGAGCCACGTTTCTACACCGTTTCATAGTCAATTATGCTAATCTTACCAAATGTTTCGCACGCTTATTGAAGAAGGACACACCTTTTATCTGGGATGAGTGAGCCCAGCAGTCTTTCAACGCCCTTAAGAAAGCTTTGGTATCGACCCCTATGCTTAGTCCACCAGAGTTTGCAGGAGATTCTATCCTTTATGTGGCCGCGTCTCAAGAGACGATTGGCATGGTCTTGGTCTAGGTGGATGATGCACTTGTCGAGCATGTCATCTATTACCTTAGTCAAAATCTAGTAGACGCTGAGCTAAGATATACTCATGTGGAAAAGCTGGCACTTGCAACTGTTCATTCAGTCTAGCGGTTACGACATTACATTTTGCTTAGAACCACCATAGTTGTCGCGCATATCAATCCGTTTCAGTTCATTCTATCATGACGCCTTATTGGGGGGAAGTATAATAAATGGATTGTTATCCTTCAGGAATTTGATCTCGATTTTGCTTCAGCAAAGTCGGTGAAATCATTGGTATTTGCTGAGCTTTTGTTGGACCTTCCAAGACTTGATGAGGATGTCATTCATGAAAATTCCTTTGTGGATGAGCACTTATTTCTTATCTCGTCAGAGGACGCTTGGTATGGGGATGTCATCGTATATCTCCAAACTTTGAAGTTTTCTCTGCACTATTCACGAGATGAGTGACGCGTGTGAAACATCACACTAAAGATTATACTATCATTGGTGACACTTTGTATCACTGAGGAAAGGATTCCATCCTCCATCGTTGCTTAACTCACGAAGACGCGGAGCGAGTGCTTAACGATTTCCATACTGGGGCGTGTGGCGGTCACTTATCTGGGCTTGCTACAACCCAACGTATTATGCGAGATGGTTATTTCTGGCCTTCCATCTTTAAGAATTGTGTTAATGTTGTGAAGAGATGTCACCCTTGCCAGGTGTTTTGTCAGAACATACACTCGCATCCAGCACCCCTTCATCTAGTCATCACTGTCAGTCCCTTCACCAAGTGGGGGGTGGATTTCATGGATTCCAAACTAGCTTCGGCTGGGGGAAATCACCATATCATAGTGGCCATGGACTATTTTTCCAAATGGGATGAGGCCATGCATACCGTTAAAGCCGATGGTGCTACAGAAGCCCACTTTGTATTCAATCAAATTATAACTCGGTTCGGTATTCTGAAAGAGATTGTCACTGACCATGGCAGTCACTTTCAAAACAAGATGATGGAGGATTTGTCCCTCAAGCTTGGGTTTCATCAAGAACACTCATCTTCTTATTATCCCCAAGTGAATGGTCAAGTGGAAGCAGTTCATAAGTCTTTGAAGACCATTCTCCAGCATACCATCTAACAAAGCAATACCAATTGGCACATCATGTTATATCCTGCTTTGTGGGCGTATCGAACAGCAGTAAAGACTGCCATCGGGTCTCACCGTTTTAGCTAGTTCACAGTGTGGAGTCACTTTTACCGATTGAATGAGAGATCCCTTCACTTAAACTAGCCATAGAGCTCCTCCTTGATATGACGGGTCTTGAGCAACGTTTAATCCACCTTGAGCAACTTGACGAGCAACGTTGAGATGCCGATGTGGCCATATATGCCAACAAACATGGTGTTAAGGTTCAATATGATAGGTCTGTCCGTCCCCGGTAGTATGCTGAAGGTGACTTTGTCCTCTTATATGACCAAGATAAAGAACCCCTGGGGGCAGGAAAGTTCAACCCCATGTGGCATGGTCCTTACATCATGAGGTGTGTCCTGGAAAAAGGAGCCTATGAGATAGAAGACTATGGGGGGACTGTCTTGAAGGAGCCTAGAAATGGGCTCTATGTTAAGTGGTATTACGCTTGAACCTCTTGTTCAGGCTGATACTTTTGTATACTATTGTATAGTTGCTTCTGTACATAGTTTAGATTTCTTTCAGTTTTTGAGTCTGCGTATTAGCTTTCATTTGATTGACAGATGTGAGAAGAGTTTTCGACGTTCTTAGGATTCGCGGGTGGTGATAGCCATCATACGCAGCAGCTTGCTTCTGTTTCCTGGGTTATTTTCTCACCTGACCGCCTAGTTGTGTCCTCAGGAGGTGCTTGCCTTGGTCCTACATCTAACAACGTGCCTGAGTATAGTGCCATCATTGAGCTACTTTGGGATGCCATTTCCCATGGCGTCCAATATTTAGAAGTCCACCTCGATTCAAAACTAGTTGTGTCTCAGCTGAATGGGCAGTACCGTGTGCGAGATCCTACACTATTACGGAAATTCCTATGGGTAAGACTCTTGGAACGATATTTTGTCTCAATTACATACACACATGTTCCGAGAAGTACTAATCATTTATCTGATGCATATTCTAACTATGTATTAGATTGGCACTTGTCACATTCATCATGAAGCACACAAATATAAGCAGACATTCACACATTTGTACATACACACATATAGTAGAACCGGAGAACCAAAGTTTTATACATATAAATATGTCCAAAAATGGTAGTGTCATACAAAACTTGAGCCCGTAGCCCTAAAAAATATACATATCAATACAAAAATGAGATCCTGAGACAACTAATCCCTACGAGGAGGCCTATATGCCGCCCCAACAGGATGTGTCTCGTAGAAATACTGTACTGCATTGGCTACCCACTCCAGTAGCTGCACCCAATCACCTGGAACCCCCACTACTTGGCACTGCATGGCCATAGGTAGTCTTGCCACCTCTATCTGTGGAACCCTAGCAACCATTTGTGTGAGGTTGCACTGCAAGGTCTATCAGTGTGCGTCTTGTTGTAGCATCTCCTACCTCCTCACCTTGATGGGACAAACCGGTAATGAAGTAGATGTCGTCCACTTCCAGTGAGGATTTTCCCATTGAGATTGAAGTTTTGTGCATCAACATCCTAATAGTCAATCAGGAACTGGAGTAATGGATTTTGGGCCCTTATTTTGGCCACAATAGATCCCATGCTTAGTTGAAGCACGGGAGCCCCATTTTTGTATAAACGCAAAGGTATTTGGGTGATTTGTCTTGTAAATATCAGGATTTTTATTTTACCTCTAAATATTCTTCACCCATGCTTTTGATATGCTTGTTTGTAAGATTTTGATCATTTCTTCCAAAGTGTTTCGGCCTGAAAAGAGCCAAAATTTTGAGTATTTTTTTAATTGTTATCATCATCCCGAAACTCGACATTTGGAGTACCCGAAACCTGCAACCCGAAAGATGCGGGTTGTGGGACTGTTGTTTTATGTTTTGATTTTGCTGATTCCGAAACCCACAACCCAACGGCTGCAGGTTGTGGAATCATTCTTTAATAAGATTGAAAATAATTACCCCCGAAACCCGAACCCCGCAATGGTGGCACTCGGCTTTCGGGATTGTGGTTTTTCGTTTATTTGGTGTGTGCTCCCGAAACCCGCAACTCGTAATTTCGGAATGCGGCTTTCGGGATGGTTATTTTACGTCACAATTTAATGTTTCCGAAGCCCACCACCCGCATAGTCGGTTTTTGGCTTTCGAAAATCCTTTTTACTTCCGTTTACAGACCCGCAAGCCGCAAATCCGTACTTTTGGGTTTCAACTTTTGGGATCTTTGAATAAGAACTTCCTGAAATTTTTTGAGCCCGATTCCGCGTTCTGCTCTGGTTAATCTCAATCATTCGTCTGTTATAAGCTTGCGGTCATGTTGATTTTGGGTAGTCAGTTAAGTTAGGCCTTCCATTTTGTCTTTTGAAAGCTGGTTCTGCCAAATTATCATTTTCGTGCAATCCATGACAGCAGACACTAATATCAATCTATCGGTTAGTTCATGTTGGATGGATGCTATTTTCCATCTAGATTTGGTCTTCATTTGCATAAGCTGATTCATTTTATTGGTTTTTGGAGATTTAAAAGATCTTGTCATTTGATTCTGACTATTGTGTGTAATGACTGTTTATTCTTATTTGAACTTGCTTGAGTCATTTACATGCTTCAATCTTCCCTAAATAAATTCGTATGATGATATTGGAAAATTCAATTGAACTCCATTCAATCAATACATTTTTTGAGCAACTTGACGGATTATAATAATTTGATTAAAACACTCATTTTTAATCATTTTAATTTATGACTTGAAAATGGTGTATATAATGGAACCATGCATTTGATTATCAATTTTGAAAGGATTATTGAATTTTACTAAGTATTGACTATTTGATCAAATTTGTCATTATGGGAATATCTATAATTTTATGACAATTTTTTATAATTCAATGAAATCCTAAATAACATATGGAAAGAGTCAATAACATTTTCATTGAGCAAAGTATTGTATTTTACAAAGGATAATTAACTTTGCTTATTTGTAAGATCATTATTATTGTTTAGATTATATTCGATATATTTTTGAAGAACAATATTAATAATCGTATTTATATAATTGACTTTGGTATATCATGTTATTTACAAAGTTTAATGCATAATATTTAACTAAACCCTAATTTGTCGTGCAGATAAAATTTGAAAAAATCAAATCTGTAAAAGACACGTTTTTTCACGGAGGATTGAGGGCAAAACATGAGGAATCAGATCAAACGGTTGAAAACCCACTTCCCAAATGGGCTTATTACCCCTAATTGCGAACAGTTTTGCAAAGCTGTGAACAGTTTGGGAGGACAACATTGTTGAACAGGGGTGAACGTTTAGAAATTTGTTTCAACCTTTTTTGCATACAATGAACGAACCAGGCATCCGGGGATTTGATCCTACCCTTCCCAATGCTCTTCACTACTATAAATTCGACCTCCCAAGACTGTGAGGAGGGGAAAGAGAGTTCTCTAAATAATGGAAGAATTTTTATTCTTCTCAGATCTGCATTCTTCTTGCAATAATTTCTTGTTGACAGGGAAGAAGGAGAAACACCACTTCCAGATGGATGATGCATGTTGGACAGAATTGCCAAAAGAGATTGGAGATGCTTTTTTGTTGCAGGATTTGTAATGTATTACAGTCCTTTAATATATAGATAGTTTTCTTCAGCCACCTCTTTTGTTATAATTTATCAAATTTCTTTGATGGATTGTGATATTGTGTCAACTCATTCGTAAACATTGTTTATTATTTGCAATTGGTAACCTGCATAGATCTGTAGTTCAGATTTTTCTCAACTCATGATCCATGTAATTAATCTTTTAAATGAATTTCTTTCCTTAAAACATTTGATTTATTTTCCAAATAATTAACATAAATCAATAAATCAATGTTAATTTTTCAATTAACATTCCAATGATAGTGTTAGCTTGTATGCACTTAATTCTTTAGTTATTATTGCTTAAATTTCTTTAGCTAATTATATCTTGAGCTACTGAATCTAGATCCAGTCTTGCATTTCTGTTTAATTGGTGAGAAGGTTTAGTATTTTCAAATCAAGTTATCCTATGCATAAACAAAACACTCCTTTTAGAATAGATTTAACTTAGATTATATTCTCTTCTCAAATAAGATTAAGTTAACTTTGATTTACCATTTTTATACCTTGTTTCCCTGAATTGGGAAACTGATCTTATAGATAAAAACTACTTACTCATAGAGTGCCAACGGAGTTCTAATATCTGTGGGTGATTACCACACCAAACAGCTCGAGGATAGAATAACCCTTGAGTAGGATCTTTTCGAAGCCTTTGGCTGGGTTTTCATCCCCTGTTGTGTGCCTTGGAACCCATTCTAGCACTTTGCACTCACCTTGCACCCCCGAGGCATCAAAAACCCTCAAACCCCTATACTCTAGAATTTGTACAACCCACATGCTTGCAATGCCTGCTGTGCTTGCACATTGTTGCGCATGGCCTCATCAACTTGGTCATGCTCCGTCTCCCTCCACTCTAGAACCATCCTGGAGTGAAGAAAAACAAGCATTTTAGTCAAATTCTTTTAAAAAACCAACTACACGGCCATACCCACGGGCTAATTTGTAGACAGGTGCGGGTACCTGCGGTCAACCTTTGCATTGACTGCACGTTTGGTGCCCTACCTGCGAGCCGCATAGGTATAACCCGTGGGTAGCGCCGAAGCCATTTAGGGCTTGGCCAAACAAAAAATCCCACCGCTGAAAATCAAAATGAAAGCATTTAAATGAAAGGTATGGATGAGACTACCAACCTGCTCTGGATGGTTCGATGAATGGTCGCTCATAGCTCCCAGAATCGGCAACTGAACTTTCAGGTGAAAACTAACCAAAAGCTCCAAATGGTTGAATAGTAAAAATGAATTGTGAATTGTAATTTTTTATTACTATTTATAATTTTCAGGCCCCACTTGTCTATAGTTTTTACCATTTCGTGCCGTTATGGACTAATATAATGTCTTGGAGTAGTATTTTTTAATCAGATTTCTTCGGTGAAAGCTATTCTGGACCATTTCACACCTACGACAGGTACGTTTCACACTTGGCATATAGGTTAGATGCCATTTCCATGTGCATTATGCATTTGACCTTTTGACCACTTTCATAAACCCTAGGTGCGACCCTGCTTCGTAACTGACACAGAACCTTCACACTACTATAAAAGTGTCATTATGTGGTGGTAGGGTTTTTTCAAACATGGGTACCCTAGTTAGACCCCCTTTGTGCATTTTGGTGCCCATGCTGTTGTTTGTCCTTAGGATTGGGAGTCCTTTGAAGTTATGCCATGACATTGCGATAAATAATCATATTATACTTTGTCTTATGCTAGCCATTTCCCTTAAGGACTCCCCTCAGTTATATCATGTTGTGATTGCATTGCATCATCCTGCTTGCTGCTTGAGCTTTGTGTCGGCTCCCACTTACTCAGTCGTTAGCCTGGTTCCTGAGCATTATTCCCTGTCGAGCCCTACAGAGCTTATATATTTTCCCTTCACAATTTGATCACCTTTTGACCCTGAGGGACCCCCCCCGAGTGTCCACATCCCGCATGCACATCCTTGAATTGATCATAGGTGTGTTCCACTACTTGTAACTAGTATGCTCGCTATTTGACACTCGTTCCCTCACTTGTTGTACTATAAGCAATTTTATTCTTTTTCAAGCTTTTCCCAAATATGAAAAAGACCAAAAAATCAAATATTCCAAAAAGTCGGATGGGACTATGGTTACTACTTATTGTTGGCAGTTGTTATGTTGCCTTTGAACAGAGCATTCATTCCACTCCGTACATTATGAGTCAGGACTATAGTTGGACCTTAGGAGTTGTACTTGTTTCTCAGTTCTCTCCATTGATTGGTTAAGCTTCCAGTCATTATGGATCCCTTTGTAATGCCTCCTGCATTGCACAGTTTATGTCAAGTTTATCCTGCCTGAGTCTATCCATCTGCTCATGCTCTTGTTCAAAGGAAGTGTTGAAACTAGTGTCGGCCACTCCTCAAATCTCTTGACTATTGCATGTCGGCCATCCTTAATGATTCAGTACGTTCCATCTGAGTTCTTCCAAATCTTTCAACGTAGCTGATGCCTCGTGTTGGTTGATGGGTGATGCCTTAATGCCCTCCTTTCAGCGAGTCTCGTTCCATCAAATTCAACTCATTTATTCTGGGACTTGAGGCTTAGAGTTCGGTTGAGTACCTTGAGGCTTGCAGTCATTAGTGGCAGGTTCTCTTCCCATCGACAGTTTTGGGAATACATCAATGTCCCTCAATCAATGGATTCATCCTAGTGTTCGACTTCAACTCATTTATTCACACTCCGATGATTGTACTCTATGCCTTGATGCCCATTTTCATTATTGGTGGGTTATCTCGCGTCTGTTAATGGTATACATCATTGACCGGTAATCAGACGATGTCACATCAGTTTTGACCCCAACTCCTTTATTCACTTGATGGGACTTGCACCATCGAAGAATTGTGTAGAAGACCCCAGGCAATAGTGGCATTCAGTATGCTACTTATGACTTTGACTTTACATCTGAGATATTACCTGTCAAATATCAACAGTTTGTACCTCCAGTTTGCACTAGTTGTTTCCTTTTCAACAAAAGACCATATCTTACTGTAGAGGGATCATGGCTATGATCACTTATGACATATATCCATTATGTACTGCCTATTCATGGCCATTGTATCAGATTGTTGTACTCCCAACATGTATTCAAGGCTACTATTGTATTATGATGAGTGATATGCTCTTTCCACTTATGTCTCCATCACTCCACTTCTGAGTTTTATAATGTATTTCGGCCTTTGTAGCATTAGTCTCTAGCCTCACACATTAGGGGGAATCTGTCACAATGTAATCTTCCACCCTGTGAGCATCAGCATTCTTTGGCCTATAGGATCCATTTCACTGACTCAGATCCACTTATATCCTTCAGAGATACTAATTTTCCCTATTTTTATTCCTACCTGCATGGTTCATCACTATAGCATGCGTACCTGCGAGTTGCATCACTATAGCCCGCGGGTATCAAGTAAAATGGTAAAAATCACTAGTTTATTACTTTTTACTGCCAAAAAGAGGTCATTGGGTGACCTTTGGCTCTCCATCTTCCCAAGTAATGTCTCAATGTGTCCTTTCACTTACCTTTGAGAGGACTATATATTGAGCACATATGGCTTATGGAAAGGAGGAGAAAGGAGAGCAAGAGAACTTTAGCAGATTTTTTCCCTATCTTGAATGTACACTCATTGATCATTATAGTTGTGAACCCTTTATGTTCACCTTCCAAAATCCTATCTAGTTTGAGTTTGCCTTTTGGGGACGATTGAAGTGGTGGCGGCACAAGTGGATTGATCCAGATCTTGGTTCAGATTGGTTGTCGGCAAGAGGTCATATCACTTTGTACTTCTTCTTGTTTATTAATAGAAATACTCATATTTTCGTCCATTAATGTTGTAAATGTTGTTTATCTTACATTGGGTTTCATTTACTTGTTATATCATGGGCCATTGCTATTGATGATGTTAATGTCATTTATATATTATCTGTATTTGTTGTATATTGGTTGTCGAGACTAATTTGCAGATTCAAATGCACGGATTAAAAAGCTCCAACGGGGATCTACATCAAACGTTTGGATCAAGGTTGGTTATCTTCTTCATTATCTTAGCATTGTCATTTATATAGCATAGTTATGAGAATTGAGTTGATTTCTGGTAGTCGTCTGTCTGTTTTGGTATACCCCATTCCATATTGATTTTTCTCCAACACATTGGGAAGATTCCCATAAAAGATGTGCGAGAGTGTCTGTTGCGTACCATTCTCTTCACCATTACAAGGATAGCAGGGAGTCACGCTCCTCACTTGGATACTTGGTCTCTGATGCTATATGCGGAGTACTGTATGTCTCTGAAGATATTCAACTAGTGAGAGGGACTCCTCGTGAACATTCGAGCTCAGCTGACCAAGTGTCAACGGGGAGAGCTCAAACAGTTCGGCTATGGGTCGATAGTGGCCTCATTTTTATTGGAGCAAGTTCCCCTTCTGCATCCGCAGGTGCCGTCGTATGACAGGGATCCTAGGGATCCTCACATGGCTAGATGGATAGAGGTGATGGCCTGACATGGTGGGGGCCCTATCATCTCATATGGTGCTAAGTTCTTCAGTTGGCTAGAGGGCTAGTTTCTTATGGTAGAGGATTACCCTTACAGCAATATGGACTACAGAGATGACCCAGACTTGGCACTGTCTGAGGGAGCAGCATGGGGAGACATAGGTAAGAACAATAACCCTTGTACTTTTAGTTTTGTATTTTTATGATTTTTTTGTTATAATCCTGAGGAGTTAACAATTTGTGTGTGCAAATGTGGGCCTGGTACGACAGGTAGGAGTCTCTCTTCTTGCAAGGAGAGAGAGAGAGGAGAGGGAGAAGTCATGGCTCCAATCGTATATGCTCCAATCGTCTCCCCAAGTGAATGGTCAAGTGGGAGCAGTTCATAAGTCTTTGAAGACCATTCTCCAGCGTACCATCTAACAAAGCAATACCAATTGGCACATCATGTTATATCCTGCTTTGTGGGCGTATCGAACCGCAGTAAAGACTGCCATCGGGTCTCACCATTTTATCTAGTTCATAGCGTGGAGTCACTTTTACCGATTGAATGAGAGATCCCTTCACTTAAACTAGCCATAGAGCTCCTCCCTGATACGACGGGTCTTGAGCAACGTTTAATCCACCTTGAGCAACTTGACGAGCAGCGTTGAGATGCCGCTGTGGCCATATATGCCAACAAACATGGTGTTAAGGTTCAATATGATAGGTCTGTCCGTCCCCGGCAGTATGCTGAAGGTGACTTGGTCCTCTTATATGACCAAGATAAAGAATCCCTGGGGACAGGCAAGTTCAACCCCATGTGGCATGGTCCTTACATCATGAGGTGTGTCCTGGAAAAAGGAGCCTATGAGTTGGAAGACTATGGGGGGACTGTCTTGAAGGAGCCTAGAAATGGGCTCTATGTTAAGTGGTATTACGCTCGAACCTCTTGTTCAGGCTGATATTTTTGTATACTATTGTATAGTTGCTTCTGTACATAGTTTAGATTTCTTTCAGTTTTCGAGTCTGCTGATTAGCTTTCATTTGATTGACAGATGTCAGCAGAGTTTTCGACGTTCTTAGGATTCGCAGATGGTGATAGCCATCATACGCAGCAGCTTGCTTCTGTTGCCTGGGTTATTTTCTCACCTGATCGCCTAGTTGTGTCCTCAGGAGGTGCTTGCCTTGGTCCTACATATAACAATGTGCCTGAGTATAGTGCCATCATTGAGCTACTTCGGGATTCCATTTCCCATGGCGTCGAATCTTTAGAAGTCCACCTTGATTCACAACTAGTTGTGTCTCAGTTGAATGGGTAGTACCGTGTGCGAGATCCTACACTATTACGGAAATTCCTATGGGTAAGACTCTTGGAACGATATTTTGTCTCAATTACATACATACATGTTCCGTGAAGTACTAATCATTTATCTGATGCATATGCTAACTATGTATTAGATTGGAATTTGTCACATTCATCATGAAGCACACAAATATAAGCAGACATTCACACATTTGTACATACACACATATAGTAGAACCGGAGAACCAAAGTTTTATACATATAAATATGTCCAAAAATGGTAGTGCATACAAAACTGGAGCCCGTAGCCCTAAAAAATATACATATCAATACAAAAATGAGATCCTGAGACAACTAATCCCTACAAGGAGGCCTATATGCCGCCCCGATAGGATGTGTCTCGTAGAAATATTGTACTGCATTGGCTACCCACTCTAGTAGCCGCACCCAATCACCTGGAACCCCCACTACTTGGCACAGCATGGCCTTAGGTAGTCTCGCCACCTCTATCTGTGGAACCCTAGCAACCATTTGTGTGAGGTTGCGCTGCAAGTTGTATTAGTGTGCATCTTGTTGCAGCATCTCCTACCTCCTCACCTTGACGGGACAAACTGGTAATGAAGTAGATGTCGTCCACTTCCAGTGTGAGGATTTGCCCATTGAGATTGAAGTTTTGTGCATCAACATCCTAATAGTCAATCAAGCGCCGGAGTAATATATTTTGGGCCTGTAACACCCCCTTCCATGATTCCCTTGCACGAAAGGAAACGTTAACAACACACGGGCTTATGGCAGACTTAGCCCCAACAATCTTTACCCATAAATTCCTAACATTTTAAAAACTTCCATATGCAGATTCATCTCAATTTAAACACAGCGGAAATTAATCATTACGTATGCACACTATTTCTTCATACATTCAGCATGCCCATATCATTCATACATGTAACAGTCACTAATTTCATTAAGCATGGACAAATTATCATACTGCATAAAACATGATGCATCTCATTTCATTAACAGGAATAATTAATCCTTCAGATTGAATGCATTGCAAACACAGACTGTATATAAATTAATTCACAGAATACTTATCTTGAATTGTAATGGTCCAAACGACTGGCTATGGAAGGGCAACGTTCCTCC
The DNA here is from genome assembly GCA_027924585.1 of Larix kaempferi. Taxonomy (NCBI): domain Eukaryota; kingdom Viridiplantae; phylum Streptophyta; class Pinopsida; order Pinales; family Pinaceae; genus Larix; species Larix kaempferi. Next base: position 41,149,291 of record BSBM01000456.1, read on the forward strand.
CAACCGTAGACCTCTATTCAGTTTGTGTTCTTTCAGCTGAGAGGTCACCCCCGAGCTGGGCTGTGTATCCACTAAGGAGGGCTAGCTGGGTTCACTCACAGCCATGGTTCCGGTCAAGCATCCAAGAAGATAGAGGAGGGTAATGTTAAGCCAGTGAGCTCAACCACAGAGCTACAGGCATCTCAAGTGAGCTCAACAGTTAGGCACCCACATTACCTACCACATCCAACACAAGGAAGATCCCCTTCTCTGTTACACAGTCCCTCAGGCAACTCTTCCCTCCAGTGCTCTTCAGGATGGGCATAGAAAGGTACAACTGCTGATCCTTGAGATCCTAGCCTTCACTGGGTTTATCAAGCACACCCAACCTCTGCATAGTCAATCCCAACTTGATTTCTCACCATTCTGCTCACCAAATACTCAAATCCGTTACTCGTTTTCTGAGCTGCAAAAACTGGGTTTTCCCATTGATTTCAGGGTAGCTAATGCTCCCAAATTCGACCCAAGGTTCATGCTAATGGATCCCCCATTGGATTTCCCTGTCCCATGCCAAATCTGGACGTTTTTGGTCCTTCAAAATCTGGGTTCTCTCAAGGTCGCGTTTTTCTGGTTTCCTCACTGTTGGCTCTCGTTTTTGGATGGGAATGATGCTAGGTAGTTTCACAATGGAATGGGGTGAGAATGAAGCAACCTCCCATGAGGTTGAGTGACTTCTTTCCCAAGCAATCAGAGCCCATCCCCACCCATACGAATTTCAGGGCTGCCCATGCTCCATTGAAGCCATGGGATGAAATCTCAACCACCTTCTTACAGCAGGCATTAATGTCACCTAGGGAAGTCAATGGGTTCTCATAATGACAAATGGCAGCCTAGGGTTTAATCCCATAGCCCCCTCACCACTCCCTAGTGGATACATGTGGCCCCTTCTCATTCGTTGCCTCCATAGCCAGTTTTTGGGTATTTTATTTCAATGTTAAATATTTACATCAATTTACAATATCCCATGGCTTAATAGCACGTGGGTAACAAAATATCAAGCGTGTCTAATTTAAATAAAATCCGAGCATAAACTAGCGGGGCCTTGGCCTTGAGCTATAAGCTAGGGAAACATACATCGTGTGTTTACAATATTTACATTAGAGCCAATATTTCCTAAGGGTCAAAATTGGGGTATTACAGGGCCCTTGTTGTGGCCACAATAGATCCCATGCTTAGTTGAAGCACGGGAGCCCCATTTTTGTATAAACGCAAAGGTATTTGGGTGATTTGTCTTGTAAATATCAGGATTTTTATTTTACCTCTAAATATTCTTCACCCATGCTTTTGATATGCTTGTTTGTAAGAGTTTGATCATTTCTTCCAAAGTGTTTCGGCCTAAAAAGAGCCAAAAGTTTGAGTATTTTTTTAACTGTTATCATCATCCCGAAACTCGACATTTGGAGTACCCGAAACCTGCAACCCGAAAGATGCGGGTTGTGGGACTGCTGTTTTATGTTTTGATTTTGCTGATTCCGAAACCCACAACCCAACGGCTGCAGGTTGTGGAATCATTCTTTAATAAGATTGAAAATAATTACCCCGAAACCCGAACCCCGCAATGGTGGCACTTGGCTTTCGGGATTGTGGTTTTTCGTTTATTTGGTGTGTGCTCCCAAAACCCGCAACTCATAATTTCGGAATGCGACTTTCAGGATGGTTATTTTACGTCATAATTTAATGTTTCCGAAGCCCACCACCCGCATAGTCGATTTTCGGCTTTCGAAAATCCTTTTTACTTCCGTTTGCAGACCCGCAACCCGCAAATCCGTACTTTTGGGTTTCAACTTGTGGGATCTTTGAATAAGAACTTCCTGAAATTTTTTGAGCCCGATTCCGCATTTCGCTCTGGTTAATCTCAATCATCCATCTTTTATAAGCTTGCGGTCATGTTGATTTTGGGCAGTCAGTTAAGTCAGGCCTTCCATTTTGTCTTTTGAAAGTTGGTTCTGCCAAATTATCATTTTTGTGCAATCCATGACAGCAGACACTAATATCAATCTATCAGTTAGTTCATGTTGGATGGATGCTATTTTCCATCTAGATTTGGTCTTCATTTGCATAAGCTGATTCATTTTATTGGTTTTTGGAGATTTAAAAGATCTTGTCATTTGATTCTGACTATTGTGTGTAATGACTGTTTATTCTTATTTGAACTTGCTTGAGTCATTTACATGCTTCAATCTTCCCTAAATAAATTCGTATGATGATCTTGGCAAATTCAATTCAACTCCATTCAATCAATACGTTTTTTGAGCAACTTGATGGATTATAATAATTTGATTAAAACACTCATTTTTAATCATTTTAATTTATGACTTGAAAATGGTGTATATAATGAAACCATGCATTTGATTATCAATTTTGAAAGGATTATTGAATTTTACTAAGTATTGACTATTTGATCAAATTTGTCATTATGGGAAGATCTACAATTTTATGACAATTTTTTATAATTCAATGAAATCCTAAATAACATATGGAAAGAGTCAATAACATTTTCATTGAGCAAAGTATTGTATTTTACAAAGGATAATTAACTTTGCTTATTTGTAAGATCATTATTATTGTTTAGATTATATTCGATATATTTTTGAAGAACAATATTAATAATCTTATTTATATAATTGACTTTTATATATCATGTTATTTACAAATTTTAATGCATAATATTTCACTAAACCCTAATTTGTCGTGCAGATAAAATTTGAAAAAATGAAATCTGTAAGAGACACGTTTTTTCACAGAGGATTGAAGGAAAAACATGAGGAATCAGATCAAACGGTTGAAAACCCACTTCCCAAATGGGCTTATTTACCCTTAATTGCGAACAGTTTTGCAAAGCTATGAACAGTTTGGGAGGACAACATTGCTGAACAGGGGTGAACGTTCAGAAATTTGTTTCGACCTTTTTTGCATACAATGAATGAACCAGGCATCCGGGGATTTGATCCTACCCTTCCCAATGCTCTTCACTACTATAAATTCGACCTCCCAAGACTGTGAGGAGGGGAAAGAGAGTTCTCTAAAGAATGGAAGAATTTTTATTCTTCTCACATCTGCATTCTTCTTGGAATAATTTTTTGTTGACAGGGAAGAAGGAGAAACACCACTTCCAGATGGATGATGCATGTTGGACAGAATTTCCAAAAGAGATTGGAGATGCTTTGTTGTTGCATGCTTTGTAATGTATTACAGTCCTTTAATATATAGATATTTTTCTTCAGCCACCTCTTTTGTTATAATTTATCAAATTTCTTTGATGGATTGTGATTTTGCGTCAACTCATTCGTAAACATTGTTTATTATTTGCAATTGGTAACCTGCATAGATCTGTAGTTCAGATTTTTCTCAACTCATGATCCATGTAATTAATGTTTTAAATGAATTTCTTTGCTTAAAACATTTGATTTATTTTCCAAATATCTAACATAAATCAATAAATCAATGTTAATTTTTCAATTAACATTCCAATGATAGTGTTAGCTTGTATGCACTTAATTCTTTAGTTATTATTGCTTAAATTTCTTTAGCTAATTATATCTTGAGCTACTGAATCTAGATCCAGTCTTGCATTTCTGTTTAATTGGTGAGAAGGTTTAGTATTTTCAAATCAAGTTATCCTATGCATAAACAAAACACTCCTTTTAGAATAGATTTAACTTAGATTAGAATCTCTTCTCAAATAGGATTAAGTTAAATTTGATTTACCATTTTTATACCTTGTTTCCCTGAATTGGGAAACTGATCTTATAGATAAAAACTACTTACTCATAGAGTGCCAGCGGAGGCCTAATACTTGTGGGTGATTACCACACCAAACAGCTCGAGGATAGAATTACCCTTGAGTAGGATCTTTTCGAAGCCTTTGGCTGGGTTTTCATCCCCTGTTGTGTGCCTTGGAATCCATTCTAGCACTTTGCACTCACCTTGCACCCCCGAGGCATCAACAGCCCTCAAACCCCCTATAATCCAGAATTTGTACAACCCACATGCTTGCAATGTCTGCTGTGCTTGCACATCGTTGCGCATGGCCTCATCAACTTGGTCATGCTCTGTCTCCCTCCACTCTAGAACCATCCTGGAGTGAAGAAAAACAAGCATTTTAGTCAAATTATTTTAAAAAACAAACTACAAGGCTGTACCCACGGGCCTATTTGTAGACAAATGCAGGTACCTGCGATCAACCTTTGCATTGACTGCACGTTTGGTGCCCTACCCACAAGCTGCATAGCTATAGCCCGTGGGTAGCGCCGAAGCCATTTAGGGCTTGGCCAAACAAAAAATCCCACCGCTGAAAATTAAAATGAAAGCATTTAAATGAAAGGTATGGATGAGACAACCAACCTGCTCTGGATGGTTCGATGAACAGTCGCTCATAGCTCCCAGAATTGGCAACTGAACTTTCAGGTGAAAACTAACCAAAAGCTCCAAATGGGTGAATAGTTAAAATGAATTGTGAATTGTAATTTTTTATTACTATTTATAATTTTCAGGACCCACTTGTTTATAGTTTTTACCGTTTCGTGCCGTTATGGACTAATATAATGTCTTGGAGTAGTATTTTTTAATCAGATTTCTTCAGTGAAAGCTATTCTGGACCATTTCACACCTACGGCAGGTACGTTTCACACTTGGTATATAGGTTAGATGCCATTTCTATGTGCATTATGCATTTGACTTTTTGACCACTTTCATGAACCCTAGGTGCGACCCTTCTTCATAACTGACACAAAACCTTCACACTACCATAAAAGTGTCATTATGTGGTGGTAGGGATTTTTCGAACATGGGTACCCTAGTTAGACCCCCTTTGTGTATTTTAGTGTCCATGCTGTTGTTTTTCCTTAGGATTGGGAGTCCTTTGTAGTTACGCCATGACATTGCGATAAATAATCATATTATACTTTGTCTTATGCTAGCCATTTCCCTTAAGGACTCCCCTCAGTTCTATCATGTTGTGATTGCATTGCATCATCCTGCTTGCTGCTTGAGCTTTGTGTCGGCTCCCGCTTACTCAGTCGTTAGCCTGGTGCCTGAGCACTATTCCCTGTTGAGCCCTACAGAGCTTATATATTTTCCCTTCACAATTTGATCACCTTTTGACCCTGAGGGACCCCCCCCAAGTGTCCACATTCCGCATGCACTTCCTTGAATTGATCATAGGTGTGTTCCACTACTTGGAACTAGTATGCTCGCTATTTGACACTCGTTCCCTCACTTGTTGTACTATAAGCAATTTTATTCTTTTTCAAGCTTTTCCCAAATATGAAAAAGACAAAAAAATCAAATATTCCAAAAAGTCGGATGGGACTATGGTTACTACTTCTTGTTGGCAGTTGTTATGTTGCCTTTGAACAGAGCATTCATTCCACTCCGTACATTATGAGTCAAGACTATAGTTGGACCTTAGGAGTTGTACTTGTTTCTCAGTTCTCTCCACCGATTGGTTAAGCTTTCAGTCATTATGGAGCCCTTTGTAATGCCTCCTGCATTGCACAGTTTATGTCAAGTTTATCCTGCCTGAGTCTATCCATCTGCTCATGCTCTTGTTCAAAGGAAGTGTTGAAACTAGTGTCGGCCACTCCTCAAATCTCTTGACTATTGCATGTAGGCCATCCTTAATGAGTCAGTACGTTCCACCTGAGTTCTTCCAAATCTTTCAATGTAGCTGGTGCCTCGTGTTGGTTGATGGGGGATGCCTTAATGCCCTCCTTTCAGCAAGTCTCCTTCCATCGAATTCAACTCATTTATTCTGGGACTTAAGGCTTAGAGTTCGGTTGAGTACCTTGAGGCTTGCAGTCATTAGTGGCAGGTTCTCTCGCCGTCGACAGTTTTTGGAATACATCAATGTCCCTCGATCAATGGATTCATCCTAGTGTTCGACTTCAACTCATTTATTCACACTCCGATGATTGTACTCTGTGCCTTGATGCCCATTTTCATTATTGGTGGGTTATCTCGCGTATGTTAATGGTATACATCATTGACCGGTAATCAGACGATGTCACATCAGGTTTGACCCCAACTCCTTTATTCACTTGATGGGACTTGCACCATCGAAGAATTATGTAGAAGACCCCAGGCAATAGTGGCATTCAGTATGCTACTTATGACTTTGACTTTACATCTGAGATATTACCTGTCAGATATCAGCAATTTGTACCTCCAGTTTGCACTAGTTGTTTCCTTTTCAACAAAAGACCATATCTTACTGTAGAGGGATCATGGCTATGATCACTTATGACATATATCCATTATTTACTGCCTATTCATGGCCATTGTATCAGATTGTTGTACTCTCGACATGTATTCAAGGCTACTATTGTATTATGATGAGTGATATGCTCTTTCCACTTATGTCTCCATCACTCCACTTCTGAGTTTTATAATGTATTTCGGCCTTTGTAGCATCAGTCTCTGACCTCACACATTAGGGGGCATCTGTCACAATGTAATCTTCCACCCTGTGAGCATCAGCATTCTTTGGCCTATAGGATCCATTTCACTGACTCAGATCCACTTATATCCTTCAGAGATACTATTTTTCCCTATTTTTATTCCTACCCACATGGTTCATCACTATAGCATGCGTACCCACGAGTTGCATCACTATAGCCCGCGGGTATCAAGTAAAATTGTAAAAATCACTTGTTTATTACTTTTTACTGCCAAAAAGAGGTCATTGGGTGACCTTTGGCTCTCCATCTTCCCAAGTAATGTCTCGATGTGTCATTTCACTTACCTTTGAGAGGACTATATATTGAGCACATATGGCTTATGGACAGGAGGAGAAAATAGACCAAGAGAACTTTAGAAGATTTTTTCCCTATCTTGAATGTACACTCATTGATCCTTATAGTTGTGAACCCTTTATGTTCACCTTCCAAAATCCTATCTAGTTTGAGTTTGCCTTTTGGGGACGATTGAAGTGGTGGAGGCACAAGTGGATTGATCCAGATCTTGGTTCAGATTGGTTGCCGGCAAGAGGTCATATCACTTTGTACTTCTTCTTGTTTATTAATAGAAATACTCATATTCTCGTCCATTAATGTTGTAAATGTTGTTTATCTTACATTGGATTTCATTTACTTGTTATATCATGGGCCATTGCTATTGATGATGTTCATGTCATTTATATATTATTTGTATTCGTTGTATATTGGTTGTCGAGACTAATTTGCAGATTCAAATGCACGGATTGAAAAAGTCCAACGGGGATCTACATCAAACGTTTGGATCAAGGTTGGTTATCTTCTTCATTATCTTAGCATTGTCATTTATATAGCATAGTTATGAGAATTGAGTTGATTTCTAGTAGTCATCTGTTTGTTTTGGTATACCCCATCCATATTGAGTTTTATCCAACACATTGGGAAGATTCCCATAAAAGATGTGCGAGAGCGTCTGTTGCGTACCATTCTCTTCACCATTACAAGGATAGCAGGGAGTCACGCTCCTCAATTGGATACTTGGTCTCTGATGCTATATGCGGAGTACTGTATGTCTCTGAAGATATTCTACTAGTGAGAGGGACTCCTCGTGAACATTCGAGCTCAGCTGACCAAGTGTCAACGGGGAGATCTCAAACAGTTCGGCTATGGGTCGATAGTGGCCTCATTTTTATTGGAGCAAGTTCCCCTTCTGCATCCGCAGGTGCCGTCGTATGATAGGGATCCTAGGGATCCTCACATGGCTAGATGGATAGAGGTGATGGCCTGACATGGTGGGGGCCCTATCATCTCATATGGTGCTAAGTTCTTCAGTTGGCTAGAGGGCTAGTTGCTTATGGTAGAGGATTACCCTTACAGCAGTATGGACTACAGAGATGACCCAGTCTTGGCACTGTCTGAGGGAGCAGCATGTGGAGACATAGGTAAGAACAATAACCCTTGTACTTTTAGTTTTGTATTTTTATGATTTTTTTGTTATAATCCTGAGGTGTTAACAACTTGTGTGTGCAAATGTGGGCCTCGTACAACAGGTAGGAGTCTCTCTTGTTGCGAGGAGAGAGAGAGAGGAGAGGGAGAAGTCATGGCTCCAATCGTATATGCTTCCATTGCAAACATGGACGGATTCTACGCGAGCCTGAGTGGGTTGACGTTAGACGTTCCTGAGTCGACAGTAGATGAGATACCATGGCCCATGTAGGTGTATATGGTTGGAGCAACTGTGCGCTTCAATGCGTTGCTTCGCAAGGTTGTGAGAGCAGTTGACTGTTTCCACACTCAACAGGATGGAGCTATTAGACCTAAGGGTGTACATGCCAGGCGCTAGGCCTGATGTTGTTATCACGTATTGAGAGCTTAGAGGCCTCAGAGTTTTTGTACTTACTGAAAGCTATGAGGGTTCAGATTTTGTAGAGACTCACTGAAAGTCGTCGTGCTTCAGATTTTGTACAAGCACTACTTTTTATGATGATATATATATAGAGACATTCCGATGATTTATACATTATGTGTTTTAAATGGATGAATGGTGTGATCTTTTTTATGTGTTTTCTTATAAAATGAGTTATTTACATGTTATGTCTACTTTTAACAATTCATAAATACGCTTATGTATGTGCAATGTACCAGTCTAAGATGAAATTGGCCATAGAGTCGGCAACTATGTTAACGTCCCATGGAATGTGCAGGTACTGAATGGACTCAAAGGACCTTTCCAGAAGATGAGCTCGTCTATAGAGACAGAGTAAGGTGGGATCGCAGATGGCGTAGACTCGGTTAAGATGAGAGACCACTAGTTGAGAATCCACATGGATGGCAACATGGTCCATACCCAAAGAAATAATGTTAGTTAGGGTTCCAATGACTACTTGATATTCTACAACATTGTTGGTCATGAAACCTAGACACATTCCCCCTGAGCTGATGAGCTCTCCAGTAGGTGAATAGAGTACCCAAACTACTGAAGCAAGGTTAGGGTATGCCGACTGGCATCTTCCACGAATCCATAGCACATTTCCATCTGCACACGTATACAGAACATGGTATAAGAAACGAAACAAGATCTAAACACGCAACAAATCAAAGTGTCGCACCACACAAAAACACAGACATGCCATGTACAATATATATAAAAGTACTTATGCGTGAAATATTTAGGCATAGTACCTCTTCAAGTAGATCCCATTTTGGGGCTCACCCAAATATATCCCATCTTAGTCTTCAAGATCATAAGCTCCCTTCTCTAAGATGTGTTTCACTATGTAAGGTCCATGCCACATGGACTCAAACATTCCTTCCCCCAACTTATTATGTTTTTGGTCATATGTGAGGACCAAATCCCCCTCGATGTAGGTGCGAGGTTCTACCGACTTGTCGTACTGCGCTTTGATGCATTTTTTATGAGCCTCGTTGGAAAGAGTGACATCTCGTTGAGCTTAGCTAGGTAGAGGAAGCTTTCTTCCTCGGCAGCAATGTTTGAGAGAAGTTAGATGGCGAGCTTGAGGGACAGAATCTCACACTCAATAGGAAGGAATGCGTCTAATCCATACACTAGTTGGAAGGGAGTAAATCCAGTGGCAGTTTTAACAGAGGTTTGATAAGCCCAACGTGTGGAGAAGAGCATGTTATGCCAATTGGCCTTGTTAATGGCATTGACCTGTCCATTCGACTGTGGATAGTACGGTTTTGAGTTTTCATGGCAGAAACCCAATCTATCCCTCAACTCGTCAATGATATGGTTCATAAAGTGAGAACCATGGTCAGTAACTATCGCTTGAGTAACTCCAAACTACACTATTACATGATTAAACATGAAGAGTGCAGTGGTCTTGTCATTGTTCGTATACGTAGGCATTGCCTCGGCCCACTTTGTAAAGTAGTCCATAGCTACAATGATGTAACTATGCCCCCCGACCGAGGTAGGATTACAATGCATGAAATCGATGCCCCATTTAGCAAAGGGGCCAATGGCAATGTAGGGCGTGGGAATATCTCCTATCCACATGGACATCACGCCACCATCCCTGCTACTAGTCACACCAATATTGGGGCTGGGAACTTATCTCATGCTTCTGGTCACCACACAACTGCTCACGCTAATCCTAATGCTGAGGGTGGGAACATACCATACCATTATGGTCATTACAACATAGTTCCCGTTATGAATAGTACATATATGCCCCATACTCATGGTGGAAATCCTTACTACAACATAGTTGGTACTGGCCACCAGCATAACCCACCACCCCAATATGGTGCCCAAAACACCCACATACCTGCTTACTCTCAAATGGCTCAGGAAGGAGGAGGTTATCAATCCTACGGCCATGGGAAAACTTATGGTCTATCAGGTCCTTATTATCAGCAATTTAATCCTCATGGTCAGGATTTTGGTCCATCTTATAACATGGTTCCGTTTAAACAACCTTTTATGCCGGCTTATAATCAATCTTTCCAGCCTTAGCTCCCATTCCTTCCACGCTTGAATCTTACGGATCTTTCGAAGCTCACAAATGATCCAGTGTGTCACAACCATACTTGGCCCCCGGTCCCTAACAAGCTCCCTTCAGACATTCCTAAGTTTGAGGGAAAAGGTGGTGAGGACTCGGGAGATCATGTCACGACATTTGGTGCTCCTCCAACTCATTGAATCATGATTCCATTAGATTACAACTATTTCAATGCACCCTCATGGGGGCATCTGTGAAGTGGTACATCGAGTTTCCTGGAAAAACCTAAAGGGGTTTTAACGAGATCGCTTTGGTTTTCTTATTTCACTTCCAGTTACCGGTTCACTATGATACTAGCACTGAAATTTTATCTACCTTCTGTCAGAACAAGGCCACACATATTTATGACCACGTTCAAGTGTGGCGTCGGTGGAAGAGGTTAGTGAAAGCCAACGTTCCTCCAGAGTTCCTGTTGGAATGGTTCCTCAAGTCTCTACTCCCATACATTGCTAAGGATGTTTTGATGTCTGGCATTGTGACTGAGGAACAAGCTATCTTGAAAGTCCAGCAGTTAGACTTATTATACTCTTAGTATGGAATTCTGTATGACATCATCTCTAATGCACAGCGTACCCCTGATGAGCCTACGTCAATTCCTGGACCACATGCCGATGGAATCATTGGATTTGCAAGCACTCGCCCCGTAGATTTGGTATCTAATCAAATGGATAATTTGTCGCTAAACTAGTCTACTCCTAGACAAGTTCACACCTTGTCCACTTCCACTCCATCATCCGATGTACACAGTGTGCAAATGATGAACTAGTCAAGTAACCAGCAACCTGGTGGTAAGAAAAAGGGGAGAAATAATTGTAAGGGTGAAAACAATGGGAATAACAATAGCAATGGCAATACCCCCCGTAAGGATAATGCCAACCCTCCTCAGGAAGGCGTAAATGCTGGTGAGGACCATAAACCTAGGCATAAGGTGAAGTTTCCTTGCATGCTCTGTGGGGAATACCATCTTACTCACTTAAGTCCTCGTATTGAAGAAGCATCAAAGCACTTGGCACATAGCCCAATTGTGTTGAAGGATCCCCTACCTCATCACCAAAACATGGCTTCGCATGCTCGCACCACCGGTTATGGTCCTACTTAGATGACAACGTCTTCTTCTAATACTAGTGGTTATGGTTGTGTGAACATGGTTCAGTCAGAGGTTGGTGTTGCCACTCGTCAGCGCGATTATGATGCACCACAACCCAATTTGGGGAGTGAGCCTCCCCCTCCTCCTAACAATTCCTTGAATATCGAGAAGCGCTCTATTATGCTGTGGATACTGAAAGGTTTTCTTAATCACTCTACGTATAATCCTAATGCTTGAGCCACCTACAACTACTCCATCGTAGAAAATTTGGGCCAAACTCCATGTTCCATTTCGGCTCTTGAACTTTTGCAAGCCTATCCTTCTCAGAAGCATGCTCTTTTGAGTGCATTAGGAGTTCAGGATGGGGGAATTCCCACTGTTATCAAGTTCAATACTACTGATCTTCAACCTTGCTTACCCTACCACGTGGATTTTCAAATCTAGGTGATGTGACTTTAGAGTTTTTTCAAACGTACTATGGTTGACGAAGGTGCCTCTGCATCAGTAATGTTGTTAGCTTGTTGGAAATCTCTTGGATCTCCTTCCCTACTAGCGTCTAGAACCACGCTCATTGCATTCAATGGTCGTTCATTTAAGCCGCATGGATTTATACCTTCCCTTGTTGTATCCTTAGGAGGTAAGTCTGTGCCTATTGAATTTGGGGTGGTTGATGCTCCCATCGACTACAACCTTTTACTAGGTAAGAATTGGATGTATGCCAAGAAATCTGTCGCGTCTCCTGTATTTAGAGTTATCTGCTTTCCTCACGAAGGAAATATTGTGACCATCGATTAGTTGGATTACGTTAACTCCTCTTCCACAGCATCCATGGGATCCATAGTCCTGCAGGTTACTCATTCTCAGCCTGCAACTAGGAACATGAGTGTTGGCATGTACCCTTCATTGATGGGAACTTATTTTTTTGCCACACCTGTGAATTTTATTGGAATCATTACCGACGATGCGTCTCCTCCTTCGCATAATATATCATTCTGGACTTCTTATTTTGATGATCCTTGGGCTTTACCATCCACGAGTTCCATGTCTGGAAACATTTCGCATGTCGGGATGTCTATGCCACTATCTATAGCTGAGCTTACTTACCAGCATATTCAACAAGCCACTGCAGAACCGGATCTCTCTTCTTCCCAGACAGTCGACGAAGATCCCGTTACGCTGTCGGTTTGGGTAGCCAACTCGTCTTGTTCCCATGACTACCTCGATGATACTTTGCCTTCTGATGAATCTATTATGGAGTCCATTTGTGGTAGTGAGAGACCTTGGGAAGATATGCACCATCGCTCTTATTTCCTTCCCAAACTTGAGCTCACCGAATGAGAAGAGTTTAGGACGACTCTGGCAGAGATGGTTGGTCACCCTGTGGCTCTTTTGGAGTTGCATGATGTGTTTGCGGAAGGGAATATGGCTAACATTTCCCCAACTACGTCGATCAATATCTCTCGTATTCTCGGACTAGTTGAGAATGTTTACATCGGTGACGATTGCACTCCTGAGGAGATTTCTATTTACACTAAATTGTTTACAGAACTCCAGGAAGATTTCGCCTGGTCATATGAGGAGATGCCAAGAATATACCCCCGCATTGTTGAACATGAGATTAGAATGTATCCCAATGCTAAACCGGTTCAACAACGCTTACGTGCTGTGAACCCTAGAAAAGCAGCCGCTATCAAGGCATAGGTGGAGAAACTGCTCAAAGTTGGTTTCATCTACCCCGTTCCCCTTATCGAATGGGTGTCTAACCCTATTTATGTGGATAAGAAGCAGGGAACGATCCGTGTATGCACCAACTTTAGAGATTTGAACCATGCATGTCCGAAAGACAACTTCCCCACACCATTCATAGATCAAATCTTGGATTCTTGCGTCTGGAGTGAGATTTTTTCCTTCATGGACGGTTTTTTTTGGATATAACCAGATTCAAATCAAACCCGAGGATCAACATAAGACAGCTTTTATTTGTCCTTGGGGAACATTTGCATATCGGAAAATTCCCTTCGGCCTTAAAAACACTGGAACTATGTTTCAGCACGCCATGACCTACGCCTTTCACGATATTAAAAAGATCATGGAGGTTTTCTTCGATGATCTTGCTAGCCATTCTCGCAAGAGAATGGACCACCCCAAGCACCTCCGCATGATTCTCGAACGATGTATACGATACAAGATTCGATTGAATCCTAACAAATGCATCTTTGCTGTAAGGACGAGTCACCTTCTGGGATTCATAGTTTCGAAAGAGGGCATTAGAGTCGATCCTCTTTTTTGGGCCTGACCCAACTAATCTAGTTTTGGTAACATTTCTGAAGGTAGAAGAACCCGAGTTGAGCGCAGCTCTGAAAAAGATGGAATTTTGGCTAGGTATTGGGGATGCTGTGAAGATGTGCGTAGTAACCATGTTTTGATCGATGTTGCGAAGCTCAATACTGCGTAGAAGCAGTGTTGGGGAGATAGGAGGCCACGTGGAGCCAGCAAAGTGGAATGTTGGATGAAGGATAGCTGCGGGTACCGGTCCGACCGGTAGCAGCCTATTTTTGGGAAAGATGCTCCAGGAGTGCCAAGCGGCGGGCATGAACAAATCAGGAAGGCAGCCAATGCACGAGTTTGTTAAGGAAAGGACATCTTAGGGAAAGCAATGGGTTGGCACGCCTAGTGGATGAGACCATTAGAGATGAACGGTTTAGTGGAAGTGACCTATTGGCACGCATGTGATAGGAAGGCCGATAGCAATATATTGAAGACGTGGAGAACCGCCATGATGAATCAGACGCTACTAGGAGATAGCAAGTTGGTTTAGGGAAACCAACACATTTTTGTAACCCTAAGGGTTTTGGGTTTAGGTCTTCAGCATTGTAAAGACATGACCTTAGGGGAATGATCTATTTAAGAAGACAATTTTGTATGGGATGGGGTTACTCTTTACTTTTTGTTGTTACAATTTTGGGTGTTGTATTGTAAAATCTCTTAAGTCGAGAAGATTGTAAAGGCTCTACAGCTATGTGCGCAGAGACCTATCTGAGAGGAAGGAAAGTCTGTAGCTGAATGCACAGACTAAGAACGGTTGTCCCCATCCCTTTTAAAGATATATATTACCAACCATTCTTGTGGACGTAGCTTCCCATCCGAGGGAGTGAACCACGTTAAATCTATGTTGTGCGATTGCATTTGGTGAATGAATGCTTATCTCTGTTTTCTATAAATGAATATCTAGATGTTTCCTTGTGTACTATTATGAGAGAATTTTTATATGCATTTGCCATTAGAGAAGTATGCAGATGATATGTTAAGTTCTGTATGAATAGATGGATGGTGAACATTTAGTTTTGTGTTGAAAGATAGTGAATTAGTCATTTGGTTAAGTACTTTCTTATACACAGTAAGGGAATGCATAACAGTTGGATTGTATCAGTCGTATATGTTCAGATCGCAACATCCTAAATTAACGAATGAATGTTAGAATAATAGCCAGTTAAGCGCCTCAATGAATGAATGAGTGATATTCATCTCAGTTCCTTAAGCATTTCTAAGATAATCCAAGTATAGACTAAAGCTACATTGTTCGCAGTTTCAGTAGAAGTCTCGCGATAGGAAGACTCTTAAGGGTGGTCCACGGTGCAGCCATCACCGCGTGGTAATTTCCTGCGGCCCATATCTCATTACGTGCCGCGCATTCTTGTCTTGTAGCGCACCTTCCCTACCCCACGTTGTGCAGTACGTTTAGATAATCAACTCATCACTTACTGTGGAAACCTGATTCCGCAGTACCCCATAGACACACCTCAGGTGAGACCTCAACCTGCTTACAGGTTGTTGCCGAAAGGGCCGGTGCGAAGGGGTTTTGTTGGTCGAAGGGGAAACCGTAAAGAACCTGGGTCTTATGGAAAACCTCTAGTTCAATTATAGCCAACAAATGGTTCCATTTCCATGCTAGATCCGTGATGAGTTGGAATCGTGATGTGTGACAAAGAATACCAGTTCCTGGAAGGCTCTTACAACTGGCATCCTGAAAAGACAGAAATCCAAGCTTGGTGGGACAAGACTATAAGAGACTTTACAAGGAAAGAGAATAAACATCCGCGTCTATGTGACACACAGTGGTCAGATAGATATCTGTGGAAATATATTCACGATATTTTCTGGGCATCATTTTCGAACGAGCTGCATGCATGGATCTCGCGGCTCGCAGAAAAGAAAACCTATTTTCAAGGAGGAGTTCCTACAGAGTGGACTCCCAAGCTCACAACGTAGCTCAAAGCGATAGACAGCCCATTGACATGCACAGTTGAATTTTGGATTGATCATATGTTAGAAGGATTCATAACAGAATTTTCTGTAAACACACTCAAATCCTAGATCCAAGCAGAAGCATACTTTTTGGGAGGATTCCAAGGTAAGTTGCTGAACAATCTTAGTCTATACATTAAGATGTTGTTAGCTGAGAAAGGTGTTTTAAGAATGCAGTAATATTTTCAAGTTTGTCATGGTAAACAGTATATTTAGCGATTCTGATGAAGATACCCATAATCTTAGAAGTGGTAAGAGATATAAATTTAATAAGAATCTTGGAGGCCCTGCACTCCACATAGATACCGAGATTCCTTGTGACCTTGAAAATGAAGCTGTGCCACCATTTACCCCTGAGAACCCACCGGCTGCAGTGACTATGCCACCGTTATCTCAGAACCTGCCCGCTACGCATCCCACCCCGCAGAATACTCATCCTAGTACGGCTATCCCGACAATCCCATTTGTTTTCACTGCACAGATCCCTTTACAGCAGCCGCGCACTAATACGGGCGCTCCACCACCTAATAGGACAATAGAAAACATAGATATGAAGCTACCGATATTCAAAGGAACTAGCCTAGAAGAGCCTGACCAACATTGGTTCCTTTGCGAAGCTGTATGGAGTGTAAGACAAATCCAGGATGATGCTGCGAAACGAGCACAGCTCATCACTACTTTTAGGGATAGAGCTTTACATTGGTTCATCAAGTACTCTAACACACAGCCGAGAACCCTCGCAGAAATTGCAATGAAGCTAGAGGCTTCACCGATTGGTGAGACTAGTTCTGGGATGTGTCAGATCTAGAACCAACTGACCACCTTGACACTAGAACTGCAAAGCATGAAGAATGGCAAAGAGCAAAGGTATGAACCTAGACATGGGGTCTGGTGTACAAGTTGTAAAGGAGAAGGCCATGATTGGGAGCATTGCCCATTATTCTGTGACTATCTTAATAGTGGTGCACCCAACCCAATAAATCAGAATCAGGTCCCATGGTGTGAAATTTGTAGAACCACAGGACAGAGACCTGAAGATTGTTATCTCATACAGAAGTATGTGAAAACACCTAAAAATTTATACTGCAATTTCTTTAAATCAATTGGACATGATGAATCCAACTACCGTGCATATGAACTAATGAACGAAATAAAACGAGATATGGACTCAATGAGAGGTGCTGGCTTGTAACGCGTATAAGAAGATAACTAGCCCAAACAGGAGAATACGCAATATGACCAAGGAGTTTATAGAGGTCGTGGTGCTGGATACCACGGCAGAGGGAGAAATGTTGGCCCAACGCAGGGAAGAGGCCACGGCCAGGTAATTTGCTATAATTGTGGCCAGCTAGGTCATGTATCTAGAGATTGTGTTAACCAATGCTCTACATGCAATTATTGTAAATCATTTGAGCATGTTATTGAAGATTTCCCAGTACTAGAGGTTGAAATGCAGAAAAGAAGACGGACAGATGCACCAAACATGAACGTCCAGTGGATCACAGTGGAGAGCAAACCAGTAGACCCGAGCATCAATGTGGTCACGCGCAATGGCGCTGAGACAAGACATGATAGAGGAGAAAAAGCTTCCACGTCAGGGGAGGCTTACACAAAGCAGGATCCTCTTGATACAGTATGGATAAGGAAAGCCTCGAGAAAAATACCTACTCTTGACCTACGAAAGAACAAGGAAGTCTTTATCAACGTGCGGGATACCTTCAGAGAACTGGCAATAGAATTACAGAGGATCTCGTTGCACAGTGAACTGCCGCATGTTGATTACATGCCAGTGGCTTATAATAAAACAGGTACTGTGATGGATGTCAGCACTTCCATTGCGCAGTTCCTGTGAACCTACATGAAGTTACTAAAAAGTGAAAATGCCATAGTAGAGCTACAGAAGCTCATAAACCAGTATGAGCCGCAGACCAGAACAAAGACTTCTGATAGCACAGTACATCACATAAAGAAGCATAAAATAACAGGCTGAGAAATGAGGCTTACCACACAGATAGGAGATTTTGAAATGGATGAAGTCATCCTTGATCTGGGATCAGAAGTAAATGTCTTGACTAAGCAAAAATGGCAGCAGATGGGTTGACCAAATTTTTCATGGTCACCTATCCAGTCAAGAATGGCTAACCAAGAGAAAGTCATACCTTTTGGCCGGTTAGCGGATGTAGTAGTCAACATCGATGGAGTCCAAAGTCATGCAAACTTTGAAGTTATCGAGATTGTGGATGATAGTCAGCATTTTCCTGCACTGCTAGGACTTGACTGGGCTATTGATAACTTGGCTATCATAAATCTGAAGACGAAGAATATGATATTTGAAGGAAAGCATCTTAGGGTCATCACGTTGTTGGATCCTACAGATGCTGACTGATATAGCAAGCCGATTTAGGAGGAATCCAAGGATCAAGACTTGGATAGACTATACTAGCTCACAGTGAACCAAGAAGATTACATTAATCCTACTACAGATGGTACACTCAGCTGGAGATGTGACAGCTCCTGCATCTTTGATTCAGAGGCAGGATTGGAAAATTGGAAAACCTAGATGCATGAAGTATCAGCAAGAAGGTGCGCTTAGCTTATGAAATCACTACGCTAGATCAGGAAAGAGGTAAGTCCTATTCCCACATATGATGGTTTTGCTAATGTTTACAGTTTCATCCAAGAATATAATGCAGTCCTTACATCTTAGCATAGATTACCAGCATTGGATATGGCACTGCGTGACACACCCGTCAGATGGTGGAATGCACATAAGAAGACATTAACCACTTGGGACCAAATGCAGATCTGATTTGCTGAAAAGGTTACCTTACCCTTTGGGAAGTATAATGGACAGACAGATCCTAATCAACACATTGAAGTCTATTCACAAGCATGGGCAAAAATGCCACACACAAAATGGGTGCATCTATTTGCACATATGTTGGATGATGACATTCCAAAGAAATGGTACCTAGATCTGGAGTTGCGCAGGGAAACCACTTATTTGGATATGTTGACTACGAACTTCCAGAAGGATTTTAGCTTTGATGATGAGAACCCATTGATCTATGATGCATTGCAGATAATTAAGGAAGGCATATTCAGGGAAGACTATCCTCACAGAAATATGACATTGGAGGAATCCTTCGGGGCAGATTGCGTTCCTGCGCACCTACAGTCAGAATGAAAGGAACATGAAGAACACCTTATCGAGTGTTACAACCTGGCTGAAGACGTCGATGATAGAAATGAAGATGATGAGGATGACCCGCACAACATAGCCATACTAGAATCAGAGGGGGCGCGCGACATAGAAGGACCTCCGCTAGAAATACTAGATATGAGTGGGCCAATAAAGACGCAGAAGGTGAATATTGGCACAAGCGAAGAACCAAAGTTTGCAACAATAGGAGACTATTGGGACGATCAGACTATTATAGAGATCGCCGATGCCTTGCATGAATATCTGGAACTATTTCCAACTAAATACACAGAAATGAAAGGCATTTTGGGAGACCTAGGGGTCATGAAAATACCTTTGAATCCAGGCACAAAGCCTATGAAGAAGAGACCATATAGACTAAATATGTGCTACAAAGAAAGAGTACGTGCAGAGCTGGATAAGATGCTTGAAGCAGGAATCATTGAACCTGTCGAAGAGTCTGAGTGGATTAGCCCCATGGTCGTTCAAGACAAGAAAACAAAAGGTGAGATTAGGATTTGTGTGGATCTCTGAAAATTGAATGATGCTTCCATGCACGACCCATTCCCTACTCCTTTCACGGACGAAGTGCTTGATAATGTTGGAGGGAATGAGGCCTATTCTTTTACTAATGGTTTTTCGAGGTATCATCAGATAAGGATTGACCCCGCAGACAGGCATAAGATGACTTTTGCTACAGAATGGGGTCGTTCCAGTACATAGTAATGCCTTTTGGCCTAAAAAACGCACCTGCCATATTTTCTAGAGTAGTCGTCGCAGCATTCAAAGAGTTTATGCATAAGTTTCTCAAATCCTATTTTGATGATTGGACTGTGTTTGGTCTATTGAAGAATCATTGTGCAATTCTCATGATGATGCTTGAGAAGTGTCGACAGCATCAGATCGCTTTAAATCTAAAGAAGTGTATTTTTGGTGTTCCTTATGACATTCTACTTGGGAGCATTGTTTGTAAGCAAGGATTGATGGTGGATTCTGCAAAGATCGCAATAATTGTGAACTTGCCAACACCAAATTCAGTCAATATTTTGCACTCTACCTAAGGCCATACTAGATACTACAGGAAATTTATAAAGGGTTACATGCAGATAACCGCAGCAATGGAAAAGTTGCTAAAGAAAGACACACCGTTCATTTGGAACACAGAATGTGAACAGGGTTTTGATACACTAAAAGAAAAGATGGTTACAACACCAATTCTAGTCTTTCCAGAATGGACAAAGCCATTCCATGTCCATGTTGATGCATCATGCATTGCCCTGGGAATCGTATTAGCTCAGCCAGAAGAAGGAGGTATTGACCACCCCATTTCATTTTCAAGCAGGAAGCTCTCAACAGCAGAGAAGAACTACACTCCCACTGAGAGGGAAGGCCTTGCAATGGTATATGCACTACATAAATTTAGACATTACTTGCTTGGTGTGCACTTCCTTATGTTCACTGGACATTATGCACTAAAATACTTGGTCAATACGCCAGTCTTAGGGGGACGCATATGCAGATGGATATTATTGTTCCAGGAATATGACTTTGAGATTATTGTTAAACCAGGTAGACTGAACTTGGGACCTAATCATCTGTCAAGGATTGAGTCAGGAGAAGAGCTGACGAACATTGAAGACATTCTTCCTGATGCGCAGCTATTTTCCATACAGGTTGCCGATGATTATTATAAGGATATCATTAATTTTCTGACAACAGGGCTGGCACCGCAGGAATTATCTGTCCAACAAAATAAATAGCTAGTGGTGCGCGCCACAGACTTCACTATAATTGCAGGTCAGTTATACAAACTTGGACCGGATGAAGTCCTGTGCAGGTGCGTACTATATCATGAGAAACCATTTATTCTAGCGGATGCGCATTCAGGGATCACATGATGTCACTATGCAAAAAGGGCTACCGCGTAGAAGATATTACGCGCAGGGCTATGGTGGCCCACGATCCACAAAGATTCTAAAGAACACTGCAAGAATTGTGATGTCTGTTAGAGGAAAAGGAAACCTTCTTGAAGAGATGAGATGCCATTAAACCCACAGTTGACCTTGTAGGAATTTGAGAAATGGGCAATTTATTTTGTGGGTCCTATAAACCCACCAGGAAAAAGAACTGGTGCGAGGTATATTATTACTACTACTGATTACCGCACCAGATGAGCAGAAGCAAATCCAGTAAAGGATTGCAGTGCCAGTATTGCTGCACATATCATTTTTGAAGAAATATTGTCAAGATTTGGTTGTCTGAAGATTTTGATGAGTGACCAAGGTACTCACTTTTTGAACAAGACCATTGAGGCACTTACAGAGGAATTCCACATTCTCCATCATCGCAGTACTCCATATCATCCACAGAAAAATGGCACTGTTGAGGCTTTCAATAAAATACTGGAAAATGCACTCACTAAAGTATGCAATGTAAATAGAGATGATTGGGATTTGCGCATCTCATCTGTGTTATTGGCATACAGGACTACATGCAGGAAATTGACAGGACATACACCTTTTCAGTTGGCTTATGGGCAAGAGGCTATAATGCCAATGGAATATATTGTCCCTAGTTTGAGGATCGCTGCGTTCACAGGGATGGCAGACTGCGCAGCATTAGAAGAAAGGTTGCTACACCTTGTTGGGTTGGAGGAAGATCACTTCATTTCCAGCTTCCACCAGCAAGCTCAGAAGGACCACGAAAAAGCATGGCATGATCGTCATATAAAGAACAAGTGCTTTCAGGTAGGTGACCTAGTCCTCCTATATGATAGCAAATTCATGAAGTTTCCTGGTAAATTTAAGATGCATTAGCTTGGACCATATACTGTGATACATGTTACTAACACTGGTGCAGTCTAGTTAGCCAATTTAGCTAGCGATACCTTACCAACTTTGATAAATGGAAGCAGACTAAAGTTGTACCATGATAGTCCTGCTTCACAGAACCTTGGATAACAACTGGAAGAACAGATTTCTAAGTGTCAAGTATAGTTTAAATTGGGCACTAGAAGTGTAAAGGAGTCTGTACATGTATGATAAGAAAGATGATGTATGCACTACGTAGCATTGTTGAAGTTGTGCAGGAAAAATTAAAAAAAAAACTGCGCAGGAGTGTAAGTGGCCTGCCACGCAGTTCGGTGCAACACCCAAAGAAAAATAGCCATTACACTACTTTTGAGAAAATAACCGTTAGATGACATTTGCAGCAACCACTTCAGCATTTAAAGGGAAGATAACCGTTCTGGATGGACTGATGAAGGAAAGGACTAGAAAATCCAATGGATTCAACTGCCAGAGGACACATTTAATGCATATTTAGCCATTGAAGGGCACGGGAGAAGCTCAGTTGTGCCTATAAATAACACCGCCTGAGGACTCACGGGCATTACTGAGCACTTAGAATTTTCTTGCGACCACCCCTTCAGCTATTATTCATCTGTCATCTAACTATCATAACCGCTATCTCATCTTTGAATGTCCGAACCTTGCTATAGAGAGGAAGAGCTGACCATCGAAGAAGCAATTAGAGTCTTTCAACACAGAGGGATTCAAGAGTTAATGAGAACCCCTGCCAAGAAGGTTGTAACAGAACAAGGCCAAGGATCCCGTAGATCACCTCGAACCAATCCAGCTATGCAAGACAAGGGAAAGGAGACAATCAGATTACCTAGAACCAAACAGCCAAAGCCAAGTTCGACGGTGCCAAGGCAACCCATTTTCACAAAAGAAATCCCGTTGATTATGACCCCTGAGTACATCTCACCCTGGGCGCTGAATGCCCCTATCTATAAGCTAGCCAAGAATGCAAAATATGGCATCCCTTTGTCACCAATTTCAAAGCACATCAAAATTACAACCAATCTTTTGTGCAAGATACCAGACTATAAATGGGAGGACTATGACCTCTTGGGAGTGCAAAGAGATGAGCCACATGATTCCAAGTACCCAGACTTTTAGCCAGACCAGTACATGTGCTGGAAGAAAGATGCCAAAGGAAATCTCAATCTGGTTACTGAAAGCTAATTGACACCAGTAGTGCAGTCAGGATTGCTGAACCTGCTGCGACTACCCCACTTTGAATGGTCGGCTGAGCTAAATGTTGTGGTTCATACCTTGATGGAACGAATCCACCAAGGATATTTATGGATGGATTGGCTAGTTGATATAGGCATCGACTTAATCCATCTCATTATGGGATTATGTAAGCGACGAAAAGACCCAAAGCTGTTCTTCCAAGGGAAGAGCACAGAAAGGGATGCAGTGAGAAAGATGAAGAATACACACGCGTTGGTCAAAGGAAAAAAAGGTTTTACTACTGAGGAAATTGAATACAAACAACCAAGTTCATCACATAGTTGCTCGCAGCAAAGGTATTATGGATGGAAAGACCCCTAGAGGTGCCTGCAGGTGCAGTATTGCTCAGTGCCGCAACAGCTGAAGGCACCGAGTTCAACTGGTGCCAATATCTATTGAATGAGTTCATGGCAGAGCTCAATGACATTCAGTTGAATGGAGGAAACTTCCATTTCACATGGTTTATTGTCCTAATCACATTTATTGGATGGAAGGAGGTAGAGGACTATGTCGACATCAGCTTTGATAAATCAGACCCCAGAGGAGTCAGGTACATGAACCTATGGGAAAATCTCGATCCACAACACCAACATGCAACTCAAGAAGTGTTCTACAAGTATTACATGCAGTTGTGCGCCGTGATCACTTCTACGCAAAGGATAAAAAAGCAGGTAACAAGAAAATACATATGCATTGTTAATTTTACTGCTAACATGCGTTGTGTGTTTATTTCCTCAAAGGTGAAGATGAAGAAGCCACAGTTTTTCCCTGGGAACTACCAGATGACAGAAGAGGACATCAAGTTCATTATGAAAGAATGGCCCACGGACTACTGTGTGGAATTTTTAGATGTCCCCACAGATTCAGAAGATGATGAAATAATTCCACCACCATGTCCAATTCTGGAAGAGAAGGGTAAGAGGAAGGAACCAGAGAACCCAACGCAAGCAAAGGCGAGGAAGAAACAAAAAGCGACGAAAGCAACATCTGACATAGTACTTGTTAAATTTTCAGAATTTACTTCAATCTGATCTAGGATCTTAACTGAGAGAACAACATGTACAACAAATCTACAGCATATCAATCATGGACACAATAATACAAGCACACAAGAGACACAGAGTTTACTTGGGGAAAACCATAAAAGTGAAAAACCCCAATAACTTCCTCAAAGATAGATAGAGCAATGATATAACCCAAGCATAAGAGATAGACATCTCCTAGCAGCAGCTTCTCCTCCTCCACAAGTGCGCCACTCTCCCGAGAGTGTGAGAGAGAATAGAATGTGTAAAATAAGAGAGACACACTCTCTATTTATACACTAACTTGACTAGACCTTTACTCAACTAGGTCGCCCTCAACTTAACCACTTAACATAATGCTGACTGGGCCGACACCGAATAGGGTGGTCTAATAACCCTTTGACCCACATGGCTGACCCCCAATAGGGTGGTCTAATAACCCTTCGACCCACATAACTTATACAGGGCTGACCCCAACAAGGTGGCCTAATATCCCATCAAGTATAAGTTACGACACTTACAATATAAATGATGACATTTCCATATAGAGGAACAATAACATCTCTATAAGAATACAAACACTTTTGTATAGAGGAATAATAATGTCTCTATAGGAATACAATATACATATATGTGAAATACATTCCGAAGTTGCATATACATCAACACTCCCTCTTAACTAGGAAGGTATTTCTTGACACAGGTCTTCTAGAACAAGTATTCTTCTCTGGATCATCATCACTGGATAATCGTCATCATCACTGCTGCTGCTATCTCAATAATTCTCTGAATCTACTCGTCATAGGAAGTTCTACAGAGCCAATCCTTTTTCATACTGGATGTAGGCCCACCACCTACAGGTCTTCATCATCACTGGCCATACTGTGGAATCCTCAGGACTTATTACGTGCGTCACAAAACCTGGCTGCAGCATCCCAGGCTGTTATGAGCACATAGCTCTACCTATCGGAACTTCCAGGAGCACATTACATGTGACCCATCATAAAACCTGGCTGAAGCATCTCAGGCTATTACGAGCATACAGCTCTACCTGTCGGATCTCCCAGGAGCACATTACATGTGATCTCACCACAAAACCCGGCTGAAGCATCCCAGGATGTTACGAGCACACAGCTCTACCTATCGGATCTCCCAAGAGCACATTACATGTGGTCCACTATGAAGCACCTGCAACAATTAATTAACCAGAATATGCGAAATAGCAGAAATGACAGAACTCAGAATCACTTTTATATTGATCACAGGCCACTTTGAGGGGGCAACCTCCTATGAGCAAGCTCAATACAAATAACTTCACGGTGCCTTCATAGGTCTCAACACACACTTATATACTAAGTCTAGGCGCCAATACTATGGGTCAAAACCATGGGCCACTACAAACTATGGATCAACAATACTACGGGCGACTTACAAAGCATATGCACCAACAACAATAACACAAACTATTGATCAACAAATACTATGGGACGACTTACAAAGCATATGCGTCCAACAACAATATACTAACAAAGTAAAGACATGGGTACCTAACATCCCCTCCCCCTTGAAAAAATATTCGTCCTCAAAGCTTTAGATGTGGAAATTGTTATTGAATCTGAAGGAGTGGTTCCCATGTAGCATCCTCTGGTTGCATGCCGTGCCACTGAATTAAGACCTCTGTGATAGAGCGAGAGCGAAGCTGATGAGTGCGTCGATTGAGGATGGCCTTTAGCTCCAAAAGGATGGATCCTTCATTATCCAATTCGGGTAAAAACATTTGTCCACTGATGTTGGTGCCAAGAACTTTCTTCAGACAAGAGACATGAAAGACTGGATGAATGCGGGAAGAAGGAGGAAGTTCCAATTTATAAGCAATGGACCCAATCTTCTGAAGAGTCCGATATGGCCCTTAGAACTTTGGAGCGAGCTTATGATGCCCTTTGTGTTTTAGGGAGGATTTCCTGTACGGTTGGCGATGAAGAAAAACCATATCGCCTACTTGAAAAGTGTGCTCAAAACGGTGTTAATCAGCTTGTTGCTTCATGCAATTTCTTACCATGTGAATATTGTCCCGCAAAATGCGAAGAATCTGATCGCAGTTTTGAAGGACCGTGTCAACTTCCTGAACTGGTGAACTGTTGGGGGTGTATGGAAGAAGAACTGGAGGTGCCTGACCATAGACTGCTTCATATGGGGTCATTTTAGAGGTAGTGTGGTAAGAGGTATTGTACCACCATTCAGTGAGAGGGAGCCACTTTTCCCACTGATGTTGTTGTTCAGAGGTGAAGCAACGAAGATAAGTTTCCAAGCATTTATTGATAATTTCAGTCTGACCATTTGTTTGTGGGTGATACCCTAAACTCATCTTCAGTTTGGTGCCAGTTTGGAGAAATAGTTTTGTCCAAAAATGACTTGTGAAAGTCGCATCACGATCCGAGACAATGGAAGAAGGGATGCCGTGAAGACAAAAGATCTGGTCCAGGAAAATTTGAGCGACTGAGGAGGTTGTATAGGGATGGTTGAGAGCACAAAAATGACTATATTTGGAGAGGTGATCAACCACAACGAGAATCACTATCTTCCCACCAGATTTAGGGATCCCTTCAATGAAATCCATATAAATATCTATCCAAATCCGTGTAGGTATGAGCAAGGGTTTGAGCAATCCTGGAAGGAGTGTTGTTTCACCCTTATTGCGCTGGCAGATATCACATTCGGCCACCATCTGTTGAATTGTCCTTTTCATGCCCTGCCAAAAGAAGTTACTCCGTGCCCGTTCATATGTTTTGAGGAACCCAGAGTGCCCTGCCGATGGAGAAGCATAGAGTTCATAGAAGATATCCTGTTGAAGATCTGTGCTCTCGGGAAGCACCAGACGACCCTTGTATCTCAGAGAAGAACCATCCCAAGAGTAATGTGGTACAGTAGAAGGGTTGTTGGTCAAGTGTTGGATGATTTGAGATAAGGAAGAGTCATTGACATAACCCTGTTGAATAGATTGCAACCAATTTGGAACAGGCATAGAAATAGATGAAAGAGAACCTTGGGCATCAAATGTGCGACAAAGAGCATCTGCCACAATATTGTCTTTAACCTTCTTGTAAGTGATCTCATAGTCATAACCCATGAGTTTTCTAACCCATTTCTGTTGTGCTGGGGAGGAGACACGCTATTCCAAGAAATATTTCAAATTTTGGTGATCAGTCTTGATGCAAAAATGAGTCCCTAATAGGTATGGTTGCCACTTCTGTACTGCATGTAAAATAGCCATCATTTCCTTCTCATAGGTAGAGGCAGCTAACTTCTTACCAAAAAGGGCTTTGTTGGTGAACTCAATGGGGTGTTCATCTTGAAGGAGAACAACACCAAGTCCATTGCCGCAAGCATCACTCTCAATAGTGAAGGGCTTGGAAAAATCGGGCATAGCTAGAACAGGTGTAGTACACATAGCTTGTTTTAGTTTTTCAAATGCATACTGAGCAGCATGTGTCCATGTAAAAGCATCATTTTTCAATAGAGCAGTTAATGGAGCTGCAATCTTCCCATAATCCTTGACAAACTTGCGGTAGTAGCCAGTCAACCCCAAAAAACCACAAAGGCTCTTGAGTGTCTGAGGATGCGGCCAATTGTTCATGGCATCGATTTGGGCAGGATCCACGCGAACCCCTTGTGATGAGATAATGTTCCCGAGATACTCAACTTCCTTCTGTCCAAAAACACATTTAGACTGCTTGGCGTGGAGATGATGGTCAGAGAAAAGTTGCATGACAAGATCCAGATGCTGGAGATGTTCATCGCATGTTTTACTGTAGATGAGGATATCATCAAGGAATACCAGAATGAATTTCCACAAGTAGGGTCGAAATATTTTATTCATTAAGGCCTGGAATGTGGAAGGAGCATTAGTGAGGCCAAAGGGCATGACCAAAAACTCATAATGGCCATCATGTGTGCGGAAAGCTGTTTTAGGGATATCATCCTCATGAACCCGAATTTGATGATACCCAGAACGAAGATCCAACTTGGAGAAAAAGTGAGCCCCATGAAGCTCATCAAGAAGCTCATCAACAATAGGAATTGGAAACTTATCCTTGATGGTGAGGTGATTAAGTGCTCGAAATTCAATGCAGAGGTGCCATGACGCATTTTTTTTGCGGACAAGAAGAACTGGAGAAGAAAAGGAACTAGTGCTTGGGCGAATAATACCTTGCTTCAATAAGTCTCGAACGAGCATTTCAATCTCCATTTTTTGGTGAAATGGGTAGCGATAGGGCCTGATGTTGGGAGGAATGCTGCCAGGAAGGAGCTGAATACGATGGTCTTTTGGCTTGGAAGGTGGAAATCCCACTGGTTCAGTAAAGACACCTATATATCGATCTAGAATTTGTTGTAGATCCAAAGGAGTAGTGGAGACCGCTGATGGTTGCATTTGAATGGAATGGATCTAAGCGATGACACCATGTGAATTCTTCTTGAGTAGTTTTTCCATTCAATTTGAACTGATGATGCTGAGAGAACCTGGTTGTAATCCTGTCAATGTGTGTTTTTGTCCATTAGGGAAAAGTGCATCCAAAGTTCAGCAAAATCCCATAAGATAGGGCTAAGTGTGCTTAGCCATTGAGTGCCCAAAACCACATCACATCCGCTTAAGGTCAAGGAAAACATGTTAGAGCGCAAGCTATAATATCCCATACAGATACACACATTTCGACACTTCCCTTTGTAAGGTAAGCTGCCCCCATTGGAAACCATGACTTCAAAGTTGGAGCAAGGTTAGATAAAACAATCAACTTGTTTGGTGATCCGAGGGTCAATGAAATTATGAGTGCTACCAAAATCAATGAGTATTGTAAGAGGAATCTTTTTGAAGTAACCCCTGACCCACATTTTTTGGGGGGTGGTGATTCCAGCTAAAGCATGGAGAGATATCTCTGGCTGGTCATCCTAAGACGGAGGATCAATAGGCGGTTCCTGAATGTCGACCGGAGCATCCATTGTTTCTGGATCTTCGTCACCAATTTCAGAGGAAGGCGGAGAATCCACATCCAAGAGATAGAGCTTTTGCTGAACACATCTATGTCCTCGAGTGAATTTCTCATCACAGTTATAGCAAAGCCCCTTTTCTCTGCGTGCCTGCATCTCTGTTTCAGACAAATGCTTGATAGGAGTTGGTCGAGGAGCCTGCGGTATAGGTGGTCGTTGAGAACCCATATTTCGGAAGGGAACAAAAGTGGGCTTGGAGCATTGTTGGGCTGCAATCTTGTATTCTACCAACTTAGCCAACCCTAGGGCTTCCATCATTATGTTGGGATAGAACATTTTGACCTCAGAGCGGATGGCATCCTTTAGACCACTAATAAAACAACTACGGTAAAAGTCATTAGACAATCCTTCAGTGTGGTTGGCTAGTTTCTCAAATTCGGTTTGATACTCTCTCACAGTGCCAATTTGGCAAAGTTTAGTGAGGGCTCCTGTGAAGTCATCAAAAGCACTAGGAAAAAATGGTTGCAAAAGGAGCTGGCAAAAGTCTGGCCATTTGGGCTCTTCATGAGCCTTGATGTACCAACAGTACCATTGAAGAGCTTTCTCTTCCAAATGAAAGGATGCAAGCGGAACTTTGTTGACATCAAAAGTATTATGCAGACAGAAATACTGTTCTGAGCGATAGATCCATCCAGTTGGATCAGTACCATTGAAGCGAGGAAAATCAAGCTTCGGACCACGGAAGTTGCTGGAAGAAGAGAACCCATTGTCTGATGAAGACTCAGACTATCGTTTGTTGTTCATAGTTGAATGTTCAAGATGGAGGCCGAGAAAATTTTCATCCATATCCTGGAGTTTGGCTTGGATGGCTGCAAGTGCATCTTCCATGGTTTTTGCTCCTGCACGGGTGACAACCATAACTAGGAGTTTTTTTGTTTTTTTTTTTTGACTGGGTAGGAAAAAAAATAAAAACTGCTTTAGTAAAGGAAAATTTGGACTTGGGAAAAAATATGAAGGGTAATTGGGGTTTGACTAGGTTTTGGGTGAAATCTGAGGAAGTTATGGCAAACCCTAAAAATAGACAAATGTGGGATTTCGGGCTTTGGGAAGGGGAATTGGGGATAGGGTCCTTAGAAATGAAATATACATAATGGGATGACAGGGGTTCCTCAAAAATTTCAAGGGAAACAGAGTGAAAACAAGGGAGATATGGAGAAAAAACTAAATTTTAACCCTAAAAATAGACAAATGTGGGATTTCGGGCTTTGGGAAGGGGAATTGGGGATAGGGTCCTCATAAATGAAATATGCAGTTTTTTTTTTTTTTTTTAAGATTTTAGTGGCTACGGCTCGGAAGGGATCTAGAACAGATAAATCTGCAACCCAGAAGTGAGCGAAAATAGAGGGATTTGAAACGGCGCTAAATGGATTGAAAATGGCTAGATCTGGAACGACTTTCAAAATGTATCTGAATGACTGGATCTAAAACGACGTAGCAGTGATCGACAATAGTTCAGCTGAAAATAGATATGGACCCCAGGTATCTGCGGATTCCTAACAGTTCAAGGGTTTCACTCGACCACCAATGTTATCTGACGACTTGCGTATTGGGGCAGTACCCCGCACTCCACGGCTCAGGTAAAACTGATAACCGCTTTGCCACAAACGATAGCTCTTGGTTTACCTCATGGGTGGGAACTAGTCATACAGGTAGGGGTTGTTGGCCTTTTCGCTGGAAGGTCCTCTCAATGGGCCAGCTACTTCAGGGTTCCTATGGTACTCCTCACAATGCGTTTTAGGGCTTATGCCCAAGTACTTCCCAAAGTTAAGCGGATAGGGATTATTCCCAAATCCGAACGTGCAACAGATGCGAAAAATAAATTTGGCAGAAATTTCACCCAGCGAGCCCAAGAAAGTGCTTTGATACCAGATGTGAAGCACCTGCAATAATTAATTAATAAGAATATGCGAAATAGCAGAAATGACAGAACTCAGAATCACTTTTATATTGATCACAGGCCACTTCAAGGGGGAAACCTCCTATGAGAAAGCTCATTACAAATAACTTCACAGTGTCTTCATAGGTCTCAACACATACTTATATACTAAGTCTAGGTGCCAATACTATGGGTCAAAACCATGGGCCACTACAAACTATGGAACAACAATACTACGGGCGACTTACAAAGCATATGCGCCAACAACTATAACACAAACTATTGATCAACAAATACTACGGGACGACTTACAAAGAATATGTGTCCAACAACAATATACTAACAAAGTAAAGATATGGGTTCCTAACATCCACCACAAAACCTATCTGAAGCATTTGAGGCCGTTTTCATCCTGTCTAGATCTTCCAGGAGCAAATTACATGTGGTCATGGCAAAACCTGGCTGAAGCATCTAAGGCCTTTTTTATCCTGTCCAGATTTCCCAAGAGCAAATTACATTCCATAGGAAAAAACCTCGCAAGAGCATCTCAGGATGTTATGGGTACACAACTCCGACCTAAAGATCTCCCAGGGCACAAATTATATGTCCTCCCAGAGCAATGTCTCAAAAGAGCATCCCAGGCTGTTACGGGTACACAACTCCGACCTATAGGATCTCCCAGACATGCTCATCTGTACAACCTGATCCACAGCCACAAAGTATCATCCCGATACTCACCATACATCATCCTGATCATCATCACTGCATCGTCCTGATGCATGTCATCTGGAGAAGCTCGTCATCCACGATCATCTTGATCATACAATGCATCCACCTGATGCATACCAAGTATCTACCTGATACATATCATCATATACAATGTATCTACCTGATACATACATAGATACATGATCCACACAATGTATCCATTAACATACATGATATACCTGATCATACCTGATACATATATAGATACATGGTCCAAGCATCCAACATGATGCGTACATACATAAATGTAAATGAACCAACTGATCATATCCAACATCCAACATGATGCGTACATACATAAATGTAAATGATTCAACTGATCATACAGAGCAAAAACTAGAACATCATCCTGATGCTCATCATCCAGCATTTACATACACAGCCATGTGAAGGATCCTCCTTCTAGCATGCTTGGAATGGCTTCAACAAATTTCTTCATCACTTCTTCCTCGAAGTGTCGTCGATCTGAAGAGCACCAAACCTTTCTTTGAAGTACTTGAACTTCACTTTGTCTAGTGGCTTCGTCAGCACATCTGCAATCTGCTTATCCATCGCAACATATAGGACCTTCACTACTCCTCTCTGCACCATATCCCTGATATAGTGGTATTTGATCTCTATGTGTTTTAACCGGGTTCTCAAACAACTTCACACAACTCTGGTTGTCACAAAAGATACTAGTAGTCTCCAGCGGGAGATCAAATAACTCTGACAGTAGCTTCTGAAGCCATACTGCCTCACAAATAGCTGAATAGGCTGCAACATACTTTGCCTCAGCTGTAATCAGTGCTACGTAGGATTTCTTCCTACTAAACCAAGAGATCACACCTGATCCCATACTGAAGTAGCACCCAGATGTGATCTTCCTATCTACAGCACTGTTTTCCCAATCTGAATCAACATAATCGTGCAGGTTAAACTTTTGATTCACTTCATACCTAAGCCCATAATAAACTATACCCTTCAAGTACCTCAGAATATGCATTACAACAACTAGGTGAACACTCCTCGGATCCGTCAAGAATTGACTCAATGTGTTCACCGCAAAGCAAATATCTGGTCTCATGTTCATCAGGTACATCAAGGACCCAATCATCTGACGATACATAGAGACATCAACCAGCTTAGATGAAGCATCACACAGAAGCTTCAGGTTCGATTCCATGGGTGTGACCATGGCCTTGATTCCATCATCCCAAACCTCTTTAGGATCTCTACTGTATACCTCCCTTTGTCCAAGGAAGACTCCATCTGCACTCTGCCACACCTGCATGCCAAAAACAAATAGTGCATCATCCCCAAGTTCTTCATCTCGAACTTGGAAGCAAGCTTCCGCTACGTGTTGGCAATCAATATATCTTCACCTGTAATAAACAGGTCATCCACATACAAAAGTAGTATCACTGGATTGCCTTCCTCGACCTTGTAGTAAAGGTTGGAATCCGCTTTACTCTTGGTAAAGCCCAAACTGGATAGAAAGTTGTCTATCCTGCCATACCAAGTTCTACACATATATGACTCCCTGTCATGTGTCTCAGAACCAAGTGGCTTCTCCACATACACTTCTTCTTCAACTGCACCATTCAAGAAAGCTGTCTTGAAATCCATCTAGTGTATCTTCCACTTCATCACTGTAGCCAGAGCAAGTATTGATCTAATGGAAGTGTATTTGGCTACAAGAGCAAAAGTCTCTATGTTACCACCTGCAACATGTTTGATCTTGTAGATCCTCTTGGAAGTCACTACAGACTCCCCTTCAGGTCCTGGGACTGCATCCCAAACATCTTCATGATCAACTGGTACTCATCGATCATGGTATTCTTCGCAGATCCTAGGAGCTTCAATATCTTCAATATTTTTTATAGATAACTTTGTTGCTGAAAAAATGTTGTAGTCCTTCTTTTGTAGGTGATGGTATACGATCTTTCCTACACAACAAGTTAAATTGAATGATTAGAAAACATCTCGTAGTTTTCAGAACAAATTCTTACACATAAAGAAATATGTCATACAGTCATGCAATTATCTTATCCAATGCTTCAATACAACATTTATCCATATCTCGTAACTTTCTAGATGCCTTCCAATCTCTACCAAAACATTGTTAATAGTGTGCACAACTCCCAACATGTCAGAAAAGAGGTTTCATTCTAGATAAGTAGCAATGGAATGTTGTACAGTGCCATAGGCCACTTACCCATGTATATTAGTAGTAAATTGTTCATCAATGCAACTAGTCTAATATGCATAATACACAACCTAATTCTAGGAACATCAGTATATACATTATTGAACAATATTATTTAAACAATAAAATATGCAAGTAATGACAATTCAAATACTTATTTTTTTTTTGTTGGGTTGACTCTCTCTCAGTCTTTGCTTCTTTTCTGCAACTCCATTCTGATGTGGATTGTGAGAAGTGGTCAACTCCCTCAGAATATCTGCATCCTTGCAAAAAATACTGAAGTGTGGTCCTTCTTGATCTTTGCTACCTTGCAGGAACAACTAGAGTGTCCTCCATCTTGATCTTTGCTTCCTGGATTTCCTGTCCTTGAACTTATATCCAGCCTTAATCACTATGCATTCTTATTAGTATCATCATTGTGTTATCATTGAGGTCTCAAACATAATCATACATTCATTAGTATATTCTTAATACTATAAAAACACAATAATCTTAAGCATGTATAGTCATGACCATTTCAAACAGAAATAATAAGCATTTCAAGGTTTATATAGGACTCTTATGGTTAGTCATATCATAAATCACAAAGTACAACGAATTAGAGGTTGTCCTTTGGACACAAGGTACATGGGGATCTTATCTTCGACTTGTAAAAATTTTAGATCCGAAAACGTCTCCAAAATGGATTTATAGCAAAAGTTATATGATGACCGGTTTTTGCTATATCAAGCCCTAGCATCGTAAGTGCAACAAGTGTCATACATGCCTTATCATGCCTTCTTTTATGCTAGCTCTGATACCATGTTAAATTTTCAGAATTTGCTTCAATCTGATCTAGGATCTTAACTGAGAAAACAACATGTACAACAAATTTACAGCATATCAATCATGGACACAATAATGCAAGCACACAAGAGACACATAATTTACTTGGGGAAAACCATAAAGGTGAAAAACCCTAATAACTTCCTCAAAGATAGATAGAGCAATGATACAACCCAAGCAT
Source organism: Larix kaempferi (assembly GCA_027924585.1). NCBI lineage: Eukaryota > Viridiplantae > Streptophyta > Pinopsida > Pinales > Pinaceae > Larix > Larix kaempferi. The sequence continues at coordinate 41,184,362 of BSBM01000456.1, forward strand.
AAGAGATAGACATCTCCAAGTAGCAGCTTCTCCTCCTCTACAAGTGTTCCACTCTCCCGACACTGTGAGAGAGAATAGAATGTGTAAAATGAGAGAGACACACTCTCTATTTATACACTAACTTGACTTGACCTTTACTCAACTAGGTCAGCCTCAACTTAACCACTTAACATAATGCTGACTGGGACAACACCCAATAGGGTGGTCTAATAACCCTTTGACGCACATGACCGACCCCCAAGAGGGTGGTCTAACAACCCTTCGACCCACATAACTTATACAGGGCCGACCCCAACATGGTGGTCTAATAACCCATCAAGTATAAGTTACGACACTTACAATATAAATGATGACACTTCCATATAGAGGAATAATAACATCTCTATAAGAATACAAACACTTATGTATAGAGGAATAATAACGTCTCTATAGGAATACAATATACATATATGTGAAATACATTCCGAAGTTACATAAATATCAACAGTACTAAAGGAGGATGACTTTGATATGATAGAAGATAGAGTCAACGAGCAGCTGGAGGAGTTCATGGCCGATAAAGAGAAGAAACATAAGGCCATCCAAGATGACCTGCAGAGGAACTAGCTCGCGATGCAAGGGATAATGAAAAAATTCGAATATGTGCTCAAGAGCATGGCCTTGCCACGTGACCCATAAGCAAAAGGAAGGTCTCGAGGAACCTCGCAACCAAGGCTAGCGCAACTTCTTGTTGCGCTACCAATAAAAATGAGACTTCTCTACCTCGATCCAATGGCGATCACATTGCCCATGTCGGAGGACGTGGCCCTGGATACAAAAAATGTCGAGCGGGTAGAGCTCGACTCGGCAAAAATCCCGATACCAGGTCTACACTTTTTGAATACGCAGATTGGGGACGAGCTGCACGACAAAGTTGTGGACTCAAGGAAAGCAAAGGAGAAACTACAAATGATGAATAGATAGCTCGGGGAGTCGAGCTCGCATAGCAGGATGCTGCTTGAAGATGAACAAGCACGTCGGCAGAGACTGGAGGCTACAATTAACTCTATTGCAACAGATATTGGAGAAGTGCAGATTCAGGACGATCCTGTGGATACTGTCTTGAAGATATGGGACACGTTGCGCTCTTTTAAATCGTTGATCGAGGACAAGAAAATCCTCTATGAAGCCAATATCAACCCGCTAAAAGCAAAGATCAAACCAGAGGTTGTAATCACTGATCAACAGTTCATAGATCAAGCAGTAAAGATCGCAGCAGAGGTTGCGAAGTGCTAGAATTTGCTTGACGAATCCTTGAAGGAATTCACAGCCCTTGAAGAGAATCCAGGGCTGCAGCAGATCAAGACCATGGTAAAGGAGAAACAAATCGCGTTGGAAGCACTGGATGCAGAGGTAAAGACACTACTCGCAAGAGATCAGCTACAAAAAATCAAGGAGATATCCAGCCTAAAGAAAGAAGTCCAAGTATTGAGGGATAAGGAGACTGTGTTAGATAATTCGTCGCAGCCACTCCTAGAAGATGCCACTGTGGTGTCACAGCAGATAGAAGATAAACTGAAAGAGCTGCGCGACAACCAGGAATAGGTAGAAGCCCAAATCAGAGAAGAAATAACACCACAGGTGCTTGATACAGTCAAGTGGGTTGAGCGGGAAACGAAAGAAACAATGGAGAAACTGACGAACACTTACAGTGAGTTCGCAACAAAGCTGACCACATAGATCGGAGAGCAAATTCCGCTGGTACACATTGAAAGTGGCTCGGGGAAGAGCCACATGTAAGTGTTATGGGCATGTTGGGTCTGGCCCAACTGATCCATTTTTGGTAACATTTTTGAAGGAAGAAGAACCTGAGCTGAGCGCAACTCCAAAAAAGATGGAATTTTGGCTAAGTACTGGTAATGCTGTGAAGATGCGCACAGTAACCATGTTTTGATCGATGCTGCGAAGCTCAGTACTACGCAAAAGCAGTGCTGTGGAGATAGGAGGACACATGGAGCCAGGAAAGTGGAATGTTGGATGAAGGATAGGTGCAGGTACTGGTCCAACTGGTAGTAGCCTATTTTTGGGAAAGATGCTCCACGAGTGCCAAGCGGTGGGCATGAACAAATCAGGAAGGTGGCCAATGCACGAGTTTGTTAAGGAAAGGACAGATCATGGAAAGCGATGGCTCGGCACACCTAGTGGGTGATACCGTTAGAGATGAACGGTTCAGTGGAAGTGACCTGTTCGCACGCGTGTGATGGGAAGGCCAATAGAAACATAATGAAGATGTGGAGAACCACCACGATGAATCAAACGCTACTAGGAGCCAGCAAGTTGGTTTAGGGAAACTGACACAGTTTTGTAAACCCAAAGGATTTTGGGTTTAGGCCTTCGGCATTATAAAGACATGACCTTAGGGGCATGATCTATTTAAGAATACAATTTTGTATGGGATGGGGTTACTCTTTACTTTTTCTTGTTACAATTTTGGGTGTTGTATTGTAAAATCTCTTGAGTCAAGAAGATTGTAAAGGCTCTATAGCTGTGTGCGCAGAGACCTATCTGAGAGGAAGGAAAGTCTGGAGCTGAGTGCGTAGACTAAGAACGGTTGTCCCCATCCCTTTTAAATATATATATTACCAACCATTCTTGTGGACATAGTTTCCATCTGGGGGAGTGAACCACATTAAATTTGTGTTGTGCGATTGTGTTTGGTGAATGAATGCTTATCTGTGTTTTCTGTAAATGAATATCTAGATGTTTCCTTGCGTACTATTATGAGATAACTTTTATATGCATTTGGTATTAGAGAAGTATGGAGATGATATGTTAAGTTTTGTATGAATAGATGGATGGTGAACATTTAGTTTTGTGTTGAAAGACAGTGAATTAGTCATTTGGTTAAGCACTTTCTTATACACAGTAAGGGAATGCATAATAGTTGGATTGTATCAGTTGTATATGTTCAGATCGCAACATCCTAAATTAACGAATGAATGTTAGAAGAATAGTCAGTTAAGTGACTGAATGAATGAATGAGTAATATCCATCTCAGTTCCTTAAGCATTTCCAAGATAATCCAAGTATAGACTAAAGTTGCATTGTTCGCAGTTTCAGTAGAAGTCCTACAGCAGGAAGACTCTTAAGGGCGGTCCACGGTGTAGCCATCACCGCGCGGTAATTGCCCGCGGACCATATCTCATTACGCACCATGCAGTCTTGTCTTGCAACGCACCTTCCCTATCCCGCGTTGTGCAGTATGTTCATATAATCAACTCATCACTTACTGTGGAAACCTGATTCCGCAGTACCCCATAGACACACCTCGGGTGAGACCTCAACCTGCTCGCAGGTTGTTGCTGAAAGGGCCAGTGCAAAGGGGTTTTGGTTGTCAAAGGGGAAACTGCAAAGAACCTAGGTCTTATGGAAAACCTATGGGTCGGTTATAGCCAACACTCTTAAAGTTGAGGCAATACTTTAGTTGCCTCCTCCACATAATTTGTTACAAATTCAGAGCCTCCAAGGGAGAGCCACGTTTCTACGTTGTTTCATAGTCAATTATGCTAATCTTACCAAAGGTTTCGCGCGCTTATTGAAGAAGGACACACCTTTTATCTGGGATGAGCGAGCCCAACAGTCTTTCGACACCCTTAAGAAAGATTTGGTATCGTCCCCTGTGCTTAGTCCACCAGACTTCGCACGAGATTCTATCCTTTATGTGGCCGCGTATCAAGAGACGATTGGCATGGTCTTGGTCTAGGTGGATGATGCACTAGTCAATCATGTCATCTATTACCTTAGTCGAAATCTAGTAGACGCTGAGCTAAGATATACTCATGTGGAAAAGCTGGTGCTTGCGACTGTTCATTCAGTCCAGTGGTTACGACATTACTTTTTTATTAGAACCACCATAGTTGTCGCACATATCAATCTGCTTCAGTTCATGCTGTTGATGTATATGTAACTTCGGAATGTATTTCACATATATGTATATTGTATTCCTATAGAGATGGTATTATTCCTCTATACGGAAGTGTCGTCATTTATATTATAAGTGTCGTAACTTATACTTGATGGGTTATTAGACCACCTTGTTGGGGTCAGCCCTGTATAAGTCATGTGGGTCGAAGGGTTATTAGACCACCCTATTGGGAGTCGTCCATGTGGGTCAAAGGGTTATTAGACCACCCTATTAGGGGTCGGCCCAGTCAGCATTATATTATGTGGTTAAGTTCGAGCCTACATGAGTTAGGTAAAAAGGCAAGTCAAGTCAAGTATAAATAGAGTGCGGGAGGCACTCTATTTGCTCACTCACTTCTCACACATGCACTCAAGGAGGAGTGGCGCACTTATGGAGGAGGAGGATCTGCTGCTAGGTTATGGCTATCTCTCTTGGTTGGTTGTATCATTGCTCTATCTATCTCTGAGGAAGTTATTGGGGTTTTTCACCTTTATGGTTTTCCCCAAGTAAATCTTTGTGTCTCTTGTGTGCTTGCATTATTGTCTCCATGATTGATATGCTGTAGATATGCTGTACATGTTGTTCTCTCAGTTAAGATCCTAGATCAAATTAAAGTAAATTCTGAAAATTTAACATGGTATCAGAGCTAGCCTGAAAGAAGGCATGATATGGCATGTATGACACTTGTTGCACTTACGATGCTAGGGCTTGATATAGCAAAAACCAGTCATCGTAGCACTTTCGCTATAAATCTGTTTTGGCAAAGTTTTCGGATCTGAAATTGTTACAGGACGAAGATCAAATCTTCATGTACCTTGTGTCCAAAGGAAAACCTCTAATTCGTTGTAATTTGTGATTTATGATCTGTGCAATATAGGGTTTCTGCCTCTTCCAGATCTGAGTTAAAATCAGGTGACCTTGGGAAAAAGGTCATAACTTGGGCTAGGAAGATCCAAATGAAATATAGTGAAAAGTGACAGGTAGTACACAGACTGTTCTTTCTCAGAAAACTTTTTCAGAGGCCGAAGTTTAACCAGCGACACGTGGCACTCCATACAAGTGCGCTCTTCTGTATTATCCCATAAACAGGTCATGTTGCGACATTTGGCATAACTCTCTCTCAGAGAGTCCAATTGAGGTCATACCTATGAGGATGGAAAGGTAACAGGCCGAGCTATCTCAAGAAACTTGTTCAGAGGCCGAATGTAAAATAGTGACACGTGGCATGCCGTACAAGTTCGCTCTCCTGTTTTATCCCAAAACAGGTCGCGTTGCGACATTTGGCATAACTCTCTCTCAGAGAATCCAATTGAGGTCAAACCTATCAGGATGGAAAGATAACAGGTCAGGATATCTCAAGAAAATTTTTCAGACCCTGTGGATCAAAAATTTCGGAGTTACACCAGAAACAATCAGGTACATATTTCTGTCAAAACAGAATTATTTTTTGGTACCTTCATTCATGGCTTCCAGAATTTAGGGCTTTGGATAAAGTTGGAATTTTTGTAATCGGAGACCACGGCTGGATGCTACTCATCAAAATAGAAATTTAGTGACCAAGATCAGAATTTTTGGTTGGGCAGAAGGCCGGGCTTGATTAGACCCTAGTTCGGAACTTTGATCAGAAAAGTGGAAAATTAGGGCTTCTGTAAAAATGGGAATTTTTGCAATCTGTGACCACGGCTGGAAGATCCTCAGAAAAATAGAAGCTTAGAGCTTTGGATCAAACCTTTTGATGAGTCAAAAGAGTGGGATTCATCAAACCCTAGTTCAGGGTCATGTCTAGTGAATCCAGAAGTTTCAAAGGCAAAATTGAGGAGTGAAACTTTGCAGTTTTCAAATTCTGAATATACCAGTTTGATCAGCTCATCAAGGCGCATATTTCTATCCTTTCGGAAGTTTGAAATTCAAAGTTTGAATTTTTGGGGTTTCTCTGACAAACCCATATCCAGCTCCAAGTCCAGTTCTTGCAAATCAAGTGGATTGGGTTAATCCTAGAAGAAGATGGATTGATCATCTACATGAGTGAAGAAGTTCCTGTTTCAGAGGGAGATGAGGCTAAGGCCTTACATAAGAAGATTACAAGCGATCTCGACAGGTATGACTCATCGAGGTATGTTTCAATATTTGTCCATGATTAAGTTTATGGTATGTTTGTCTTCATGTTATTATGGTTAGTACAATCTTGATTTTAGACTTGTCATATTACCTTAATAAAACTATGAATGCACGATAGAAAATATTCATTGATTAGGGTGTTGACACTTATGATTGTACTAATGCATTATGGTGTTGTATGAGGTTTATGTTGTCTACTAACATGAAAGGTACACCAAGAAAGACAAATCATGTTCTGGTCCAAGAACATATGATCATGATAACATGAGGACAAAGATTCATCCATTGTCATGGATCTCATAGAAGATCCATTTACGAGGTATGTATGACTTGGTTTTGTAATGGCTAACCTATGAGATATACAGGTTACTAGCACAAGTCATTGAAGAAGAACAAGAAGACATCTTGTGAGTATGTTAGACATAACTAACTAGCATGCTAATCCAGGTATGTTTTTCCTATATCAAGATAGAATCCTACCTTGGATTAGGATCTTATACTGTTGTTGATAATGATTATTAATGAAGTCATAGGTTTAAATAATCATGGTTGTATGCATATTATGTTTCTTACCATAATTGATGATATGACTAACCAGAAGAATCATGAAGGTATAGGTTTGAATAATCAAAGGTTTTATGCATTTTATATCTCTTATCTTGATTGATGATTCAACTAACCTGAAGAGTCATAGGTTTGAGTAATTACAGGTTTAGACATGTTATGTTTCTTATGATTTGACTAACCATAAGAATCCTACATAAACCTTGAATGCTAATGCTTATTATTTTCTGTTTGAAATGATCATGACTATACATGCTTGAGATTATTGTGTTTTAATAGTATACTAATGAATGTATGATTTTATATGAGATCACAAGGATAACACAATCATGATACTAATAAGCATGCATAGGAACCAAGGATGAATATGAGTTCAAGAACAGGTAATCCAGGAAGCAAAGATAAAGAGGGAGTACACTCCAGTTGTTCCGGCAAGAAATCAAAGGAACACACTTCAGTAGTTTTTGCAAGGATGCAGATATTCAGAGGGAGTTGACCATCTTTCCTCAACAGAAAGGTGTAGAAGAAGCTACTTCAGATTAGGACTCCAGCAGCTCCTGTAAGGAAGCAAAGACTCAAAGGGAGTCCACCCAACGAACAAACAAAGATAAGTATTTTAATTTCTTGCATATTTGTTTGTTTAAGTAAAATTGGTCAATGATGTATATGCTCATGTTCCTAGACTTAGGATATGTATTGTGCATATTAGAATAGTTGCATTGATGAACAGTATACTACTAATATACATGGGTAAGTGGCCTATGGAACTGTACAACATTCCATTGCTACTTATCTAGAATGAAACCTCTTTGCTGACATGTTGGGAGTTGTGCACACTCTTAACAATGTTCTGGTAGAGATTGGAAGGCATCTAGAAAGTTACGGGATATGGATAAATGTTGTATTGAAGCATTGGCTAAGATAATTGCATGATTGTATGACATACTTCTTTATGTGTAAGAATTTGTTCTGAAAACTATGAGATGTTTCTAATCATGCAATTTAACTTGTTTTGTAGGAAAGACCGTATATCTTCACCTACAAAAGGACTACAACATTTGTTCCAGCAACAAAGATATTTATTAAAGATATTGAAGATATTGAAGTTCCCAGGATCTGGGATGAAGAAATGAAATGCCATGATCCGTCGATCATGAAGAATGATGTTTGGGATGTAATCCCAAGACATGAAGGGAAGTTTGCTATGACTTCCAGATGGAACTATCAGATCAAGCATGTTGTAGATGGCAGCATAGAGAAATATAAAAGTGATGAAATAGAAGATACACCAGATGGATTCAAGACAACTTCCTTGAATGGTGTAGTTGAAGAAGAAGTGTATGTGGAGCAGCCACTTGGTTCTGAGACACATGATAGGAAATCATATATGTGCAGAACTTGGTATGGTGAAGATAGATTGATTGCCGACACGCAGCGGAAGCTTACTACCGAGTTCGAGATGAAGAGCTTGGGGATGATGCACTATTTGTTTTTGGCATGGAGGTGTGGCAGAGTGCAGAAGGAATCTTCCTTGGACAAGGGAAGTATGCAGTAGAGATCCTGAAGAGGTTCGGGATGATGGACTACAAGGCTATGGCCACACCTATGGCATCAAACCTGAAGCGCCTGTGTGATGCTTCATCTGAGCCGATTGATATCACTATGTATCGTCAGATGATTGGGTCCTTGATGTACCCGACGAACACGAGACCAGATATTTGCTTTGCTGTGAACACATTGAGTCAGTTCCTGACGGATCCGAGGAGTGTTCACCTAGTTGTTGTAAAGCATATTCTGAGGTACCTTAAGGGTACAGTGGATTATGGGCTCAGGTATGAGGCGAATCAAAAGTTTAACCTGCAGGGTTATGTTGATTCAGATTGGGCTGGCAGTGCTGCAGATAGGAAGAGCACATCTGGGTGCTGCTTCAGTATGGGATCAGGTGTGATCTCTTGGTTTAGCAGGAAGCAGTCCTGCGTAGCACTGAGTACAGCTGAGGCAGAGTATGTTGCAGCCTGTTCAGCTAGTTGTGAGGCAGTATGGCTACGGAAGCTACTGTCTGAGTTATTTGATCTCCTGTTGGATGCTACTGGTATCTTCTGTGATAACCAGAGTTGTGTGAAGCTGTCCGAGAACTCAGTGTTTCATGACAGGTCGAAACACATAGAGATCAAATATCACTATATCAGGGATATGGTGCAGAGAGGAGCTGTGAAGCTCCTATATGTTGCGACAGACGAGCAGATTGCAGATGTGTTGACGAAGCCACTAGCCAGGGTGAAGTTCGAGTACTTCAGAGAGAGGCTTGGCGTTCTTCAGATCAAGGACACTTCGAGGAAGAAGTGATGGACACATTTGCTGAAGCCATTCCAAGCATGTTGGAAGGAGGATCCTTCACATGGCTGTGGATGTAAGCGCTGGATGATGAGCATCAGAATGATGTTCTGGTTTCTGCTTTGATATGATCAGTTGGACCATTTATGTATGTATGCATGATGTTGGATGCTGGATATGATCAGTTGGATCATTTATGTATGTATGCATCATGTTGGATGCTGGATATGATCAGTTGGATCATGTGTATGTATTTTGTATATGCATCATGTTGGATGCTTGGACCATGTATCTGTATATGTATCAGGTGGATACATTGTATGATCAGGTGGATCATGTATGGTGATATGTATCATGTATCATGTTGATACATTGTATGATCAGGAGGATCATGTTTGATGATCAGGTAGATACTTGGTATGCATCAGGTGGATGCATTGATGATTAGGTGGATCATGCAGCAGGATGTTGCAGTGATGATCAGGATGATCATGGATGATGAGCTTCAGGATTTTGCTCCAGATGACATGCAGCAGGATGTTGCAGTGATGATGATCAGGATGATCATGGATGATGAGCTTCAGGATGTTGCTCCAGATGACAAGCAGCAGGACGTTGCAGTGATGATGATCAGGACGATCATGAGTACATCAGGATGATGTATGGTGAGTATCAGGTTGATACTCTGTGGCCGTGGATCAGGTTGTGTAGATGAGCATGTCTAGGAGATCCTATAGGTCGGAGTTGTGTACCCGTAACAGCCTGGGATGCTCTTTCGAGACATTGCTCTGGGAGGACATGTAATTTGTGCCCTGGGAGATTTCAGGTCGGAGTTGTGTACCCGTAACATCCTGAGATGCTCTTGCGAGGTTTTGTCCTATGGCATGTAATTTGGGCCCTGGGAGATTTCAGGTCGGAGTTGTGTACCCGTAACATCCTGAGATGCTCTTTCGAGGTTTTGCCATGACCACATGTAATTTGTGCCCTAGGAGATTTCAGGTCGGAGTTGTGTACCCGTAACATCCTGAGATGCTCTTGCTAGGTTTTGTGGTGACCACATGTAATTTGTGACCTGGGAGATCCTTCAGGTTGGAGTTGTGTACCCGTAACATCTTGGGATGCTCTTTCGAGGTTTTGTGGTGGGGTCACATGTAATAGCGCCCTGGGAGATCCTACAGGTTGGAGTTGTGTACCCGTAACATCCTAGGATGCTCTTTCGAGGTTTTGTGATGCACGTAATAAGTCCTGAGGATTCCACAGTATGGCCAGTGATGACGAAGACCTGCAGGTGGTGGGCCTACATCCAGTATGAAAAAGGACTGGCTCTGTAGAACTTCCTATGATGAGTAGATTCAGAGATTGATTGAGATAGCAGCAGCAGTGACGATGATGATGACTCGATGACGATTATCCAGTGACGATGATCCAGAGAAGATGACTTGTGCTAGAAGAACTGTGCTGAGAAATACCTTCCTAGTTAAGAGGGAGTGTTGATGTATATGTAACTTCAGAATGTATTTCACATATATGTATATTGTATTCCTATAGAGATGGTATTATTCCTCTATACGGAAGTGTCGTCATTTATATTATAAGTGTCGTAACTTATACTTGATGGGTTATTAGACCACCTTGTTGGGGTCGGCCCTGTATAAGTCATGTGGGTCGAAGGGTTATTAGACCACCCTATTGGGGGTCGTCCATGTGGGTCAAAGGGTTATTAGACCACCCTATTGGGGGTCGGCCCAGTCAGCATTATATTATGTGGTTAAGTTCGAGCCTACATGAGTTAGGTAAAAAGGCAAGTCAAGTCAAGTATAAATAGAGTGCGGGAGGCACTCTATTTGCTCACTCACTTCTCACACATGCACTCAAGGAGGAGTGGCGCACTTATGGAGGAGGAGGATCTGCTGCTAGGTTATGGATATCTCTCTTGGTTGGTTGTATCATTGCTCTATCTATCTCTGAGGAAGTTATTGGGGTTTTTCACCTTTATGGTTTTCCCCAAGTAAATCTTTGTGTTTCTTGTGTGCTTGCATTATTGTCTCCATGATTGATATGCTGTAGATATGTTGTACATGTTGTTCTCTCAGTTAAGATCCTAGATCAGATTAAAGTAAATTCTGAAAATTTAACACGTGCTATCATGACGCTTTATCGGGGGGAAGTATAATAAATGGATTGTTATCCTTCAGCAATTTGATCTCGATTTTTCTTCGGCAAAGTCGGTGAAATCATTGGTATTTGCTGAGATTTTGTTGGACCTTCCAAGATTTGATGAGGATGTCATTCATGAAGATTTCTTTGTGGATGAGCACTTATTTCTTATCTCATCAGAGGACCCTTGGTATGGGGATGTCATCGTATATCTCCAAACTTTGAAGTTTCCTCTGCACTATTCATGAGATGAGCAACGACATGTGAAAAATCAATCTAAAGATTATACTATTGTTAGTGACACTTTGTATCGCCGAGGAAAGGATTCCATCCTCCGTCGTTGCTTAACTGATGAATAAGCTGACCGGGTGCTTAACGATTTCCATACTGGGGTGTGTGGCGGTCACTTAACCGGGCTTGCTACAACCCAACGTATTATGCGAGCTAATTATTTCTGGCCTTCCATCTTTACGAATTGTGTTAATGCTGTGAAGAGATGTCATCCTTGCTAGGTGTTTTGTCGGAACATACACTCGCATCCAGCGCCCCTTCATCCGGTCATCATCGTCGGTCCCTTCACCAAGTGGGGGGTGGATTTCATTGATTGCAAACCAGCTTCGGCTGGGGGGCATCACCATATCATAGTTGCTGTGGACTATTTTTCCAAATGGGTTGAGGCCATGCATACCGTTAAAGCCGATGGTGCTATAGCATCCCACTTCGTATTCAATCAAATTATAACTCGGTTCGGTATTCCGAAAGAGATTGGAACTGACCATGGCAGTCGCTTTCAAAACAAGATGATGGAGGATTTGTCCCTCAAGCTTGGGTTTCATCAAGAACACTCATCTTCTTATTATCCCCAAGTGAATGGTCATGTGGAAGTAGTTAATAAGCCTTTTGAAGACCATTCTCCAACGTACCATCCAACAAAGCAATACCAATTGGCACATCATGTTATATCCTGTTTGTGGGCATATCGAACCACAGTAAAGACTGCCATCGGGTTCTCACTGTTTCAGCTAGTTCACGACGTGGAGTCACTTTTACCGATTGAATGAGAGATCCCTTCACTTAAACTAGCCATAGAGCTTCTCCCTAATACGATGGGTCTTGAGCAACGTTTAATCCACCTTGAGCAACTTGTCTTAGCAACTTGACAAGCAACGTTTAATCCACCTTGAGCAACTTGAGATGCCGATGTGGCCATATATGCCAACAAACGTCGTGTTAAGGTTCAATATGATAGGTCTGTCCGTCCCCGAAAGTATGTTGAAGGTGACTTGGTCCTCTTATATGACCAAGCTAAAGAACCCCTGGGGGTAGGCAACTTCAACCCCATGTGGCACGGTCCTTACATTGTGAGGCGTGTCCTGGAAAAAGGAGCCTATGACTTAGAAGAATATGAGGGGACTGTCATGAAGGAGCCTAGAAATGGGCTCTACGTCAAGCGGTATTACACTTGAACCTCTGGTTCAGGATGATACTTTTGTATACTATTGTATAGTTTCTTCTGTACATATTTTAGATTTCTTTCGATTTTCAGGTCTGCTGATTAGCTTTCGTTTGATTGACAAATGTCAGCAGAGTTTCCGACATTCTTAAGATTCGCAGATGGTGATATTCGTCATACGCAGTAGCTTGCTTCTACTGCTTGGGTTATTTTCTCACCTGACCGCCTAGTTGTGTCCTCAGGAGGTGCTTTCCTTGGTCCTACATCAAACAATGTGGCTGAGTATAGTGCCATCATTGAGCTACTTCGAGATGCCATTTCCCATGGCATCCAATCTTTAGAAATCTGCCTAGATTCACAACTAGTTGTGTCTCAGCTGAATGGGCAGTACTATGTGCGAGATCCTACACTATTACGGAAATTCCTTAGGGTAAAACTCTTGAAACGATATTTTGTTTCAATTACATACATACATGTTCCGAGAAGTAGTAATCATATATCTGATGCACACGCTAACTATGTATTAGATTGGCATTTGTCACATTCATCATGAAGCACACAAATATAAGCATACATTCATACATTTGTACATACACACATATATTAGAACCGGAGAACCAAAGTTTTATATATATAAATATGTCCAAAAATGGTAGTGTCATACAAAACTGGAGCCCGTAGCCCTAAAAAATATACATATCGATACAAAAATGAGTTATTTACATGTTATGTCTACTTTTAACAATTCATAAATACACTTATGTGTGTGCAATGTACCAATCTAAGATGAAGTTGGCCATAGAGTCGGCAACTGTGTTAACATCCCATGGAATGTGTAAGTACTGAATGGACGCAAAAGGCCTTTCCAAAAGATGAACTTGTCTATAGAGACGGAGTAAGGTGGGATTGCAGATGGCGTAGACTCAGTTAAGATGAGAGACCACTAGTTGAGAATCCACATGGATGGAAGCATGGTCCATACCCAAAGAAATAGAGTTAGTTAGGGTTCCAATGACTACTTGATATTCTGCAACATTGTTGGTCGTGAAACCTAGACACATTCCCCCTTAGCTGATGAGCTCTCCAGTAGGTGAATAGAGTACGCAAGCTGCCGAAGCAAGGTTACGGGTATGTTGGCTGGCGTCGTCCATGAATTTATAGCACATTGCCATCTGCACACGTAGATAGAACATGGTATAAGAAACGAAACAAGATCTAAACACACAACAAATCAAAGCGTCACACCACACAAAAACACTCACACACCATGTACAATATATACAAAAGTACCTATGCGTGAAAGATTCAGGCATAGTACCTCTTCAGGTAGATCCCATTTTGGGGCTCACCCAAAGATATCCCGTCTTAGTCTTCAAGCTCATAAGCTCCCTTCTCTAAGACGTGTTTCACTATGTAAGGTCCATGCCACATGGACTCAAACTTTCCTTCCCCCAACTTATCATGTTTTTTGTCATATGTGAGGACCAAATCCCCCTCGATGTAGGTGTGAGGTTCTACCGACTTGTCATACTACGCTTTGATGCATTTGTTATGAGCCTCGTTGGAAAGAGCGGCATCTTGTCAAGCTTAGCTAGGTAGAGGAAGCATTCTTCCTCGGCAGCAATGTTTGGGAGAAGTTAGATGGTAAGCTTGAGGGATGGAATCTCGCACTCAATAGGAAGGACTGCCTCTAATCCGTACACTAGTTGGAAGGGAGTAAATCCAGTGGCAGTTTTAATGGAGGTTTGATAATCCCAACGTGTGGAAAAGAGCATGTTATGCCAATTGGCCTTGTTCGTACCCACCATACATTGGACCATAGTTTCCAAGACCTTGTTAAGGGCATCGACCTGTCCATTTGACTGTGGGTAGTACAGTTTTGAGTTTTCATGGCGGAAACCCAATCTATCCCTCAACTCATCAATGATATGGTTCATAAAGTGAGAACCATGGTCAGTAACTATCGCTTGAGTAACTCCAAACTGCGCTGTTACATGATTAAACATGAAGAGTGTGGTGGTCTTGTCATTGTTCGTGTATGTAGGCATTGCCTCGGCCCACTTTGTAAAGTAGTCCATAGCTACAATGATGTAACTATGCCCCCCGGCCAAGGAAGGCTTACAATACATGAAATCAATGCTCCATTTAGCAAAGGGGCCAATGGCAATAACCGTGTGTAACTGGGAAGGATGGGTGCGCTTTTTCGTATGAAGATGTTGACATGGAGGACATTTTTTTATGGCCTCGATGTAATCTTTGAAGATAGATAACCAATAATATCCTACGCACAAAATCTTCTAGGTTGTAGCCATCCCAAAGAGATGACTGCCACACACCCCAGTGTGACAGTCATTCAGAACGTGTTCATCCTCGTCATGAAGAATAGAGTTGATACCATGATGGTACAAAGTATCATTGATGATCAGGTAATACTTTGCATGGTGGCGTATGCGACGGTGGTCGTCATGAGACAATTCAAGGCTGAAACATTGGGTTTGAAGATACAATGTGATATATCCATACCACGGCTTAGACATATTGATAAGAAATAATGACTCATCTAGAAAAGAGTCATTCGGCTCAGATTCTACATCAGTGCAGGGGAGGTCATAGATGAGCTCAACAAACACCAAAGACTTTTTCGACTTGGCTTTTTTGAAAAGAAGATCGAATTCTTGTAGTATCACAATCCAGCATGAATACTTGGCCCCACATACTCGACGAGCCAGAACGTGGTACATGGGGTTCGAATCAGTAATGATGGTGGTGGTGCGAAGCAAAATGTAATGTTGAAACTTCTATACGGCTATGACTGCCGCGAGAGCGAGCTTCTCAACATGTGAATAGCGAGTTTCAGCGTCAGAGAGACCTTTACTGGCATAACATATCACATGTTCTTGGGCATTCTGATCTTCCTATACCAAAACCATGGCGATAGTGGTGTCAGAAGTGGCGATATATAAAATGTAATCTCGATAGTAATTCAGCGGTTGGATAACAGGGGAACGCGTAATGGCATGTTTCAAACTATCAAAAGATCGTTGATCTTGGTCATCCCAAATGAACGGGATGTCGTTTTTCATAAATCTCATGTAACCCTCCTTTTTTTGCGTGAAATTACAAACGAAGCATCGTAAATAAGTTTCTCTTCCTTGCAGAATTTGAAGTTCCATAATGTTGGTTGGAGGTGGAAGAGAGACGATGGCTTCCACCTTCGAGGGATGGATCCCATCTTTCGAAATGATAAATCCTAAGAGGCGTCCGAACTCGACACAAAAAATACTCTTGTGAGGATTTAGACGGATATTGTACTACCTACATCTAATGAAAATGGTCGTCAGACGATCTAAGTGGAACTCGCGCTGCTTTGAGTCAACAAGGAGGTCATCCAAGTAGGGTTCCACAAAGTCCTTCACATCATGGAAGGCATACGACATGGCCCACTGGAATGTGGTGCCAGCATTTTTAAGACCAAACAGAAGTTTGCGATACACAAACGTTCCCCAAGGACAGTTGAAAGCAATCTTGTGTTGGTCGGCGGGGTGGCTCTCAATCTGGTTGTATCCGGAAAAGCCATCCATAAATGAAAAAATGACACTTCCAACACAATTGTCGATAATCTGGTCGATGAAAGGAGTCAGGAAGTTGTCCTTAGGAGAAGCTTTGTTGAGATCCCAATAATCGACACAGACATGGATGGTCCCTTTCTTTTTATTAACAGGGACGACATTTGAGACCCACTTTGTCAATTGGACAGGGTAAATGAAGCCAGCCTTCAAGAGTTTCTCAATCTCTGCCTTGATTGATGTAGTCTTCGGAGGGTGTACCGGTTGCAAATTTTGGTGGATGGGTTTGACATCGGGATAGGTTTTAATTTTGTGTAAAACAATGGAGGGTTCTATCCCAGGCATCTCCTCGTAGGTCCAAGCGAACACGTCTCAGAATCGCTTGAATAAGGTCGTGGCGACGATGACTTCTTCAAGGGAACACTTCTGGCCTAGCTGAATGTGTTGCACTACACCAGGAGTAACCGAAATGTCTATCAAAGTGGTAGGCTGAATGTTGGCTAAGTTTCCTTTAGAGTCTGTTCGAAATGCGAGTATCGAGGACTGAGAGCCAGAGTAGACATCCAATGTAAAGATGGTGTGAATGATGTTCTCTACAGTATCCAACAAGGGATGGAAAGATGAATGATGATGGAGGTCTTCCCATGGAGGATCATCTGCACTCATGATTTCCATAATGGACTCATCAGAATGAAAAGTCTATAGCAGATGATCAGATGATGTCCATTGTAGAGAACAAGAGGTGGACGCCATAGCTAAGTGGTCCTCCGACACTGATTGGATAGCCTCGTATGTGAGTTCAGTAGGTGATAGAGGCATGGTGTCTCCAATCAGGTGTGTGGTGGATTCATCAGGTACAAGCCATGGATCAGTGGAGTTAGGGATAGATTAAATCTACGAGGAGATCATGTTCACTATGGAAACATGGTTTGGGGGATACAAAGTAGGAAAGACACCCATAAGGGATGAATCCGTAAGGTGGCCGACCCACACACTCTCATACTTTTGCGAAGATTGTCTAATAGAAGGATTGTTATCGCCCGGGTGAGTAGTGGTGTTAGGTGTGCAGAAATCCAGTTGGTCGACTGTGACAATTCGACCTTGATGGGGGACTTGTACTATGCGGAAGACAGATGATGCGACTGCATTCATGGCATAAAACCAATTATGACCAAGCAAAATGTTATAATCTAATGGGGCAGCAACCACTTCTACGTTAAAGGTTGTGGTCTTTCCCCCCAACTCGACTGGTAAAGCTTGTAACTGTGAAGAACCTGCAATATTAAATTAATGAAAACACATGAGATAGCAGAAATAACAGAACTTATAATCACTTTTATATTGATCGTAGTCCACTTCGAGGGGGCAACCTGCTTTGAGAAAGATCAATACAAATAACTTCACGGTGCCTTCATAGGCCTCAACACACACTTATATACTAAGTCTAGGTGCCAATACTATGGGTTAAAACCATGGGTCAATACAAACTATGGATGAACAATACTATGGGCGACTTACAAAACATATGCCCCAAAAACCAATAACACAACTATGGATCAACAAATACTACGAGATGACTTACAAAGCATATGCATCCAACAACAATATACTAACAAAGTAAATAGAAGGGTTGACATGGGTTCCTAACATTCTTGCTCCCTTAGAAAAAGCTTTGTCCTCAAAGCTTTAGATGTGGAAATTGATGCAGAATTGGACAGAGTGGTTCCCCTGTAGCATCTTCGGGTTGCATTCCGAGCCACTGACGCCTTTTGAGTTTCAAGAGGATTGCTTGGAATGCTGAAGAAGAACTATATCAGCTACATGAAAAGTACACTCTGAACGGTGCTGAGCAACTTGTTGTTTCAGTCGAATTTTTGCCATGACAAGATTGTCCTGCAGAATGAGAAGAATCTGATCATGGTTGCGAAGAACCGAGTCAATTGACTGAACTGGGGAGTTGTTGAGGGTAGATGGAAGAAGAACTGGCGGTGCCTATCCATAGACTGCTTCATATGGTGTCCTTGTAGACGTGGTATTGTACCACTGGATCGCTTCTAGGAAATCCATAGAAATAGTTGTCCAAATTTGTGTAGGGATGGGAAAGGGTTCGAGCAGTCTCGAAAGGAGTGTTGTTTCACCCTTTTTGACCTGGAAAGTATCACAGTCAACCACCATCGGTTGAATTGGCATTTTCAGTCCCTTCCAAAAGAAGTTACATTGTTCCCAGTCATAGTTTTGGAGGAACCAAGAGTGCCCTGTCGATGAAGAAGCATGGAGTTCATTAAAGAGATAGCCCTGTTGAACATATTGCAACCAGTTTGGAACAAGCAAAGAAATAGATGTAAGAGAAACTGGGTCATCAAATGTGTGAGAAGGAGCATCTACCACCATATTTTCCTTACCCTTCTTGTAAGTGATCGCAGAGTCATAACCCATGAGGTGGATAACCCATTTTAGGTGTGCTAGGGAGGAGATCCTTTGTTCCATGAAAATTTTTAGACTCTGGAGATCAGTCTTGATGTAGAAATAATTCCCTAATAGGGATGGCTACCACGTCGGTACTACATGCAAAATAGGCATAATTTCCTGCTGAGATGTAGACATGGCTAAATGCTTACCGAAAAGGTCTCTTGAAGGCAGAAAGCCCACTGGTGCAGCAAAGACACCTACATATCTATCGAAGGAAGTAGTGGAGACCATTGATGGGTGCATTTGAATGGAATGGAGCTGAGCGATGACACCATGAGAATCATTCTTAAGGTTATTTTCCTGGCGATGTGAACTGATGATGCGGAGAGACCCTGGTTGTAAACCTGTAAATTTGTGTTGTGTCCCATTTACTGAAAACTGCATCCAAAGTTCATCAAAATCCCGTAAGATGGGGCCAAGTGTGCATAAACATTGAACACCCAAAACCACATCACATCTGCCTAAGGACAAGGAAAACATGTCAGAGCCCAGGTTATAATCTTCCAGAGAGATATGCACATTGTGACACTTTCTCTTGCAAGGTAAGGTGCCTCCATTGGCAAGCATGACTTAAAAGTTGGAGCAAGGATGGACAAAACAATCAGCCTGTTTGGCGATCCGAGGGTCAATGAAGTTATGAGTACTACCAGAATCAATGAGTATTGTAAGAGGAATCTTCTTGAAATAACCCCTGACCCACATTGTTTGGGGGTGGTGACACTGGATAAAGCATGGAGAGATATATCTAGTTGTTCATATTCAGATGGGGGGTCAATAGGAGGCTCCTGAATGTTGACCTGAGCATCTATTGTATCCGGAGCTTCTTCACCAATTTTAGAGGCAGGTGGAGAATCCATATCCAAGAGATAGAGCTTTTGTTGAACACATCTATGTCCCCGAGTGAATTTCTCATCACAATTATAACAAAGCCCTTTTTCTCTGCATGCATGCATCTCTATTTCAGACAAATGCTTGATAGGAGTTGGTCGAGTTGCTGGCAGAATGGGAGGTCGTTGAGAACCCATATTTTGGAAGGGAACAAAAGTGGGTTTGGAGTGCTGTTGGGCTACAATCTTGTCTTCTGCCAACTTAGCTAACCTAGGACTTCCATCATTGTGTTGGGACAGAACATTTTAACCTCTGACTGGATTTCATCCTTTAGACCATTGATAAAACAACTCCTGTAGAATTCATCAGACAAGCCTTCTGTGTGATTGGCTAGTTTCTCAAATTCGGTCTGATACTCTCTCATAGTTTCACTTTGACAAATTTTAGTGAGTGCTCCGGTGAAGTCATCAAAAGCACTAGGACCAAATCATCATGAGCCTTGATGTACCAACGGTACCATTGAAGGGATTCCTGTTCCAAATGAAAGGATGCAAGTGGAACTTTTTGGACATCAAAAGTATTATGCAGACTGAAATACTGTTCTGCATGATATACCCATCCAGTCAGATCAGTCACCATTGAAGTGAGGAAATTCAAGCTTCGGACTGCGGAAATTGCTAGAAGAAGAGAACCCAGTGGCTGTAGAATATTCTTGTTGTCGGTTATTGTTCATGGCTGAATGCTGAAGATGGAGGATGAGAAATTTTTCATCCAGATATTGGAGTTTAGTTTGGATGGCTGCAAGTGCTTCCTCCATGGTTTTTTCTCTTGTGCAGGTGACAACCATAACCAAGATATTTTTTTTTTTTTTGGGAATGGATAGAAAAACACAAACAAAAGCTTATTTAGTAAAGGGAAATTTGGATTTGGGAAAAACTCGGAGGGGTAATTCGGGTTTGACTTAGGTTTTGGACACTTTCTGATGGACAAGGAAGCAAAAAATGGGGATTTTACAAGTGGGGTGAAAGAATGAGAAAATTTGGCAAAGAGGGACAAAGAAGCAGAATTAAGAAAGGAACTCGATGGAAACATTTGAAGGCAATTGGGTGAAATCCGAAGAAGTTATGGCAAACCCTAAAATAGACAAATGTGGGATTTCAGGCTTTGGTAAGTGGAATTTGTGATAGGGTCCTTAGGAATGAAATATGCAGAATGGGATTGTAGGGGTGTCAGTGAAGTTTCAGGGAAAACAGAGTTAAAACAAGGGAGATATGGCCAAAAAACAAAATTTTATACTCAACGGTGTGGAAGGGATCTGAAATTTTATACAATTTTTTTTTTTAGGAATGGATTTGCAATGACGTGGAAGGGATCTAAAGCAGATAGATCTGTAAATCCGCGGAAGTGATAAAAAATAGAGGGATCTAAAATGGCACCGACTAGATCGAAAACGGCTGGATCTGGAACAACTTTCAGAATGGATCTGAAATGACGCGGCAATAGTTCAGCTAAAAATAGATATGGACCCCAGGTATGTGCGGCTTACTAATACTTTAGGGGTTTCACTCAGCCACCAATGTTGTTTGACGGCTTTTGTATTGGGGCAGTACCCCTCACCCCACGGCTCAAGTAAAACTGATAACCGCTTTGCCACAAACGACAACTCTTGGTTTACCTCACGGGTGGGAACTAGTCAATCAGGTAGGGGTTGTTTCCCTTTTCGTTGGAAGGTCCTCTTAATGGAACAGCTACTTTGGGGTTCTTGTGGTACTCCTCATAATGAGTTTTAGGGCTTATGCCCAAGTACTTCCCACAGTTAAGCGGATAGGGATTATTCCAAGATCCGAAGCTGCAACAGATGCGAAAAAAAAATTTGGTAGAAATTTCACCCAGCGAGCCCAAGAAAGTGCTCTGATACCAGATGTAAAGAACCTGCAATATTAAATTAATGAAAACACACGAGATAGCAGAAATAACAGAACTCATAATTAATTTTATATTGATCGCAGGCCACTTTGAGGGGGCAACTTCCTTTGAGCAAGCTCAATACAAATAACTTCACGGTGCCTTCATAGGCCTCAACACACACTTATATACTAAGTCTAGGCCCCAATAGTATGTGTCAAAACCATGGGCCAATACAAACTATGGATGAACAATACTATGGGTGACTTACAAAGCATATGCGCCAAACAACAATAACACAACTATGGATCAACAAATACTACGGGACAACTTACAAAGCATATGCGTCCAACAACAATATACTAACAAAGTAAATAGAAGGGTTGACATGGGTTGCTAACAGTAACATCCCATGCGGTTGAGATCCACGTCCATCGAAGGATCTCAAAGTGGTAGGAGAACGGTTCAACTCAGGAGAACCAATGGATCTCCAACATGCAATTGACATGACTGACGTAGAGGCTCCTTCATCCAAAATAGTACGATGGATTATCTTCCTAGCAATGTTTGTAGCAAATTGAAATGCCAATTGATGGGAGAGCCTCGGTTTGAAGTATTCTAGCTGGAACATGATGGTATTTGATGAATCCAGGTCAACTGCAATGATGGCAGCGAGGAGAGTCTTGCGCTGATTCAGACAATTTTTCAAGACCTCGAGCATCGACATAGCACAAAGAGCTTGTTCTAGGTACTCTACAATGTTGTAGTTTTGAGCAACTCGATCATAAGGATTGAAAACCAATTTTATAATCGTGCTCTTGGGTGGACGCAACACTAACTCAAACGAGGGCTTCTCAATGGTGAGAGGAGCAACAGATATGGTGATGTCGGGCATCAAAGTGGAATCTTTTTCAGTATTACTTCCAACGGGTTCCTTGGCCGAAATGGAGTCATACGAATGAGAACGGGTGTTCAAGTTGATAGTTTCACTACCCATCATGAGAACATGTGTGGTGGTGGATGCTTCTCCTTCGGAAGAAGAAGTGTGAGTGATTGACTGCTGATTTTCAACAGGGAAGGGATTGTTGAGAACTGCGGGTGTGGGTTTTCCCTTAAGAAAATTTTGAACTTCATCTCTATGGGGGCACTCTTTAGAAAAGTGATCATCACCACACAATAGGAAAGGATACTTCAACTTCCTTTTATGTTTGGTATCATCAAGGGTGCTCTTTTGTTCCTACTAGGTGGAAGAGTTCTTAGGTTTCCCTTTGTTCTTCTTCTTACCGCCAGAATTTTGAGGTGAAACTGATGAAACAGAATTCACTTCTTCGATGACAGCAGGAGTGGATGATTTGGTGGTGCCATGACCAGCCTGTGTTGGTGATGGGGAAGAACCCTACGGGTTCAACGAACCAACGGTTTGAGAGGAAGGTTGGTGTGAAGGGATCCAATGATGCCATCGGCTTGGGGTCCTTTGGGTGGTTTCGCAGGGTCGTAAGTGTTGTGAGGCACGTCAGGAAGAATATCAAATAACGTGCCAGATTGAGCATAGACTAAGTCTAGCAAATGGGCATGAGCGATGGCTTGTTCCTCAGTGACAGCGCCACCCATGGAAACATCCCGTGCAATGGTAGGAATGAGAGACTTCGTAAACCAATCTACTAGGAGTTGATCTGGAATAAGAGCCTTAATGAGACATCGTCTCCTCCACCACTCATGTATATGATCTAAGATATGAGTAGCAGTATTCTGACAAAGTGAGGTTAAAAGCTCTGTACCAATTTTATACCATATAGGCATCTGGAAATGAGTCAAATAGTTCATAGCAAGAGAACCAAAATCAAGAAAAGAATGAGGTGGTAGTTCAATATACCACTTGGCAGTCGAACCAGTGAGATTTCATTGGAATAACCGAAGATGGATCGAGTCGTCCATCAAGGAGTTGGATGACCATAAGTGGTATGTCATCACATGGTTTTTAGGATCCTCACCTAGCTTTCCATCAAATTTTGGGATATCTGATGGAAGTTTCACCGGAATGGGTGGCCAATTAGTTTCATGATAGATGGGGTCATTGGTGAGGAGAGATAGGTCAGGTAGGTCCAAAGTGGCCAAAAAGGGTAGCTGCGGGTTAGGCTGCGAGTACTGATAGTACAGATAAGGCATGTAAGAACCAACGGGACCTGGTATCAATTGACCATAGGGTGTTCTAGGAGGAAACTGGCCATAGGGGTACAGGCTGCCCAGACCAAATGTAGGTCTGCCGCCATAGTAAGGTGGTCCATTACCATAATAAGGTGGCCCATTATCATAAGGTGGGGGCCCACCTCCGCCAGCGAGAGGGGGTGGGCCGCCTTCAAATGGTGGGGGTCCGCCACCACTGCCAGGGTAGGATGGACCTCCACTGCCTCCGTCGGGAGGAGGTGGTGGTCCATTACAACCACTCGAATAGGACGGGCCTCCACCACCTCTGCTGGGAGGGGGTGGTGGGCCACCGCCACTGCTGGAAGGGTAAGAGCCTCCTCCACCACTTCCACCATAGTAGGGTGGTGGGCCACCGCCACCACCACCGATATGAGAAGGTCCTCCACCACCGGCGGGGTGGGATGGTCGTCCACCACCAACACTGTTAGGAGGGGGTGGTGGTCCTCCACTGCCCCCACTAGGGGGGGTGGGCCATGATGACCGAAATGAGGTGGTCCTCCGCCAGAAGGTAGAGGTTTGCCTCCTCCAGAGTTATGTGGAATCCCACCACCTCCAATAGGAGGTGGGGGTGGACCAAATGGGGGTGGAGGGACTTGAGGGACTATAAGTGGGGGTCCATGTTGTAAAATATTTTGCTGTCCCCATAGAGTGTAAGGATTGTCGGCGTAAGGGACCCCTTAGAGTATGTTTCTGGGATTAAGTTGACCCAGCACAGGGTTAGGATGACCTGGATACGCTTGACTAGATGGAGGTTGAATTATGTTGGGTGGTCCTTCAGCATGGGATAGTCTCGTAGTGGAAGGTCTGGGAGGTAACGAATTGCCAACGGAAAACCCGATGGGAACTCCTGCTGCAGTATTATGGTTAAGAAATGGGGGTTGTCCCCCATCAACAACTTGCTGACCACTAAGTAAAGGTCGACCCAATGCTGGTTAGTGATCATTCACCATAGGATTAATGTTACTTGTAAAGAAGGTAGGGGATAAAGAGTATCCTCCCCTCAAAGTTTGAGGTGGGGAAGGAGCATGTAACGTAACTGTGGTGACAACAGTGTGTTGGACTGTTGTTGTTCAATAGGTTGGTTCATTAGAGGCACTGAACTAGTCTCCTGTTTAGGGGACATATGTGCAGGATTGGATGGTTGGCCAGCTTCAGTCGTGGTCACATGTTGCATGGATGATTCCAGAGACTCAAAATATAAAGAGCGACCTGGGATTGGTCAGTCGTCGATCCTTAGTTGAAAGTTTCGACTTCTAAACTCCTCACCCATAGCACGTAAACGATCCAATTGTTCACGATAAGGTGCTAAGTAGTCGTTGGGACTAGTCCCACTGGGTTGGGGTGCAATGGAAAAATGGGCCACTGGGTGGCTTCTACAAGATGTCCAATAAGATGTTGAAGGACCAGTAGCTGCTGTGGGGTCATCTTGGGGTTGATTTATCCATTCCAATGATCCAGGCTCTCTTGGAGAAACTAGAGGTAAGTCTTGCGAAGTGGGGATTTGTGCTTCTTCACCCTGCGGGGGGTGAGAAGCAGGTGAATCTGGAGGAGCATGAAGAAACAAAAGTCCTCCAACATTCAAAGTGGGTTTTTCCACTTCATGTCACACAACCCTGGCTTTTGGATCCATTCTTACCCTCGAAATTACCTTCTACTTCAGGGGATATTCAGGTGCCAAATTCTAAATCCTGCGAGACTTTCTTCAAGGAAAGTCAGCTAGAGTGACTGAAACAAAAAGTTTCTCCTAAGGTAAGATACACAAAAGAAAAGAAAACCCAAAAAACACTACACAAACTAAGGCCACAAGCAAACTTATGTTATAAGAGTGGATTCAAAGGTTTGTAACCTCACAGGATTGTCAAGGCTTTGCAAATCGCTATATACTGTAGGGTCCAACAATAAAATGTGACAAGGAGGATTGGGACCATACCCTTGCCTGAATACCCGATTACCTGGATGGTACATGCATAGTAATATCCCCGAGTGCTTTTCTCGGTGTATTGCTCCACCAAGACAGCCAAAAGGTTAACTCAGTTGGTTTCAAGAATCCTAAGGGTGTCTCCCGATATACGCAAGGTACGTGAGAGCTCAAATCCATAGTGGTGTTGTCTAATGCACAATCGTTCATCAAGATACCTTCTGATATACTACCAAGTACGTGAAACACCTTTCGATATACGCCAAGTACGTGTGGTAATTGGTGGGTATGTGAAAGAGCTCGATATACCTATAAGTACGTGGAAGACTAGAATACCTCCGGGATACAGTGTTGGAAAATAACGACAGTGCCACACTTAACGATGCAGGAACACGTCTCTAACTTACACATAAGTTACTCAAAATTTTACTGTTGGGCCTAGCCCAACTGGGGCATTTTTTAGCAGGAATAACTTTGAGAATTACGGAGCTGAGCGCAGTTCAGTTGGAACAATTTTGGGATAATTTTTGGTATGCTATGAAGTTGCACACAGCACATTGTCGAAAGAGTTGTGAAGTCAGTGCTGCGAGGAGAATAGTACTGCGATGTGTTCGGTCAATGGAAGATCCAGCTAAGCCGAGTGTTGGATGGAATACAACACATATTCTTGTTAGGTCATCAGAGATCTATTTTTTTGGGAATGATACTCGATAACTACCAAGCAGTGGGTAGGTGCAGATCGAGAGGAAGGTGACTGGTTGTACACACAGAGAACTACTACTTGAACCAGTCATCTAAAGGCCATGAAAGAAGGAACAACTCGAAAGGAGCAACCTATTGGCATGCACATGACAGTTTTGTAAACCTAAGGGTTTCTACCTTCTAAATGTAAAGACAAAACCTACAGGTCTTGATCTATTAATAAGGAATGATTTTGTATGGGAAGGGTTACTCTTCATTTTAGTTAGTCATTATTGAATATTATCAGATTCTATAAGCTTGAATCTATTGTAAAGGCTCTACAGCTGAGTGCACATACGAAGAACTATTGTACCCTTCCCTAAAGGAAATATAAAAATAGTTCTTGTGGACATATTCTCCATCCGGGGGGTGAACCATGTTAAACATCGTGTTATGTGATTGCTTTGTGTGTTTGCCATTGTTTGATTGCTTAATATGAATGCTTGATGTTACAGTTATCCGATATTTGTTGCTTTTATCTGTATTTGTCGCGGAATAGATGGGAACAAGATGTTAAGTAGTTCATATATGGATGAATGTTAATACTCAGTATCTATAAGTCTTTGAATGTATGGATCTGTTAAATAATTATAGAGCTAATTGTTGAAGTTGAAGTGCTGCATCGGGGCACACAAAATTATATAATTCATTCCATTACATATGTTTGAATCGCTCTAAGTGTTGATGAATGATTAAGACTGCTAAGTAAGATTGGTTAGTTTGATCAAGTCTTGAAGTGAACGCGCAGTTTGGTTGACGCGCCAATCCATTATAAGTGCTGTGAGATAAGCTATTGATAGCTTATCATCATATTTCCAAGTCTAAGAATCCATAACGAGAGATCTACAGGAAGCATATCTACCCTTTGCGCTGACCTGTTACTATAGCCCATTAGTACCACGTAGTCATAATCGATGCGAAGTACAAGACCTCACGCAGTCTTTTGTCCACAGCATGGAATTCTTGCCACGCTGTGCATCAGTCAGTTTAGGCACTCGCATCTCCAAGTTGTGGAAACCTGATTCCGCAACCACCCCCTTAGCTTCACCTCAGGTGAGACCTCAGGTTGCTCGTAGTCTATTTCCAAAAGGGTCGGTGAATAGGGGTTTTGTTGGTATCT
Source organism: Larix kaempferi (assembly GCA_027924585.1). Lineage (NCBI taxonomy): Eukaryota > Viridiplantae > Streptophyta > Pinopsida > Pinales > Pinaceae > Larix > Larix kaempferi. The sequence continues at coordinate 41,211,683 of BSBM01000456.1, forward strand.
TGCACCGCAAAGTACCTGGTTCTACATTGGAAAACCTGTAGATCAGTAAGTATGCCAACAAATGGTTCTGTTGCCATGCTAAGACTCAGTGAAGCGATAGTGTGTTTTGAAAAAGTAATGTGCGAAGAAGAATACGAGTTCCCATTAGGGTCAGACAATTGGCATCCAGAAAAGAAAGATATTTGGGTTTGGTGTGATAAGATCGAAAGAGATTTTGCAAAGAAAAAAACAAACACCCCCGTCTATCTGACGTAGAGTGGTTGAACAAATACTTGTGGAGGGACATCCATAAGATTTTCTGGGCTTCGTTTCCAAATGAGCTGCACGAGTGGATATCGCGCCTCACGGAAAGAAATAATTGTTCTCAAGGAGGAGTACCTACAGAGTGCACTCCAGAGCTTACTAAAAAACTTAAAGCAATGGACAGCCCACTGCTGCGAGTAGTCGACTTCTGGGTTGATAGCATACAGGACGGATTTGTGACCGAGTTTGCTGTAGACACGCTAAAATCTTACAGCCAAACTGAAGCATACTTTTTCAAAGGATTTAGAGGTAAGTTCCTGAAAAATCTCAATCTATACATTAAAATGCTTTTAGCTGAGAAATGTCTTTTAAGAATGCATCAATAATTCTGAAACTGTCATGGTAGAAAATACATACATTGATTCTGACAAAGAAAACCATACTTTGAGAAGTGGAAAGAGATATAATCTTACTAACAAAAAGAATCCCAGAGGATCTAGAAACTGCATAGATATCGAAATTCCATGTGATCTTAATAATCAGAACACACAATTTTCAGCCACAATCCAGCATATTACACCTCAGAATCTAGAATCCCAAAACCAACTTGCTGCGAGCATCGGGAAGCCCATCCCATAGATCATCAATACTAGTAGCGCCGTAGGAGCAAGTGCTCAGACCACTTCGACTCAGACCATTCCACATAATACTATCCCTAGCACGACTCAGCAGCCTACATCTACTTTTGTCGCAGGAACCCGTCCCAAAACCATACACAATCCAGAACGAGGATGGCTGATAACGGTATAAAGATGTCGATATTCAAAGGAATGGGTCTAGAAGACCCTGATCAGCATTGGTTTCTATGTGAAGTTGTATGGAGTGTAAAGCAAGTTCGGGATGACGCTGTGAAGAGAGCACAAATCATCACTACTTTTAGAGATAGAGCATTACATTGGTTTATGAAGTATTCTCAAGCACAACTGAGAACTCTAGCAAACATCAAAGCCACGGTGTTAGCATAATTCATGAAGCCGAAATCAGAATCACAGTGCATAACAGAGTTGAAAGAAATCAAACAGAAACATACTGAATCGGTCTGGGAATTCGGTAAAAAATTTAAAACATTAATGGACCAAGTGAGCTTTGTTATAGCTTCACAACAACACCAAGAGTGGTTCATTGCTCCATTGTTGCCCCATATTTGTTGGGCCTGGCCCAGATGGGTCATTTTTTAACAGGAAAATTTTTGAGAACTACAGAGCTAAGCGAAATTAACTTTGAACAATTTTGGGATAAGTTCTGGTATGTTGCGAAGTTGCGCGCAACACAGTGTTGAAGGAGCTGCGAGGAATACAGCATCGCGATGTGCCACGTCGACGAAGATCCAACTAAGTAGAGCATGGATGGATGAAAGTATTTATTTTGGTTAGGTCATAGAAAACCTATTTTTGGCAAAGATCATCGATAACTACCAAGCAGTGCGTAGGTGTAGATAGGAGGTAGGTGACTGATCACAACAAATAGAAGGCTACGACTACTGGAGATAGTAATCTAAGGAGGAGGAAGAGGAGCTCGGTAGAAACAACCTATTGGCGCGCATATAACAGAAGATCCGCTACAAAATATCAATAGTCCGGTTTTGGGAAAACTGCGACAATTTTGTAAACCTAAGGTTTCTACCTTCAAGATGTAAAAGACATGACTTATGGGTCTTGATCTATAAATAAGGCAATTTTGTAAAGGAAAAGGGGCTAACTCTCATTTTTGTTGATATTATTGAATATTGTGAGATCTGTTAGATTAAAGAATTGTAAAGGCTCTGCAGCTGAGTGCACAGAGACCTAATTCTGAGAGAGAGAGAGAAGTGCGTCTGCAGCTGAGCGCGCAGACAAAAGAAATGTTGTACCCTTTCCTAAATAATAAACAACAATTCTTGTAGACGTATCTTCCCATCCGAGGGATGAACTACATTAAACCACTGTGTTATGTGATTTTTGTGCATGATTATCATTAATTTGTTATTTAAATTACTTACAGTGCATGCATAAGGTTACTGTTATCTTATATGTGTTTATTTTTATCTATATTCACCATGGAAGCGATGGAATAAGATGTTAATAGTTCATGTATGGATGAATGTTAGCAAGAAAGCACCTATAAGTCTCGAATGAATGGGTCGATGACATAACCACATAGTTAATTGTTAAGGATTGAATCACGGTATCAAAGCACATAGCACTACATATCTCACTTATCTGCATAAATCATGATGTTTATCAATCTAAGTAATGATGAATACTTAAGGATTATTGAATAAGATTGAGTAAAAGTGATCAAGTCTCATAATCCCCACTGCGCTGCCTATGGATGTGTTGAGGGTGCAAATATCCTTGTTCTTGAAGATTATCGGCGCAAAGTAGAATACTTCATGCAGTCACTAAACGCAGTTGCGCAGCCTGTCACCGCACTATGCATTAATCAGTTGAATCACTCACATCACAAGGTTGTGGAAACCTGCTTCTGTAACTACCCCCTCAACTTTTCCTCAGGTGAGACCTCAGGTTGCTTGCAATCTATTTCCGAAAGGGCTAGTGAATAGGGGTTTTGTTGGTATCTTGTACCGCGAAGAACCTGGGTCTACATTGGAAAACCTCTAGAGTAGTGCTGCAACCAACAAATGGTTCTGTTTCCACGCTAAGACCAGTGATGCGATAGTGTATTCAGAAAAGTAATGTCCAACAGTTGGCATCCAGAAAAGAAAGAGGTTTGGGCTTGGTGCGATAAGATTGAAACAGACTTCACAAAGAAAGAAAACAAACATCTGCATCTATCTAACGTACAGTGGTTGAATAGATACTTGTGGAGAGACATCCACAAAATTTTTTGGGCTTCATTTCCAAACGAGCTACATGAGTGGATATCGCGCCTAGCAGAAATAAATAATTGTTCCCAAGGCAGAGTAACTACAGAGTGGAGTCCGAAGCTTACTAAACATCTCAAAGCGATCGACAGCCCACTATCGCGAGCATTTGACTTCTACGTTGATAGCATACTAGAAGGTTTTGTGATCGAGTTTGTTGTAGATACTCTGAAATCATACAGCCAAGCTGAAGCATACTTTTTTGAAGGATTCATAGGAATGTTCATGAAAAACCTCAGCCTATAGATTAAAATGCTTTTAGCTGAGAAAGGTGTTTTAAGAATGTAGCAATAATTCTAAATATGTCATGGTAGAGAATACACACATTGATTCTGACGAATAAAACCATACTTTGAGAAGTGGAAAGAGATATAATCTTACTAACAAAAATAATCCTAGATAATCTAGAAACCATATAGATACTGAAATTCCATGTGACCTCAATGGTAAGAACACTCAGTTATCAACCACAATCCAACGTATTACACCTCATAATCAATCATTCCAGAATCCACTCACTGCGACTGTTGCGCAGCCCATCCCATAGATTAGTCATACTAGTAACATCGCAGGACCAAGTGCCAACAACACTACAACTCAGCCGATTCCATAGAATATTGTCCCTAGCACAATCCAGTAGCCTGTGTCTACTATTGTCACAGGGAATCAGTCACAAAACAATGCACAATCCAAAAGGAGAATGGCAGATAACGATATAAAACTGTCGATATTCAAAGGAATGGGTCAGGAAGACCCTGATCAGCACTGGTTTCTATGCGAAGCCATGTAGAGTGTTAAGCAAGTGATAGATGATGCTATAAAGAGAGCGCAGCTCATAACTACTTTTAGAGACAGAGCGCTGCACTGGTTTATGAAGTATTCTCAAGCACAACCAAGAACCTTAGCAGACATCAAGACTGTGATTGCAGCAAAGTTTAAAAATCCCAAATCAGAATCATAGTGCATAACAAAGTTGAAAGAAATCAAGCAGAAACCTACTGAATCGGTATGGGAATTCGACCAAAAATTCAAAACATTGTTGGACCAAGTGAGTTTTTTTATAGCTCCGCAACAACATCAAGAATGGTTCACTGCTGCGTTGTTGCTCCATATCAGACAACCACTGATGCAACATAAGGTTGTATCTAAAGCTGAGGCCTTAGAGATCGCAATGAAATTGGAAGCCTCACCAATTAGAGAAAGTAGTTCTGGGATGATACAGATCCAGAACCAATTGGCTACCTTGACATTAGAATTACAAGGTATGAAGAATGGAAAAGAGAAGAGACATGAGCAACAACATGAAGTTTGGTGCGCAGGATGCAAAGGATAGGGCCACACTAGAGAACACTGCCCCTTATTTCAATAATATCTTAAAAGTGGTGCACCAAACCCAATAAATATGAATAAGAACCAGGCACCATGGTGTGAAATTTGTAGAACCAGAGGACACTGGCCTGAGGATTGTTACCTCATACAGAAATATGTCAAAACATCTAAAAACTTATACTGTAATTTCTATAAATCAGTTGGACATGATGATTCCAACTGTCGCGCTTATGAATTAATGACTGAAAGAAAGTGAGATATGGAAGCAATGCGAGGTGCTGGAATGTACTGCGTCTTAGAGGAAAATCATCCAAAGCAAGAGAACACCCATTATGATCAAGGAGGATATAGAGTGTAACGTCCCCTTCTCCATAGAACAACAGGGAAGGAAACATTAACAACATACCGGGCTTATGGCATATTTAGCCACAATAATTTTTGCACATAAATAACTAACATTTAAAACTTCTATATGCAGATTCGATTCAATATAAACACAGCGGAATTAAACAATACATCTGCACACAGTTTCATCATGCATTCAACATATAAACAACAGTCATTAATTAAAATGCTTGCAGGGCATAGAATTAACATCAAGAATACTTATCTCGAATTATAATGGCCCAAACGACTGGCTACGTGAGAGCAACGTTCCACCCAACCATAGATCTCTATCCAGCCTGTATTCTTTCAGCTAAGAGATCACCCCCGAGCTGGGCTGTGTATCCACTAAGGAGGAACTAGATGGCTCCCTCACAGTCAGGATTTCACTCAGACAACCATGCTAAGCCAACACACAGTTGGGTTTTTCAAGCATGCAATGGGAAATGGAGAGGGATGCTAGTCCACTAAGCTCAATCCCAGAGCTAGTACACATCAAGCTAGACTCCAACGATCCTAGCCTCCATTCGAACATCCACACTTGGATTTCTCACAGCTTTGTTCAGCAATTGCCCCAAATCCGTCACTGATTTTCTGGGCAGTTAAAACTGGGTTTTCCCATGGCTTTTGGGGTAGCTATTGCTCCCAAATTCGCCCCAAGGTTCCTACCAATGGATCCCCCATTGGATTCCTCTGTCCAATACCAAATCGGGACGTTTTTGGCTTCCCAAAACGTGGGTTTCCTTCAAGTCGCGATTTCTGGTTTTCTCCTTGCTGGGAGCTCGTTTCTTTTGGTTGGGCAAAGATGTCCCATACTTCCACAATGGAATGGGGATAAGGATGGAGCAACCCCCAAGATGTAGAGTGACTTGTGGGACAAGTCAAAAGAGTCCATACCTTCCCATACGAATTTCAGGGCTGCCCATACTCCATCAAAGTCATGGGCTGAAATCTCAACCACTTCCTTACAATTGGCATTAATGTCACCTAAGGAAGTCAATGGGTTCACATAATGACAAATGGCAACCTATGGGTCACTCCCATAGCCCCCTCACCACTCCCTAGTGGATACACGTGGCCCCTTCTCATTCGTTGCCTCCGTAGCCAGCTTTGGACATTTTATATTGCCTGATGTTTATTTACATCCTATTACAATTTCCATGGCTTAAGAGCACATGGTATCAAAATATCAAATACTTGCCCTTTAAATAAAATTCGGCTTTCACTAGCGGGGCCTTGGCCTTGAGCTCCACGCTAGGAAAACATACATCACATGTACACTTATTTACATTAAAGGCTAAAATATCCTAAGGGTCGAATTGGGGGTATTACATTCCCCTCCCCCTTAGAACAACACCGTCCTCGGTGTTCCAAGACTTAGGCATACATATACAATTTACATATATCCAAAACTTCAAAACTTTGCAGATCTGCCCTGCATTCTATCCTTTACTTTGAACTTTCAGGACCAAGTCCTTTGATTTTCACGAGCTGCTCCTACTGATTCGGATCTTCCAGCTCATCCACAAGTCTGAAAACTTTATGGCTACTACCTTCTTGAGGTTCTCTTGTTGGGAAGTTACGGAGGCAATGATCCCCTCCACACTTCCAACACTTCACTGGTTGCTTCATATTTGCATGCTCAATTTCCTTTGAGTCTTTCCACCTGGAGCGTTTCTTAGCCGGGCGATTGGATGAATGCTTCTTCATTGATCCACTTTTCTCTCCTTTGCTGATTGCTTTCACAATGCTTTTTACCTCTTTCTGCAAACGAAGAGTGTCCTGCAAGACCTTGTGGTTCATCTCGTTCTGCTGCTTTTGCATCTTGAGCATCTCTCCAATATTTTCTTGGGTCTTGGCAATTGTTTGAAGAAGACCTCCAACCAATTCTAATAGCCCTTGGTCTGTTGCCATGGTCAATGGAAACAACTGACCACACTTTGCTCACTAGAAACACTTTCCTGCACCGGCTGCAACCAATCGATTCAATTTCCACCTGTGAAATTCATCATTACAACTCTCGTTAGGCCAAGCATAACCCGAACATTTAAAAATCAGTCAATGGTTTTTCCCCAGTTGACATGGACAGTCCATGTTTTACTCATGAGACTTCCACACTTTTCATGCTTGCCCAACATACACATGAATTCCTTCATGTTCATCCATTCACAGGAAATTCATTAATTAGCATTCACAATTCACTTTAATCAAATAAACACACTATTAATTTCAGTCATGCATGCATTCAGCAATTTTCTAATTTTATAAATGCATCAATAAAAAGGAAAGAGAGGGAGCGGTAAGAGTTTCTCCTCTTAGTCTTGTTCCATTCTGGAACCCACACCACCACTGTGGTTTTCATGCTCCTATCCTCTTTCACTTCATGTGAATGCTTGACCTGCCCTTCTCGGATATGACACGTAGTGTCTATGGTCTATTCCAGATCTTTCAACCATGGAGTTCCTCCACTTGGTTGGTCAAACTCCTAGCTGCTAGGACTCACACAGTTCCACTAGCCCCATCTTTCATTACTGCTCATGCTGAGCTCTTTAGGGTGGTTACATGTCCACAGGCATCCTTAAGATGCTTCCATAGTCATTGCTTCCAACAATACCTACACTCAAACATTGAATTAATTCGCATGTTTAGTTTATTTTCATAGGAAATCATAACCAAATCATATACATATGTATATTCATAAGCAAGAAATTACAAGATAACCAAATACTTATCTGCACTAGATGTCTTCACTTTGTTCCATAGGGTCCTTCTTTGCTTTACAAGCCTTGGAATCGCCTATGGATTTGGGTGTTTGGCCAGCGCGCAGGCTGCCCCTCAACATCTAACAGTCTCGTATGTTTGTCCAGTACGCAGGCTGCTCCTCAACATCAAATAACCTTGTATGTTTGGCCAGCACGCAGGCTGCTCCAAATCATCAACCATCTCGCATGTTTGGCCAGCACGCAGGCTGCTCCAAATCATCAACCATCTCGCATGTTTGGCCAGCACGCAGGCTGCTCCAAATTATCAACAATCTCGCATGTTTGGCCAGCATGCAGGCTGCTCCAAATCATCAACAATCTCGCATGTTTGGCCAGCACGCAGGCTGCTCCAAATCATCAATAATCTCGCTCGACCAGCCACTTTCTGGATTTACCAAGCAACTTTTAGTTCTTTCAGGGTCCTTGCTTCCTGTATTGACCAAGGTTTCCAACAAAGAAACAATAATGCATCAGCTCACTGTTACAAGCTTTATGCTTGAAACCATCATTATTTCAAATAAGAAATGAATGAAAATGAATACTTATCTGTACTGTGCAGTTCCTCTCTGGTCCACAGGGTCCTGCTTTTACTTTATAGCCTTGGGATCCTCCTGCGGACTAAGATGTTTGGCCAGCACGCAGGCTGTTCCAAATCATCAAATAATTAATGCCCTACCAGTACACCTTCACGCCGACTGGGTTTACCAAGCATTTGGTGGTGCCCAACCAGTCCCATACCTGGTTGGCCCTCTCCATTGCCGAGCCAGCACATACGTCTGGGTCATCGACCAATGGAAGGTAACTGCGCCACCGACCATTACAGGTCAAGGCTCCACTACTCTGCCGTAGGCTTGCATCAGCCATTCACGGTATCACAATCCCTCAATGCGCATAACAATTCTTCACCCACACGAGGGTGGCACTTCTTCTCTTATGTAAGCCGGCGGTTCCATTTAGGAATTCTTTAGGTGACTTTCTTAACTGCAGGCTATCATGGCCTCATGATACCCACTCACCCTGCGCAAGGGTTACCACTGCTCATACAGTCTTCTTGAGTACTATTTTCTTCACTTTTCTCTTTAATGTGCATCACTGAGTTTCATATGTATAATCTGTCAACACAAAATGGATAGCGAGCTCATTAGTATCGCTGCCCTAGAATTGTAAACATATTTCATAACATTCACTATCCAACCTTGAAACACCAGGAATGCGTCCATTCCCTTGAGGCGTAGTCAATGTTGGCATCCCTAACATAACTCAGCACCAGAAAGGCGTGCACTCCTCACTGATGTGAACTATGAAGGTCCTAATCATACTTCAAGCAGTCTTTCATGATGGAAATAAAATCAAAACATGCTCTGCATATTAACTCTAATAATTAGATATATATATATCATTCAGGGTTTATGGAAAACTTATCCATTTTGCCGATGATATTTCTCTTCTTTAATGAGGAATGGAGGCTCCTTCTCTGAGTTGACAGTCCCTCGGTTGGCCATCCCAATTCCTTTTGATGTTACATATCCTTCATATGTCTTACTAACATAACCTTTACCATCTCACTCATATTGTTTACCAATCATGCAGTGCAGATGAAACATTAATAATGTCTTATGGCATTCCACCTGGAACCCATTTTCAAATCATGGAATCCCTTCCCATGAAGTTTGGCTTCTGCAGGACCTCTCCCATGGTCTTCCTGCAATGTGTCTTCCTGGCACACTTATTAAACAGCCAAACAGTCAACAACATTTAGCAATACAATTTCAAATCCGATTGCTCCATAACCAATCCATGGCACTAATAATTAAATTCAGTATGCATTTGCAACTCTGTCTACTACAGAAATTGGTTTTCTTATCCATGAGGCTATCCTCATATTGTTTGGCTCTTGTAAGTGACACCACTCTACCCGTTATGGTCTTATGCCTGCTGCCATACATGAGCATCCACTTACAGCATGTCCTCCTGACACATTTTCATATAAGCCAAACAGTCATTAGCAATTATTAGTAAAATTTCAAATCCGAAACATTTACAAATCTGATATTTACAACTGTTCTTACTAACAGAACTTAGAGCTCTCAACCATGAGAACCTTCTCATAACCTTTGGCTTCTACGTGTGGTAGATCCCGGTCTCTACTATGGACTTATCCTCATTGCCATATGTAAGACCTTCCTACCGGAAACTGAAACTCCAATCAGCCAACACGTTGTGAGTATCTACGCACATAATCATTCATTGCCATTATAGTCACTGAAGTGATCTCAGAATTATAACACTCGATAATTCAAACACCTTCAGCTGTTACATTTGAAATGCAATGAAATATATATATACACTTCTATATATGTGTCATTATCATAATAGAATTTTCAAGACATAGTCACACTATCCATGCAGCTTAACTTAAATCGTAAATACTCATTATTTCACAGTCATATCATTCATACAACTTTGTCCTTCCACAAGGTATTCTAGCAGTTCATTGGTCATGATTGGGCTCTTCATGCACTTACTATTTTGCATTCACAACAACTCATGAAATGATCCTAGAATTATCATTAATTCGTCATTTCATTCATTATTTATTTTTCAATAACATATGCATCATCCCTATGCATTCATACAATGCATCACAAGATTTATAAAATCTCTTAATGCACATCTACTCAATGCTACCTTGCATTGTTTCATGAGTACTATGCATTCAAGCATATTATGATCCAGACATGACTATCTCATATAACTTGCACTATCATAATCAGGACCACCAGTCTTTACTTGGTTTGGTTATTAAGCACATAACCAACATACACATGACATGATATAAATTCATATGAATGCATTGAGATTTCTAAGTAGTCATAGGGTGTAAGGATCATTTCCTTCACTTACCCACACCTCACCAAGCTTGGTAGGTTAACAGTCCCAATCAGTATTCAATATCACATGCAAACTATCTCAACATAGCTCAAACATAGTTGAAGGGATCTTACCAAATCCTCTTTCAACATTCATGCAATTTGGCACCAATAATCATTACCTACATGGCTACCATTAACATCGCCTGATGTTACCTGATCAGTTGGCCTCTTACCAAAGCTGCTCAGTCCTTTTGCCAACTTTATGATCATAGATTTGTTGGCTTCATGCAACAACATCCTCAGCACATTTAGCCATGCTCTTTGTTATCTTTGATTCTACACCCAATACCAACATCAATAATGATTATCAGCCACAATATTCTCCATTAGTGATTTATTGCATATCCAGACTTCATTATTCTACCAATATGAAATATCCCATTTATGCACAAGCATTTCCATATGCACTATGCAATGTTTGTTAAGGTGCCATTTAGTGCATATACATCTATGTAATCCCTTACATTTTTAACATTTTATGCCATATGACAATTTCATAATTATAAGTATGATAACAAACTGAGGTTTAAAGAATTCTTCCCTTTTCGATCCCTCCTCGTATCATGGAATTTCTCTTCCATATCATGCAATTGTAGAAATTGCCCACATTGACAACAAAATTTGTTTGTCAAAACAGCCGCTGGCACTCTTCTGCACTAAATAACTATGATATCTGTAGACCTCATTCAAACTCTGGTCATGCATCATTGTTCCCTGCTGGACAAGCTTTCCAATGCCTATCTTCATGCTCCATTCCGACATCAGGTGCGGAAACTGCATCCCTTCAAAAATGACAACTTTCACTCCAGTTCTGCACATTTTACACAGTTGCATTTTGGTCCCGAATGCCACCTTCAGCCACCTGTGGAAGAAAATCTACGAGGAATCACAAAAACTTTTCTATCGGGCGGATTTAGTCCATATAACAAGGAACATTCAGCAATTCACGGATCTCAATTCCGATGCACCGTTCATGTTCTATGAATTTCTGGGTTTTGCTACTTCTCATTTTTCACATTTTTCCAAAATTCCAAATTTTGGGCCAAAAACGGCTATCTCCCAAACGGTGCATTTCTGGAAAATCTTCGTCTAACGGAAGTTGTCCGTCTTAATGAGAATATGAAATGTCTAGTTCAGTAAAATTTCTGATTCCCACATCTAGGGTCACTTTTACTGCCCACAAGCTTTTCAAAATCCCGAAAAAGTGGCCCGGAACAGTGCTTTTTGGCCTTCTTGCTCACCCTGACTCCACATCCTTTGGAGTTGGGTTCCAAGATTCGGAACTTAACATTGTGCCTGCTTCATGACTGCCTCGTATCAATTTCAGCTTAAACCGGCCTTTTGTCAAGCCTCGGGACTCTGTCCTTCAAAAGTCACTATTCCCCTTTTTCTGTCAAATTGGAGTGTCATGGGCTCGGGGTCTTCACTGGTTCTTTCATGGCCCTCGTCAATGGCCTCCGAGCCCCACAGGAATCATCGCATTCTGAGTCCGGATGCTCCTGCTATCAAAAAATCAAGTTTTAGCCACATTTTTTTTTTTTTTTTTTTTTTTTTTTTTTTTTTTTTTCTTCGTCCGGGCGCGCGGGCCGGTTCTCCGAACGCTTCCGCAATGCGGAGCAGTTCGTCGAACGCTTCCGCAATTTCGGAACCGTTTGCGGAATCCTTCCGCAGTTTCGGAAGACTTTCCCGAACTCTTCCGCAGTTTCGGAACCGTTCGCGGAATCCTTCCGCAGTTTCGGAAGACTTTCCCGAACTCTTCCGCAGTTTCGGAACCGTTCGCGGAATCCTTCCGCAGTTTCGGAAGACTTTCCCGAACTCTTCCGCAGTTTCGGAACCGTTCGCGGAATCCTTCCGCAGTTTCGGAAGACTTTCCCGAACTCCTTCCGAAACAAACTTTAAACAAAATTTTCGAAAACACTTAGAAAATTTTTCTTCTTTTTCGGAGCATTTCGCCAAATTTTTCCGCGTTGCGGGACAACTCGCGGAATCCTTCCGCAAATTTCGGAAGAGAATTCCTTCCGAAAATTTCGGAAGGGAATTCCTTCCGCAAATTTCGGGGCGACTTCCCGAATTCTTCCGCGTTGCGGAAAAACTCGCGGAATGCTTCCGCAGTTTCGGAGCAATTCGCCGAATGCTTCCGCAACTGCGGAAGTCATTCGGGAATTCTTTCCGAAACAGACTTAAACGGATTTTCAAAAACACTTAGGAAATTTTAACAAACAGAGATCATTATTTTTGCAACAACACAGTATTCCAAGAAACGAAAATTGCACTTCTTTAAGCATAAAACAACAATCAAAACAGCATAAGATGGCATAGGTTGCCCATGTTCCTTTCTCTATTTCATAGAATGCACTCAATGCAATCAAATGCAAGCAATTTGCAAAAATCCCCAACAGTGATGCGATCTTAAGGTTTCTCTAATGCATTTTTGTTTCAAATACAAAATGCATGTACACACACAATGACTTAAATTTCTGTGAAGGGCCCAATAGTCGTAGGGTTGAACCTAGAGCTCTGATACCACTTTGTAACGTCCCCTTCTCCATAGAACAACAGGGAAGGAAACATTAACAACATACCGGGCTTATGGCATATTTAGCCACAATAATTTTTGCACATAAATAACTAACATTTAAAACTTCTATATGCAGATTCGATTCAATATAAACACAGCGGAATTAAACAATACATCTGCACACAGTTTCATCATGCATTCAACATATAAACAACAGTCATTAATTAAAATGCTTGCAGGGCATAGAATTAACATCAAGAATACTTATCTCGAATTATAATGGCCCAAACGACTGGCTATGTGAGAGCAACGTTCCACCCAACCATAGATCTCTATCCAGCCTGTATTCTTTCAGCTGAGAGATCACCCCCGAGCTGGGCTGTGTATCCACTAAGGAGGAACTAGATGGCTCCCTCACAGTCAGGATTTCACTCAGACAACCATGCTAATCCAACACACAGTTGGGTTTTTCAAGCATGCAATGGGAAATGGAGAGGGATGCTAGTCCACTAAGCTCAATCCTAGAGCTAGTACACATCAAGCTAGACTCCAACGATCCCAGCCTCCATTCGAACATCCACACTTGGATTTCTCACAGCTTTGTTCAGCAATTGCCCCAAATCCGTCACTGATTTTCTGGGCAGTTAAAACTGGGTTTTCCCATGGCTTTTGGGGTAGCTATTGCTCCCAAATTCGCCCCAAGGTTCCTACCAATGGATCCCCCATTGGATTCCTCTGTCCAATACCAAATCGGGACGTTTTTGGCTTCCCAAAACGTGGGTTTCCTTCAAGTCGCGATTTCTGGTTTTCTCCTTGCTGGGAGCTCGTTTCTTTTGGTTGGGCAAAGATGTCCCATACTTCCACAATGGAATGGGGATAAGGATGGAGCAACCCCCAAGATGTAGAGTGACTTGTGGGACAAGTCAAAAGAGTCCATACCTTCCCATACGAATTTCAGGGCTGCCCATACTCCATCAAAGTCATGGGCTGAAATCTCAACCACTTCCTTACAATTGGCATTAATGTCACCTAAGGAAGTCAATGGGTTCACATAATGACAAATGGCAACCTATGGGTCACTCCCATAGCCCCCTCACCACTCCCTAGTGGATACACGTGGCCCCTTCTCATTCGTTGCCTCCGTAGCCAGCTTTGGACATTTTATATTGCCTGATGTTTATTTACATCCTATTACAATTTCCATGGCTTAAGAGCACATGGTATCAAAATATCAAATACTTGCCCTTTAAATAAAATTCGGCTTTCACTAGCGGGGCCTTGGCCTTGAGCTCCACGCTAGGAAAACATACATCACATGTACACTTATTTACATTAAAGGCTAAAATATCCTAAGGGTCGAATTGGGGGTATTACATAGAGGCCGCGGTGGTGGATATCGTGAGAGAGGAAGAAATACTGGCCAAAATCAAGGAAGAGGACGAGGCCAGGTCATATGCTTTAACTGTGGTCAGCCAGGTCATGTATCAAGAGAATGTACTAATCCATGCAACACATGCAATTACTGTAAATCATTTGATCATGTGATTGAATATTTCCCTGTGCTTGAGGTATAAATGCAGAAGAGGAGAAGAACAAAAACACCGAACCCTAACATCCAGTTGATCGCATCAGAGAACAGACCTACAGGTAAGAGCATCAATGAAGTAATGCAGAGTGGCACTGATACAGGAAAAGACAACAGCATAGAAGCCTCGACTTCTGGAACAACTGATCCTAAGAAGAACCCTGGAGAAACAGTAGGAATTAGAAAATCTCCTGGAAAAGCACCTCCATTGAACTTACAGAAAAATAAGGAAATATTTAAAGAAATGCGGGACATGTTTAAACAACCACCACCTACTTCACAAAGGATCTCATTGCGAAGTGGAGTGCCGCAAATAGAAGATATGCCACTGGCATATGATCAGATGTGCACTGCACCAGATACATCTATTTTTGTTGCGCAGTTTCTACAAAGCTGCATCAGGTTATTAAAAAATAAAGACACTCTTATGGAATTTGAAAAACTAATAAATCAATATGAATCATGCAGTAAGAAAGGAATAGCACATGGTGCAGTACATAACATTAGAAGTCCCAAAAGAACCGACAGGGAAATGTAGTTCACCGCACAGATAAGATATTACGAGATGGACGAGATCATTCTTGATCTCGGATCTGAAGTAAATGTCTTAACCAAGCAGACATGGCAAGCGATGGGAAAACCAAAGTTATAGTGGTCACCTATACAGTTAAGAACGACTAAGCAAGGCATAGTTATACCGCTTGGAAGGTTAACCAATACCATTGTCGACATTGATGGAGTGTGAAGTTATGCAGACTTTGAAGTAATTGAAATTGTAGATGATAGAAATCCTTATCCATCACTGTTGGGCATCGATTGGGAAATGACGAACTCCACCATCATTAATCCGAAAACAATGAAAATGATATTTGAAGGCAATGACATAAGAGTTGTCGCACCATTGGATCCTTCACAGGGGGAGCGATATCTTGAACCTATTCAAGAAGAGTACACAGCTCAAGACCTTTACTGTATCTATAAAAAGGCAACAAATGCTATGGATTATACTCATCCTACTGCGGATGGAATGATCAACTAGCGTTGCAATACTTCTTGCATATCAGACTCTGACGCAGGAATAGAAAACTGGCAACATAAAATGCATCAACTATCTGCTAGAAGATGCGCGACAATTACAAAGTCACTCTGCTAGATTGGAAAACAAGTAAGTCCAATCCCCACATATGATGGTACAACTAATGTCTATTCATTTATCAAAGAATATATTGTAGTAGTTGCAGATGAACATAGCATCTCAGGATTAGAGATGGCACTCCGCAAGACACCTGTTAGATGGTGGACCACAAATAAAAAGACATTGACAACTTGGGACAAGTGCAGAATCAAACTACAGATCAGATTCACTGATAAGGTAACACAGATACAGAGGATCATATTGGAGCATGTTCAAAAGCATGGGAAGAAAGACCACAAATAGAATGGGTACATCTCTTTGTGCATGCGTTGGAGGAGACTATTCCAAATAAATGGTACCTAGAGGAGGAACTGTGCAAAGGAACAATGGATTGGTCTGTCCTTACTGTGAGTTTCCAAAAGGAATTTAGCTTTGAAGATGACCATCCAACTATCCAAGATGCTCTGCAGCTTATCAAGGAAAATATATTTACACCAGATTCCATGGAGGGAAGCATAACATCAGAAGAATTTTTTGAAGCAAACAATGTACTTGTGAGTCTACAACTAGATTGGACAAAACAAGTAGAGCAAGTCATGGGTTGCTATAACTTAGCTGAAAAAGATGAACATAAGGAAGACAGTGATGAGGAGGACCCGCGCAATATAAAGATCCCTGAATCTGAAGGAATGCGCAAAGTAGAAGGACCTCCATTAGAGATTCTTGATATGAGTGGACTGGTCAAAACAAAGAAAGTGAACATCAGTACTAGTGAAGAGCCAAAGTTGGCAGCAATAGGAGACTACTGGGATGATGATACAATTGCGGAGATCGCAGCTATATTATAGGAATATCAGGAATTATTCCCAATGAAGTTCACAGAGATGAAAGGTATTCTAGGAGACTTAGGCGTGATGAGAATTCCTCTTAAACCTGGAGAGAAACCTATTTAACAAAGACCATATAGATTGAAACCGTGCTACAAAGAATGAGTTAAGGCGGAACTCGACAAAATCCTAAATGCAGGAATCATTGAGCCAATTGAAGAATTTGAATGGATAAGCCTGATGGTCATCCAAGATAAGAAAACAAAGGGTGAGATTAGGATCTATGTTGATCTCAGAAAGTTGAATGATGCCTCTATGCATGATCCATTTCCTACACCTTTTACCGATGAAGTACTTGATAATGTTGGAGGGAATGAAGCATACTCTTTTACTAATGGATTTTCTGGACACCATCAGATAAGAATTGATCTAGCCGATAGGCACAAAACCACTTTTGCAACAGAATGGGGGTCGTTCTTGTATACAGTGATGCCTTTTGGTTTGAAGAATGCACCAGCCATATTTTCAAGAGTGGTGATCACAACATTTAAAGAATTCATCCACAAGTTTTTAGAAGTTTACTTTGATGATTGGACCATTTTTGGGTTACTGAAGAACCATGCTGCGAACCTCAGAATGATTCTAGAAAAATGTAGATAGCATTAGATTTCATTGAATTTAAAGAAATGTATTTTCTGTGTTCCTTATGGGATTTTGCTGGGACATATCGTATGTAAGCAAGGATTGATGGTTGATCCTGCGAAGATCGCATTTATTGTAAAATTTCCTACACCAAATTCAGTTAAAAAATTGCGCACTACACTAGGGAATACCAGATACTACAGGAAATTCATAAAGGGGTATGCACAGATAACCGCAACAATGGGGAAGCTTTTAAAAAAGGATGCACCATTCAATTGGAATGAGGACTGTGAGAAAGAATTCAACACATTGAAAGAAAAAATGGTCACTGCACCAATCCTAGTTTTTCCAGACTGGGAAAAGCCATTTCATGTACACGTTGATGCTTCATGTATAGCATTGGGTATTGTTCTTGCACAGCTAGAAGAAGGAGGAATTGATCATCCCATTGCATTTTTGAGCAGAAAGATGTCATCTGCTGAGAAGAACTATACCACTACTAAAAGAGAAGGACTTGCAATGGTATATGCACTATAGAAGTTCAGACACTATTTGCTTGGTGCACACTTCTTAATGTTTACTAACCATTATACATTAAAATACCTGGTCAATAAGCCAGCGTTAATGGCGCGAATATGCATATGGCTCTTACTCTTCGAAGAGTATGACTTTGAAATAATAGTCAAACCAGGCATATTAAATTTAGGCCCTGATCATCTATCAAGGATCGAGTCAGGAGAGCAACCTACAAATCTTGAAGACAATCTTCCTGATGCGCAATTGTTTGCTATACATCTTGTCGATGATTACTATCAGGATATCATTAACTTTCTAACTAGCGGTTTCGCACCTACTGAATTCACTACGCAGCAAAAGAAGCAGCTGGTAGAGTTGCAGACTTCACCATTATCACAGGACAACTCTACAAGTTAGGAACTGATGAAGTGTTGTGAAGATGTGTATTAGAACATGAGAAGCAATTTATATTAGCTGATGCACATTCAGGAGTCGCCGGAGGTCATTATGTAGGAAGGGCTACTGCGCAGAAGATATTGCGTGCAGATCTATGGTGGCCCACAATTCATAAAGACTCCAAAGAATATTGCCAGAACTGTGGTGTCTATCAGAGGAGAGGGAAACCTTCAAGAATAGATGAAATGTCATTAAACCCTCAACTGACCTTGCAGGCATTCAAGAAATGGGAAATTGATTTCGTGGGACCTATTAACCCACCGGGAAAAAGAACTAGCGTGAGATACATTATTATAGCAACTAATTACCTCACCAGATGGGCAAAAGAAAAACCAGTCAAAGACTGTATCGCAGCTACAGCTGCGCAATTTATTTTTGAGAACATCCTTACATGGTTTGGATGTCCAAAAATTTTGATGAGTGATCAAGGCACCCATTTTCTAAACGGAACTATTGAAGCTTTGACTGAAGAGTTTTACATCCATCATCAACACAATACGCCTTATCACCCACAAGTGAATCGCACTGTTGAAGCATTTAATAAAGTACTTGAGAATGCGTTAACAAAGATATACAATGTAAACCGCGATGACTGGGACTTGCGCATTCCATCTGTATTATGGGCGTATAGAACGACATGCAAGAAATTAACTGGACATGCACGTTTCAGATTGGCTTATAGACAAGAAGCAATAATGCTAATGGAGTACATTATACCCAGCTTGAGAATAGCTGCATTTACAGGGATGGCAGATCGCATAGCACTAGAAGAAAGGTTGTTACACTTGGTTGGGTTGGAAGAAGAGCACTTCATCACGGTATTCCACCAGCAAGTGCAGAAAGAACGAGAAAAAGCATGGCACTATCACCACATAAAAAATAAGTCTTTTCGGTTAGCTACTTTAGCTAGTGAGACACTACCCATTTTGATAAATGGAAGTAGACTAAAGCTTTACCACGATATTCCTACTCTGCAGCATCCGGTATGACCGAAAAGAAGGAAACATTTCTAGGTGCCAAATATGGTCAGAAGTGGTCACTAGAAACTGTGGAAAAGTTTGTACATAAACTTATAAAGATAGATCTATACAGCGCATCGCTTTGAAAAAAAAAAAAAACAAGAAACAATGCATTGTTGTGACATTCAAAAAGAAGCAACTAGAAAGAAAAGATATTATATACCGCGAAATCACTGCGTAGAACCAAAAATTTCCTACCGTGCAGTTCGACGCATGGCTCCAGAAAATAGCCGTTAAAGTGTCAGTTGGGAATATAGTTGTTATACAGTAGTTTCCTACTAACCGCTCGGGCATTTAAAGCACATATAGCCATTCTGAGCACAATTTTGAAAGACAAGATAGAAGAAGCAATCGGATTTGTCCAATAGATACCACCATTAAATGCTTATCTAGCTGTTCAAGGGTGCGGAGGAGGGTTCGCCACACCTATAAATAACACTGCATATCGTCTCACGGGTGTATTAAACACTTAGAATTTTTTGAAAATACTTATGTCCGAGCTAGTTTTTGTAAGCCATCTACAACCGTTGAAAGTGTTTGCATGTCTAAGAGATTTTCATTTGAAGAAGAGTTCACGGTTGAAGAGACTGTGAAGCTATTCCAACATGGAGTAATTGACGAATTAATGAGAACCCCAAACAAGAAAATCGTTACAGAATCAGAAAAAAAATCCAAGAAGATCACCAAGACACGACCCTTCAATGCAAGACAAAGGGAAAAATCCAGTAGCGCCGAGATCAAAACTACCGAAGATAAGTTCGGTAGGGCCAAATAAGCCCATTGTCGATAAAGAGATACCTTTAACTATGAATCCAGACTATATCTCACCGCATGCAGTGGATGTGCTGCCCATTAGACTGCTAAAGAGTCCAAAGTATGAGATACCACTCTCACCAATATCAAAGCATGTTGAGGTGGACAAAAATTTGTTAAGAAAGATTCTAGAATGCAAATGGGAGGACTACGATCTGCTAGCAATGAAAAAGGAGAAGCCAACCGAACCAAAGTTCCCACAGTTCTGGCTCGACAAATACATGTGCTGGAAGAAGAATGCAAAGGGCGACCTCCCCTTGGTTGCCGATAGCTGGTTGTCCGGAGTAGCCAAGTCGGGGCTACTCAACCTACTAAGACTCCCACATTTTGACAGATCACCAAAGTTCAACGCGGTGGTGCGAACTCTTATGGCTCTCATCCACCAGCAATATTTATGGCTAGACCAAAATATCGACCTGACAATTGATTTAATCCACCGTATAACTAGATTAAGCAAAAGGGGAGAGGATCCAAGGAAGTTCTTCCAGGGAAAGACAAAGGATAAATAGGTAGCAGCATTGATGAAGAAAACACAATTTGTGATCAAAGGGAAGCGAGGCTTCCAAATGGATGACATAAAGGATGAGGCAATAAGGTTTGTTAGGCAGCTGTTAGTGGGAAAAATCTTAAGAAAGTGTAGACCGTTAGAAGTAAACGCAGGCGCAGTACTACTTGGCTCTACTGCTGTCGAACGACAAGAATTCAATTGGTGCCAATTTCTATTAAATGAGTTCCTTGAAGAACTGAATGATACGTAAATCAATGGTGGAAACTTCCACTTCACTTGGCTCATCATATTGATCGGATTCCTGGGGTGGAGGGAGCCAAAGCATTATGTTGGAGTGGTCACAAACACTTCAGACTCCAGAGGTGCTTGATTTTAGAATCTATGGGAAAATTTGAATCCCGAAAGACAGCACGAGACAATGCTGGTCTTTTACATATATTACGACCAGTTGTGTGGGGCCATCATGCTTACACCTCGCATACCAAAGCAAGTAACAAGCAAATATATCTACATTATAAATTTTTATGCTACGATGAAATGCATCTCCATTTCATCCAAAGCGCAGAAAAAGAATGTTGATTGGTACCCAGTAAATTACCATATGTATGAGAAAGATATTGAGAATATCATGAAGGAATGGCCAGCTAAATTTCGAGTTGAGGTCTGTTATACCTCTATATTCCACAGTGTCGCATCTTCACCACAAACAGAGTTGATGACACTTCCCCTGCTGTTTGAACCACTCAGAAGATGAATGAACCTTGAAGGTAAATCTACCCTGACAAGTTCTGACCCAGCTGAGACTTTATTTACCTACACTACCACGCCTTGCTCATTTATATGCGCGCGGTACTCCACACTACTGCGCTATGATTTTTCCACAGAACGCGGTAGTACCGCATTGTGCTCAGACCACAGGGCGCGGTACTCTTTTATTAGCCTTTTTCCCATGGCTTGTGGGATTTTGGATTTTCGAAGATAATGAAAGATTGGGGTCCCTGATTCGATCTCAACTCATTCTCTGTGTTTAGAAACCCTGATCCACTTATCTCTCCCTAGATCCACCCATCTCTCTTGTTGGTTAACCCTACCATACACTATAAAAGAGAGGCATTTCATGTGGAATGGAGAGGACTCTTGAAGTACCAAACTTATGATCTTGCAGCATTGTGGAGATAGCTAGAGGAGAAGGCACTTGGAGCTGGAGGATTGGCTTGGACATCAAGCAACCTATGTAAGCATTCTTCAAGTTGTAATAAGATAACTTGTCTTGTCTTTCCCATTTCATGTGTATAGTGCAAGTCTTTAACATGAAATGTATCTAATCTGGATTTGAATCTAACCTTTACATTCAAGGTATTTGGAAGTTTGTATGTTTGTTCTTTGGTTGATCTTAACAGGTTCTACATCGAAGCTTTGGATCAAGAGCTAGAAGCGAGACAAACGTCAGTTTGAAAGGTGTGTCTTATCTCTCATCATTTCTGAATACATTTAATCTTGTTGTAAAAGTTAGTTCAAGGATTTCAAGGTAGCATTTGTTTTGACTTGTTTCTTGCTTTAGAGTTAGTTTAAAGTTTGCTTTAAAGTTAAGAGAGTTTTGACTTATCTGTAGGGAAAAATTCTACATAACAAGAATGGCGACTCCACTGGGTTTTGTTTAAGTTTGATTGATTCAATTCACTGTCATCCATCTGTTGATTGTGATTTGTTTTATTGCACTTCAGACCAGTTTGAATCTTGGTCCTTTTTGACCTTTATTCACCTCTCCTCACTGTATTTTTCTCCTTGTCTGATCACTGAGTCCCCTAGGTTAGCAACAACCCTGAAAACTTCATTTTCTCTTCTCAAGTTGCGCTTTTTCCTTACCTTGCCACAGTACCGCGCCCTTAGAACTGCTTCTAGCGCGGTAGTAGCACGTTCTCCGCATTGGTATCAGAGCGGTACTCTCACTGTGCCGCGCTCCAGTCAGACCCTGACCCACGGTAGTGTCTGCAAATTTTTAAATTTTTTATACTTGCTTGGTTTTCTGAGTCTCTCTCTGCCTTAGCTAGTCTTTGTTGTTGCTTGTTAGCATCCTGGTCATTTTACAGTCTGTGTGATTTGATTATTTTCCTGTTGTTAGCTTGATTTATTTGAATGAGTGGCATTTTTGACACATTGGGTCATTTTTCCAGTTTGATTGCATTGGCTTGATTTTTTCACCACAACCAACTCAACACCACTGTTCTCTGTTACTGAATCCTGTAGCTTTTACAGTCACATTATTTTTATCATTTTCAGTAATTAAAATATTATCATTTGAGAGCAATTTTGTTGTTTGAATTGAAAAAGTCTAGTAGCATTATTTTGCATTAGGAAATGAACCATTGATTTTGCCACAAAAATTCTCATAGTTGAAGCATTGTAGATTGTAGTATCAGTGCATTAAAAGGAGTGTTTATTTCATTTTGGCTTTGTTTACAAAAAGAAAAGAAAATTCTTTTACCTTGGTTTTTGATTGCTTGTGAAAAATTTCATGCATATTTGATCGAAGAAACTCTATCTTTCCCTTAGCTAGATTTCATTGAAGACAAAGGCTTATTTTCGATTCATTCTCATTTGCATGGTTTGAGTCGTCATAACACCATCAAGTTTCACGTCCACTACCTGATTGAGTAAGACAACCACTAAAATTCATCTCCCTAATTAAACCAACTTTAACCTCACTTGAGGAAATCAAAAGAATTTGGTAGTTAGGTAGGACACCGGGGATAGGCATCAAAATAATTCCCCCTTATCATTTTTATCTGAGACATAGTCGTTGTCTTTAGGGAACTAAAATCCTCTAGTATTTATTGACACGGTCATAGCTAGTTTGTGGAGGGGCCTCCCGACTGTTTTTAACTTTTAGGGGTTAAACGGCTGCGAGATTGAGAACTAGACGAACTCTGTGGAATACCGCACTCCAATTAGCCCTAAGGCAACATCGGTCACTGTCTTCTTCGGAAGGCTGAAGTGCCCAAAACCTTTTCCGACGTGTCATGAATGAGGTAGCTTAGTATCTATTCTACTAGGGATATTTTACCGAGGATCCCTTTCGGTAGAGGGATATCCTTCTTATATCGGTCTCTCATGTTGTATTGTTCGACTTGGATTTCATCACCTTGCGAAGGATACAACTTGTTGAGGTCTCCAGCTCTTAGTTAGGAGTCTGCTTGGTATCTCATCTTCATAGAGGGTCATTTTTTCTTTGTAGGGACTGCTTGTTGGCATTCTGGCCATTTTTTGCATCAGCTCACTTATTGAGACAACAGTCTCAATATAGATTTTAGAGCTTACTTTTTTTGGCCTACGAGCCTTGCTTTTTCTAGCTCCTCTTCTGCACACTCGACTGCGTTAGAGTTTTTGAGTTATTTGTTTACAACACTGCCCCCGATTTTCATTTTCCTGTCATCATGTCAGAAAAACCACAAAGATCACGAAGAATACAGGGCCAAAGCCCTCCACCACCACCTCCGCCATGGAATTCTGGTCTGCCTGCATCACGCATTCCTGCTCCTCCTGGCCGCGGTGCTGGTCGAGGCAACATTCCACCGCCGATACGTACAACATATTCAGTTCCGCCTGTAACTACCACACACAGCACAGTCTCAGAATCTATTGCAGCTTCTGCAACCACTAGCATATTTGAGACTTCCACTGTCACTTCACCCACTGTCATTCCAGATTTTCCTATCACAGTGGACACAGTTACAGCAGCTGAACCTAGCACAACCCAGAGTACTAGACCAGAGGTCATCCTTCTACCGGATGTCAACACTTCCCGTCCATCAAACACTTTTCATGATGACACAGATGGATCTGTTGGTACCACCGAAGGGTCCGGCCAGGACATACCCAGCTTGATTTCAGTCCCAGGCAGATACGTTGAAATCGTTGAAGATACTCGACTCCCTGACACACCTTTTGAACCTGATTATGGCTTCATTACTTCCCAGGCGGAACTTCCTCCTGTTGTTACTACGTCACCCAGTGTTCATCCTCAGGAGACAAGTTCTTCTAGCAACGTACCTCGTACTATAGATCTACCCAACCTCCCACCGGGACATGAAATCATGGCTTCCATCCAGTCTAGTATGGTTAGTCTAGCGAACTCTCCGTTAGCATTGGCACAGTTTAGACGCAGCACAGAGCAAATGCTTTCGACAGCGTCTAGATATCCCCCCGTTTCTTGTCCTTCTAACTATAGGGTTCCCAATGTCCCGTCTAGCACAGAGTTTCGTCACTCCTTTGCAGACGGCCCAGGACCTTCGGACTTTACTATACCTCGATGGTCCTCCTATCATTGAACACGTTATGGATGACGCCGATACCCCTGGGCTAAATTCCCCACATTTGCTGCCATCACCCATTTTTGGTGCACATTCTATGAGGGATAACCCAGTTTTTTCTCCGTCCTCACCTGTCAGATACGGACGAACTCCTCCGCAAATCAGTACTTTTGGCGCCGTTGGCCAATCCACACTATCATATTTGGTTAGCAATAGAAGAACACCTAGTAATACTGCTGGATCTTCCATTTCGACCGGAGGATCACCTTCAGCCACCATTTACACTATTTCAGGAGGTGCACAACCGACTGCAATGGCCCCTAACTCCAACATACAAACCCTCCCTGGTGGGCCATCAACCCAACCAGCTGGGGGGAAACCTTTTGTTGGGAACCCCATTGTTGGTCAACAACTTCCTCCCATAGGGTCATCAACCCAACCAGTTGGAGGACAACCTTTTGTTGGGAACCCTGTTCCTACTTAACAGCCTCCTCTCATAGGGCCATCCAACCCATCCACTGGCGGACAACCTATTGGATCTATCCAACAACTATCCCAACCAGCAACATCTGCTCAGTACGGTATGTACACCACACCTGGCAACGGGCAACCTTATCCCGGTATTCCAACCGGACCTCATTCTCAAACCCCCCCGTCAGGCATGCTTCCTTCTTGGGATCCTCAAATCCCACAGAGTGGGGGGTACTCACTTTTTGGAAACTAGAACCAAGCTGGGGGGCAATCTCAGATTTCCCTGAACTTGAATTCTAGTTTCCCTTACCCTTCAGCTGCTACAACTCCATGGAACCCATCACTTCAATTCCCACTCTCTCCTCAAGAAGGAACGAGCCTTCCATGGACACCACCATCGCAGCCACCCCCCAACCCTGCTATGGGAAACCCTCCACTTACACAGTATAGCGGTAACATCCCTGGAACACAACAATTCCAAGGAACTTTTCCCCAACAAGGAACAGCAACCATTCCTGGGTATCAACAACCCTAGGGTACCATACCCACTCAGCAGAACGCTTACCAACCGGTTCCCTACAATCAACCGGTTAACCAGATGGCTTACTATCCACAGAACTTCCAGTAGTATCCCACGGGAAACACATATGGGTATAACACGCAGCAGTATGCTATGCAGGGCCCTCCAGGGATCTCTGCACCACATGGTTATTACTCATACCCGCAAACCAACCGTCAACTTCCCTTTTTGGCCACACTTGACCTTCCTGATTTGTCGAGGCTTATCAACGATCCTATATGGCATGAACCTCACTGGCCACCCATTCCAGCCAAACTACCATCAGACATTCCCAAGTTCGATGCTAAGCCCGGGGAAGACCCCAAGAACCACATGATAACCTTCCATCTTTGGTGTTCATCTAAATCCTTGATGGATGATTCCATCTGACTTCGGCTCTTCCAACGTACACTCACCGGAACGGCAGCAAAATGGTACATCGAGCTGCCACAACACTCTTTTCGTGATTTCAACACTTTGGCTATGCATTTTCTGACTCACTTCCAGCTCCCCATCTGGTATGAGACTGGATCAGAACTGTTAACTTCACTACGTCAAACCACTTCTACACACATTTCGGATCACATCCATGAGTGGCGATGACGCCTAGGGTAATAAAGGCACCTATTCCGGATCAGCTACTTGCTGATTGGTTTACAAAATCCTTTTTGCCTCCAATAGCCAGAGATATCACTATGCGCGGACCGGTTACAGAAGAACAAGCCATCTTGGCAGCCCAGTACATGGATTTGGTATACACTCAATCCAGTACTTTACATGAACTTCTTCCACATGCCTCCCGCATTCACACTGATCCAAAGAAGCCTACCACTGAACCCCCCATTGATGGTATTGTCGGTTCAGTCAAGACCCAGCCTGCTACCAATTCAATGTGACAACAAGCTTCTGCTTCCCCCGCTTTTACCCAGGCTGTTTCAAAAACAACTATTTCTCCTGCTGTTTCCTCCGAGGTGAACGCAGTTCAATCTACGTCACAACCATCCGGGGGAAAGAAGAAAAACAATCGTGGTAAACCCAAGAAAAACCAGCAGGAGAACCCCAAGCCACAACCCACCCAGAATGACCAGAAACCATGTCGGAAAGCTAAGTTTCCCTGCTTGATTTGTCAATATGATCATTATACGCATGACTGTCCCTACAAGGACGAGGTCAACAAGTTCGTTAAAGGATCCTCTTGCTCGGCAGTGTTAACTGACCCTTTACCCCAACAGCAACAGCAAATGGTTTCCCAAGAATCCCCACAAGGGGGCAACCCGACCAATCCCAACCGCGGAGAGACGTCCACAAACTGCAAAATCCTGATGACTAGTAATGAAGAGGTTCATATCACCACTCATTCAAAGACGTATGACAACCCTCCAAGTTCAAAAAAACAATCGGAGATAGCCAAAGGCAAATCTCCTATTGAAGATCCGATTCCTATTCCCCCCCCTAACAGTCATCTCCATATCGAGAGACCGCTGATGGACACAGTGCTACGCCCACCCAAGGGCACCATACGAAAGGCGACATTTAATCTGAATGCGCGAGCTGCCCAAAACTACAACATTGTTGAGGATTTAGCTCAAGCACCTTGAGCCATGTCGACTCTCGAGGTTCTCCAACACTGCCCCATGCAGCGTAGAACCCTACTTTCAGCACTGGGGGCAATGGACCCAGATACTTCAAACTCCATCATGTTTAACTTGGAGCATGCCAAACCTAGGATTTCTCATCAGTTAGCTTTCCAGGTACATAAAAAAATCCATGGAAATACCATCCATCGCACTGTATTAGACGAAGGCGCTTCCACGTCGATCATGTCTTTGAACTGTTGGAGAGCCTTAGGCTCACCCGAGGTCACCACTTCTCCTACTACTCTCAGGGCGTTTGATGGACATGGTTTTCAACCTTATGGACTCATTCCCTCAATTGGTGATGAACTGGGGGGCAAAACAGTATCCGTACACGTTGAAGTCGTAGATGCACCATTGGATTACAATCTACTCCTTGGACGGAACTGGTTTTATGCCATGAACGCCATAGCATCTACAGTCTTCCGGATTGTGCAATTTCCTCATGAAGGGAAAATTGTCACTATTGATCAATTGGATTACTGTATCCCAGACTCCCATCCAAACTCCGCCAACACTGTCCCATTATTGGATCAACCTCGGTACCGGTTCCAAGACATTGGTGTTGGTCTCATGAAGGATTCATCCCTTATTGGAGTTTTTCCAGAGCTAGGAACCCATGTTCAACCAATTAGCATGATTTCATTGAGTATCACCTCGTCCAATGATTCATGGGTGATTCCGAGCCCCTCTCAGATTGAAGACTACGACAACTCTATGCCTCTGAACAGAAACCTCACAGCATATAACGCGATCCAATCAGCCACCGATTGGGTCGACTGTTCTACTGATCACACCGTGGCACAGCTCTCGGCTGAGACTCATCCATACCCACCACTTTTCGATCCTCTTAATTTGATTTTTCCACCAACGAATCAATCATGGAGGTTATGTGCGGTAATGAGCCACCATGGGGAGATTTTCATCATCGATCTTCATTCCCCACTATTCAGCCACTTGAGCCTGATACAAAACCCAGCGCTTCACTTGGGATGGTTCAAACCAAGTTCCCCACCTCCCTCGACGAGGTATTTTAAGAGGGAAACTTGGCCAATCTTATGGAAACCACTCCCATCGATATTTCAGTGAAGCCTGGTATCGTGGAAAACGTACACATTGGAAAAACATGTACTCCCCTCGAAACGGAGTTCTATAGTGCCTACATCAAAACTTTCCGCGATGTTTTTGCTTGGAGTTATGAAGAAATGCTAGGGATAGACCCCTCGATCGTGGTCCATGAAATCCCAACTTTCCCTGGTGCCCGACCTGTTCGACAAAAGATTCGACCCGTCCATCCTCGTAAGGCAGCCGCCATTAAAGCAGAAGTTGAAAAAATTTTGCGTGCTGGTTTTATCTATCCTGTCCTATTGACAGAATGGGTATCCAACATCATTCCCGTAGCCAACAAACAGGGAACGATTAGGGTCTATGTTGATTACCGTGATTTGAACAAGGCTTGTCCAAAGGACAACTACCCAACTCCGTTTATCGACCAGATCATCGATAACTGTGCCGGGAGTGTCATCTTTTCATTTATGGATGGTTTCTCTAGCTATAATCAGATCGATATCCTCCCAGCCGACCAGCACAAAACGACCTTTATCTGCCCTTGGGGGATCTTTGCATATCGAAAGTTACCTTTTGGCCTGAAAAATGCCGGGGCAACTTTCCAACGGGCGATGTCCTATGCATTTCATGACATCAAACATATTGTAGAACCATATCTTGATGACCTTCCCGCTCACTCTCGGACTCGGGAAGACCATCCAGACAACTTAAGTGCCATTTTCGAAAGGTGTCGTCGCTACAATATACGTTTGAACCCGCATAAGTGCATCTTCTGCGTAGAAGCCAGAAAATTGTTGGGCTTCATAGTATCCAAAGACGAGATACGTTTAGATCCCACAAAGGTAGCAGCTATCGTAGCCCTGCCTTCACCTACCAATATTCCAGAACTTCAATGTTTGCAAGGGCATGCAAACTTTCTACGCCGTTTCATCTGCAATCTGTCCAAGATAACAAAAGGATACATGCGGCTTCTCAAGAAGAATGTTCCCTTCATTTGGGATGAAGAAGCCCAACGCTCCTTTGACAATCTAAAGGCAGCCTTAACCAAAGATCCTGTGATTCAACCCCCCAATTACACACAGGACTACATTCTTTATCTCGCAGCCTCGATTTCCACCATCGGTATGGTGCTAGTCCAGGAAGACCAAAACGGCATAGAACATGTGGTATACTATCTCAGTAAGAGTCTTCTTGACTCCGAAACCCGCTATTCACATGTTGAAAAACTGGCTCTGGCAACAGTATTTGTTGTCCAAAGATTCTGCCACTACATCTTACTCCGCTGGACCACCATTATAGCCGATTTCAACCCAATGTATTACATCCTCACACGTCAGGTGCTTGGGGGAAAATACTCTCGTTGGATTGTCATCCTTCAAGAGTTTGACTTGGAGTTTGTCAAGGCTAAGTTCAAGAAGTCTTTGGTCTTCGCGGAATTAATTTGTAACTTGCCCTGTGCTACTGAGCAACCTGAGCCCATTGATTCTCTTCCTGACGAATCATTGTTCCTCATTAGCACGTCTGATCTGTGGTACGGGGATATTCTTTTATATCTCCAAACCCAACGCTTCCGTCCCGACCTCACTCGCGACGAATGGCGACACATCCGACATCACGCAAAATACTACCTCATAGTCAACGATACTCTTTATCGGCGTGGTGTCGACACCGTCCTTTGACGCTGTTTGACCTTAGATGAGGCGGAACGCGTTCTCAATGACTGCCACGCTGGAGCATGTGGTGGTCATCTCTCTGGGATGTCTACGGCCCAGAAAATACTGCGAGCAGGATACTTCTGGCCCTCAATTTTCAAAGACTGCATTGAAACAGTCAAGAAGTGTCCACCATGTCAATTCTTTCATAGCAAAACACGCTCGCATCCTGCTCCACTCCATCCTGTTATTGTCATCGGCCCCTTTTCCAAATGGGGCATCAATTTCATGCACTGTAAGCCCACTTCAGCCGAGGGGCATAGCTATGTCATAGTAGCTGTCAACTATTTTACAAAATGGGCTGAAGCGATTCCTACGTATGCTGAGGACGGCAAAATAGCAGCGCAGTTCATATTCAATCATATTATAACTAGATTCGGTGTCGCACAGTCTATTGTGATCGATCATGGTTCCCATTTCAGGAACCATATGATCGAAGAACTAAGTGCCAAACTGGGTTTTTGCCATGAAAACTCAACCCCATATTACCCACAAGCTAATGGCCAAGTTGAATCCATTAACAAAGTCCTGAAACGAATGATTCAGCGTATTGTGGGTACCCAAAAATCCAATTGGAACTCAGCTCTGTTCTCAGCACTGTGGGCATACCAAACCTCAGTGAAAAGTGCTACTGGGTTTACACCATTCCAACTGGTGTATGGCCTAGAAGCCATTCTACCAATTGAATGTGAAATTCCATCACTCAAGATAGCCATAGAGCTGCTTCCACACACTACTTCCGAAGAGGAATGGTTTCTATACCTAGCTAAGCTAGATGAAACCCGCAGCGACGCTGCTTTGGCTAATGAAGCTCACAAAAAACGCGTCAAAGCTCAATATGACAAATCCGTTCAACCTCGGATCTTCAATGAGGGTGACCTCGTACTTACATATGATCAAATGCATGATAAGCTTGGAAAAGGTAAACTTGAATCTATGTGGTACGGCCCCTTTGTTGTAAAACGTGTCTTAGAAAAAGGACCCTATGAACTAATCGATTGTGATGGTACACCGTTGGCACGGCCCCGCAACGGGCTATACCTCAAACGTTTCTATGCATGAGGTTACCCTACGCGGGTCACTTGTTGTACATAATGTACTTAGTTTGCTTTTGCTTTCTTTTTGGTGTGCGCGTGGACCTCATGTATCCACTCTTACTTTGACTCGTGACTTTATGCGCAAATGTCTGCCTACTTTGGATTCGCCGATGGTGCAAGCTGACATACCCGGAATCTCGCTTCCGCAGCATGGGTAATCTATTCCCCCACTGGCGAGTTGATTTCTTCAGGAGTCAATTGTTTAGGTCCTGCAACCAACAATATCGCAGAGTACCATGCAGTCATTGGTCTCTTGACGGAGGTTGCTTCACTCGGAATTGACTCCTTATCAGTCTTTTTAGACTCCCAACTCGTGGTTTCTCATCTAAACCATGTTTACACAGTTCGCGATCCTATACTACTTCGCTTATTTCGGAGAGTACGCCTCTTGGAACGATCATTTAATTTCATTACATATCAACACATACCGAGAGAATTCAATTGTATAGCTGATTCATTGGCTAATTACATTTTGGATTGGCATCTTGCCCACACATAAACACATCATTAAAAATAAAATACACAAGTCATTGTAAATATTTAGATCATAAATAGGTCCATATCACTGTATATAAGAGTGTTTTTTCCAAAATACATAAAGTTTGTGTCAAAGACAAAATTTGGGACCAAATCCCATATACAAAATTTGGCTCTCAAAGCCTACATATCGTGTACATGCCGCAAAAAGATCAAGAGACCATCTATGGAGATCTAGGAGACCTATCATGTCCCTCATCGGACTCCTCCCGCTGCTGGTGGTAACATACTATAGCTTGAACCACCTTACAAAGAAGTCAACTAATACGACCAGGCACACCCACAGTATGCCGCTGGAGGTGGTAAGGGATGTCATCCATCCTCATAGCAGGGATACCATGAGTCAATCCCTGCAAGTTCCTCTCAATGTCCCGAACGCCTCCTACCTCGTCTTCATCTTCCTCCTCGTCAGGAACAGCTTGACGATCGACACGACCACGACGTAGTGGAGAGTACCCAGTTGGTCTCTGTGGTCCACGGTCTGCAACATGCATGCGAACATACATTAGACGTCTTTTACACATTCTAAAAAAGTAATAAAAATTAAATATTCAAAAAAGGAAAAAATACATATCCATGAAGGTCATACCAGAGTTGTCCCAATCATCATCCTCTGGCAGTGCCAAGTCGATGTCCTCACGAAAATCCACCCCTGAGTAGGGATAGTCATCAATCATAACTATCTACTCCTCGAGCCAGGAAAAGAAATCTTCACCAAAGGCTAAGCGTTGAGGTCCCCCGAGACGTTCAGCATAATCACTCCATCGAGCCATCCATGGCTTGGTAGGTGGACGAGGGGGCATAGATATCTGCGGGCATAGTAGTGGCACCCTCGCCAAAAAGAAAGTGACTAGGATGCTCCCATAGCCAAATTGGGAATTCTTTCCAACCCTACACTTGTGCACTTGTTCTTTCAGATTGGCCAACACTGCCTCACACCAGTTAAATACTGTTCCTCCCATACACTCGGCTGCGAGATTCACTTGTGTGTGAGATGCCTGATGCGGACTCACACTTTCTGCTGCACGCGTGATAGTGAACAGTACGGTTTTTACAGGAAGTTCTATAACCTCCTTTATGGCCACCTTCCCGCTTTTCTTACTCGAACCCTGACGACAATACCGAGCAATCAAGTCATCTGTGCTCGTTTTCGAGGCAGTGTATCCGGTAAAGTTCACCCGAGCCCCTCTTTTCGAGAGGCCTGTGAGGAAATAAATGTCCTCAAGTTGAATTTCGAGAACATGCTCTCCCACTCGGAAAGCTTGAATGTCAGGATCCCACAATTGGACGAGATGAGTGAGAAGCTTGGGTTGCTGACGAATCCCCTTGGTCTTAAAGAATTTCAACAAACCACATTCTCTCAATGCGGTCACGGTCGGTAAGTGATTTTCAGCTGCAAAATCATTCGCTTCGTGCTCTCTTTCTTTCCAGCTTACCATTTTGTTCCAAATAAATTGCAAACTCCTACAAAAGGTCAGGGAAAATATTTAGTAACTATTTAGCAACTTAGTTCCAGCAAAAAATTTGAGAAAATTTGATTTCTTAAACTAAAAAATCGCCTTTACTGTGCCTGGGGGAAACTTTGCCGCACGGTACTGTACAGTGTCGTGCCTCACTTTGGAGCTACAGCGCGGTACTGTTAGAGAGTACCGCGTTTCTCGATAGAGCCCCCACACGGTACTGTGAAGGGCGATTTTTTCCCAATAGGGCTTGCCCAAAAATCAAATTTTTCCTAGTAAAATCAACAAATTCCTACATGAAATGAAAGAGGAGCTCAAGAGCTCTTACCTGACGCAGACGGTTGTCGAAATTGTGTCCTGGAACTCCCGATATGGATCCTTGAAGTTTTGCTCCTCAAAGGGTAAAAATCTTCTCTTTGGGTAAAAACACAAATGAAATGGTAATTTCTATTTTTAACCATTCTTTATATAGCATTTTTACATATTTTTTAATTATTATTTTAAATGGTTAAAATAAAGCCTTTTTCACATTGCTAATGTCCGATTTTTTGAGCATTTATCGACAGGATCCCCGGTAAAAAGCGATATATTCACACCGGTGTTTATTCATGATTTGACCTTCATTTTGAGCCCACTTTATCTTGTCAAGCTCAAGTAAATGGTGTCGAGCATGGTCAGCTTTACTCATGCTCGTTAAACGATGAGGAAAGTATTATCATGGTTGTATTTTATTCTTTTTTTGGACCAGAATAATTAAAAATTATGAAAAAGACCATAGGAGTCCATAGTTAAGCTCTTTCGAGACTTCCTAAAATTGAAAAGATTGCCAAGTGATCTTGACTCTTTCACACTTGTAAAAGTATTTGAAAGGTCGTCTATTCGGTGATAGGTTACCCCTTTTTCGGCCCATCTAGACTATTTACGAGAAAGGTATACCTCAGTCAATCTCGGCTGGGAGAGTTCTCTCGGGAATTGTTTTACACTTTTTCGGGATCGAGGGACTAAATTTATGAAAAAGTACATTATGGAGCTTCTTTTAAGTTTTTCAGGCTCTCTAAATGCGAAAAACTACTGAGTTTTCCTTCCTTGGACTCGTTAAAATTTTAACATCGAAGGACCCACTTTGGGATGAACCCCTCCTTTCTCAGGTTCGTAAAACATGTGAGATTGGACTCATCCATGAGATGAGCTATACCGAGCATCTCTTATCCTCTTCAAGCTCGCAAAACAACAAAGAGGTACTCGTCTATCATGTCGGGGGAATATGGGGGGATGAGTCAAGTTTATTTATGGCAGCTTGTCAGTCGTTACCTTTGAACATGGCATGTGTCTGTCTCTTGTCTATATTGGGTATCCATTTTTCACTGAGTTATGGTCATCATCATGAGTCGTCTCCCTGGCCACAAGCCCACTCATCCGGTGTCTATCCTCTCTTGTCAATAATCCCTGCTGCCAAGTCCTGTTACATGCCGTTATATGTTCAAAGGGTTGCATTGTTCAGAGTCGTTCATTGTGTCAGGCCTACGCTGTATCAGTACATACTCCATTGTTTCATCATCTTATCGTTCGTGCCGATTTCGTGTCGATGATGTGGGAATCATTATGGCCCTCCTTCGACGAGTCTATTCCCGTCGACACCAAATCACTATCCGGGAATTGGACTTAGAGATCAACCATTAGTACCTTGGTACCTGCATGCCTCAATGGCAGGTTTCCTCGTGTTCGACAGTAGGTTCACATCATTGACCTCTGATCGAACGATCTCTCGAATGCTCGACATCAACTCATCTATTCGCATTTCGTTGAGATGTACTTCAGATACCTTGGGGATCATCCCCATCATTGGTGATTTCCCTCGCATTTGTTAACGGTTCACATCATTGACCGGTAATCAAATGGTTTCTACCATGTTCGACTTCAACACCTTGTAATCACATGGCTAGATTCGTATCTTTTGCGATTGGGTAGAAGACCCTGGGCACACCTCAGCACCTTGATTGCGTCCAGGTTGCGATGGAGATGTCCTTTATGATGTCACACAGATCCACTTATTGTATTGGTCGTGGCTATGTCATTATTGTCTCATGGATCTACGCTTGTTCATAGTAGCCATGGTCTGTCCACAGTCTATGTCATCTCAGTACTCATGGATCTGCAATGTATTGGTCAACAACCATGCTTTGAGTCATTTGTTTCCGAGCATGGGGATGCCCTCCTCGGTGGTATATCTAACACTTTGTTTCTGTTCCAGCTCAGTGTCTCTCTCCTCGATGCTATCTCTGCACATTATATTCGTAAAGTCTTTCGGCCATCAGTCCCTTCTGACCTCACACTTTAGGGGGCATCTGTTATACCTCTATTTTCCACAATGTCGCATCTCCACCACAAACAGAGTTGACGACACTTCCCCTGCTATTTGAACCACTCAGAAGATGAATGAACCTTGAAGGTAAATCTACCCTGACAAGTTCTGACCCAGCTGAGACTTTATTTACCTACACTACCACGCCTTGCTAATTTATATGTGCGCAGTACTCCACACTACCGCGCTATGATTTTTCCACAGAACGCGGTAGTACCCGCGTTGTGCTCAGACCACAGGGCGCGGTACTCTTTCATTAGCCTTTTTCCCATGGCTTGTGGGATTTTGGATTTTCAAAGATAATGGAAGATTGGGGTCCCTGATTCGATCTCAACTCATTCTCTGTGTTTAGAAACCCCGATCCACTTATCTCTCCCTAGATCCACCCATCTCTCTTATTGGTTAACCCTACCATACACTATAAAAGAGAGGCATTTCATGGGGAATGGAGAGGACTCTTGAAGTACCAAACTTATGATCTTGCAGCATTATGGAGATAGCTAGAGGAGAAGGCACTTGGAGCTGGAGGATTGGCTTGGACATCAAGCAACCTATGTAAGCATTCTTCAAGTTGTAATAAGATAACTTGTCTTGTCTTTCCCATTTCATGTGTATTGTGCAAGTCTTTAACATGAAATGTATCTAATCTGGATTTGAATCTAACCTTTACATTCAAGGTATTTGGAAGTTTATATGTTTGTTCTTTGGTTGATCTTAACAGGTTCTACATCGAAGCTTTGGATCAAGAGCTAGAAGCGGGACAAAAGTCAGTTTGAAAGGTGTGTCTTATCTCTCATCATTTCTAAATACATTTAATCTTGCTATAAAAGTTAGTTCAGGGATTTCAAGGTAGCATTTGTTTTGACTTGTTTCTTGCTTTAGAGTTAGTTTAAAGTCTGCTTTAAAGTTAAGAGAGTTTTGACTTATCTGTAGGTAAAAATTCTACATAACAAGGTCGTGGATATCCAAAGTGATTCTGGCGAGGATACCCTATCCCGTGTCCCATAGTAGAAGATAAAGAGTCAGGAAAAAGGAAGGATGTTGGAAATCCTTCGGGGCACAAGGAAAAAAGGAAGAAGCAGAAAGCAAATAAAGACCAATTAGACACAGTGCTTCATGAAGATGATTACTTAATGATTGCCACGAAGGTCACTGAACAAATGGAGGAACTTTCGAAAGACAAAGAGAAGAAGGAAAAGGAAATTCAAGACAGCTTAAACCAGAACCTGATTACACTGCAAGGGATATCCCAAAAAGTTGATGAAGTTAGCAGAAGATTACCGTTGCACCATGAGTCAGTAGCTGAAAAAGGGTCTACGGGGACTTCACAGCAGCAAATAACGATTCCTGTGAGGTCCCGAATTGTCCATTTGCATCCATTATCTATCAGGTTTCCATTACAAGATCAAGCAATGCTAGATACAAAGAATGTAGAGTGCGTGGATCTTGATCTTGCAAGCATACCATTTCCAGGACCACATTACTTACAGACGCAAGTCAGTGAAGAAATGCATGATAGAACCATAGAAGCACTGAAAGGACAAGCAGAGTTGCAAAGGCAACTCGAGGAAGATAGCTCACAGAGTACTATGCAATTAGAAGATGAAAGAGATCATTGACTGAGATTGGAGAACACGATCATTGTGGTTGTAGATAATATAGATGAATTTGAAGTACAAATAGAACCAACATATACTATTGTCAAGATTGGTGATTTGGTCAATAGTCTTAAGACTGAGAAGGAAGATATGGAGATTCTCCATGAATCTAAAATTGTTTCCCTAAAAGCGCAGATCAATCCACAGCCTCCACCAGATGAACAACAGTTAAGACAGGGAGTAGTGAAGACTGTGGCACAGAATATTGCTATCGAAGTGACTAAATGCCAAAGTCTACTGGAAGCAGCATTGAAGGCATTTAATGCCCTTGAAGAAGACCAACAATTGCTTGAATTAAAGAAGGAAGTGAAAGAAAAACAAGAAGCACTAGAAAAAATGGGTGAGCAGGTTAACGCATTAACAACAAGGGAGAAACTCCAAAAATACAGAGAAATCAACACCCTAAAGAAGGAAGTTAAAGCTTTGCGGGATAAGGAGAAAGAAATGGGCGATAAGTCGCAACCATTATTAGAGGACGCCGACACGATCTCACAAGAGATCAAAGAAAAGTTAAAAGAGCTGAACCAGAATCAAGAGCAGGTGGACGGCTAGCTCGGCCATGAGATAACACTTGAGATGGTGGAAACAGTTGGGCAAATTGAACAAGATACAAAGGCCACGGTAGTAAAGCTAACTCACACAATCAAGGAGTTCACTGCGAAGATCATCCCACAATCAGTGGAACACCTTCAAGGAGTTCCAGGTGGCTTGGGGGCAAGACACATGTAAGTGTTAGGGGCCTGTTGGGCTTGGACCAGATGGGGCATTTTTTAACAAGAAGAATTTTGAGAACTGCGGAACTAAGCACAGTTAAGTTTGAACAATTTTGGGAGAAGTTCTGGTATGCTGCGAAGTTGCGTGCAGCACAGTGTCGAAATTGCTACATGATCGTTGCTGCGAGGAATACAACACTGTGAAGTGCCACATCGACAAAGATCCAGCTAAGCAGAGCATGGATGGATGAAGGCAGTTATTTTGGTTAGGTCACAAAAGACTTATTTTTGGCAAAGATCGTCGATAACTACCAAGCAGTGGGTAGGTGCAGATCGGAGGTAGGTGCCTGATCACAACAGACAGAAGGCTATGACTACTGGAGCTAGTCATTTTAGGAGGAGGAAGAAGAGCTCGATGGAAACAACCTATTGGCATGCATATAACAGAAAATCCGCTGCCAAATATTAGTAGTCCGGTTTTGGGAAAACCGCAGCAGTTTTGTAAACCTAAGGGTTATGCCTTCAAGATGTAAAAGACATGACTTATGGGTCTCGATCTATAAATAAGGTAATTTTGTAAAGGAAAAGGGTTTAACTCTCATTTTTGTTGATATTATTGAATATTGTGAGATCTAATAGATTAAAGCATTGTAAAGGCTCTACAGCTGAGTGCGTAGAGACCTAATTCTGAGAGAGAGAGAGAAGAGTGTCTGCAATTGAGTGCGTAGATGAAAGAACTGTTGCACCCTTTCCTAAATAGTAAAAAACAATTCTTGTGGATGTAGCTTCCCATCCGGGGGGGTGAACCACATTAAAACACTGTGTTATGTGATTGCTATGCATGATTATCATTAATTTGTTATTTAAATTACTTACAGTGCATGAATAAGATTACGGTTATCTTATATGTGTTTATTTTTATCTATATTCACCATGGAAGGGATGGAATAAGATGTTAATAGTTCATGTATGGATGAATGTTAGCAAGAAATCACCTATAAGTCTCGAATGAATATTGGGTCGATGAGATAACCATACAGTTAATTGTTAAGGATTGAATCACTCTATCAAAGCACACAACACTGCGTATCTCACTTATCTGCATAAATCATGATGTTTATCAATCTATGTAATGATGAATGCTTAAGGATTATCGAAAAAGATTGACTAGAAGTGATTAAGTCTCATAAACACCATTGTGCATCCTGTGGATGCGCTGAGGGTGCCAATAACCTTGTTCTTGAAGATTATTGGCGCGAAGTAGAAGACTTCGTGCAGTCACTAAACGCAGTTGCACATCTTGTCACCGCGCTGCACATTAATCAGTTGAATCACTCGCATCACAAGGTTGTGGAAACCTGCTTCTGCAACCACCCCTTCAACTTCACCTTGGGTGAGACCTCAGGCTGCTTGCAGTCTGTTGCCGAAAGGGCCGGTGA
This sequence comes from Larix kaempferi, assembly GCA_027924585.1. Classification (NCBI taxonomy): domain Eukaryota; kingdom Viridiplantae; phylum Streptophyta; class Pinopsida; order Pinales; family Pinaceae; genus Larix; species Larix kaempferi. The sequence goes on from BSBM01000456.1 coordinate 41,251,296, forward strand.
ATAGGGGTTTTTTTGGTATCTTGTACCGTGAAGAACTTGGGTCTACATTGGAAAACCTCTAGAGCAATGTTGCCACCAACAATAAAAGACAACCACTGATGCAACAGAAGCATGTATCGTAGGATGAGGCCTTGGAGATCGCAATGAATTTGGAGGCTTCACCAATTGGAGAAAGTAGTTCTGGGATGTTGCAGATCCAGAACTAGTTGGCTACCTTGACATTAGAATTGCAAGGTATGAAGAATGGAAAGGAACAAAGGCATGAACAAAGACATGAATTTTGGTGCACAGGATGCAAAGGAGAGGGAAACACCAAAGAACATTGCCCCTTATTTCAAGATTATCTTAACAGTGGTGCACCAAACCCAATGAATATGAATCAGAACCAGGAACCGTGGTGTAAAATTTGTAGAAACAAAGGACACCGGCCTGAGGACTGTTATCTGATACAGAAATATGTAAAAACACCTAAAAAAATATACTGTAATTTCTGTAAGTCAGTTGGACATGATGAGTCCAACTGTCGCGCTTATGAATTGATGAATGAAATAAAGCGAGATATAGAAGCAATGCGAGGTGCTGGAATGTGCCGTGTTGAGGAAGAAAATCAGCCAAAACAGGAAAACACCCAGTATGATCAGGGTGGATATAGAGGGCGCATTGGTGGATACCGTAGGAGAGGGATAAATGCTGGCCTAGCTCAAGGAAGAGGCTGAGGCCAGGTAATATGCTATAATTGTGGCCATCCAGGTCATGTATCTAGGGAATGCACTAATCCATGCACCACATGCAACTACTGTAAATCATTTGATCATGTGATTGAAGATTGCCCCGTAATTGAAGTAGAAATGCAGAAGTGCAGAAGGACAAAACCGTCGAACCCTAACATTCAGTTTATTGCAGCAGACATTAGATCTACAGATCCGAGTGTAAATGCAGTAACGTAAAGTGGCGCTAATACAGGAAGAGACAGAAGTGCAGAAGCCTCAGCTTCTGGAACAACTGATGCTAAGAAGACCCCTGGAGAAACAATAGGGATTAGAAAAGCTCTCGGGAAAGCACCTCCTTTGAACTTACAAAAAAATAAAGAAGTATTTGAAGAATCACGAGACATGTTCAACCCACCACCACCTACTTCACCGAGAATCCCGTTGCGCAATGAAGTACCACAAATAGAAGACATGCCACTGGCATATGATCAAACATACGCTGCACCAGATACATCCACTTTTGTTGTGCAGTTCCTATGGAGCTGCATCAATTTATTGAAGAACAAAGACACTCTTATGGAATTTGAAAAATTGATAAATCAATATGAATCACCCAGTGACAGGAGGACTTCCCAAGGCACATTTCATAACACTAGGAGTCCCAAAAAAAAACGGGAGTGAAATGTGGTTCACTACACAAATTGGAGACTATGAGATGGACGAGATCATTCTTGATCTTGGATATGAATTAAATGTCTTGACCAAGCAGACATGGCAGGCGATGGGGAAACCAAAATTACATTGGTCACCTATACAGTTAAGAATGGCTAATCAAGGCATAGTTACACTGTTGGGAAGGTTAACCAATACCATTGTCGACATTGACAAAGTGTGAAGTTATGCAGACTTCGAAGTAATTGAAATTGTAGATGATAGCAATCCGTATCCGGCACTGTTGGGTATCGATCGGGAAAAGACGAAATCCACCAAAATAAATATGAAGACAATGAAAATGATATTTGAAGGCAATGACATAAGGGTCCTCGCACCACTGGACCCTTCGCAAGGGGAGTGTTATACCTTAATATTACACATTACATCCTAGTGTCACATCCTTGCATCAGCGACCTAAATGACACCTCCCCTTAAAGGCCATCTGAACATCCAAAGTAAAAATCATTGACTGAACACTAAAAGAAAGCATCTCACCTGCCACGTGTCACCCAGACAAACCCCATCTGAAGATATTAACGCACCTTGCACATATTCTAGAGTGCAATAATTAGAGTTATCGTGTTCTGCTCTTACCCTAGGGTGCGATACTACCTCGGTATGCTCAGTTCTGAGGGCACGGTAATCCATTTTTATCCTTTTTCGTTAGATTTTGGGATCTTGATTTTCGAGAGGTATCTTTGGTATTTCCAGCTTCCTTGTGATCTCAACTCCTATCTCTGTTTGGTGGCTTTGATCCACTAAATACTACATAGATCCATATCATTCTCTTATTGGTTAACTCTCCCATATGCTATAAGAGAGGAGCCTTCCATGAGACAAAGGGAGGACTTTTGGGGCATCAAACCTATGGTCATAATCCTTTTGCAGAGATAGCTAGAGGTGGAAGAACTTGGAGCTGGAGTTGGCTTGGACATCAAGCGACTATTTTGTAAGCACTCTTGAGTTCTCAATAAAATAAAACTTGTCTTGTTTCCCTATTTATGAGTATTGATCATGATTCATTTACATAAATTGTATTCAATAGAATATAGATCTAACTTGTGATTCGATTATTTGGAATATATTGTGCACTTGGTTGTTGTTTGAACCTCATAGGTTCATCGTGAGAGCTTCAAGATCAAAGACCCGTTTGGATAAACATCGGAACATAAGGTCAGTTGTCTTCTTTCTTATCTTTCAAATATTGATATTGAAAACACTAGTTTAAGATCTAGGGAATGAGGTAGCATTTGTTTCCTTTTTGTCTTAGTTTAGAGTTGATCCATCCTCTCTGACCTAAGAGAGTTTTACTTTATCCGTAGGGAGAAATATCTATAACAAAAACTGGTGACTCCGTTGGTTTGAACCCTCTTTGATTGAGTTCTTTCACTTTCAGTCTTCCTTGATTGTGATCTTTCTCTTCCTTCAAACCAGTAGTGAAAGTTGGTCTCTTTGACCTTCATTCACCCCTCTCCTCTGCATTTGATCTCCCTTATCAATGAGTAAGTCCTCTGGGTCTGCACACCTTTCAAAAGTCCAAAACTTTTCTTAAATTGGTGCCTTGTCCATCTTTTTTAGAATTATTGTGCCCCCGTAATTGCATACAGAGCGGCAGTACTGCACCCTTCACACTATATAGAAGACGGTAGTACACCAGTACCGTACCTGGGGTTATGTTAGGCACGCGATAATTCCTATAAATAATTTTGTTTCTTAGTTTGTTTGGTTCCTACAGGTCAATTGTGACTTTCTCTGCCTTTGGTTGATTTTTCTGTTGCTCACTAGAACTTTGCAACTTGCTTAGCCATAGCATAGTGCTTCCACTTCATTGTTTAAAACCTTGAAGACAACTTCAAAACTTTGGTTTCATGATCATCAATTATCACCATATCTACTTCTTTATTCCCAATTGCTTCTTGTCTAGATACTCTATCACTATTAACTAGGTGCAAGTTTTTTTCTGGTTTGTTTGTATTTTTGGTTCTGTTGTTACTGCAACATCCCCCCCAAATTTCTTTTGTAAATATTGGGTCCCTCCTATTCTTTTTGGTTTAAGCACTTGTTTTTATCAAATCTTTCTCACTTAATCTTCAACTTTTCCTAAAAGTGCTGACCCTTCTAGTTCTTTTTGATTTCTTGACTAAGGCCTTTCTTCCTTCCATTTAGTAGTGCGCTATCTTAAAAGTTAACTGTGTGGGCGCTCAAAGCGCAGATTGAAAGCTTATATTTCTGCGCCAAATGCACAAGGGAAAAGGTTTAATTGCATGCTTTTAAGCACAAACTTCAAGCTTATGTCGTGCGTTAAAAGCACATTTTTTACTTTTCCGCCTTGTTGCTAAATCTTGGCTTATCCAACAAATTTTTCTCATATGTTTTCTCTAAGGCAAAGTTACCTTTTCTCTTTAGCGCATTTTTTAGCCTTAACTCTGCTACCCTTTGGCGCAATCCTTAACCATAAGTATTCTGCTTTGCACGTTTTTTGGGCTTAAGTCGGCCCCTTTCGCAAATATTAGGGTTTTATCATCCAACACACATTTTTTAAATGTAAATCGGCCTTTGGTAGCGCACGCTGATTGGCGCGATTAATAACCATATCTTGACTGCCAAAGGCACAAGACCAATCCTTAAATCAGTGCCTATGCGAAAATCTATTAAATCGTTTCTTTAGGGCTCGTTGGCGTAGTTCTCGTTAGCGCACATTTTGTGACTAAAACTTGTGCTAAAGGGACAAGGCTTATCTATATAACTCCCGCTTCCATAGCCGCGCTTCATCTTTCCTTAATCGCACCACATTTTCAAGCGTAACTTTTGAATCTAGTTTTGCCGCAGATCTTTTGTGCAGATTTCAATGATACGATCACCGCTTTGGCGCAAATCTTAAACTTACACTCACAACTTTGACGTCGGATTTAATGTTACGATCGCCGCCTTAGTGAAGAGTTTAATCTTGTGACCGCCACTTTGGGTGTGAATTTTTATTTTGGTGCACGTGCGACCATAGAGTCGAGAAGGCCATGAATGTGACCATGTGTCATTTTAAATGCACAAGGCCTTGAGCCCCGCGCTCATTAAATCTGCCAACCCACCACCTTACGTGAATTCAATGCCTCACCCTATATGAATGCACAGAATGGGATTTAAAAATCACTCGACCACTGCCATAGGGGAACGGAGCTCGTTGTTCGATATCGAACTCTAACTGCACTGCTGCTCATCTTGGAATGATCGCTAGCCACTGGGGAACACCGCCAAGCTGACAGGTAGGTGCTCAGCCCCCCCTCTTTTCGTTTTCCGAGGTTCTTGTTTGGACTTGCACCTCTTTCATGCCCTTTTTTGACTATATATATATGCAAATCAAGCTTATACACACTAAGTGGTTAGTTGTGAGTCGAATCCATGAAGACAAGGAACCACCGTATGCAAACCAGAGCCTAGAAGGCCGTATCCTCCCATGCACGCTTCAAATTCTTCCCACTACCGCGTGCTCAGCGTCCTAAGTAATTTTCTTGCATATCTTGCCGTATTTGGGTTTTCCCGGTTATATCGTAATGGCCACACATCTGGCGTTCCACGCTTGAACCCATAGCTAATTGCTCGTTTTGGTTAAAATGCTGCATCCTCGCATACCCCATGGAAAATCGCTGCCAATAAATAACACCTTTCGCGCCGAGGCCACCTAAAACCCATAGTGTCGGCCAAAACTCCCTTAAAACATGTGAGAAATACTCGACGGGCTAGCAGTGATAGCTTTATAAATAGCTCTGCTTTTTACTTATAGAGGTCGGCTACTGTGAAAGAAGAACCAGTAAAACCACCCATGTGATATTTTCTAGACATTGCTTGCACGAATGCAGTGGTTTCACCTAGGCATACAAAACTTTATAGGTACTTGCGCATTTCTGTGAATGTCATGACTCTATTAACGGCTCCAGTTCCTTTTTCCTCCATTAGTCTATCTTGGCTAGGTATTTTGATTTGGAAGGCGCCTACATATTGAACAAAGTAATAGCGCAAATGAGAAGCTTTCTTGCTACCTTGCCACCTTGTCAATTTCCTGGTTTGTAGACTTCCTAAGCCCTTGTCTTCCCTCTTGGTATTGCATTGACAACGAATTGGCTTTGTCATGATAAACTCATTAAACATGAAATCAAGACATCCATGGTCCTAAGATGTCACATAAATTCTAGAACTATCATTCCAAGAATAATGAAACCATAGTGCCATTTATGTTATATATAAACTAACAGTGGCTTGTATAGCTTGTTGGCTTTTGCACCTGGTATTCCTCGGGACTTTCAACTATGAAACAGTAGCTACATTTGTGAATTGGTTGATCTTTTGGTAAAACAACTTCCATATTATGAAAGTGTCATTTTGTGAATTTATTTATAACTATTTTGCTAATGTTTGAAGGTTATCTAGTTAAAGCCAACTCTGTCATATTTTCCTTCACGGATCTATAAGAGGTTTTGCATCTTTGACGGAATGTCTACATATGCCTTATTTGTACTGCCCTGCTTACCACGGGATTATCATGCATAAGAGTTCTGCAAGGAAGAAAGCCATGCAAAATATCAACTCAGATTCAGATGTAGAAATCATGTTGGACACTGCACTTGAGACAATGTTTACTGATACACAAGCTACCACCAATGTGCCCCCTGGGAGATTTTCCCTGGAATTCCAGTGGGGTGAGCTATATAGGTTTATCATGGACCAAAACAATCCTCAAGCTCCCATAGAATATTCTCTAATGTATGCAAACATCCGAAGGTCTTACCTCCATAAGGCAATGACTCGTCCTCAATTGTTCCCATGTTCTGAAGTCATTGGTTAGTTGATCCCCCACGTCAGGACTGACACTAGGTTCATAAATGATAAAAATGGGATGAACCTAGCATCTTTTGCTCCTAAGCATATCATAGCCAACTACAGATTACCTCAACCCAGAGCTTGGTTAGATGATAAATGGATAGCAGAACATCCTATGGACCCACTGGATGTCGCCAGGAAAATGATTATAGCTAACAGACAGATAAGGAGGAGGAATAACACTGAATATGAAAGCAACCTCCTGAAGACTCCTTATAGACTCATCATTCTGATGTTGAGTCGCCTCTTTGGCATGCCTAATGGAAATATTTTTAGGATCGGATGGGTGCCAGTAATTTTTCATATAGCCATGAATGGAACCATTTTTAATTGGGTCGACATAATCTCAGACAGTTTGGCCTCATAGTTAACAATGGCTCAGGGGGGAATGACTCAGAAGAAGGAATATTTCTTCATGTCTTCATATTTGATAGACTGCTTATTGAGAAAAAATACCTTCCTAGACTTGGGCTGCTCATGGAAGCCAAAGGAAACGTCTCTATTCAAGGCCTATCAACTCACATGGACAAGTAAATACGCAAACTATTACAAGCAGGTTTGCGAGAAATTCATCATGCCTCTATACCAGGTTATTTTTGTAAAGGAACCAGATTGCATGTCAGAGAACGCCATGCCCATTATCGAAGCATTTGGCGATTATTATCATAGTATAGAAGGTACCTAGATCCGAATGAATGGAGGATTCGTAGATCCCTTTTTGTGTCCCAGATATGCTATAGATTTTGTGATTCACAGGGAAGCCATAAGGAAACTCTTCAGCATTGGCGGAATCAACAAAGTTCTCGCTGAAAGGAAGAAAGGGATGTATCCGCCAATGCCTTTCACTATTGGTGCATACAGCCTCCTAAAGGCCAAGGAAGGAGACAACTATGTTCAAGATTTAGACATCTTTTATTTTGGTACGAAGTTTTTCAGAAGGCATGACCCTTGTGGTGAAGTTGCCAAACATATTATTGATGTCAAAACTGGCTTCGAGTACGCCCATCTTAAATGTTGATGTATATGTAACTTCAGAATGTATTTCATCTATGTATTTCATATATATGGAAGTGTCGTCATGTGTATTGACAAGTGATGCAAGTGTGTGTACTTGGCGAAGGGTTATTAGACCACCATGTGTGTGGTCGACCCTAAAATATATATTATATGGTTGATATACCTAGCTAGACAAGTCGGGCCCATAAGGTCACTGGGAAAACAAACTAGTATAAATAGAGATCGGGAGATCTCTATTTGGATCACTCGAAAACTCATACTTCTCTCACTCAGAAAGTGGCACACTAGTGAGGAGGAGGATCATCTGCTAGTAGGAGACTATCTCAGTGTATTTTGGTTGTACTTTGGTTGAGCCATTGCTCTCTCTATCTCTGAGGAAAATGTGGGGTTTTTCACCTTAGGGTTTTACCCATGGAAACTCTGTGTCTCTTGTCTCTCATGCTTTTGATTCTTGTGATGCTTAACATGCTTGATATGATTGTTATGCATTGATACACTGTACATGTTATTCTCTCAGTAAAGATCCTAGAGTATTGTGAATTAATGCTCAAAATTTAACATGGTATTAGAGCTAACCTGAGAAGAAGACATTTTGCAGTGATGGAAACTTGCGTTTCTTGGGTTTCTCTCCACAGATTTTGGAAAAGCAGTATAGTAGATTGACTCTACTCATCAAGGAGAATCTATCTATCCAATCAGAATTCAATTCTGAGCATTTTTAGATTTGGCCCTAAAAATTAGGGTTTCCACAAAAATAGGAATTTATGAAATCTGAAGACATAGCATGAAGCTCCTTGCAAAAATCAAAGTTTAGAGTTTTGGATCGAGATTTTTGGCTGGTATCTCCGGGAAACTCAAACCCTAATTCAGGGCTCTCCTAGTGAACCCAGGAGGACAAAAAGGCAATTCTGAAGGGTAAAGCTTTACTGATCTCAAATTCTGAATACACCAGACTGATTAGCTCATCAAGGCACATCTTTCTATCCTTTCAGAAAGTTGAAATTCACATTTTGAATTTTTAGGGTTTTTCCAACAAACCCTAATCCGAGACCAGATCCATTTCTCATCATTTCAAGTGGTAAGACCTAAATCTTTTCTATTTCCATTTGAAGTACTCTTTAAGACGTCTCACCACACCAAGATTTAGGATAAGCTTGAAGGGGCTGATAACTTCTGAGCTTGGAAGTATAGGATTGGGTTAATCCTGGAAGAGAATGAGTTGGACTCATACATAAAAGAAGACATCCCTATCCCAAAGGATGAAGAGGCTAAGGTATTGCATAAGAAGAACTTGGTCAAGGCAAAGAGAATCATTGCTGATGCCATCAAAGACCATCTCATACCCCATGTGTCTTCTCTAAAGACACCCAAGGAGATGTTTGACTCTTTTACTAAGTTATTTGAAGGGAAGAACATAAATCGAAAGATGACTCTATGGAATCAATTGAAAGGGGTCAAGATGTTGAATGGAGAAACCATTCAATCTTACTTCTCCAAGGTCTCTCAGATCAAGGAACAACTTGAAGCTGTGGATAATGGTGAAGTTGTTATGACCACTCTGAATGGTCTTCCTAGGTCATGGGACTCCTTTATTCAAGGAATCTGTGCAAGAAAGAAATTGATCTCTTTCAGTAAACTGTTGGAGGAATGCTCTCAAGAAGAAGCTAGGCTTGTAGCTCGTGAAGAAAAGATGGGAGGTGAAGATCAAGCTCTTGCAGCCCACACCAAAAGAAGCAAGCCAAAGAAGGAGCACTCTCACCACAAGAGATTCTATCACAACCAACAAAAGAATAAGAAGGATATAAGATATTTCACATGCAATGAGAAGGGTCACTTTGCTTCAAAATGTCCGAAGAACAAAAGGGATAACATCAACTCCAACAAGAAGAAGAAGGGCAACAAAAGAAAGTTCCATGCTCATGCTGCCGAAGATGATGAACCTCCAAAGAAGAAGGCTAGGGAAGAAAGTGATGATACTGATGATGACTCATTAAGTGAAGAAGAGTATGTTCTAATCTCTGCTCTCACAGGTACTATCTCCCATGGTTGTAATGATTGGTTAATTGACAGTGGGGCTTCCAAACACATGACTGGGTTTAAGGAATCTTTTGTAAACCTATCTAAAAATGAATCACCCCATAAGGTGAAACTTGGGGATGATTATCAATACCCAATCAAAGGAAGTGGTGAAGCCTCCTACAACCTAGATTCTAGAAAATATTTGAAGATGAAAGAAGTCATTTATGTACCTAGGCTCAAGAAGAACTTACTCTCCATCTCTGCATTGGATGCAAAAGGTATGAGGGTTGCGTTTGCGGATGGCCAAGTTCTAATGTGGCCAAAGGGAAAGACCATAGATGATGGAGTAGTGATTGGAGAGAAAGAGGGAGGTTTGTATAAATTGAAAGGACGACCTGAACATGCCATGGTGCATGAATCCATAGAGCCAAGTGAACTTTGGCATAGAAGACTTGCTCATATGCACTATAGGGAACTTCCAATTGCAAGCAAGGTTGTAGAGGGTCTTCCTGAAATCAAGGCCAAACATGAAGGTGTTTGCAAAGGATGTGAAGAAGGTAAGAACATTAAGAAGGCTTTCCCAAGCAGTGAAAGCAAGGCAAAAGGTATCCTGGAAATCATCCACTCAGATGTATGTGGTACTATGTCATCTAGTTCTCTGAGTGGGTATGTTTATTATGTCTCATTTATTGATGAATTCTCCAGGAAGACTTGGGTATACTTCTTGAAGAATAAAGATGAGGTGTTTGATAAGTTCAAGGAATTCAAAACCTTGATGGAGAATCAAACTAACAAAAAGATCAAAACATTCAGATCCAACAATGGTGGAGAATTCACCTTAGGTGACTTCAAGAAGCTTTGCAGTGATTCAGGGATTAAGAGGGAGTTGACTGCTCCTTATAATCCTCAATAGTATGGAGTTGTAGAAAGGAAGAACAGAATAATCATGGAAGTAGCAAGGGCAATGCTACATGACCAAGATCTACCTATGCATCTATGGGAAGAAGCAGCTAGAATAGCTGTATATGTGCAAGACAGAACACCCCACAAAATATTGGACAACAAGACACCAGAAGAGGTCTTTTCTGGTAAGAAACCTGAAGTCAGCCATCTCAAAATATTTGGTTATCCAGTATACACTCATGTCCCAAAGGAAAAGAGGACCAAACTAGATCTTTCAGGAAAGAAGGGTATCTTTGTGGGTTACAGTGAAAGCTCGAAGGCTTACAGAATATACTTTCTAGGGTTCAAGAAGATTAATGTAAGTAGGGATGTAACATTTGATGAAAATTCAGCATTCATCAAATCAAGGAAGGCACCTATCGAAGTTTATGAAGAACCTAAGGAAACTAGATTTCAAGACACTACCATGACTAAAGCAATTCCAGAAGTTGTTCGTGAGTTTGAAGATCTGCAAGAACCTGTAGATCCACCCTGTGAGGATAACTCTCACAAGAGGAAACTTGCATGGGCTAGAGAGATCAATCAAGATGCAAAAAGATTTTGCATTCCAAAGGAAGAACATAGAGAAAAGAAGAGAACCAGATCACATACCACCTATGTTGCTTTACTCTGTGACATTATGAACAAAGAACCTTCTAGTTATGAAGAAGCAATGGAAAAGAAAGAATGGAAAGATGCCATGGTTGAGGAATACCAATCAATAATGAAGAATACTGTTTGGGATGATGTCCCAAGACCTAAAGAGAAGTCTGTTGTGACTTCCAAATGGATCTACAAAATCAAGCATGTTGTAGATGGTAGTGTAGAGAAATACAAGGCAAGATTCATAGCTCGTGGCTTCTCTCAAAAGGAGGGAATAGATTATGAAGAAACTTTTGCACCTGTAGCCAGGTATACTTCCATCAGAATGGTACTTGCCCTGGCTACAACAATGAAATGGAAAATACACCAGATGGATGTCAAGACTGCTTTCCTGAATGGTGTAGTTGAAGAGGAAGTATATGTGGATCAGCCACTCGGTTTCGAAATACATGATAGGGAGTAATATGTGTGCAGATTGAAGAAAGCCTTGTATGTCTTGAAGCAAGCTCCCAGAACTTGGTATGGTAGGATGGATAGTTTCCTATCTAATTTGGGCTTTACCAAGAGTAAAGTGGATTCCAACCTTTACTACAAGGTTGAGGAAGGGAATCCTGTGATTCTACTCCTGTATGTGGATGACTTATTTGTAACAGGAGATGACAGATTTATTGCAGATATTAAGAGGAAGCTTGTTGTTCAGTTCGATATGAAAGACTTGGGAATGATGCATTATTTCCTAGGTATGGAGGTGTAGCAGAGTGCAGGTGGGATCTTCCTTGGTCAAGGGAAGTACATAGTAGATATCCTAAAGAGATTCGGGATGATGGATTGCAAGGCCATGGCCACACCTATGGCATCGAATCTGAAGCTTCTATATGATGCTTCATCTGAGCCAGTTGATGTCTCTATGTATCGTCAGATGATTGGGTCCTTGATGTACCTGACGAACACGAGACCAAATATTTGCCTTGCGGTGAACACATTGAGCCAGTTCTTGACGGATCCAAGGAGTGTTCACCTGGTTGCTGTAAAGCATGTTTTGAGGTACCTGAATGGTACAGTGGATTATGGGCTCAAGTATGAAGTGAATCAAAAGTTTAACATGTAGGGTTATGTTGATTCAGATTGGGCTGGAAGTACTGCAGATAGGAAGAGCACATCTGGGTGTTGCTTCAGTATGGGATCAGGTGTGATCTCTTGGTTTAGTAGGAAGCAGTCCTGCATAGCATTGAGTACAGCTGAGGTAGAGTATGTTGTATCCTGTTCATCTAGTTGTGAGGCAATATGACTACGAAAGCTACTATCTGAGTTATTTGATCTCCCATTGGATGCTACTAGTATTTTCTGTGATAACTAGAGTTGTGTGAAGCTGTCTGAGAACCCAATGTTTCATGACAGGTTGAAACACATAGAGATCAAATATCACTATATCAGGGATATGGTGCAGAGAGGAGCTGTGAAGCTCCTGTACATTGCGACGGACAAGTAGATTGCAGATGTGCTGACGAAGCCACTAGCCAGGGTGAAGTTTGAGTACTTCAGGGAGAGGCTTGGTGTTCTTCAGATTGATGACACTTCGAGGAAGAAGTGATGGACACATTTGCAGAAGCCATTCCAAGCATGTTGGAAGGAGTATCCTTCACATGGTTGTGGATGTAAGCGCTGGATGATGAGCATCAGGACGATGCTCGAGTTACTACTCTATATATGCATCAGGAGGATGTTGGATATGATCAGTTGGATCATTTATATGTATATGTATGTATGCATCATGTTGGATGATGGATATGATCAGTTGGATCATTTATATGTATATGTATGTATGCATCATGTTGGATACTAGATATGATCAGTTGGATCATTTATATGTATATGTATGTACGCATCATGTTGGATGCTTGATATGATCAATAGGATCATTTTTATATATTTTGTATATGCATCATGTTGGATGCTTGGACCATGTATTTGTATATGTATCAGGCGGATACATTTTATGATCAGGTAGATCATGTATGTTTATATGTATCATGTATGATTAGCTGGATCATGTATTTGTATTTGCATCAGGTGGATACATTGTATGATCAGGTGGATCATGTATGATGATATGTATCAGGTAGATACTTGGTATGCATTAGGTAGATGCATGATATGATTAGGATGATCATGGATGACGAGCTTCAGGATGTTGCTTTAGATGACTTGCAGCAGGATGTTGCAGTGATGATGATCAGGATGATCATGTATACATCAGGATGATGTATGGTGAGTATCAGGATGATACTCTATGGCCGTGGATCAGGTTGTGCAGACGAGCATACAATTTGGCCCTGGAATATTTGCAGATAGTCTTTCAAGGTTTTTCCTATGGCATGTAATCTAGACCTGGTATATTTGGAAAATGCTCTTTCGAGGTTTTTCTCTGGGAGGACTTATAATTTGGCCCTGGGAGATCTGCAGATAGTCTTGCAAGGTTTTTCCTATGGCATATAATTTGGCCCTAGGATATCTGGCAGATGCTCTTTCGAAGTTTTGTCCTATGGCATATAATTCGGCTCTAGGAGATCCGATAGGTTGAGTTGTGTGCTCGTACTAAGTCCTGGGATGCTCTTGAAAGGTTTTTCTATGACCACATGTAATATCACCCTGGGAGATCCGATAGGTTGGGATGTGTTCCTGTAATAAGTCCTTGTATGCTCTTGCAAGGTTTTGTGGTGACCACATATAATAGCCCCCTGGGAGATCTGATAGGTTGAGCTCTGTGCTCGTAATTAGTCCTGGGATTCTCTTTTGAGGTTTTGTGGTAGGGTCACATGTAATAGCTCCCTGGGAGATCCAATAGGTTGGGCTGTGTGCCCGTAATAAGCCTTGGGATGCTCTTACAAGGTTTTGTGATGCACGTAATAAGTCCTGAGGATTCCACAGTATGGCCAGTGATGACGAAGACCTGTAGGTGGTGGGCCTACATCCAGTATGAAAAAGGACTGGCTCTATATAACTTCCTATGACGAGTAGAGTCAAAGATTGGTTGAGATAGAAAAAGGACTGGCTCTATATAACTTTCTATGACGAGTAGAGTCAAAGATTGGTTGAGATAGCAGTAGCAGTGACAATGATGATGACGATGCATCAATGACGATGATCCCGAGAATAAGACTTGTCTAGCATAACTGTGTCGAGAAATACCTTCCTATTTAAGAGGGAGTGTTGATGTATATGTAACTTCGGAATGTGCTTCATCTATGTATTTCATATATATTTATTGTACCCTTATAAGAGATGTGTTATTCCTCTATAAGGAAGTGCCTTCATGCGTATTGACAAGTGTCACAAGTGTGTGTACTTGGCAAAGGGTTATTAGACCACCATGTGTGGGGTCGACCCTGAAATATATATTATATGGTTGATATACCTAGCTAGACAAGTTGGCCCCATAAGGTCACTGGGCAAACAAACTAGTATAATTAGAGATCGGGAGATCTCTATTTGGATCACTCGGAAACTCATACTTCTCTCACTCAGAAAGTGGCGCACTAGTGAGGAGGAGGATCATCTGGTACTAGGAGACTATCTCAGTGTATTTTGGTTGTACTTTGGTTGAGCCATTGCTCTCTCTATCTCTCAAGAAGTTGTGGGGTTTTTCACCTTAGGATGTTCCCCATGGAAACTATGTGTCTCTTGTCTCTCATTCTTTTGATTCTTGTGATGCTTGACATGCTTGATATGATTTTTATGCATTGATATATTGTACATGTTATTCTCTCAGTAAAGATCCTAGAGTATTGTGAATTAATGCTCAAAATTTAACATTAATGACAATTAGGAAGAGTTTTTCCCGCTCGGAACTTGACAGAATTAGGCAAGCGCTACAAGAAGAAAGGTGCAAAGAGCTCTGCTCCTAGGCCTATCAGCCTAATCCAAAAGGAACAGGAAGCATCAGTGTCCCAATCAGGAATTCCGACAGGAATAGAACAAGAGGAAGCTAACAAGATATTACATCAGCAATATCAAGAAGCATCCAGGATTCAAAATGAACAAGATGCCAAGTTCCAATAAGAAGAGGCGGCAAGAATCCATAGAGAGCAGGCTATTCAATTGTAGTAGCAAGAAGAAGTTGCTAGAGTACAGAAGGAAGAGGAAGTAAGGGCCCAAAGAGAAGAAGAAGACAGAATCATCCAGGAACAGACTGCTAAATTGAAAGAGAAGGAAGAAGAAGAGAGGATTTTGTTAGAAGAGGTAGACATGCTACAAAATGAGTTAGCAGAGCTAGCTGAAAGGCACAAAAAAGCGCAGACTGAGAAAACTCCCGAGCTAGAACCATCTACTCCACAAAACATGGAGTTGGATCCGCCACTGATAGACCAACCAGGGATATCTCGAGAAAGGGTTTATTCTACTGAAGGATTAGCATTGACCCCGTACAACGCCAGAAAGCAATGCCAGGTGGCCAACCTGGATTCCATATATTTTCACGAATGGAAAAGGGCTATCATTGACAGGAGAGTTAGGAAAATGGAAAGTGCAGAAGACATATATGAATTCGTAGTATCAGAAACTACAATAGTCCAAGGAACTAATATTGACCCTTCATTCCAAGCCTAATGCACTGTGGCATCAAACGAGGCAAGTAAAGCCAATACTGATCGGTTAATGAATGAGGTAAAGCACTACAGAGACCAATGCTTCAAAATAAGAGATGACAGGAAGAGGGAGGTTCTAGAAGCAAATGAATTGAAGAAGAAATATAGGGAAATGTCAAAAGAGAAGTTAAGGATAACTTCGGGAGCTCTACAACTTGTAAATGAGAAGAATTCACTAGAGATACAACTGGCCATCTTCGAAGACCAGCAAAAGAACTTAAAGGCTCGAATATCTGAATTAGAGGAGCTCAAAGCCAGCAGGGCCCAACAAATTTATCTCCCCAGAGATCAATATGAGGGGATAATCCAAGAAAAGGAGAAATTGTTGAAACAACTCAAAGAAGTAGTGGAAAACAAGCAAGACCTATTTACGTTTCACAAGCAAGCATGTGACATGCTAATAAAAGGCTATCAGCTGTTGGTGTTGATCTCAGGAGAAATTTACAACATGAAAGAAATGATCATGAAAATGAAATCCATCGAAGTTGGAGGCTTAAAGAACATAGAAAAATTTGCAAAGCATGTGGAAGAGGTAAAGCAACAATTTGAGTGGAGAAGAGGAAAATCTGGATTCCCCTCAAACTTCCGTGCCACCACTGAAGAAGAAATTGACTTAGATGTAGGGGTCCTTGAATTCAGTAAAGATTGTGGCACCAAACTAAGCTTGGAGATCATAAAGACTGTTTGCAAATGCCACTCTTTCTACTCCAAAATCAGAGAATCCCATGGCAGCTGCCACTTGGTTTTGCCTGAAACTATCAATGAATTCCCAAAACAAGAACATCAATTGGCTGAGTTAAAAGGCGATTTGAACCAAGGATTGGACTATGTTAAAAAGGTAAAGGTTATAACCCAAGATGAACTCCAATGGTTCGTTGGCCAACCCGCTGTGCATATCTACTTTCTAGAAGCAATTGCCCAAGAAGTATCAGCAGCAGCAGCACAAGTCAAATCAGATCTGCGTAAGCATGAGATTGCAGCAAAGGCAACAGTATCTGTTCGGAGCAAAATTATCTTGAAAGAGCTCAGCCAATGGACCACACATATCCAAAGTGCAGATGGCCAAGCATCCACAAGCGAGCCAGTTTGTGGGGATGAGTCAATGAGTCAGTGAAAGTAAGCCAAATAGAATAAATAAACCATCAAAATTCATATTTGTCTTAATGTGATAAAAGGATGAAATTCCTTAATTGTATAACTATTTTAAAATGACACCTGGCTCTGATTTTGTCTTATATGGAAGGCTCCCCACGAATCTATGGGTTTTTTAATTATGCACTAAAGGACAAATTAGAAGGTTCTGGAGTTTAGGATACACATGTTAGCTCAAGGAGCAATTTGTAACTTTATAAATATGAGAATAGAAGAAAGAGAATGGGCTTTTTGTAGGGGAAAGAAATTTTTTGGCTGGTGCGAATTACTTTGTTGCTTGCTCTAAGAACTGGATTTTTCCTAATGAAAGCCTGGAGAGGGCGTTTTTGCATGGAATTGTGTGTTGAATGCTTGCTGGAATACTGTTGTGTCATTCACATACTACAATGAGATCTTTCTTTGCTGTTATGAATTATTTCTGTGTAATGAATGATCTTTCTATTTTCCTATACAATGATGTCTCTCTTAAATAATTAATGGAATGTATTGCATTTGAATTAAAGTTATCTTTAATATATTTTACCTCCTGCTAAGATTGCATCTTCCGATTTAATGGCTATCTATATGATCTTTCGATGTTTCTTTCAGCACATTGCTCATATTTACAATTTTCTCCTTGCAAGGATAGATTAGATTTGCTTTATCTCAGTTTTAGATTAAGATTTGTTTCGGCTCTGCATTTAGATTAAATTAGTTTACAGCACTTGCATATCATCTTAAAATTAAAATCACAAAAAATGTGGATCGGGCCGCAACTGGTGCAAAAGAATAAAAATCTTTAAATCTTATGGTAGCCGGAACCGTTAACTGGACAGATTCCCCACACCAAACAATGGACAATCTAATTGGGACTGTTTATCGAGGAGAATCCCTTGCTGCTTGATGCTGCAATTTTCAAGGCATCAACAATTTTGGCGCTAGAAGGAGGGGCTATAGTGTATGGCTAACAGAGGAGACTCTTCATGTCAAGCACATCCTACTGAAAACCCACTTGAAACAATAATCCCAGGAAATCAAGAAAATCAAGAAAATCCCAATTCTGATTCTGAGCAACAAGAAACATTGTATGATGTATCTTTTGTTGAAGTAGCTGATTTACGAAGACATACACGAGCTTATGTTAAACAACTCGGTGGTTTAAATGCAATAACTTTTCTCCCTAGAAGAAGAACCCCTAGAAGAGAAAGACAGTACACCCGTGATTCGATTCTTGGATAGAACTTTGAAGAGTTGGTAGATTTATCTTTGGAAAAGATCACAGAACCTCGAAAAGAAGTCAATCCTGAAAATCCAGAAAATTTTGAAGATTCAGAAAATCTTGGAGAAATTTTTAGTCCAAAGAACACTCCACTTAATTCACCACACGATTCTCCACCTAGTTCTCCACATAGAGCCATGGCTGTACCTGCTTGGAGAGCAAGGGGAGCATTAAATCTAGCTGGGACATTCCACAATTTTCCTAAAAATCCAGAGAAAGTTTTTCCCAAATACGACCCAGGTAGAGGCATATCTGCTGAAGATCATCTTAAGATTTTTTATTTAGCTTTGAATATTTTAAATGTACAGCATGAAGATGTAGTCTGTAGACTTTTCCCATACACATTTGAACCGAAAGTTTCTTCCTAGTATTTTAGCCTTCAAGCTAGCTCAATTTCCAATTGGGAAGAGTTTGAAAAATGTTTTTTAAAGACGTATGGAAATCAAAAAACTGTAGCTACACTCATGAAAGAATTATTGTCCATGAGAATGGAAAATAAATAAAAGGTTCAAGACTTCAACCAAAGGTTCACTACGCTCTTGAATAATTTCAGTGAAGCAACTAAACTTGCAGAAGAATATTTAGTTGAATATTATACAACAACACTTGAAGGCCCCATAGCAATGTTCGTCAAAAGAACTAAGAAGACCACCCTGATAGAAAATTTTGAAGAAGCTAGGAAGGTAGAAGAAGAAGCAGACAACATTGCTAAACATGCCTTAGATGCAAAAACAAAGCCAGCAACTAATAGAAAACCCCTGCTGCTTACTAGGAATAAAGAAGAGTCATCAGCGGACAATGAAAATGTAGTTAAAATGATGCAGAAATTGTCCAATAAAATTGTAGATCTTGAGAAAGATAAGGCAGCTAGTACATCTAGGAATCCTTTCAAACCATTCTACAAGAAGAGAGAAGACAATGACCAGCCTCATCCATCTGTGAACAACTCCCCTATTTTAAATCTAAATGAAATAGGAATGGAACACTTCTATACCTTTCATCAAGAGCCGCACTCTGAAAAGAGCTGCCCATAATGGATTAATTCTATGAGTTTAGTAATGAACCAAATGTTGGATTCACATATTTCAGATCAAGATGATCCTCCAGAGGAACAAACTCTTGAAGTAGAGTAGCCCTCCCTAGATACCACTATGGTATTATGGGACTGGGTACCATTGACTGAATTAAAAGAAGACGATCCCATGGAGAACCCAGTCTCTGCTGTAAACATTAACACTCGTAGTAAAGGTCCCATTGCAGATCCAGTTCCAAGCTCAACTACACCCAAACCTAAAGTTTCCAAAGAGATACCTAAAAGACACATTACAGTCATTTTGTCTCAACCTAAAGCTAACCCAACAGCTGCCAAACAGCCAAACATTGAAACAACGGTCCAGCAACCAAAGGACACATTGAGCAAGACAGACAATCAAACGAAAGTTGTAAAAGAATGTGATATGGGATATGTCATCATTGAAGATATAAAGAAGGTAAAAGCAAATGTTTCAATATTTGATATGTGTAGTCTGCCTCAACAACGAAACAAGTTGTTGCAAGCTCTTCAATCCTAGCCTAGCACTCCATTAACAGACACTCAAGAAGACCCTGAAATTAATGAAGCCAATATCGGTAGGAAATCCAAATCCCAGACATTGCCTTTCCTTTTAACTTTTGAAATCTTCCATAAAAATGTACACAATTGTCTGGTAGATTCTGGAGCATCTTCAAATGTCATGCCACTGTCGATCTGTAAGAAGATTAATGGTCAACCAATTCCATCCCCGCTCAGATCATTCAGTTAGATAGGACTATTGTTAAAGTTATTGGTGAAATGAAAGATGTGCTCATTAGGTTGTTGACAGATTCTAGAGTATGTCAGTTCATTGATATAATGGTAGTTGACATTCCTGAAGCCTATGGTTTAATCCTAAGCAGGGACTGGTCCACAAAACTAAATGGTTACTTTGCAACTGATTGGTCCCATTTATGGTTACCATATCAGAATAGGCAGAATTAGATTAAAATTTTGAGGGAACCACACATGAAACAAAATGTAACTCAGCTAGAAGTAAAGAACGAAGTTGTAGCCTTCTCATCTTCAGTTTTGGGGAATTGTTTGTTAGAAATTGATCCAGGTAATTATCAATCTGAAACTATTAGCCATGAATCAGATAAGCAGTCCGATCTCCTTCATTTTTCTCAGACTGATGATATCGATTGTAACATAGTTAGCTTAGTCATTGACTTAGATCATAAAGATACTAACTTAGTTAAATCAAGCAATCTTTTTTGGACTTTATACTTTGATGGTTCCAAGACTCTGGAATGGTCCAGGGATGGTTGTATTCTACAAGATCCTGAGAGTAATAAGTACTTCTTGTCCTGTAGATTAGAATTTGAGTGTACTAATAACATTGATAAATATGAAGCTTTAGTCCATGGATTGAAGAAAGCCATCGGTTTGAATGTTAAGTACATGAAAGTTTTTGGTGACTCAAAAATAGTTGTAAGACAGGTAAGAGATACCATTCACTGCCTTTCACCTTATTTGAAAGGTTATCACGTTGATGTATGGGATTTAATTACGCATTTTAATGCTTTCAATATAAAATCTGTTCCTAGAATGCAAAATGATGTGGCTGATTTATTAGCAACTTCCATATCCAGATTGGTGTTGACTAATAACAAAAGTTCAATTGAACTGGTTTTCAGGCCTTCTGTCCTAGACAATATCACAAATTTCAGAGTTTTCAATGATGACGATTAGATCATCAGTTTTCTAACAAATGAAGACATGTTCCAAGAAACTATGATAGATGAAGAAGAGCATGATGTTGTTTTACAAGAGAAAGATGAGGCTAAAGGAAATTTCATCCCCAAAGGGGTGAGGTCACTTGAAATGATGTTCGATCTGCAAAGCAAATTCAAAAGGCCAGCAAATACCAAGATCAATAGCTCATCTATGCAACACAAATTGGTAAATCTGGGCACTGAAGCTGAACCAAAATTTGCTAACCTTGGTAAATGTTGTTCATCGGGAGAAAGAGATAAGTTCATCAAGCTTTTTTGACAATATAAGGATGTTTTTGCATGGACTTATGAAGATTTGAAAACATATGACACCCGTATTATTCAGCATATCATACCAATGAAAACAGGCGTCAAGCCATTTTAGCAGCAATTGAGGAGGATGCACCCTACTCTTGAACCTATGATTCAAAAGGAATTGAAGAAGTGGGTTGCTAACCTAGTTCCCATAAGAAAGAAGTCAGGAGAGATAAGATTATGTGTTGACTTCAGGAATCTGAACAGAGCTTCAGATAAAGATAACTATCCCGTCCCTTCAATGGAACAAATTCTCCATATGGTATCAGTATCAGAACTCTTTTCCCTTCTTGATGGTTTCTCTGGTTACAATCAAGTATTAGTAGTTGAAGAAGACTTCCTTAAAACTACTTTCTGCACCAAGTGAGGAACTTTTGCATACCGAAGAATGCCATTTGACTTAATAAATGCAGGAGCCACGTTCCAGCCAGCAATGGACATTGCCTTCCGAGGATTGGGCGATCATTGTGTTGTTGTCTATCTAGATGATGTGACAGTTTTTTCAAAGAAACGAGAAGACCATGTTGTTCATTTAAAGCAGATTTTTTATCGTTGCCGAAAATATGGTACCTCTTTAAACCGCAAGAAGAGTGTGTTTGTTGTTCTTGAAGGTAAACTTATGGGTCATATCATTTCAAAAAAGGTAATTTCAATAGATCAAGAAAGAGTCCAAGTTATCAATAAAATTCTCATGCCCCATAACAAAAAATCCATGCAGTCATTTATGGGAACTATCAATTTTGTTTGAAGATTTGTCCCCAATTTCGCTCAAACTGTTAAACCTTTGCAGCAAATGGTCAAGCAAAGCGCATAGTTCAAATGGACAGAATTGGAGAAAGATGCATTCAGAGATATTAAAGCGGCCATAGCTAATGCTCCTTCCTTAAGAAGCCCATATTTTGACAAAGATTTTATCTTGTGTACTTTTGCTTCGGATGACTCTCTCGCAGCTATGCTCACATAAAAGATAGAATTAGGAGATGAATACCCAATCTCGTTTATGAGCACTGGTCTGCAAGGTGTTGAACTGAACTATATTGTTGTCGACAAACAAGCGTATGTCGTGTTCAAAGTAGTAAAATAGTTCAGACCATATATTATTAAGAACAGAACTAAAGTTATAGTTCCCCACCCAACTGTCAGATGCCTTTTCGTTCAAAAGGAGTTGGGAGAAAGAAGGGGAAATTGGGTCACATCTCTTCAAGAATATTAATTGGAATTTAAACCGGCCACCATCATTAAGGGACAAGGCCTATGTAAATTGCTTACTGAACATACAATTGATGAAGAGCAGGATTGGAGAAATGAAGCCGAGTTGAATTCAGTCGAAGTATGTCCCATCTTCACAGCTCCCGAATCATGGTATAGGTATTTAGTGCATTAATTGCAACAAGGGTACCTACCAGAACACTGGAGTTCTAAACAAAGAAGGGCCCTTCGTTTAAAGTCATCATCTTATTAGATAATTGACGGAATACTTTTCAGAAAAAAAAAAAATTTGATGGAGTTTTTCTCACATGCCTAGAGAAGGAGGATGCAGGTAAAGTCGTCAAGGAGTTACACGATGGTCCTATTGGGGGACATTATTTAGGGGAGATGAAAGCTCACAAAATACTGAGAGTTAGATATTACTGGCTCACTTTATTTCAAGATGCCCATACTTATGTATGGAACTGTGATGTATGCCAAAGGAGCACTGGAAAATTACCTAAGGTAGCAGGACCCTTACAACCAGTTATCATCTCAAAACCTTTCGAACAGTGGGGTATAGATGTCATCAAAGAGATAAATCCAAATTCTTCTCTACAACATCGATACATCCTGACAGCCACCAACTATTTCAACAGATGGACAGAGGCTGCCCCATTGTGCAATTTCAATGAAGATGTAGTCATCACTTTCTTGAAAGAGAACACCATAACCAGGTTTGGGATTCCAATGTCCCTAGTATTTGATAATGCCACTTATTTCTCGTCTTTTAAAATAAATGAATTTGTTTATGAAAGGGGAATTAAATTGCATTATTTGGCCAATTACCACCCCCATGGAAATGGAATAGCTGAATCTTCAAACAAAAACCTCATCTGAATTTTCAAGAAGACTGTGATTGAAAATCAACGAAGCTGGCATATAGCTCTCCCAAATGCCTTATGGGTAGATAGGGTGACTCCAAAGAATGCCTTAGGGGTTTCCCCTTACACCCTTGTCTATGGAAAGGAATCCATCCTCCCTCCCAACATCTTACTTCCATCCTTGCAATTGTCCCAAGCCTCTCGAGGGTCTGGTAGTCAGATTTTACAATCCAGGATTGATAACCTGCTTAAAATTGAAGAAGCCCGACAGAAAGCTAAGAATCGATTCAACCAACACCAAGATATAGTCAAGAGATGGTTCAATAAAAGGAAGTCTGGTAAAAGAAGTTTCAAAGTAGGAGATTTAGTTCTGAAATGGGACCATAATCACGAAGGCAAGGGAATGCACACGAAATTCCAACACTTATGGGTAGGCCCTTACCAAATTTATGAAAAGCTCGGCCCATCCACTTACAAGCTAACAGACCTCCATGGAGAGGAAGTAACCCTTCCCCTCAATGGCCTTGCCTTGAAACAATACTTTGCATAGTCTCGTTGAGGTTTTCTATACATAAATAAAAGGTTTCCTTGTTCCCTTGTTTTCTTTGATGATCTTTGTTTTGTTTTGTTTCGTAGTTAGGTTTGTTAGTACCATTTACTTTTCATATGAGTTTCCTCTTTTCTAGGCTAATAAAACCCAGCTCGACCCCTGGCTTAGCGGTAGTACAAAACTCTCAGCAAAATAAAAATATTGAAGATTGAATCCCATTTGTAAAGAGAAGGAGGCTCTGTGACTTTGCTTCCACTGATCAACCTTTGAAAATAGGGAGATCTCTTTCTGTTTGGTCAAAATAACCCCTGTTAAATTACTAATGATCGAATGTTTCTCTCTCGCTATCTTGAGGCTCCACTCATTTTAACATTAATTCATGTCTCAAGGTTTCCTTGCTATTATGGAACCACGAAAAGGAAGCATGTTTCACAAATGTATGGTATTTTAAATGATCCCATACTACAAATATAAGCCTAAAGGCTTACATCAAAGGGTCCGATTTCCATAAATTCTCGCCTCAATCAAAGCATGGCTGAGATAAAAGCAAAATGTTCAAATCTAAAAAGCTGTTCAAAAGACTTGGCTCAAGCTGGGTTCTTCTCTGTCCGTGAAGCTTGATAAATCAAATAAAATCTCTCGCTCACACAAAAGGACATTTTGGATTGATGAACCCAAATCAAAGATTGAAATTTTAAGGAAACTATTTCATGAAGGCTCAAACAACAAAAGATGTCAAATACATGAACATCGATAAGGATGCAAGCAGCATGGGAATGAGGAACAAACGGATATCTCTGTGAAGTACTGTTACGATCCTGTGGAGTCCTCTCTTAGTTAAGGCACCATAAATACAGTCCTAAAAGAATTAACTCCATACTCCGGCCTTGAGAGAGTTTGGAAGAAATGTAAGTCTTAGTCTCCTTTCTCCCAAAGACCAACATGATTAAGAGATCACCCCATTCTTAAGAGTTGAAATGTGAGGCATTTTGTTGCGCGTAAAGCTGTGATTTTAAATGTCATTCTAAGTCATGACAAGAATTTGTTTCAAAGATTTGTGTTCGCCAGCGAATCACCAATTGTTGTTGTTGTAACATACCCCCCAAATTTCTTTTGTAAATATTGGGTCCCTCATATTCTTTTTGGTTTAAGCACTTGTTTTTTATCAAATCTTTGTCACTTAATCTTAACCTTTTCCTAAAAGTGCTGACCCTTCTAGTTCTTTTTTATTTCTTGACTAAGGCATTTTTTCCTTCCATTTAGCAGTGCATTGTTTTAAAAGTTAACTGTGCGCGCACTCAAAGCGCAGATTGAAAGCTTATATTTCTGCGCCAAAGGCACAAGGGAAAAGGTTTAATTGTGTGCTTTTAAGTGCAAACTTCAAGTTTATGTTGTGCGTTAAAAGTGCATTTTTTACTTTTCCATCTTGTTGCCAAATATTGGCTTATCCAACAAATTTTCTCATATTTTTTCTCTAAGGCAAAGCTACCTTTTCTCTTCGGTGCATTTTTTAGCCTTAACTCTACCGCCCTTTGGCGCAATCCTTAACCATAACTATTTTGCTTCGTGCATTTTGGGCTTAAGTCGGCCCCTTTTGCAAATCTTAGGGTTTTATCATCCAATGCGCATTTTTAAAATGTAAATTGGCCGCCGGTAGCGCACGCTACTTGGAACGATTAATAACCATATCTCGACCGCCAAAGGTGCAAGACCAATCCTTAAATGAGCGCCTATGTGAAAATCTATTAAATCTTTTCTTTAGGACTCGTTGGCGCAGTTCCCGTTAGCACACATTTTGGGACTAAAACTTCCGCTAAAGGCGCAAGGCTTATCCATATAACTCCCTCTTCCATAGCCGCACTTCATCTTTCGTTAATCGCACCTCATTTTCGAGCACAACTTTCGAATCTAGTTTTGGCACAGATCTTTCGTACAGATTTCAATGATGCGATCACCGCTTTGGCGCAAGTCTTAAACTTACACTCGCCACTTTGATGTCGGACTTAATGTTATGATCGTCGCCTTAGTGCATAGTTTAATCTTGCGATTGTTTCTTTGGGTGCGAAGTTTTATTTTGGTGCACGTGTGACCACAGAGTCAGTAAGGTCATGAATGTGACCATGTGCTGTTTTAAATGCACAAGGCCTTGAGCCCCATGCTCATTAAATCCACCAACCCAACACCTTACGTGAATTCAATGCCACGCCCTATATGAATGCGCAAAAAAGAGATTTCAAAATCAATTGACCACTACCAAAGGAGAATGGAGCTCGCTGTTCAATATCGAACTCTGACTGCATTGCTTCCCATCTCGGAACGATCACTAGCCAGTGGGGAACACCGCCAAGCTAACAGGTAGGTGCTCGGCCCCCCCTCTCTTCATTTTTTGAGGTTCTCGTTTGGACTTGCACCTCTTCAATGCCCTTTTTTGACTATATATATACAAAGCAATCTTATACGCACTAAGCGGTTAGTTGTGAGTCGAAGCCATGAAGACACAGAACCACTGTATGCAAACCAGATCTAGGAAGGCTTTATCCTCCCATGCGCGCTTCAAATTTTTCCCACTACCGCGTGCTCGGCATCCTAAGTAAGTTTCTTGCATATCTTGTTGTCTTTGGGTTTTCTCGGTTATATCATAGTGTCCACACATTTGGCATTCCATGCTTGAACCCATAGCTAATTACTCGTTTTGGTTAAAACATTGCATCCTTGCATACCCCATGGAAAATCGCTGCCAAGCAACGACACCTTTTGCGCCAAGGCCACCTAAAACCCACAGCATTGGCCAAAACCACCTTAAAACATGTGAGAAAGACCCGACGGGCTAGCAGTGGTAGCTTTATAAATAGCTCTGCTTTTTACTCATAGAGGCCGGCTACTGCGAAAGAAGAACCAGTAAAACCACCCATGTGATATTTGCGAGACATTGCTTGTGTGAATGCAGTGGTTTCACCCAGGCATATAAAACGTTATAGGTACTTGCAAATTTCTATGAATGTCATGACGCTATTAACAACTCCAGTTCCTTTTTCCTCCATTAGTCTGTCTTGGCTAGGTATTTTGATTTGGAAGGCACCTACATATTGAACAAAGTAATAATGCAAATGAGAAGCTTTCTAGCTACCTTGCCACCATGTCAATTTCCTGGTTTGTAGACTTCCTAAGCCCTTGTCTTCCCTCTTGGTATTGCATTGACAACGAATTAGCTTTGTCGTGATATATCATTAAACATGAAATCAAGACAGCCATGGTCCTAAGATGTCACATAGGTTCTAGAACTATCATCCCAAGAATAATGAAACCATAGTGCCATTTATGTTATATATAAACTCGCAGTGGCTTGTATAGATTGTTGGCTTTTGCACCTGGTATTTCTCAGGACTTTCAATTGTGAAACGGTAGCTTCATTTGTGAATTGGTTGATCTTTTGGTAAAACAGCTTCCATATTATGAAAGTGGCATTTTTTGAATTTCTTTATAACTATTTTGCTAATGTTTGAAGGTTATCTAGTTAAAGCCAACTCTGTCATGTTTTCTTTCATAGATATATAAGAGGTTTTGCATCTTTGACTGAATGTCTATATACACCTTATTTATACTGCCCTGCTTACACAAGATTATCATGCATAAGAGGTGTGCAAGGAAGAAAGACACGCAAAAGATTGAATCAGATTCAGATGTAGAAATCCTATTGGACACTTCACGCGAGACAATGTTTACTGATACACAAGCTACCACCAATGTGGCCCTAGGAGCTCTACCGGAATTCCAGTGGGGTGAGCTATATAGGTTTATCATGGACCCTATATAGAAGACTCTTTGGTGTATGCAAAAATCCAAAGGTCTTACCTCCATAAGGAAACGACTTCTCCTTAATTGTTTCCATGTTCTGAAGTCATTGATTGGTTGATCCC
Source organism: Larix kaempferi (assembly GCA_027924585.1). Taxonomy (NCBI): domain Eukaryota; kingdom Viridiplantae; phylum Streptophyta; class Pinopsida; order Pinales; family Pinaceae; genus Larix; species Larix kaempferi. The sequence goes on from BSBM01000456.1 coordinate 41,278,870, forward strand.
CCACGTCAAGACTGACACTAGGTTAATAAATGAAAAAAAGGGGATGAACCTAGCATCTTTTGCTCTTGATCATATCATAGCCACCTATAGATTACCTCAACCGAGAGCTTGGTTAGATGATAAATGGATAGAAGAACATCCTATGGACCCGATGGACACCACCAGGAAAATGATGATAGCTGACAGACAGATAAGGAGGAGGAATAACAATGAACATGAAAGCAACCTCCTGAAGACTCCTTATAAACTAATTGTTCTGATGTTGAGTCAGCTCTTCGGCATGCCTAATGGAAATGTTTTTAAGATCGGATGGGTGCCAGTAATTTTTCATACAGCCATGAATGGCACCATTTTTAATTGGGACAACATAATCTCAGACAGTCTGGCCTCGCAGTTAACAGCAGCCCAGGGGGGAATGACTCAGAAGAAGGCATATTTCTTCATGTATTCGTATTTGATAGATTGCTTATTGAGAAAACATACCTTCCCAAACATGGGCTGCTCATGGAAGACAAAGGAAACGTCTCTATTCATAGCCTATCAACTCAGATGGGCAAGTAAATATGCAAACTATTACAAGCAGGTTTGCGAGAAATTCATCATGCCTCTATACCAACTTATTTTTGTAAAGGAACTAGATTGCATGTTAGAGAATGCCATGCCCATTATTGTAGCATTTGGAGATTATTATCATAGTATAGAAGGTACCTATATCCGAATGAATGGAGGATCTGTAGCTCCCTTTTTGCTTCCCAGATATGCTACAGATTTTGTGATTCACAGGGAAACCATAAGGCATCTCTTCAGCATTGGCGGAATCAGCAGAGTTCTTCGCTGAAAGGAAGAAAGGGATGTATCCACCAATTCCTTTCACTATTGGTGCATACAGCCTCTTGAAGGGCAAGGAAGGAGATAACTATGTTCAAGATTTAGACATCTTCCATTTCGGTACAAATTTTTTCAGAAGGCATGACCCTTGTGGTGAAGTTGCCAAACATATTATTGATGTCAAAACTAGGTTTGAGTAAGCCCATCTTAAAGACAATGAGGAAGAGCTTTTCCATAGTACTCGAAACTTGATGGAATTAGGAAAGCACTACAAGAAGAAAGGTGCAAAGAGCTATGTTCCCAGGCCTGTTGGCCTAATCCAAAAGAAACAGGAAGCATCAGTGTCCCAATAAGGAAATCCGATAGGAATAGAACAAGAGGAAGCTGACAGGATATTACATCAGGAATATCAAGAAGCATCCGGGATTTAAAATGAACAAGCTTCCAAGTTCCAACAAGAAGAGGCAGCAAGAATCCAGAGAGAGCAAGCTATTCAATTCCAACAGTAAGAAGAAGCTGCTAGAGTATAGAAGGAAGAGGAAGTAAGGGCCCAAAGAGAAGAAGAAGAAAAAATCATCCAGGAACAGGCTACTAAACTGAAAGAGAAGGAAGAAGAAGAAAGGATTTTGTTAGAAGAGGCAGACAGGCTACAAAAGGAGTTAATAAAGTTAGCTGAAATGCAGCAAAAAGAGCAGAATGAGAAAAATCCCGATCCAAAACCATCTACTCCACAAAACATGGAGTTGGATTTGCCACTGATAGACCAACCAAGGATAGCTCGAGAAGGGGTTGCTTCTACTGAAGGATTAGCATTGACCCCGTACAACCTCAGAAAGCAGTGCCAGATGGCCAACCTGGATTCCATATATTTTCACGAATGGAAAAGTGCTATCATTGACAGGAGAGTTAGGAAAATGGAAAGTGTGGAAGATGTATATGAATTCGTAGTATCAGAAACTACACTAGTCCAAGGAACTTATATTGACCCTTCATTCCAAGCCCAATGCACTGTGGCATCTGCTGAGGCGATTAAATCCAATACTGATCAATTAATGAATGGGGTAAAGCACTACAGAGACCAATGCTTCAAAATAAGAGATGAGAGGAAGAGGGAGGTTCTAGAAGCAAATGAATTGAAGAATAAATACAAGGAAATGACAGAAGAGAATTTAAGGATAACTTCGGGATCTCTACAACTTGAAAATGAGAAGAATTCACTAGAGATGCAGCTGGCCATCTCCGAAGACGAGAAAAAGAACTTAAAGGCTTGAATATCCGAATTGGAGGAGATAGAAGCTAGCAGGGCCCAACAAATTTATCTCCCCAAAGATTAGTATGAGGGGTTAATCCAAGAAAAGGAGAAATATTTGAAACAACTCAAAGAAGCAGTGGAAAACAAGCAAGACCTGTTCACGTTTCACAAGCAAGCATGTGACATGCTAATAAAAGGCCATCAGCTACTGGTGCTGATCTCAGGAGAAATTAGAAACGTGAAAGAAATGATCATGAAAATGATAGCCATCGAAGTTGGAGCCTTCAAGAACAGAGACAAATTTGCAAAGCATGTGGAAGAGTTAAAGCAATAATTTGAGTGGAGAAGAGAAAAATATGGATTCCCCTCAAACTTGCATGCCACCACCGAAGAAGAATTTGACTTAGATGCAGGAGTCCTTGAATTCAGTAAATATTGTGGCACCAAACTAAGCTTGGAGATCAGAAAGACTATCCACAAATGCTACTCTTTCTACTCCAAAATCAGAGAATCCCATGGCAGGTGCCACTTGGTTCTACCTAAAACTGTTAATGAATTCCCAGAACGAGAACATCGGTTGGCTGAGTTACAAGGCGAGTTGTACCAAAGATTGGACTATGTTAAAAAGGTAGAGGTGATAACCCAAGATGAACTCCAACAGTTCATTGGCCAACCCGCTGTGCATATCTACTTTCTAGAAGCAATTGCCCAAGAAGCAGCAGCATGAGCAACACAAGTCAAATCAGATTTGCGCAAGCATGAGATTGCAGCAAAGGAAACAATATCTGTTAAGAGAAAAATTATATTGAAAGAGCTCAACCAATGGGCCACACATATCCAAAGTGAAGATGTTCAAGCATCCACAAGCAATCCAGTTGGTGGGCATGAGTCAATGAGTCAGCGAAGGCAAGCCAAATAGAATAAATAAACCATTAGAATTCTTATTTGTCTTAATGTGAGAAAAGGCTGAAATTCCTTGATTGTATAACTGTTTTAAAAGGACAGCTGGCTCTGATTTTGTCTTATATGGAAGGCTCCCCACGAATCTGTGGGTTTTGTAATTATGCACTAAAGGACAAATTAGAAGGTTCTGGAGTTTAGGGTACACCTGTCAGCTCAAGGAGCAATTTGTAAATTTATAAATAGGAGAATAGAAGAAAGAGAATGGACTTGTTGTAGGGGAAATAAATTTTTTGGCTGGTGCGAATTACTTTGTCGCTTGCTCTAAGAACTGGATTTTGCCTAATGAAAGCCTAGAGATGGCGTTTTTTCTTGGAATTGTGTGTTGAATGCTTGCTGGACTACTCTTGTGTCATTCACATACTACATTGAGATCTTTCTTTGCTGCTATGAATTATTTCTATGTAATGAATGATCTTTCTATTTTCCTATACAATGATGTCTCTCTTAAATGAGTAATGAAATGTATTGCATTTGAATTAAAGCTATCTTTAATATCTTTGACCTCCTGTTGAGATTGCATCTTCCGATTTAATGCCTATCTGCATGATCTTTAGATGTTTCTTTCAGCACATTGCTCATATTTATAGTTTGCTCCTTGCAAGGATAGATTAGATTTGCTTTATCTGAGTTTTAGATTAAGATTTGTTTCGACTCTCTATTTAGATTAAATTAGTTTACAGCACTTGCATATCATCTTAAAATTAAAATCACAAAAACTGTGGATCGGGCCACAACTGGTGCAAAAGAATACAAATCCTTAAATCTTACGGGAGTCGGAACCGTTAACCGGACGGATTCCCCACACCAAACGGTGGACAATCTAATTGGGATTGTTTACTGGGGAGAATCCCTTGCTGCTTGATGCTGCGATTTTCAGGGCATCAATAGGTTCGAGCTTGAATTTTTTAAATTAGTGGCATCATATTCATATTGATCACCCCTTCATTATCTTTGCATTGGCTTGATCCTTTCATCACCATCAATTTTTTTTCATTATTTTCCTTCCCTCTATTATATAACTCTTAAAGATTACATCGTTCTTATAATAAATATCTTTTCCATTACTGTTATCAAAATCAACATTGGAAATTATCTTTTGAGAACATTGTCTTTTTTTTTGTTATTTGAAAAGATCCAGTTCATACTTTTGCACATTAGGAAGTGAATCATTCATCTCATTTTTCCACATAAATTCTCATTCTAAAGCATTATAGTTGTAGATCAGTTACATTTGAAAGTAGTGTTCTTTTAGTTTGGCTTATTTGAAAAAAGAAACAAAAAGTTGTTTTTGGAGTGGTGTTCTTTTCATTCCTTTGAAAAATCCATGCATTGTGATCAAAGAACTCTCTCTTTACTCTAGCTAGATTTCATTGAATAGGAAGGCTCATTTCGATTCATTCTCATTTGCATGGTTTGAGTCGTCACAAAATCACAAGTTTCACTTCCATTTACCCAACTGAGTAATACAACCACTAAAATTTACACTCCCTAACTCAACACATCATAACCTCACTTGAGGAGAAAAAGAACTTGTTAGTTAGGTAGGACACCGGGGATAGGCATCCAAATAATTCCCCCTTTTCATCTTCATCTGAGACATAGTTGTTGTCCTCTAAGGTACTAAAATCCTCTTGTACTTGTTGACACGGTCATACACCAATTTGTGGAGGGGTCTCCTATTGTTTCAAGGGTTAAACCGCCGCAAGATCGAGAACTGGATGGACTTTGTGGAATGCCTCACTCCACTTATCCCTAAGGAAACATCGATCATTGTCTTCCTTGTATTCTTCGGCCACCATACTGGTGATACAAGGGTGATAAGGCAGAAGCACCTAAAACCTTTTCCAACATGTCATGAACGAGGTAGCTTAGTGAATTTTCTACTAGGGCTCTTTTACCCAGGATCCCTTTCGATAGAGGGATATCCTTCCATTATTGGTCTCTCATTTTGTATTCTTCGATTTGGATTTCATCACCTTGAAAAGGATACAACTTGTTGACATCTCCAGCTCTTAGTTAGGAGGTTTTGTTTGCTATTTCATCTTCTTAGAGGGTCATTTTTCTTTCTAGTGATTGCTTGTTGGCATTCTGTCCATTTTTGTTTCAGCTCACTTTTACTATGACGTCAGTCTCACTATAGTTTTTAGAGCTTTCTTTTTGGTCTATGAGCCTTTCCTTTTTATAGCTCCCCTTTTACACACTCGGCTACATTAGGGTTTTTGAGTTCTTTTTTTACGAGACTGTCCCCGGAACTTGTATTCCTACCATTATGTCTGATCCACAAAGATCACAGAGAATACAGGGACGAATCCCACCACCACCACCATGGACTTTTGGTCCACCTACATCACTTATTCCTGCCCCTATTGGCTATGGCGCTGGCCAAGGGACTGTTCCACCACCCATCTGCACTACATATTCAGTTCCTCCTGTAACTATCACTCACAGCATGGTCTCAAAACCTCTTGCAGTTTCTGCAACTAGTAACACACCTGAGATTCCATCTATCACTCAACCCACTGTTATTCCAGACATACCTCTCACAGTCGACAATACCACAGTTGTTGAAGTTAGTACTGCACACGATACTAGACCGGATGCTATCACCCTCCCAAATGTTAGCACTACCCTCGCAACAGACACTTTCTATGATGTTTTGAAGGATCTGTTGGAACCATCGAAGGATCTGACAAAGATGTGTCCGAGCTGATTGCATTCCTCGATGGATACGTCTAAATTATTGAAGAAACTGAACTACCTAACACACCTTTTGAACCTGAGTTTGACTTTCTTACTTCCCAGGAGAAACCTCCGCCTACCACCTTTACACCGTCAGGTGTTCACACTCAGGAAACCAGTTCTTCTAATAATGTGCCATTTACCATACATGGTTAGTCTCGCTAACTCCCCTTTAGTGTCATAACAGTTCAAATGTGATACAAAGCAAATGCTCTCAATGGCTTCTCGATATCCCCCTGCCACCTGTCCTCTTGGTTACTAAGCTCCCAACATTCTATCTAGTACAGAGTTTCATCACTCCTATGCTGATGGCTACGGACCTTCAGATTTTATCTCACCTCGTTATTTTCCAGATCCCGAAGAGACAGCTCGCATTTCTGACCCCTCACGAGACACAAGTTCGGGCCAAGCCCTTGATTTTCCTATTATTTTTCAAGACCCCATGGATGTGACTCCTGATACCCCTCAGTTAAAATCCCCATAGTTTCTACCGTCCAACATGTTTGGCGTATCTTCAAGGGACACACCACTTATGAGGGATAACCAAGTTTTCCCTCCATCCCCACTTCTAATGTATGGGAGACCCCCCCATAAATCATCACCTTTGGCGCCATCGGCCAAACAACCATACCCCACCTTTCTAGTATTGGAAGAACATCTAGTCATACTGCTGGATCATCCATGTTGACGGGAGGTTCATCTTCGACCACCATCTACACCATTTTCGAAGGCGGAGTACCGACTATTGGAACCATTGATCCCAACAACCAACCTCCCCCAGGCGGACCATCCAACTCGCCTATTGGAGGACAACCATATTTTGGGAACACTAGACCCAGTCACCCACCTCCTCTTGTTGGACTATCTAACCCACCTACTGGAGGGAAACCCCTTGGTACCATTCAAAGTGGGGCCACTCAACAACCATTTCCTTCTTTCCCATTGACTCAACAGAGCCCTTTTATTGGATGAGCACCACTTGTTAACGCCCCCATTTGCACCATCCAACAACCCTCTCAATCAAGAGCTTCTGCTTAGTTAGGCACGTATAATCCTGGCAACGGACAACCTCATGCCGATATCCCAACCGGATCCTGTTTCCAACATCCTGCGTTAGGTACCCTTCCTTCTTGGGGATCCCAAAACCCACAAAGTGGGGGATACTCTTTGTTTGGGAACTGGAATCATGGTGGGGAGCAACCTTCTCAACCTTTCATACCACCCAACTTGAATTCTGGCATTCCGTATCCTTTAGCTGAAAATACTCCATGGAACCCATCCCTTCAACCCCCACCTCTTCATCAGGGTGGAACCCATAGTCCATGGACACCATTTTTGCAGGCAGCCCCTAACCTTGGTATGGGAAACCCTCCACCCAATCAAGGTGCTGGAAACATTCTCGAGACGTAATAATCCGAGGGAACTATACCTCAACAAGGAACGAGAAACATTCTTGGGACACAACAACCCTAGGCTACCATCCCAGTCATCCCTACTCAGCAGAACATTCAACATTCGGCTGTTAATGTGATTCTGAATCAAATGGTCAACCCCTTGATTTTGAGCACACAACCGATTAACCAAATGGTTTACTATCCACAGAATTTCCAACAGTACCCTGTGGGAAACATGTATGGGTACAACACGCAGCATTATGCTGTGTAGGGCCCTACGGGAATCCCTACACCATACCATTACTATTCATACCCGTAGCCCAACCATCAACTTCCTTTCCTGGCTACGCTAGACTTACCCAATTTTTTGTGGCTTATCAACGATCCCATCTGGCATGAGCCACACTAGCCACCCATCCCATCCAAACTACCATCGGACATTCCTCAGTTCGATGCCAAACCCGGGGAAGACCCCAAAAACCATGTAATGACCTTCCATCTTTGTTGTTCTTCGAACTCATTGATGGATGAATCCATTCGATTACTAGCATATGGTCACCAGTACGACAGCAAAATGGCATATCGAGCTGCCACAACACTCCTTTCACTATTTCAATACCCTGCCTATGCAGTTTCTAACACATTTCCAACTACCCATTCGATACGAGACTGGAACAGAATTGTTAACCTCACTATGTCAAACCACTTCTACGCACATATCGGACCATATTCATGAGTGGTGTCGATGTCATAGGTTAATCAAAGAACCCATTCCAGACTAGTTACTTGTTGATTGGTTCACAAAGTCATTTTTTCCTCCCATCTCCAAGGATATTGCCATGTGCAGACCGGTCACGGAGGAACAAGAAATTTCTTAAGCTTAGTATATGGATTTGGTATATACCCAATCTGGAACTTTATATGAGCTTATTCCCCATGCAACCCACACCACGACTAATCCAAACAAGCTTTCCACTAAACCTCCCATAGACAGAATCGTCGGTTCAGTTAAGGCTCAGCCTGCCACCAAACCAAGTCGAAAACAAACCAATGTTACCCCCTCCCCACCACAGGCTACCCCTAAAGCTTCTCCGTCTCCTTATCCTTCCTCCGAAGTGAACGCGGTTCAATCCACATCCCAACCATTCGGGGGAAAGAAGAAGAACAACTGTGGGAAATCCAAGAAAACTTCTAATCAACAGGATAACCCCAAGCCCCAACCTACCAATAACGATCCCAAACCATGTCAGAAAGAAAAGTTTCCCTGCCTAATTTTCCAGGAAGATCACTACACACATGACTGACCCTACAACAACGAAGTCAACAAATTTGTCAAAGGATCCTCTTGCCCGACAGTGTTAACTAACCCTTTCCCCCATCAACAGCAATAGATGGTTGCAAACGATCCCTCGCAAGGGGGAAATCCCAACAACCCACCTCGTGGAGAGACGTCTGCAAACCGCAAAATTCTGATGACGAGTAATGAGGAGATTCATATCACCACTCATTCAAAGACGTACGATAACCCTCCAAGTTCAAACAAACAGGAGATAGCCACTAGAAAGTCCCCTTCTAAAGATCCTTCTTTGATCCCTCCCCCTAACATCCATCTCCATATTGAGAGACATGTTACAGACACAGTGCTACTCCCACCCAAGGGCACCATATGAAAAGTGACATTTAATCCTAACACGCGAGCAGCCCAGAATTACAATATTGTTGAGGATCTATCTCAAGCACCATGTACGATGTCGACTCTCGAGGTTCTCCACCACTTCCCTATGCAACATAGAACCTTACTTTCCGCATTGGGGGCAGTGGATCCGGATACCTCAAACATAATTATGTTTAACTTTGAGTATTGTAAACCTCGGATTTCCCACCAGTTAACCTTCTAGGTTCACACAAACATCCATGGAAACACCATTCATCGCACTGACTTAGACGAGGGTGCTTCCACGTCGATCATGTCTTTGAATTTTTGGAGAGCCTTAAGCTCACGTGAAGTTACAACTTCTCCCACTACTCTCAGAGTGTTTGATGGACATGGCTTTCAACCCTATGGACTCATTCCTGCGATCGGCGTTGAACTGGGGGGAAAAACAGTATCTATACACATCGAAGTCGTAGATGCGCCATTAGATTATAATCTCCTACTTGGTCGGAATTGGTTTTACGCCATGATCGCCATTGCATCTATAGTCTTTCAACTAGTACAATTTCCTCATGAAGGGAAAATTATTACTATAGATCAGTTAGACTACTGTATCCCAGACTCTCATTCGAACTCTGCCAACACTATTCCATTATTGGATCAGTCCTGGTACTGTTTCCAAGATGTTGGCATTGATCTTATGAAGGATTCCTCCCTCATCGGAGTTATCCCAGAGCTGAGATCCCCTGTACAGCCCGTCAACATGATATCATCAAATATCACCCCATCCAATGATTCTTGGGTGCTACCAAGTCCTACAGAGATTGAAAGCTATGAAGACTCCATTCCATTAAATAGGAACCTCGCAACCTATCAGGCAATCCAGTTAGCCACAGATTGGGTCGATCCTACTATGTAGCACGCGGTGGAACAGCTCTCGTCTTAGGCTAGTTCATCATCACCACTTATTGATCCTCTCACATTGATTTTTCCTACTGACGAATTGATTATGGAGGTTATGTGTGGCAATGAACCATCCTAGGAAGGATTCCATCATCGGTCTTCTTTTCCCACTATCCAAGCGGTTGAGCCAGATACTAAACCTAGCACTTCACTCGAGATGGTTCAAACCAAGTTTCCCACTTCATTCGATGAAATATTTTATGAAGGAAACTTGGCCAGTCTCATGGCAACCACTCCCATTAACATTTCAATGAAGCCTGGTGTCGTGGAAAACATTCATATAGGCAAGACATGTACTCCCACCGAGATGGAGTTCTATAGTTCCTACTTTAAAACATTCCGCGATGTTTTCGCTTGGAGTTATGAAGAAATGCCAGGATTTGATCCTTCTATCGTGGCCCATGAGATTCCAACCTTTCTTGGTGCCTGACCAATTCGGCAGAAACTCCGACCCATCCACCCCCATAAGGAAACCACTATCAAAGCCGAAGTTGAAAAACTTTTGCGTGCTGGTTTTATCTATCCTGTCCCGCTGACAGAATGGGTGTCTAATATCGTTCCTGTAACCAAGAAATAGGGCACGATTAGAGTCTGTGTTGATTACCGCATGTTGGATGTATATAACTGAGCTAGAGGTTTTCAGTGTAGACCTAAGTACTTCACGGTTCAGGGAACAAACAAAACCCCTCCGTCCCTTTTGGAAACAGACTGTGCGCAGTCTGAGGTCTCACCCGAGGCGAAGCTAAGGGGGTGGTTGCAGAATCAAGTTTCCGCAGCCTGGTGATGCGAGAGTGGAAAGATGGATAAGTAGCGCGATATCTTAGAGGATGCGATGGACATACAACTATGCAGAGCCTCTGTTCTAGGTCGAATGCTTCGTCAAGCCTAGTGGTTTGCACAACCAGCGTCTTCAAGGACTGTGCGGTATGGAATGTTTTCTTCCTAGTGCACATAAGCTATTGATAGCTTACCTTGTAGCACGTACTTGGGCCAATGTGAAAACTGAACCGCGCATCTATTCAAGGCCTCCTAACTCTAACCAATCTTACTTAACATTCTTTATCTATTCAACTCATTCAAGTTCTTATCGTTACGTTGCATGCAATTGAATAAACTTACAATACCGCGCACTCCAACGCTGCACTTAAGTTCAGTGTTCAACTGTGTGATTAGTCATCATGCTCATACATTCATAGACTTATAAGTGTTGAATACTTAACATCCATCCATACATGTATCACTTAACATATTACTCCCATTCTCTCGCGGTGAATACATACAAAAGCAACCACATAACAGATAATTGTAGCATTAACATTCATACCAAGCAAATGAACAATTATAAACACACAACAATCACATAACACAGGATTTAACATGGTTCACCCATTTAGATGGATGCTACTTCCACAAGCACAGTTGTTAGTATTGATCTTTATGGGAAGGGTACAACTGTTCTTAGTCTACGAACTCAGCTGCAGACTCTCTTCTCTCTTAGATAGGTCTCTGCGCACTCAGCTACAGAGCCTTTACAATGGCTTTCAAGCTTAAGATTCTACAATAATCAATACTGACCAAAATGAAGAGTAACCCTTCCCTTACAAAATCCTGCCTTATTTATAGATCATGCCCATAGGTCATGTCTTTACAATGCACAGGACAAAAACCCTTAGGTTTACCAAAAATAGTTATAGTTTCCAGCTCATCGAGCTAGCTGCCGCCTGGTAGCGAATCTTCCACCATGGCCTGCCCTTCATGCATGCCCATGTTGCTATCATCCTTCCTGTCACATGCGTACCAATAGGTCACTTTCGCTGAGTCATTCTTCCTCTAACGAATTCATGCGACTGGTATAGGTAGTGGTATCTTTTGCATGTGCGACCAGTCGATTTCTTCCTGATCTGCTCCTCCCCGCCGTTTGGCATTCCTGGAGCATTTTTACTAAAATTAGACCGATGTTGGTCTATTTGGAACACATGCCATCTTTCCCGTCCAACACTCTGCCCTACTGGATCCTTGTAGACTGAACACTTCATGGTATTGCATCCTCGTAGCACCGAGCTTCGCAACTATCTGACACCATGCTACGCGCAACTTCGCAACATCCCCAAAACTTATACAAAACAAAGGAGTATTTAGGATGAGCTGCACTCAGCTTCGAAGTTCCTAAAATCCTTGTTCAAAATTGCCATACTTGGGCCACGCCCAATAGGCCCCTAACACTCACATGTGGCTCGCCCCCGAGCCACTTGCAACTTCATCTTCCTCGAGCTATGCAACCTGCTGCGGAGTTAGCTTCACAGCGAATTCATTGTATGTAGCAGTCAACTTCTGGACTGCCTGCTTCATGTCTTGCTCGATCTGACTAACTGCCTCCAGCATTTCAAATGTGATCTGATCACCTATCTATCCTTCCATCTGCTCATGATTCTCGCATAGCTCCTTTAATTTTTCCTCGATCGCTTGCGAGATCGTACTGGCATCTTCCAGTAATTGCTGCGATTTGTCCCCTATTTCCGTTTCTTTTTCCCTCAATGCCTGCACTTCCTTCTTCAGTGCGTCGATTTATCTATACCTCTGCAACCTATCCTCTGGTGGTAGTTCCTTCACTTCTATGTCCAACTACTATAATGTAGCTTGCTTTTCCTTCACCATGTTCTTGACTGCTATCAATCCTAGGTCTTCTTCGAGGCCAGTGAATGCCTTCAACGTCGCTTCCAACAATTTCTGGCACTTAGCCACTTCGGAAGCAATGTTCTCTACTGCAGTATTTACTACTCATGATCTTAGTTGTTGCTGATCTAGTGAGGTTTGTGGGTTTAGCTATGCTTTCAAAGAATCCATGTTAACCTCATGGAGAACCTCCATGTCTTGCATTTTTGTCTTCATATGGGTCACCAGCTTGCCAATCTTGACAATAGCATCTGCTGGTTCTGCATGTACTTCAAATTCATCGATGTCATCGGCGACTGCAGTGATCGTGGATTTGAGTCTCAACTGACGATCTTGTTCATCCTGTACTTGCATAGCTCTCTGCGAGCTATCTTCCTCCAACTTCCTTTTAGCTGCTTGCAGTTCATCTTGTCCTTTGATTGCATCAATAGTTATTTCATGCATCTCTTCTATGCACTGCAAGTGTAAATAATTCAAGACGGGTAATGGTATCTTTGCTAGATCTAGCTCCACATGCTCTACATCCTTTGAATCCAGTACTAGCTGCTCTAGCAATGGTAGATTTATAATACTTGCGTCTAGATGGACGATGCGTGACTTCGCAGGAATGGTCATAGTCAGCTGCGGCTGCTGCGAAGTCCCTCCTGATTTCCCTTCAGACTCTGAGTCACACAGGGGGGGGGGGGGCTAATCTCATGTGTACTTCGTCGATCTTTAGCGTGATGCCCTCCAATGCGATCAGATTCTTCTATATAGTATCCTGTATGGCTTTATCTTTTTTCTCCTTGTCCTTCATTAGAACTTCTATTTGTTCATTGAATCATCAGTCTTGAGGACGGTGTCCAACTTGCCTTTATCAGCCTTTTGCTTCTTGCATGTTCCCTTTTGTTTCATGGTGCTCTCCGTCGGCTCCTTTCTTTTTGTCGACTCTTTTTCTTCTACTATCGCGCATGGACTTGGAATCGGTTCGTCCTCCCGAGAGTCATTGGGTACATCGACAACCTCTATGCAGAACTCAGTAGGCCATTCCTTCATTATGTTATCAATGTCCTCTTCATACATGTGGTAGCTTCGTGCATACCACTCTAGCTTCTTCTACTGCACTTTAGGTGAAATATGAAAGCTATGCATGTCAGCATAAAAATCCACAATGTGAATGTATTTTCTAGTTACCTGCTTTGTGATCCTAAGGGTTGATATAATTGCATCGCACAGCTAGTGATAGTACTAGTAGAAGACTTCTACTGTCGTGTGCTACCTCTGTGAGTTGAGGTTGGCCCAGAGGTTTACAAAGCGGGGCCCCCTGCATTCGTTGGAATCTATAATCACGCCAACATAATCCTTTGGATCTTTCCATCCAACAAGAGTGATCAGTACTATAAGTCAAGTATAGTAAAAATTTCCGCCATTGAGCTGCGTATCGTTGAGTTCCTCTATTGACTCGTTCAGGAGGTATTGTGACCAATTGAACTCTTCTCCTTCTGTTTCCGCATCACCAATTAACACTCCACCCTCGTTTACTTCTAGGGGCCTGCATTTCCTCAGGATTTTGGCTGCTAACAGCTGCATGACAAACTTCGTCGCCCGATCCTCAATGTCGTCTGTTTGAAAACCCCTCTTCCCTTTGATAACGGACAGGGTTTTCTTCATCATGGCCATAGCTTCTTCATCTTTGCTCTTCCCTTGGAAAAATATCTTTGGGATTTTACCCCTCTTACTCAGGCCCGTAACACGGTGGATTAAATCAATGTTTAGGTCCATGTTATGATCCAACCACAAGTAGCCTTGATGCATTCTTGCCATCAACATCCTTACTACCGCATTGAGTTCTGGTGTTCTATCAAAATGCGGCAGCCTGAGTAGGTTAAGTAGCCCAGATTGGACTACTCCAGACAACCAACTTTCGGAAACCAAGTTGAGCTCACCCTTCGCTTCCTTCTTCCTCCTTATGAATTTCCAGCAAATCATAGTCCTCCCATTTACAGTCTGGGATTTTTCCCAGTAGATTCTTATCTACCTCAACGTGCTTGGAGATCAATGATAGCGAAATGTCATATTTTGTGTTCTTTAGCAACTTAAAGACCGGTGCGTCCATTGCACGCGGTGAAATGTAACTCAGAGTCATGGTCAGTGGTACCTCTTTATCTACTACTGGCAGCTTTTGTACTGTGGAACCTTTCTGCTGGAGCTTCATTCTTGGTTGCACAGGAGTTTTCCCTCTATCTTCCATAGTTGTACTATGCCTTGGTGACCTTCTTGATGCTTGTCCTGGTTCGATAGTAACGTTCTTAGCTGTGGTTCTCATTAATCCTTCGATCCCTCCATGCGTGAAAATCCACACTATCTCTTGAACTGTGAATTCTTCTTCAATTGAAAACCTCTCAGACGTGGACTGGCTACAACTCACAAGGTTTCCAGATGACATACTGTAAATAGCTCAAGTAGAAGTATTCGTAGAAGATTCTAAGTGTTTGGTAAAGCCTGCAAGATGATATACAGCATTATTTATTGGCACAGCAGACCTCCTCCACGCCCCTCAACGGCTACATGAGCATTAATGGCTATATCCATTGGCCAAATCCGGTGGATCCTTTGGTCTTGTCATTCAAAATTTGGTTCAAAACAGCTATTTTTGCATTAATTGTCCAAGCGGTTGTTGGCAATGGTTATATAACGACTATTTTTTGTAACCGACACTGTAACGACTATTTTTCTAAACGCAGCGTCGAGCTGCGTGGTAGGTCATTCTCAATAATGCACAGTGACTTCATGGTATCGGAACTCAACCTTTTGAATTAAGTCTTAGCCTCATGTGACTTGATCCTCGCAGTTGCATTTTTTAGCTTTGCAATTGCACTCTTCTTCTTTCCTTTTTTTTTTTTAATAGCAACACATTTTGACTGTGTTTCGTGGTATATACATACTCTGTAGTATACATTACGTACAGACTCACTCAACTTTCCAATGCCCAATTTCAACTGTACTTGGCACTTAGAACTCTTTGGTTAGTGACCATCATGGGTTCTACGAAGCAGGACTATCCTGATAAGATTTTATTCTGCTTCCATTGATCAAAGCAGGCAAGGTATCCCCAGCTAATGTGGCTAACTGAACTGCGCTACCATTAGTAACATGCAATATAGTATATGGACCAAGCCAATTCATTTTAAACTTCCCCAAAAATTTCATGAACGTACTATCATACAAGAGGACTAGATCACCTACCTGGAAAGACTTGTTCTTGATGTGACGATCATGCCATGCTTTTTCCCTTTCCTTGTGCACTTGTTGGTGAAAGCCTACAATGAAGCGATCTTCCTCCAAACCAACGAAGTGTAAAAGTCTCTCTTCCAGCGCGTCGCAGTATGCCATGGCTGTGAACGCTTCTATTCTCAAGCTAGGAACAATGTACTCCATCGACATTATTTCTTCTTGTCCATAGGCCAACCTGAAAGGTGTACGGCCAATTAGTTTCTTGTAGGTAGTCCTGTATGCCCATAGTACAGATGGGATGTGCAGGTCCCAATCATCCTGATTGACGTTGTAGATCTTGGTTAGCGCATTCTCCAACACTTTGTTAAATGCTTCAACAATTCCATTTACCTGTGGATGATAGGGCGTGTTGCGCTGATGATGAACATGGAACTCTTTGGTCAACGCTACAATGGTTTTATTTAGAAAATGAGTTCCTTGATCACTCATCAATATCTTCGAGCATCCAAAACTTGTAAGGATATTTTCATATATAAACTCTGTGGCCGTAGCTGTGCTACAATCTTTTACTGGCCTTTCTTCTGCCCATCTGGTGAGGTAATCGGTAGTAGTAATGATATACCTCATACCAGTTCTTTTCCCTGGTGGGTTAATAGGACCCACAAAAGCAATAGCCCACTTCTCAAAGGCCTGCAATGTCAGCTATGGATTTAAGGTCATTTCATCCCTACGCGAGGGCTTCTCTATCCTCTGACAAACATCGCAACTCTGGCAGTGTTCCTTTGAATCTTTATGAATTGTAAGCCACCATAGCCCAGCGTGCAATATCTTCTTCATGGTAGCTCTTCCTGCGTAATGGCCTCCTGTGACTCCTGAGTGCGCATTAGCTAGTATGAATGGTTTCTCGTGCTCTAGTACACATCTGTGTAGTACCTCATCTACTCCCAATTTATATAACTGACCTGCAATTATAGTGAAGTTTTTTGTGCGCACTACCAGTTGTTTCCTCTACTACATGGTGAACTCTGTGGGTGCGAACCCAGTAGTCAAAAAATAAATGATGTCCTAATAATAATCGTCAGCAACCTGTATGGAAAACAACTGCGCATCAGGAAGATTGTCCTCCAAGTTCGTAGGTTCTTCTCCTGACTCAATTCTTGACAAATGACCAGGTCCCAAATTCAACCTTCCTGGCTTAACCACAATTTCAAAGTTGTACTCCTGAAATAATAATAACCATTTGCATATGCACCCCCCTAACACTGGCTTATTGACTAGGTATTTCAAAGCAGAATGGTCAATGAACATGGAGAAGTGCGCACCAAGCAAATAGTGCCTGAACTTCTGCATCGCATATACCATGGTAAGTCCTTCTCTTTCAGTAGTGGTATAGTTCTTCTCAGCGGATAATAACTTTATGCTAGAAAAGGCAATAGGATGATCAGTACCTCGCTCTCCTGGCAGACCCAGAACAACACCCAATGTGATACATGAAGCATCAACATGGACATGAAATGGCTTCTCCCAGTCTGGAAAAACTAGGATCGGCACAGTGACCATCTTCTCTTTTAATGTGTCAAAGCCTTCTCACAGTCCTCATTCCAAATGAATGGTACATCTTTCTTCAGTAGCTTCTCGATAACTGCGGTTATCTACGTATACCCTTTTATGAATTTCCTGTAATATCTAGTATGTCCCAATGTAGTGCGCAACTGCTTAACTGAGTTTGGTGTCTGTAAATTCACAATGACTGTGATCTTGGAAGGATCGACCATCAATCCTTATTTGCACACGATGTGTCCCAACAGAATTCCATAGGGAACACAGAAAACACATTTCTTCAGACTCAATCAGATTTGATGCTGTCTACATTTTTCCAGCATCATCCTGAGGTTCGCGACATGATTCTTTAGTAAGCTAAAAATGGTCCAGTCATCAAAGTAAACCTATAAAAACTTATGTATGAAGTCTTTAAATGCTGCGACAACCACTCTAGAAAATATGGCAGGTGCGCTCTTCAGACCGAAAGGCATCACTGTGTACTAGAATGACCCCCATTCCGTAGCAAAAGTAGTATTGTGCCTATTTGTTGTATCAATCTTGATCTGGTGATAGCCAGAGAATCCATCAGTGAAAGAATATGCCTCATACCCTCCCACATTGTCTAGCACTTCATCTGTAAAATGTGTAGGAAATGGGTCATGCATCGAAGCATCATTCAACTTTCTAAGATCCACACAGATCCTAATTTCACCCTTTGTTTTCTTATCCTGGATAACCATCGAGCTTATCCACTCAGATTCTTCAACTGGCTTAATGATTCCTGCATCGAGCATCTTATCGAGTTCTTCCTTAACTCGTTCTTTGTTTCACAGGCTTCACGTCAAGCTTAAGAGAAATTTTCATCACTCCTAATTCTCCCAAGATACCTTTCATATCTGTGAACTTGGTTGGGAATAATTCTCGATATTCTTGTAATATACCCACGGCCTCTTCAACTGTATCTTCATCCCAATAATCTCCAATAGCTGCGAACATTGGCTCTTTGCTGGTGCCAATGTTCACTTTCCTTTTTTTCATGGGTCGACTCATATCTAGAATTTCCAGTGCAGGTCCTTCTACCTTGCGTGATCCCTCTAACTCAAATGTTCGTATATTACGCGGGTCCTCCTCATCAATCTCTGCTTGAACCTTAGCTTCCTCAGTGATGTGATAACAATAAAGAGCATGCTCTAAGTGCTCCTCCCATTCAGGCTGCAGGCACGCAAGTATACTCTCTACTCCAAATAAGTCTTCCAGTGTCATGTTTCCTTGTGTACTATCTGGACTGAATATTTTTTCTGAATGACCTGCAGCATGTCATTGATGCTGGGGTGTTCATCTTCGAAGCTGAAATCTATCTGGAAACTCATGGTTAGAGAAGACCAATCCGTTGTGCCTCTCCGCAATTCCAAGTCTAGGTACCACTTCTTTGGAATCGGTTCTTCTAGCATATGCACGAACAGATGTACCCATTCCTTTGGTCGTCATTCTACCCAAGCTTGTACACATGATTCAATGTGATCCCGTGGACCCGTCTGGCCATTATATTTCTCAAAGGATAGGGTAACCTTCTCAGCAAACTTGATTTGCATTTTAATTTTGCATTGATCCCATGTAGTTAGTGCCTTCCTATGTGCAGCCCACCATCTGGAAGGTATGCCGCGCAATGCCATGTCTAATGCCGAGACACGGTATTCATCCTCAACTGCTACAATATATTCTTTGATGAAACAATAAACATTAGATAAACCATCAAAGGTAGGGATTGATGTTACCTCTTTTCCAATCCAGTGGAGTGACTTCGTGATCCACGCGCATTTCTTGGCAAATACTTCATGTAACCTGCTCTGCCAGTTTTCCAATCCTACAACAGACTCTGAAACGCAAGAGCTGTCATAGCACCAACTGAGTGTGCCATCCATAGTGGGATTAATATAGTCAATAGTGTTGGTCATCATCTTGTAAATACGGTCCAGGTCTTGGGCTCTGGATTCCTCGTGAATCGGTTCAACATATCGTTCACCCTCCGAAGGGTCCAATGGTGTGATGACCCTGATATCATTG
This sequence comes from Larix kaempferi, assembly GCA_027924585.1. Classification (NCBI taxonomy): domain Eukaryota; kingdom Viridiplantae; phylum Streptophyta; class Pinopsida; order Pinales; family Pinaceae; genus Larix; species Larix kaempferi. The sequence continues at coordinate 41,298,155 of BSBM01000456.1, forward strand.
CATTCAAATATCATTTTCATATTTTTTAAATCAATAATGGTGGAGTTATTCATTTCCCAATCGATACCCAACAGTGCTGGATAGGGATGGTTGTCGTCCACGATTTCAATCACTTCGAAATCTGCATAGCTACGCACTCCATCAATGTCAACAATAGTGTTAGGTAACCTCCCCAAATGATATAACTATCCCTTGGTTAGCCATTCTCAATTGTAGAGGTGACCAATGTAACTTGGGTTTACCCATTTGATGCCGTGTCTGCTTGGTCAAGACATTTACTTCGAATCCCAGGTCAAGGATGATCTCATCCATCTCATAGTCCCCAATTTGTGTAGTGAGTCTCATTTCCCTTCCTATTTGTTTAGGGCTTCTGATATTATGGAATGCACCATTGGAAACTCCCTTCTCACTGTTTGGCTCATACTACCTCAGTATCTTTTCAAACTCCAAGTAAGCAGCTGCACTCTTTAGTAATTTCATGCAGCTCCGTAAGAACTATGCAACAAAGGTCCTTGTATCTGTTGCGGCACTCGTCTGATCGTATGCCATTGGCATATTCTCTCATTGTGGTATTTCACTGTGCAATTGTGTTCTTGGAGAGCCAGGTGGCGGTGCTCTAAAAATCTCCCGCACTTCCTCGAATGCTCCCTTATTTTTCTGTAAGCCCAGACCTGGTGCTTTCCTAGGATCTTTTCTAATCCATATCGGTTCTCCAGGATTCTACCTAGGATCGTGCGTTCTAGATGTTGGAGCTTCTGCGCCTCCATCCCTTCCTATATCAGTGCCACTGCGTGTTACCACATTTACACTTGGATCCCCAGTTCTGCTCTCTACTGCAATCAATTGAATATTGTGAGTCGGTGGTTCTATCCTTCTTCTCTTCTGCATTTCTACCTCAAGCATAGGACAGTCTTCAATAACATGCTCAAATGATTTACAGTAATTGCACGTAGTACATGGGTTGGTACAATCTATAGAAATGTGACTTGGTTGTCCATAGTTATAACATATTACCTAGCCGTGGCCTCTTCCTTGCGTTGGGCTGGCATTTCTTCCTCTCCCGTGGTATCCACCATCGCCTCTATATCCTCCCTAATCGTAGTGGGTTTTCTCTTGCTTTGGCTAATTTTCCTCTTGGGCGCGGTACATTATAGCACCCCACATTGCTTCCATATCGTGCTTTCTTTCATTCATGAGCTCATATGCACGACAGTTGGATTCGTCATGTCCAACTGATTTACAGAAATTACAAAATAGGCTCTTCAGTTTTCTTACATATTTTTGTTTTAGGTAATAGTCTTCAGGCCTATGTCCTTTGGTTCTGTAGATTTCACACCACGACGCCTAATTGTGATTCATATTGATTGGGTTTGGTGCGCCACTATCCAAATAATCTTGAAATAGAGGGCAATGTTCTCTGGTATGGCCCTCCTCTTTTCATCTTGTGCACCAAACCTCACATCTATGTCATATCTTTGTTCTTTTCTATTGTTCATACCTTGTAGTTCTAATGTCAAGGTGGTCAAATAGTTCTGGATATGTGACATCCTAGAACTACTTTCTCCAATTGATGAAGCCTCCAGTTGTTAAAATTTAATATGCTAAGACAGAAAATAGCAGCATTACATTCCATTTCACAATAATATCATATACAGGATCACTGAAGAAACAACAAGCATAGCATAAACACAAGAGACACAGATTTATCCTGGGAAACCCTCATGGGGTAGAAAACCCAGTAAAGCTTCCTCAATATAGATGACCAGCAATATACAAAGATGTAAACCAAAGACATGATCTCCTCCTCCACCATAGAAGACCTCTCCTCCACAAGTGCGCCTCTCTCAAGTGTGTGTGTGTATCAAATGAGGAACATACCTCCTCTATTTATACACTACACTGACATGTATTTTACACAAGTACATGTAGGCTCGTATTTAACCATTAGGTTAAATACCCTATTATAACTGACTGGGCCGACCCCCACATGGTGGGTCTAATAACCCTAGTTACCACAACCAATTCGGAGGAATAAACATCTCCGAATTCATAGTATAATCACATCGGAGGTATGGAACATCTACGGAATAAATAATATACAAATATAATATTCTTAGAAGTTACAATATTCAACACTCCCCCTTAACGAGAAGGATATTATAACAACATCCGCAGGAGCAACGAGTCATACATCATACATGATACATCTATAAATCATTGGAAGCTTTCTCAACGTCATCAGTAACTCAACCAGTTACTGGAACATCTTCAATACTAGAACATCAACATCTTCAGTACTGAGTCTTTATCTTCTGCAGTATTCAAACAGCTATAGCAACATCAATATCTGAATCCTCACGATCGTCAGCATCGTCATCACACAATCATCAGCATCGTCATCACATGATCATCAGCATCGTCATCACACGATCATCAGCATCGTCATCATACGAATATCAGCATCGTCATCATACGATCAACAGCATCATCATCACACGATCATCAACATCGTCATCACACGATCATCAGCATTGTCATCAGCATCATCATCACACGATCATCAGCATTGCCATCACATGATCAGCATCGTCATCACACGATCATCAACATCGATATCACACGATCAGCATCATCATCACATGATCATCAGCATCGATCATCAACATCATCATCACACGATCAGCATCGTCATCACACGATCATATTACAGGATGATCAATCCTACTCTCTTTAGGACATAGGTCCATGGATGATACAATCCAGATCAAGTTCTAGGATGATCAATCCTTATCTCTTTAAGACAAGTCTCATGTCTAGGGAGGATCTAATCCCAACCACAGTGCCAGTCCTTTTTCATACTGGATGTGACCTAGATCAGATCTAGGATTTACTGCCACAGAGCCAGTCCTCTTTCATGATGGATGTATCACATCTACAGATCCAACCCTGTTTCATGCTGGATGTATCACATCTACAGAGCCAGCCCTATTACATGCTGGATGTATCACATCTACAGAGCCAGCCCTGTTTCATGCTGGATGTATCACATCTACAGAGCCAGCCCTGTTTCATGCTGGATGTATCACATCTACAGAGCCAGCCCTGTTTCATGCTGGATGTATCACATCTACAGAGCCAGCCCTGTTTCATGCTGGATGTATCACATCTGCAGAGCCAGCCCTGTTTCATGCTGGATGTATCACATCTACAGAGCCAGCCCTGTTTCATGTTGGATGTATCACATCTACAGAGCCAGCCCTGTTTCATGCGGGATGTAACCTAGAACAATTCTAGCATTTGTCACGTACCTTTTGAACCAAGGTCCAGGCACGATCCAGTCCTATCATGTACCTTTTGAACCGAAGTCTAGGGACGATCCAGTCCTATCATGTACCTTTTGAACCGAAGTCCAGGGACGATCTAGTCCTATCATTCAATTCTCGGAGACCTCATGTCTACGGCTCAATTCAAAGGACCATAGTCCGAGGACGATTCAATCCCCTTACTTGTTCATTCAGGATTTAGTTCTTGGAGACATCATGTCTACGGCTCAATTTAGGACTGAAGTCCAGGGATGATCCAATCCCCTCAAGTCCACCAAGGACTTCATTCTCGAATACATACGTCTATGGCTCTCTTTAGGACTGAAGTCCAGGGATGATCCAATCCCCTCAAGTCCACCAAGGACTTCATTCTTGAAGACATACGTCTACGGATCTCTTTAGGACTGAAGTCCAGGGATGATCCAATCCCCTCAAGTCCACCAAGGACTTCATTCTCGAAGACATACGTCTACAACTCTCTTTAGGACTGAAGTCCAGGGATGATCCAATCCCCTCAAGTCCACCAAGGACTTCATTCTCGAAGACATACATATATGGCTCTCTTTAGGACTGAAGTCCAGGGATGATCCAATCCCCTCAAGTCCACCAAGGACTTCATTCTCGAAGACATACATCTACGGCTCTCTTTAGGACTGAAGTCCAAGGATGATTCAATCCCCTCAAGTCCACCAAGGACTTCATTCTCGAAGACATACGTCTATGGCTCTCTTTAGGACTGAAGTCCAGGGATGATCCAATCCCCACATCACTATGGGTACAATTATCTTCATCCATACAAGTACAAACACGTATCAATACATCAAGGCATCATGTAACCTCATCATCAAAACATGTATATCAAAACATGTTTATCATCATCAAAACATGTATATCACTAATACATCTATCATCAAAAGCATGTATTCTCACTAATACATCTATCCTCAAAAGCATGTATTCTCACTAATACGTCTATCATCAAAAGTAAAAAATATAAGAGTCCTAAATCTAAATAATTCTAGGTAACTAAGTGTAGTGAATAGGTAACCTCATCTTTGATGAGGCAGACTTGTTATCAGATACTATGGTACTCCCCCTTTCGAGGAGAGTTCTTTTGAAGTATACCAAGCTTGTCTCGAAAGTATTCAAACTTCACTCGAGACAGAGGTTTAGTCAAGATATCAGCAATCTGATCCTCAATGCTTATATATTCGAGCTTGATAACTCCTCTTTGCACCATATCTCGTATATAGAAGTAACGGATCTCGATGTGTTTTGACTTATCGTGGAACACAGAATTTTCAGTCATCTTTATGCAGCTTTGATTGTCACACATAATCACAGTGGGATCCATTTCTAAGTCAAACACTCCATATAAAAGATTCTGAAGCCATACTACTTCACAGCTGGCAGATTAGACAGCCATATATTCTACTTCAGCAGTATTGAGAGCCACACTAGATTGTTTCTTGCTGAACCATGAGATCATGGCAGATTCAGGACTATAACATCCACCTGATGTACTTTTTCTGTCTGAGACACTTCCTGCCCAATCAGAATCTGAGTAACCATGTAAATGGAGTTCATGACCTCCAAGATAATATAGACCAAAAATCTAATGTACCTTTTAGGTACCTCACTACATGCTTTGTAGCTATTAAGTGAACCTTTCTAGGTTCTACTAGATACTGACTTAGGGTATTTACAACAAAGCATATATCTGGCCTAGTATTTGTTAAATACATCAATGAACCAATGATTTGTCTATATAGGGATAGGTCCACTAAATACGATGAGTCATTAACTAATAACTTCAAGTTGGAGTCCATGGGAGTGGCCATGGCTTTATACTCCAACATATCAATTTTTTTTTAGAAACTTCACAGCATACTTACCTTGATTTAAAAGATTCCTTTTGGATCTTGCCATACTTCTAGGCCTAAAAAGTAGTGCATTAATCCGAGATCTTTCATTTTCATTTCTGCAGCCATTTTCATGACCTGTTTCTCATTCCTTGTCAGAAAGAGATCATCGTCATACAATAATGGTATGATAGGTTCATCATCCACAACCTTAGGGTAAAGGTTAGGAACAACTTTACTTCTGGTAAAGCCCAAGCTTTGTCATGAAGCTATCAATTGTCCATTATTCACACTCTGCATTGAGTGATCTTCTACATATCTATCTGTGCCATCTCTCGTCAGATGGGTCTACTAATATGAGCCTCAAAATCATTCGAACTCTGTGGTGAGTTCTTTCTTGCATCCATGTCATATGTGTATAGAAGCCATATTCAACCTTGTAGCAAAGGTTGAGATCCACATCACCCATGATGATCATTGAGCTCATCAATTGACTACCGATCCTGGGTACCCATACAGAACCTGATTCACACTTCTTCTTTAATTACATCATTAAGAAAATGGTCTTATCTAGTCCCTTGGAGCAAAACATCTCATCATGATTCTCTTCCTCTTTCTAAGAGAATCTCTTAACCACAATCTTTCTATAGTGTGTTTGATTTGTAAATTTTTTTTTTTGAACATCCATCGCTTGTTCAGAGTTCATCATTCATCATGATCTTTCCTACAAATCAAAATTAAGTACATGATTAGTAATACTTCATAATCATCAAATCATATTGACATGATAACCTATTATGCATACAGATATCATTTACATAGTTATGCAACTATTTTGACCAATACTTTGGCACAACACTTTTCCATATCCTGCATGCATATAGTAGCTATCTAGATGCCTTCCATCTCTACCAGAACATACTATCGAGAGTGTGCACAGCTCTCAGCATGTCAGCAAAGAGGTTTCATTCTAGACAAGCAACAATGGAATGTTTGTCCAACTTACCAATCATATGCATATTAGTAGTATAATGTTCAATGCTTTATGAATGTTTACACTCAGCATGATAAATTCTAGGAATACAAATATGCATACAAGCAATATCATTTACTATTTCTAATAACAACTCAAATACTTATCTTTTATGTTTGTGTGGTTGCCTCCCGCTTGATCTTCTGTATGTCTTCTGAACTTCTATTCATTCTGTACCACTGTGCATGCTCAAGTGTACACTAGTGTCATCCTCATGATCTCATACACAAACATACATTCATTAGTATATTCTCAATATTATCAAAACATTCTAATTCTAAATAATCTTGAATATGTACAGTCATGATCATTAGTATTTAGGGTTTCAAGGAAGTCTTCTTTTACTCATGCATATTCTTGTTTGATCTAGTTAGTTAAATCATCAACCAAAATAAGAGACATAATATTCATAAACCCTTGATTACTAACCAATCATACCAAGTATACTTACATAAGGGATCCTAACACAAGGTAAGATTCTAACATGACATAGGAAAACATACCTGGATTAGTATACCTGCTTAGTTATGTACAACATACCTAAACAATCTCTTCAATGATTTAGAGATCCTGAGCTAGAACCTGCATGTCTCATAGGTTAAACATAATATAACAAAGTGTTGTTGCAGCAACACCCCCCCCAAAAAAAAATTTGCACACATGGGGCCCCTCCTTTATATTTTTTAAAGGCTGCCTTAAATGTTTTTTTTTTTTTTCCCTGCTTTTATATTTGCTTTTAAACGGAGAGTCTCGCCATGAGAAACTCCAAGGCTGCCAGAAGATTTTGACTCTCAAATAGAAGAGCTTTCAATGAAGTTTTTCTCGAAGTTACGTAGTAGCGGAAGCCTCTCGCTTAAACGCCCGCAGAAGAACTTAGAAAATCTCGCCGAATAAACCGCGGGAGATCTCGGGCTAGCCTTCCGAAATGGCAGAGGCCTATCTCATAAACCGCCCGTCTAGGCCTTCCGAAGTAAAAAACTTGGAAAATTTTCGATCGTTTGTTTCTGTGGAACAGTTCAAGTTCTCCTCCCAAAAAGACTCTGCTCCTGAAACGGCGGAGCCCTTCACTCAAGCCTTCCGCAACCGCGGAAAGGTTCCGGTTTTCCTCCCGAAATGGCGGGACTCATTCGCCTTACTCTCCCGAAAAAGACTTAGAATTTTTCGATTGGAAAGTTGCAGAAGCCATTGGGCAATGCCTCCCGAAACGGCGGAGTCCTTCGCTCGAGGAGACTATGCCGCGGAAAGATTCCGGTTGTTCTTCCGAAACGACGGAAGCATTTACATAACTCTCCCGAAAGAAGACTTAGAACATTTTTTACCGTTCGCGGAGAGGTTGGAGTTTTCATTCCGAAACGGCGGTAACAGTTCGTGAAACCCTTCCGTGTTGAGATATTGTAACTTCAAAGAATATTATATTTGTACTTTATTATTCCGGAGATGTTTCATTCCTCCGTGAAGATCTTATTGTATATCCGGAGATGTTTATTCCTCCGTTGGAATGTGGTAACTCGGGTTATTAGACTTCCCTAGTAGGGGTCGGCCCTGTATGTGTTATGTGGGTCAAAGGGTTATTAGACCACCCTAGAGGGGTCGGCCCAGTTAGTCGTAGTGGGGTATTTAACCTATTGGTTAAATACGAGCCTACGTGTACTTGTGTAAAATACATATCAGAGTAGTGTATAAATAGAGGAGGTGTGTTCCTCATTATACACACTCACTCACTTGAGAAAGGCGCATTTGTGGAGGAGAGTTCTGCTATGGAGGAGAAGGATCTTATGCTCAGGGTTTGCATCTTTGTATATTGCTGGTCATCTATATTGAGGAAGCTTTGCTGGGTTTTCTACCCCATGAGGGTTTCCCAGGATAAATCTCTGTCTCTTGTGTTTATGCTATGCTTGTTGTTTCTTCAGTGATCCTGTATATGCTATTATTGTGAAATGGAATGTAATGCTGCTATTTTCTGTCTTAGCATATTTAATTTTAACATGGTATCAGAGCTAACCTGAAGGAAGACAAGGTATGGCACTAAAGACACTTGCTTTACTTACGACAATTTGAAGGTTAGGGTTTTACATAGCAAAAACCAGTCATCGTAGAACTTTCGCTATAAATCCATTTTGGCGAACTTTTCGGATCTGAAATTGTTACAGGACGAAGCTACGATCTCCAGGTACCTTGTGTCCAAAGGAAAACCTCTAATTCGTTGTACTTTGTGATTTATGATCTGTACAATATAGGGTTTCTGCCTTCTCCAGATCTGAGTCAAAATCAGGTGACCTTGGGAAAAAGGTCATAATTTGGGCTAGGAAGCTCCAAATGAAATTTCGTGAAAAGTGACAGGTAGTACACAGACTGTACTATCTCAGAAAACTTTTTCAGAGGCCGAAGTTGAACCAGTGACACGTGGCATGCCGTACAAGTTCGCTCTCCTGTATTATCCCATAAACAGGTCACGTTGCGACACTTGGCATAACTCTCTCTCAGAGAATCCAATTGAGGTCAGACCTGTCAGGATGGAAATATAACAGGCCGAGCTATCTCAGAAAACGTTTTCAGAGGCCGAAGGTCAAACAGTGACACGTGGCACGCCGTACAAGTTCGCTCTCCTGTATTTTCCCAAAACAGGTCACATTGCGACATTTGGCATAACTCTCTCTCAGAACATCCAATTGAGGTCAGACCTGTCAGGATGGAAAGCTAACAGGTCAGGCTATCTCAGAAAACTTTTTCAGACCCTGTGGATCAAAAATTTCGGAGTTACACCAGAAACAATCAGGTATATATTTCTGTCAAAACAGAATTATTTTTTGGTACCTTCATTCATGGCTTCCGAAATTTAGGGCTTTGAAGAAAGTTGGAATTTTTGTAATCGGAGACCATGGATGGATGCTACTCATCAAAATAGAAATTTAGAGACCAAGATCAGAATTTTTGGTTGGGCAGAAGGCCGGGCTTGATTAGACCCTAGTTCGGGACTTTGATCAGAAAAGTGGAAAATTAGGGCTTCTGTAAAAATGGGAATTTTTGAAATCTGTGACCACGGCTGGAAGCTCCTCAGAAAAATAGAAGCTTAGAGCTTTGGATCAAACCTTTTGATGGGGAAAAAGAGTGGGCTTCATCAAACCCCAGTTCAGGGTCACGTCCAGTGAATCCGAAAGTTTCAAAGGGAAAATTGAGGAGTAAAACTTTGCAGTTTTCAAATTCTAAATATATCAGTTTGATCAGCTCATCAAGGCGCATATTTCTATCCTTTCGGAAGTCTGAAATTCAAAGATTGAATTTTTGGGGTTTCTCTGACAAACCCATATCCAGCTCCAGGTCCAGTTCTTGCAAATCAAGTGGATAGGGTTAATCCTAGAAGAAGATGGATTGGTCACCTACATAAATGAAGGAGTTCATATTTCAGAGGGAGATGAGGCTAAGGCTTTACATAAGGAGATTACAAGCGATCTCGATAGGTATGACTCATCGAGGTATGTTTTGAGATTTGTTCATGATTAAGTTTATGGTATGTTTGTCTTCATGTTACTACAGTTAGTACAATCTTGATTTTAGATTTGTTGTATCACCTTAACAAAATTATGAATGCATGATAGAAGATATTCATTGGTTAGGGTGTTGACACTTATGATTGTACTAGTGCATTATGGTGTTGTGTGAGGTTGAGGTTGTCTGCTAACAAGATATAGGTACATCACAAAAGACAAATCAGGCTCCATGACCATGAAAACATGAAGACAAAGACTCATCCATAATCTTTGTTCTACTTACGAGGTATGTATGACTTTGTTATATTATGCTTAACCTATGAGACATGCAGGTTCTAGCTCAGGATCTCTAAATCATTGAAGAGATTGTTTAGGTATGTTGTACATAACCAAGTAGGTATACTAATCCAGGTATGTTTCCCATGAATCTTACCTTGTGTTAGGATCCCTTATATAAGTATATTTGGAATGATTGGTTATGCTTATTCATAAAGTTAGTAATCAAGGGATTATGCATATTATATCTTTTATCAATGATATGCATGAATAAAAGAAGACTTCCCTGAAATCTTGAATACTAATGTTTATTAACTATAATCATGACTATACGTTTTCAAGATTATTTAGTACTATAATGTTTTGATAGCATTTAGAATATACTAATGAGTGTATGTTTGTGTATGAGATCATGAGGATGACTCTTGAGCATGCACAGTGGTACAGAATGAATAGAAGTTCAAAAGACATACAGAAGATCAAGCGGGAGGCAGCCACACAAACATAAAAGATAAGTATTTGAGTTGCTATTTGAAATAGTAATGATATTGCCTGCATGCATTTTTGTATTCCTAGAATATATAATGCTGAGTGTATACATTCATAGAGCATTGAACAGTATACAACTAATGTGCATATGTTTGGACAAACATTCCATTGTTGCTTGTCTAGAATGAAACCTCTTTGCTGACATGCTGAGAGTTGTGCACACTCTCGATAGTATGTTCTGGTAGAGATGGAAGGCATCTAGATAGCCACTGTATGCATACAGGATATGGGAAAGTGTTGTGCCAAAGTATTGGTCAAAATAGTTGCATCACTATGTAAATGATATATGTATGCATAATGGGTTATCTTTTGATGATTATGAAGTATTACTAATCATGTACTTAATTTTGATTTGTAGGAAAGGTCATGAAGAATGATGGACACCGTACAAGTGGTGGATGTTCAAACAAGAAGATTTACAAATCAAACAAAATATAGAAGGCTCATGGCTAGAAGATTCTCTTAGAAAGAGGAAGAGAATCACGACAAGATGTTTGCTCCAAGTATGGTGTAATTAAAGAAGAAGTATGAATCAGGTTCTGTATAGGTACCTAGGATCGATAATAATTTGATAAGCTTAATGATCACCATGGGTGATGTGGATCTCAACCTTTGCTACAAGGTTGAATATGATACACATATGACATGGTTGCAAGAAGGAACTCACCACAGAGTTCGAATGATATTGAGGCTCATATCAGTAGACCCATCTAACGAGAGATGGCACAGATAGATATGCAGAAGATCATTCAATGCAGAAATGAAAATGAAAGATCTCAATTTGATGCTTTACTTCCTAGGTCTGGAAGTATGGCAAGGCTCAGAAGGAATATTTCTCAACCAGGGAAAGTATGATGAGAAATATGACTTGAGGTGTTGGAATGGCCACTCTTATGGATTCCAACTTGAAGCTGTTAGGGGATAACTCATCAGAGTTAGTGAATATAACTCTGTACAGTCAATTTATTGGGTCTTTGATATATCTAACATATACTAGGTTATATATATATGCTTTGTTATGAACACCTTGAGTTAGTATCTAGTGGAAACTAGATGTGTTTACCTGATAGTTGCAAAGCATGTGATGAGGCACATAAGGGACACGATAGAATTTGATCTATGCTATCTTGAAGATCATGACTTCAGATGGCTATTCAGATTCTGTTTGGGCAGGAAGTGTATCAGACAAGAAGAACACATCGAGAGGATGTTATTGTCTGGGATTAGCCATGATCTCGTGGTTTAGCTGGAAGCAGTCTAGTGTGGCTCTCAGCACAAGCGGATTATATGGCTGCTTGCTCTGCTAGTTGTGAAGAAGTTTGGCTTTAGGATTGTTTGACTTAGAGATAGAACCAACTGAGATCCTATGTGATAATTAGAGTTGTATCAAGATGACATAGAATCTAGTGTTCCATGATAAGTCAAAGAACATAGGGAACTAACAAGATATGACACAGAAAGGAACTCTAAAAGCTTGAATTTGTAACAGGTTACCGTTGTACTAACCAAGCCTCTACGTCAAGTGAAGAAGTTACCAACCAAACCTCTGTCTCGAGTGAAGCTTGAATACTTCCGAGACAAGCTTGGTGTAGTTCAAAAGGACCCTCCTCGAAAGGGGGAGTAGTATAGTCACTACTGATGAGATTGTCTCATCAAACATCAAGGTCGTTGATGAGGTAACCTGTTCTCTACACCTAGTCACTTAGAAATAGTTAGGACTATTTTATTTCTGTTTAGTTTTACTCATACATGATTTTTGATGTTAGATGTATTGGTGAGAATACATGCTAGATGTATACATACTTTTGATGTTAGATGTATACATGATTTTGATGATAGATGTATTAGTGAGAATACATGCTAGATGTATACATACTTTTAATGTTAGATGTATACATGATTTTGATGATAGATGTATTAGTGAGAATACATGCTAGATGTATACATGCTTTTGATGTTAGATGTATACATGATTTTGATGCTAGATGTATACATGCTTTTGATGTTAGATGTATACATGATTTGATGATAGATGTGTTAGTGAGAATACATGCTAGATGTATACATGCTTTTGATGTTAGATGTATACATGACTTGATGATAGATGTATTAGTAAGAATACATGCTCTTGATGACAGATGTATACATGCTTTTAGATGTATTAGTAAGAATACATGCTTTTGATGTATGATGTATACATGCTGCTGATGCTAGATATTGATTATGTACTTGCATGGATGAGGATACTTGTACTTGTATTGATGAGAATACAGATTGAGGGGATTGGATCATCCCTGGACTTACAGTCCTAAAGAGAGCCGTAGACATGAGGTCTCCGAGAATGAAGTCCTTAGTGGACAGTTGAGGGGATTGGATCATCCCTGGACTTCCAGTCCTAAAGAGAGCCGTAGACGTGAAGTCTCCGAGAATGAAGTCCTTAGTGGACAGTTGAGGGGATTGGATCATCCCTGGACTTCCAGTCCTAAAGAGAGCCGTAGACGTGACGTCTCCGAGAATGAAGTCCTTAGTGGACAGTTGAGGGGATTGAATCATCCCTGGACTTTCAGTCCTAAAAAGAGCCGTAGACGTGAGGTCTCCGAGAATGAAGTCCTTAGTGGACATGATAGGATTGCATCATCCTCAAGAGAGCCGTAGACGTATGTCTTCGAGAATGAATTCCTTGGTGGACATGAGGGGATTGGATCATCCCTGGACTTCAGTCCTAAAGAGAGCCGTAGATAGGTGTCTCCGGGAAATAAGAGGGATTGTATCATCCTTGAACACATGTTCTAAAGTGAGCCGTAGACAGGTGTCTCCGAGAAAGAAAAGGGATTGTATCATCCTTGAACATCTGTTCTAAAGAGAGCCGTAGATGTATGTCTCCGATAAATGAAATCCTGAATTAACAGGTAGGGGATTGTATCGTCCCCAGACTGAGGTCCCAGAATAGAACCGTAGACTGGGTCTCCGATAATGAAATCCTGAATGAACAGGTAGGGGATTGTATCGTCCCCGGACTAAGGTCCCAGAATAGAACCGTAGACTGGGTCTCCGATAATGAAGTCCTGAATGAACAGGTAGGGGATTGTATCGTCCCCGGACTGAGGTCCCAGAATAGAACCGTAGACTGGGTCTCCGATAATGAAGTCCTGAATGAACAGGTAGGGGATTGTATCGTCCCCGGACTGAGGTCCCAGAATAGAACCGTAGACTGGGTCTCCGATAATGAAGTCCTGAATGAACAGGTAGGGGATTGTATCGTCCCCGGACTGAGGTCCCAGAATAGAACCGTAGACTGGGTCTCCGATAATGAAATCCTGAATGAACAGGTAGGGGATTGTATCGTCCCCGGACTGAGGTCCCAGAATAGAACCGTAGACTGGGTCTCCGATAAATGAAGTCCTGAATGAACAGGCAGGGGATTGCATCGTCCCCGGACTGAGGTCCCAGAATTGATCCGTAGACTGAAGTCTCCGAGAACTGAAGATTGGATTGTATCATCCATGGACCTATGTCCTAAAAGGAGCAGGATTGATCATCCTAGGAATATGATCGTGTGATGACGATGTTGATGATCGTATGATGACGATGCTGATGACGATGCTGATGATCGTGTGATGACGATGCTGATGACAATACTGATGATCGTATGATGACGATGCTGATGATCATGTGATGACGATGCTGATGATCGTGTGATGACGATGCTGATGATCGTGTGATGACGATGCTGATGATCGTGTGATGACGATGCTGATGATCGTATGATGACGATGTTGATCGTACTGCTGTTGATGCTGCTGATCGTGTGATGACGATGCTGATGATCGTATGATGACGATGCTGATGACGATGCTGATGATCGTGTGATGACGATGCTGATGACGATACTGATGATCGTATGATGACGATGTTGATGATCGTGTGATGACGATGCTGATGATCGTGTGATGATGATGCTGATGATCGTGTGATGACGATGCTGATGATCGTATGATGACGATGCTGATCGTGCTGCTGTTGATAGTGTGATGATGATGCTGCTGATCGTGTGATTACGATGCTGATGATCGTAATGCTGATATTGATGTTGACATTGATGTACCAGTAACTGTTTGAGTTACTGATGAAGACAATTGAAGAAAGCTTCCAATGATTTATAGATGTATCATGTATGATGTTGATGACTCCTTGCTCGTGCAGATGTTGTTATAATATCCTTCTCGTTAAGGGGGGGTGTTGAGATATTGTAACTTCAAAGAATATTATATTTGTACTTTATTATTCCGGAGATGTTTCATTCCTCCGTGAAGATCTTATTGTATATCCGGAGATGTTTATTCCTCCGTTGGAATGTGGTAACTCGGGTTATTAGACTTCCCTAGTAGGGGTCGGCCCTGTATGTGTTATGTGGGTCAAAGGGTTATTAGACCACCCTAGAGGGGTCGGCCCAGTTAGTCGTAGTGGGGTATTTAACCTATTGGTTAAATACGAGCCTACGTGTACTTGTGTAAAATACATATCAGAGTAGTGTATAAATAGAGGAGGTGTGTTCCTCATTATACACACTCACTCACTTGAGAAAGGCGCATTTGTGGAGGAGAGTTCTGCTATGGAGGAGAAGGAGCTTATGCTCAGGGTTTGCATCTTTGTATATTGCTGGTCATCTATATTGAGGAAGCTTTGCTGGGTTTTCTACCCCATGAGGGTTTCCCAGGATAAATCTCTGTCTCTTGTGTTTATGCTATGCTTGTTGTTTCTTCAGTGATCCTGTATATGCTATTATTGTGAAATGGAATGTAATGCTGCTATTTTCTGTCTTAGCATATTTAATTTTAACATTCCGAAACTCGAAAAAGAACTTAGAAGCTTTATTGAAAATTTGCGGAAAACCCTCCTAAACAGCGGAAGAACTTGGGAAAGACGCCCGAAAAAGTCAGATTGGTTTGTTAAAATTGCGGAAGGTTTTGATGAAATCCTTCCGAAACGGCGAAAAAATTCAGCGAAGTGGCCCGAAGCGTCGGAAGCCGTTCACATAAGCTTTCCGAAAAAGAGACTTAGAAAACTTCGAAAAACCTGCGGAAGCCTTTGGATTTTCCTCCCAAAACGGCGGAAGCCATTCACAAACGCCTTCCGAAAATACCGGGAGCATTCGCCATATCGTCCCGAAACCCCGCGAGTCTTAGAAACTTTTGGATTGGAGGAAGCGCTTCGCAAATAGTTCCCGAAACATCGGAAGCCTTGGCGTTATACGTCCGCAATGCGGGTCTCTTTTGCGGAAGGTTTCGAGTTTCCCTTCGCAAATAGCTCCCGAAACGGCGGAAGGCTTGGAGTTTCCCTTCCGCAACGCGTCCCGAAACAGCGAAGACTTCCCCTCCATCATTCCGCAACGGCGGGTGTAACTCGCAGGGCGGTCCCGAGAATGGCGGTTGCACACAGATCGAGACCTTTTGACGTGACCGCTACAGGCGACAAATTTAAGCCGCGTTTTGATTGCGCCACCCACCAAATTGAATGCTTGCACGTGCCGGTTCGGTTTAAATAATCGACGGGGTACGAGCCAACCCATTGTCATTTTATTCTATAGACAAAACCAGTGGACGCCGCGTGATCGTTCCAGCTCGTCTTGTGCAACCACGTTCGCGGCCACCTCAGTTAGCGTCTTCCGTCGGTGCCAGGTAGGATCTTAGCCTTACACGTCATAGTGCTTTTAGGTTGTCTTTTGTTTGAAAGTAATGGTCATTGGTGGGGTTTTGACGGACAAAATGCCCGTCATGAGCGATTTTGTCCGTCGAATACAATTTGAATTGAGTTCTGCTCATAAAGACAGGATGAAATGTTTTGCGGGTGAAGACAACTAGTTAGGACGGTTAAGTTTTTTCCATTCTCCTCCCCGAGCCGCATGCCTTGATTTTTTTTATTTTTTTTTTTAAACCGCCAAAGCCCACAGACCTTTTATACCCCCGACCGAAAGCTTGAGACGCGAAACCCCGGGCCTGTTCATAAATCTTAGCCCTCTACCAAAGTCAAAACCTAGAAACTGGCGCCATTGCCCCTGTCAAAATCCCGTGAGCATTCAAGTCACGCGAGCCGAAACCGTGGCCACCCTAACCTTTGCCGTCAATGTGTCGCCGGCGCCATCACCCCGCTCGGATTAGAACTTCTCATAGAGCACCTCGGCAAAGTGCCGTGCGTGACAATAGCATTCGAAGCCCTCACCGAGTCGAAAGTGCGAAACGGGCTCCCTTGTCGTCACAAAGTCTTTCCAACCCGAGTCTCCCCGCCATTAGCCTTTCCAGCCACAATGATGATGAAAGCCACCTTCATCCCCAGGGCGGAACCGAAAACCAATGGCTTCCGCAACTCACCTACGGAACCGAAAACCAATTGTTTCTGCAACTCGCCTATCGAGCCGAGAACAAAATGTGTCCGCGACATAGCCTATCCCCTCAGGAGCATTCCAGACTCATCTTTTTAAGAGATTCAAATGTTTCAATTTATGTCTTATGTTGAAATAGTGTTCTGCTTCCTAAATATACAGCTTCATTGACTTATCTCATTGATATTAAAACGATGTTGCTCTTTGTTAAAACCTCACAGTATGTTGCTCAAATGATGACTTGTATATGGATGTTGTCAGGGATAAGTCAAGATGCCGAAAACTGGTAAGAAGAAAGCTAAGATGACAGAAAAGAAACCTGCCCCTCCCAAAACTGAAGCTTCACTCCAAGACACTAGGTGCACCACTGGTGTCCCTCCAGAAATCAGATGGGGTGACATCTACAGAATGATTCGGGACCAAGAAATCCCAGAAATGTTGTTAGAAGAAGCACCGATTTATCTTAACATCAGAGCCTCAGACATAACTAGAGCCGCTACCCGCCCTGAGCTATTTCCCTGTGCTGAAGTGATCGGATGGATACTCCAACATGCCGATGCTGAAGGGAGAGTGATAAATGATAGCGGGAAAGTGGCTATCGCCTCATTTCAACCTGCGTATATTGCGGCAGCCTACAGATTTCCCCGTGTCCAACAAACTCTAACTGACGAATGGTTGGGCCAAATGAATAACGTCGAGATGGCCAAGAAGCTGCTAATAGTGGGCAAACATTTGAGAAAAAAGGGGAATGATGAGTATGACGTACAGAATCTAAGAGCTCCTTTTAGATTGATTGCCCTGATGCTGTGCAGAATCTTCGGCATGCCCGATGGCATAGTATACAAGATTCAGTGGGTCCCTATCATCCACTATGTGGCATTTAAGGGAACTGTGTTTGACTGGGCCACTCTCCTGTTAGATAGTCTGGCCTCAATGATAGTAGCTGCAAGGGAAGGACTAGCCTTGAAGAAGGCTGAATTCTTCATGTCTTCGTATCTGATAGATTGTATCTTGGCCAAGATAGACTTCCCCAAATTGGGTTGCACATGGGATAGGGCTACCGCCCCGGTCTATATTGCATTCAAGATGTTGTGGGCTCAGAATTACAAGCCCAGCTACAAACTCATCTGTGAGGGGTTCATCATGCCCCTATACGAGAAAATGTTCAAGGAAGAACCAAACTGCCTGTCAGAAAATGCTTTGGAAGTCCTTGAGGATTATGGGGACTTTTACTTTTCGGAGCAAAGTACCTACCTGAGAATGTTTGGGGGGACTAAGCCCCCATACATCTTGCCGCAGTATGCCACAGACTATGTGGTTCTCAAAGAAGCAGTAAGACAACTCTTCTTGGATGGTATTGGAGCAATGCTCCACAAGCAACATAAGGCTTCCTTCCCCCCCTACCTTTCTGCATAGGTGCTTACAAGTTTTCAGGGGTTGCCTCTGCCGATGAATTTGTTCAAGAGTTGAAGGCCTTCCACTTCGGTGAGGTTATCTTCCACAGGAACGACAGAAAGGGTAAAGTGGCCGAGCATTGCAAGGATATCTATGCCCACTTCGAGTACTCCCACTACCCTGATGCCGAGGAAGAAGCATTCAGAGGCATCAGCAACATGGCCGAGCTACGAATCTGTCGCCAAGGCACTGGAGCAAGCTCCAGCTTAACTAGGGCCCAGAAGACCAGCCAGCAAAAGGAGAAAGAAGCTGAGGATGCCCGAGCTCAGGAAGAGCTTAGATTGAGAGAGGAAGCAAGGTTACAGCGGGAAGCTGAGGAAGCAAGAAAGCAGCAAGAAGCGGAAAGACTGCGGAAAGAGGCTGAGGAAGCCCAAAAGCAGAAAGAGGCTGAAGCTGAGCGGGCTGAGGCAAAAAAGAGGGCGAAAGAAGAATTGAAGGCAAGGGAAGATGCCGAGGCAGGTGGATCCAGTATCCAGGACATGGAAATAGACACCTCTCAAGCAGGAGGCTCTGGTGCCCAAAATAAAGGAGGAGACCCTGCTCAGGAAGTCCGGACCCCACCAGAAGAAGAAGACATAGACATCATAAACCAACCAATTGTCCCGTACACTCCATCGGGAAAGCGTACGGTGTCCAAGTGGAATGAGTTTGTCTATGACAAGAAAAGAAAAGCAATGGTTCTCAAATCAGAAGAAAGGATCAAAAGTCCCTTTCATGAGGACATCGTTACCCACCGTGAGGTCACTATAATGCAGAATACGGACCAAGATCCCTTCGCTATGGCGACTGCAGCTGTAGCAACGACAAAAGCATCCCTGGCCAATGTAGGCGTGATGGTAAGAGACAGTGAATTGACAAGGAAGAAAGCTCGTACGCTACAACAAACTGTGGCTAATGAGCAAGCCCAAAGAGATCTGGCAGTGAACAAGTATAATTGCTTGTACGCTGAACATAAAGAGCTGTCAAACAAGTACAGCCAGCTGGAGGAGGAAAAGGACCATCTTACACTCCAAATGATGATTGTAGAAGCGGAGAAGAATGGAGTAGAAGAAAAGGCTTCTCAGCTAGAAGCAGACAAGCAAACATTAGCTGAGCGGTTAGATCAGGATGAGAGAAAAACGGTGGACATGTCTCCTTTCCACGAGCTGTCCTGCAGCATTCTGAAGCAAATATACGACACGCAGGAGCTGATCACTGACGAGGTTTGCAAGCTCAAGGCCATGATAGTCAGATTAAAAGAAATTAATGCGGAGGCCCACAGGCTCAAAGCTAAGAATACCCGTGTCAAGGCAAACGTCATAAGTCAGATGGCATGGAGAGAAGGGAAAGGGGGTTTCCCCCCGCATCTTCCTTTTAAGGCTGTGGACGATTTTAATGAAGATATAGCCTTGCTGGAGTTTGGCAGGAACTATGCCAATAAACTGATAACCAGTGTGCAGAGAACAACAGATAGAATTAACAGCCTATACCAAAAGCTCAAAGGAGTCCATGACAACTGCACATTGAGTTTCCCTCAGACCCTAGAAGACTTCCCTGAAAAAGAGCAGCGGTTGTCTCAGCTAAAGGAAGAGCTAGGCGTCCAGATGGAGTATGTGAAAAGGATTGATGTCCTAGCTATGGATGATCTCCAGCATTATATCGGTTCATCATCACTTCACAACCATCTGCTGAGGGAAGTGCATCAAGCTGCAGTAGCAGAAGTGCAAAGCATTAAAACAGACCTCGGGAAGAACGTGACTTCTCAGAAAATCTTGTTTCCTGCTGCAGCAAACGTAATCATAAGGGACACAGGTGTGTGGTACAGCTACATAGCAGAGGAGGACAGGAAAGCTGCAGCAGCAGCAGGAGCATCAGTAGATCCAGGATCCTCTCTCCCAGCAGCCTCTCTCCAAGCAGCCTCTTCCCCAGCAATGGCAGAAAGTCTGGCCAGTTCAATTCCCCCTTCCCAATTAGAAGCAGCATCAGCAGGGGATTCGAGAGCCTCTTCCCAGGCAGCATCAGTAACAATTAACTTGGGCGACCCTATGCCAGCAGAAGCTCACGCACAGGAGTAAAAGAGGCTGGATTCAGTTGAGCAACTCTCTTCAGCCAAACACGTGCCCAGCAGGGGAAGCTTTGGTGTTAACCAATTTTCTGCTATGTATATTTTGAATATGTAAGGCGTAAGCCATGGGACAGCTGTCCCTATTTCTGTCAGAACAATTTTGTAAAAGAAGTAATCATTTTGGTAGTCGATTATAGAGGAAATTCCTGTAAATGACAGGTGGAGGATGCTAGGTGTTAGCCCAAAGGGCAAATGTGTAGATATAAATAGAAGCTAGGAAAGATTAGAAAGGACTTTTTGCAGGGAATGAAATTTTGGAAAACGATATGAGCTATCTTGTATCGGGCCTGTAAATTGATTTTTCTAATAGAAGCCACGGGAGATGGACATTTTGCATGGGATGTTGGATGACTATATGTTGGACTATTCTAATGACTGCTGTTCTGTAATGTGAGATCATTCTTATCATCTGAATTATTTCTTTGTATTAATGATTTTGCTCCTCCCTGTGCATGCGTTTTTCTCTATTTTGTGAACAATGAATGCGTTTCACATTAAATCAGGAGCTACCTGCTGATATATTTACCATTGCTGCAGAATTCGCTTTTAGACTAAACGGTTAACTGTTCTTTCTTCAAGATAATTCGTATGGCTCATTGTTCATGCCTTTAATTTGCTCCTTGTAGGGATCTTTAAATTTAATTTTAGTCTGTTACGTTTAGATCTATTTCTGCGTTTTTGCTATTTAGATTAGATATTTTCGTTCCTTTTCCATTTTTGTGAGCAGTAGATGCGTTTCATGTTGGATCTAGAAGCTACCTTCTAAAGATCTTTATCTTGTTGTAGCTTTAATTGTGAGAAGTAACAGCTATCTGTTCTTTCATTACGTTATGTGTTACAGCTTATTTGCTCACCCCTTAAGCGTGTTCCCTGCAAGGATAGGTAGATTTACTCCAGCTTCTAGGCTTAGACATGTTTTAGTTGCATTTAGATCAAATATAGTTTAGGCACTTGCATCTCATTTAAAAGACATAAAAACCTAAAAGAAAGGTGGATCGGGCCATAACCGGTAGAGTCGGATTTAAACTCCAAACCCACGGTTGCCGGAACTGTTAACCGGACGGATTCCCTACACCAAACAAGAGATTGTCTAATTGGGACCATCTCTCGGGGAGAATCCCTTTCTGATTGATGCTACGATATCCGAGGCATCAACAGTTTTTTTGCGCTAGAAGGAGGGCCGAAAGTGCATGGTTGATAGAGGAAAATCTTCCGCGGTCATAGATAACACTGAAAACCCGCTTAAAGAAAGCATTTCAAACAGCCTAGATCTTGGATTAACAGACCAAGAACGCCTCATTTCTGACCCTGAGCCTCAAGAAGCTTTGTACGCTGTTCCTTTCACAGAAATAGAGGATTTGAGAAGACATACTAGATCCTACGTTAGACAGCTAGGTGGTTTAAACGCTGTCAACTTCCTCCCCAAGAAAATTACACCTAGAAAGGAGCCACAATACACCCGCGATTCAATCCTCGTTCAGAGTTTTGAAGAACTGGTAAATCTGACTTTGGAAGAAATTTCAGACACTCTTAACAAGACAGACCAAGAAAATCTTGAAGAAATTACCACTCCCAAGAGTACTCCACAGGATTCACCCTACAATTCTCCACCAGGGTCTCCACATCCAAACCCAAACATGGCCGTACCTACCTGGAGAGCAAGGGGAGCGCTGAACCTAGCTGGACCATTCCATAATCTCCCTAAAAACCCAGAAAAGGTCTTGCCTAAGTACGATCCAGGGAAAGCCATTTCGGCATAAGATCACCTCAAGAGTTTTTACTTAGCTCTGAACCTTTTGAACGTACAACATGAAGATGTGGTCTGCAGGTTGTTTCCATATACTTTCGAGCCCAAAGTATCATCATGGTACTTTAGCCTACAACCCAGCTCAATCTCTAGTTGGGATGAATTCGAAAAATGTTTTCTAAAGAAATACGGAAACCAAAAGACTGTGGCCACACTCATGAAAGAACTCTTATCCATGAGGATGGAAAAGAAAGAAAAGGTTCAAGATTTCAATCAAAGATTCACTACGATGTTGAATAACTTCAGTCAAGCTAATAAACCAACCGAGGAATCTCTAATTGAATACTATACGACCGCTCTTGATGGACCCATAGCAATGTTCGTAAAGAGGTCCAAGAAAACTACCCTGATAGAGAACTTTGAGGAAGCTAGAAAGGTAGAAGAAGAGGCTGATAGCATTGCTAAACATGCCTTAGATGTAGAACCAAAACCAGCAGCTAGCAAAAAACCTTTGCTGCTCACTAGAAGTAAAGACGAGCCATCTACGAACATGGAAAATGTGGTCAAGATGATGCAGAAATTATCTAACAAAATCATAGATCTCGAGAAAGACAAGGCTGCTAGCACATCTAGGAAACCTTTGAAGCCATTTTATAAAAGAAGGGAAGACGGGGAGCAGACTCATCCACCAATGAATGCCGCCCCTGTTTTAAACTTGAATGAGATAGGGATGGAAAATTTTTGCACTTTTCACCAAGAACCACATTCGGAAAAGAGCTGCCCGCAATGGATCAATTCCATGAGCTTAGTCATGAACCAAATGTTAGATTCTCATATCCCAGATTAGGATGATCCTCCAGAAGAGTCGAGCCCGGAGTTAGAGGAACCAACCCCGGACACTACTATGGTGTTGTGGGATTGGGTACCGATGACCGAATTAGTAGAAGAAGATCACATAGATAGCTCTCCCTCTACCATAAATGTTGCCACCCGCAGCAAGGGCCCAATTGCGGATCCTATGCTAGTCACCGTTCCCCATAAGCCTAAAGTTTCGAAAGATCCGCCTAGGAGGCATATACCAATCATCCCACCACATCCCAAAGTAAACCAAACAGCTGCCAAACAGCCAAGTGCTGACAACACAGTTCAGCCACCTAAGGTCACCATGAACAAAACAGATCAGCCAACTCGAATTGGGAACGAATCCGACATAGGGTATGATATTATCGAAGATATTAAGAAAGTCAAGGCGAACATATCAATATTCGACATGTGTAGCTTGCCCCATCAACGAGACAAACTGCTGCATGTTCTACAACAAAAAAACAGCACTACATTAACGGATTCTCAAGACAATCCCGAAATTAATGAGGCTAGTATCGGTGGGAAATCCAAATCTCAAACATTGCCTTTCCTATTGACTTTTGAAATTTTTAATCACAATGTTCACAACTGTTTGGTAGACTCTGGAGCTTCTTCAAACGTTATGCCACTGTCAATCTGTAAGAAAATTAATGGGCAGCCCATGCCATCTCTAGCTCAAATTATCCAATTAGATAGGACTGCTGTTAAAGTAATTGGGGAGATGAAAGACGTTCTAATTAGATTGTCAGCTGATCCTAGAGTCTGTCAATTCATTGAAATAATGGTGGTCGATATTCCTGAAGCCTATGGGATGATTTTAAGTAGGGATTGGTCTACTAAGTTGAGCGGTTACTTTGCTACTGATTAGTCTCATCTATGTCTGCCTTATCAGAACAGGCAGAATCAGATTAAAGTTCTTAGGGAACCTCATATGAAACAAAACGTAACTCAGTTAGAAGAAAAAAATGAGGCTGTAACTTTCTCTTCCTCGGTCCTGGGAAATTACTTCTTAGAAATGGATCTGGGTAACTATCAATCTAAAACCTTTTGCCATGAATCAGATGAACAGTCCGATCTCCTTCATTTCTCTCGGACTGATGATGTTGATTGTAACATAGTCAATTTAGTTGCTAACATAGACCACAAAGAAACTAACTTAGCTGAATCTGAAGATGTTTTTCAGACATTATACTTTGATGGTTCTAAAACTCTGGAAGGATCCGGAGCCGGTTGTGTTCTAATGGATCCAAAAAGGAACAAGTATTTTTTGTCTTGTAGACTAGAATTCGATTGTACTAATAACACGGCTGAATATGAAGCTTTGGTACATGGTTTAAAGAAGGCCATTGGCTTAAATGTTAAGTCCCTGAAGGTTTTTGGTGACTCCGAGATAGTTGTAAGACAGGTAAGGGACACCATTCATTGTCTCTCACCTCACTTGAAAGGTTACCAGGCTAAGGTATGGGATTTAATCATGCATTTTGACGCTTTCAATATAAAATCAATTCCTAGATTGCAAAATTCTGCTGCTGATTTGTTAGCAACATTTGCTTCTAAATTGGTGCCGTCAAATAATAAATGCTCAATTGAATTGATTTTCAGGCCTTCCATTCCCGATAACATCACAAATTTCAGAGTCTTCGATGACGATGAACAAATTATCAGCTTCTTGACAAACGAAGATAGCTTTCAAGGAGCCGCAATAGATGAGGAAGAACACGATGCTGATTTGATGAAGAAAGATGAGGAGAAAGGAAACTTCATGCCCAAGGGGGTAAGGTCCCTCGAAATGCTGTTCGATCTTCAAAATAAGTTCAAAAAGCCAGCCAATACCAAAACTAACAGCTCATCAATGCAACATGAGTTAGTTAATTTAGGTACCGAGGCAGAACCAAGATTTGTCAACCTTGGCAAATGTTGTTCACCAGGAGAAAGAGACAGGTTCATTAAATTGTTTAAACAATACAAAGATGTTTTCGCATGGACCTATGAAGATCTGAAAACGTATGACGTCCGCATCATTCAGCATGTTATACCAATGAAAGCGGGTGTCAAGCCATTTCAACAGCAGTTAAGAAGGATGCATCCCACTCTTGAACCGCTGATCCAAAAGGAATTAAAGAATCTCCTAGACGCTAAGATAATCTTCAAAGTTCGGCATTCTGAATGGGTTGCAAACTTGGTGCCCGGAAGGAAGAAGTCGGGAGAGATTAGGCTATGTGTAGACTTCAAGAACTTAAACAAAGCCTCAGATAAAGACAACTACCCCGTACCTTCAATGGAGCAAATCCTACAAATGGTGTCAGGATCCGAATTGTTTTCTCTCCTCGATGGTTTCTCGGGCTATAATCAAGTGTTAGTAGCCGAAGAAGATCGTCTCAAGACCACTTTCAGGACTAAGTGGGGAACTTTCGCCTACAGAAGAATGCCATTTGGTCTGATAAATGCTGGAGCTACATTCCAAAGGGCGATGGATATTGCCTTCCGAGGATTGGGTGGGCAATGTGTTGTTGTTTACTTAGATGATGTGACAGTATTTTCGAAGAAGAGGGAAGATCATGTTGTTCATCTGAGGCATATCTTTGATCGTTTCCGGAAGTATGGTATTTCCTTAAATCCCAAGAAGAGCGTGTTTGTTGTGCCCGAAGGTAAGCTCTTGGGTCATATCATCTCAAAAAGGGGAGTGTCAATCGACCAGGAAAGAGTCCAAGCTATTAATAAGATTCCAATGCCTCACAACAAAAGATCTATGCAGTCTTTCATGGGCACCATCAATTTTGTCCGCAGATTTGTTCCGGATTTTGCACAAATTGTTAAGCCATTGCGACAGATGGTTAAACAAAGCATACAATTCAAGTGGAAAGATTTGGAGAAGGACGCATTTAGAGATATCAAGGTAGCTGTAGCTAAGGCTCCTTCCTTAAGAAGCCCAGATTTCGATAAGGATTTCATCTTGTATACCTTTGCCTCGGATGACTCTCTCGCAGCTGTACTCACACAAAAGGTGGAGTTGGGGGACGAATACCCAATTTCGTTTATGAGCACTGGTCTGCAGGGGGCCGAGCTGAACTATCCCGTGGTGGAAAAGCATGCCTATGCGGTCTTCAAAGCAGTCAAGCAGTTTAGGCCATACATTTTGAAGAACAAAACTAAAGTCATAGTTCCCCATCCAGCTGTTAGATCCCTTTTCGTTCAAAAGGAATTGGGAGAGAGGAGAGGGAACTGGGTCACAGCTCTGCAGGAGTATGATTTGGAGTTTAAACCGGCTACAATCATCAAAGGGCAAGGTCTGTGCAAGTTACTGGCGGGAAACTCGACTGATGAAGAGCACCATTGGAGAAATGAAGCTGAGTTAAATTCGGTTGAGGTATGTCATATCTTTACAGCCCCCCAGTCATGGTATAGGGATCTGGTGCACTATTTGCAGCAGGGATATCTACCCGACCACTGGAACTCTAAGCAAAGGAGGGCACTCTGCTTGAAATCAGCAGCCTATCAAATCATTGATGGGATTCTTTTCAGAAAGAATTATGATGGAGTCCTTCTTAGATGTTTGGAGAAGGAAGATGCAAACAAAGTTGTCAAATAATTGCATGATGGCCCTGCAGGTGGTCATTATTCAGGGGAGACGACAGCACACAAGATACTGAGAGCTGGTTATTATTGGCCTACTTTGTTGCGAGATGCCCACACATATGCACGAAACTGTGATGTATGTCAAAGAAGCGCTGGGAAGTTACCTAAGGCCGCAGGCCCATTGCAGCCGGTCATCATCTCTGAGCCTTTTGAGCAATGGGGCATAGATGTTATTGGAGAAATAAATCCAAACTCTTCCTTGCAACATCGATACATCCTGACGGCTATCGACTACTTCACTAGGTGGACGGAGGCCATCCCGTTGCGCAAGATCAATGAAGACACAGTCATCAGCTTCTTGAAAGAGAACATCATAACCAGGTTTGGGGTTCCAATTTCCCTTGTTTTTGATAATGCTACTTATTTTTCGTCTTGCAAGATAAATGAATTTGTTTATGAATGGGGAATTAAGCTGCACTATTCAGCCAATTACTACCCTCAGGGAAACGGATTAGCTGAATCCTCAAACAAGAATCTGATTCGAATCCTTAAGAAAACTGTGATAGAAAAACAGAGAAGTTGGCATGTGGCTCTCCCAAACGCCTTATGGGCAGATAGGGTAACCCCGAAGAATGCTTTAGGTGTCTCCCCTTTCACTCTTGTCTATGGCAAGGAATCCATACTTCCCCCAAACATCTTACTACCATCCTTGCAATTGTCCCAAACCTCTCGGGGTTCTGGTAGCCAAGCCTTACAATCCAGGATCAACACCCTGCTTCAACTGGAAGAAGCCCGACACAAAGCTAAAGATCGATTCCATCAACACCAGGACATAGTTAAGAGATGGTTCGATAAGAGGAAATCTGGTAAGAGGGATTTTGAAGTCAGAGATTTAGTCTTGAAATGGGACCATAATCATGAAGGCAAAGGAATGCATACGAAATTTCAATATCTATGGGTAGGCCCGTACCAAATTTCTGCAAAATTAGGCCCATCCACTTAAAATTGACAAATCTCGAGGGAGAAGAAGTAGCCCTTCCTCTCAATGGCCTCGCTCTGAAACAATACTTCGCATAGTCTCCTCGAGACTTCCTGTACATAAATAAAGTTTTCCTTTTGCTTTCGCCTTTAGTTGCTTTATTTTTCGGCCATGTTGTCTCTCTCTTTGTTATTTGAACTTTTACGACAAGTTTTGTTTTCTGAATGCCCTTTTGGTTGAGTTTCCCGTTGAAGATAGCTCTCTCAAAGAAAACTTGCAACCCATGAGTCTGGAACTCTGCTCAGTAAATCCGGTCTGTTGTGCTCTCGCTGAAATGTTCAGAAGGGGAGAAGCCTACCCTGTTGGTCACGCTAATCTTGTTTAATAGCAGAGACCTATGACCATCTTCACTACTATCGTTGGGCTCCACCCACTCTCACACTTTAAAGGCATCTCAAGAAGGCTACCTAAGTTGGACCCATGGAAAGTGGCGCCTCTCGAGGACATAGGGTATTGAAATGACTCCATGCTGCAGATTTAACAGCCAAAATGGCCTACATTCAAGAGTATGTTTTCCAGGGATCCTCGCCTCAATTAAAGAATGGCTGAGACAAAAGCAAAAGACATGTAAAATCAAGAAGGCTGTCCAAAAGGCCCAGCTTAAAGTGGGCTCCTCTCCGTCCGTGAAGTTTGATCAAATCA
This sequence comes from Larix kaempferi, assembly GCA_027924585.1. Classification (NCBI taxonomy): domain Eukaryota; kingdom Viridiplantae; phylum Streptophyta; class Pinopsida; order Pinales; family Pinaceae; genus Larix; species Larix kaempferi. The sequence goes on from BSBM01000456.1 coordinate 41,326,492, forward strand.
ATAAAATTTCTAACTCACACAAAAGGACATTATGGATTGAGGAGCCTACATCAAAGATCATGTCCAAAAGAAAATATCTTTGGAAGGCTCAAACAGCTAAGCTGTCCAAAGTACAAACATCCAAAAGGATGCAAGCAGCATGGGAATGAGGAACAAGAGCAATAATGTCCATGACCAAGTGTTGCATATCCTGTGGAGTCCAGCAGTAGTGACCATCTGAAATATGTCCCTCCTAAAATGAATCCCATATGTTGGCCCTCTGAGAGTGGTGAAGATGTCTTGGTCAAAGCTCCCCTCTCCCCAATGGCTAGCAGGTAAAGTGCCTCCTTCCCCTCGCATGACTTTAAAGTGCTCAGCCGAGTAGTGCAGCCAAGATGGATGTTTTTGATGAGTTTGCGGACCATGAGGAGGAATTTTTCAGAGATCTGTGTTCGCCAACGACTCGCCATTGTTGTTGCAGCAACACCCCCCCCAAAAAAAAATTTGCACACATGGGGCCCCTCCTTTATATTTTTTAAAGGCTGCCTTAAACGTTTTTTTTTTTTTTCCCTGCTTTTATCTTTGCTTTTAAACGGAGAGTCTCGCCATGAGAAACTCCAAGGCTGCCAGAAGATTTTGACTCTCAAATAGAAGAGCTTTCAGTGAAGTTTTTCTCGAAGTTACGTAGTAGCGGAAGCCTCTCGCTTAAACGCCCGCAGAAGAACTTAGAAAATCTCGCCGAATAAACTGTGGGAGATCTCGGGCTAGCCTTCCGAAATGGCAGAGGCCTATCTCATAAACTGCCTGTCTAAGCCTTCCGAAGTAAAAAACTTGGAAAATTTTCGATCGTTTGTTTCTGCGGAACAGTTCAAGTTCTCCTCCCGAAACGACTCTGCTCCCGAAATGGCGGAGCCCTTCACTCAAGCCTTCCGCAATCGCGGAAAGGTTCCGATTTTCCTCCCGAAATGGCGGGACTCATTCACCTTACTCTCCCGAAAAAGACTTAGAATTTTTCGATTGGAAAGCTGCGGAAGCCATTGGGCAATGCCTCCCAAAACGGCGGAGTCCTTCTCTCGAGGAGACTATGCCGCGGAAAGATTCTGGTTGTTCTTCCGAAACGACAGAAGCCTTTTACATAACTCTCCCGAAAGAATACTTAGAACATTTTTTACCGTTCGCGGAGAGGTTGGAGTTTTCATTCCGAAACGGCGGGAACAGTTCGTGAAACCCTTCCGAAACTCGAAAAAGAACTTAGAAGCTTTATTGAAAATTTGCGGAAAACCCTCCGAAACAGCGGAAGAACTTGGGAAAGACGCCCGAAAAAGTCAGATTGGTTTGTTAAAATTGCGGAAGGTTTTGATGAAATCCTTCCAAAACGGCGAAAAAATTCAGCGAAGTGGCCCGAAGCGTCGGAAGTCGTTCACATAAGCTTTCCGAAAAAGAGACTTAGAAAACTTCGAAAAACCTGCGGAAGCCTTTGGATTTTCCTCCCGAAACGGTGGAAGCCATTCACAAACGCTTCCCGAAAATACCGGGAGCATTCGCCATATTGTCCCGAAACCCCGCGAGTCTTAGAAACTTTTGGATTGGAGGAAGCCCTTCGCAAATAGTTCCCGAAACATCGGAGGCCTTGGCGTTATACATCCGCAACACGGGTCTCTTTTGCGGAAGGTTTCGAGTTTCCCTTCGCAAATAGTTCCCGAAACAGCGGAAGGCTTGGAGTTTCCCTTCCGCAACGCATCCCGAAACAGCGAAGACTTCCCCTCCATCATTCCGCAACGGCAGGTGTAACTCGCAGGGCGGTCCCGCTAATGGCAGTCGCACGCAGATCGAGACCTTTTGACGTGACTACTACGGGCGACGAATTTAAGCCGCGTTTTGATTGCGCCACCCACCAAATTGAATGCTCGCACGTGCCGGTTCGGTTTAAATAATCGACGGGGTACGAGCCAACCCATTGTCATTTTATTCTATAGACAAAACCATTGGACGCCGCGCGACCGTTCCAGCTCGTCTTGTGCAACCACGTTCGCGGCCACCTCAGTTAGCGTCTTCCGTCGGTGCCAGGTAGGATCTTAGCCTTACACGTCATAGTGCTTTTAGGTTGTCTTTTGTTTGAAAGTAATGGTCATTGGTGGGGTTTTGACGGACAAAACGCCCGTCATGAGCGATTTTGTCCGTCGAATACAATTTGAATTGAGTTCTGCTCATAAAGACAGGATGAAATGTTTTGTGGGTGAAGACAGCTACTTAGGATGGTTAAGTTTTTTCCATTCTCCTCCCCGGGCCGCATGCCTTGATTTTTTTTTTTTTTTTTTTTAAACCGCCGAAGCCCACAGACCTTTTATACCCCCGGCCGAAAGCTTGAGACGCGAAACCCCGGGCCTGTTCATAAAGCTTAGCCCTCTACCTAACTCAAAACCTAGAAACCGGCGCCATTGCCCCTGTCAAAATCCCGTGAGCATTCAAGTCGCGCGAGCCGAAACCGTGGCCACCCTAACCTTTGCCATCAATGTGTCGCCGGCGCCATCACCCTGCTCGGATTAGAACTTCTCATAGAGCACCTCGGCGAAGTGCCGTGCGTGACAATAGCATTCGAAGCCCTCACCGAGTCGAAAGTGCGAAACGGGCTCCCTTGTTGTCACAAAGTCTTTCCAACCCGAGTCTCCCCGCCATTAGCCTTTCCAGCCACAATGATGACGAAAGACACCTTCATCCCTAGGGCGGAACCGAAAACCAATGGCTTCCGCAACTCACCTACGGAACCGAAAACCAATTGTTTTCGCAACTCGCCTATCAAGCCGAGAACAAAATGTGTCCGCGACATAGCCTATCCCCTCAGGAGCATTCCAGACTCATCTTTTTAAGAGATTCAAAAGTTTCAATTTATGTCTTATGTTGAAATAGTGTTCTGCTTCCTAACTATACAGCTTCATTGACTTATCTCATTGATATTAAAACGATGTTGCTCTCTGTTAAAACCTCACAGTATGTTGCTCAAATGATGACTTGTATATGGATGTTGTCAGGGATAAGTCAAGATGCCGAAAACCAGTAAGAAGAAAGCTAAGATGACAGAAAATAAACCTGCCCCTCCCAAAACTGAAGCTTCACTCCAATACACTAGGTGCACCACTGGTGTCCCTCCAAAAATCAGATGGGGTGACATCTACAGAATGATCCGGGACCAAGAAATCCCAGAAATGTTGTTAGAAGAAGCACCGATTTATCTTAACATCAGAGCCTTAGGCATAACTAGAGCCGCTACCCATCCTGAGCTGTTTCCCTGTGCTGAAGTGATCGGATGGATACTCCAACATGCCGATGCTGAAGGGAGAGTGATAAATGATAACGGGAAAGTGGCTATCGCCTCATTTCAACCCGCGTATATTGCGGCAACCTACAGATTTCCCCGTGTCCAACAAGCTCTGACTGACGAATGGTTGGGCCAAATGAATAACGTCAAGATGGCCAAGAAGCTGCTAATAGCGGGCAAACATTTGAGAAAAAAGGGGAATGATGAGTATGACGTACAGAATCTAAGAGCTCCTTTTAGATTGATTGCCCTGATGCTGTGCAGAATCTTCGTCATGCCCGATGGCACAGTATACAAGATTCAGAGGGTCCCTATCATCCACTATGTGGCATTTAAGGGAACTGTGTTTGACTGGGCCACTCTCCTGTCAGATAGTCTGGCCTCGATGATATTAGCTGCAAGGGAAGGACTAGCCTTGAAGAAGGCTGAATTCTTCATGTCTTCGTATCTGATAGATTGTATCTTGGCCAAGATAGACTTCCCCAAATTGGGCTGCACATGGGATAGGGCTACCGCCCCGGTCTATATTGCATTCAAGATGTTGTGGGCTCAGAATTACAAGCCCAGCTACAAACTCATCTGTGAGGGGTTCATCATGCCCCTATATGAGAAAATGTTCAAGGAAGAACCAAACTGCCTGTCAGAAAATGCTTTGGAAGTCCTTGAGGATTATGGGGACTTTTACTTTTCGGAGCAAGGTACCTACCTGAGAATGTTTGGGGGGACTAAGCCCCCATACATCTTGCCGCAGTATGCCACAGACTATGTGTTTCTGAAAGAAGCAATAAGACAACTCTTCTTGGATGGGATTGGAGCAATGCTCCACAAGCAACATAAGGCTTCCTTTCCCCCCTACCTTTTTGCATAGGTGCTTACAAGTTTTCAGGGGTTGCCTCTGCCGATGAATTTGTTCAAGAGTTGAAGGCCTTCCACTTCGGTGAGGTTATCTTCCACAGGAACGACAGAAAGGGTAAAGTGGCCGAGCATTGGAAGGATATCTATGCCCACTTCGAGTACTCCCACTACCCTGATTCCGAGGAAGAAGCATTCAGAGGCATCAGCAACATGGCCGATACGAATCTGTCGCCAAGGCACTGGAGCAAGCTCCAGCTTAACTAAGGCCCAGAAGACCAGCCAGCAAAAGGAGAAAGAAGCTGAGGATGCCCGAGCTCAGGAAGAGCTTAGATTGAGAGAGGAAGCAAGGTTACAGCGGGAAGCTGAGGAAGCAAGAAAGCAGCAAGAAGCGGAAAGACTGCGGAAAGAGGCTGAGGAAGCCCAAAAGCAGAAAGAGGCTGAAGCTGAGCGGGCTGAGGCAGAAAAGAGGGTGGAAGAAGAATTGAAGGCAAGGGAAGATGCCGAGGCAGGTGGATCCGGTATCCAGGACATGGAAATAGACACCTCTCAAGCAGGAGGCTCTGGTGCCCAAAATAAAGGAGGAGACCCTGCTCAGGAAGTCCGGACCCCACCAGAAGAAGAAGACATAGACATCATAAACCGACCAATTGTCCCGTACACTCCATCGGGAAAGTGTACGGTGTCCAAGTGGAATGAGTTCGTCTATGACAAGAAAAGAAAAGCAATGGTTCTCAAATCAGAAGAAAGGATCAAAAGTCCCTTTCATGAGGACATCGTTACCCACCGGGAGGTCACTATAATGCAGAATACGGACCAAGATCCCTTTGCTATGGCGACTGCAGCTATAGCAACGGCAAAAGCATCCCTGGCCAATGTAGGCGTGATGGTAAGAGACAGTGAATTGACAAGGAATAAATCTCGTACGCTACAACAAACTGTGGCTAATGAGCAAGACCAAAGAGATCTGGCAGTGAACAAGTATAATTGCTTGTACGCTGAACATAAAGAGCTGTCAAACAAGTACAGCCAGCTGGAGGAGGAAAAGGACCAGCTTACACTCCAAATGATGATTGTAGAAGCGGAGAAGAATGGAGTAGAAGAAAAGGCTTCTCAGCTAGAAGCAGACAAGCAAACATTAGCTGAGTGGTTAGAGCAGGCTGAGAGAAAAACGGTGGACATGTCTCCTTTCCACGAGCTGTCCTGCAGCATTCTGAAGCAAATAAACGACACACAGGAGCTGATCACTGACGAGGTTTGCAAGCTCAAGGCCATGATAGTCAGATTAAAAGAAATTAATGCGGAGGCCCACAGGCTCAAAGCTAAGAATACCCGTGTCAAGGCAAACGTCATAAGTCAGATGGCATGGAGAGAAGGGAAAGGGGGTTTCCCCCCGCATCTTCCTTTTAAGGCTGTGGACGATTTTAATGAAGATATAGCCTTGCTGGAGTTTGGCAGGAACTATGCCAATAAACTGATAACCAGTGTGCAGAGAACAACAGATAGAATTAATAGCCTATACCAAAAGCTCAAAGGAGTCCATGACAACTGCACATTGAGTTTCCCTCAGACCCTAGAAGACTTCCCTGAAAAAGAGCAGCGGTTGTCTCAGCTAAAGGAAGAGCTAGGCGTCCAGATGGAGTATGTGAAAAGGATTGATGTCCTGGCTATGGATGATCTCCAGCATTATATCGGTTCATCATCACTTCACAACCATCTACTGAGGGAAGTGCATCAAGCTGCAATAGCAGAAGTGCAAAGCATTAAAACAGAGCTCGGGAAGAACGTGACTTCTCAGAAAATCTTGTTTCCTGCTGCAGCAAACGTAATCATAAGGGACACAGGTGTGTGGTACAGCTACATAGCAGAGGAGGACAGGAAAGCTGCAGCAGCAGCAGGAGCATCAGTAGATCCAGGATCCTCTCTCCCAGCAGCCTCTCTCCAAGCAGCCTCTTCCCCAGCAATGGCAGAAAGTCTGGCCAGTTCAATTCCCCCTTCCCAATTAGAAGCAGCATCAGCAGGGGATTCGAGAGCCTCTTCCCAGGCAGCATCAGTAACAATTAACTTGGGCGACCCTCTGCCAGCAGAAGCTCACGCACAGGAGTAAAAGAGGATGGATTCAGTTGAGCAACTCTCTTCAGCCAAACACGTGCCCAGCAGGGGAAGCTTTGGTGTTAACCAATTTTCTGCTATGTATATTTTGAATATGTAAGGCATAAGCCATGGGACAGCTGTCCCTATTTCTGTCAGAACAATTTTGTAAAAGAAGTAATCATTTTGGTAGTCGATTATAGAGGAAATTCCTGTAAATGACAGGTGGAGGATGCTAGGTGTCAGCCCAAAGGGTAAATGTGTAGATATAAATAGAAGCTAGGAAAGATTAGAAAGGACTTTTTGCAGGGAATGAAATTTTGGAAAACGATATGAGCTATCTTGTATCGGGCCTGTAAATTGATTTTTCTAATAGAAGCCACGGGAGATGGACATTTTGCATGGGATGTTGGATGGCTGTATGTTGGACTATTCTAATGACTGTTGTTCTGTAATGTGAGATCATTCTTATCATCTGAATTATTTCTTTGTATTAATGATTTTGCTCCTCCCTGTGCATGCGTTTTTCTCTATTTTGTGAACAATGAATGCGTTTCACATTAAATCAGGAGCTACCTGCTGATATATTTACCATTACTGCAGAATTCGCTTTTAGACTAAATGGTTAACTGTTCTTTCTTCAAGATAATTCGTATGGCTCATTGTTCACGCCTTTAATTTGCTCCTTGCAGGGATCTTTAAATTTAATTTTAGTCTGTTACGTTTAGATCTGTTTCTGCGTTTTTGCTATTTAGATTAGATATTTTCGTTCCTTTTCCATTTTTGTGAGCAGTAGATGCGTTTCATGTTGGATCTAGAAGCTACCTTCTAAAGATCTTTATCTTGATGTAGCTTTAATTGTGAGAAGTAACAGCTATCTGTTCTTTCATTACGTTATGTGTTACAGCTTATTTGCTCACCCCTTAAGCGTGTTCCCTGCAAGGATAGGTAGATTTACTCCAGCTTCTAGGCTTAGACGTGTTTTAGTTGCATTTAGATCAAATATAGTTTAGGCACTTGCATCTCATTTAAAAGACATAAAAACCTAAAAGAAAGGTGGAACGAGCCATAACCGGTAGAGTCGGATTTAAACTCCAAACCCACAGTTGCCGAAACTGTTAACCGGACGGATTCCCTACACCAAACGGGAGATCGTCTAATTGGGACCATCTCTCGGGGAGAATCCCTTTTTGATTGATGCTACGATATCCGAGGCATCAACACAAAGTCATACCTACCTCGTGAGTTTTTGTCTTCATGTTGTCATGGTCATGGAACTTGATTTGTCTTTTGTGATGTACCTGAACCTTGTTAGCAGACAACATCAACCTCACACAACACCATAATGCATTTAGTACAATCATATAGCCCTAATCAATGAATGTCTTCGATTATTCACATGCATTCATACTGCTACTAGAGTGATAAGACAATTCTAACATTGATCAAGATTGTACTAAATAATATGAAGACAAACACATTATGAACTTAATCAAGAATCAGATTTCAAGACATACCTGAACCTTCTTAAGTCATACCTGTCGAGACTTCTTGTAGTCTTCTTATGTAAGGCCTTAGTCTCAACTCCCCCTGAAACTTGATCTAGAGCTTGATTAGGGTTTGCTAGAGAAACCCTAAGAATTCAATCTTTGACTTTCACACTTCTGAATGAATGGAAGAATGTGTCTTGCTGAGCTGATCAAACTAGCATTCGTCAATTTTGAAATCTCCAAAATTTGACCCCTCAAAATTGCCTTCGAAACTTCTGGATCTTCTGGACAGGAACCCGAACTAGGGTTTGATGAAGCCCACCCTCTGTCCAATCAAAAAGTTCGATCTTGGTCTCTAAATTTTGATTTTCCTGAGTATCATTCAGCTGTGGACTCCGATTCCAAAATTCTAACTTTCTCCGAAACCCTAAATTCCGGAAGCCATGAATAAAGGTGCTCCAAAAAATAATTATGTTTTGACAGAAATATGCACCTGATTGTTTCTGCTATAACTCTGAAATTTTTGCTCCATAGGGTTTAAAAACTGTTTTTGCAGTAACCTGACCTGTCATCTTTCCATCCTGATAGGTCTGACCTCAATTGGATTTTCTGAGAGAGAGTTATGCCAAGTGTCGCAACGTGACCTGTTTATGGGATAAAACAGGAGAGCGAACTTGTACGGCATGCCACGTGTCACTGTTTGAACTTCGGCCTTTGAAGACTTTTCCTAAGATAGCTTGCCCTGTTATCTTTCCATCCTGATAATTCTGACCTCAATTGGACTCTCTAAGAGAGAGTTATGCCAAGTGTCGCAACGTGACCTATTTATGGGACAAAACATGAGAGCACACTTGTACGGAGTGCCACGTGTCACTGGTTCACCTTCGGCCTCTAAACAAGTTTTCTAAGATAGTACAGTCTGTTTACTACCTGTCACTTTTTACGAAATTTCATTTGGAGCTTCCTATCCCAAGTTATGACCTTTTTTCCAAGGTCACCTGATTTTGACTGAGATCTGGAAGAGGCAGAAACTCTAACTTGTACTGATCATAACTCATAAAGTACAATGAATCTGAGGGTTCCCTTTATACACAAGGTACCTGGGGATGTCATCTTCGACCTGTAAACTTTTCAGACCCTGAACCTTTGCAAAAATGGATTTATAGAGAATGGTTAACGATGACTAGTTTTTGCTATGTAAAACCCTAACCTTCAAATTGTCGTAAGTAAAGCAAGTGGCGTAAGTGCCATACCTTGTCTTCCTTCAGGTTAGCTCTGATACCATGTTAAAATTTAATATGCTAAGACAGAAAATAGCAGCATTACATTCCATTTCACAATAATATCATATACAGGATCACTGAAGAAACAACAAGCATAGCATAAACACAAGAGACACAGATTTATCCTGGGAAACCCTCATGGGGTAGAAAACCCAGTAAAGCTTCCTCAATATAGATGACCAGCAATATACAAAGATGTAAACCAAAGACATGATCTCCTCCTCCACCATAGCAGACCTCTCCTCCACAAGTGCGCCTCTCTCAAGTGTGTGTGTGTATCAAATGAGGAACATACCTCCTCTATTTATACACTACACTGACATGTATTTTACACAAGTACATGTAGGCTCGTATTTAACCATTACGTTAAATACCCTATTATAACTGACTGGGCCGACCACCACATGGTGGGTCTAATAACCCTAGTTACCACAACCAATTCGTAGGAATAAACATCTCTGAATTCATAGTATAATCACATCGGAGGTATGGAACATCTCCGGAATAAATAATATACAAATATAATATTCTTAGAAGTTATAATATTCAACACTAGCTTCATTGCGATCTCTAAGGCCTCTGCCTGTGATGCAACCTTCTGCTGCATCAGTGGTTGTCTGATGTGTGGCAACAACACGGCAATGAACCATTCCTGGTGTTGTTGCGGGGCTATAACAAAGCTCACTTGGTCTAACAACATCTTAAACTTTTGGTCAAATTACCAGACCATTTTAGAAAGTTTCTGCTTAATTTCTTTTAGCTCGGTTATGCACTGCGACTTAGATTTTGGTTTCATAAATTCTGCTACGAGTGCAGCCTTGATTTCTGTTAGGGTTCTCGGCTGTGCCTGAGAATATTTCATAAACCAACACAATTCTCTATCGCGGAATGTAGTGATGAGCTGCGCTCTCTTGATGGCATCATCTTGAATTTTCTTTAGACTCCATACGGCTTCACATAGAAACCAGTGTTGATCAGGGTCTTCCAGACCCGTTCCTTTGAATATCGGCAGCTTTATATCGTTATATGTCATTCTCCATGCTGGTTGTGCACCACCTTGAGGAGTGCTGTGATTCTACGAAGGGTTTTGAGCGGAAAAAATAAAGGGAATATTCAAAGACTGGTTGTTTTGAGCCAGACTAGCCTGAGTCGAGATGGTCTGAGTACCCGCTCCTGCACTGCTAGTAGTAGAAATGTTTTGTAGGGTGGGCTGCACTACACTCGTAGCGGGTGGGTTCTGATCTAGGGCTGGCGCGGTTTCTGCAATCAACGGATTCTAAGGTGTGATACGGTGGATGGTGGTTGATGGCGGTGCGGTTTGATTATTAAGGTCACATGGGATTTCGGTATCAACATGGAGTGCAGGGCCTCTAGGATTCTTTTCTTTATTAAACTTATATCTCTTTCCACTTCTCAGATTATCTGTCTCTTCGTCAGAATCACTAAAATTGCTATTGACAATGACAGAATCAAAAATATTACTGCATTCTTAAGACTCCTTTCTCAGCTAAAAGCATTTTAATGTATAGACTGAAATTATTCAAGAATTTATCTCTGAATCCTTCGAAAAAGTATGCTCCATCTTGACTGTAGGACTTCAGTGTGTCTACAACAAACTTGGTCACAAATCACTCAAGTATGCTATCAACCCAGAAGTCGACTGCTCGTGTCAGTGGGATTTCTATTACTTTGAACTGCGCTATGAGCTCTGGAGTCCACTCTGTAGGTACTCCTCCTTGAAAACAGGTTTTCTTTTCTGTGAGTCATGAAATCCACTCGTGCAGCTCATTTCCGAATGAATCCTAGAATATCTCATGAATTTCTCTCCACAAATATCTGTTCAACCACTCTACGTCAGATAGACGCAGGTGTTTGTTCTATTTTCTTGCAAAATCTCTTTCAATCTTGTCACACCAATCCCATATCTCTTTCTTTTCGGGATGCCAATTGTTTGAACCCAATGGGAACTAGTATTCTTTATCACACATTACTTTTCAACGTACTATTGCATGACTAGTCTTAGCCGAGCAACGGAACCATTTGTTGGTTGTATATAATTGAGCTAGAGGTTTCCAGTGTAGACTCAGGTACTTCGTAGTCTAGGGAACCAACAAAACCTCTATTCACAAGCCCTTTCGGCAACATACTGTGCGCAATCTGAGGTCTTACCCGAGGCAAAGATGAGGGGGTGGTCGCGGAATCAATTTTCCACAACCTGGTGATGCGATAGTGGAAAGATGGATAAGCAGCATGATATCTTGTGGGCTGTGACAGACAGACAACTATGCAGAGCCTCTGTTCAATGTCAGATGCTTCGTCAAGCCTAATGGTTTGCACGACCAACGCGTCCAAGGACTTTGCGGTATGGAATGTTTACTCCCTGGCGTAAATAAGCTATTGGCAGCTTACCTCGCAACACGTACTTGGGCCAGCGCGACAACTGGACCGCGCATCTATTCGAGGATGCCTAACTCTAACCAATCTTACTTAACATTCTTTATCCATTCAACTCATTCAAGTTCTTATTGTTACGTTGCATGCAATTGAATAAACATACAATACCACGCACTCCAACGCTGCACTTAAGTTCAATGTTCAACTGTGTTATTAGTCAGCATGCTCATACATTCATAGAATTATAAGTGTTGAATACTTAACATCCATCCATACATGTATCACTTAACATATTACTCCCATTCTCTCGCGTTGAATACATACTAAAGCAACCACATAATAGATAACTGCAGCATTAACATTCATACCAAGCAAATGAACAATTATAAACACACAACAATCACATAACACGGGATTTAACGTAATTCACCCCCTAGATGGAGGCTACATTGATAATAGATTATGATGTTTGCATGTAGGGAGTTAGATCTGCAACATATCAATTTATCTTACTAAGAAATGGTGAGTTCCTTCTGAAATTTCCCACATAAAATCCAAAGAGATGATGTAAACCTCACAATGAAAGAATTTAGGAATAATAGAAGAAGAGACAAGCAATAAAACTTAGATCCAAAGAAACTTTGATTGAGGCAGAATAATTACACATGTTACTATTAACAGAATAACGAACTAGTAAATATACAATGTTGAGTATGAGGATTCGAATTCACTTGGAGGAATTCGAATTGGCCTTCATGCACAAATCCATAATCAGTGGAGAGTCATCAATGCCTAACTAGGAGTCCACCTTCTCATCAGTGAAGTCATCAATGCACAAGTAATGATCAACCGGGAGTCAAACTGAGTCTAACTAAATGTGGTTGGTGTAACTGGCACATGGAAGCACTAATATAGTGAAGGAGGCTCAATGGAGGGCACCATAGGTTCTAACTGGAGTCAGAATGGTCAATCTAGTCTCACTAGAGGTCCAACAGAGTGATAAACTCAGTAAAGAGTCAGTTAATCCTTAAATCAAGGAAATAACTGAAGATAACTCAATTTAACTGAATATAACTAGACTGGTAGGTTAAGAAGGTGCCCTTGTCATGTAGTGGAGCAAAGGAGGGCGCATTAGTCACTGGGAGGCCTAGAAATTATCTGAAAGAAGCTATGGGGGCTAGTTTGCTGAGGACTAGGTGCTGGGACTGATGACCTAGAATGCATGCAAAATGCATGCAAACCCTAACTGCATGCAAACCCTAATTTTGCATGCATGACTCAAAATAAAAATGACTAGAAATCTAGTAGGACTAGGATGGAGTATAGGAATATCCTAACATTCCTATGTCAGCAACATGAAAATATTATCACAAGTTTACAAAGATCTATATTCATTAATCAAAACTCATTAAGATCTAGATTCATTTAAGAATTAAATTCATGCATGATAAGCCAAATTCAAACTCTTAGATGGTAGAAACTTGAATCCATTCATATTAAAACTAAGAAGAAGTACATCCTTACCAATGATCTTGATGTGAATTCCTCTTCCATTGTCATGAGCTTCCCTTCCTTCACCCTTGATTTTGAAGAATTTGAGCTCCTTCTCCTCCTTTAGAATCTCTTCAACATGCCTTTGCTCCTCCTTTTTTCCTCTTCTACAATGCCTCCCATGCCTTTCTTATATAGCATTGGGAAATGAGCCCTCATGTTTCTCTTTTCAATGTGGGATTATTCCTTTTCATCTTTTTTATTATTATTTTATCTCAAAACCCACTTTTCGATAGTTTTTAGGCTTTTTGCACAACTTTAACATACTTTAAGTACAATTAATTCACTTTAATACATTCATCTTCACTTATTGATTATTGTAACTTAGTTTTAGACCTTTTATGAGCGGTTCAATCACTGAACTTGGTCTTCTTAGGTTCTTATTATCTTCACCTAATCCTTCCATTTATAGGAGAAGTGATTAGATCAAAGAGGACTTGTCTTTGAATGTACTTATGTTTTTGTCTTCATGTTGCGGGCGCATGGTAAAAATGTGCTTCTTCTGTCACATGACTAGGGTGTTAATTTGATTGTTAACAGATGCCCCCTAATGTGTGAGTTCCGAAGTGGAGCTAAGGGACAAAATACATTACTGAATTTTATACTCTGTATACTTATACTCTTTATCATTCAAAGCAAGGATAAGGGAAGGAAATCTCATGGGCGCAGGATTGAGGATCACACCTGCAAAACATAACAATTTCTCAAATATATAATATCTTCCTGAGGCAGGCATACCCATGCTCAGCAGTAAACAAGACTGGCCACGAACAATACACAGTGGATCCATGTCAAAAGAAAATTTTTCTGAAAATGTAAATATGCACTTTGATGAGTGTGAGAACAAAGTCTTTATTGAACTTCTGACATGGCAGTCTAATCTTGCGCAGCTCGGGAAGTGCATCGATCAGTGATACAACTGTTTTTCCCAAAGTCTTCAATACAAACTGACGATAGTACGAGTTTATATCATGTGAATAAGTGATCTGATGTTGATCATAATAAAAAACCATCTGATTACCGGTCATTTATGTATACCGTTAATAGATGCAAAGAGACCCACTAATAATGATGAGGGACTCTAAGGTATTGAGTACAATCTAACAAGTCTGAATAAATGTTCTGAAGTCGAACACTTGTAGAATCAAACAATCAGGGGTCATTGATGTATACCCACTGTCATTTGTGAGGAAACCTACCACTAATGATTGCAAGATCCAAGGTACTCTCGGGTTTCTAGATCCATTTCCTAGATGATGATTTGATGTCGATAGGAATAGATCCATCGAAAGGAGGGCATTGATGCATCCCACATCAACCGATACGAAACAAATATCAATAGTCAGATATAATTTTGTAGAACTGCAAGATCCAACACTGTATACTGACACAAGGAAGGCCAACATGATTGGTCAAGAATATTTGAGGAATGGCCGACTCGGTTTGAACTTCCCTTGAAGACATAACATGATGCGGAATGGACACTTGGCAACATAGGACTTTGAGTAACCGACTTTAATGAAATCCGCTAATGCCAGATGCATTAACGAAAGCTCCATTAGTGACGGGAAGGTTAACCCATCGGTGGAGATCTATTCAAGATACTGGTACAGTTTCCTAAGGCAAATGTAGATGGTGTACTAACAACGGGGACCAAATTATGTGACGTGTTCAAGGGAAACAAGGACTGACTATTGTCATTTTCTTCAAGGATTATAATATGAAGTGATTCAAGTCTCTCCCTTTTTGGATTTTTGTGTTTTTTAATTTTTATGCTTTTTCATTTTTGTAAAAAATGATAAAGAATGCTATGATACATAGGAAGGAACGAGTGTTGCATGGGCATACGCCTATTTTTCAAGGGTATGAGTTAGGCCAGGGAAAAAATCCATATTGCAAACAAGGGCTAAGCTAGTTGTGCACACTCTTACAATTGTTCCTTCCCAGGGGAGTCTATTTGAAGCAGGATTATGTGTCGATGGATGGTGAAGTAAATCCATGTGACTGAAGTTATCCGATTTGGGGAAATGGCCAAGTAGGAATGGTTCAATGAGGTTTACTTCATCTTGAGTCTTGTGAAAAATGCCAAAATCATAGATCATCATGAATCATGGTCTGTCTCAACTACCTGAGTCAAATAGTTTGAACTATCAAAGTCTTCAAGTCCGGAAATCAAAAACCATTTCACTAGCCAACAATTTAGTTAGACACTGGTTCAGATGTGCATTTAATATCTAAAAAGATAGCTAAAATTGAAGAATTATGCCTCTTTCTATCATTCAAAAGAATATGGTTTGCACATGTATGAATAAAAGATAAGTAAAAATACTCATGATTTACCATATGTGTTCGTTCTGCAGCTAGTGTATGAGAGGAAGCATTCCCTTTCAGCTTGAATTCCTAGAAGCTATTAACCTTTAGTTTTTGATCTGCCAGTAGTGAATTAGTTTCAATGTGGAACTAGAAAATTTTGAAATAGTTTCCCATGTTTTTGAGTTTTTCCAAATTTTTCATTTTTTGTTTGTTTGTATGAACGTTTTTTGGGTCTTATCTGTAAGAAAAGGAATAAAAAAGGGAAATAGTATTTACACTATTATTTTTGGTGTGTGAAAAATTTACACACTTTGTGAGTTATGATGTAAGCTAGATTATTTTGGTTTCACTTATGTCTTTAACTGATGTGTTCAATTAAATTGGCCATGAAATAATGTACATGCTTGATTTTTGGTATAATGTTAATGACTTAGATGCCAATCAAGTACATAGTTGGCTAAAGAGTTAGCCAAACTATTTAGACTTCTAGGAACATGTATATATTCAATAAACTCGAACTGACACTTTAAAAGACGTACTCATTGAAACTTTCTAAATAGTGTAGGATGTCGAACCTGATATTGACCATTTAACTGGGACACAACTAATTATGAGTCCAGTTTGATGATTATTCGTCGGATGCCAAGGGTGATAGCCTCGATAAGAAGCTCAATGACCGCGCTATATTCTGCAACATTGTTGGTTGCAGATCCAAGAAAATTGCCTCCTAAACTAAGAACTTCGTTATTAGGTGAAAAAACAACCCATGCGGCAGAAGCAACGTTTCGAGAACTATGGCTGGCGCCGTTCGCATATCCCAAATATGTGAAAGATTCTTGTGCCATCTGCCAAAGTGACAATGACAAGCAAGATAAGTGTGTGCTCGAAATAACTAATGTACAAACGTTTATACAAACAATACAACAAATGGTGTGAGGCATCAGTGCCTACGTGAAGTATTTCTTCAGATAGAGACCATTTCTAATCTCTGACATGGGTTCCCCATCAAAATCGACCAATTCATAAGCTCCCTTTTTCAACACAATTTTGACAATAAGTGGGCCAAACCATTTGGGTACAAATTTTCCTTCTACTATTTTATCTTGGTCTTGGTCATAAACTAACACCAAATCGCCTTCAGAAAAGATTCGAGGACGAATGGACTTGTCATATTGTGTTTTGACCCTCTTCTTGTGTACCTCTATTTTTAGAGAGGCTTCTCTTCTAGTTTAATCCAAAGCATGGAGATGGAGGAGCCTTTCCTCTTCCGCAGAAGTGTTAGGTAGGAGTTCAAAATCTATCTTTAATGATGGGATTTTACATTCAATCAGTAACACAGCTTCTTATCCATAAACCAGTTGGAAAGGAGTGAGTCCAGTTGCAGTTTTAGTTATTGTTCGGTAGGCCCAAAGAGCAGTAGAAAACATCAAGTGCCAGTTGTTCTTGTTTTTATTAATCATCCTTTGTAACATGGTTTTCAAAACCTCGTTGATGGCTTCTACTTGTCCATTATCTTGAGGATAGTATGGCGAGGAGAAGTCCTACCGCAATCCTAACCGGTTTGTAAGTTCATCCATACAGGAATTCCTAAAATGACTTCGGTTGTCCGTAGTGATCTCTTTGGGTACAACGAACCTTGCTATCATGATTGAATAGAAAGTATGCTGCAATTTTACCCATGCGATTGAATGTAGGCATCACCTTAGCCCACTTGGTGAAGTAATCCACTGCTACAATGATGTAGTGGTGGCCATCGGATGAAGGTGGGTTGACTGTCATATAATCAATGGCCCATTTTGAAAATGGACCCACGGTTACTACAGGGTGTAAAGGAGTAGGATGAGCGTGCATTTTTCTTGTGTAAATTTGGCAAGAGTGACACTTTTTGACAGCATTTATACAATCTTTAAAAATTGTAGGCCAAAAGTATCATGCACGCAATATTTTATGAGCACTTGCCAACCCAAAAAGATGACTGCCACATGCTCCAGCATGGCAATCATTCAATACTTGTTCAGCTTCCTGGTGTACTAAACAACGTCTTAATAGCATGTCTATTCCTCGATGGTACAAAGTATCCCCGATGATGAGGTATCTTCGAGCTCGATGTCGAATACGACGTCTTTCAAAACTAGAATGTCGAGGATCGATACTTTGGGTTTGAAGATATATAATGAATGCTCCATACCAAGGATCAGAAGGTGCAATGACGAATACATGTTCATCTACCCAAGTTTCAACAGATATAGTACTCTCCTTCTCTATGGGTAACTCAGACATTAATTCAGCAAATGCCAACAACTTATTGGCTTTAGCGATTTTGAATTCAAGGTCAAATTCTTGTAAAATAACTATCCATTTTGCGTATTTGCCACCAACGATATGGCGGGACAAAGTGTGTCTCTAGGGATTCATTTCAACCACTATCGTTGTTTTCCTTGGAAGTATGTAATGTCTAAGTCATTGGACAGCATGGATCGCTGCCAAGGACAACTTCTCGACCTGGGAATATCTCAATTCAGGACCTACAAGGCCCTCACTAAGATAGTAAATAACACGTTCTTGAGATGATTCGTCTTCTTGAGCTAAGACCATTCCAATTATGGAAGGAGAGGCAGCCAAATACAACATAAAGTCTCGATTATAATTCGGTGGACTAAGCACTAGGGCAGAGACCAAAGCTTTCTTTAGTTCATCAAATGAGCGTTGAGCTTGGTCATCCCATGTGAATGTTGCATCTTGTTTTAAGAGATGCATGAAACCTTTAGCTTTTTCAGCAAAATTCTTTACAAACATCCTCAAGTAGTTAGCTTTCCCTTAAAGGCTTTGAAGTTGAGTGATTTTTTTTGGGGAAGGAAACTGAAGGATTTCCTCAACCTTGATGGGATTAACCATGATCCCTTTTTGGGACACGATGAACACAAGTAACCTCCCAAAGTCTACACAAAACATGCATTTGTGTGGATTTAACTGAATGTTGTACTTGCGGCAACGTTCAAAGATGGCTTGCAAATGTGCGCAATGTTCAGCTCTCTTTTTAGATTTAGCTTCTAAATCATCAAGGTAAACCTCGATGATATCCTTAATATTGTGGAATGCATATGACATAGCTCTTTGAAAAGTAGCTCCGGCATTTTTAAGGCTGAATGGCATTTTCCAATATGCAAAAGTTCCCCAAGGGCATATAAAAGTTGTTTTATGTTGCTCTTCATTTTTTATCTTGATTTGGTTATAATTGGAGAAGCCGTCCATGAATGAAAAGATTTCATTCCCGGCACACTCATCAATGATCTGATCAATGAAGGGCGTGGGATAGTTATCCTTAGGACAAACTAAGTTTAGATCTCTAAAATCGGTACAAACCCGGATAGTTCCTTGTTTTTAGTTAACTGGAATAGGGTTGGATACCCAATCAGTCAAAGGAACAGGATAGATGAATCCATCGTTCAAGAGCTTTTCGACTTCTGCTTTAATGGCAGATGATTTCTTAGGGTTCATTGGATGTAGTTTTTGCTGCACAGGTTTAACATTAGAATAAGTTTTGATTTCATGTTCTACGATGCTAGGATCGATGCCTGGCATTTCTACATAAGACCATGCGAATATATCATGAAATTTTTTAAATAAAGCAGTGTAAAATTTTATTTCCTCAGGAGAACAATCCGCACCTGTGTTTATATACTCAACAATGCCAGGTTTGATAGAGATATTAATTTGGATGGTTTTTGAAATGTTCTCCAAATTTCCTTTTGAATTCACATCGTAGATTCGGACGGGACATTGGTACTTATGGTTGTCACCATCGAAGTAACAATTTTCAGTTTTAACTTCTAATGAGTTGATCTTAGGAACAAACGAGGATTTGTGATGCATATCCTCCCAGGGTTATTCTGAGATGTTCATAACCTCTAAGATGGCTTCATCTAAAGTGAAGGTTTGATCTAGGATATCATGGTTACTTTGCGAGTTGAAGGCCCAAATAGGTGAAGTATAGGGATCATACGCCTCCATCTTGGGGGGGTTTTGATCCGGTTCTACCGAAGCCATCTGAATAGCTTGATAAGCGAGCTCTGCAGCAGAAAAGGGAACACTACTCTCCATTTCCTCATGGTGTGCAGAAGCGTGTATCTTTCCATCATTATTTTCATCGAAGGTGTTTTCTTTGGAGGTTCCAACCGACGAGGTGGAACCGACCTTCGAAACAGAATTAGAGAAAAATCTTAATGGAAAGTATACCTTCGATGTTATGGTGAAAATTGGAGAAATGTTAGGGGTCAATATTGGTGGTGGAAGTGGGAAAGTTCCCAAAAGGGACGAGTCTTTAAACATTCCTACCCCAACATCTTTAATAACCGTCGTTCCATCCCCTACATAAGGTCCAGAAAGTATACCTTCGATGTTATGGTGAAAATTGGAGAAATGTTAGGGGTCAATATTGGTGGTGGAAGTGGGAAAGTTCCCAAAAGGGACGAGTCTTTAAACATTCCTACCCCAACATCTTGAATAACCATCGTTCCATCCCCTACATAAGGTACATTCGAATGAATACTAGTTTCAGGTGAGCAATAATCTAGTTGATCGATTGTAACAATATTCCCTTGGTGGGGGAACCGAATGACTCGGAATACGAAAGACACTATCGCCATCATCTTCTGTATCCAACTGCGTCCCAATAGAAAATTGTACTCTATGGGTGCATCCACTACCTCAACATCTACTTGAACTATTTCCCCCCCCAGTTCAACTGGGCAAGCCAAGATGAGTCCATGAGGTGGTAACGAATGTCCATCAAATGCCTTGAGTATTGTTTGGGATGGTACTAAGGTGGGTGATCCCAAAGCTTTCCAACAAGTTAGGGACATGACATAAGTGGAGGTTCCTTCATCCACAATGGTTCAAAAAATATTCTTCCCAAGTGAAGTTACTTTAATTTGGAAAGCAATTTGTGAGGGAATCCTACTTGTGGGTTGTTCTAAGTCAAATGTGATTAAATTGGTATCTGATGGATCAATAGCACCGATGGGAGACAATAGTGCTTTTCCCTGAGTGGGACAACTTTGCAACATCTCCAAGGAAGAAATTGCACAAGGGGCTTAAGCTAAATATTCAACTACATTGTAGTTTTAAGCAGCTCACGCATTGAGATTGTGTGTTGTTTTGCGGAGGACCCCTTTTGGAGGTCGAGGCACCATGTCTATGGTTGGTTTTTCAATATTTAGAAAACCACTAGGCTGAGATCCAGTTGCTTCAGCATCTTTTAAAGGTATGTCATAAGAACGGGCCCTAGTTTGGATATGGATGTTTTGTTCACCAATTGTGAAGATATTTGCATTGGGTGGATTGCCCCCTAGTGGGGGGTTTGCTTGTTTCCATCCTAGTGGAGGTACTGGCACCACAGCAACCATTTGTTGTTGCTGGGGGAAGGGTTGATTTAGGACAGTAGGTTGTGGTTGTTACCCTCCTCGTTGTGCCAACATGCGATGAATATCATCCATATGAAGACAAAGATGAGTAGGATGATCTTCTTTGCAAATTTTGCAAGGATATTTATTTTTCCTATTTTTCTGATTGCCTCCTGTGCAGTTATTCACCTTAGGTGCGTCTCTTGTCCCGGGGTTTTCATTAGGTTTCTTCTTTTGCTTCTTCATTTTTCCTTTTGGGTCCACAGTTTGAACCGTAAGGATTTCATAATTTTGGGCAAGAGTTGCAGCTTGCTGAGTTGCTTGGCCAGCTATGGGTTGCGGGTTTTGAACTGACATTTGTCCCAATTGCTGGGTAATCTGTTCAAGTTGGTTCGCGCATCCAATCACAGCATCGGTATGAGGTCCTTTTGGCGGCCTAGCTGGATCAGAAACAGGTCTTACAGCATGGGGTATTAAATCATAAAGTGTGCCCGATTGGGAATATACTAAATCCATATGGTGAGCACTCTGAATGAGTTGTTCTTCAGTCATGGATCCTAACATGGCTACATATTTAGCAAGAGTAGGAAATAGTGATTTAATGAACCAATCTGCTAAGAATTGATCAAAGATTTCAGCTTTTATAAGCCTTCGACGTCTCCTCCACTCGTGGATAAGATCCGAAATGTGAGTAGCGGTGGATTGCCTAAGTGAAGTTAAAAGTTCATTTCCTTCTCATAAAGGATAGGTAATTGAAAATATGTCAAAAATGCCATAGCTATAGATGAAAATTTTGTAAATTTATTGTGGGGAAACTAAATGTACCATTTCCCAGCATTTCGATTAGGGTCTGCTGAAACAACCTCAACCTAGTACTATCATCAACTAGGGAATTGGATGAACACCACAAATGGACTGTCATCACATGATTTGATGGATCTTCCCCTGGTTTTCCATCAAACTTGGGTATGTCTGAGGGTAGTTTGGTTGGTATGGTTGGCCACCCATTCAAATGTAGAATAGGGTCATTGGTCAGCCGGGATAAATCCAATAGATTCAATGTAGATAGAAATGGTGACTTGGAGGATGCCGGAGCAAATGCTTGATATCCAGGTGAAGCTTGATGGCTTGTCATGTCCCAAATTTGGTATTGGGTCACAATGGCCTAATCACATTGGCCCTATTCATTAGAGTTTGTCAAATTGATGCTAAAGATCAAATAATTGCCAAGGAGGAAAATTACTAGTTTCCTAGGTTTGGGGTGGAAGCTTTGGGATTTGGAATAATGGGGATAATAAATGATGTTTGAACATTAGAATGGCATAAATATTTAATAAAGGAGCTAAATAAATATATACAATTTAAAATAATAGTGGCATTTCATCATGAAGACACATGGAGGAAGTGGGACCCACATATGGCTAGATTTCCCCACTAAATTTGGCATCATTCTCTCACCAATTCGAATTCAAGGTGAATGGTAACATACTTGGGGGAGTCCAAAAGGTATTATTCATGGCATGACTCATCCAAGGTCGAAATATAGAGGAAGAGTAACTCCCATGGAAGAGGAAGAGGCAATTTGGAGCTAGTGAGACACTTGGGCTAGATTCCCTAGCTCTATGACAACAATGATGAAGATGCTATGACACCTATGACACAAATCAGACCTGAAGGCTGACATATGACATATATGACATGTCAGGGCTAAAAATAGACTCCAGGAGGGCGCTCAAGGGTGTTAGGGCAGCTAAGATGCTTCCACATGTGATTTGGTGGAAGTGGGAGACTAGGAATTGTTGTACAAGTGGCGTTCTTTGGAATCTCTTCCCAACTTGAGTTGGCATGAATCTCTTGGAAGGAATTCGACCCATGGAGGCCATTATAACTTTATAAATGTCAATAAAAAAGAATGAAACCAGCTTTTGATCATTTGTAGAATTTGCAATGCATTTGTGAAGAGGGAGAGCTAGTGGATGACTAGTTTCTTGCCTTAGCCAATCTCGAGGGTGAAAGATTCCCATCCAAGTTGGTAATTGGAAAGGCCATTCAAACCTTTAATTTGGAGCTTTATTGGAGTCTTTATTTGCAGGTGTAAGATACAGGGCAGCTCATGGTTTCTTCTATTGCAGCTCACTCCTTCAACCATTTCCAGTTTTGATGGCATATTCTTGATCCTTGAGGGAGGTCATTTTTGGTGATCTATTGTACTCTTTGGGGAAGATTTTAATGCCCCATTTCTTTTGTAATATGAATTAAATACTCTGTTCTTCATCTCCAAGAAGTTTCAGGTCGAAATTCCAAGTAGAAATGTATAAATCTCATTTTTAATGGAAGAACAATGCCATTTCCCCACTACCTTGTTGTGAGCCAATGTATTGATGATGATTTCAAATGAATGGATGATTCTATGATATATTTTTAATCAATATACTACCATGGATGTATTATCCAAGTTTCATGTACTGTACTTGATCATTTGAAGCATTTTTACTCAGTTTAATTGCATTGGGAGAATAAATAGTGCCATTTCCCCAAGGGTCGAATTGGTGATTTTTGCAGTTGAATGGGAGAGGGTGAGAACAGTTGTAATAAATCATTAATGGTGCATATGAGACCTTAATAACATACTTAAAACATTACATACCTCTTTTCATAAATTTGAGTGGGTTTGGAGGCATTTGGGAAGCCATTTTCAGTACTTACCTTAGGGGGATTTGAACCCCAAATTACTAGTAAAATTGCATACTTGGTCCAGAATCTTAAGAGAGTTTGCAGAGGTCTTTTGGTGGCCATATGTTATCCCTGAACATCATATTCAATCCCTAATATTATTCATACACCTTCCTTGAATATTTGAAGGCATTTGGAGTCAATTTGAGACCTAGAGACCAATACTAGTCAAAGGGAAATCACTAGTAAAGTTACCTACATTGACCAGAATTGAAAGAGTATTTGCAGAAGTGTTTTAAAGGTACAAAGGCATCCCTGAAACACATATTTATGTTCTAATATCATTCATATACCTTATCAGAATATTTGGGATCATTTGGGGCAAATTTGGGAGCTAGAGATCGAAACTAGTCAAAGGTCGAACCAAGGAAAAAAGTGGAAAATTGCAATTTTAATAAAATTCCTAACAAGGGACATTACAGTGGTATCAGAGCATGGTCCTTGCACCTGTGGATTAGGTACATACATTCAAGAATAATTGGCAGCCATGTCTTACTATTATGATGAATCCTATGAGTACAATTCTTATGAGGAATATGCATATGCTTATGAGCAATATGAAGCAGAATGTGAATGATACGAGGAAGAGGTGCCATCATGCAACACTTCATACAATTTCAAGAGAAATGAAGATTATTCTTATGACTTTAGATCTGATGAATATGAGTGTGTCACACCAACCAAGGATAATTCTATGAGCGAGTTCCAAAGATGGAGAGAAAAATATAAAACCTTGCCCCAACAATATCAAAAATATCAAGAATATCTTGCTTCGAGCAAAAATACACAAAATGCCATGTCTTTTGAGTACTATGCTGAACATGTTTTTGAAAATATGCCCAAAAATGAAGATGTGGAGTTAGTGAAGAAAGGTTTATGCCCTTTTTGTAAAAACCCTTGGAGCGAGTATCATATATGTGTGCATGAAATGATGTCCTCCTTGAGGAGAGCTTTTGATATTTATTCAAGAAGAGCTTCCAAATATACTGATCCTAAGGAAAACAAGGGGAAAAATGCATCATATTTCTTGAAGGAGAAAAATGAAGAGACATCACAAGAGCATGAAGAAGATTCTATTGAAAATATGGAAGATCATTTCGAGACACCTTCTAGCTTAGACATGAACCAAAGAGCATCTACTGATGGATGCTTAAACTATGAAGGAGTACCTACTGATGGATGCTCACACCTCTATGTTGGTGACATAGAGATCACTTTTGAAAGTGTTGCTGCAAGCCCAAGTTCCATTAATCATGATAATGAATACCTTGTAGCAGTTGAAGAAGAACCAAGATCAACTTCCCCATCACCACTTGAGCTTCATGAAGTTGGTCCAAGCAAAAATGAAAAAGATGAGGAGGTTTATTTGCAAGAGCCTCATTTTCTTGAAGGGTCCTTAAAGATGAATGAAAAGAAGATCCAAGAGTCCCTTAGCATTCTCCATGACACTCAAGCATTGGTGTCAAATTCTTGTTGGAGAGCTACTTCATTGGAGGAAACATCCTTCCTTGAAGACATGGAGAAGATTCAAAGAGCAATGTGCCACATCAAAGGTAATTTCATGTCTTTGCTTTTTGATAGAAACCATTTGTTTGAGATTAATGAATTGTTACATGATGCATACTTGAAGAATAATGAGGATAATCATAAGCTCACAATTCAAAATGAGCAACTTCTTGAAAAGTTGCAAGGTACTTGTTTTTCCTCTTATGTTTCAGATTGTCAAATGGTAGATTGTTTGGAGGATTCTCATGACATGGTGGATCATGAGAAATGTGAAAATTTGAATGTTCTTGATGTGTTTGAAGATGAACTTGAAGAGATCCAAACACTTGATGTGGTGGAAGAGGAATTTGAATTGTCTCTTGATGAAGGTTATGCAATTTTTAAAGAAGAGCATGATTCCTCTACATTGGAACCAAACTATGACAAAGAGTTTACACTTTTGAAGGAGCTGCATGATACTACCCATATGGATCCTTCCCATGATGAAACTCCAGTACTTTTTGAACATTTGGGTGATTTGGTTCATTCTCCTACATCCTACAATTCCATGTTTTGCAACATTAGTCTCAATGAAGTATGGGTGAAAGGGTTCTTTTTGATGGTGCCACATGAGGAGTATGGAACTCCTAGATTTACATTTTATGATGATATGGTTGGAGCACATTCTTATTCACATTTGCAGCAGCATCCTTTGTTACTTTATGATGATTCACATCTACATGGATGCACCTATGATATGCATTTGAGTCACTTGAAGACTCATGGTTTTTCTTGCTCAACACTTGATTCATTTGATGTTGGAGGAACTTCATCCAGCACTTGGGTGAATAGATTTATGATTGGAGAACATTTTTGTTGGAAGAGACATACTTTTTTATATCTTTATGATGATCACATTCAGGGATGTATGGGTGAGACTTCTTTGAGTCATTTGAAGTCTCCTTGTTTTTTCTGCTCATTATTTGGTTCAGATTTTAGTGGAGATTCTTCATTCACTTCTTGGATGAAAGAATACATGGCTGAATATTTTGATGCATATCACATCCTTTTGGAGCAGATTTATAGGACATGGGATACTCACCTATGTCATTGGAGCAGATTTGATTTGTCACTTGAAGCTTGTATGCACTTGGAAAACGGTGGTCTACTTGCTTGGAGGTATAAGCACTTTCATGATTATTTGATGAAGCACCTCCTTGATATTCATTTTCATTATGTAGTTATGTACTTTGATGATATATATTTTGTACTCATGATTTTTGGAAGAATGCATACAAGAAAATGGGATCCAGGAATCCTCTTAACTAATGGTGTGGGTTGGAGAGCACTCTTAATTATTAGGGTGCAATACAAGCAATGGGACCCTCGAATAATTTTTATCTCATTGGTTTCAAATTTTTTTGGGGAAACAAGCAGTATGGGAGATGAATTTCTCCACTTAATAAAGTAATTTTTATCAAAGTAGTGCAGCAGCAAGCATGGTGGTTCCTCTCTAAAATCTTCATGGAAACTCAAATACTCAAGGTTGGGCAATTCAATGACAACTTCAAAGAATTATACAGAAAGCAGGTTCTTCAACACCCATGTTTAAAATTGCTTGAGGACAAGCAATATTGGGAAGGGAGGATTTGTCATGTCCCAAATTTGGTATTGGGTCACAATGGCCTAATCACATTGTCCCTATTCATTAGAGTTTTTCAAATTGATACTAAAGATCAAATAATTGCCAAGGAGGAAAATTACTAGTTTCCTAGGTTTGGGGTGGAAGCTTTGGGATTTGGAATAATGGGGATAATAACTGATGTTTGAACATTAGAATGGAATAAATATTTAATAAAGGAGATAAATAAATATATACAGGTTAAAATAATAGTGGCATTTCATCATGAAGACACATGGAGGAAGTGGGACCCACATATGGCTAGATTTCCCCACTACATTTGGCATCATTCTCTCACCAATTCGAATTCAAGGTGAATGGTAACATACTTGGGGGAGTCCAAAAGGTATTATTCATGGCATGACTCATCCAAGGTTGAAATATAGAGGAAGAGTAACTCCCATGGAAGAGGAAGAGGCAATTTGGAGCTAGTGAGACACTTGGGCTAGATTCCCTAGCTCTATGACAACAATGATGAAGATGCTATGACACCTATGATGCAAATCAGACCTGAAGGCTGACATATGACATATATGACATGTCAGGGCTAAAAATAGATTCCAAGAGGGCGCTCAAGGGTGTTAGGGCAGCTAAGATGCTTCCACATGTGATTTGGTGGAAGTGGGAGACTAGGAATTGTTGTACAAGTGGCGTTCTTTGGAATCTCTTCCCAACTTAAGTTGGCATGAGTCTCTTGGAAGGAATTCGACCCATGGAGGCCATTAGAAATTTATAAATGTCAATAAAAAAGAATGAAACCATATTTTGATCATTTTTAGAATTTGCAATTGCATATGTGAAGAGGGAGAGCTAGTGGATGACTAGTTTCTTGCCTTAGCCAATTTCGAGGGTGAAAGATTCCCATCCAAGTTGGTAATTGGAAAGGCCATTCAGAACTTTCATTTGGAGATTTAATGGAGTCTTTATTTGCAGGTGTAAGCTACAGGGCAGCTCATGGTTTCTTCTATTGCAGCTCACTCCTTCAACCATTTCCAGTTTTGATGGCATATTCTTGATCCTTGAGGGAGGGCATTTTTGGTGAGCTATTGTACTCTTTGGGGAATCTTTTAATGCCCCATTTATTTTTTAATATGAATTAAATACTCTTTTATTCATCTCCAAAAAGATTCAGGTCGAAATTCCAAGTAGAAATGTATAAATCTCATTTTTAATGGAAGAATAATGCCATTTCCCCACTACCTTGTTGTGAGCCAATGTCTTGATGATTATTTCGAATGAATGGATTATTATATGATATATTTTTGATAAATATACTGCCATGGATGTATTATACAAGTTTCATGTACTGTAATTGAGCATTTGAAGCATTTTTACTCAGTTTAATTGCATTGGGAGAAGAAATAGTGCCATTTCCCCAAGGGTCGAATTGGTGATTTTTGCAGTTGAATGGGAGAGGGTGAGAACAGTTGTAATAAATCATTAATGGTGCATATGAGACCATAATAACATACTTAACACATTAAATACCTCTGTTCATAAATTTGAGTGGTTTTGGAGGCATTTGGGAAGCCATTTTCAGTACTTACCTTAGGGGGATTTGAACCCCAAATTACTAGTAAAACTGCATACTTGGTCCAGAATCTTAAGAGAGTTTGCAGGGGTCTTTTGGTGGCCATATGTTATCCATGAAAATCATATTCAATCCCTAATATCATTCATAAACCTTCCTTGAATATTTGAAGGAATTTGGAGTCAATTTGAGACCTAGAGACCAATACTAGTCAAAAGGAAATCACTAGTAAAGTTACCTACATTGACCAGAATTGAAAGAGTATTTGCAGAAGTGTTTTAAAGGTACAAAAGCATCCCTGAAACACATATTTATGTTCTAATATCATTCATATACCTTCTCAGAATATTTGGGATCATTTGGGGCAAATTTGGGACCTAGAGATCGAAACTAGTCAAAGGTCGAACCAAGGAAAAAAGTGGAAAATTGCAATTTTAATAAAATTCCTAACAAGGGACATTACATGGCTCCACTGTTGTGGTCCTTGGGCTTGAAAAGCACTCCAAGAAGGGTTACCTCCTTGCATAGATTGCATCCAAAAAGGTGGGTTATTTCCTAAATATTGTCCATTCCATTGTGGGATAGGATGCATTTATGGATTGCCCCCTTGTGGAGGTATGTTCCATTTAGGATGGATACTTGGTGGAACATTGCCACCCAACAATGGCATAGGATTAATGGGTGGATTGCCCCCTTGCATGGGTATGTTCCATTGAGATTGGTTACTTGTTGGAACATTACCACTCCATTGTTGGTTGGGATTCATGGGTGGATTTTCCCCTTCTGGGGGTATGTTACATTGAGATTGGTTACTTGGTGGAACATTACCACTTCCTTGAGTGTTTCCTTGGTTTGGATAAGCGTTCCAAGGTTGATTTCCCCCTTGCGGGGATGGTGGCCAAGAATATTGGGTACTTCTTGGAACTTTCGCACTCCATGGTGGAATGAATTTGGTGGATGGGTTGCCTTCGGGTGTGCTACCTATTGGGGGAATGGGATCGCCCCCAGGATTTGTGCTAGGAAAGTTTGGATAAAGGTTTCCCAAGGCACTTCCACCACTAACTTGTGGATTATTACCCCAATTAGCATTAGTGTTCCATGGTCCATTAAGTCCACTAGGGATGTTGACAGTCCAAAGTGAAGGATTCCCCCCAGGGTTAGGATTTGGAAAAATATTTGGTATGCTAATAGGATTTTTGTTGACTCCTGAATTGTTTTGACCTTAAGTAGCCAAACCATATGGGAAACCCAATTTTGGTAAGGCAGACCCTCCGTTAGGGATTCCTGCAGGTAAAGTGAATGTACTTCTGGGATTGGGACCCAAAATTGTACCAACTGGCACTGAAGTGCTAGTTGAACTTATGGTAGAAGCAGGTAAACTAACTTGTGGAGTTGTGGAGGTCAAGTTGGAAATATTACTACCTCCAGCAACCATTTGAGGTTGTGATGATGTGGTCCCTTGTGCTCCTAATGAATCCATAGGGATGTTGGGAGTATTGCTACCTCCAACACTTGTTTGAGATGGTGCTAATGTGGTCCCTTGTGCTCCTGATGAAGCCATGGGATTAGATGTTGAATTTAGCATGTGTATCAAGTGTGCCACAAGAGGATTGATGGTATTCAAAGGTTCACTAATGTGGAGTACCATTGGTTCTAAAAGATTTGTCAGAGGTGGATTTACGGGATTTGCAGTGTTGTCTTCTAATGTTTCAATTGAAATTGGAGCAAGAGGATCAAAAATTTCTATCTTTTCTTTGGTAGGTGATGGTGTAGTATTTGTTTGATGTGTCTCTGCTCTATTGTTGATTATTGGAGTTAGAAGTGTGTTGGTTTCAAAGTCAAAGTGTCTTGTATTTTGTAGTCGTCTCTGCAATGTAGTGGGGCCTTCAATTTCTGGTAACTCACCTCGCTGCCGCCGTGACTAGTGGGTCAGGAGAGTAGCCACTTTGAAGAATTTTGATAAAAGGATGTATTTGAATAGATTTTTGCAAACAGAATCAAACATTCGTATGGCTTTCTAGACTCAACAAAATAAAAAGTGTCCACAAATTAAAAATTCCTTAGAGATTTCAAGCAAACAAACTTACTTTTCAAAGAACTAAAGCTCAGTGAAAAGTTGGATTGTAGGGCCTTCCGAAACTAGTAGCTGCTGAGGGATTGCATGTCCTCATACAATTGCTAGGAGCGAAGGTGTGAGAAACAATTACAATTAACTTTAATCGCCAGGGGTACAAGTGTTGGTTCCTAACCACTCACCCTCCCAAGGAGTAAAAGTTCAAAAGTCTGTCTCAGGTATTGCAAGTGTGTCCCACTCACAACAGCCTATGTGATATCCTAAGAATATCCACTAAGGTTACCACTTCACAATCGATGGTCAGGCAGACAGTTGTAAGTCGAGGACAACTCTCATTACCAGGAACTCTAGAAATAGTGATGTCACCCCGAGGACTTGTCACTAAACATAGAATCCCCTCGATAAGCTCATGTCCCACTAAATAAGCAAGAAGGGGGAACCACCCTTACTTATCCAGATTGGCCTTGTGCTTGACGCATGTTTCAGAAGAGCTTTCCCGACAAGAATGTTTTGTGACTAATGGATTTACTCTCTTTAATCAATGCTAATTTCAAATTTTTGCAGCCCAGGAGTGTTAACTCTCCAAACCTAATCTAGGGCACTAACCTAAACTTGTTGGTGATATAAAAATCAAAAGTTTGTCAATTTTATATTAAGTGCCAATTTTAAATGTAGTTTGCTTAGTTTGAGGAGTGGAAACGAAACTGGTGGTGTTTTGACTCGAAAACATAAAAATTAACCATACAATGCAAAATGCTCACTACTCTACCTTTCAATTCGATGAATATTCTAAATTAAGGAAGAGTGAGAGGTTCAGGATTTTCTTTCAGTCATGCAAAATTTCTAGTAGATTTCGTATGTTTATGCACAGTTTTTCTGAAATATGGATAATAATTGATGTGTAAAGACCAATGTAACCCAAAGAGATATCTCAAGTAAACATGAATCTAATTCTATTAGACGGGGGATCCCTGTTTTTCATTTACAAGATCGCCATAAGGTCCAAGTGAAGAGGATACACAGAGCCCTTTAGAATGCTTTTGAATTAAATCCTAAACTGTTACACGTGAGATCCACTTTCTCATTCACAAGATCGTCATAAGGCCCAAGTGAAGAGGATACGGCGGCTCATAAATTGTATGCAAAAATTAAATCTACTCTATTACAAGTGAGATCCACTTTCTCATTCACAAGATCATCATAAGATGCGAGTGAAGAGGATACGGTGTCTCGATATAAGATGCTTTGAAAAGTGAACTCCTAAACTATTACAAGCGAGATACATTTTCTCATTCACAAGGTCAACATAAGATGCGAGTGAAGAGGATACGTTGCCTCATACACAATGTATCTCAAGAAAAATGAACTCTAAAAGTGCAACTCTCTCTAATTGTGCATAAAAATCATGAAAATATTCTAACTCCACAGCAAAATTCAACTAATTAAAGTTTAATTTTGTTTTTTGGGAAGAAATTACTTTCAAATTATCTCAATCATGTGATGTTCAAGGTGTTCTTCAAATACAAATGTGTGTGAAAGGATCTTTCAAGTGTGTATGATGTTTTCAAATGTGTATGGTTTATGTTTGATTAATGTTTCCAATCAACATATTCTAAAGGTTTGAAAAAATGAAAGTGCTGGAAGTGTTTTGGTGAACAATTTCTTAAGTTTGCTTTAGGAGACTTGCAGCCATGTAAAGAGACATAAATGTAGGTTAAGATCAGTCCTTAAGCATGTTAAAATAGGGATCTATCATCTCATAAGGTCGTAAGCAAAATGGATCTACTACCAATTGAAAAAGATTGAAAATTAATTACAATTTGGAGCAGATTTAAAGGTGTTTGGAAGTGAATTCCAAGTGTAAATGTCTTGATCCAAATGTTATGAAACTTTCCTAAATTTTCAAGAGGATTATAAGGATTATTTAAAGCTTCACATAAGGCTCTAAACAAGTATGTAAACGTCATACAAAACGGGTCTCAAAACAGATCCAAAAATGAAAGAGATCTCCTCCAACTAGTGTAAGATTACAAGCTTGAATTAATGTGTTTGGAAGGTGTGTAAACTTGGCAAAGATGTAAAGAAGGTTCAAATGAAGGTAAATATCAGTCATAAGTGTGCCAAAGCATGTATTTATGAGCTAATATGCTCTCAAGCTATAAGATCTATTACAACTTGAAGAAAAAATTGGAAAGAGAGAGAAAATTTGGAGCAATGCTTGATCCAAATGATGCAAAAAACTTTTCAAAGGTTCTCAAAAAGAGTAAGATGCTAAGTATGAGCAGAAAACTGATCTTGAGCTAAAGAACACAAGCAAATATTTAAAAATCCATCACAATTTTGACAAATAACTTCAAATTTGGGGAAGATCTAAAAGTTATTGGAAGATGAGTCCAAAGGTGAAGATCTAGGTGCAAATAATGCAAAGCATGTGAACTCTTTTCAAAAGAGTGATAGGCTGATCATGAGAAGCAAAAGAATCTTTCAAAACAGGTCTACAAATTCACTTGATAAGCCTCCAAAACAGATCTAGGACAAGTTTCTCACAAACTAGGTTGATGAGCTGCAAATTGGAAACATAAAATTCAAGAAACTAGATGTAGAGTGGGATTTTGAAGCATTTGCTGCAAGAAAGGTGGGAGGAGGCTGGTTTGGAGGTCATATTGCTGGATCTATGGATCTTGAACTGATCTTTAAGCTCCAAGTGAGTAGATCTAAAGGATGGAGATCACCAAAAAATGAAGGAAAATCATGAAATATGCAGAAATTTCAAGAGATTTCAAGCCATATGGTCGCCAATCTGATAATAGATTATGATGTTTGCATGTAGGGAGTTAGATCTGCAACATATCAATCTATCTTACTAAGAAATGGTGAGTTCCTATGTTAGAAACATGAAAAAATTATCACAAGTTTACAAAAATCTATATTCATTAATCAAAACTCATTAAGATCTAGATTCATTTAAGAATTAAATTCATGCATGATAAGCCAAATTCAAACTCTTAGATGATAGAAAATTGAATCCATTCATATTAAAACTAAGAAGAAGTACATCCTTACCAATGATCTTGATGTGAATCCCTCTTCCATTGTCATGAGCTTCCCTTCCTACGCCCTTGCTTTTGAATAATTTGAGCTCCTTCTCCTCCTTTAGAATCTCTTTAGCATGCCTTTGCTCCTCCTTTTTTCCTCTTCTACAATGCCTCCCATGCATTTCTTATATAGCATTGGGAAATGATCCCTCATGTTTCTCTTTTCAATGTGGGATTATCCCTTTTCATCTTTTTTTGATTATTTTAGCTCAAAACCCACTTTTCCATAGTTTTTAGGCTTTTTGCACAACTTTAACATAGTTTAAGTACAATTAATGCACTTTAATGCATTCATCTTCACTTATTGATTGGTGTAGCTTAGTTTTAAACCTTTTATGAGAAGTTCAGTCACTGAACTTGGTGTTCTTAGGTTCTTAATTTCTTCACCTAATCCTTCCATTTATAGGAGAAGTGATTAGATCAGAGAGGACTTGTCTCTGAATGTACTTATGTTTCTGTCTTCATGTTGCGGGCTCATGGTAAAAATGTGCTTCTTCTGTCACATGACTAGGGTTTTAATTTGATTGTTAACATACATCCACAAGAATGGTTGTTAGTATTGATCTTTATGGGAAGGGTAGAACCGTTCTTAGTCTGCGCACTCAACTGCAAACTCTCTTCTCTCTCAGATAGGTCTCTGCGCACTTAGCTGTAGAGCCTTTACAATGGCTTTCAAGCTTAAGATTATACAATAATCAATATTGACCAAAATGAAGAGTAACCATTCTCTTACAAAATCGTGCCTTATTTATAGATCATGCCCGTAGGTCATGTCTTTGCAATGCGCAGGCCAAAAACCCTTAGGTTTACCAAAAACGGTTACAGTTTCCAGCTCATCAAGCTAGTTGGTGCCTAGTAGAAATCTTCCATCATGGCCTGCCCTTCGTGCATGCCCATGCCGCTATCGGCCTTCCTTTCGCATGCGTGCCAACAGGTCTCTTTCACCAAGCCATTCTTCCTCTAATGACTTTGTGCGACTGGTATAGGTAGTGGTATCTTTTACATGTGCGACCAGTCACTTTCTTCCTGATCCGCTCTTGCCCGCTACTTGGCATTCTTGTAGCATCTTTACCAAAAATTAGACCTTTGTTGGTTTATTCAGAACACGTTCCATCTTTCCCGTCCAACACTATGCCCTGCTAGATCCTTGTAGACTAAACAGTTCATGGTATTGCATCCTCGCAGCACCGAGCTTCGCAACTATCCGACACCATGCTACGTGCAAATTCGCAACATCCCAAAAATTATACAAAACAAAGGAGTATTTAGGCTGATCTGCTCTTAGCATCGAAGTTCCTAAAATCCTTGTTCAAAATTGCCCCACTTGGGTTAGGCCCAACATTGTGACTTGAACAAAGCTTGTCCAAAGGACAACTAGCAAACTCCGTTCATTGACCAGATCTTCGATAACTGCGCCTGTTATACCTCTATATTCCACAGTGTCGCATCTCCACCACAAAAAGAGCTGACGACACTTCCCCTACTGCTTAAACCACCCAGAAGATAAGTAATCCTTGAAGGTAAATCCACCCTGTCAAGAATTAACCCAGCTGAGACTTTATTTACCCTAACTACTGCGCCTTGCTCAGTTCTAGGTGCGCGGTAGTCCATACTACCGCGTTATGCTTTGTCCCTGCCACGCGGTACTACCGCGCTATGCTCAGATTGTTGGGCGCAGTACTCTTTTTATAGCCTTTTTGCCATGGCTTGTGGGATTTTGGATTTTCGAGAGATATTGGAGGATTGGGATCCCTAATTCGATCCTAACTCATTTTCTGTGATTAGAAACCTTGATCCACTAAGTACTCCCTAGATCCACCCATCTCTCTTGTTGGTTAACCCTACCATATACTATAAAAGAGAGGCTTTCCATGGGAAAAGGGGAGGACTCTTAGAAGTACCAAACTTATGATCTTGCAGCATTGTGGAGATAGCTAGAGGAGGAAGCACTTGGAGCTGAAGGATTGGCTTGGACATCAAGCAACCTTTGTAAGCATTCTTCAAGTTTGTAATAAAGATAACTTGTCTTGTTTTTCCCATTTCATGTGTATTGTACAAGTCTTTAGCATGGAATGTATCTAATCTAGATTTGAATCTAATCTTTACTTCAAGGTATTTGGAAGCTTGTATGTTTGTTCTTTGTTTGATCTCAACAGGTTCTTCATTGGAACTTTGGATCGAGAGCTAGAAGCGGGACAAACGTCAGATTGAAAAGTGAGTCATACCTTTCATTGTTTCTAAATGCATGTAATCTTGTTGTGAAAGTTAGTTCAGGAATTTCAAGGTAGCATTTGTTTTGTTTTGTCCTTACCTTAGAGTCAGTTAGGAATCTGCTTTAAGTTAAGAGAATTTTGACTTATCCATAGGGAAAAATTCTACCAACAAGAATGGCGACTCCGTTGGTTTGATTTCTGTTTGATTGATTCAGTTCACTGTCATCCATCTTTTGATTGTGATTTTTTATCGCACTTCAAACCAGTTTTGAATCTTGGTCTTTTTTTACTTTTATTCACCCCTCCTCTTTGTATTTTTTCTCCCTGTGTGATCACTGAGTCCCCAGGGTTAGCAGCAACCCTAAAAACTCCATTTTCTTTTCTAAAGTTGCGCTTTTTTCTTACCTTGCAAGAGTACCACGCCCTTAGAATTCTCTACAGCGCGGTAGTACCGCGTTCTCTGCATTAGTACCAGAGCGGTACTGTAACAGTGCCGCGCTTCAGTCTGACCCTGACACGCGGTAGTGTCTGCAATTTTTTAAATTTTTTATCCTTGCTTGGTTTCCTGAGTCTTTCTCTGCCTTAGGTAGTGTTTGCTGTTGCCTGTTATCATCCTGGTCATTTTACAGTCTGTGTGGTGTGATTATTTCCTTCTTGTGAGCTTGATTATTGTTTGAATTAGTGGCATGATTTGCATATTGGCTCATTTTTCCAGTTTGATTGCATTGGCTTGATTTTTTTTTCACTACAACCAACCCACACTACTGTTCTCTTTTACTGAACCCTGTAACTTTTACGGTCACATCATTTCTATCATTTTTAGTAATTAAAAAATTATCATTTGAGAACAATTCTGTTGTTTGAATTGAAAAAGTCTAGTAGTATCATTGTGCATTAGGAAATGAACCATTGAATTTGCCACAGAAATTCTCATATTTGAAGCATCTTAGTTGTAGGATCCGTGAATTAAAAAGAGTGTTTATTTCAGTTTGGCTTTATTTACAAAAAGAAAACAAAAATTTCTTGTTTTGGTTTTTTATTGCTTGTGAAAAACTTCATGCATTTTTTATCGAAGAACTCTCTCTCTCCCATAGCTAGATTTCATCGAAGACAAAGGCTTATTTTTTATTCATTCTCATTTTCATGGTTTGAGTCGTCATAACACCATCAAGTTTCACGTCCATTTACCTGATTTAGTAAGACAACCACTAAAATTAATCTCCCTAATTAAACCAACATTAACCTCACTTGAGGAAATCAAAAGAATTTGGTAGTTAGGTAGGACACCGGGGATAGGCATCAAAATAATTCTCCCTTTTTCATTTTCATCTAAGACATAGTTGTTGTCTTCTAGGGAACTAAAATCCTCTAGTATTTATTGACAGGGTCACAGCCAGTTTGTGGAGGGGCCTCCTGACTGTTTCTAACTTTCAGGGGTTAAACGGCCGCGATATTGAGAACCGGACGGACTCTGTGGAATTCCGCACTCGACTTAGCCCTAAGGAAACATCGATCATTGTCTTCTTCGGAAGGTTAAAGTTCCCAAAACCTTTTCCAACGTGTCATGAACGAGGTAGCTTAGTGACTATTCTACTAGGGCTCTTTTACCCAGGATCCCTTTCAGTAGAGGGATATCCTTCTTATATCGGTCTCTCATGTTGTATTGTTCGACTTGGATTTCATCACCTTGTGAAGGATACAGCTTGCTGAGGTCTCCAGCTCTTAGTTAGGAGTTTGCTTGTTATCTCATCTTTGTAGAGGGTCATTTTTCTTTTTAGGGACTGCTTGTTGGCATTCTGGCCATTTTTTGTATCAGTTCGCTTATTGAGACACCGGTCTCAGTATAGATTTTAGAGCTTACTTTTTTGGCCTGCGAGCCTTGCTTTTTCTAGCTCCTCTTCTGCACACCCGGATGCATTAGAGTTTTTGAGTTCTTTATTACGAAACTGCCCTCAATTTTCATTTTCCTGTCATCATGTCAGAACAACCACGAAGGTCACAACGAGTACAGGGTGTTAACACCCAAAAAGTGCTCACTAGCTCATTTACCACATTACATGGCTCATTTGTCCATTTTCCTACCATTTTTCCCTTAGAATCCCAAAAAATCCCATTAAAATGCCTCCAAAAGGCCTAAAATGCCTCCAAAAGGCCACAAAACCATCAAAATAGCCTAAAAAAGGCTAAAAAACCCCCTTTTCCTCAAAAAATAGCAAAAATCCCCTAAAAAGGAATAAAAAATATAAAATAATGAGGAAAAGGAGAAAAAAACCCTATACAGCTGCCCAAAACTATGTGTTTCCTAAAACCATGGGTCAGCACTCCACCACCAAAAAACTATAAATAGGTGATGGAGATCCATTATTCCATATCCACAATCACAAGCACCCTTACTCTGCCGAAATCTCTCTTGAAACCCTAGTTCACCTTTGAACTATTTTCACCTTGAGAGCCACCTTTGGCCCATCCCCAACATTGGAGAAGGAGAAAGGAGAATTCTGAAGCTTGGAGCATCCTCTTGGACACTGCAAAGGGCTTCATCAACCTTGACACTCAAGGTAACATTAATATAAAACCATTTTTTACATCTTTTATTTATGTCTCATGCAATGTTTAAAGTAGTTTTTTAATTGTTGTTTTAGCTTAATCATTTAATCATTATTGAACTGCTACTAAGGAGTCCATTCTCCTTAGTAGGTGCTCATTGGCACGAGCTAGGGGTAAAACCCTAGCTACAGTTTTGGCGACTACCCTAGTTTTCGAATTTCTGGTTTCCGTTTTTAAATTTTTTCCTTTCGGCTGTCCCTTTCGGCCGCCGCATACCGCGTCTTTTTCCCTCTACAGTCGCGTCCCGACCGCGCCTTTCAGGCCTTTACCCGCGATCCGACCGTGGCTCTCAGACTGCTTCCGACGCTCTGCCGGCGGATTCAAGTCTGTTACCTGCGATCCGACCGTGGCTAATCAGCCTGTTTGCCGCGATCTGACTGCGCCTGTCGGCCTTTTTCACGCGTCCCGACTGCGTCTTTCTGCCTCTTTCGGGCGTCCCGACTGCGCTTGTTAGCCTTTTTGCCGCGACCCGACTGTGTCTTTTTCCATTTTTCCTGCGTCCCGACTGCCACTGTTGGCCCGATAGCCGCGACCCGACTGTGTCTTTTCCCCTATTTCCTGCGTCCCGACTGCCTCTGTTGGCTCGATAGCCGCGACCTGACCGCCGCTGTTTCCCTCAAACCCGCGGTCGGCCTGTTCTGATCCGCCACAGACCCGCGGTCTGATTTCTGCTTTTTTCCTGTTTTGAGCCTAGCCCCTCTTGCTGCAATATTTTCTGCATCTGAACAGCCCCCTGTCTTACCTGCAGTTCACTACCTTACAGCCTTTCTGCAACATAATTTCTGTTCCTTTTACAGAATCTTTTTAAAAATTTCAGTATTTTTATTTCAGAAAATTTTGCAAGTTAAAAGAATCAATTTCAGCATTATTGATAGATTGGAAGTTGCCCTCCCTTGTGGCACTTCTATTTTTGGGATCATTACCTCACGAGCACACACTCTGTCACATAAAATCAAGTGAGCCTTAAAAAGTACCTAACTAAACCAACATTCTAACCCCACTTGGGGAACACAAAAGAATCATTGTAGTTAGGTAGGATCAGGGGGATAGGCTTCCAATAACACCCCTTGGTTATTTCACTTGAGACATAGTTGTTGTCCAACTAGGGAACCAAAATCCCCTAGTACTTTTTGGCACGGTCACGACCAGTTTATCAGAGGGCCTCTCCCTTAGGAGGGTTGAAGTCGGGAGACTGGTTCCGGAGGCCTGAGTGGAATACCGCACTCCATTCAGTAACCGAAGGGCTACCTTTCGCGGTTCGCGGGATATCCCTGTATAGGGGTATTGCGGTCAACGAACTAAACGGCAGATTCACCTTTCTGGACGTGTCATGAACGGGGTATCTTAGTTGCCATTCTTCTAGGATTGACTACCCGGTGTCCCTCCCGGTAGGGGGATATCATAGCCACTTGGCTTTCCTACTCATATTGTCTGACTTGGATTTCATCACCTTGCAGAGGATATGTTTAGTTGAGTCAGAATACTTTTAGCTAGGTGTTTGCATGCTCCTTTACCTCCCTTTGGTCTAGTGAGTCCACCATTTTTCTTTTTTAGGAAACCTGCTGCTTGTTGGTATTCTGACCATCTTTGTTGTTACTCCACCTATTGTAGCACAGCTGTTGCAGTGGGTGTTTTGAGTTGGTTGTTGGCCTGAGTGCCTTGCTTTTTAGCTCTCCTTCTGCACACTCGGTTGCATTAGGATTTTTGAGCTGTTTTTATACTCACCTCAACCCACAGAGACTAGACACCATCCGTCACCATTGAGTCCCCGAGACATTCTCGGCGCCTCAGGGGCGAGCCCCCACAGCACGGTTCTCTTGACACCACTCGTCATAGATTCTGATCATTGTCCGTTGATACCACTCATCACAGATCTAGAGCCTTGTCACTTGACTCCACTCGTCAGCGACGTAGGTCTCCGTCACCAGATAGTGACGCACCTTACTTTACCTCTGATTCTGACGAAGAGTCTGAGAACCCTATTTATACTGCCCCTACTAGCCCCATGGCTGGCACGACTTCCACTCCATTTGTCATAGGGACCATTGGTGGCACATCCACCACTACACCAGTTACTACACCTATTTTGGGTATGCCCTCCATGGGGCAACCATCTACCGTTCCCCTCACGGTACCTATTCCCACAGCGGGAATACCTATCCCCACTACATCAGTGGCTCACACTACCAATGGTGGTGCTGGACCATCCTTCACTACCTCAGTTCCCCCACTTGGGGGCACCACCTCACATCTTGTCCCTCCACTTGGGGGCACTGGCCCCAACTTGGTCCACAGCACTACTGTGTCACAGCCTTCTTCCAGTTTGCCATTCATGGCTAGCCTCAACCTACCTGACCTGGCCAGATTGACCAACGATCCTATTCGACACGACCCTATGTGGCCTCATATGCCTACCAAACTACCCTCTGACATCCCTAAGTTCGAGGGTAAGGCCGGTGAGGACCCACAAAACCATATCATGTCTTTCCACCTATGGTGTTCCTCTAACTCCATCGTGGATGACTCTGTTCGCCTCCGTCTCTTACAGCGCACCTTCACTGGCTCTGCAGCCAAGTGGTATATTGAGCAGCCTCATGGGAGCCACGCCACCTTTTCTTCCCTGGCCTCGACCTTCCTGCAGTTCTTCCAATTGCCAGTCCGCTATGACGCGGGCGTTGAGATCCTTCTATCTTGTAGACAAAACACGGCTACCCATATCACGGACCACATCCATGAGTGGCGTAGACGCCGTAGCTTATGCAAGATCAAACTAGACGACCGTATCTTCCTCGATTGGTTCCTCAAGTCCCTGCTTCCTGTTATTGCTAAGGATGTAGCCTTAGAAAGACCCCAGTTTGAAGAAGAAGCCATCCTTAAGGCACAACAGTTCGACCTCATTTACGCCCAATCGGGTTA
This sequence comes from Larix kaempferi, assembly GCA_027924585.1. Lineage (NCBI taxonomy): Eukaryota > Viridiplantae > Streptophyta > Pinopsida > Pinales > Pinaceae > Larix > Larix kaempferi. Next base: position 41,367,498 of record BSBM01000456.1, read on the forward strand.
CCTTTATACCATTATACCTGACGCCCCTCGCGGCGAGTCCTCCCATCATGATGCGCCGGGGGCATCCCACGCTGCAGATGGTATCATTGGCCGTGTTTCTTCGCATCCCCAACCATTTTCTATAGCACGTCCTACCCCTGGCCCCGACCTGTCGAGGGCTACCTCCCAGTCGGGAGCAACCAACTCATATGCTCCCATGACACATCAACATTCCCATGGACCCTCATGTCCACCTCAGTGCTTCGGGTATGCGACTCCTGCTTATGCTCCTCCAGTCGCCCCTCAGCCTTACTACCATCAGCAGACTGCCCCAGCTCCTGCGCCTTCACAAGCCCCACCAGCTTATTATCCACCCCAGGCAGCCCCTGCGGCACATCCTCAACCTGCTCCGCAGTCCTATCAGCAACCCCCTCAAGTTGCTGCACCTGCTCAGCCTCAACCTGCATATCATCCCCCGCAGCCTGCTCCTGCACCTGCGCAACCTCAGAATCCACCTGCTGTCCAAGGGCAAGTTTACGCCCAACAGAACCCGCAGCAAAACCAGAATAACCAACGCAACCAGGGCCAACAGAACCGCGGCAAGGGCCGTAATCGGGGAAACAACCAACCTGCAGACCAAGCTGGTCAACCGGCTAATCCCCCTGACAACAACAATGCGGCCCCCGCTAATCAAAACCTTGATCGCCCGCCCAAGCAGGCTAAAAACCCCAATTTGCGAACGAACCACCCTTGTTCTATTTGCGGGGTCTATGGACACTACACCCATGCTTGCCCACACTTGGAGCGAGCTCGGCAGCTTTGGGTTGACGAGGCCCATCGCCAAGGGCATGCGGCTCCCCAAGCACCGCCCAACCCCCCCCAACCTCAGCAACCCCCTTTGGTGCTGCAAAACCCCTTACCGACCCAAGGCGTAGTGAACACTCAGCCGTTGGCTCCCCATCAAGCCAACGCGGCCCAACAACAACAGATCACCTACGCTGCTCCTGATCAACCCATGTTTGACTCAGGTACCCACCACTTACTGATGATGTCATCCGCTGACGTCAACATCCAGACCCGTCGGAACCAATATGGCTCCACCTCTGAAGCCACTCCCACGGATAAACCTGCTAACGCCCATCCCACCGATCAGGCGTTACGTATACCTCCGCCTCCCATAGACGGCGCTGCGAAAGCACCTCGTTTCCCACTTCGCCGAATCAACAATAACCCTAACGCGCGCGCTGCGTCAAACTACAACATCGTAGACGACCTAGCCCAATCTCCCGCAGCCATGTCTGCGTTAGAAGTCTTGAAGAACTGCCCTTCCCAACGCAAGACTTTACTCTCCGCCATTGGGGGGATTGACCCAACTGATTCGCATTTGATGGCGTTTGATTTAGACCAGTCGGAACCACGCCTACCTTCCAGTTTAGCCTTCCAAGTTACTGTCTCCGTTAGGAACCTTGTTATCCATCGGTGCATCATCGATGAGGGTGCCTCCACATGCGTTATGTCTACATTTGTATGGCAGAAGCTAGGATCCCCTCCTCTCCAGCAGTCCACCACTGCGTTACGTGCCTACGACGGTCGTTCGGCCCAGCCCCAAGGCCTCCTGCCCAACGTTCCAGTCCAGTTAGGTGGTAAAACAGTCCTTATTGACATAGAGGTAATCAATGCCCAATTGGATTACAACCTTCTACTTGGCCGCAGCTACATGTATGCCATGCGGGCGGTTGCCTCTTCTGTCTTTCGCACCATGATGTTCCCTCATGAAGGACGCGTGGTTAAGATTGACCAGCTCACCTACTATGATCCCAGTGCTCCGGCGGCACCGGAAAATGTTCTCCCCATGGTTGAACAACCTGTTTCTCCTGCCAACACCTCGTTTGTATCCTCTACGGGGCCTGGAGTCTACTCAGACGCGCCAATGACCTCTACCTTTCACTCCATTCCTCCGCCGTCATCTACGCCCGAAATGTCTGACTTATGTACTTTGTCCCACGACATCCTACCACCTAACAATCAACCATCCTTGTTGCCTAAACCACCATTGGTACCTAGTCACATTGGTGTTACACCGATCCATACGATCCCCTTCCTAGTTCCTCCAGCAGGAGTAGTAAGCGCCCCGGTCATGGCTACCCTTAGCCTCCCTGGGTTAACCTTGGGATTACCTGTATGGTACCTTTCGCCTCCCGTTCGCCCGCCGACACCCGATGTCGTCCTCCAGCCGGTGCAACCCATGGCTACTACCACCCACCCACCTCCCGGGGTCTCTACCCATTCGTCCTCCACGACACCTCCTCCTCCTCCTCAATCCACTGGGGGCAGAGGTCCTCAACCTTACACTGCTGTACCACCTCCAAAGACAGTCAAGAACCCTCCAGTGTTTCGTGCTCCTCCCAAATGCTCGCTGTGTGACGAGTTGGGCCATGCGACCCACCAATGCCCACAGTTACCCGCATTGCAGAAGCACATGCAAATGCTCGATGATGACCCCAACATCCCAACTGTCGAACTAAACCCCACTCCTAAGCCTAAAGATAAGTCCCTACGTACCAACCACTCCTGCGCCATCTGCGGTATTTACGGGCACTATTCACATCATTGTCCCGATCTCCCGGATTACAGAGCGGCTCTCTATGAGATGAACAATCTGGATCTTGAGACGGCACCACCTACCATTGAGGAGATCTACCCCCCAGACTCTTCACCTTCCGGAGAGGTTAATACCATCTATATGATCTCTTCCACCACTACTCCCTCGTCAACCGATTTGACGATGCAAACTTTCCGTACTGATGAGGAGATTCTTGAGGCCCTTACTGTCCCGGATTATCCCTGGGATGACATGCACCACCGTTCCTATTTCATCCCAGAAGCGTCTTCCTCTAGCACCGCTACCCAATACGCGGTCGAATCCAAAGACTTCCTCCCCACTAAGGTTGACTGGTTCAAGGACCCTATTCCTGCTCCTGATGCCTTCGAGGAAGGTAACATGGCCAACATCTCACCTGTCATTCAAGTCGATATTGCTGCTCCAGGTCGTGCCCCTGAACTCATTACTTTAGGAGCATTCTGCAGTAAACAAGAGATTGAGGACTACACACACCTTTTCAAAGAATTCCGTGATGTCTTTACCTGGTCCTATACCGTTTTCAGAGAATTCCGTGATGTCTTTACCTGGTCCTATACCGAAATGCCTGGTCTTGACCCTGCTATCATAGAGCACCACATTGACACCTCTGAGTCAAGGGGCATCATAGATTCCCTTGACCCTGGGATAGGGGGCATGATCAATCATTTTGAACCTTCCCTATCACATCTATCTCAGCACGTCAATGAACCCATCGTTCAAACCAGCACATATGTGATCCATAATCACAAACCCCATGCACATAGCATGGGGGCAGGTCATTAACCTTGCTCACTTTTTCACACTTGTGATCTCAACCATTTTTGAGGTCACATATCACTTGTAGATTTGATTTGCTTTGATACACCTAGTATTCTTCCCCCACGGGTCATCATTTCTCCCCACCATTGCATCCTTGGCTTGGTGGGCTCACCTTTTACCATTCCGGAGTCTTTATGACCTCCGTTTTTCGCACCATTTGCACCGCCGGATTCATATTTCCGTGCCCGTGACGATGCTTGAGATCATTTCTCGCTCTCACTAGGACCAATATCAACATTGTGTCCAGACACCACTAGTCGCCTCGGTTTGCGTGCCACATCGGCCGTTCTCCGATTTTCACATGTTTTATATCATCGGATTCAGTTTTCCGAGCTGGTGATGATGCTTGAGATCATTTCTCGCTCTCACCTTCAGTTTTTTCGGGCATTTTTCAAAATGCCCCCGTCACCTCGGTTTGCGTGCCACATCGGCCGTCACCCGTTTTTGACATCCTTTATATCGCCGGATTCATTTTTCCGAGCTCGTGATGATGCTTGAGATCATTTCTCGCTCTCACTTGGTACAATTTCAACATTGTGTCCCAACACCTTGCTGCCTCGGTTCGCGTACCACATCGGTCGCTATCGGATTGTTCCACATTTTTACATGAGCCATTCACTCCTGTCATACTGCAAATGTCTCGTTATTTTTCCACCATCTCATCTACCCCGCAAGGAGGTCCATCAGTGTTCCCACCTACCCTCGTTCTTGGTCATCATTACTCAACCTTGATTGAACATTTCCTCCTTGCCTGGCCATTCCTTTTGTTCGGTATAATTTTATCCCTTTTTCGGGCCGGACAACTCCTTTACGAAAAAGGCACTTAGGGAGTTTTCGTTAAGCTCTTTTCTGACTCCTAAAAGAATGAAAATATCGCCGAGCAATCTTGCTTCCTTTCATGCTCGTTAAAGCACCTGAAAGGGCGTCTATCTGGTATAAGTTTAACCCTTTTCCGGACCTGGTAGACTAATTACGAAAAAGGAATACTCTAGTCACACCGGCTAGAAGAGTTCTTCATTGCATCCTTTTATGCTTCTTTGGGCCTTGGAGACTAAATCTACGAAAAAGCAACCCCCTGGAGTCTTCTTACTTGCTTTCAGACTCTCTAAAATTGAAAGCAACCACGAGCATGCGCTGTCCTGGGCTCGTTAAATCCACACGACAGTACCATTCCTTTACTTCAGAGTCTTCTTATCGCTTTCAGACTCCTTAAAATTGAAAGCAACCACGAGCATGAACTGTCCTGGGCTCGTAAAATCCACACGACAGTACCATTTTACACACACTTCTTCTAGTTCCTTAACCCATGAAGAAGTTTTCCCCCGTGCCTCCTGGCACTACGATCGATCATCTCGGCAGCACCCCCAATCAGGTCGCCTTTGTTCAGAGTATTCTGCAGTCTCCTGCCATTTTATACCAGCTTGAGTCTCCCTCCGACCCATCACCCTCCCTAAGCAATTACAGCTATGATCCCTTTCCCCTCAGTCAGTTTCATATGCTGCCAGATCATTCCCATTATCATACTCTGAACAAAGGAAGTTTGAGTCCACCCACTCTACTTGCCCAGTTGTCCCCCCACATTTTATCAGTCCTGCCATCAGCACTATCACATTTCGGTTCTCTACCTCGCGCTCCTGTCAAGGAAACATCATTGCCTTGATAGGGGCAGGTCTCCCTCTGTCGACGACAGCTCCTCTATTCCAGAAGATAGGCCCAGAGGTCCCTACGCCTTGGACTTATCACCATCTGTGGTAAGTGCCTACGGATCATTCTGAGAGGAGTCATCATTGCCTCTCCGAGTGGTTGTTCCTCACATGCTCGACTTCAGCACCTTGATCGCATCGTTGAGGATCGCGTAGGATTATATCCCATCAGTTTTTAGTCGAAGACCCCGGATTTCCCCCGACTCTAGCACATTGGTGAGTCACTTCGGAACGCCCAGTTCTATGTTCCTGTGGATGTCCGGGCTGCGTTGGCGATTGTATTCGGAAGCCATCCAGCTATATGCTTCCTTGAGTACCCATTTCAGTTCCAGTTCAGTGTACCATGGAGAGTATGATCCCAGTCACTATGATCCAGCAGCTCATCAGTTCCTGTGGTACCACATTCAGTAGCACTGTTGATTATTCCAGTGTATCAGTTTTTCAGCACAGACATGGTCAGCTCAGCAGTATGTCCCAGATTTTGTGTCCCCTCTGGACCCTTATGATGTACACAGTGGCTATGTATCTTTCAGGTCCCCTTTTTCGGGCCTCACAGTTCTGTTCATGTATCTTGATACGAGCATGGGTATGCCCGCCTCGTCCATATATTGAGATTATTCCTCAGTCAGTATTTGAGGTCATGTATATTTCAGGTCCCCATTTTTTGGACCCCATTGTTATTGTTATGTTATATCCTGATACGAGCATGGGAATGCCCGCCTCGTCCATATGATCAGATGATTCCTCCTCCCTTATTGAGGTTATGTACTTTTAGTTCTTGCAGTTGTTCAGGATCGTTGTTCCGGGCTTCAGTTTGTTTCTTCTCTCCTCTCCACATCCCAGGAAAACCATTTATGACTTATGATGTCCATCGGCCATACGATGAGCTCCTGACCTCGCACATCAGGGGGCAATCTGTTAACACCCAAAAAGTGCTCACTAGCTCATTTACCACATTACATGGCTCATTTGTCCATTTTCCTACCATTTTTCCCTTAGAATCCCAAAAAATCCCATTAAAATGCCTCCAAAAGGCCTAAAATGCCTCCAAAAAGCCACAAAACCATCAAAATAGCCTAAAAAAGGCTAAAAAACCCCCTTTTCCTCCAAAAATAGCAAAAATCCCCTAAAAAGGAATAAAAAATATAAAATAATGAGGAAAAGGAGAAAAAAACCCTATACAGCTGCCCAAAACTATGTGTTTCCTAAAACCATGGGTCAGCACTCCACCACCAAAAAACTATAAATAGGTGATGGAGATCCATTATTCCATATCCACAATCACAAGCACCCTTACTCTGCCAAAATCTCTCTTGAAACCCTAGTTCACCTTTGAACTATTTTCACCTTGAGAGCCACCTTTGGCCCATCCCCAACATTGGAGAAGGAGAAAGGAGAATTCTGAAGCTTGGAGCATCCTCTTGGACACTGCAAAGGGCTTCATCAACCTTGACACTCAAGGTAACATTAATATAAAACCATTTTTTACATCTTTTATTTATGTCTCATGCAATGTTTAAAGTAGTTTTTTAATTGTTGTTTTAGCTTAATCATTTAATCATTATTGAACTGCTACTAAGGAGTCCATTCTCCTTAGTAGGTGCTCATTGGCACAAGCTAGGGGTAAAACCCTTGCTACACAGGGCAAAAGCCCTCCACCACCGCCACCGCCAAGGACCTCTGGTCCACGTGCATCACGCATTCCCGCTCCTCCTGGCCACAGTGCTAGTCAAGGGAACATTCCACCGCCGTTACATACCACATCATCAGTTCCGCCTGTAACTGTCACTCATAGCACAGTCTCAGAATATCTTATAGCTTCTGCAACTACTAGCGTGTCTGATACTTCCACTATCACTTCACCCACTATTATTCCAGATTTATCTGCCAAAGTGGACACCATTACAGCATTTGAATCTAGTACATCCCAAGATACTAGACCAGAGGTCATCCTCCTACCTGATGGCAACACCTCCCGTCCATCAGACACTTTTCACGATGACACAGACGGATCTGTTGGCACCACCGAAGGGTCCGACCAGGACATACCTGGCTTGATTTCAGTACCAGGCGGGTACGTTGAAATCGTTGAAGACACTCGACTTCCTGACACACCTTTTGAACCTGATTATGGCTTCATCACTTCCCAAGCAGAGCTTCCACCTATTATCACTACATCACCCAGTGTTCATCTGTAGGAAACAAGTTCTTCTAGCAACGTACCTTGTACTATATCTCTACCCAACCTCCCTCCGGGACACAAAATCATGGCTTCCATCCAGTCTAGTATGGTTAGTCTAGTGAACTCCCTGTTAGCATCGGCATGGTTTAGACACGACACAGAGCAAATGCTCTCGACAGCGTCTATATATCGCCCCGTTACTCGTCCTTCTGACTATCGGGATCCCAACATCCTGTCTAGCACAGAGTTTCGTCACTCCTTTGCAGACGGCTCCGGACCTTCGGACGTTACTATACCTAGGTTCCCGCCGGATCCCAAAAACCCTTTTCAGGACATGAACTCAAACCCAGTTTTCGATGGTCCTCCTATCATTGAACACGTTATGGACAACGCCGATACCCCTAGACTAAATTCCCCACATTTGCTACCATCACCCATTTTTGGCGCACATTCTATGAGAGATAACCTAGTTTTTTCTCCATCCTCGCCTGTAAGATATGGACGACCCCCTCCGCAAATCGGTACTTTTGGCGCCGTTGGCCAATCCACACTATCATATTTGGCTAGCGGCGGAAGAACACCTAGTCATACTGCTGGATCTTCTGTTTTGACCGGAGGATCACCTTCAGCCACCATTTACACTATCTCAGGAGGTGGACAACCGACTGCAGTGGTCCCTAACTACAACATGCAAACCCCCCCTGGTGGGCCATCAACCCAACCAGCTGGGGGACAACCCTTTGTTGGGAACCCCATTGTTAGTCAACAACCTCCTCCTATAGGGCCATCAACCCAACTAGTTGGAGGACAACCTTTTGTTGGGAACCTCGTTCCTAGTCAACAGCCTCCTCCTATAGGGCCATCCAACCCATCTGCTAGCAGACAACCCATTCGTTCCATCCAACAACTCTCCCAACCAACATCATCTGCTCAGTATGGTATGTACAACACACCTGGCAGCGGGAAACCTTATTCCAGTGTTCCAACTGGACCTCATTCTCAACCTCCCCCATCAGGTATGCTTCCTTCTTGGGACCCTCAAATCCCACAGAGCGGGGGGGTACTCACTTTTTGGAAACTGGAACCAAGATGGGGAGCAATCTCAGATTCCCCCCAACTTGAATTATGGATTCCCTTACCCTTCAGCTGTTACAACTCCATGGAACCCATCCCTTCAATTTCCACTCACTCCCCAAGGAGGAACAAGCCTTCCATGGACACCACCATCGCAGCCACACCCCAAACCTACTATGGGAAACCCTCCACTTACTCAATATAGTGGTAACATTCTTGGAACACAACAATTCCAAGGAACTTTTCCCCAACCAGGCACAACAACTATTCCTGGGTTTCCGCAACCCCAGGGTACCATACCCACTCAGCAGAACACCCACCAACCGGTTACTTACAATCAACCAGTTAACCAGATGGCTTACTACCCACATAACTTCCAGCAGTACCCCCCGGGAAACACATATGGGTATAACACACAGCAGTATGCTATGCAGGGCCCTCCAGGTTTCTCTGCACCACATGGTTATTACTCATACACGCAGACTAACCGTCAACTTACCTTTTTGGCCACACTTGACTTACCTGATTTGTCGAGGCTTATTAACGATCCTATATGGCATGAACCTCACTGGGCACCCATTCCAGCCAAAATTCCATCGGACATTCCCAAGTTCGATGCTAAGCTCGGGGAAGACCCCAAGAACCACATGATGACCTTCCATCTTTGGTGTTCATCCAACTCCTTGATGGATGATTCCATCTGACTTTGGCTCTTCCAACGTACGCTTACCAGCATGGCAGCAAAATGGTACATCGAGCTGCCACAACACTCTTTCCGTGATTTCAACACCTTGGCTCTGCAATTTCTGACTCATTTCCAGCTCCCCATCCGGTATGAGACTGGAACAGAACTGTTAACTTCACTGCGTCAAACCACTTCTACGCACATTTCGGATCACATCCATGAGTGGTGATGACATCGTAGGTTAATTAAGGCACCCATTCTGGATCAACTACTCGCTGATTGGTTCAAGAAATCCTTTTTGCCTCGCATAGCCAGAGATATCGCTATGCACGGGCCGGTTACAGAAGAACAAGCCATCTCGGCAGCCCAGTACATGGATTTGGTATACACTCAATCCGGTACTTTACATGAACTTCTTCCTCATGCCTCCCGCGTTAACACCGATCCAACCAGAATGACCACTGAACCTCCCATTGATGGTATCGTTGGTTCAGTCAAGAGCCAGCCTACCACCAACTCGATGGGACAACAAGCTTCTGCTTCCCACGCTTTACCCCAGGCTGCTTCAAAAACAACTACTTCTCCTGCTATTTCCTCCGAAGTGAACGCAGTTCAATCTACGTCACAACCATCCGGGGGAAAGAAGAAAAACAATCGTGGTAAACCCAAGAAAAACTAGCAGGAGAACCCCAAGCCACAACACACCCAGAATGACCAGAAACCACGTCGAAAGGCTAAGTTTCCTTGCCTAATTTGTCAAGATGATCATTACATGCGTGACTGTCCCTACAAGGATGAGGTCAACAAATTTGTTAAAGTATCCTCTCGCCCGACAGTGTTAACTGACCCTTTCCCCCAACAGTAACAGCAAATGGTTTCCCAAGAAACCCCACAAGGGGGCAACCCGACCAATCCAACCCGCGGAGAGACGTCCACAAACCGTGAAATCCTGATGACGAGTAATGAAGATATTCATATAACCACTCGTTCAAAGACGTATGACAATCCTCCAAGTTCAAACAAACAATTGGGGATAGCCAAAGGAAAATATCCCGTGGAAGATCCGACTCCTATTCCCCCCCTACCGGCCATCTCCATATCGAGAGACCACTTACGGATATAGTGCTACGCCCACCCAAGGGCACCATACGAAAGGCGACATTTAATCCCAATGCTCGAGCCACCCAAAATTACAATATTGTTGAGGATCTAGCTCAAGCACCCTGCGCTATGTCGACTCTCAAGGTTCTCCAACACTGCCCCATGCAGCGTAGAACCCTACTTTCAGCACTAGGTGCAATGGACCCAGATACTTCAAACTCCATCATGCTTAACTTGGAGCACGCTAAACCTCATCTTTCTCACCAGTTAGCCTTCCAGGTTCACACAAAAATCCATGGAAATATCATCCACCGCACTGTGTTAGATGAAGGTGCTTCCACGTCGATCATGTCTTTGAACTGTTGGAGAGCCTTAGGCTCACCCAAAGTCACGACTTCTCCTACTACTCTCAGGGCGTTTGATGGACACGGTTTTCAACCTTGTGGACTCATTCCCTCAATTGGTGTTGAACTGGGGGGCAAAACAGTATCCGTACATATTGAAGTCATAGATGCACCATTGGATTACAATCTCCTACTTGGTCGGAACTGGTTCTATGCCATGACCGCCATAGCATCTACAGTCTTCCGAATTGTGCAATTTCCTCATGAAGGGAAAATTGTCACTATTGATCAACTTGATTACTGTATCCCAGACTCCCATCCGAACTCTGCCAACACCGTCCTATTATTGGATCAACCACGGTACCAGTTCCAAGACATCGGTGTTGGTCTCATGAAGGACTCATCCCTTATCGAAGTTTTTCCAGAGCTGGGAACCCATGTTCATCCAGTCAACATGATTTCATCAAATGTCACCCCTTCCAATGATTCATGGGTGATTCTGAGTCCCTCTCAGATTGAAGACTACGACAACTCTATGCCTCTCAACAGAAAACTCACAACATATCAAGCGATCCAATCAGCCACCGATTGGGTCGACTGTTCTACTCATCACACCGTGGCATAGCTCTCAGCTGAAAATCATCCAAACCCACCACTTATTGATCCTCTCAATTTGATTTTTCCCACTGACGAATCAATTATGGAGGTTATGTGCGGTGATGAGCCACCATGGGGATATTTTCATCATCGATCTTCATTCCCCACCATTCAGCAACTTGAGCCTAATACAAAACCCAGTACTTCACTTGGGATGGTTCAAACCAAGTTCCCCACTTCCCTTGACGAGGTATTTTCTGAAGGAAACTTGGCTAACCTTATGGCAACCACTCCCATTGATATTTCAGTGAAGCTTGGTATCATGGAAAACGTACATATCGGCAAAACATGTACTCCTCTTGAAATGGAGTTCTATAGTGCCTACTTCAAAACTTTTCACGATGTTTTTGCTTGGAGTTATGAAGAAATGCCAAGAATAGACCCCTCGATTGTGGTCCACGAAATTCCAACATTCCCAAGCACCCGACCTGTTCGGCAAAAACTTCGACCCGTCCACCCTCGTAAGGCAGCCGCTATTAAAGTAGAAGTTGAAAAACTTTTGCGTGCTGGTTTTATCTATCCCGTCTCTTTGACAGAATGGGTATCCAACATCGTTCCCGTAGCCAAGAAGCAGGGAACGATTAGAGTCTGTGTCGATTAACGCGACTTGAACAAGGCTTGTCTAAAGGACAACTACCCAACGCCGTTCATCGACCAGATCATCGATAACTGTGCCGGGAGTGTCATCTTTTCATTTATGGATGGCTTTTCTGGCTATAATTAGATCGATATCCTCCCAGCCGACCAGCACAAAATAGCCTTTATCTGCCCTTGGGGGGTTTTTGCATATCGAAAGTTACCTTTTGGCCTAAAAAATGCCAGGGCAACTTTCCAACGAGCGATGTCATACGCATTTAATGACATCAAACATATTGTAGAACCATATCTTGATGATCTTCCTGCTCACTCTCGGACGCAAGAAGACCATCCAGACCACTTAAGTGCCATTTTTGAAAGGTGCCATCGCTACAATATATGTTTGAACCTGCATAAGTGCGTCTTTTGTGTAGAAGCCGGAAAACGGTTGGGCTTCATAGTCTCCAAAAGCGGTATACGATTAGATCCCGCGAAGGTAGAAGCTATCTTAGCTCTGCCTTCACCCACCAACATTCCAGAACTTCAATGTTTGCAAGGGCATGGAAACTTTCTACGCTATTTCATCTACAATCTTTCCGAGATAACAAAAGGCTACATGAGGCTTCTCAAGAAGAATGTTCCCTTTATCTGGGATGATGAAGCCCAACGCTCCTTTGACAATCTAAAGGCAGCCTTAACCAAAGATCCCGTGATCCAACCCCCCGATTACACACGGGACTACATTCTTTATCTCACAGCTTCAACTTCCACCATCGGTATGGTGCTAGTCCAGGAATACCAAAATGGCATAGAACATGTGGTATACTATCTTAGTAAGAGTCTTCTCGACTCTGAAACTCGTTATTCACATGTTGAAAAACTGGCTCTGGCAACAGTATTCGCTGTCCAGAGATTTCGTCATTACATTCTAATCTGTCGGACCACTGTTATAGCCGATTTCAATCCAATGTATTATATCCTCACACGTCAAGTGCTTGGGGGAAAATATTCTCATTGGATCGTCATCCTTCAGGAGTTTGACTTGGAATTTGTCAAAGCCAAGTCCAAGAAGTCTTTGGTCTTTGCAGAGTTGATTTGTACCTTGCCCCGTGCTACCGAGCAATCCGAGCCCATCGATTCTCTTCCTGATGAATCGTTGTTTCTCATTAGCACGTTTGATCCGTGGTACGGGGATATTCTATTATATCTCCAAACCCAACACTTCTACCCCGACCTCACTCGCGATGAACGGAAACGCATCCGACATCACGCAAGATACTACCTCATATTCAACGATACTCTTTATCGACGTGGTGTCGACACCGTTCTTCGACGCTGTTTGACCTTAGATGAGGCAGAACGCGTTCTTAATGACTGCCATGCTGGAGCATGTGGTGGTAATCTCTCTGGGATGGCTATGGCCCAGAAAATACTGCGAGCAGGATACTTCTGGCCCTCAATTTTCAAAGACTGCATTGAAACAATCAAGAAGTGTCCGCCATGTCAATTCTTTCATAGTAAAGCACGCTCGCACCCTGCTCCACTCCATACTGTTATTGTCGTCGGCCCTTTTTCCAAATGGGGCATAGATTTCATGCACTGTAAGCCCACTTCAGCTGGGGGGCATAGCTATGCCATAGTAGCTGTCGCCTATTTCACAAAATGGGCTGAAGCAATGCCTACATATGCTGAGGACGGCAAAATGGCAGCGCAATTCATATTCAATCATATTATAGCTAAATTCGGTGTCCCACAATCCATTGTGACCGATCATGGCTCCCATTTCAGGAACCATATGATCGAAGAACTAAGTGCCAAGCTGGGTTTTCGCCATGAAAACTCAACCCCGTATTACCCACAAGCTAATGGTCAAGTTGAAGCCATTAACAAAGTCCTGAAACGAATGATTCAGCGTATTGTGGGTACCCAGAACTCCAAGTGGCACTCAGCTCTATTCTCAGCGCTATGGGCATACCGAACCTCAATGAAAAGTGCTACTCGGTTTACACCATTCCAACTGGTGTATGGCCTAGAAGCCATTTTTCCAATTGAATGTCAAATTCCATCACTTAAGATAGCCATAGAGCTACTTCCTCACACCACTTCCAAAGAGGAACGGTTTCTATACCTAGCCAAGCTAGATGAAACCCGCCGCGATGCTGCTTTAGCTAATGAAGCTCATAAAAAATGCGTCAAAGCTCAATATGACAAATCCGTTCAACCTTGGATCTTCAATGAAGGTGACCTCGTACTTACATATGATCAAATGCACGATAAGCTTGGAAAAGGAAAACTTGAATCTATGTAGTACGACCCCTTTATTGTAAAATGTGTCTTGGAAAAAGGAGCTTATGAACTAATCGATTGTGATGGTACGCCATTGTCACGGCCCCACAATGGGCTATACCTCAAATGCTTCTACGCGTAAGGTTGCCCTATGCGGGTTACTTGTTGTACATAATGTACTTAGTTTGCTTTTACTCATTTTTTTGGTGTGCGCGTGGACCTCATGTATCCACTCTTACTTTGACTCATGATTTTATGCGCAGATGTCTGCCTACTTCGGATTCGCCGACGGTGCAAGCCGACATACCCAGAATCTCGCTTCCGTAGCATGGGTAATCTATTCCCCCACTGGCGAGTTGATTTCTTTAGGAGCCAATTGTTTAGGTCCTGCAACCAACAATATCGCAAAGTACCATGCAGTCATTGGTCTCTTGACGGAGGTTGCTTCACTCAGAATTGACTCCATATCAGTCTTCTTAGACTCCCAACTCGTGGTTTCTCATCTAAACTGTGTTTACACAGTTCGCGATCCTATACTACTTCGTTTATTTCAAAGAGTACGCCTCTTGGAACGATCATTTAATTTCATAACATATCAACACATACCGAGAGAATTCAATTGTATAGATGATTCATTGGCTAATTACATTTTGGATTGGCATCTTGCCCATACATAAACACATCATAAAAGATAAAATGCACAAGTCCTTGTAAATAAATAGATCATGAAAATAGGTCCATTTCACTGTATATAAGAGTGTTTTTCCAAAATACATAAAGTTTGTGTCAAAGACAAAATTTGGGACCAATCCCATACAAAAATTTGGCTCTAAAATCCTACATCTCGTATACATGACACAAAAGACAAAAGGACCATCTATGGAGACCTGGGAGATCTATCATGTCCCTCGTCAGAATCCTCATGCTGCTGGTGATAACACACTACAGCTCGAGCCACCCTACGAAGAAGTCAGCCAATACGACTAGGCACACCTACAGTATGCCGCTGGAGGTGCAAAGGAACGTCATCCATCCTCATAGCAGGGATACCATGAGTCAAGCCCTGTAAGTTCCTCTCTATATCCCGGACGCCTCCTGTCTCGTCTTCGTCCTCCTCCTCGTCTGGAACAGCTTGGCGATCAACACCACCGCGACGTAAGGGCGAGTACCCAGCTGGTCTCTGTGGTCCACGATCTGTGACATGCATGCGAACGTACATTAGAAGTCTTTTACACATTCTAAAAAAGCAATAAAAATTATATATTCGAAAAGAAAAAAATACATATCCATGAAGGTCATACCTGAGTTGTCCCAATCTTCATCCTCTGCCAGTGCCAAGTGGATGTCCTCGCGGAACTCCACCCCTGCATAGGGGTAGTCATCGATCATAACTATCTGCTCCTTGAGCCAGGAGAATAAATCCTCACCAAACGCCAAGCGCTGAGGTCCCCCAAGACGCCTTGCATAATCACTCCATCGAGCCATCCATGGCTCAGTAGGTGGACGGCGGGGCATAGATATCTGTGGACACAGCAATGGCACCCTCGCCAAAAAGAAGGTGACTAGGATACTCCCATAACCAAATTGGGAGTTCTATCCAACTCTACACTTGTGCACTTGTTCTTTAAGATTGCTCAACACCGCCTCACACCAATTAAATACTGTTCCAGCCATACAATCCACTTCCAGGTTCATCTGTGTACGGGATGCCTGATGCGGACCCACACTCCTTGCTGCACGTGTGATGGTGAACAAAATAGTTTTTAAAGGAAGTTCTGTAACATCATTTATGACCACTTTCCCACTTTTCTTACTCGAACCCTGACGGTAGTACCGAGCAATCAGAGCATCTGTGCTCATCTCTGAGGATGTGTATCCAGTAAAGTTCACTCGGGCCCCTCTTTTTGAGAGGCCCGTGAGGAAGTAAATATCCTCAAGTTGAATTTCGAGAACATGCTCTCCCACTCGGAAAGCTTGAATGTCAGAGTCCCACAGTTGGATAAGATGGGTAAGAAGTTTGGCTTGCTGACAAATGCCTTTGGTCTTAAAGAATTTCAACAAACTGCACTCCCGCAACACGGTCACGGTCGGTAGGTCATTTTCGGCCGCCAAATCACCTGCTTCATTATCTCTTTCTTTCCAAAGGACCATTTTGCTCCAAATAAGTTTCAAACACCTACAAAAGGGCATGGGAAACATTTCGTAACTATTTAATAACTTGGTTTCAGAAATTTTTTTTGAGAAAAATTGATTTTGTCATCTTAAAAATCATCTTCATCGCGCCTGGGGCATGTCTTGCCACGCGGTACTGCACAGTACTGTGTTTCGGCTTAAATACACAGCGCGGGTACTGTCAAACAGTACTGCGTTTCCCGATATGGGCCCCACGCGGTACTGTGTAGGGCGATTTTTGCCCAGTAGGGCTCACCCAAAAAATCAATTTTTCTTACTGAAAGCAATTTATTCATACATCAAATGAAAGAGAAGCTTGAGAGCTCTTACCTGGCACAGACGGTTGTTGAAACGGTGTCCTGAAACTCCCGATATGGATCCTTGAAGTTTTTGCTCCTCAAATGGGTAAAATCTCCTCTTTGGGTAAAAACACAAATGAAATGGTAAATTTCTATTTTTAACCATCCTTTTATAGCTTTTTCACCTATTTTTTAATTATGATTTTATATGGTTAAAATAAAAACCCATTTCACATTACTAATATCCGGTTTTATGAGCACTTTATTGATAGGATCTCCTTTAAGAAGCGATATATTCACACTGGCGTTTATTCATCGTTTGACCTTCATTTCGAGCCTACTTTATCTTTTTCGTGCTCTGGATTAAAACTTGAAAAAGATTCCAAGCGCTTTCACACCCATGTCGTGCTTGTCAAACGCAAGTAAATGGTGTCGAGTTCGGTCGGCTTTACTCATTCTCGTTAAACGATGATGAAAGTATTATCCTGGTTGTATTTTATTCTTTTTTCGGACCAGAATAATTAAAAATTACGAAAAAGACCATTGGAGTCCATAGTTAAGCTCTTTTCAGACTCCCTAAAATTGAAAATATTGCCAAGTGATCTTGACTCTTTCACACTTGTAAAAGTATTTGAAAGGTCGTCTATTCGGTGATAGGTTACCCCTTTTGCGGCCCGTCTAGACTATTTACGAGAAAGGTATACCTTAGTCAATCTTGACTGGGAGAGTTATCTTGGGAATTGTTTTACACTTTTTCGGGATCGAGGGACTAAATTTACGAAAAAGTACACTGCGGAGCTTCCTTTAAGTTTTTCAGGCTCTCTAAATAGGAAAAACTACCAAGTTTTCCTTCCTTGGACTCGTTAAAATTTTAACATCGAAGGACCCACTTTGGGACGAACCCCTCCTTTCTCAGGTTCGTAAAACATGTGAGATTGGAATCATCTATGAGATGAGCTACACCGAGCATCTGTTATCCTCTTCAAGCTCGAAAAACAACAAAGACGTACTCGTCCATCATGTCGGGGGAATATGGGGGAACAAGTCAAGTTTATTTTTGGCAGCTTGTCAGTCGTTACCTTTGAACATGGCATGTGTTTGTCCCTTGTCTATACTGGGTATCTTTTTTTCACTGAGTTATGGTCATCATCCTGAGTCGTCTCCCTGGCCACGATCCTACTCATTCGGTGTCTATCCTCTGTTTTCAATAATCCCTGCTGCCAAGTCATGTTACATGCCGTTATATGTTCAAAGGGTTGTATTGTTCAGAGTCATTCATTGTGTCAGGCCTCCGCTGTGTCAGTACATACTCCATTGTTTCATCATCTTATCGTTCGTTCCGATTTCGTGTCAATGATGTGGGAATCATTATGGCCCACCTTTGACAAGTCTATTCCCGTCGACGCCAAATCACTATTCGGGAATTAGACTTAGAGATCAACCATTAGTACCTTGGTACATGCATGCCTCAATGGCAGGTTTCCTCATGTTCGACAGTAGGTTTACATCAATGACCTCTGATCGAACAATCTCTCGAGTGCTCGACATCAACTCATATATTCGCATTTCGTTGAGATGTACTTCAGATACCTTGGGGATCATCGTCATCTATGGTGATTTCCCTCGCATTTGTTAATGGTTCACATCATTGACCGGTAATCAAATGGTTTCTACCATGTTCGACTTCAACACTTTGTAATCACATGGCTAGATTCGTATCATTTGCGATCGAGTAGAAGACCCTGGGCGCACCTTTGTATCTTGATTGTGCCAGGTTGCAATGGAGATGTCCTTTGTTTGTCACACAGATCCACTTTTTGTATTGCTCGTGGTTGTGTTATTATTGTCTCATGGATCTACGCTTGTTCATAGTAGCCATGATCTGTCCACAGTCTATATCATCTCAGTACTCATGGATCTGCAATGTATTGGTCGTCAGCCATGCTTTGAGTCATTTGTTTCCGAGCATGGGGATGCCCGCCTCCGTGGTATATCTAACAATTTGTTTCTGTTTCAGCTCCTTGCCACTCTCCTCAATGGTATCTTTACACACTATATTCGTAAAGTCTTTTGGACATCAGTTCCTTCTGACCTCACACTTTAGGGGGCATCTGTTATACCTCTATATTCCACAGTGTCGCATCTCCACCACAAAAATAGTTGACGACACTTCCCCTACTGCTTGAACCACCCAGAAGATAAGTAATCCTTGAAGGTAAATCCACCCTGTCAAGAATTAACCCAGCTGAGACTTTATTTACCCTAACTATCGAGCCTTGCTCAGTTCTAGGTGCGCAGTAGTCCGTACTACCGCGTTATGTTTTGTCCCTGCCACACGGTACTACCGCGCTATGCTCAGATTGCTGGGCGCGGTACTCTTTTTATAGCCTTTTTGCCATGGCTTGTGGGATTTTGGGTTTTCAAGAGATATTGGAGGATTGGGATCCCTAATTCGATCCTAACTCATTTTCTGTGATTAGAAACCCTGATCCACTAAGTACTCCCTAGATCCACCCATCTCTCTTGTTGGTTAACCCTACCATACACTATAAAAGAGAGGCTTTCCATGGGAAAAGAGGAGGACTCTTAGAAGTACCAAACTTATGATCTTGCAGCATTGTGGAGATATCTAGAGGAGGAAGCACTTGGAGCTGAAGGATTGGCTTGGAAATCAAGCAACCTTTGTAAGCATTCTTCAAGTTTGTAATAAAGATAACTTGTCTTTTTTTTCCCATTTCATGTGTATTGTACAAGTCTTTAGCATGGAATGTATCTAATCTAGATTTGAATCTAATCTTTACTTCAAGGTATTTGGAAGCTTGTATGTTTGTTCTTTGTTTGATCTCAACAGGTTCTTCATTGGAACTTTGGATCAAGAGCTAGAAGCGGGACAAACGTCAGATTGAAAAGTGAGTCATACCTTTCATTGTTTCTAAATGCATGTAATCTTATTGTGAAAGTTAGTTCAGAAATTTCAAGGTAGCATTTGTTTTGTTTTGTTCTTACCTTAGAGTCAGTTAGGAATCTGCTTTAAGTTAAGAGAATTTTGACTTATCGGTAGGGAAAAATTCTACCAACAACATCGGGAATGTCATATTTTCATTCATGGATGGCTTTTCCGGTTATAATCAGATTGAGTACTCCCAGTGGACTAGTATAAAACAGCCTTTATCTGCCCATGGGGGACCTTTGCATATCGAATGTTACCTTTTGGCCTAAAAAATGCCAGGGCAACTTTCCAATGGGCTATGTCGTACGCATTTCATGATATCAAACATATTGTAGAACCATATCTTGATGACCTTCCCGCTCATTCTCAAACTCGAGAAGATCACCCTGATCACTTAGGCGCCGTATTTTCTAGGTGTCGTCGCTACAACATTCATTTGAATCCACATAAGTTTTTTTTTGCGTTGAAGCAGGAAAACTTTTGGGATTCATAATCTCCAAAGACAATATATGATTGGACCCAACACAGGTAGAAGCTATTTTAGCCCTTCCTTCCCCCACGAACATACCAGAACTTCAAAGTTTGCAAGGGCACGCAAACTTTCTATTCCGTTTCATATACAATTTTGCTGAGATAAAAAAATGCCTACATGAGGCTTCTAAAGAAGAAAATCCCCTTCTTTTGGGACGACGAAGCCCAACGCTCCTTTAATAACCTAAAGGAAGCCTTAACTAAAGATCCCGTAATTCAACCCCCCAATTACACACGGGATTACATTTTATATCCTGCAGCTTCGATTTCCACCATCAACATGGTGTTAGTCGAAGAAGATACCAACGACATAGAACATGTGGTATATTATCTTAGTAAGAGTCTCCTTGACTCTGAAACTTGCTACTCACATTTTGAAAAATTGGCTTTGGCTACAGTTTTTGTTGTCCAGAGGTTCCACCACTACATTCTACTCCGCCAGACCACTATCATAGCAGATTTCAATCTAATGTACTACATCCTCACATGTCAAGTGCTTGGGGGCAAATACTCTTGTTGGATTGTTATCCTACAAGAATTTGACTTGGAATTTGCCAAAGCGAAATCCAAGAAATCTTTGGTCTTCGCAAAGTTGATATGTAATTTGCCCCGTATCACTGAGAAACCTGAGCCCATCGATTCTCTGCCCGATGAATCGTTGTTCCACATTAGCACGTCCAACCCATGGTATGGGGATATCCTACTATATCTCCAAACCCAACGTTTTCAGCCTGAACTTAACCGAGATGAACGTCGACACATCCAACACCAGGCAAAATACTACCTCATCATCAACGATACCCTTTATCGCCATGGTTTCCATACCATTCTTCGACGTTGTTTAACTTTAGATGAATATGAACACGTTCTTAATGACTGTCACGCTGGAGCATGTGGTGGTCATCTCTCTAGGATGGCTACGGCCCAGAAGATACTACGAGCGGGATATTTCTGGCCCTTGATTTTCAAGGATTGCATTGAAACGGTCAAGAAATGTCCACCCTGCCAATTCTTCCACAGTAAGACACGCTCCCATCCTACTCCACTCCATCCTGTAGTTGCCGTCGGCCCCTTAAAAAAATGGGGTATCGATTTCACGCACTGTAAGCCCACTTCAGTTGGGGCACATAGCTATGTCATAGTAGCTATGTATTATTTCACGAAATGGGCTAAAGCGATGCCTACTTATGCTGAGGATGGTAAAACAACCGCACATTTCATATATAATCACATCATAGTTAGGTTCGGAGTCCCGCAGTCCATCATGACCGATCATGGTTCCCACTTTAGGAACCATATGATTCAAGAATTGAGTGCTAAGTTGGGTTTTCATCATGAGAAATCAACCCCATACTATCCACAGGCCAATGTCCAAGTCAAATCCATTAACAAGGTTTTGAAACGCATGATTCAGCGCATTGTGGGTACCCATAAGTTCAATTGGCATTTTGCTCTCTTTTCGTCTTTATGGGCATACCGAACCTCAGTGAAAAGTGCTACTGGGTTCACACCATTCCAACTGGTGTATGGCCTGGAAGCCATTTTACCGATTGAATGTGAAATCCCATCACTTAAGATAGCTATAGAGCTACCTCCCAATACCACCTCCGAAGAGGAATGGTTTCTATACCTAGCCAAGCTAGATGAAACATGCCGAGATGCTGCTTTAGCCAATGAAGCCCATACAAAAAGTGTCAAAGCACAGTATGACAAATCTGTTCAACCTCGGATTTTTAACAAAGGTGATCTCGTACTCAAATATGACCAGATGCACGGAAAACTAGGAAAACGAAACCTAGAGTCTATGTGGTACGTCCCCTTCATTGTAAAGCATGTATTGGAGAAAGGAGCCTATGAACTTGTCGACTGTGACGGCACACCGTTGGCATGGCCCCACAATGGGCTATACCTAAAATGATTCTACGTGTAGGTCTATCTTGCACAAGACATTTTTGTACTTAATGTACTTGGCTGGTGTTCATTTTCTTCTTTTGTGTGTGTATGCATGGATTTTATTTCATGTATCCCCATTTACCTCGACTTGTGCTTCTATGCACAGATGTCTTCCTACTATAGATTCAATGACAGTGCGAGCCGACACACCCAAAACCTCGCTTCCGCAGCATGGGTAATTTATTCTCCTACTAATGAGTTGGTATCTTCAGGAGGCACTTGCTTGGGACAAGCAACCAATAATATTGCAAAATACCATGCAGTCATTGGACTCTTAACTAAAGTTGCTTCCCTTGGAATCAACTCCTTATTAGTCTTGCTAGATTCCCAACTCATGTTGTCCCATTTGAATAGGGTCTACACTATCCGCGATCCCATATTACTTTGCTTATTTCGAAGGGTACGCCTCTTGGAACAATTCTTTGATTATATTTCATATCAACATATACCAAGAGAATTCAATTTTGTAGCTAACTGATTAGCGAACTACATTTTGGATTGGCCTCTAGCCCATACATAAAAATACATCATAAAATAATACACAAGCCATTGTAAATGAATAAATCATAGAAATAAGTCCACATGTATATAATCACATATAAAAGTGTTTTTCTGAATACATGAGTTTGTGTTTAAAGAAAAAATTTGGGAACCCCTCCCATACAAAAATTTGGCTCTCTGGCCTATATATCGTGTACATGCCGCAAAAAGATAAAATACTACTATCTAAGGAGATCTATCGCAATCATCCTCGGATTCCTTGCGTTTCCCATGGTAGAAAACCATAGCCCTGGCCACCCTACGAAGGAGTAGGCCGATACGTCTAGGCACACCTACAGTATGCTGCTGAAGATTGAGAGGAACATCATCCAACCTCATAGCTGGGACTCAAGAAGTCAAACCCTATAGATTCTGGTCTATAACGCAGACTCCTCCTGCTTCTTCCTCGTCCTCCTCTTCCTCCTCGGCAGCCGCTTGTCATTGAAATCCACCACGGTGCAACAACGAGTAACCCGCGGGTCTCCTCGGTCCACGATCTGCAACATGCATGTGTATATACATTAGGTCTTTTCACACATAAAAAATAACTAAAAATAACATATTCAAAAAATTAAAAACACATTGGTGAAGGTCATACCTAAATTATCCCAATCCTCGTCATCGCGCAATGCCAAGTCAATATCCTCGCAGAAATACACCGCCGCATAAGGGTAGTCCTCAATCATCAAGATCTGCTCCTCGAGCCACGAAAAAAAGTCCTCACCAAAGGCTAAGTGTTTTGGCCCCTCGAGCCACCCTGCATACTCACTCCATCAACCCATCCTAGGCTCGGTGGTAGGGCAGATAGGCATGGCTATCTGTGGATGCAATAATGGCACTCTCTCTAAAACGAAAGTGACCAAAATACTACCATATCCAAATTGGCTAGTTTCCCAATTCTTACACTTGGTAACTTGTTCTTTGAGGTTGGATAATACCCCCTCGCACCAATTGAACAAAGTAGGCACCATACACTCTATAGAAAGAGTCATTTGCGCTCGAGATGCTTGATGTGGGCTCACACTACCTGCCACTTGAGTTATAGTAAACAATACAATCTTCAAAGGGAGCTCTATCACCTCTTTGATGGCTACCTTCCCACTCTTTTTTGATGAACCTTGACAGAAATTACGAGAAACTAACTCATCGGTACTTTCTGTTGAATGTCTTGCTTATATAAGCTACATAACTTATTTTTTGCTCATTATTTTATTTAATATCTTTTTAGGTCATATTCTTCATGTTGCTAATATTTGTTTCCTAGGTTTCCTTAACTTTTTTTATAGGTTCTCTCTACTTTGTTCACATTGGCGATTTATAACTATTTTGACCTTCATTTTGAACTGACTCTATGTTTTTCGCACTCTGGATTAAAACCAGAAAAAGATTCCAAGGGCATTTTTACATTCATCTTGTGCTTGTAAAGACCAAGTAAACGGTGTCGAGCTTAGTCGACTTTACTCGTGCTCGTAAAACGACGAGGAAAGTATCGTTTCGGTATTATTATTTTTTTTTTGGACCAAAATGATTAAAAATCACGAAAAAGACCATCAGAGTTCTCTTTAAGCTCTTTTCAGACTCCCTCGTTTCAAAAAGATTGCCAAGTGCACTTGTCTCTTTCACACTTGTAAGAGTATTTGAAAGGTCGTCTATTCGGTGATAGGTTACCACTTTTTCGGCCCGTTTAGACTATTTACGAGAAAGATATACCTCAATCAACTTTTGACTGTGAGAGTTCTATCAGGAATTGTTTTACACTTTTTCGGGACCAAGGGACTAAAATCACGAAAAGTACATTCTGGAACCTTCTTTATCTTTTCTAGGCTCTCTAAATGTGAAAAACTGTCGAGTTTTCCCTCCTTGGACTTGTTAAAATTCAACATCGAAGGACCCATTCTGGGATGAACCTCTCCTTTCTCAGGTTCGTAAAACTTGTGAGATCGGAATCATCTATGAGATGAGCTATACTGAGCATCTATTATCCTCCTCAAGCTTGTAAAACAACAAAGAGGTACGCGTCCATCATGTCGGGGGAAAATGGGAAATGAGTCAAGTTTATTCTATTGGCAGCTCGTCAGTCGTCACCTTTGAACATGGCATGCGTCTGTCCCTTGTCTATTTTTGGATATTCATCTGTTCTTGCTGAGTCATAGTCATCATCTCGAGTCACCTCCTTGGCCACGATCCCATTCGTCATGTGTTTATCCTCTGCTACCAATAATCCCTGCAACTAGGTTCCACTTCATGCCGTTATATGTTCAAAGGGTTTGCATTTGTCCCGAGTCATCCATGTGTCAAGATTTCCACTGTGTCAGTACATGTTCTATTGTTTCCTCATTTCATACTATCTCTCATTCTGATTTCGTGTCGATGATGTGGGAATCGTTATGGCCCACCTTCGACGAGTCTATTCCTGTTGACGCCAAATCACTATCCAGGAATTAGGATTAGGAGTCAACCACTAGTACCCTGGTACCTGCATGCCTCAATGGAAGGTTTCCTCGTA
The DNA here is from genome assembly GCA_027924585.1 of Larix kaempferi. Taxonomy (NCBI): domain Eukaryota; kingdom Viridiplantae; phylum Streptophyta; class Pinopsida; order Pinales; family Pinaceae; genus Larix; species Larix kaempferi. Next base: position 41,392,496 of record BSBM01000456.1, read on the forward strand.
TTCAACAGTAGGTTTTCATCATTGACCTCTGATTGAATGATCTCTCGGATGCTCAACATCAACTCATTTATTCACATTTCGTTGAGATGTACTATTGATACCTTGGGGATCATTTGTCATCATTGGTTATATGGTTCACATCATTGACCGGTAATCAAATGGTTTCTACCATGTTCGACTTCAACACCTTGTAATCACATGGCTAGATTTGTATCCTTTAGGAGCAGGTAGAATACCCTAGACAACTTTTTGTATCATGATTACGTCCAGGTTGCAATGGAAGTTTTTCTTTTGTATTTTCACACAGATCCACTTATGTATTGGTCGTGGCTATGTCATTATCATTTAATGGATCTACGATTGTTCATAGTAGCCATGATTTATCTACATTCTATATCATCTCAGTACTCATGGATATGCAATATATTGGTCGGCAACCATGCTTTGAGTCAATTATTTATGAGCATGAGAATGCCCACCTCGGTGGTATATCTGACACTTTGTTTTTGTTTCAGCTCCTTGTTGCTCTCCTCGATGCTATCTCTGCAAGGTATTTGTAAAGTCTTTCGGCCATCAGTCTCTTCTGACCTCACAATTTAGGGGGCATATGTTATACCTTAATATTACACATTACATCCCAGTGTCGCATCCTTGCATTAGCAACCTAAACAACAACTCCCATTAAAGGTCATCTGAACATCCAGAGTGAAAATCATTGACTGAACACTGAAAGCAAGCATCTCACTTGCCACGTGTCACCCACACAAAACCCATCTGAAGATATTACCGTGCCTTGCACATCTTCTAGAGCATGATAATTAGGGTTACCGCGTTCTTCTCTTACCCTAGGGCGTGGTACTACCGCATTATGCTCAGTTCTGAGGGCATGATAATCCATTTTTATCATTTTGCGCTAGATTTTGGGATCTTGATTTTCGAGAGCTATCTTTGGGATTTCCAACTTCCTTGCGATCTCAACTCGTATCTCTATTTGGTGGATTTGATCCACTAAATACTCCATAGATCTATATCACTCTCTTGTTGGTTAACTCTCCCATATGCTATAAGAGAGAAGCCTTCCATGAGCCAAAGGGAGGACTTTTGGGGCATCAAGCCTATGGTCATAAACTTTTTGCAGAGATAGCTAGAGGTGGAAGAAGTTGGAGCTAGAGTTGACTTGAACATCAACCGACTATTTTGTAAGCACTCTTGAGTTCTCAATAAAATATAACTTGTTTTGTTTCCCTATTTATGTGTATTGATCATGATTCATTTACATAAATTGTATTCAGTAGAATATATATCTAACTTGTGATTCAATTATTTGAAAGATATTGTGCACTTGTTTGTTGTTTGATCCTCACAGGTTCATCGTGAGATCTTCAAGATCAAAGACTCGATTGGATAAACATCGGAACAGAAGGTCAATTGTCTTCTTTCTTATCTTTCAAATATTAATATTGAAAATACCAGTTTAAGATCTAGGGAATGAGGTAGCATTTATTTCCTTTTTGTCTTAGTTTAGATTTGATCCATACTTCTCTGACCTAAGAGATTTTCTCTTTATCCGTAGGGAGAAATATATGTAACAGGGAGTGATATGTTGAACCAATTCAAGAGGAGTACAGAGGTCAAGATCTTGACTGTATCTATAAGATGACAACAAATGTTGTGGATTATACTCAACCTACTATGGATGGAATGCTCAACTGGCACTATGATAGTTCTTCCATCTTAGACTCTAAGGCAGGATTAGAAAACTGGCAACATAGAATGCATGAAGTATCTAATACTAGATGCGTGACAATTACGAAATCACTCCGCTGGATTGGAAAGAAGGTAAGTCCAATTCCCACTTATGATGGTTTAGCTAACGTTTATTCATTTATCAAAGAATACACTGCAGCAGTTGCAGATGAACATAACGTCTTATCATTAGATATGGCACTGCGAGAGACACCTGCTAGATGGTGGGATGCGCATAAGAAGACACTCACAACTTGGGACTAGTGCAGAATAAAGATGTAGATTAGGTTTGATGATAAGGTTATACTACCTTTTGACAAATACAATGACCAGACGGATCCGAGGGATCATATTGCATCCTATGTAGAAGCTTGGAAATAAATATTACAGAAAGAATGGGTACACCTTTTTGTGCATACACTGGAGGAGCCTATTCCAAAGAAATGGTATCTAGAGGCAGAGCTGCGCAGAGGAACCATAGATTGGTCTGTCCTCACTGCGGGATTCCAGAAGGACTTTAGCTTTGAAGATGACCAACCTACTATTAATGACACGCCGCAATGTATCAAGGAAAATATATTGTTGCTTGGGTTTTCACCCAAGCATGTGCTAATGAGAACCTACTAACTTGTAGTAGCAGTCTCAATTGAAATGATAAAAAACTAAAGTAAAAAAATAAATTAATCTAAGATATGAAAAAGTAAAAAGTTAATCTAGCATGTTCATGTAAAAACTTGGAAGTAAATGGTAAAGAACTCAGATCTATTCGTAAAACAAATTCTTTATTTTTGAAAAACTAGCTTTACAATAATCATGTTATCTCAAATGGTGAGGATGGTTGAGTTTGAGCAGCTACAAGGTTGAGGTGCTCCAATGTTCCAATGGTCTCTTCTTCTCCAATGCTCTAATGGGGATCTTCAAACTCAAAAGTGAAGCTAGGGCTCTCAAAAGTGAATTTGGCAGCATAAGGATAGGATGAATATGGATGAATAGTGAGGAGCCTCTATCACCTTTTTATAGTTTTTTGGTGATGGATAATACCATTATGGTTTAAGGAAACCAATGGTATTGATAAAAATGGTTTAGGTTTATTTTTCCTCTTTTACCCTCTTTTTCCTTTTTTGAATATATTTTATATTTTTATTCCCTTTTAATTGATTTTTGAGAATTTTGGACCATTTTTTAGGGTTTTATGTATTTTTTAAGGAAAATTACATATTTTGAGGGGGGAAATATGGATTTTGGTCTTTTTGGTGACCTTTTGAAGGTTTTAGAGGCTCAAATGGTGGAAAAAGTGGACAAATGGGTCATGGGAATTGGGAAATGAGATAGAGAGCACTTTTTGGGTGTTATATGAAAACAATTTAAATGTAAATGCTTTAACAACTTTCTTTTCAATAAGAATACCTAAAAAACCTGTAAATGGTACAGTAAAGCAAATAGCAGAAAAGTGCAGCTAGAAAAATGGGTGAATGTAAATGAGCCTACTAAAAATATGATGAAAGAGATAGAAATGCATGCAGACAAGAGTCTATCAAGTGCTACAACAAGCCAAAAGTAAGCAAAAGTGCTATGAGCATAAAATAGAGTATGAGAGGGTCGACTACAATGGGTAGAGGATGAACTGAAATGATAAATAACACTAAAATAAAAAACTAGAGAAAATTCTATGAAAAATTTCTTAAATATAATAGGATATTTGGATTCCTTGCTCGAAAACACCCAATTTCGAAAAAAACATTGTCTCAAACGGAGTTCGAGAGAGGGATATATGGGCATTTGAAAGTTGGGACGCGCTGTTAGGAAATTAGATCGCGGGTTTCTATGGAAAAACCCGCGATCTAGATCGTGGGTGTCTGTGGAAAAACCCGCGATATGGAATTGCGTCTTTTGGCTAAAAAGCCGCAATGTGGATCGTGGCTATGGGTCAAAATCGTGCGATTTTATAGACAGAAAAAGTCATCGAAAACGAACCCAAAAATTGAAATTTTGGGTTGTTTGGGCCACAGAAAAGGCCAATGGCTAGGGCAGCAAGCAATGGGCTTAGTAGTAAGCCATATCTCCAATAATAAAAGTAAATAACAACTAAAAATGAAGAAATATAGATCGAATTCAAAGATTCAAAGATTCGAAACGAAGTGGAGTCACCAAAAACTATTGCTTAGGTTTTCACCCAAGCATGTGCAAATGAGCACCTACTAACTTGTAGTAGCAATCTCAATTGAAATGATTAAAAACTAAAGTAAAAAAACAAAATTAATCTAAGATATGAAAAAGTAAAAATTTAATCTAGCATGTTCATGTAAAAACTTGGAAGTAAATGGTAAAGAACTCAGATCCATATGTAAAACAAATTCTTTATTTATGAAAAAATAGCTTTACAATAATCATGTTACCTCAAATGGCAAGGATGGTTGAGTTTGAGCAGCTGGAAGGTTGAGGTGCTCCAATGCTCTAATGGGAATCTTCAAACTCAAAAGTAAGGCTAGGGCTCTCAAGAGTGAATTTGGCAGCATAAGGATAGGATAAATATGGATGAATAGTGAGGAGCCCCTATCACCTTTTTATAAGTTTTTGGTGATGGAGAATACCATCGTGGTTTAAGAAAACCAATGGTATTGATAAAAATGGTTTAGGTTTATTTTTCCTTTTTTGAATATATTTTATATTTTTTTTCCCTTTTAATTGATTTGGGGCAATTTTGGACACTTTTTGAGGGTTTTGTTTTATTTTTTTACGAAAATTACATGTTTTGAGGGGAAAAAGATGGATTTTGGTCTTTTTGGTGACCGTTTGAAGGTTTTAGAGGCTCAAATGGTGGAAAAAGTGGACAAATGGGTCATGGCAATTGAGAAATGAGCTGGCGAGCACTTTTTGGGTGTTATATGAAAACAATTTAAATGTAAATGATTTAACAATTTTATTTTCACTAAGAATACTGAAAAAACCTGTAAATGGTACAGTAAAGAAAATAGCAAAAAAGTACAGCTAGCAAAATGGGTGCAAGTAAATAAGCCTACTAAAAATATGATGAAAGAGATAGCAATGCATGCAGACAAGAGTCTATCAAGTGTTACAACAAGCCAAAAGTAAGCAAAAGTGCTATGGGCGAGGGAAATATAAGTCCTATGAGCACTTATATGAACAATTTATTAAATCTAATAGAATATATGGATTCCTTGCTCGAAAACGCCCAATTAAAAAAAAAAAATTGTCTCAAATGGAGTTGGGGAGAGGTAGATATGGGCATTTGAAAGTTGGGACGCGGTGTGAGGAAATTGGATTGCGGATGTCTATGGCAAAACCTGCGATCTGGATCGCGGGTGTTTATGGAAAAACCCGCGATCTGGATCATGGCTATCTATGGCGAAACCCACGATATGGAATCGCGGCTTTCGGCTAAAAAGCCGCAATGTGGATCATGGTTGTGGGACAAAATCACGCAATTTTACGAACGGAAAAAGTTGCCGAAAACAAACCCAAAAATTGAAATTTTGGGTAGTTTGGGCTGCAGAAAAGGCCAATGGCTATGGTAGCAAGCAATGGTCTTATTAGTAGCCCATATCTACAACAATAAAAGTAAATAACACTAAAAAATGAAAAAATATAGATCTAAATCAAAGATTCAAATATTCGAAACGAAGCAGAGTCACCAAAAACTATTGCTTGGGTTTTCAGCCAAGCATGTGCTAATGAGCACCTACTAACTTGTAGTAGCACTCTCAATTGAAATGATAAAAAACTAAAGTAAAAAAAAAATAAAAAATCTGAGATATGAAAAAGTAAAAAGTTAATCTAGCATGTTCATGCAAAAACTTGGAAGTAAATGGTAAAGAACTCAGATCTATATGTAAAACAAATTCTTTATTTCTGAAAAAATAGCTTTACAATAATCATGTTACCTCAAATGGTGAGGATGGTTGAGTTTGAGCAGCTGCAAGGTTGAGGTGCTCCAATGTTCCAATGGTCTCTTCTTCTCCAATGCTCTAATGGGGATCTTCAAACTAAAAAGTGAGGCTAGGGTGCTCAAGAGTGAATTTGGCAACATAAGGATAGGATGAATATGGATGAATAGTGAGGAGCCCGTATCACCTTTTTATAGTTTTTTGGTGATGGGGAGTACCATTTGTTAAATTTTCAGAATTTACTTCAATCTGATCTAAGATCTTAACTGAGAGAACAACATGTACAGCATATCTACAGCATATTAATCATGGACACAATAATGAAAGCACACAAGAAACACAGAGTTTACATGGGGAAAACCATAAAGGTGAAAAACCCCAATAACTTCCTCAGAGATAGATAGAGCAATTATACAACCAGAATACAAGAGATAGTCTTCTCCTAGCAGCAGAGCCTCCTCCTCCACAAGTGCGCCACTCTCCAAAGTGTGAGTAAGAGAATAGAATGTGTAAAATGAGAGAGACACACTCTCTATTTATACACTAACTTGACTTGACCTTTACTCAACTAGGTCAGCCTCAAGTTAACCACTTAACATAATGCTGACTGGGCCGACCCCCACTAGGGTGGTCTAATAACCCTTTGACCCACATGGCCGACCCCCAATAGGGTGGTCTAATAACCCTTTGACCCACATAACTTATACAAGGCCGACCCCAACAAGGTGGTCTAATAACCCATCAAGTATAAGTTATGACACTTACAATATAAATGATGACACTTCCGTATAGAGGAATAATAACATCTATATAGGAATACAATATACATATATGTGAAATACATTCCGAAGTTACATATACATCAACACCATTATGGTTTAAGGAAACCAATGGTATTGATAAAAATGGTTTAGGTTTATTTTTCCTCTTTTTCCTTTTTTGAATATATTTTATATTTTTATTCCCTTTTAATTGATTTTTGGGAATTTTTGACCATTTTTTAGGGTTGTTTGTATTTTTTGAGGAAAATACATATTTTGAGGGAAAAAATATGGATTTTTGTCTTTTTGGTGACCTTTTGAAGGTTTTAGAGACTCAAATGGTGGAAAAAGTGGACAAATGGGTCATGGGAATTGGGAAATGAGCTAGTGAGCACTTTTTGGGTGTTAACAGATATTCACATCAGATTGCACGCAGGAAAATATTACATTAGAATTTTTTTTTGAAACAAATAGAGTACCTGCAAATCCACAACTAGATTGGACAAAACAAATAGAGCAGGCCTTGGACTGTTATAACTTAGCCGAAGAAGTTGAAGATAGGGAAGACAGCAATGAGGAGGATCCGCGAAATATAAAAATCCCTGAATCCGAAGGAACACGCGATGTAGAAGGACTAGCACTAGAAATTCCAGATATGAGTGGACCGATTAAAATGAAGAAAGTGAACATTGGCACCAGTGAAGAGCCGAAGTTCGCAGCAATAGGAGACTATTGGGATGATGATAAAGTTGCAGAGATCGCGGGTATATTACAGGAATATTAGGAAGTATTCTCGACCATGTTCACAGAGATGAAAGGCATTCTGGGAGACTTAGGAGTGATGGAAATTCCTTTTAATCCTGGGGCTAAACTCATGAAGCAAAGGCCATATAGATTAAATCCGCGCTACAAAGAACGAGTTAAGGAAGAACTCGATAAGATGCTCGATGCTCGGATCATTGAGCCAGTTGAAGAATCTGAATGGATAAGCCTGATGGTTGTCCAAGATAAGAAAACAAAAGGTGAGATCAGGATTTGTGTTGATATCAGAAAAATGAATGATGCTTCAATGCATGACCCATTTCCTACTCCTTTTACCAACAAAGTACTTGATAACGTGAGAGGCAATGAGGCATACTCTTTTACAGATGGATTTTCTAGATACCATGAAGTCAGAATTGATCCAACAAATAGACACAAGACCACTTTTGCAACATAATGGGGGTCATTCCAATATACAGTGATGCATTTTTGTCTGAAGAACGCACCAGCCATGTTTTCTAGAGTGGTGATCGCATCACTTAAAGAATTCATGCACAAGTTTTTAGAGGTTTACTTTGATGATTGGACCATTTTTGGATTACTAAAGAACCATGCTGCGAACCTCGGGATGATTCTAGAAAAATGCAAACAACACCATATTTCTTTGAATTCGAAGAAATGTATTTTATGTGTTCCTTACGGGATTCTGCTGGGACACATTGTGTGCAAGCAGGGCTTGATGCTTGACCCTGTGAAGATCGCAGCTATTATAAATTTTCCTACACCAAATTCAGTTAAACAATTGCGCACTACACTAGGGCATATTGGTTACTACAGGAAATTCATAAAAGGGTATGCACAGATAACCGCAGCAATGGAGAAAATTTTAAAGAAAGATGCACTGTTCATTTGGAACGAGTACTATGAGAAAGCATTTGACACATTGAAAGAGAAGATGGTCATTGCGCCAATCCTCATTTTTCCAGACTGGGAGAAGCCATTTCACGTCCATGTTGATGCTTCATGTATAGCATTGGGCGTTGTTCTTGCTCAGCCAGGAGAAGGAGGCATTGATCATACCATTGCATTTTCGAGCAGAAAGCTATCATCTACTAAGAAGAACTATACCACTACTAAAAGAAAAGGCTCGCAATGGTATATGCGCTATAGAAATTCTAACACTATTTACTCAGTGCACACTTCTCTATGTCTACTGACCATTCTACATTGAAATACTTGGTCAATAAGCCAGTGTTAGGGGGTGGATATGTAGATGGTTGTTACTCTTCCAAGAGTATGATTTTGAAATTGTTGTTAAACCAGGAAGGTTAAATTTAGGACCTGATCATTTGTCTAGGATTGAGGTAGGAGAAGAGCCTACAAACCTTGAAGACAATCTGCCTAACGCGCAATTTTTCACTATACAGGTTGTCGATGAGTATTATCGAGACATTATTGACTTTTTAACTACAGGGATGGCACCTCAAGAGTTCACTACGTAGCAGAAAAAGCAGCTGGTAGTGTGAGTCGTAGAGTTCACCATTATTGCAGGTCAGCTATACAAGTTAGGACCTGATGAAATACTGTGAAGGTGTGTATTGAAGCATGAGAAGCCATATATATTGGCCGATGCGCATTCAGGATCAGTAGGAGGCCACTACGCAGGAAGATCTACTGCACAAGGCTATGGTGGCCAACAATCCATAAAGATTCAAAGAAACATTGCCAGAGCTGGGATGTTTTCCAGAGGACAGGGAAGCCATCACGAAGAGATGAAATGTTGTTGAACCCTCAGCTGACCTTGCAGACATTCAAAAAATGGGCAATTGATTTCATGGGACCTATTAACCCACCGGGGAAGAGAATTGGTGTGAGGTACATTATTACTGCAACTGACTACCTCACCAGATGGGCATAAGCAAAACTAGTAAAAAATTGCACCGTAGCCACAATTGTCGAGTTTATCTTCGAGAACATCCTTACACGATTTGGATGCCCAAAAATTTTGATGAGTGATCAAGGCACTCATTTTCTGAATAGAACTATTGAAGCTTTGACCGAAGAGTTCTACATCCATCATCAACGCAGTATGCCTTATCATCCACAAGCGAATGGAACTGTGAAAGCGTTCAATAAAGTACTCGAGAATGCGCTAACCAAGATATGCAACATAAATCGCGATGACTGGGACCTACGCATTCCATCTGTATTATGGGAATATAGAACAACATGCAAGAAATTAACTAGACATACACCTTTCAGATTGGCTTATGAGCAAGAAGCACTAATGCCAATGGAGTATATTATTCCTAGCTTGAGAATAGCTGCATTTATAGGGATGGTAGGTCATGCAGCACTGGAAGAAAGGCTGTTACACTTGGTTAGTCTGGAAGAGGATCACTTCATCGCAGGTTTCCACCATCAAGTACAAAAAGAACGTGAAAAAACATGGCACGGTCGCCACATCAAGAGCAAGTCTTTCCAAGTAGGTGATCTAGTCCTCCTATACGATAGTAAATTCATGAAGTTTCCTAGGAAGTTTAAAATGAATTGGCTTGGGCCATATACTGTTATACATGCTACTAATGGTGGGGCAGTCCAGTTAGCTACTTTAGCCAGTGAAACACTACCCAATTTGATAAATGGAAGCAAACTAAAGCTTTATCACGATATTCCAACTTCACAGCATCCAGTATTTCAAGAAGAAGGGGAAAATTTCTAACTTCCAAGTACAGTTGGAATTGGGCACTAGAAACTGCGAAGAGTCTGTACACAAAGTTGTTGAGATAGATCTATGTACCACGTAGCACTACTGAAGCTGTGTGTCAAATATATATATATATATATATATATATATATATATATATATATATATATATATGATGAGAATATAAAACGAAAAGAAACAAAACATTGCGTTGTTGTGACATTCAAAAGGAATCCCCAAAGAGAAAACAAATTAGATACCACGAAGTAATTGCGTAGGACCAACGATTACCTACTGTGCAGTTCGAAGCAATGCTCTAGAAAAATAGTCGTTATAGTGTTGGTTGGAAATATAGCCATTATACAATACTTTCCTACCGACCGCTTGGGCATTTAACGGATAGATAGCCATTCTGAATGATTTAATGAAGGAATTGACCGAAGCATCTGCTGAATTTGGCTAACGGATACTACATTTAATGCTTATGTAATCATTAAGGGGTGCGGAGAGGGATCATTCGCGCCTATAAATAATGAAGCATTTAGACTCACGGGTGTTACCAGAGCTTGCAGACATTGTTTTCTGAGTTAATTCTGCAAGTTATCCACTAGGTTTCCCAGTAGTATGCAAGTGAATGTCATAGAGGTCTTTTGTTGACAAGAATTTCACGGTAGAGGAGACTATGAGGTTGTTCCAATAAGGAGGGATCGACGGGCTAATGAGAACCCCAAACAAGAAAGTCGTCATTGAACCAGAATGGGGCCCAAGAAGATCAGTGACACACGGTCACTCAATGCAAGAAAAAGGCAAAAACATAGTAGGTCCAAGAACAAAGCTACCGAAGACAAGTTTGGTGGGGCCAAAAAAGCCCATTTTCGATAAGGAGATACCTTTAACTATGAAACCAGATTATATCTCACCACGTGCACTAGATGCACCGTCTATTAAACTACTAAGGAGTCCAAAGTATGAGATACCACTCTCGCCAATATCAAAGCATGTCGAGGTGGACAAAAATATGTTGGGTAAGATTCCCGAATGTAAATGGGAGGACTACGATATTCTTGCAATACAGAAGAAGAAGCCCAGTGAGATGAGGTTCCCACATTTCCAACTCGATAAATACATGTGCTGGAAGAAGAATGTAAAGGGCGACCTCACTTTGGTCGCGGAAAGCTGGTTGTCAGAAGTAGCGAAGTCGGGGCTACTCAATCTGCTCAGGCTTCCACATTTTGATAGATCGCCGGAGCTCAATGCGGTGGTGCGAAATTTGATGGAACACATCCACCAGGGATATTTATGGCTTGACCAAAACATCGACCTAATGATTAACTCAATCCATTGGATAACTGGCTTGAGAAAAAGGGGAGAAGATCCAAAGAATTTTTTTTAGGGGAAGAGTAAGGATAAAGAGGTAGCCGTGTTGATGAAGAAAATGCAGTCTGTTTTCAAAGGGAAGCAAGGATTCTAGATAGACAACATAAATGACGAAGCAATAAGGTTTGTCACACAGCTGTTAGTGGGAAAAATTCTTAGAAAGTGCAGACTGTTAGAAGTCTCTGCAAGCACAGTACTACTTGGTACCACAGCCGCTGAAGGAGAAGATTTTAATTGTTGTCAATATATACTGAACGAGTTCCTAGAGGAACTAAATGACATGCAGATCAATGGTGGATACTTCCATTTCACCTGGCTAATAGTGATGATTGCCTTTGTGGGATGGAAGGAGTAGAAGCAGTACATTGGAGTGATCACAAACACTTCGGACTGCAGAGGTGCTCGCTATCAGAACCTTTGGGGAAATTTGAATCCTGAAAGATAGCACGAGACAACACTGGTCTTTTACACATATTATGACCAGTTGTGTGGGGTCATCATGCTTACACCTCGAATAACAAAGTAAGTAACAAGCAAATATATCTGCATTGTCAACTTTTATGCTGCGATGAAATGCATCTCGATTTCAACTAAAGTGCATATGAAGAATGCTGACTGGTACCTAGGAAACTACCATATGTACGAGGAAGACATTGAGAATATCATGAAGGAATGGCCAGCTGAATTTCGAGTTGAGGTTTTGGATGTCCAAAGTGATTCTGGCAAGGATAACCCTATCTCGTGTCCCATAGTAGAATACAAAGAGTTAGGAAAAAGGAAGGACACTGGAAGTCCTTCAGTGCGCAAGGAATCAAGGAAGAAGCAGAAATCAAATAAAGATCAATTGGACACAGTGCTTCGCGAGGATGACTACATAATGATCGCCGCGAAGGTAACTGAGTAGATGGAGGAGCTCTTGACTGACCAGGAGAAGAAGGAAAAGGATATTGAAGATAGTTTGAACAAGAACCTGACTACACTACAAGAGATTTCACAAAAAAATTATGAAGTAAGAAAAAGATTACCCTTGCTGTGGGAATCGAAGGCTGAAGGGGAGTCGACAGGGACTTCACAGCAGCAAATCACTATTCCAGCAAGGTCCCGTTTGTCCATCTGCAACCATTATCTATAAGGTTTCCTTTACCTGATCAAATAATGATGCATACAAAAAATGTGGAGCACATGGAACTTGATCTTGCAAAGATACCATTGCCAGGCCTACATTAATTGCAGTTGCAAGTTTTTGAAGAAATGCATGACAGAACCAAAGATGTGCTAAAAGAACAGGCTGAGATACAAGAGGCTAACAGGAAGTTGGAGGAAGATAGATCTTGGAGAGATATGGAATTACAAGATGAGCATGATCTTTGGCTAAGACTTGAATCCATGATCACTACAGTCGCAGATGACATAGATGAATTTGAAGTACAACAGGAACCAGCAGATACTATTGTTAAGATTGGCGAACTGGTAACCAGTATTAAGATGGAGATGCAAGATAGGGAGATTCTCCATGAGGCTGACATTACTACCTTGAAAGCACATATAAACCCACAGACCCCACTAGATCAGCAACAACTAAGGGCATAGGAGGTCAAGGCCATAGCAGAGAATATTGCTACCGAAGTGGCTAAGTTCCAGAGTCTATTAGAAGCGGCATCGAAGGCATTCACTACCCTAGAAGAAGACTCGAGATTGCTGCAAGTAAGGAAGGATGTGAAAGATAAGAAAGATGCACTAGAGAAGTTAGATGCATAAGTGAAAGCCCTACTACCAAGAGATAGGCTTCCGAAGTATAGAGAAATAAACACCCTCAAGAAGGAAGTAAAACCTTACAAGAGAAAGAAACTGAAATGGGCAATAAGTCGCAGTCATTATTGGAGGATGCCAGCAAAATCTCGCAGGAGATAGAGGAAAAATTAAAGGATCTGCGCGAGAATCAAGCACATGTGGAAGGTCAAATTGGCGAGGAGATCACACTTGAAATGCTGGATACAGTTAAGCAATTCGAGCAGGATACAAAGGCCATAGCCGAGATGCTAATTGAAACATACAATGACTTCGCTGCGAAGCTAGCTCCATAGGCGATGGAATAGATGGAGGAAGATGCACCTACAGGTGGCTCGAGGGTGAGCCACATGTAAGTGTTAGGGGCCTATTGGGCCTGACCCAACTGGGGAATTTTTTAGCATGAAGGATTTTGAGAACTGCGGAGCTGAGCACATTTCAGTTGGAACAATTTTGGGATAAGTTTTGGTATGCTGTGAAGTTGCGTGCAACGTAGTGTCGGAAGAGCTGTGAAGTCAGTGTTGCGAGGAGAATAGTACTACGATGTGTTCGGTCAACGGAAGATCCATCAAAGCAGAGTGTTGGATGGAAGACAACACATATTTCGGTTAGGTCATCGGAGATCTATTTTTTTGGCAAAGATACTCGATAACTACCAAGCGGTGGGTAGGCACAGATCGGGAGGAAGGTGACTAGTAGCACACACAGATAACTACTACTTGAACTAGTCATCTAAAGGCTGTGAAAGAAGGAACAACTCAGTGAGATCAACCTATTGGCGCGCACGTGACAGTTTTGTAAACCTAAGGGTTTATGCCTTCGAAATGTAAAGACATAACCTATGACTCTTGATCTATAAATAAGGCATGATTTTGTATGGGAAGGGTTACTCTTCATTTTAGTTAGTCATTATTGAATATTATCAGAGTCTATAAGCTTGAATCTATTGTAAAGGCTTTGTAGCTGAGTGCGTAGAGACCTAATTTTGAGAGAGAGAGAAGAGCGTCTACAGTTGAGTGCGCAGATGAAGAACTGTTGTACCCTTCCCTAAAGGAAATATAACAACATTCTTATGGACATAGCCTCCATCGGGGGGGTGAACCACGTTAAACACCATGTTATGTGATTGATTTGTGTGTTTTCCATTGTTCGATTGCTTAATATGAATGCTTGATGTTACAGTTATCCGATATTTTTTTCTTTTATTTGTATTCGTCATGGAATAGATTGGAATAAGATGTTAAGTAGTTCATACACGGATGAATGTTAATACTCAGTATCTATAAGTATTTGAATGTTTGGATCTGTTAAATAATCATAGAGATAATTGTTGAAGTTGAAGTGTTGTATTAGGGCATGCAACATTGTATAATTCATTCCATTACATATGTTTGAATCGGTCTAAATGTTGATGAATGATTAAGACTGTTAAGTAAGATTGGTTAGTTTGATCAAGTCTTGAAGTGAACGCATGGTCTGGTTGACGTGCCGATCCATTATAAGTGCTGCGAGATAAGCTATTGATAGCTTATCATCATATCGCCAAGTCTAAGAAGCCATAAAGAAAGATCTGCATGAAGCATATCTACCCTTTGCGCTGACCTGTTGCTATAGCCCATTAGTACCACGCAGTCATAATCGACGCGAAGTAGAAGACCTCGTGCAGTCTTTTGTCTGCAGCATGGAATTCTTTCCGTGCTGTGCATCAGTCAGTTTAGGCACTCACATGACAAGGTTGTGGAAACTTGATTTCGCAACCACCCCCTCATCTTCGCCTCGGGTGATACCTCAGGCTGCTCGCAGTCTATTGCTAAAAGGGCTAGTGAATAGGGGTCTTGTTAGTATCTTGCACCGTGAAGTACCTGGGTCTACATTGGAAAACCTCTAGATCATTAAGTACGCCAACATTTACCCTATCTCTACCGTTAATTTTATCTGGACGATTAGGTGAATGCATGAGGTGAGTACATAATCGTAAAAATAATGCAGACCCTAACTACATGCAAAAATATACATTTTTCTTTTGATGAACTCTATGTATGGGAAGGAGAAATTTTATTTTTCTTTCCAACAATTTTACCAAAACAATGCAATGCAACACAATCCCAAATCTACGAAAAATGACAATGAAGCATTCTTTTCCTTTTTAGTGAAACACAATTTTTTTTGACACAACACTACTAAGCCAAGTCAAAACATGTTTTTTCTTTTTCTTTTGTCTTTTCAAAACAAAAATGATGTTATGTTATGAAAAGAGAGAATTCCTAAGTAGAGTATTTTCACTTTCACTATGATGGCCTAAAAGCATAAAAATCAAAAGATACAACTAACTTTCCAAGCATGGAACTACTTTTGCAAAATTTGATATCTATTCGAATTTTTCAAGAAGATGAGCAACCCATAATTCATGAAAAACACAAATAATGCAATTTTCTTTCAACTTTTCCAAAATATTTATAGATGAAACATTCTAATGCATGTACAGTTTTTCAAATGATCTTGAAAAATGATGGAAATAAAGTACTTTTGATATTTCAATGGAAGCATCAAAATAACAATTTGATAACAACGATGCTTTTAAACATAAATATTGAAATGAAAAAATTACTTGTAGCACTCCAATAACTTAGAAAATCTCAAGAGAAAGCAAGCACTCAATGGATCAAAAATACACGCAAACACTTAACCTCAAATAGTAAAGAGCAACACTAAAGCAAGCAAAGCTCAATGAATGAATGAAAATGAGGTCTGGAAACCGATCCAATACAATGATCAGATCTGGAAAGGAGAGGAGGGAATGCAAGGGTGAGTGGATGCAGGTGGGAGAGATGAAAGTGTCCACAACTACCAAATCCCAGACTTATCCGAGATGGAACCCAAAACAACTCCAAACAAAACCAAACAACTCAATCACACAAAGAAAAATGGGATCTCTGACTGGATCTTGCAGTACAGAGAGAGTTTGCATACAAACCAACACTCAAAAGCAAAGAGGAGAAAGGGTGCCTATATGGAAACTTTAGCAGATCAACGCAGTTTGTGCTTGTACATAATGCGACATCGTAGTTCACCAATGCGAGGAGTGCGACCATGTCGCAGTATACCAATGGAAGGGTTGCGACGAGAATCCAATAGAGAAAGAACAAAGATAAAAAAAGACACGGCGTCGCTCTAAGTACACTGACCAGGTGCGACAGGTGAGATCCAAGTTAAAAAATGAGCCAAATCTCCAAGTAATGAGCAATGAACTGGTTTGAAAATGAAAAGTACAAACTCGGAGGAAGGTAATCAGACTCTTCAAAGTGAATATCTGATGGTGAAACCAGCTTAGGAGGAAAATGACAAATGAAAAAGGATTGGAAAGAAATCAATTGAGAATAACATTCAAATTGACACTACAAAGCAATGCTCTTCCTTAGTATGGTGCCATATTTGTTTGATGGAAAATCAACTCGAGTGGACACGAGCGATATCTCCCTAGCTCAATGTGAGTCTAGAACAAATAATACAGACTATAAACCACTTTCCTATATCTAATTAAGGATCGAGTCACTAGATGTCTTACGTTGAACTTGTAGTCCTTTCTCCTGGATGTTGCTCCACGCCTTGCGGTAGTTAGATCTCAGCTGCAAGACCTGTCAAGATACACATAACAATGAAAACAAGTAAATAGCATCTATACAATAATAGATCTAAGTAAACAGTTAAGTAGGTAAACTACGCAATACTATCAACACAACAATATTGGTGGAAAGCATTTATATTACTGTAAATATAGGAATATTTACATAGAAGAATGATTACAACTGAGGCTTAACATAGCAATCCTTCATCCAATCCAATGCCATATCCTCCCAAGGAAGTGTGAGTATTTCAATGGATGAGTAGATATCTCTCTATGATGACTTCACCAACATGTAGACACTATAGACTTCCCCCCTTTGGAGCGGCGTAGAGCTTCACTTATATAGGACTAAGTGCATACGGTATGGATAGGATAGGTTGATATATGGTACGAGAGAGATAGGGTATCCTCGCAAGAGGTTAGGAACCGAGTGCAATTTCTCCCAAGAGGTCAGGGATAAGGATCCAAGTCAGCAGGCTTTGAGAATGGGCTCGAAGAAGCTATTTTTGCCTATTAACTGACATCATTGCACCCTGCAAGAGAGCAAGATGCAACGTTGAAAGTTGCATGAGTGAAACCTACAATGACCTCTCAAAGCATAGCATGAATGCAATGGAATCTCTTCCAAGTTAATGACTTAGCCAATGAAACTTTAGGGATGTATACACTGAATCTCATGATGGTAGGATTTTAGGTGTAACACATGACACATAATCTGGTATCTGCCGTCAGTACACCATCTACATTTTCCTTAGGAATTGTACTAGTATTTTGAACAGATATCCATTGATGGGTTATCCTTCTCATCACCAATGGAGCTTTCATTAATGTCATGTCTCCTCTTACTAATTTTGTTTTTTTGCATGGGCCCACAACCCTACATTACTGTTCACGGTTACACCACTAGGTAATAATTATACTTACAAAAACATATCAGAAGCATAATAATTTAAGTAATGTTGTCACACCTTCTATGGAAAAGCTTTTCGTGGCTCCTTTACCAAAGTGCTATAGTCCTTCAGACTATATGCACCCTTATGTCTTAAGTGTCATAACACTGACATACTAGAACAAGCGTGTGTGTGACGTAGAGGTCCTTTATGCTGACATGATGTCACATGCTACCTATCTGCACCAAGGGTGTAACACGCTATGGCATTCCTAAGAAGTACATATATAACACTAAGCATAGGCGTTCCATCCTAAACTAATATCGTCATTAATACTTTAATGCACTTAGCCACAACTGTCCTCTTTGGAGTACATACGTATTGACTACACACACGTTTAAATATTCAACACATCAATTTATATTAATGATATACATTAATATTATACTCTCATATGCAAAGATTCCTATAGTGAAAAGGCTATTTAATAAAACAAATAACATATATATATAACTATATATATATATATATTAAAACATTTCATAGTATAAAACCAAAGCATACTTATTCTTATAAACACAATATTTCAATATTTTGCACTACCATGCAAATAGACTTACCCATATACCAATATACATAAGAAAATCGGGGTCATAACATAAACTTATGCATACAAGTGGATATAAATATATATAAGGTTCCATATATATATTTATATATATAATACAGTGCTCCTTTCTAAGGATTAAGGTGCCACCACACTATGCACATGGTATGGAAAAATAAACTTATGAAGCATTAGCCTTAAGGCTCAATGCATACACTGAACATATACAAAGGTTAATTAAGTTATGAGTGGTCGCTAATGAAATCCAACCCTACAACCTCTACGTGGCTCACATCCACAATGTCAAAACTTAACATTTTTGGTTAAGGCCGGTCAACACATAACCATGTAAGAGTATTCATGCTGCCATGATGGTAATACTCGGAGCCTATGAATGAACATAGCTCTACCTTCACTTTAAACGTGGACAAAAGACATCTGACTCATCTGGTTGTAAGCCGGCTCACTCCAACTGGTGGCCTACGTGGTTTGTGGCTTACGCCACTCAAGCTTCACCAATCCAAATACACATTTTAACCCCTGTCCCTACTCCCTTGTGGGAAGGTGACGGAGACACACTCTCACGTGGATGGAGAGTCGACACACACTGCATTTAATGGGCTCAGCAATGTGGTGAACACAATGGTTTGTTTCATTTATGGAACTCTGTCAGTGGAAGGTTACACCAGGGTGTACCATACACCAAAATCTGCAATGCATTAACCCTTCCTTCTTTTTGAGTCGTTGATGGTGATCCAATACAGTGCATGGGAAGTTGTGATGGGTTTGGCACCGTCAATCCAGGCTATGGGATTTTGCACCTAGCCATCTCAATTCCTGCATTAAATTCGTTCTTTACCAGCCACAGTGGTCTCCACCTTCTCTCTCTGGTATCCAGCGTTGATAGTCTATTCAATTGGCATTCAACTCATTTGTTTTTCAGCTGCAACAAGAGCTTCAGCTTTGCACAGGGTAAGGTGAATGTTTACTTCCCAACTTTGGCACTTTGCTTCCAGAGATGCACACTATACCATTTGTCACCCTGCTCAATGTGGTCAACATTGCAAGGTAAGTGATACTATTTGTTGTTTGTACCAACTTTATGTTTTACAATGTAGTTGATTACTGTAAGTTACAAATATGTTTTGCATGTTAAAGGCACGAGTTTGACCTTCATGACATTGTTGTGACAGGTACAACGGAGTCGACCTGCGCTGCGACTCGTTGCTTCACCAGGTAATATCAAAATCCATATTTCCGTTTCATCATGGCATTTTTTACTTTCATTAACAGTTGGTTCTGGTATCCCTGAGGTTTGACCTCTTGCCACGTTGTAATGTGTAGGGAACTAGTGGCAAAATGGTGGAGTGAAGCACTCCCACGAGATTGTAACAGACGTTGGGGTCATGGCAACTTGCTAAGCTCAACAGGTAACTCACCGTCCCACTCCCTTGGGTTTGGTTCACCTTGTTGGTGGGGGAAGAGTTACTAAAATGTTGTCAGTGAGGTTAGGGTTTCTCTTGCTTTCATTTGCACGTTAATAAGGAGCATGGACCTTGGATGAAATGATAGGGGCATATAGCCAGCCTATGAGAGCATCACGACAACCTCCACTGTGCTCCATAGTCATTGCAGGATTGTTGTGCATTCCAAGAGTTGTAGTCCAGGGGACTCCCATAGTGATGTATAGTTTGAAAAGAAATCTAACAACGCTTTTCCCCTGGCAAAGGCTTCGGGATTATGTAACCGGCTTCGCTATAATTTAAGGTGGCCATGCAACAATGTTTATGATTCCAAAACTCGGTGTGTAGGTTTTTTTTTAAGTTAAGATTCGAATGATAACTTGAAATGAAAGCCTCGATCGACTTGAATCCCATTGTGACTCTCGTCGGGTATGTGGGTTATTTAAATGATATGTATTTTGGATTTCATACTTTAAATGTATAAATGCCCTTGGCACTTGATATCAATATGCATTATATACGCTTAGCTTCACCACTGTGTATGCATATAGATTTAATGTTAGATGCATGATGTTAATGGAAGCATACACAATCATTGCTAACATCATATGCTTGGAATTCATCGTTCTAATGCTTATTTAGAAGGAATCGTCCTCAATAGCTTGCATCCTCCATGATTTCATTTGCATCCAAATTGACATACTATATTATATTGTTTAATTTGTGTAAACAAAATGTTTAGGGTAAAGGTGTTAAGCCTGCCCATTGTATGCACCAATGAATGATTTATGGCAGGGAATCACTGTCTCTTTCTTTAGCAATGTTTATCATACAAACTGCGTTTATAGGCTGCCAAGTTTAATTATTAATATGTGGCTTATGTTTATACCCATCAATCGTTTTCTTATTAGATGTATTCAATACACTATTTAAACAGTAGATGAAAATGTTGGGTTAATATAAAATGCACAGGTGAATGTATACATGTATCTTACCATCTATTAATATTATTGGCAGCCATACCAAGGGTAAAACCCTTAGATACTTGAATCAGTTTCAATCAATAATTACTGCACTTCAAAACGCATTCATTCTATACACATATATAGATTATGGCGACCTAATTTATACATGACTCGTGTATTGCCATCGGCGAATACATTGACATCCATATTAATAATGAGTATTACAATATTGTTTGCAAAAGCATTAACCATTTAACTCAGAATAATATTCAGGCATAGATTCAACTCAGAAATATAGCAATGTATCGTTTATTTCAATACTTAGCAATTTAAACTGAAATGCCATTTAATTGCATACAATTGATTTTGACCAAATTTGAATATAATACAAACTCTATCCAAAACAATAACTCATATCTTTAACAGGTCCGAATTCTAGCCTTCAGGGTTATCTTGTTTGAAATAAACTCCACTATAAAAGAGTTGATAAACATAAGGGATAGGCATGTAAACTTTTAGGTTTATCTTCCTACCCTATTTAAAGCATTGCGATGCAAGGCATAAGATCTTTATAAATACTGTCATATATTTAAAATACAACAACCTGCAATGTGAAAACATGTCTCAGCAAACCCTAAGTTAGCACATGATTCATATCAGTATTATTTTAGATGTTGCATACATTTACAACAGTATAGGGGGTCTCAATGATGTAAATCTACTACCATTAGAATGTATCATCACAGCCATCCCACAACACAAATATTATAGATCTGAAAAATTATCATAAGATAACTCATAATAGAGATCTAGTCTCTAGCTAATATTCATGCTCAGAATAATCAAGAACAATACATATATGGTCAGCTCTGATACATATGCCATTCAACAGTAAATCAGATATATTAAAAAACACATATATAAATACTATCCAGAACAAATACTTTGCAAGTTAGATTATAAACACTTATTTGAATCTACTGACCAGTGGAACCAGGCACAAACCTCCCAACCTTTGACCAACAAGTTCTCCTTGCTCTCAGGTCACCCCTGAGCTGAGTTACAGTCCCCCGGGTAGAGTATATATTTTAGTTACCCTTAACTTATTATTTTCCAAAGTTATTCATAATATTTCAAAGGTAGCAGGAAACCCAACACCCAACTCAATACTCTTGAGATCCAGGATGCTCCAGGGGATTTTAAGCCATAGCCATGGAGAGAATCACTATAATAGTCTATTAAGGTAAATGCAGTACTCCTACAAGCTTTGGGTAGTTCTCCTACCTGCACACAATTAAGTGGCCAAGCTCATACCAAACTGTATGATTCCTCCTATTCTGAGTCAGTTTTCTCCTACCAAATATGCCCTCAATCACTTGGCTTCAGGACCAGTTTGTTTCTCCCAAATCTGTCCTCCCTCACCAGCATTCATTGTCTCAGGTTCAGATTTTCCCATTCCCATTTCTCTTATGTATTCATCTCATGAGATTGTGAATGATGCATAATGAAAATTAGTAGAGTTTCAATGAGTTTTCACCTTTTATTCTCTTAGGGGAATTTTCCTCACTATGTGAATTCTTTTCATTCATTAATCTCTCAATTATTTTCTTTAGGGTTTTCCAATTATCTCCAAGAATAATTTATTCTTATTATTATTAAGTGGCATTTTACCTCCAACCTTAGGGTAATGTGACTCCCTCTTTTAATGTGCTGGTCCACATGGTCAATAGAAACCTCTTTAGAAAATTTCTAAACTTTCCTAAGTATAAATGAAATAATACTTAGCAGAAAATATAATAGGGGTTCAAAGTCCAAAATAGGGGTATTACATTTCCCCTCCCCTTAATTTTACACCATCCTCATTGTTAAATAGTTTTGCAAGACAACACAAATTAACATAAACAAAATTCAATTTTTTTCATGGTATTCATTGAACAGGAAGGGGTATGTTGCTTGCATCTCCCTTTCCATTTCCCAGGTAGCCTCACCAGGCTTGTAGTGCTCCCATTTCACTTTTACCTTAACGATGGTTCGATTCCAAAGTACCACCTCTTTCCGATCCAGTATGCATATAGGGTCTATCTGGAAATCTCCTTCCGATTTCACCTGAATCACATGCCAGTTTACAATATGCTTAGGATCATATACATAATTTTTCAATAATGAAACATGAAACTGATAAGCAACAGGTCCTACTCTAGCAAGTATTTGGAAAGGACCACAAAATATAGGTGCAAGCTTGACAACCTTTCCCAAGCTCAAAGAACTCTTTTTGGCCTTCACTCTTAGAAATACATAATCCCTAGCTTTGAATTCTTTGTTTTCCCTATGTAGATTAGCATAGCTTTGCTTCCTATCTTGGGCAGTTTTCAGGTTTGTTCTAACTTTCTGGACAATGTTATCTAATTCAGTTAACATTTCGGGACCCATCACAATCCGATTTACCAGTTCATCCCAAGTCATAGGGGTTTTACACTTTCTGCCATACAACACTTTGAATGGGCTCATTCCTGCATAAGTCTTGTAGTCGTTATTGTAGGAAAATCCAGCTAAGTGTAGGTACTTTTCCCACTGCTTTGGGTTGTCCATGACATATAAGCGAAGCATGTACTCAAGGACTTGGTTCACCCTTTCAATCTTCCCATCAGTTTGCAGATGGTAGGTTGTACTAAAGCTCATTTTAGTCCCAAAACCTACAAACATATCTTTCCAAAAGTGTGAGGTGAATTTGGTGTCCCTATCGGATATAATCACCTTGGGAATTCCATGAAGTTGAAATAATTCCTTCATGAAAACCTCTGCAATATTTATTGCCTTAAAAGTGGATTTGACGGGTATGAAGTGTGCTTCCTTATTCAACTTATCCACAACAACCATGATTGCATCATGTTGTTTATTATTTTTAGGCAATCCGGTGATAAAATCCATGGAAATGGTTTCCCACTTCCATTCTGGCACTAGTATGGGCTATAGAAAACCAACCGGATGGTGATGTTCTATTTTCACCCATTGATAGTCCATACATTTAGCAATGTATTTAGAAATTTATGATTTCAGTCTTGGCCAGTAATGTTGTTTTTTAACAGTTGTTAGAATTTTCTGGTAGCTAGGATGACCAGAATATGGTCTTATGTGAAATTCATCCTTAATCAATTGCATTAAGGATGGTTGATCTGATATGTACAGCCTATTTTTTAACAGCAAAAGTCCATCTCTGGACATGCTAAAATCTACTGCTTGCTATTTTGAATTTTTTCCAAGAAATTTTTGTCTTATATTCAAATGTTTTTGGTATTTTTCTGCTGCTGTCCGGATCTGCGCTATTAAATCAGACTGAAAATTGTTGACTGATACCATAGTTAGTAGATGCATGCGTCTACTAAGTGCGTCAACAATTTTATTTTCCTTACCTTTGATGTGTTGAATTTCAAAGTCAAACTCACTTATGAAGGCCAGCCACCTTGCTTGCCTTCCGTTTAGATTTGGTTGTTCAAAAAGATATTTCAGCCTAATGTGGTCGGTTTTCAACATAAATATTTTTCCAAGAAGGTAGTGCCGCCACATTCGCAAGGCATGAATGATAACAACCAATTCTAAATCTTGCATTACATAGTTCACTTCATGTGTTTTCATTTTTCTTGATTCATAACCAATTACTGCGCCTTCTTGTGTAAGCACGCCTCCCAATCCATCCTTGCATGCATCCGTGCATACAACAAAATCTCTATAAGTATCTGCCACTTTTAGGATAGGGGGGAAGTGAGAAACTGTTTCAGCTTTGAGAAACTTACTTCACACTTGGATGTCCACAAAAGATTTACTTCCTTTCACTGAAGCGAAGTAATGGGATGGGCTACTTTGGAAAATCCTTTAATAAATTTCTGATTTTACCCGGCCAATCCCATGAAAGAGTGGACATTGCTTACATTTTAGGGAGTAGGCCAACTCATTATGGCCTCTATCTTGTCAGGAACCACCGCAATACCCTCTGCTGATATAATATAACCCAAATATTGGATTTGGTCCTTCTAAAAATCACGCCTGGATAACCTGGCATATAGTTGATTTTCTCTCAATACTTGTTGTTGCTTGGTTTTTCAACCAAGCATGTGCAAGAGAGGCACCTATTAACAAAGTAATAGTTGTTTCAATGAAAAGAAAATAACAATTATAAATCTAAACTAACATTATCATAAACATGTGTAAACAAACAAGAACAAGATTAAGAACAATAAGCAAATAGATCCATGGAAGAACAAGATAAAAAATAATGGATTTTTTTGTATTACCTCAAATGTGAGGATGTTTGGTCTTGAGCAGCTCCAAGGTTGAGGTGCTCCAAGCTCCAATGGTCTCTTATCCAAGATGTTGAAATGAGGATTCTTCAAACTCACAATGGGAGGCAATGGCTCTCAAAAGGAATTTGGCAGCATAAGGATAGGATGAAATGTGGATGAAAAGTGAGGAGCCCCTATCACCTTTTTATAGTTTTGGGGGATGGGGAATACCATTATGGTTTTGAGGAAACCAATGGTATTAGTCAACATGGTTTAGGTCTCGTTTTCCCTCTTTTTCCTTTTTTGAAGATTTTTATTCCCTTTTAATATTTTTGGGGAATTTTGGACCCTTTTTTAGGTTTTTTGTGTTTTTTGAGGAAAAATATATATTTTGAGGGGAAAAAAGGTGTATTGTGGTCTTTTGGTGACCTTTTGATGGTTTTAGAGGCTCAAATGGTGGAAAAGTGGACAAATGGGTCATGTGAATAAGGGAATGTGCTAGTGAGCACTTTTTGGGTGTTAACAGATTGTCCCTTGATGTGTGAGGGTAGGAGCTCATCGTATGGCCAATAGACATCATAGTTCTTTTGTATTTTTCCTGGGGTTTGGAGAAGAGAAGAGACCGTTTGGAGATTGGAAAAGCGGCCGCTTAGAAGCTGCAAAAAGAAAAAAAATATTACATGGCCTCAAAATGAATCAGGAATAATCTCTGATGATTGACGAGGTGGGTATACCCATGCTCGTATCAAGACATATATACATAACAATTAGGCCCATGAAAGGGGACCTGAAAAAATACATAAAAATATGTTGGTACATCATAAAGGTCCAGAGGGGACACGATGCTAGGACATACTCATGGTCATATCATGACTGATCTGAATAACTGATACACTGGAAAAAAGGTAACAACTGTTCTGAATAAGGTAGCAGAAAGGTTGATGAGCTTTTGAAACTGAAGGTGACCAACATCTGTAGGGACTCAATAACTGTGAGTCATCTCTGAGGAATTATATGTAACTGTATACTCAAGGGATTACAAAAGCGGGGTACATCTGAAAACTATCGGTAAACGCAACCCGAAAATCTATAGGAAAATGTAACTGGTTGTATCTTTAATTAGACTCAAATATGTGGTAGAGAGTCAAATGATATCCGGGGTCTTCAACAAATAACTGAAAGGATCGATACCCTGTATGAGTCTCAACAATGCGATTAAGGTGTTGAAGTCGAGTAAGTGAGAAACAATCATTGGGAGAGGCACTGAGGTCTCCTTTCGAAATGATCTGTAGGCACTCATCATAAATGGTGATGAGTCCAAGGCACAGGGACCTATGGGTCTATCCTCTGGAATATATTTGGTTGGTGTCGACAGAGGGAGACCAACAACTGCCAAGGCAATGATGTTTCCTTGATAGGCGTGTGAGGTGTGCAATGAAACTATGATAATAGGACTGAAAAACTGTGGGGATGTGGAAAAACTGTGGTTATAGAGTGGATGGACTCAAACTTCCTTTGTTCAGAGCATGATGACATGGTTGACCTAGCAGCATAGGAAACTAACTTTTAGATGTGAGGACCATAGCTTTAAGGGATCAAGGATATGTATTGCAGACTAGATTAACTCTAGGGGGGACAAGCTGATGGATGCTATTGGGGGACTCTCAGGGTGACATATTGCAGAATACTCTGAACAAAGGCGACCATAATGGGGAAGCTGCCTTATGAGAAGACATGATCTGTTGTGGCACCGAAAAGCACCGTTGGTTCCTTCTTCATAGTTTTAATGAGCTCTAAGAAGGGATAAAAGTGTGCTTTGATATGGTACTGTCCTATGGATTTTGCGAGCCCAGGACTATTCATGCTCGTGAGTGTTTTCATTTTTAGGGAGTTTGAAAACGATAAGAAGACTCTGCAGTGGTGGTGGAGTACCATCCTGTGGATTTTATACAAGTCCAAGACAGTGATTGCTCGTGGTTACTTTCATTTTTTGGCAGTCTGAAAGCAGTAAGTAGACTCCATTGGTGTTCTTTTTCATAAGTTAGTCTCCAAGGACCGAAAAAGCATAAAATGATGCAAATGGAGAACTCTTCTAGCCGATGTGACTAGAGTATTCCTTTTTCGTAATTAGTCTACAAGGTCCGGAAAAGGGGTAAACTTATACCAGGTAGATGCCCTTTCGAATACTTTTAGCGAGCATGAAAGGAAGCAAGGTTGCTCGGCAATCTTTTCATTGTTTTTAGGAGTCAGAAAAGAGCTTAACAGAAACTCCCTAAGTGCCTTTTTCGTAAAAGAATTGCTCATCCCGAAAAAGGGGTAAAATTATACCAAACAAAAAGGTATTGGTGAGAGCAAGGAATGATCTCGAGCATCCTCACGAGCACAGAAAGATGAATCTGGCGACATAATGATTGTGAAAAATGGGTAACAACCGATGTGGTGTGCAAACTGAGGCGATGAGTGGCATTTTGAAAAAATGCCCAAAAATTATGGGGGTGAGAGCAAGAAATGGTCTCAAGCATCATCACGAGCGCAGAAAACTGAATCCGACGATATAAAACTTGTCAAAAATGGACAACGGTCGATGTGGCATGCAAACTGAGGTGACACGGGGGCATGTAACAAATGCCCAAAAAATATGGGCATGAGAGCGAGAAATGATCTCAATCATCATCACGAGCACGAAAAACTGAATCTGGCGATATAAGACTCGTAAAAAATGGACGATGGTCGATGTGGCATGTAGATCGAGGTGACAAGGGGCATTTTGGAGAAATATCGAACAACTAAGGGGGTGACGGCGAGAAATGATATCAAGCATCATCACAAGCGTGGAAAACTGGATCCAGTGATATAAGACTCACTAAAAATGGACCACGACTGATGTGGCACACAAATCCAGGAAACGAGGGGCATGGGAAAAATGCCCTAAAAATCTGTTGGTGAGAGCGAGAAATGATCTCAAGCATCATCACGAGCGCGGAAATAAGAATCCAACGACATAAGGATCGTCAAAAATGGGCGAAATTCGATGTGGCACGCAGACCCAGGTGATGAGGGGCGTTTTGGAGAAATGCCCAAAATCTTTGGGGATGAGAGCGAGAAATGAGTTCAAGCATCATCACGAGCACGAAAAATTGAATCTGGCAATATAAAACTTGTAAAAAATGGACCACGGCCGATGTGGCACGCAAATCAAGGCAACAAGGGGCATGGAAAAAAATGCCTGAAAAATGGTGGTGAGATCGAGAAATGATCTCAAGCATCGTCACAAGTGCAGAAAACTGAATCTGGCGATATAAAACTCGTCAAAAACGGACCATGGCCAATGTGGCACGCAAATCAAGGCAACAATGGGCATGGAAAAAATGCCCGAAAGTTTTTGGTGAGAGTGAGAAATGATCTCAAGCATCATCACAGGCACGGAAATATGAATCTGACGGTGCAAATGGTGCAAAATAAATGGAGGTCATAAGGACTCCGGAATGGTTAAAGGAAATAACTAGGTTAAAAAATGGCTACAAATAAAGGTGAACCCACCAAGCCAAGGATGCAGTGGTGGGGAGAAATGATGACCCACGTGGGAAGAATACTAGATGTATCAAATCAAATCAAATATACAAGTGATATGTGACCTCAAAAATGGTTGAGATCACGCATGTGAAAAAGTGAACAGGGTTAATGACCTTCCCCCATGCTATGTGCATGGGGTTTATGATTGTGGATCACATATGTGCTGGTTTGAACAATGGGGTCATTGAAATACTGAGATAGACATGATGGGGAAGTTTCAAAATGATTTGTAACGCCCCATATTTTGACTAGGCGTGTTTATGAGTTGGACACCTTTCACTTTACCTTCTTATTATCTGTTCGACTCAGCTAGACAGAGTGAACTATACTCTCGGCATGTTAGACATGATGATATGTTGCTACTATGTTTAGGATGTTACTATGCCCATGCTAATACTACGGTTATGATGTTATGATGTTACCATCCTCATGATGTTATTTGGTTTATGTGGTTACTATGTTTTAGTTATCACGAGATTCTTTTATTTCATAATGACAGTATATGTTTAATAATCGTCCTGGATGAAATGTGATATATATGATGTGGTATTTATGCTGTGATCGATTTAATGATTTTATGTGATGAAATAAATGATATTGACAATATGGATCAAACAATGATAGAATGGAAATATTGTTATAAATGTATGGCTGCAAAGAACTAATCTGCAGGACACTGGGGCTATGTAATAGTTGGATACCTGATACGAAGTATGGTATAGTACCTATTTTGCAGAGAGCCTTGTTTACCAAAGTTGATGATACGATGACACAAACCAATAATCTCGAGAGCAACAAAGTACGAGTTGATAAGGGCGTAGACCCAGTATGTTGAGAGGGATGGATGTATTGCCCACCCTATGTTTCTATGATACCCGAGGTCGTGGGAGGGCCGTGCTGAGACACGCTCCCCAAGTTGTTGTGATGACGATGGTCGGATGCCTGCTAGGAGAGGTTAGGTCTGCTAGTTAGCCGACGCTACCGCTCTCACGTTCTATGTGGCTAGGTCAGTATAGCTGACATCCACTTTTGTACTAGCAGAGGAAGGATAGGGAGGATGCGGACGTAGGTTAGGGTGGGGGGGATATTTTAGTTAGTACTATTGAGGGTTGGGTATCCCTTGATCCTGATTTAGTGGTAGTAGGTGCCTCTTCCTTAAAAATAATTGATTGATTAATTATGGTGAATCTGGAAAACATAAATGTTACAACTTAATTGGATAATTATCAATGCCTAATGATGCTAAAATGATTATGATTTATGCATGTTGAATGGGTTAAGTATTTGTGATTGTTTGTATGTACGATTGTTATGTCAATAAAAATCATTGTTTTGTTGAAGTTAATATATATGCATAGGGGAAATGATGTTTTCTTATAGTATGAGTACAATCTATGCATACGCTGGCCACGGATGCACACCTTGTACATGTACACTAGTATTAATGTGATAACTATTGGTTGTGATTGAATTCTAGATAAGACTCAGTTGTGAATTAGTGAAGTCCAAATGATGGTTGTTAATAATGTAAAAATGCATAAATGGATCAGTCTGTTAGTTGTTAATTACATGCATTAGTAACTAATTGTTGGAAATAGTGTTGTGCTTAACATCATTTATGATGCGTTGGGGATAGTGTTGTATTTAACATAGTCCCTGTTTAGCTTACACAATTAGCGTTGTTTGTTCTAGCATAATTGTACTTCTCTTTGAACAGTCAAATTATGTTGGTTAGAAGTAATTCAATGTTATGTTTATAACCTTTAAGGTCATAGTGTTATAAAATAATTATCATTAAATATTTTAATATTAATATTATTATTGTTATTAGTATTATTAATGTTGTTATTAACATGCATAACCTTATTTGTTATTATAATCGTTGTCAAATAAACATAGCTTAATGTTTTGCATTAA
The DNA here is from genome assembly GCA_027924585.1 of Larix kaempferi. NCBI lineage: Eukaryota > Viridiplantae > Streptophyta > Pinopsida > Pinales > Pinaceae > Larix > Larix kaempferi. Next base: position 41,422,859 of record BSBM01000456.1, read on the forward strand.
TGGATGAATTTATCACGATTGTTTTATGTGAATAATAAAAAGGAACCAAAATTATTAAAAAACAATTGAAAGTGAGTCATATTATTATATTCCATATTATATTGTTATTTAAGCTTTAATTATAAATCAAACAACATTTTCGAATCAAGATTTAGTTGAGTAATAAAGACATGAACGTCCTCCATGTGTAAATTCAAGTTTGCATTTATTATATTATCCTATCCGCATTTAAAGATCAAGCGGTGGGATAAATTCGATACAATTTAACTTGTCCCATATGTTTAGATAAGGCAAGTCATGCTTATTTATTTAATTATTTTTTTGAACGATAGGAAATCTACACAAAAGGACAACCCTAATTAGAATTGAATTATTCCACTGCTCGAGAAAAACAAGAAATCTGACAATCATATTTAAATATTATTTTATCATTGATGAGTGTGATGGTATTAATGGTTTAAGAATCCCAAAAAAAACCTGGAGGGCTAAGGCGGTGGAGTAAGAATGAAGTTTGGAGGAGGAAAATGGATCTATAAAGCAAGGGTTTCACAAAGATGAGGGGGGTTGGTTTTTTTGGGAGAAGTACACTTAGTATTTTGATGAAAATGAGGAATGCCGAGGAGGGGGATAACTCGAAGCTTTGAGGAGGTGGGAAACTCAAAAGAATGAGGTGGGATTAACTCTTGAACTATGGAAAGGTACTAAGGAAGGATGCTGTCGGGATTATTGGTTTGTGGGCTCGGGGGCTAGGAAACCCGTCGGTTTCCTAGGGCCAGCATGATAAGAGCTGGTCGGCAGGGTGGATCATCTATTTTTGGTTACTAAGGCCTGGTCATCTATTTTTGGTTACTAAGGCTTGGACCAAAGGAGCTACGCAGTCGATAGGGGCAATCTACAACCTACATCGGTCCAGGTATTCTACTGGTAGTTAGAAAAATGATTTATATTTCAATATACTGAGTATTATGCAAGAAATTACAATTATATGTATGTTGTTAAAATTACTATATGTAGGTGCACTGTATGCTGCTAGACATTTTCTAATCACTAATATTATGCAGAAAATTAGCATAACGAAAGCATAACGATACTTATTTATTATTGAAATAAACAAGAAAGAAAAACAACTCCGTAGGAGCTGGTTACAAAACTTGATTTCAAAATCTAGAACTTCGGTGCCCTTCCGTATAGAGGGGCATTGCATTTGGTATCAGAGCCGTAGGCTTGAAAACTAGTACCTTAGGGCCTACCTACAACCTAGACACAATTTGAAGAGAAAATTTTGAAATTATGTATACACATAGCATCCTCAACCTCAACCTAGAAACTTGAACAGAAACAACCTGATGCAAAAGATAGAATAGATCATTACAGTCGCAACCCTCTTGATTCCACCCTGCAGATTCTTAGTTACAGTGCACACAACTCTTGCTTCCTGCAAGAGAAAAGATAAGCTTAGAAAATAAATAAAGCTCAGAAAGTAAATAGAAATATTAAACAAAAGAAAATACAAGCTTAGAAAATAAATAAAATAATCAGGCTACAATAAACACATTATTGCATGTATCAACGATGTAAATGAAATAATGCAAACTATTATAAGATTGCAAGCGCAAGAATGTGGGAGTAATGTTTTCTTTACACCTCTTAGTTTGATTGAACATTTAGAAAATGAGTATACACACTATTATCACCTTGACATCTCCAACTTGTAAGGATACCCAGAGTCCATATAGCATTAGAAGTCAATTCTCCCCTTGATTTCTTTCAGTTCGAAGCTAGTGCTTGCCGACTTAGGGCCCTAGGGGAGTATCCCTAAATGATCTCAGGGGTCAAAAGTGAATTAAATAATCTAAGTGTCAAAACTTGAATTAAAGAACGATTAAGAGTATCTTAAATTAAATCAAAGATCATTGTTTTATGTTCATTCTGAAATTAAATTAAAATAACAAGCAGCTAGGTTATCATCAAATAACCTAATAACCTAATGAATAAGATCCGATTACCGTACAAAATACTCACCAAAACCGGAAGCAAAATATTTTCTTCTGTGTGAAGCTCGGCCTGCATCCACTGTGAGCATCCCCTGCTATCTCAGTAACGACAAGGACAAGGACAATGGGGTGCTTATCGGGTTTCTGCTTAATTCTGAAGAAGTCTGAAGTTTCATTGCATTTCAAGGGTCTGAGCTTGATGATTGGGAAAGATCCTGGAGCATTTTCTGTTTTATATATTTGTATGCTGCGCATGCTTGGGGATATATCCTTGGTGTTTCTAGCGGAATACTGGGTGGTCGATTTTTTTTTAATGCGTTTTTAGGGTTTTTTATGATGTTAATCATATTATACCCCTTGATGTTGCTGCGCAGGCTTGGGGAGGAACCCCTGCCCATTTTTCTTTAACCTCTGGAGGTTTCCTGAGAGACATTGTATACCATTGTTTACTATATTACTTGTTTATGCTACGTGTTGCCTATTGCAGGGAGATGGCTCCCTGTACATATGTTTCATATAAATACGCCTTTGTTGTCTATTGCCCACGATATTAGGGGAAAGGATCCTGTAGGCTATACGTTTTCCTGTAACTTAGATAGATATGCTGAATGTTTTTATGTTTCAGTTTGTTGATGCGCAGAAGATTTGGGGAAGGGATGGCTGGTGGAAGCCGATCCCCATCCACATGTAGCTTGATATATTACCTATATATGCTGAATGGTTATATTATAGATACTGGAGTATATCCATATTCTGCCCTTGATTTTATTTAATGCACATGGGAAGGAGGAATGCCATTACAAAGATCCCTGTACAATTTTTTGTTTCATATATTTATGCATATATGCTGGATAAATAATATCTATCTATTTGCTGCTGCGTATGAAGGGATCACTCAATCTCAGGATTGATTGTGAGATTTATTTCTGGTCCATGCATGAAGAGATCAATTGATCCCAGATTTTTCTTGTAAAAATCGTTTATACCTTCTGTGCGTGAAGAGATCAGTCGGTCTCAGGTTGATTGTAAAAAAATCGTTTGTGCCTCTACGTGTGAGGGGATTAATCTATCTAAGATTTGAATGTAAAGATTATATATGTATTCTTTATATAAAGGCAGATGAAACCCATTAAGTTTCTTTTGTCCTACATAATACGTGAATGGGTAAAGCCATGTCAAGCAAGGCCATAGTCCCCAGTTACTCCCCACTAAGCTTCCAACACAAGAAGTAGTGGGTCAAAGGATATTCACAAACCTGTCACGATGAAATCCCACACGTACACTACTGCGCAGAGATCCCTGTAAAGTTTTCTGTAGTATCTATCATTTATTTCTGCTTATTCATATGTTATAAACTATTGTTGCATGCTTTATTTGATGATTGCGCAGTATTGAGGAAAGCCATGCGTTTGACAAATCATTTATTTATGCATATTATACTATTGATTGCATGTATGTTCCTTTTGTTTCTGCGCAGAGAATGGGAGAGGAATACCCATATACTTCCATCTCCTATATATTATATATTCTATTTTGAAAGTCTTTGGCATATAGCGCGGAGCTTGGGGGGAGATTGATCCCCGTATATGTCTATTTCATATATTATATATAGATTTATATGCTGACTATCACTGCGCATATGACTGGGGAAAATCCCTTCATAGTTTTAGTTCCTTATATTATATATATGTTTTTAAGCAACTTCTGATTTCTCTATGCCTCCTGAGTTTTGGAATCCCTTAGATACTCCATCAAGTTAGTTCATTAGCCTCATAAGGGTAGAATTCCCAAATTCCTAATTCTTTGAATCCCCAAGGTCCCAAAATTTTCAATTCTAGAAATTCCAATGACTGGAACTTTGGATCTCCTGAATTACTAAAACTGCCAAACTCCCAAATTACTTTAAAAAAAAAAAACTATCCGTGTTGAGTTAGACCTTCTTTGATACACTCCTACCTTAGAGATTCAAGCAGCCCGAGTCAGAACAATATATGTTGCTCATTGTCATCTCCATGTTTCTTCGTTTTCTCCTGCACTTCTTTAACTGATTCTTTTCCATCATGTTGTCAAATGGATCAATAGTCGAGCATCTTCTCGAAAATTTGGCGACTATAAGTGATAATGTGGTAGCCACCTTTATTTTATTTTCCAGAAACTTGGGTAACGACCCAGAGTAATTAACAAGATTATAATTGTATGGTAACTAATCACCCCTGAAGATTTCGTGAAAAATCATTAAGTAGAAAGGGAGAAAGGATAAGAGATCTATAGTAAAAAAATAACGAAAACAATAAAAATCTTCCCCTTCCGCGAGCGTTGGTGCCTGAATAGATACTCTTATCTATTTTTATTTTTACTGTGATATTAGAGGTGATCTGCATCCTTTATATTCTGCGATCTAGAAACAATCATAGACACTACCCCATAGATGGCTTTCTCATACAACTGCACTGGCATTGAACCTTTAGTTAACAAGAATATCTACTGTGATTTGGTGACGTGTTTCTCTTGTAAGACGTGACTTCCAAGAAATGATTGAAATTTAATATAAATGTTATTTATTCAACCAATGCATAACTTTGATAGAGGCATAATTTTGTTGATAGTTAAAATATCAAAAGATTAATATGCCACGTAAACCATTCCATTTAGCAATTATTAACACATACATTAACCCTGCCATGATTTTCACTGAAAATATCAAGCAGAGATTATAAAGTTGCCTCTGTCAATAAATAAATGCAAGGTCCTGCTAAATAATCACTTTATCAAATACGATTTACTCACCTGAGCCTGAGCTTAGTTTTATTAGTGCATGCAGAGATCTTACTCTGTCTGCTCCTCCACATCAACGGATATCACTTCCAGCGTTTCCCTCAGCATAGTTTTAACTCCAACTTTTACTAAGCGCTCACCCTATTCCTGATCGAATCCGCTCTGTCCTCTTTTTTTTTTTTTCCCAAACACATACTTACAAAGAAGTTCTATATCTCAGGATTTCCCACCCTTCACCAGTCAAAAGTCTAGTTCCCTATTTTAAAAAATTGATTTTGATATGCAATATAGTCTACTAACGCTAAGTGAGTTTTCTCTGACTATTTCCATGGCTAATGGGCTATTGATCAAATGTAATACCTCCTAAGCAATTTTCGGTTTAGGCTTGCAAGTAGCAAGCAACAGAGGCACCTTACAGTATAAAACAAGTTTACCAAATCTTTTCCAGTATTATTTGAATGAAATAACTTGACTGGATTCAGGGCGAAAAAAAAATAAATAAAAATTCTGAAGGTTCCAGGTACTCCGATTACTTTTCGACCAACGATTTTTATGGGTTATGCAAATATGTAATCCTCAAAAGCTTAGCAGACTCAAAGCGTTAAATCTCACCATTTAATTTTAGAGAAGCTTTTAAAAGATTTAAATATAAAATAATGTTTAAACACAGAACTTTCAACCAAATTGATTCAATATTTATATTTAGAGCATTCAGCACATTGCTGCAAATTGGCCTTACATTCTAATAACCAGAAATGCAAACTCAGCCCTCGGCTTGAGTGCATCCACAGGTGGATGGGCAATGTTCAGGTCATTATTGTGCTTACCAAATATGTAGAACAAAAAAAAAAATATAATAAAAATAGCAAACACTGCAGATTACAACAGAGTTTAAGGTGCCTGGCCTACTATGGTTAATACACTTGCCCCGTTGTTGTTTTTAGATGTGTAAATGTTCGTATAGTATAAGATTAACAGCCATTCTACTGAACAATGGCTATGTTAAGAATCCCTTAAAATCCAAACCCTAAACTTCTGAAACTTACCTCTTATCATAAATAGGCGCAAAAGATCCGCAACTTGATTTTTTAGATGATAATAGGGTATCATACTTAGAAGGGTTTCTCGAGAGCTATATTTTACAATATTATACTACATAATGACAAATACCATTAGCTCGGGGAACCTCCAACAACTGAGGACGCCATGAACTAGCACCAGTCCAGTCCGCATAATCTACCAGCTAGCAAGTCGAATTGGAAACCACGCACTCCAGCAAATTCCAAACGCCAAGTCCGCTCAAGAGCATCACTTCTTTTCGTTCCTTACAGCCGAACATACCAGTACAGCCGAACACCAAGCTCGGGTAAGAGCCTTCCTTCCTTGTTTCCTTCCACCCAACTGATATCTTAATCGCAGCGCTTGAGCTTTTCGATTTGCTCTTCCTGTGTCGATCCTCATGACCATGCTTGTAACGCAGAACAGAACCCAGTAAAGCAGGAGAAGAAATGAGAGTCCACGCGCGCGCGAGGTAGGAGGAGACTTGATATAAAGAAGATCGCCTTCAGCTGGGGCTCCTCTCTAGAGTCCACCTGGTAGCATGCACACCGGCACATGGCAAGCATGCAGGAGACCCTCACGTGGGCGCCCTTGAACCATAGGCTACCCTGGAGGTGAAAGGATGGGGATCCGAGGGCAAGTCAGGGACGCGTGGAGATAAGGGCTGCGTGCCCTGTGGAGAGAGAGAGCTGCTAGCTAGGGATTAGGCTAGGGTTAGGTTAATATTTTATAAAATAAAATTGAAAAAAAAAAAAAAATGTGTAAAATCATTATTATAAAATGTTAAAAATTCAAGACTATAGTTCCATTAAGTCTCAAAATGAAAGGAGATTTTCGAAATAAAACAAAATATAATTAAAATAAAAAAATAAAAAAAATTAATTAATTAAAATTAAAATGATAATTGATGTTGATTAAATGTTTTGAGTAATGTCTAAATTAATGATATATCAGATTTTAATTAATGATGAAATATGTTTATTTAAATTTAAATTTTAGGTTTAAATTGAACTAGAATGTGAAATAAAGATATTGATAGTAGATTTCAATGTATGGGTTTAATATATAGGCTAGATCAAACATTAAATTATTTATTTAAAACTTAGAAAAGCCCTGTCGAGACTTCAACGTATAGTCGAAGAGACGAAACAAACACATAATCTGAAAACAAGGAACCGCTGAAACAAGCATGGTGAGCTGAATGCTAAGACGCTAATCTCACCACATGACAAAATTGTTAATGAAAACGACCTTAGAATTTAACACGCCAATCCTAACAATCTGTTGTTTCATGATGAAGTTATTCCTTACACGCAAGTATAAGGGTATGCATATCTAGATTTTAATTATGCATGTATATAAATAGATGTAAAGGAAGAAATTTGTAACACATCACCATATTAGAAATGGAAATTTCAAGGATTAATTCAATGAATATAGAGAAATATTAGTCTTTTGAAATATGGAAAATTGCCCGTAGAAACCTTACAATATAATATAGTAATGATGTGAAGTAATTATTAAATTATTTGATATTATTTTGATTATATAATATTAATGTTATAATGTTAGTATGATATTGATAAGTATAAAGTGATACCATACTATTGTTTATAAATTACATTAAATTAGCGAAGTTGTTATTTCCTTGCTATCTTAAATACAACTTGATGAGGAAGTTGGTATGTCCTAGAGACTTCATATTGGCCTGAAAGATCATAAGTTATTATAGGATGATACCTGAGCGATAGAGAAATAAGGGTCAATGATGAATTAATATTGCCCAACGAGACACTACCGAGAATTGGGATTTGGGTATGATGTATTTTGCCACACTGTGTGCAAATAGCCATGTGACAGTATAGTAAGTGGAAAGAGTTTGTGGGAACTAAGTAGGTGTGCGAAAGGGGTAGAGGCTATATGTCGCTAGTCTTGCTTATGCAAAATTGGCATGTTTTGAAGGAAAATATTATTGGGAAACAACTAGGATTTAAAAATTACAAAGCGAACAAGCGATACAATATAAAAAGTATGGAGATTGGTGGGGAACTAATAAGTTAGCCTCAGTAAGCATATACGAGGTTAAGAGAAGTAATGATAATAAATGGAATAATAATGGAGGAAAAATAGTAACCGATGTGCATCACAATGAATAAAGTTACGATGTTTAAACCCCTATTATAGGATGGAGGAAATCAATTGTCACCTCAAAGAAAAAGAAAAATAAATAAATAAATAAACAAAAATAATAATAATAATAATACTTCTCTAGAGAGAGTTAACAAGGTAAGAATTATAACATTATGAAGAAAGGAAAATATGTCTCCGTTGACATCAACATCTCACAAAATAGGAACAGGGCTTGATGCCACATAAATAGTTTGGATTCACATTAGTATCATATGAAGTAGTCATAGTGCATAATGTGTGTAAGTATCAATAAGATCCATGTAGATTAATAAGCGTATGTATAGGAAACTTAGATTTCGAGAACAAATTAGCTATAAATTTATTGGAAGTAATGGTTCCCCTTCCAATAATATCACATATAAAAGAAGAGAACAATAAACAAACTTGGTAACATTTTCATTTTTGATAAGATATTGTCACAAAAACCTTGTAAACAATGATAGTTCTCCTAAGTTAATTAATGTTATATTACTTTTGGTTATCATAGATACAAATTGCTTATTTCCGCTAGGGTAATAATAATGTATGGCATTAGGATTTGTTAATGTGGATATTCTTTCCCTGCAAGGGATATGATAACCTTAATTATTACTTCATGCTAAATACATGCGTGTGATGAAAACTTGGTTGTGTGACGAGTAAACCTCACTTGATGGTATAACCAAAGGGATATTTAAAAAAAAAAAAGGGGTAAGGAGAACAAAGCCAAGGAGGATAGCACCTGATTATAACCTTTAATAATTCTAAATATAATATTGAGATTCTACAGAATGATGAATCTAAATGTCTCTTTAATTATTAGAATACATATTAGGGTATTAAATATATAGAAACATAATATAATATCGGCATAGTTGGTAAAGTCAAGGCTAAGTAGGACAAGTATGGCCAACACCTTCTACTTGCAAGAATGAAGAGGTTATGCATCAAGATTTTTCCCTGCATTATTATGACCATAACTTCGGGACGAAGTTTCCTGAAGGGTGGGTGTATGTAACGCCCCATATTTTGACTAGGCGTGTTTATGAGTTGGACACCTTTCACTTTACCTTCTTATTATCTGTTCGACTCAGCTAGACAGAGTGAACTATACTCTAGGCATGTTAGACATGATGATATGTTGCTACTATGTTTAGGATGTTACTATGCCCATGCTAATACTACGGTTATGATGTTATGATGTTACCATCCTCATGATGTTATTTGGTTTATGTGGTTACTATGTTTTAGTTATCACGAGATTCTTTTATTTCATAATGACAGTATATGTTTAATAATCGTCCTGGATGAAATGTGATATATATGATGTGGTATTTATGCTGTGATCGATTTAATGATTTTATGTGATGAAATAAATGATGTTGACAATATGGATCAGACAATGATAGAATGGAAATATTGTTATAAATGTATGGTTGCAAAGTACTAATCTGCAGGACACTGGGGCTATGTAATAGTTGGATACCTGATACGAAGTATGGTATAGTACCTATTTTGCAGAGAGCCTTGTTTACCAAAGTTGATGATACGATGACACAAACCAATAATCCCGAGAGCAACAAAGTACGAGTTGATAAGGGCGTAGACCCAGTATGTTGAGAGGGATGGATGTATTGCCCACCCTATGTTTCTATGATACCCGAGGTCGTGGGAGGGCCGTGCTGAGACATGCTCCCCAAGTTGTTGTGATGACGATGGTCGGATGCCTGCTAGGAGAGGTTAGGTCTGCTAGTTAGCCGACGCTACCGCTCTCACGTTCTATGTGGCTAGGTCAGTATAGCTGACATCCACTTTTGTACTAGCAGAGGAAGGATAGGGAGGATGCGGACGTAGGTTAGGGTGGGGGGGATATTTTAGTTAGTACTATTGAGGGTTGGGTATTGTTGGCCCAGTTTTGCAACCAGGCTTAGTGCTATGGGCACCTGCTAACTAGTAGCAGCAGCTTCAATGGAAATAAAAACAAGAAACTAAATAAACAAGACTATTCATGGATCTAAGCAAAGATATTAAGCAAATAACAAAAATAATTTAAAATCAAGAACAAGAACATATATAAAATAAAGAATTTGTATTGAAAGGATGGGGCAAGCAAGTGCTTGCGAAATCAATACCTCTAATGGTGAGGTTGAATAGCTCCAAGGATGAGCAACTTCCAATCTCCAATGGTCTCTTCTCCAATGTGGTTTGCAATGGCTAAAATGCTCAAGGGAGATTTCAGCAGCATAAGGGTGAGATAATGGATGGATGTGAAATGAGGAGCCCCTACCACCTTTTTATAGGTTTTGGTGGTGGGAAATACCATTTGTGGTTTTGTGGAAACCAAATGGTATTGACCAACATGGTTTAGGTACTTTTCCCTCCTTTTTCCTTTTTTGAATAAAAATAATATTTTAATTCCCTTTTTAATATTTTTGGGAATTTGGACCCTTTTTGAGGGTTTTTTATGCTATTTTGGAAAAAATAATCTTTTTTAATGGAAAAAGGGGTGTACTAAGGTCTTTTGATGACCTTTTGTTGGTTTCAGAGGCTCAGATGGTGGAAAAGTGGACAAATGGGTCATGTGAGTAAGGAAATGAGCTAATGAGCACTTTTTAGGTGTTAACAGGTATCCCTTGATCCTGATTTAGTGGTAGTAGGTGCCTCTTCCTTAAAAATAATTGATTGATTAATTATGGTGAATCTGGAAAACATAAATGTTACAACTTAATTGGATAATTATCAATGCCTAATGATGCTGAAATGATTATGATTTATGCATGTTGAATGGGTTAAGTATTTGTGATTGTTTGTATGTACGATTGTTATGTCAATAAAAATCATTGTTTTGTTGAAGTTAATATATATGCATAGGGGAAATGATGTTTTCTTATAGTACGAGTACAATCTATGCATACGCTGGCCACGGATGCACACCTTGTACATGTACACTAGTATTAATGTGATAACTATTGGTTGTGATTGAATTCTAGATAAGACTCAGTTGTGAATTAGTGAAGTCCAAATGATGGTTGTTAATAATGTAAAAATGCATAAATGGATCAGTCTGTTAGTTGTTAATTACATGCATTAGTAACTAATTGTTGGAAATAGTGTTGTGCTTAACATCATTTATGATGCGTTGGGGATAGTGTTGTATTTAACATAGTCCCTGTTTAGCTTACACAATTAGCGTTGTTTGTTCTAGCATAATTGTACTTCTCTTTGAACAGTCAAATTATGTTGGTTAGAAGTAATTCAATGTTATGTTTATAACCTTTAAGGTCATAGTGTTATAAAATAATTATCATTAAATATTTTAATATTAATATTATTATTGTTATTAGTATTATTAATGTTGTTATTAACATGCATAACCTTATTTGTTATTATAATCGTTGTCAAATAAACATAGCTTAATGTTTTGCATTAATGGATGAATTTATCACGATTGTTTTATGTGAATAATAAAAAGGAACCAAAATTATTAAAAAACAATTGAAAGTGAGTCATATTATTATATTCCATATTATATTGTTATTTAAGCTTTAATTATAAATCAAACAACATTTTCGAATCAAGATTTAGTTGAGTAATAAAGACATGAACGTCCTCCATGTGTAAATTCAAGTTTGCATTTATTATATTATCCTATCCGCATTTAAAGATCAAGCGGTGGGATAAATTCGATACAATTTAACTTGTCCCATATGTTTAGATAAGGCAAGTCATGCTTATTTATTTAATTATTTTTTTGAACGATAGGAAATCTACACAAAAGGACAACCTTAATTAGAATTGAATTATTCCACTGCTCGAGAAAAACAAGAAATCTGACAATCATATTTAAATATTATTTTATCCTTGATGAGTGTGATGGTATTAATGGTTTAAGAATCCCAAAAAAAACCTGGAGGGCTAAGGCGGTGGAGTAAGAATGAAGTTTGGAGGAGGAAAATGGATCTATAAAGCAAGGGTTTCACGAAGATGAGGGGGGTTGGTTTTTTTGGGAGAAGTACACTTAGTATTTTGATGAAAATGAGGAATGCCGAGGAGGGGGATAACTCGAAGCTTTGAGGAGGTGGGAAACTCAAAAGAATGAGGTGGGATTAACTCTTGAACTATGGAAAGGTACTAAGGAAGGATGTTGTCGAGACTATTGGTTTGTGGGCTTGGGGGCTAGGAAACCCGTCGGTTTCCTAGGGCCAGCATGATAAGAGCTGGTCGGCAGGGTGGATCATCTATTTTTGGTTACTAAGGCCTGGTCATCTATTTTTGGTTACTAAGGCTTGGAACAAAGGAGCTACGCAGTCGATAGGGGAAATCTACAACCTACATCGGTCGAGGTATTCTACTGGTAGTTAGAAAAATGATTTATATTTCAATATACTGAGTATTATGCAAGAAATTACAATTATATGTATGTTGTTAAAATTACTATATGTAGGTGCACTGTATGCTGCTAGACATTTTCTAATCACTAATATTATGCAGAAAATTAGCATAACGAAAGCATAACGATACTTATTTATTATTGAAATAAACAAGAAAGAAAAACAACTCTGTAGGAGCTGGTTACAAAACTTGATTTCAAAATCTAGAACTTCGGTGCCCTTCCGGATAGAGGGGCATTGCATGATTGATCATGCCCCCTATCCCAGGGTCAAGGTAATCTATTATGCCCCCTAACTCAGAGGTTTCAATGTGGTGCAGATGTTGTCTCAGAGAGGGATCAATAGAGAATTGAGAAACTACTGTTGGGGGGGTATACCATGAGGCTGTGGCTCGTGGTTGCATACTGAAGTAATGATATGATGATGGGGTATTCCCCTTGCGAGGTGGATGCCCCCAGTATCTCTGACGAGAATCACGATGATCATGAGTAGGCAAGGTTTTGGGCTTGCCCCCATGTTGTAAACATGTGGTTTGCTCATCGATTTGAAAGGGTTGAACATGTGTGTCAAAGGGATCAATGGAAGGGGTCGATCGGACAGAGGGGTGTCTAGTGGAAACCATGCAAATTGTGTTAATTTCTTCTGAGGAGGAAGATTTTGGGGGATATATTTCCTCAATGAGAAGAGGGGATATCTCTAGGTCAACATTATTCATCTCGTATAGGGCTGCTCTGTAATCTGGGAGATCGGGGCAATGGTGTGAATAATGGCCGTAGATTCCGCATATTGCACAGGGGTGGTTTGTGCGCAATGATTTATTACGAGGTTGAGGTGGCAATTCTAATTTGACAACTAGAACATTGGTGTCATCATCCAACATATTCGTCTGTTCTTGAAGTGCTGGTAGTTGTGGACATAGGTGAGTAGCGTGGCCAATATCGTCGCATAAGGAGCACTTAGGGAGCACACGGGTTGGGGGATTCTTAGCTAATTTGGGTGTCAGTGGGGGGGTGCGAGTTGTGGGTGCAATGTTGTAGGTTGATGGACCTCTGCCCCTAGTGTTGGGGATTGAGGGGGGACATAACTAGATGTTGATGTAGTGCCCCCTATTGGAATTGATCGGTTTTGGGGGTTAGAACCACCAGGTGGTGGGCGATTTTGGGGGTTTGGTATGCCAAGTGGTGGATGGTTCAACATATTCATAGGTTGTACTGGTTGTAGGACAACGGTTGGAGTCAGTCTCAATACAAAACTACTTTCACTACCCCATGGGGCGCCTTTTCCTATCACGTTATGCTTTTCAGTCTCAAGAATGCGGGAGCCACTTTCCAATGTGTCATGATTTATTGCTTTCATGATCTGCATAAAATCATTAAACTTTAGCTTGATGACCTCACCGCCTGATCAAAGAAACGATCTGACCATTTAGAAGATCTTCGACAAGTTTTCTTGCATTGTTGCAAATACAAAATCGGCTTGAACCTGCTTAAACGTGTATTTTGCGTTACAGCAGGCCGCCTGCTGGGGGTTGTCATTTCAGAAAAAGGGATCACCGTTGACCCTCTTAAAGTTCAAGCCATAGTGGACCTCCCCTCACCGTGTACATTAAGACAACTGCAAAGCCTCCGGGGGAAATCCAACTTCCTTCGTCATTTTCTCCTAGACTATGCCACCACAATACATGGTTTCCTCTGTTTGCTACGTCTTCATACTCGCTTCGTATGGGAAGACCAAGCAGAAGGAGCCTTCACGGACCTGAAGAAAGCACTTACAAGTGCCCCGTTGATTTCTCAACCAGATTTCACAAAGGACTTTACCCTTTACATTTCAGCATCGGATTACGCCGTCTCTAGAGTCCTCGTCCAAGAAGACTCTGCTCGCCAAGAGCATGTCATTTACTATGTGAGCCGGAGCTTGTCAGGCCCACCACTCTGCTACCCACATGAAGAGAAGATGGCCCTCGATGTCATCTTTTCAGTACAAAATCCGCGATGATCATCGTGGGTATCGGCCCCACAGTTGCGATGAACATCGTGACTGCTAGCTAAACAACCACAATGAACATCGCGACAATCAGCCCCAAACCCACGATGAACATCGCGGATTTCAAGTTGAAACCCACGATGTTCATTGTGGAAAAGGATGCAAAACCCGCGATATTCCACGTTGGAATGCCAAAGTGGAATTTCGCAGTTTTCGGGGGCCCGCCGCAAACCAGAAAGCAAATAAATTGAAAGGCTAAGGCGAATATGATAACCTGAAACTCACGGAACAAAAATCCAAAGGTCGAATCTCCCACAAATCAAGAAATAGCTCTGACCTCACTCAAATGCTCTATGAAACTCACACGTAACAATGACACATGTCACATCGGGCCCACACCCTTATTATAGAAATTTGACCATTTTTCCAACAGTGATTTCGGTATCATACGACGTCCGTTTTTCAAACCGTTGGAATCAACACAACGAGAACTTCATGATAGTCCACTCCTTTTCCCAATTCCACTAGGTCCATTTTTGGGCATTTTTTCCCATGCCCGTCATCGCCTCGATTTGCGTGCCACATGGGTCGTCGTCCGTTTTTGACGAGTTTTATATCGCTGGATTCAGTTTTCCGTGCTTGTGACGATGCTTGAGATCATTTCTCACTCTCACCTCCATATTTTCTGGGCATTTTTTCCCATGCCCCTTGTCGCCTCGATTTGCATGCCACATCGACCGTCGTCCTTTTTTGACGAGTTTTATATCGCAGCATTTAATTTTTCGTGCTTGTGACGATGCTTGAGATCATTTCTTGCTCTCACTTCTAGATTTTCTGGGCATTTTTTCTCATGCCCCTCGTTGCCTCGATTTACGTGCCACATTCTCCTTCGTCCATTTTTTACGAGTTTTATATCACAGGATTAAGTTTTTTGTGCTTGTGACGATGCTTGAGATCATTTCTTGCTCTCACCTCCATATTTTTTGGGCATTTTTTCCCATGCCCCTTGTCACCTCGATTTGCATGCCACATCGGCCGTTGTCCATTTTTGATGAGTTTTATATCGTAGGATTCAGTTTTCCGTGCTTGCGACGATGCTTGAGATCATTTCTCGCTCTCACCTCCAGATTTTTCAGGCATTTTTTTCTTATGCCCTTGTCACCTCGATTTACGTGCCACATCGACCATTGTCCATTTTTGACAAGTTTTATATGGTCGGATTCAGTTTTTCACGCTTGTGATGATGCTTGAGACCATTTCTCGCTCTCACCCCCATAATTTTCAAGCATTTTTTAAGATGCCACTCATCGCCTCGATTCACGTGCCCCATCGATCATTGCCCTTTTTTACGATCTTTATGTCACCGGATTCAGTTTTCTGTGCTCGTGATGATGCTTGAGATCATCCTTCGCTCTCACCAATACCTTTTTGTTCGGTATAATTTTATCCCTTTTTTGGGCTAAGCAATTCCTTTACGAAAAAGGCACTTAGGGAGTTTCTGTTAAGCTCTTTTCTGACTCCTAAAACAATGAAAATATTGTCGAGCAACCTTGCTTCCTTTCATGCTCACTAAAAGTATTTGAAAGGGTGTCTACCTGGTATAAGTTTACCCCTTTTTCGGACCTTGTAGACTACTTATGAAAAAGGAATACTCTAGTCACATTGGCTAGAAGAGTTCTCCATTTGCATCATTTTATGCTTTTTCGAGCCTTGGAGACTAACTTATGAAAAAGAACACCAATGGAGTCTACTTACCACTTTCAGACTCTCTAAAATTGAAAGCAACCATGAGCAATCACCATCTTAGGCTCGTATAAATCCACAGGACGGTACTCCACCACCACTGCAGAGTCTTCTTATCATTTTTAGACTCCTTAAAAATGAAAGCACTTACGAGCATGAATAGTCCTGGGCTTGCACAAATACACAAGATAGTACCATTTCAGAGCACACTTTTATCCCTTCTTGGAGCTCATTAAAACTATGAAGAAGGACCCAATGGTGCTTCTCGTCACCACAACAGATCATGTCTACCCATACGGTAGCTTCCCCATTTTGATCGCCTTTGTTCTGAGTATTCTATAGTGTGTCACCCCGATACTCCCCCTACAATGTCCATCAGCTGGACCCCTCTAGAGTCACTCTAGTCTACATTGCATACCCTTGATCCCTCAAAGCTATGATCCCCACACCTAAAAATCAGTTCCATATGCTTCCAGGTCAACCATGTCATCATGCTCTGAACAAAGGAAGTTTGAGTCCACCCACTCCATTACCCCAATTATTTCCCATTCCCACAGTATGAAAGTCCTACCATTAGTACTATCACATATCAGTTGTGCACCTCGCACTCCTATCAAGGAAACATCATTTCCTTGGTAGTTGCTGGTCTCCCTCTGTCGACACCAACCAAATATATTCCAGAGGATAGACCCAGAGATCCCTGTGCCTTGGACTCATCACCATTTATGATGAGTGCATACGGATCATTTCGAAAGGAGTCCTCAGTGCCTCTCCAAATGATTGTTTCTCACATGCTCGACTTCAAAACCTTGATCGCATCGTTGAGACTCGTACAGGGTATCGGTCCTTTAAGTTATTCGTTGAAGACCCCAGATATCATCTAACTCTACCACATATGTGAGTCTAATTAAAGATACAACCAGTTACATTTTCCTATAGAAATCCGGGTTGCATTTACTCAACGATTGTACCTTTTATTCTCTTAGGGGAATTTTCCTCATTATGTGAATTCTTTTAATTCATTAATCTCTCAATTCTTTTCTTTAGGGTTTGCCAATTGTCTCCAATAATAATTTCTTCTTATTATTATTAAGTGGTGTTGGATGGAGTCCAAGTTGGTATTTTGCACAAGCATTGAAGAGTGCACATTGCGCACGGCGACAAGCTAGGGGCATTTTTTATAATTGAGCATGTCGTGCATCGACAATAGTAAAGCGGGGTTACGTAAAACGCAATACCGGTAAAGGTCAAACAAGAAAGCGACCTATTTTGGGTAAGGGACAGGTGGAAGACGGACGGGAGGGACCTGTCAGAGAGAGTGGTGGCAAGCAGTTGAGAAGCTAGGCCACTACGCCGATGGCAATAAGAAGGAAGGAGTAGAAAGGGACATGCCATGATGCAGTTGTAACTATTTTGAGGACTGCGGCTGTCAGAGGCGCATGTGAACCACAAGTGGCCCAGCTGGAGTAGGAAGAGAAAGCTGTCGATGGCGATAGTTAGGTTGGTAGTTAGCCACGTCAATTTTGGAAACCATGGGGTTTTGGCCCACCAATTGTAAAGACACGACCCATGGGTGTGATCTATAAATAAGGGCATTTTGTATGGGAAAGGGTAATCTCTCGTAGAGCTAGTGATTGTTGAACATTGTTAGCATATTTTGAGTCTTGAAGCTATTGTAAAGGCTCTACAGCTGAGTGCACGAAGACCTATCTGAGAGAGAAGACGAGTCTATAGCTGAGTGCACAGGCTAAGAATGGTTGTACCCTTCCCATAAAGATCAATATTAACAACCGTTATTGTGGACGTAGCCTCCATCCTGGGGGTGAACCACATTAAATTCTGTGTTATGTGATTATTGTGTGTTTATGATTGTTCATTTGCTTGGTATGAATGTTTAATACTACAGTTTTATGTTATGTGATTGCTTTTATATGTATTCGCTGCAAGAGAATGGGAATAATATGTTAAGTAATACATGTGTTGATGAATTTTAAGTATTCAACACTTATAAGTCTATGAATGTATGAATCTACCGATTAGTCACATAGTCAACGTTGAATTTAAGCACAGCGTAGGAGTGCATAGTATTGTATGTTTATTCAATTGCATATAACATAACGATAAGAACCTAAATGTATTGAATGGATAAAGAATTCTAAGTAAGATTGGTTACAGTTAATCAAGTCTTGGAATAAACGTGTGGTCTAGCTGACGCATTAAACCATTGAGATTTGTTGCAAGGTAAGCTATTGATACCTTATTGTCACGACACAAGAAGAATCCCATGCTGCACATCGCTTAAAAGCGCTGGTTGTGCAGTGCCTCCACTTTCCAAAGTATCCGACGTGAAGTAGAGACTTCGCACAGTTGTCTACTCACAGCAACCCTTGTGATATCGCGTTGCTTATCAATCCTTCTACACTCGCATCACTAGGTTGTGGAAAATTGATTCCGCAAATACCGCCTCAACTTCACCTCGGGTGAGACCTTAGGCTGCATGCAACCTGTTGCTGAAGGGGTTGGTGAATAGGGGTTTTGTTGGTTCCTTGAAGCGTGAAGTACCTGGGTCTACATCGGAAACCTCTAGCTCAGTTATATATGCTAACAAATGGTTCAGTTGGTCGACTAAGACCAATGATCCGATAGGGTATTTGTAAAAGTAATGTGTGACGAAGAATACCAGTTCCTGTTGGGTTTAGACAATTAGCATCCTAAGAAGGAGGAGATTTGGGACTGGTGTTACAAGATACAAAGAGATTTTGCAAAGAAAGAGAACAGACACCCACGTCTCTCTGACGTCCAGTGGTTGAACAAATATTTGTGGAGAGAGATTCACAAGATTTTTTGGGCTTCATTTGGAAACAAGCTACACGTGTGGATATCGCAATTCACAGAAAAGAAAACTTGTTTTCAAGGAGGAGTACCTACGGAGTGGACTCCAGAGCTCACAACACAGCTCAAAGCAATAGACAGCCCACTGTCATGATCAGTCAACTTCTGGGCTGATAGCATACTTGAAGGATTTGTAATGGAATTTGTTGTAGACACGCTAAAGTCCTATAGCCAAGCTGAAGCATACTTTTTCGAAGGATTCAGAGGTAAGTTCTTGAACAATCTTAGTCTAAACAATAAAATGCTTTCAGCTAATAAAGTTGTTTTAAGAATGCAGTAATATTTTTGAATATGTCATGGTCAATAGCATTTTTAGTGATTCTGACGAAGAGACATAATCTGAGAAGTGGAAAGAGATATAAGTTTAATAAAGAAAAGAATCCCAAAGGATATGGACTCCGCGTCGATACTGAAATCCCATGTGACCTTAATAATTAGACAGCACCGTCATCAACCACCATCCAACCCATCACACCTCAGAATCCACCGGTCATAGAAACCGCACCACCCCTGGATCAAAACCCACCCACTGCGAGCGTAGTGCGGCCCACCCCACAGAACGTCGATACTGCTAGCACCAAAAGAGCAGGTGTTTATACCATCCCGACTCTGACTAGCCCAGTTCACAATACCCAACCTCAGAATATCCCATAGAATACCACTAGTCTGAATATTCCCTTTATTTTTTCTGCTCAGAACCCCCCGCAGAATCATAGCACTACTCAGGGTGGAAGGAGAATGACAGATAACGATATAAAACTATCGATATTCAAAGGAACGGGTCTAGAAGACCCTGATCAACACTAGTTTCAATGTGAAGTCGTGTGGAGTGTAAAGCAAGTTCAGGATGATGTTGTGAAAAGAGAGCAGCTCATCACCACTTTCAGAGACCCTGCATTACATTGGTTTATGAAATATTCTTAGGCACAACTGTGAACCCTAACATATATTAAAGCTACGCTCGTAGTAGAGTTTAAGAAGCCAAAATCAGAATCGCAGTCCATAATAGAGTTAAAAGAAATTAAGCAGAAACCTACTGAAGTGGTTTGGGAATTTGACCAAAAATTTAAGACATTATTAGACCAAGTGAGCTTTGTTATAGCTCTGCAACAACACCAGGAATGGTTCATCGTTGCATTGTTTCCCCATATCAGACAACCATTGATGCAATAGAAGGTTGCGTCGCAGGTAGAGGCCTTAGAGATCATAATGAAGCTAGAGGCTTCACCGATTGGAGAAAGTAGTTTGGGGATGTCACAAATCCAGAACCAGTTGACCACCTTAACATTAGAATTGCAAGGTATGAAGAATGGAAAAGAATAGAGATATGAACACAGACGTGAAGTTTGGTGCACAGGATGCAAAGGAGAGTGCCGCACCAGAGAACATTGCCCTCTATTTCAAGATTATCTTGACAGTGGTGCACCAAACCCAATGAATATGAATCACAATCAGGCACCATGGTGTGAAATCAGTAGAAGCAGAGGACACAGGTCTTAGGACTGTTATCTCATCTAGAAATATGTAAAGACACCTAAGAGCTTGTATTGTAATTTATGTAAATCAGTTGGACATGACAACTCCAACTGACACGCATATGAGCTCATGAATGAAAGAAAGTGCGATATGGAAATGATGTGAGGTGCTGGAATGTACCACATAAAAGAAGAAAATCAGCTGAAATAAGAAAACACCCACTACAATCAGGCAGGATATAGAGGCTGTGGTGGTGGATATCGCGGGAGAGGAAGAAATGCCGGTCCAACATAGGGGAGAGGCCATGGCCAGGTAATTCGTTATAATTTTGGCCAGCTAGGCCATGTATCTCGAGATTGCACAAATCCATGCACTACATGCAATTATTGTAAATCATTTGAACATGTTATCGAAGATTGTCTTGTGCTAGAGGTAGAAATGCAAAAAAGATGAAGGACAGAACCGCCAACTCCCAACATTCAGTTGATCACAGCAGAGAGTAGAACTGCGGATCCAAGTGTAAACATAGTAACACGTAGTGGTGCTAATATAGGAAGAGATGGAGGTGTAGAAGCTTCGACTTCTGGAACACACGATCCTAAGCAAAATCCTAGTGAACCAGTATGGATTAGAAAAGCTCCAGGAGAACGCTGGGCCTAGACCTTCAGAAAAATAAAGGGGCATTTACAAAAGCACGGGATATCCTTAGATATTCATAACCTTTGTCGACGGGAATCCCACTCCGCAGTGAAATACCGCAAATAGAGGATATGCTAGTAGCAATTGATCAGACCAGCACTGCAACACATACAGGGACCTCTGTTGCGCAATTCTTGTGAAGCTGCATGAAGTTATTGAAGAGCGCAGATGATTTCATGGAATTTGAAAACTTACTCAGTCAGTATGAGCCATGCAGTGAGAATGGGGCTGCACAGGGAATAGTCCATAACATTAAGAGTCCCAAAAGAACAGGGAGGGAAATGAGTTTAACTACTCATATTGGGGACTATGAGATGGATGAGATCATTCTTGATCTTGGATCTGAAGTAAATGTCTTGACCAAGCAGACATGGAATCAGATGGGAAAACCAAAGTTACAATGGTCACCTCTGTAGTTGAGAATGGCTAATCAAGGGATAGTTATACCCTTGGGGACATTACCCAACACCGTTGTTGATATTGACGGAGTACGCATCTATGCAGATTTCAAAGTAATTGAAATACAAGATGATAGTCATCCTTATCCAACGCCACTGCGTATCGATTGGGAAATGACTAACTCCACCATTATCATTTTGAAAACCATGAAAATGATGTTTGAAGGCAACTATATCAGGGTCATCGTGCCACTAGATCCCTCACAGGGTGAACGATATGTTGAACTGATTCAGGAGGAATCCAAAGCCCAAGACTTGGACCATATTTACAAGATGACAACCAATACTACTGATTATATTAATCCAACTGCAGATGGAACACTCAACTGGCACTGCGACATCCCTAACGTCTCAGACTTTGATGTGAGACTGGAAAACTAGAAAATCAGATTGCATGAAGTATCTGCCATGAGATGCACGCAGATAACAAAGTCGTTGTGTTGGATTGAAAAGGAGGTAATCCCAATTCACCGACTATGATGGTTTCTATAACATTTATTCTTTTATTAATGAATATACTGCAGCAATTGCAGAAGAACATCACTTGCAGGCATTAGACATAGCACTGCGCGATACACCCGCCATATGGTGGGCCACGCATAAGATGGAACTGACAACATGGGATCAGTGCAGAATTAAGATGCAAATCTGTTTTGTTGATAAGGTTACATTATCATTTGAAAAATATAATGGACAGACATATCCAAGGGAGCATACTCGGGTCTACTTAACAGCATGGAAGGAAAGGCCACAGACAGAATGGGTGCATCTATTTGTACACACGTTGGAAGAACTGATTCTGAAGAAATGGTACCTAGACCTCGCGTTGCACAGAGGCACAGTGGACTGGTCTGGCCTGACTGCGAGCTTCCAGTAGGATTTCAGTTTCGAAGACGAACATCCAAGTATCAACGATGCGCTACAATTTATTAAGGAAAGAATATTTCACCCAGATTGTACTCAAGAAAACATGACCCTAGAAGAATTCTTTGGAGAAAACAGTGTACATGCGCACCTATAGCCAGAATGGGAAAAACAGCTAGAACATGCTCTTGATTGTGATCACATCGATGGAGAACTCGAAGATAAAGAAGATAGTGCTTAGGAGGACCCACACAATATAAAGATATGAGTGGACCTGTCAAAACAAGAAAAGTGAACATTGGCACCAGCGAAGAGCCAAACTTCGCAGCTATCAGACACTATAGGGATGATGACACAGTTCAGGAGGTCGCGGACATTCTCCAGGAATATAAAGAATTATTCGTAACCAAGTTCACAGAGATGAAAGGCATTGTGGGAGACTTAGGAGTGATGAAAATTCCTCTTAATCCTGGCGCGAAGCTCATGAAGCAAAGACCATATAGACTGAACCCATGCTACAAAGAACAAGTTAAGGCAGAACTCGATAAGATGCTCGATGCAGGGATCATTGAGCCGGTTGAAGAATATGAGTGGATAATCTCGATGGTTTTCCAGGATAAGAAGACAAAGGGTGAAATCAGGATCTATGTGGGTTTGAGAAAGCTAATGACGCTTCAATGCATGACCCATTTCCTACACCTTTTACAGATGAAGTACTAGGCAATGTTGGAGGGAATGAGGCATATTCTTTTATTGATGGATTCTTTGGATGCCACGAGATTAGGATTGATTGTGTAGATAGGTACAAGAATACTTTTGCTACAGAATGGGGTCGGTCCAGTACACAGTGATGCCATTTGGTCTGAAGAACGCACCTGCCATATTTTCTAGAGTGGTTGTCGCAACATTTAAATATTACATCCATAAGTTCTTAGAGGTTTATTTTGATGATTGGACCATTTTTGGATTACTAAAGAACCATGATGTGAACCTCAGAATGATGTTGGAAAAATGTAGGCAGCATCAGATTTCCTTGAATTTGGAGAAATGTATCTTCTATGTACCCTACGAAATTTTGTTGGGACACATTGTGTGCAAATAGGGCTTGATGGTAGATCTGGCTAAGATCGCAGTAATTGTAAATTTTCCTACCCCAAATTTAGTCAAACAATTGCGCACTACACTGGGGCATACTGGCTATTACACGAAATTCAAAGGGTATGCACAGATAACCACCGCTATGGAGAAGCTATTGAAGAAAGATGCACCTTTCATCTAGAATGAAGAATACGAACAAGGCTTTGATACATTAAAAGAGAAGATGGTCACTGAACCAATCCTAGCTTTTCCAGACTAGGAGAAGTTGTTTCATGTCCATGTGGACGCTTCATGTATAGCATTGGGTGTTGTTCTTTCTCAGCTAGGAGAGGGAGGTATTGATCATCCCATTGCATTTTCTAGCAGAAAGTAATCATCCACTGAGAAGAACTATACCACCACTGAGTGAGAAGGACTCGCCATGGTCTATGCACTACAAAAACTCAAGCACTACTTGCTTGGCGTGCACTTCTCCATGTTCATTGACCATTCTGCTTTGAAATACCTAGTCAATAAGCCAGTGTTAGGGGGGCGCATATGCAGATGGTTACTACTCTTTCAGGAGTATGACTTTGAAATTGTTGTTAAGCCAGGAAGATTGAATTTAGGACCTGATCATCTATCAAGGATCGAGTCAGTAGAGCAGCCTACGAATCTCAAGGACAATCTTCCTGACGCACAACTGTTTACTATACAAGTTGCGGATGATTACTATCATGACATCATTGACTTTTAAACCATAGTGGTGGAAACTAAGGAGCTCACTACACAGCAAAAGAAGCAGCTGCTAGTGCGCGCAGCAAAATTCACCATAATCACAGGTCAGCTATATAAGTTGGGACCATAAGAAGTACTACGCAGATGTGTATTAGAGCATGAGAAACCATTCATATTAGCTTATGCACATTCAGGAGTCACGGGAGGCCACTATGCAGGCAGAGCTACGGCACAGAATATATTGCGTGCAGGGCTATGGTGGCCTACAATTCATAAAGATTCGAAGGAACATTGCCAAAGTTCCGATGTGTGTCAAAGGACGGGAAAGCCGTCATGTAGAGACGAAATGCCACTAAACCCACATTTAACATTGCAGGCATTTGAGAAATGGGTTATTGATTTTGTGGGTCCCATTAACCCCCTAGGGAAACAAACGGGTGCGAGTTATATCATTATTGCTACCGATTACCTCACCAGATGGGCAGAAGAGAAGCCAGTAAAAGAGTGTAGCACAACTACAGTTGTAGAGTTTATATATGAAAACATCCTTACAAGGTTCGGATGCATGAAGATTTTGATGACCGATCATGGCACTCACTTTTTGAATAGAACTATTGAAGCTTTGATAGAATAATTCCACATTCATCATCAGCGCAACACGCCTTATCATCCACAGGCGAATGGAACTGTTGAAGAATTTAACAAAGTGTTGGAGAATGCGTTAACCAAGATATGCAACGTCAATCGGGACGATTGGGACCTATGCATTCCTTCCATGTTATGGGAATATAGGACTACATGCAAGAAATTGATGCGATGCACACCTTTTAGATTGGATTATGGGAAAGAGGCAATAATGCCAATGGAGTATATCATTCCCAGTTTGCGCATAGCTGCGTATACCGGCATGGAAGATCGCACAGCGCTAGAAGAAAGGCTGCTACACTTGGTTGGGATGGAGGAAGATCGCTTCATTGCAGGCTTCCACCAATAAGTACAGAGAGAACGTGAAAAAGCATGGTATGATCGCCACATCAAGAACAAGAGATTTCAGGTAGGTGATCTAGTCCTCCTATATGATAGCAAATTCATGAAATTTCCTAGAAAGTTTAAGATGCATTGGCTTGGCCCGTATACTGTAATGTGTGTTACTAATGGTGGCGTAGTCCAGTTAGCTACATTAGCTGGAGATACCTTGCCAAGTTTGATAAATGGTAGCAAACTAAATCTTTACCGTGATAGTTTGGCTGTGCAGAATCCCATATGATCAAGGGAAGTTTACTACGCAACATTGCTGAAGTTGCGCGCGCACAAAAAAAAAAAGAAGAAAAAAAGAAAAGAAAAGGAGAGTAGCTGCACAGAGAAAGTCCAGATACTAATTGCACAGAAAAGGTGGAATGGAAGCTGTGCAGAAGAGCCAGTACCATATGCACGCAGAAGTTACACGCATACAAGAACCACCACCATACCATGACGAAATCCATTACCATTGCAGTAGTCGACCCATTAGTGGGTCGTTAACCAAATTGGCGGTAGAGGCACACTTCAAAATTTAGGTCGGATGTGACATTTTGAAATGCCGTAAAAGCCGAAATAACTCCTTTAGTATCAAAATCCGGCTGGTAGGTCGAGCATTGAATGCGGACTAGATGGAGTTGACGCGTTGGCCTGCCCGACAACCTTTTAACATTTAAGGAAACTGAATTCGCATGATGCCAAATATCGGACAATAGGGCTGAATCATAGCATGAATTGGATATTAATTACGACATCAAGTGCCTCGAAAACCACTGAACGCCATGTTGCAAAACAACAGAGGCTGTAAATACACCTTGCCTGACCACTTATTCACCTTACGAATATTTTTCCATTAGTTGTTTGAACTTTCAAAGAGCCGAGCGAACAAAGCATTGTATGAGTGAACAGGTTGAGTTGGAGGATATATCCTGGCTATTTGAGCAAGAAGGGATTCCAGCAGCAATGACGGTGACAAAGGAAAGTTCATCCTGGAGTTCGGCCAGGCAGGTTGTAGGAAGCAGTAAGGGAAAAGAACCAGAGCATGGAGGATCCAAAGCAAAAATGAAACAATAAATCGTACCTATTTACCCCATGCTGGACTACAATCCTCCAAGGAAAGATGATGCTCCACCAGTCCACATAGAAAAGAATGTTGTGTATGAAATCTTGATGCCCACTATTTCTACCCGGGTGAAGATTGAGGAGAATTTGTTGGGTAGCATACTAGGTTGCAAGTTGGATGACCTGGACTTGCTCGAAAATATGCTGGTAACACTGAAGAATTACCCACAATTCAGACCCCTTGCATACCTCAAATGGGTACAAAATCCACAGACTGGCGCCGAAAGGCTGGAAGTCTAATATTAGCTAGAGGTCATCCGGCCATCAGGCTTATTAAACTTACTCCAAATGCCACATTTCACTAAGAGAAATGAGTTTTCAGCAGTGGTGTACATGCTCCTGACGTGTGTCCATGAAGTCTTCTTATGGCTTGACACCCACATTGATATCAACATTGATCTGATACATCATATTACAAGCCTGAACAAAAGAGGTGAGGACCCAGCCAACCTGATAATAAAGAGGGTGCAAGATAGAGGTCTGAGCGCCGAAGTAGCAAAAGAATTCAATGTAGTATGGAAGGGACGTGGGTTCCTAACCGTCGATATCAATGACCGTGACATGAAGTTGACTACCCAATTGCTCGCCGAAAATCTATTGCGCAAGTGTAGGCCACTTGAGGTACCCGTAGTTGCAATCAAAGCAGTGTCTAAGGTACTGCGGAGAAAATCCTACAATTGGTGCCAGTTCTTACTAAATGAGTTCCTAGCATATGTTGAAGAAACACAGGATAATGGAACACCATTCTATTTCAACTGGCTACTAGTCCTGATAGCTTTTATAGAATGGAAAGAGCCAGAAGGGTATCAAGGATCTCCAACCTTGGGAGGATAGGGGCACGGAACACGTTTTGCTAACGTATGGGCGAGCTCAAAGGCGTTGTTAAATTTTCAGAATTTACTTCAATATGATCTAGGATCTTAACTGAGAGAACAACATGTACAGCAAATCTACAACATATCAATCATGGACACAATAATGCAAGCACACAAGAGACATAGAGTTTACTTGGGGAAAACCATAAAGGTGAAAAACCCCAATAACTTCCTCAGAGATAGATAGAGCAATGATACAACTAGAATACAAGAGATAGTCTTCTCGTAGTAGCAAAGCCTCCTCCTCCACAAGTGCGCCACTCTCCAAGGTGTGAGTGAGAGAATAGAATGTGTAAAAAGAGAGAGACACACTCTCTATTTATACACTAACTTGACTTGACCTTTACTCAACTAGGTCGGCCTCAACTTAACCACTTAACATAATGCTGACTGGGCCGACCCCCACTAGGGTGGTCTAATAACCCTTTGACCCACATGGCCGACCCCTATTAGGGTGGTCTAATAACCCTTTGACCCACATGACTTATACAGGGCCGACCCCAACAAGGTGGTCTAATAACCCATCAATTATAAGTTACAACACTTACAATATAAATGACAACACTTCCGTATAGAGGAATAATAACATCTCTATAGGAATACAAACACTTTTGTATAGAGGACTAATACCATCTCTATAGGAGTACAAAATACATATATCAAATACATGGGTGAAATACATTCTGAAGTTATATATACATCAACACTCCCTCTTAACTAGGAAGGTATTTCTCGACATAGGTCTTCTAGCACAAGTCATCTTCTCTGGATCATCATCATCGAGTCATCATCATCATCACTGCTACTGCTATCTAAATCAATATCTGAATCTACTCATCATAGGAAGTTCTACAGAGCCAGTCCTTTTTCATACTGGATGTAGGCCCACCACCTGTAGGTCTTCGTCATCAATGGCCATACTGTGGAATCCCCAAGACTTATTACGTGCGTCACAAAACCTGGCTGCAGCATCCTAAGCTATTACGAGCACACAGCTCTACCTATCGGATCTCCCAGGAGCAAATTACATGTGACCCATCACAAAACCTGGCTAAAGCATCCTAGGCTGTTACGAGCACACAGCTCTATCTGTCGGATCTCCCAGGAGCACATTACATGTGATCTCACCACAAAACCTAGCTGAAGAATCCCAGGCTGTTACGAGCACACAGCTCTACCTGTCCGATTTCCCAAAAGCACATTACATGTGGTAAACCACAAAACCTGGCTGAAGCATCTGAGGCCTTTTTCATCTTGTCCAGATCTCCCAAGAGCAAATTACATCTGGTCATGGAAAAATCTGGCTGAAGCATTTGAGGCCTTTTTCATCCTGTCCAGATCTCCCAGGAGCAAATTACATGCCATAGGACAAAACCTCGCAAGAGCATCTCAGGATGTTATGGGTACACAACTCCGATCTGAAGATCTCCTAGGGCACAAATTACATGTCCTCCAAGAGCAATGTCTCGAAAGAACATCCCAGGATGTTACGGGTACACAACTTCGACCTATAGGATCTCCAGACATGCTCATCTGCACAACCTGATCCATGGCCACAAAGTATCTTCTTGATACTCACCATACATCATCCTGATGTACACATGATCATCCTGATCATAATAACTGCAACATCCTGCTGCATGTTATCTGGAGAAGCTCATCATCCACGATCATCCTGATCATACAATGCATCCACCTGATGCATACCAAGTATCTACCTAATACATATCATCATACATGATCTACCTAATCATACAATGTATCCACCTGATACATACACAGATACATGATCCACACAATGTATCCACCTGATACATATCAACATATATGATCTCAGTATCCACCTAATACATATACAAATACATGGTCCAAGCATCCAACATGATGCATATACAAAATACATACAAATGATCCAACTGATCATATTCAACATCCAACATGATGCATACATACATAAATGATTCAACTGATCATATCTAGCATACAACATGATGCATATATATATAAATGATCCAACTGATCATAACAAGCATCCAACATGATGCATATATACATATACAGAGTAGTAACTGGAGCATCATCTTGATGCTCATCATTCATGATCCTCCTAATCATCATAGCATCGTCCTCTTTAGATCATCTCATCATCCATGAAGCACAGCCTAGATGCACATCATCCAACACTTACACCACTGACATGGGAAAACACATATACCACCATTCGGGGAAGGCTCCAACCCTTACTTTTTCACCATGGGAGAACACATCTACCACCATGTGAAAAATGGCTCAGCAATTACATCATGACCAAGGGAGAACATATCAACCATGTCAGAAAATCTAATGTGCATCTGGATCTTCCGGACTCATCACTTCCCTTTGGAAGGAACCTTGATCTAAAGTGCACCAAGCCTCTCTCTGAAGTACTGAAACTCCACTCTAGCCAACGGCTTGGTCAATACATCTGCAACCTGCTCATCCGTCGCAACATACTCTGCTTCGGCTGTACTCAGTGCTACGCAGGACTGCTTCCTGCTAAACCAAGAGATCACACCTGATCCCATACTGAAGCAGCACCCAGAAGTGCTCTTCCTATCTATAGCACTACATGCCCAATCTAAATCAACATAACCTTGCAGGTCAAAATTTTGATTCGCATCGTACTTGAGCCCATAATCAACCGGATCAGATGGAGCATCACACAGAAGCTTCAAGTTCGATTCCATAGGTGTCTCCATAGCCTTGGATTCCATCATCCTGAACCTCTTCAGGATCTCTACTGCATACTTCCCTTGTCCAAGGAAGATTCCATCTGCACTCTGTCACACCTTCATGCCAGAAACAAATAGTGCACCATCCCCAAGTTCTGCACACATATATGACTACACCATTCAAGAAAGTTGTCTTGAAATCCATCTGGTGTATCTTCTATTTCATCACTTTTATATTTCTCTATGATGCCATCTGCAGCATGCTTGATCTGATAGTTCCATTTGGAAGTCACGACAGACTTGCCTTCAACTCTTGGGACCACATCCCAAACATCGTTCTTCATGATCGACAGATCATGGCATTCTTCCCATATCCTGGGAACTTCAATATCTTCAATAGATAATTTTGTTGCTTGAACAAATGTTGTAGTCCTTCTTTTGTAGGTGAAGGTATATGGTCTTTCCTACAAAACAAGTTAAATTGCATGATTAGAAACATCTCATAATTTTCAGACAAATTCTTACACATAAAGAAATATGTCATACTATCATGCAATTATCTTAGCCAATGCTTCAATACAACATTCATCCATGTTCCACAACTTTCTAGATGCCTTCTAGTCTCTACCAAAACATTGTTAAGAGTTTCCACTACTCCCAACATGTCAGCAAAGAGGTTTCATTCTAGATAAGTAGCATTGAAATGTTGTACAGTGCCATAGGCCACTTACCCATCACATTCATATTAGTAGTATACTGTTCATTAATGCAATCATTCTAATATGCACAATACATATCCTAAGTCTAGGAACATGAGCATATACATCATTGAACAATTTTATTTAAACAAACAAATATGAAAGAAATGATAATAAAAATACTTATCTTTGTTTGATTGTTGGGTTGACTCCCTCTTAGTCTTTGTTTCTTTTTCTACAACTTTATTCTGATGTGGATTGTGAGAAGTGGTCAACTCCCTCTGAATATCTGCATCCTTGCAGAAACTACTGGAGTGTGCTCCCTCTTGATCTTTGCTTCTTGGATTACCTATTCTTGAACTTATATTCATTCTCGATCCCTATGCATGCTTGTTAGTATCATCATTGTGTTATCCTTGAGGACTCATACATAATCACACATTTATTAGTATAATCTTAATACTATCAAAACACAATAATCTTAAGCATGTATAGTCATGATCATTTCAAACAGAAATAATAAGCATTAGTATTCAAGGTTTCAGGGAAGTCTTCTTTTACTCATGCATATTCTTATTTGATCATAGAACTCTTCTGGTTAGTTAAATCATCAATCACGATAAGAGATATAATATGCATAAAACACGTGATTACTCAAACCTATACCTTCATGATTCTTCTGGTTAGTCATATCATCAATTATGGTAAGAAACATAATATGCATACAACCATGACTATTCAAACCTATGACTTCATGAATAATTATTATAAACAATGAAACAGTATAAGATCCTAACACAAGGTAGGATTCTAGCTTGATATAGAAAAAACATCCCTGGATTAGCATGCTAGCTAGTTATGTCTAACATACCCGGATAATGTCTACTGATTCTCTTTAGTGACTTGTGCTAGTAACCTGCATGTCTCATAAGTTAACCATTGTAGAACCAAGTTATACATACCTTGTAAGTAGATCTTCCATGTGATCCATGACAATGGATGAATCTTTGTCTTCATGTCACCATGATCATATGTTCTTGAAGTAGAACATGATTTGTCTTTCTTGGTATACCTTTTATGTTAGCGAACAACATAAACCTCATACAACATCACAATGCATTAGTACATTCATAACTGTCAAAACCTGAATCAATGAACATCTTCTATGAAGGTGATATGACAAGTCTAGTAATTAATCAAGATTGTACTGTAATGATAAACATATGATAAACTTAATAATGAAGTATACCTGTAAGCCATACCTGTCAAGATTGCTTGTAATCTTCTTATGGAAGGCCTTAGCCTCATCTCCCTCTGAGATAGGAACTTCTTCACTTATGCAGGTGACCAATCCATCCTCTTCTAGGATTAACCCAATCCACTTGATTTGCAGGAACTGGATTTGGAGCTGTAATAGGGTTTGTCAGAGAAACCCCAAAAATTCAAACTTTGAATTTCAAACTTTCGAAAGGATAGAAATATGTGCCTTGATGAGTTGATCAAGCTGGTATATTTAGAATTTGAAAAATGCAAAGTTTCACTCCTCAATTTTGCCTTTAAAACTTTTGGATTCACTAGACGTGACCTCTAACTAGGGTTTGATGAAGCCCACTCTTCTTCCCTATCAAAAGGTTTGATCCAAAGCTCTAAGATTCTGTTTTTATGAGGAGCTTCCAGTCTTGGTCACAGATTTCAAAAATTCCCATTTTTGCAGAAGCCCAAATTTTCCACTTTTCTGATCAAAGTCCTGAACTAGGGTCTGATCAAGCTCGGCCTTCTGACCAACAAAAAATTCTGATCTTGGTCTCTAAATTTTGATTTTTATGAGTATCATTCAGCCGTGGTCTTCGATTACAAAAATTCCAACTTTCTCCGAAGCCCTAAATTCTGGAAGCCATGAATGAAGGTGCTCAAAAATAATTCTGATTTGACAGAAATATGTACTTGATTGTTTCTTGTGTAACTCTGAAATTTTTGATCCACAGGGTCCGAAAATGTTTCCTAAGATAGCCCGACCTGTTATGTTTCCATCCCAACAGGTCTGACCTCAATTGGATTCTCTAACAGAGAGTTATGCCAAGTGTCGCAACGTGACCTGTTTATGGGATAATACAGGAGAGCAAACTTGTACGGCATGCCACGTGTCACTGGTTCAACTTCAGCCTCTGAAAAAAAAATTTGAGATAGCACGACCTACTATCTTTCCATCTTGACAAGTCTAACTTCAATTGGATTCTCTGAGACAGATTTATGCCAAGTGTCGCAACGTGACCTATTTATGGGATAATACAGAAGAGCGAACATGTATGGAGTGCCACATGTCACTGGTTCAACTTCGGCCTCTGAACACTTTTCTTGCAATAGTACAGTCTATGTACTACCTGTCACTTTTTACTAAATTTCATTTGGAGCTTGCTAGCCCAAGTTATGACCTTTTTCCCAAGGTCACCTGATTTTGACTCAGATCTGGAAGAGGCAGAAATCCTATATTGTACAAATCATAAATCACAAAGTACAATGAATTAGAGGTCATCCTTTGGACACAAGGTACATGGGGATCTGATCTTCGACCTGTAAAAGTTTCAGATCCGAAAACTTTGCCAAAATGGATTTATAGCGAAAGTGCTACGATGACTGGTTTTTTTCTATATCAAGCCCTAGCATCGTAAGTGCAACAAGTGTCATACATGCCATATCATGCCTTCTTTCAGGCTAGCTCTGATACCATGTTAAATTTTTATAATTTACTTCAATATAATCTAGGATCTTAACTGAGAGAACAACATTTATAGAAAATCTATAGCATATCAATCATTGACACAATAATGCAAGCACACAAGAGAAATAGAGTTTACTTGGGGAAAACCATAAAGGTGAAAAACCCCAATAACTTCCTCAGAGATAGATAGAGCAATGATACAACCAGAATACAAGAGATAGTCTTCTCCTAGTAGCAGAGCCTCCTCCTCCACAAGTTCACCACTC
Source organism: Larix kaempferi (assembly GCA_027924585.1). Taxonomy (NCBI): domain Eukaryota; kingdom Viridiplantae; phylum Streptophyta; class Pinopsida; order Pinales; family Pinaceae; genus Larix; species Larix kaempferi. Next base: position 41,456,585 of record BSBM01000456.1, read on the forward strand.
TCCAAAGTGTGAGTAAGAGAATAGAATGTGTAAAATGAGAGAGACACACTCTCTATTTATACACTAACTTGACTTGACCTTTACTCAACTAGGTCGGCCTCAACTTAACCACTTAACATAATGTTGACTGGGCCTACCCCCACTAGGGTGGTCTAATAACCCTTTGACCCACATGGCCGACCCCCAATAGGGTGGTCTAATAACCCTTTGACCCACATGACTTATACAGGGCCGACCCCAACAAGGTGGTCTAATAACCCATCAAGTATAAGTTACGACACTTACAATATAAATGATGACACTTCCGTATAGAGGAATAGTAACATCTCTATAGGAATACAAACACTTCCGTATAGAGGAATAATACCATCTCTATAGGAGTACAAAATACATATATGAAATACATGGGTGAAATACATTCCAAAGTTACATATACATCAGTAGGCGTCAAGGCAACAACATATGACTGAAGTCTTTTATGTCTATTATCACTAGTTGCACGAGGCGATTATGGAAACTCCGCGCATTTCAAAACTGTTGACCGAAAAGTATACATGCATCATGAGATTTAGCGTAAGGAAGCATCAGTCACACATTCAGCCAAGGGCTAATGCACAGGAAGGATTATGGTATCCAGGATCTTACCGACTCGATGAAGACAACATCGAGCAGATGATGGAGCATTGGGATGACGACTGGAAAGTTCCCTCCTCGTGAGACGATGCATCTGATTACGAACAAAACATCCCACCCGTCTCGGCGAATATCGACATAAAAATTTTAGATGAAGAAGATACCCAAGGAGATAGTGAAGACACAGTAGAAGACAAGGGACAAAAGAAGGGGGGTTTACATGCAAGTACTCCCATTGTTGAAGAAAAGAACCATGCTAAAGATGAGACTAAGTAGTCGACAGAGCGCAAAAGGAATGCTACTGATATCCATTCAGAATCAAAAGGCCCACGCAAGAAGTGAAAGGCTGAGAGGGTAGATTTCAGCCCATAGCTCCGCCTGATTGAATGCGAGACGATCGCAACAAAAGTACAGGAAGTGTGGGAATAAATCCGAGCAGAAAAAGAGGCAAAGCAAGAACAACTCTGGTTGACCATAATCCAAGCTATGGAGGACGTTAAGATGGTAGCAAAGATGGGGTTGGGATAGCCAAGTTCAGATTCTAACGGGAAGTCAGAGAGGCCAAGCACGTAAAGAAGACCACCTGTTACCATAAGTAAGTATCTGCACGTCTTGAACCTCGAACCACACTACCTCATTTATTCGAATGAACCAGTTAAGGAGGCAGTAAAGATTGGGTGCCTTGACTTGAATATTGGGGCTCTTCCACTAGAAGAATTGAATGAGTTGCACATCAAAGTGGCGGAAGAGATTCATGAGAGAGGACTGGCCTCATACAATCAAAGCATAAAGTTGGATGAAGACATCCATCAGCTAAAGCAGGAATCAGCTCGCAATCTGCAAGAGCTGAGTGAGGCTAGAGAAAAAGATCGCAAACTGAAAGAAACAGTTTCAGTAGTCTGCGCAAGCATTGAGGAATGCACCGAAGAAGAGGATTTAGAGGATACCATAAAGAAAATTGGGGCCAAGGTAGAAGCCCTCACATCATAAGTGGCACAGATGAAGACTTCCTACAAAGGGAAGATTGCAGAGCTAGAGGCACGGCACCTAATTATCCCGTCAGATCAGTGCGCAGCTCCAACTGAGGAAGTGTTGGAGGGGCTTAGGTCGGCCTATCGACTAGGCCCTCCGCCCGACCACTCTACAACACATGTCGACAAGTCCCGTCGACTAGTATAGGTCGGGTTGATTGGATAAACCAACAGATGGTTATGTAACTATATTTTCATAGATATATATATATATATATATAGGCTGTTGAGCCGATGTACTGGTTAAGATTGGTTCTATGACTGTATTCTGCTCTTACTGGTTAATATAAAGGCTTGTTTTCTCTTTATCTGTCTCATCTCGTGTATCTGTATCATTGTGTATGATTTGCTTATATCATGTAATGTATCTATGGTAACCACGTGAACCTTGGGACTACAACATTTGGTTCTGTTGCCGGTTGATGCATGAAAAATAAATAGCTGCATGACCTATGATTTCAGAATAGGAGATTAGAGATTGGTGGGAGAAGAAAATCGCAAATTATCTGTAGAACTATGCGTGACGTAACAAGCTGACGATTAGCCAAGCGAGAGATCGATTCTTCTCTGAGACCCATGAGAGATTTGTAGCGTCCATGCCGACCGCCTTGAAGAAGCTTCTAGATGAAAAGACCAATTGATGAAGCAGAGCGGAAGCTAATCAACGAAGGATGCATGAATCTATCGGAGTGATGCGAAAAGATTACAAATGATTTCTATGAAGAGCAGGCAATTGAAGATCAAGTCTCGGTCGACGAAATAAGAAGAAAGTTCTTCACCAAATTAGCTTATAAATTTATGTGTTCTCTGCCGACTCTATTGTTCAAATTTCTGATCGAAAAAGGCGTTGCACATATTGTCGAAACAAGACCATTGCTGCTCCCAGCCCTTCCAAACTCTAATTGGAAGGAAAAAGAACGTAAGTGGGAAAAATTTGTAAAGGAGCGCAAATGGGAATTTTTCTTGAACAAATGATGGTCTGCACTTCCCCAGTGATCGAGAAACCTTTGCGCCGGCATTGGGGGGGTGATGAAGCATGCTTTAATGTACCTATATTGATGAAATTTGACATATGAGAAGATGACATGGCTAGTAGTGGAAGAAAATCCAATAAAGATAGACTTTTGAGTCATAAAAGCACCCTATATATTCAGAAAATTGAAAGAGAAAAGAAAAGGCAGCGGCGCGAAGAGCTATGGGAGCAGGAAATTGCACTCTGGAGAATGCGAGGATCAAATGTCGTGACAAACGCAGAAGGAAATCTGCCAGAGTCAAGCCAAGCCCACAAGGATCGGGGTGTTGCAGAAGACCTGTTGCCGATGGATGAAGACTTGTGGATAGAGCGTGGTAGAGCTCTCCAAGTTCAAATACCTAAAATGGTAACACCTACTTCTCCATTTCATTTAACAAAAAGCATGCGGGTGCAAGAAATTGTCCAAGAAAATATCAATCTCCATGTTGGTTAGTCAGGAATTTGGAGTCATCGAAGTATAGAAGGCGATGATATTAATAGACTATTGATTCATCGGCTAGAGGAAGGAAATTGGGTGTCTTTTCAACCTGAATTTTTGAATAAAATATTTCATCTAGTGTACTCAGAGCATGAGGAAGCGCCCCCCCCTTCCAATACCAAATTTGAGTGACTTGAAAAGCACATTGGAAAGCCCGAGATTTAGTGAAATATCGTTCGAGCAAAACTTTAACTGGATTTCGACAGAATTGATAGAAGAAGGAAGATCTAACAGTACAAAAGAAGTTATAGTCACTGATTATGAAGACAAAGAACCAAGTCCAGAAAGATAGTTAAGTCAAATTGACAGAGCACCAAGTTCTAATTGTGGAAATAACCCACCCACACCACCATCAATTTCTCAAAATAATACACCAGCAGGCATGGCACACACAATGACACACCTTTCATTCTATGAAGGTGACGAAGACCCGAGAAGACACTGGTTTCTGTGTGAAGCAATATGGACAGCCAATCAAATCACCAGCAAAGAAAGACAGGTTGATCAGTTTGTTGGCTCGTTAAGGAAAAGAGCACTGACATGGTACATGGGATACATAGAAAAGTCACCAAATGCAACAAAAGCACAAATCAAACAAATCTTTTTGGCCTTCTTTATGATTGAAGATACAACATACCTGGTGGCAAAACGATTGAAGACGACAGTCCAAAAGAAAAATAAATTGTCAAGGAGTATGACAAGAGGTTCAAAGACCTCCTAAGAAAATTAGACTACGAGATTGAAGCAAAACTATTAATCAAATGGTTTATTGATGGTCTAATAAGTAAATTCAGAATACTTGTCCATCAACAAAGTGTTAATACGTATGCATATGCACTAAAAGTAGCACTAGAAATTGAAATGGATGATGAATACCCTCTAGTATCCATGGATAGACACGTTGGCGAGCGCCTTGAAAGTATGGAGAAGGCTATCCAAAATATGCCACTAAAAGGGCCTGAAATATGATGTACAACATGACAAACTTCAGGACATACCAAAGACTCTTGTCGAATTGAGGATCGATGACAAGAAGTGAAACTCATTCAATCTAGATGTTTCTATGACTTGTGCAAAGAGTATGATTCACATACCACAAATGATTGTCCATACAATCTGAAAAACAAGAAGGCAAGATGGTGTCAAATTTGTGAAGTGAATACACATGCAATTGAAGATTGTCATCTGAACCTGAAAAATCGACAAAATTATCATGCAGTGTATCAGGCAAACTCTATCGAGCAACATCATGATAGAAATACAACAAATGACAAATTCGAGAGAAATGATGGAAGAAATAACCGGTACAATCAAAACAGGAACGACAGATACCCAAGGTATAATGATCGTCGGTATGATCGGCGATATGAGGGCTACAATAGACGTGGAGGATACCAGAGTCGTGGTTGTGGTAGTGGAGGTCGCGGTATTCGATCTAATCGACCTGGTGCATGTTTCACATGTCTTAGTGAGGATCATTGGCATACATAATGCCCTTATAAGGAAAGAACTTATCTTAAATTTTGTACAAAGTGTGGGGTAGGCGATCACTATTTAGAGGATTTCCCTACCATGATTGAGAAAATAAATAATAAAAAGAATGTTCATGTTTTATCTTGTATTTCAAAAAATGATGTGCTCCGTACATAAATCTTGCAAATTGTAGCTATGCAAGGCACTCACATTAGTCAAGATAAACCACATATAACTAGAATTTTCGATAAAGAGGATTACCCAAATCCTATAAAACAAAAATTTGTGTACAAAGATGCATCCGACATATTTAAGGACTTAGCAGCACACGAAAATGTCAAAGAAAACTGACAGGAAGTTCTTAATGAATTGCTCAAATTAATTTCAAATGATAAAGTTGTAGGAAAAATGATTGACCTGTTGCATAAATGAAAATATAAACATGTCGAGCAAAGAAAAACTAAAAACATTTTCCGACTAAAGAAAAAAGAGAAAAATGATGCTAACCCATTAGTCAACCTTTACATAAATGGATATCATGTATGACAAGTCGTACTGGATTTTGGATCCCAAGTGAATATCATGACTTGTGATACCTGGGACCAACTCAGTCGACCACAACTATAGGAATCAAGCATCTATCTAAAACTCACAGATCAAAGATTAATTGAGCCGATTGCAGTATGGAAAGGAGTCGAAACTTCCATTAAATGAATCACAACAAAAGTAGATTTCAAAATCATCACTCGCATGGATGATGCGAGTTCCTTCCCCGCCTTGGTCGGTCGACCTTGGGGACAAAAGATGAAGGCCTCAATTTCCTTAGACAAAAGTTGTATCAAGTTGAAAGGCAACGGGCAGAAGGTTATCGTACCAATCTTCCCATCTCAAAGAGAACCTTGGTCAGAACCTACAGAAATCGACAATGATGTTCGACAACTTTACCGCATAGACAATAATGAAGATCACATTTATCCAAATACTCAAGGAGAAATTCACCTTGGAGATCCTATCTTGCTCGGATACAATTCCGATGCAGAACTCTATGATTGGAAAATAGAGAACTACGATTTACATGTGAAAGAATGTTGGACTGTGTAAGCCATCTCAAAGAAGCAAATAAAGAGGTGTCTCTCAGTATCATACACGCTTAAGATATTTGAACAAAAAATGTGAGCATATCCAACACTTGTTCAAGACAAAAATGTACAGTTAATTAATTCAACATTAAGGTATAAAGAATGTGATTCACCTGTTGTACATGTCGAACAGGTATCAGAACATGTCAGAGAGCAAGGCCGACTAGAAAGTTTGGTAGAGACATTTACTAGTCAAGCTACGAGATGGTGGGACACCCATCAGTAAAAAATCCAAAACTGGAATACTGCATCAACATTTTTCATAGAAAGGTTTGGAGGAAGAAAATTGATAACTCAAGCTAACAACCCTATATTTACAAAAGGACAAAATCCTGAAGTTCACATCGACTGTTGCGAAAGAGAATGGAGAAAATTGGGCTATACAGATGAAAGAACATGGCCTCACCTCTTCCCTATAACACTTGATGATTTACCTAACAAATGGTACAAGATGGAAGAAGCGAGAGGAGAAACTTTCTTTTGGAAATACTTCAAAGAAGATTTTATTAAGTATTTCCATTTTTTTCCACGGGATGAGAGGATGGTCGAAGCAAGTAAAAGCATCAAAGAATTTATGCATCCAATAGAAACGTTAACACTTGCAAACAAATAGAAAATTATGCAACCACCTGCTACTTGCTATAACATAAAGTCCACAGAAAGCCAACATCGACAAGACTGAGCCTAGAAACAGAGATATCAATCAAAAAAAGCTTTCAATGGAGAAAGGATCACCCCAACGTATCGAATCCCGTAAGAACAGTATTTAGCACAAAGATTGTCGAAAAAACGAACCTGAAAGGTTATTAGAAAAATACTTTCCACCAACTTTCACACAAATCAAAGAAAGTGAAAGACAGATAAGTAACAGTCGTGCACCAGAATGGATGGATGCGGAGATTAAAACAAAGGATGTAGATATCTCAAATGACGACCGACCAAAAATGGCAAAGATTGGCAATTACTGGAGTGAGGAAAAAACAACAGAAATCTCCAGTAGCCTCAAAGAATTTCAAGACGTTTTTGCTTGATATTATAGAGACTTGAAAGGACTTGTGGAGGAAATGGGGGAGATGAAAATTGATACTAAACCTGATGCCAGACCTATAAAGAAAATACCCTACAAGCTTGCTCACAATTACAAAGATATTGTCAAAAAGGAGATCGATAGCATGCTTGCAGCAAGAATCATATATCCTATCGACTAGTCGAAATGGGAAATCCCAATGGTCATTCATCCAAAGAAACAAGATCCGACACGACTGAGAATCTATGTCGACTTTCAAGAGATGAACAAGGTAACACTCACAGATCCCTTTACAACCCCTTTCACAGATGAAATTATTAATGAAGTTGCAGGGCATGAGTGCTACTCTTTCACAGATGGATTCTCCAGGTACAACCAAGTACCTATTGCAAAGGAAGATTAGAAAAAGACAACATTCATGTGTTAATTTGGTTCATTCGCATACAAATTTATGCCCTTCGGTCTGAAGAACGCACCTGCGGTCTTCTCAAAAAAATTTGTCAAAGCATTTCAAGAATATATCTACAAAACCATGGTTATATACTTTGATGATTGGACAATCTATACAATGTTGAAAGAGCATTGCAAGTGGCTTTGACTAATGTTGGAATGATGTCGACAGATACAATTGTTGCTAAATATTAAAAAGTGCATTTTCGTGACACCCATCGGTATATTACTAGGCCATGTAGTTTGCAAAGAAGGGATCAAGGTTGATTACACAAAGATCATATTTATCCTCGACCTGAAGCCTCCAGGTAATCCGAAACAAGTACGAATCATGTTGGGTCATACCGAATATTACAAGAATTTTATCAGATATTATTCCGATATGACTTATCCTCCCAAAGAATTACTAAAAGATGATCGAGATTATAGGTCGACGGAGGAATGTGATATCTCATTTAACACGTTGAAAAGAAAAATGGTCGAAGCACCCATCCTTCGATTTCCAAATTGGTCGATGAAATTTCATGTACATATTGACGAATCTGGAATAGCAATCAGTGCCATTCTAACACAACCCAGAGAAGATGGCATGGATTACCCTAATGCATTCAGCAGTCGGAAATTGAATAAATCTGAAAGAAATTATTCCACAACCGAAAGGGACGAATTAGGTATGGTATTTGCACTTCATAAATACCATCATTATTTATTGCCTAACCCTTTTGTATTTTATACAGATCACCAAGCTTTAAAATACTTAGTCAATAAACCAGTGCATCATGGGAGGTTATGCCGCTAGCTATTATTGTTTCAAGAATTTGAATTTGAAGTAATGATTTGACCTGGAAAAGCTAATGTCAAACCATACCACCTGTCAAGAGTCGACACAGGAGAAGAACCGAAAGGAATTGAAGATGACTTATCAGATGCAAACTTGTTTTGTATTGAAGCAGTCCCTTCAAAACTTGCGGAAATTGCACAATTTCGTGAGGATGGACAAGCTCCTGAAGGAATGACTAAGAAAAAGAGGAAGGTCTTAGCAATGAAAGCATCCCCCTACACTTTGATCAATGGATTCCTATATAAACATGGCTTGGATGATATATTATGTCGATGTGCACTTGACCATGAATGACAAGATATACTAGCAGAAGCTCATGCTAGACCGATGGGAGGACATTATCATGCAGACATAATGGCTAGAAAAATACTGCAAGCCGAAATTTGGTGGCCGACAGTTCATAAATACTGTTGAGAATTTGTATCTAAGTGCGATAAATGTGAACGCATGCGCCGACCACTACCAATAACATAAATGCCATTGGTCGCAATTAACCCTAGACAAAGATTTTAAATTTGGGTTATCGATTTTATTAGACCTTTTCCAGTAGTGGGGAGAAGGACAGGTGCTCAATATATTATCACTGCTATCAAATATGTTCCCAAGTGGGCAGAAGCAGAACCGGTCGAAACATGTTCAAGTGAAGTTGCCACTAAGTTTATTTTTGAAAACATCATAACACGTTTTGGATGTCCCATAACATTAATAAGTGACCAAGGTACACACTTTGTATGTAAAAATATTGAAGCACTGACTAAGGAATTTGCAATTGATCATAGAATAAGCACAACGTACCATCCTCAATCGAAAAACGTCGTAGAATCGTTCAATAAAACACTTACAAAAGGACTGACAAAAATATGCAACATAGAGAAAGATGACTGGGATGACAAAGTACCTGCTGTTCTCTAGGCATATAGAACAACATATAAAAGAATGACAGGTCAGACACCATTCTCACTTGTCTATGGACAAGAAGTTGTCGTCCCATTTCATTTTCGACGACATGCACCAACCATTGCAATAGCTTTACATATTGACATCGAAGATACTCGACAAGAATGACTACTCCAATTGTTGAAGCTGGATGAAAGTCGACAGTTGGCGATAGAACATCAGCGAGTGCAAAAACAACAACAGAAAGCATGGCATCATAGGAATATCAAACAGAAGAATCTGTCAGTTGGAGATTTGGCACTCCTCTATAATAGTCAAGTAAAAGGGAAGCCTAAAAAGCTGCATATAGAATGGATGGGAGCCTATGTTTTCGAAGCCCTAAATCCTAATGGATCAGTCCGACTAAAAACGCTACAAGGAAGTGTTTTCAAGAAGGTGTTAAATGGCGCCTGACTTAAATGGTACAAGTCATGAATATTAAAAAAAAAAAAAAAATCGGTTAAGAAGTAACCAAATGAGAGTACTATAAGCAATCAACAAAAACAATAGAGCATCGCAAAAGAAGAAATGATGAGAGAATGGCAGAAGAAGGATGGAAAAAGTAGAGAAATAAATTCGATGCTCAACCGTCAATATTATAGACATCAACAAGAATGCCGACAGTTTGCAGAGGAAAATCAGGCACGACAGAATCATTGGAGCCCGAAACGACCAAACTCAAATAGAGAAGCCCATTGACACAACACATCAAACGAGGTGTCATAGCATCATGATGACAAAGAAATAAAGTCTAAAGATACCCGCGACACCAGAAGTAATGCACCTGATGAAGCACCGATATCCTGTCAGTCTAATTTCATAACCCCGTCAAATCAGCCATCAATACGGGCCTCTACGTCCCGTTCACCCATGCCGAGTAACTCCACCATAAATCCAGAACTCGAGGATTCTTGGGCACTCTTTTTCCGAGAACTTGAACTCCAAGATACAGAGCTCCTTGAACCCATTAAAGCTAATTTCACATTCTTGAACCCCGAATCTGCCATGGCTCCCAGAAAAACTTTAACAGCTACCAGAGCCACTGCAATGACAGTTAGAGAACTGCAGAAAGAACAAACACCATTGGAAACAAGAATCTAGATGATTCAGAATGCAAAGGTGACAGAACCCACTGGGAAGAAAGCATGGAGGAGCATTGAAGATTGGGGGAAGGAGTTAGATGGTCATTGGAGGGATGAAGCACGGCATTTACAGACAGCCACAATTCTGCATTACATGAAGGCACCCTTGCTGGATACCTTTGGAGGATTGAAAGAAGTCATTGCACAATTTATAGTTAGCAAGTATCACAATGGCAAGCTTTATTTCAATGTCTCGGTCGACATCAATGGTGAAATAATACACAAGATAACTGGCCTATCACATAAGGGAGATGTTGAACCAACAAGTTCAGGTGCAAACTTGGTCGATGAGTTTATTGATACTCCTGCTGGAAAGAAATCATGAGGCATAGTCGTGAGCTAGATTTTATATGGCAATTACAGAACTGCTGCCAAGATTGTGTCACATGCACTTTCACGGATAGGCAGGGGATTAGATTTGAATCTTGACATGTTGGAAGTTGTCAAGAATATGGCTCTGAATGGAAAAGTATACAAATGGGAAGACTTCCTAGTTGACATTCTTAAATACACATTCCATAAGTTCCAAGAGGAGGGAACTAGCATCCGCTACCCATATGTAGTCATATGGATTGCTATGACCCATCTTCAACCGAAAGGAAAGAAGGATATTTTGGAAGAGAGACTTGTCCTTATGGAAACTTTCCATTGTTTTGCACTTGGAGAAAGTCGACATGGGCCTACAAGAGTTAAACTTTGGCTAGAAGCATGGTTTATAGACCTTAAAACAATGGAAACAAGATGGAGAGTGCCACAGAACGTTCGTCGAAATCTACCCCCAACAGCTCACATCCAACTATCTTGGGATGATACAGCAATCTGGTACATGGAAGGAGTAGCAGGTCCAACAAGGCGGCTTGACTATTACCCTTCGTTAAGTGAAATTTTCACAGAGCTAAGCCGACAATCTAATGAAGTATTAGCTATTCTGGCACAAGCAAGGAAAACCAACTTCAAGTACGTTGAGCCTCTCACTGATATGGAACAAGAAGAAGCATACAAAAGTCGGTTGTATACGAACACCTTCATTTATCAACCCGAGCCAACACCTAACCCTAAGGTGTTAGCACTTGCCCCGACTCCGCACATAGAATCACCAGAGGCTAGTGAGCTTTCCGATAGCAGTACAGAGTCTGACAACCCAGAATAACTTTTGACAGATGATAATATATAGAAGGTAGCAGCTGAAATCATTATAGCCCGACATAACCGAGTAACATCGACCAAGGGGAAAGGGAAAAGACAAGTAACATTTCAAGAACCTACAGAAGAAGATGAGATTAAGCTCTATGACACTACCACTTAGATTCTTGAAGATGCATCCAATAACAAATTACTTGTCGAAGATCAGTTCAGAAAATTTCTAGAAAAAAATAAGTATCCATCCTCTAAAGTTATTTAGAAAAAAAAACCCAAAATTTTGGTCGAACCCGATGTTGACCTAAACATTCAGTCCCCCCCCTCTTCCCCAACTACAATAGAAGAAGAAAATAGTCTGTTAGCATTATCTTCTCCTGCTAACCCAGCAGACACTGCTTTGAGTATGTTTATTGCAAACCTTGCGATACTTTCTCCTAACTGACGCGAGATGGTCATTCAACAACCATTTTTTGCATCTCCATCCACTATCCCAGTTAACTTATCCCCCCCTGACACCATTCAAACCACAAGTTTACCTTTACCATCGATAGTCCCAGAAATTGTCGATCACACGAAGACCCACCATATTAGAAATCCTGACCCGTCAGGTCTAGTCTATGCACAACAAACAACTATCTTTACCCCTCTCCCAGTCAAAACATTACCAAAAGCCACTCAAAATGAAAACCCCCAAGTTGTTAGTCCCCATGTTGAGTCTACAATTGAGTCTAGTTTAGTTAGTTTGGGTCTGTTCGACAATACCATTTCATTGAGTCCAATTTCGACATCAGTCGGCCTACCATCGCTCCCGGTAAGTCAGTTGAGTCTCCCTATTGATGGATCCAAGTCTAGTCTAGTTACACAACAACACAACAAAGAGGTAACTATGACAGCAACAGCCGAAGCCGATTCCATACAAGACAAGGAACCAGCCATGATTCAAGATCCTACAGCTGACACAACAGAACCTCTCGAGCGTACTAATGTTCAAGATTTTAGTGCAAGTAATATGGATATATCCAGCATAGCAGTAGATATTCCACCAAGTGCTGAAGTTGTTGGACATGAAAGTCCAGTCACCACAGTAGCAGTACCAAGTACACAAACCCAGGAAGAACAAGCTGTTTCCAGCACACAAGCAGTCATCGACAATCATCCAACAACAACCAAAAAAGACAAGGGGAAAGAGCAGCAAATCTTAAGTAAAGAAAAAGAAAAAGAAAAGAGTAGCCTTTGGAAGCACAAAGAGAAGAAACGCAAAGAAAGAGAATTGCAGCAGCAATTGCAAATGCAGCAAACACAGCTAAGCCAATCAAAAAATACTCTTTATGTATACTTAGATCAATTTGGAGCTGCTACAAGCTATCAGCCACAGTTGGCGTCCCAAGAAGATCTTGATTTACTTGAAGACGCAGTCTTCAGAGTGCAAAAATGTCACCGACATGAGTCAGAGGAACAGATACTGCAGCTATAGGAAGAAAGGACTACATTCCTCTCTAAATGTGAAAACTCAGCTCATCAAGTTATCCCACTTCCATCCAATTCCGACACGACATCACCTCTTGATAGAGAATATTAGTTATTTGAGTCTTCCGTGTCAATCCTACAATCTTAGATTCTCAAGAAACAATAGGATCAAGCTATCGAGGTAGCTTCCCTCATGAAAAATCAGTTTACAACCTTTTCAGAAGCTCTCAAAGTACTCAAGTAGTACGATAGTCAAGCATAAAAACTTACATAAGTCTTGAAAAATTGGTATGTATATTATGGTGACGTTACAAAGATCTTCAGAAAACAAGAACACTACTAAGAGAACTTCAGCACCGATGCTTGACTGTAGAGGAATCCCTTATTCAAAAACTTGATAATGATATTATCATGGAAAACAAGAGATTGGATAAATTAGAAAAACAAGAAGTTCAGTGGATGTCTCAAGCCCGAGGAAGCCTCAACAAACTTGGAGAAATTCAGCCCTAATTCCATCAGTTACTTGCTGCTACTGAAAGAACAATCCACATGAACCTTGGGACTACAACAAGAAGTAATGGAAACCATGGAGAACATTTCATTGTAGGTGACGAAGTGCCAGGATTTACTCGAAGGAGTGAATACAAATGTGTTGGGGTTGACCGAAGATTCTGTGCTGCAAAAGATCAAAGAGAATCTGCAGAGGACATAGCAACAGGTAGAAGCCGCGAATGCAGAATTAAAGAATGCACCGTCCATGGAGAAAATACAAAGGTATAATGAAATAAAGGACCTACAGAAGGAACAGACCGCACTAAGGGAGAAAGAGGTTGTTGCATCTGACAGGTTGTAGCCCATTGAGCAGGAAGGTCTTGAACTGATACATCAATTCAATGAGAAGTTTGTAGAACTTCAAACGACAGAAGGCAGAATGAAAGAACAGGTGTCCAAAGAAACGGTCTCGCAGGCCACTCTACAGATGCTGTGAGAATTAGAGAACAAGGACAAGGAGATGGGCGTAGAGTTAGCAATCACTCTACAAATTTTTTCTTTGAAGACAGGCACACCAAAGGGCGCAACACCCTCGTCTAGAACTGAAAATGGCTCAGGACGAGCCACAGGTGAGTGTTAGGGGCATGAGGCTTCCTCGGGCTTGAGACATCCACTGAACTTCTTGTTTTTCTAATTTATCCATTGCGCGCGACGACATTGGACATTGCGCGCGACGACAAGCTAGGGGCATTTTTTATAATTGCACGTGTCGCGCAACGGCAATAGTAAAGTAGGGTTACGTAGAACGCAGAATGTGCAGGTATCGCGCAGGAGCTATTTTTGGTACGCAATACCGGTAAAGGTCAAATGAGAAAGCGACCTATTTTGCGTAAGGGACAGGTGGAAGACAGATGGAAGGGACTTGTCAGAGAGAGTGGCGGCAAACAGTTAAGAAGCTAGGCCACTACATCGATGGCAGCAAGAAGGCAGAAGGAGTGGAAAGGGACAGGCCATGATGCAATTGTAACCGTTTTGAGGACTATGGTTGTCAGAGGCACGTGTGAACAATGAGTGGCTCAGGTGCAGCAAGCTGAGCAAGCTGTCACTGGTGACAGTTAGGGTCGTAGTTAGCCACATCAATTTTGGAAACCTTGGGGTTTCGGCCCACTAATTGTAGACACGACCCATGGGTGTGATTTATAAATAAGGGCATTTTGTATGGGAAAGGGTTAATCTCTCTTAGAGCTAGTGATTGTTGAACATTTTTAGCATCTTTTGAGTCTTGAAGCTATTGTAAAGGCTCTGCAGTTGAGTGCGTAGAGACTTATCTGAGAGAGAAGAAGAGTCTGTAGCTAAGTGCACAAGCTAAGAACGGTTGTACCCTTCCCATAAAGATCAATATTAACAACCATTCTTGTGGACGTAGCGTCCATCCGGGGGGTGAACCACGTTAAATTCTATGTTATGTGATTATTGTGTGTTTATGATTGTTCATTTGCTTGGTATGAATGTTTAATACTACAGTTGTCCGTTTGTGATTGCTTTTATATGTATTCGCTGCAAGAGAATGAGAATAATATGTTAAGTAATACATGTGTGGATGAATGTTAAGTATTCAACACTTATATGTTTGTGAATGTATGAATCCGCCGATTAGTCACATATGTTGATGTATATGTAACTTCGGAATGTATTTCATATATGTATGTTGTATGTACTCCTATAGAGATGGTATTATTCCTCTATACGGAAGTGTCATCATTTATATTGTAAGTGTCGTAACTTATACTTGATGTGTTATTAGACCACCTTGTTGGGGTCGGCCTTGTATAAGTCATGTGGGTCGAAGGGTTATTAGACCACCCTATTGGGGGTCGGCCATGTGGGTCAAAGGGTTATTAGACCACCCTATTGGGGGTCGGCCCAGTCAGCATTATGTTATGTGGTTAAGTTCAAGCCTACATGAGTTAGGTAAAAAGGAAAGTCAAGTCAAGTATAAATAGAGTGCGGGAGGCACTCTATTTGTTCACTCACTTCTCACACATGCACTCAAGGAGGAGTGGCGCACTTATGGAGGAGGAAGATCTACTGCTAGGTTGTGTCTATCTCTCATGGTTGGTTTTATCATTGCTCTATCTATCTCTGAGGAAGTTATTGGGGTTTTTCACCTTTATGGTTTTCCCCAAGTAAATCTTTGTGTCTCTTGTGTGCTTGCATTATTGTCTCCATGATTGATATGTTGTAGATATGATGTACATGTTGTTCTCTTAGTTAAGATCCTAGATCAGATTGAAGTAAATTCAGAAAATTTAACATGGTATCAGAGCTAGCCTGAAAGAAGGCATGATATGGCATGTATGACACTTGTTGCACTTACGATGCTAGGGCTTGATATAGCAAAAACCCGTCATCATAGCACTTTCGCTATAAATCTGTTTTGGCAAAGTGTTCGGATCTGAAATTGTTACAGGACGAAGATAAGATCTCCATGTACCTTGTGTCCAAAGGACAACCTCTAATTCGTTGTACTTTGTGATTTATGATCTGTACAATATAGGGTTTCTGCCTCTTCCATATCTTAGTCAAAATCAGGTGACCTTGGGAAAAAGGTCATAACCTGGGCTAGGAAGCTCCAAATGAAATTTCGTAAAATGTGACAGGTAGTACACAGATTGTACTATCTCAAGAAAGTTTTTTGGAGGCCGAAGGTGAATCAGTGACACGTGGAACACCGTACAAGTTTGCTCTTTTGTATTATCCCATAAAAAGGTCACGTTGCGACACTTGGTATAACTCTCCCTCAGAGAGTCCAATTGAGGTCAGACCTGTCAAGATGGAAAGATGATAGGGTGAGATATATAAGGAAAAAATTTTAGAGGCCGAAGTTCAAACAGTGACACGTGGCACTCCGTACAAGTTCGCACTCCTGTATTATCCCAAAACAGGTCACGTTGCGACATTTGGCATAACTCTCTCTCAGAAAATCCAATTGAGGTCAGACCTGTCAGGATGGAAAGCTAACAGGTCAGGCTATCTCAAGAAACTTTTTCAGACCCTTTGGATCCAAAATTTCAGAGTTACACCAGAAACAATCAGGTACATATTTCTGTCAAAATAGAATTATTTTTTTGGTACCTTCATTCATGGCTTCCGGAATTTAGGGCTTTGGAGAAAGTTGGAATTTTTGTAATCGGAGACCACAGCTGAATGCTACTCATCAAAATAAAATTTTAGAGACCAAGATCATAATTTTTGGTTGGGCAGAAGGTCGGGCTTGATCAGACCCTAGTTCGGGACTTTGATCAGGAAAGTGGAAAATTAGGGCTTCTGTAAAAATGGGAATTTTTGAAATCTGTGACCATGGTTGGAAGCTCCTCATCAAAATACAAGCTTAGAGCTGTGGATCAAACCTTTTGATTGGAAAGAAGAGTGGGCTTCATCAAACCCCATTTCAGGGTCACGTCCAGTGAATCTGGAAGTTTCAAAGGAAAAATTGAGGAGTAAAACTTTGCAGTTTTCAAATTCTGAATATACCAGTTTGATCAACTCATCAAGGTGCATATTTCTATCCTTTCGGAAGTTTGAAATTCAAAGTTTGAATTTTTGGGGTTTCTCTAACAAACCCATATCCAGCTCTAGGTCCAGTTCTTGCAGATCAAGTGGATAGGGTTAATCCTAGAAGAAGATGGATTGGTCACCTGCATAAGTGAAGGAGTTCCTGTTTCAGAGGGAGATGAGGCTAAGGCTTTACATAAGAATATTACAAGCGATCTCGACAGGTATGACTCATCGAGGTATGTTTTGAGATTTGTTCTTGATTAAGTTTATGGTATGTTTGTCTTCATGTTATTACGGTTAGTACAATCTTGATTTTAGATTTGTCATATCACCTTAACAAAATTATGAATGCATGATAGAAGATATTCATTGGTTAGGGTGTTGACACTTATAATTGTACTAATGCATTATGGTGTTGTATGAGATTTATGTTGTCTGCTAACATGAAAGGTACACCAAGAAAGACAAATCATGTTCTGGTCCAAGAACATATGATCATGATAACATGAGGACAAAGAGTCATCCATTGTCATGGATCTCATAGAATATCCATTTACGAGGTATGTATAACTTGGTTTTGTAATAGTTAACCTATGAGATATATAGGTTACTAGCACAAGTCATTGAAGAAGAAGAAGAAGACATCATGTGAGTATGTTAGACATAAATAGCTAGCATGCTAATCCAGGTATGTTTTTCCTATATCAAGATAGAATCCTACCTTGTGTTAGGATCTTATACTGTTGTGTTGTTTGATAATGATTATTCATGAAGTCATAGGTTTGAATAAGTCATGGCTTTATGCATATTATATCTCTTATCTTGATTGATGATTCAACTAACCTGAAGAGTCATAGGTTTGAGTAATTACAGGTTTAGACATGTTATGTTTCTTATGATTTGACTAACCATAAGAATACTACATAAACCTTGAATGCTAATGCTTATTATTTCTGTTTGAAATGATCATGACTATACATGATTGAGATTATTGTGTCTTAATAGTATGCTAATGAATGTATGATTTTATATGAGATCACAAGGCTAACACAATCATGATACTAATAAGCATGTATAGGGACCAAGGATGAATATGAGTTCAAGAACAGGTAATCCAGGAAGCAAAGATCAAGAGGGAGTACACTCTAGTGGTTTATGCAAGGATGCAAATATTCAGAGGGAGTTGACCATCTCTCTACATTCCACAACAGAAAGGTGTAGAAGAAGCTACTTCATATTAGGACTCCAGCAGCTCCTGCAAGGAAGCAAATATTCAAAGGGTGTCCACCCAACGAACAAATAAGATAAGTATTTTAATTATCATTTCTTGCATATGTGTTTAAATAAAATTGTTCAATGATGTATATGCTCATGTTCCTAGACTTAGGATATGTATTGTGCATATTAGAATAGTTGCATTGATGAACAGTATACTACTAATATACATGGGTAAGTGGCCTATGGCACTGCACAACATTCCATTGCTACTTATCTAGAATGAAACCTCTTTGCTGACATGTTGGGAGTTCTGCACACTCCTAACAATGTTCTGGTAGAGATTGGAAGGCATCTAGAAAGTTACGGGATATGGATAAATGTTGTATTGAAGCATTGGCTAAGATAATTGCATGACTATATGACATATTTCTTTATGTGTAAGAATTTGTTCTGAAAATTATGAGATGTTTCTAATCATGCAATTTAACCTGTTTTGTAGGAAAGACCATATATCTTCACCTACAAAAGGACTACAACATTTGTTCCAGCAACAAAGATATCTATTGAAGATATTGAAGTTCCCAGGATCTGGGATGAAGAAATGGAATGCCATGATGCGTCGATCATGAAGAATGATGTTTGGGATGTAGTCCCAAGACCTGAAGGGAAGTTTGTTATGACTTCCATATGGAACTATCAGATCAAGCATGTTGCAGATGGCAGCATAGAGAAATATAAAAGTGATAAAATAGAAGATACACCAGATGGATTCAAGACAACTTTCTTGAATGGTGTAGTTGAAGAAGAAGTGTATGTGGAGCAGCCACTCGGTTTTGAAATACATGACAGGGAATCATATGTATGCAGATTGAAGAAAGCCTTGTATGGCTTGAAGCAAGCTCCCAGAACCTGGTATGGTAGGATGGTCAGTTTCCTATCTAGTTTGGGCGTTACCAAGAGTAAAGTAGATTCCAACCTTTTCTACAAGGTTGAGGAAGGCAATCCAGTGATACTAATTTTGTATGCAGATAACCTGTTTGTTACAGGTGAAGATAGATTGATTGCCAACACGCAGCGGAAGCTTGCTACCAAGTTCGAGTTGAAGAACTTAGGGATGATGCACTATTTGTTTTTGGCTTGGAGATGTGGCAGAGTGCAGATGGAATCTTCCTTGGACAAGGGAAGTATGCAGTAGAGATCCTAAAGAGGTTTGGGATGATGGACTACATGGATATGGCCACACCTATGGCATCGAACCTGAAGCTTCTTGTGATGCTTCATCTGAGCCGGTTGATGTCTCTATGTATCGTCAGATGATTGGGTCCTTGATGTACCTGACGAACACAAGACCAGACATTTGCTTTGCTGTGAACACATTGAGTCAGTTCCTGACAGATTCGAGGAGTGTTCACCTAGTTTCTGTAGAGCATGTTCTGAGGTACCTGAAGGGTACAGTGGATTTTGGGCTCAAGCATGAAACAAATCAAAAGTTTAACCTGCAGGGTTATGTTGATTCATATTGGGCTGGCAGTGATGCAGATAGGAAGAGCACATATGGGTGTTGCTTCAGTATGGGATCAGGTGTGATCTCTTGGTTTAGCAGGAAGCAGTCCTGTGTAGCACTGAGTACAGCTGAGGCAGAGTATGTTGCAGCCTGTTCAACTAGTTGTGAGGTAGTATGGCTACGGAAGTTACTGTCTGAGTTATTTGATTTCCCGTTGGATGCTACTGGTATCTTCTGTGATAACCAGAGTTGTGTGAAGCTATCTGAGAACCCAGTGTTTCATGAAAGGTCGAAACACATAGAGATCAAATATCACTATATCAGGGATATGGTGCAGAGAGGAGCTGTGAAGCTCCTATATGTTGTGACAGACGAGCAGATTGCATATGTGTTAACGAAGCCACTAGCCAGGGTGAAGTTCGAGTACTTCAGAGAGAGGCTTGGCGTTCTTCAGATCGAGGACACTTTGAGGAAGAAGTGATGGACACATTTGCTGAATCCATTCCAAGCATGTTGGAAGGAGGATCCTTCACATGGCTGTGGATGTAAGCGCTGGATGATGAGCATCAGGATGATGTTCTGGTTTCTACTTGGATATGATCAGTTGGGTCATTTTTATGTATGCATGTACGCATCATGTTGGATGCTGGATATGATCAGTTGGATCATTTTTATGTATGTATGTACGCATCATGTTGATGCTAGATATGATCAGTTGGATCATGTTGTTATGTAGAATTTTTCCCTATGGATAAGTCAAAACTCTCTTAACTTTAAAGTAGATTTCCAACTAACTCTAAAGCAAGAAACAAGTCAAAACAAATGCTACCTTGAAATTCCTGAATTAACTTTTACAGCAAGATTAGATGTATTCAGAAACCAATGAGAGATAAGACACGCCTTTCAAACTGACGTTTGTCCCGCTTCTAGGTCTTGATCCAAAGCTCCGATGTAGAACCTGTTAAGATCAATCAAAGAACAAACATGCAAGCTTCCAAATATCTTGAACGTAAAGGTTAGATTCAAATCCAGATTAGATACATTTCACGTTAAAGACTTGCACATTACACATGAAATGGGAAAGACAAGACAAGTTATCTTATTACAACTTGAAGAATGCTTACATAGGTTGCTTGATGTCCAAGCCAATCCTCCAGCTCCAAGTGCCCTCTCCTCTAGCTATCTCCACAATGCTGCAAGATCATAAGTTTGGTACTTCAAGAGTCCTCCCCTTTCCCCATGGAATGCCTCTCTTTTATAGTGTATGGTAGGGTTAACCAACAAGAGAGATGGGTGGATCTAGGGAGAGATAAGTGGATCAGGGTTTCTAAACACAGAGAATGAGTTGAGATCAAATCAGGGACCCCAATCTTCCATTATCTTAAAAAATCCAAAATCCCACAAGCCATGGAAAAAAGGCTAATAAAAGAGTACCGTGCCCTGTGGTCTTAGCACAACGCGGTACTACCGCGTTCTGTGGAAAAAGCATAGCGCGGTAGTGTGGAGTACCGCGCGCATATAAATGAGCAAGGCGCGGTAGTGCAGGTAAATAAAGTCTCAGCTGGGTAAGAACTTGTCAGGGTAGATTTCCATCCCGACCTCACTCGCGACGAACGGCGACGCATCCGACATCACGAAAAATGCTACCTTATAGTCAACGATACTCTTTATCAGCCTGGTGTTGACACCGTCCTTCGACGCTGTTTGACCTTAGATGAGCCAGAATTCGTTCTCAGTGACTGCCATGCTAGAGCATGTGGTGGTCATCTCTCTGGGATGGCTACAACCCAGAAAATACTACGAGCAGGATACTTCTGGCACTCAATTTTCAAAGACTGCATTGAAACAGTCAAGAAGTGTCCGCCATGTCAATTCTTTCATAGCAAAACATGCTCACATCCTGCTCCACTCCATCCTGTTATTGCCATCGGCCCCTTTTCCAAATGGGGCATCGATTTCATGCACTGTAAGCCCACTTCAGCCGGGGGGCATAGCTATGTCATAGTAGCTGTCGACTATTTTACAAAATGGGCTGAAGCGATGCCTACGTATGCTGAGGATGGAAAAACAGCAGCGCAGTTCATATTCAATCATATTATAGCCAGATTCGGTGTCCCACAGTCTATTGTGACCAATCATGGTTCCCATTTCAGGAACCATATGATCGAAGAACTAAGTGCCAAATTGGGTTTTTGCCATGAAAACTCAACCCCGTATTACCTACAAGCTAATGGCCAAGTTGAAGCCATTAACAAAGTCCTGAAATGAATGATTCAGTGTATTGTGGGTACCCAGAAATCCAATTGGCACTCAGCTCTGTTCTCAGCACTGTGGGCATACCGAACCTCAGTGAAAAGTGCTACTGGGTTTACACCATTCCAACTGGTGTATGGCCTAGAAGCCATCCTGCCAATTGAATGTGAAATTCCATCACTCAAGATAGCCATAGAGCTACTTCCACACACTACTTCCGAAGAGGAACGGTTTCTATACCTAGCTAAGCTAGATGAAACCCGCCGCGACGCTGCTTTGGCTAATGAAGCTCACAAAAAACGCGTCAAAGCTCAATATGACAAATCCGTTCAACCTAGGATCTTCAATGAGGGTGACCTCGTACTTACATATGATCAAATGCATGATAAGCTTGGAAAAGGTAATCTTGAATCTATGTGGTACGGCCCCTTTATTGTAAAACATGTCTTAGAAAAAGGAGCCTATGAACTAATCGATTGTGATGGTACGCCATTGGCACGGCCCCGCAACGGGCTATACCTCAAACGTTCTACGCATGAGGTTACCCTACGCGGGTTACTTGTTGTACATAATCTACTTAGTTTGCTTTTGCTTTCTTTTTGGTGTGCGCGTGGACCTCATGTATCCACTCTTACTTTGACTCTTGACTTTATGCGCAGATGTCTGCCTACTTTGGATTCACCGACGGTGCAAGCCGACATACCCGAAATCTCGCTTCCGCAGCATGGGTAAGCTATTCCCCCACTGGCGAGTTGATTTCTTCAGGAGCCAATTGTTTAGGTCCTGCAACCAACAATATCGCGGAGTACCATGCAGTCATTGGTCTCTTGACGGAGGTTGCTTCACTCGAAATTGACTCCTTATCAGTCTTTTTAGACTCCCAACTCGTGGTTTCTCATCTAAACCGTGTCTACACAGTTCGCGATCCTATACTACTTCGTTTATTTCGGAGAGTACGCCTCTTGGAACGATCATTTAATTTTATTACATATCAACACATACCAAGAGAATTCAATTGTATAGCTGATTCATTGGCTAATTACATTTTGGATTGGCATCTTGCCCACACATAAACACATCATTAAAAATAAAATACACAAGTCATTGTAAATATTTAGATCATAAATAGGTCCATATCACTGTATATAAGAGTGTTTTTTCCAAAATACATAAAGTTTGTGTCAAAGACAAAATTTGGGACCAAATCCCATATACAAAATTTGGCTCTCAAAGCCTACATATCGTGTACATGCCGCAAAAAGATCAAGAGACCATCTATGGAGATCTAGGAGACCTATCATGTCCCTCATCGGACTCCTCCCGCTGCTGGTGGTAACATACTACAACTTGAACCACCTTACGAAGAAGCCGACTGATACGACCAGGCACACCTACAGTATGTCGCTGGAGGTGGTAAGGGACGTCATCCATCCTCATAGCAGGGATACCATGAGTCAATCCCTGCAAGTTCCTCTCAATGTCCCGAACGCCTCTTGCCTCATCTTCATCTTCCTCCTCGTCAGGAACAGCTTGACGATCAACACCACCACGACGTAGTGGAGAGTACCCAGCTGGTCTCTGTGGTCCACGGTCTGCAACACGCATGTGAACATACATTAGATGTCTTTTACACATTCTAAAAAAGTAATAAAAATTAAATATTCAAAAAAGGAGAAAATACATATCCATGAAGGTCATATTAGAGTTGTCCCAATCATCGTCCTCTGGCAGTGCCAAGTCGATGTCCTCATGAAAATCTACCCCGGAGTAGGGATAGTCATCAATCATAACTATCTGCTCCTCAAGCCAGGAAAATAAATCTTCACCAAAGGCTAAGCGCTGAGGTCCCCCGAGACGTCCAGCATAATCACTCCATCGAGCCATCCATGGCTCGGTAGGTGGACGAGGGGGCATAGATATCTGCGGGCGCAGTAGTGGCACCCTCGCCAAAAAGAAAGTAGCGAGGATGCTCCCATAGCCAAATTGGGAATTCTTTCCAACCCTACACTTGTGCACTTGTTCTTTCAGATTGGACAACACCGCCTCACAACAGTTAAATACTGTCCCCCCAATACACTCTGCTGCGAGATTCACTTGTGTGTGGGACGCTTGATGAGGACTCACACTTCCTGCTGCACGTGTAATGGTGAACAGTATGGTCTTCATAGGGAGTTCTATAACCTCCTTTATGGCCACCTTCCCGCTCTTCTTACCTGAACCCTGATGACAATATCGAGCAATCAAGTCATCTGTACTCGATTCCGAGGCTGATTATCTAGTAAAGTTCACCCGGGCCCCTCTTTTTGAGAGGCCTGTGAGGAAATAAATATCCTCGAGTTGGATTTCGAGAACATGCTCTCCCACTCAGAAAGCTTGAATGTCAGGGTCCCACAATTGGATGAGATGAGTGAGAAGCTTGGGTTGCTGACGAATCCCCTTGGTCTTAAATAACTTCAACAAACCACATTCTCTCAATGCGGTCACGGTCGGTAAGTGATTTTCAGCTGCAAAATCATCCACTTCGTGCTCTCTTTCTTTCCAGCTTACCATTTTGCTTCAAATAAGTTGCAAACTCCTGCAAAAGGTCAGGGAAAATATTTAGTAACTATTTATCAACTTAGTTCCAGCAAATAATTTGAGAAAATTTGATTTCTTAAACTAAAAAATCGCCTTCACCGTGCCTGGGGGAAACACTGCCGCGCGGCACTGTACAGTGCTACGCCTCGCTTTGGAGCTCTAGCGCGGTACTGTTAGACAGTACCGCGTTTCTCGATAGAGCCCCCACGTAGTACTGTGAAGGGCGATTTTTGCCCAATAGGGCTTGCCCAAAAATCGAATTTTTCCTGGTAAAAAAAAATAATTCTTATATGAAATGAAAGAGGAGCTCAAGAGCTCTTACCTGACGCAGACGGTTGTCGAAATGGTGTCCTGGAACTCCCGATATGGATCCTTGAAGTTTTGCTCCTCAAATGGGTAAAAATCTCCTCTTTGGGTAAAAACACAAATGAAATGGTAATTTCTATTTTTAACCATTCTTTATATAGCATTTTCACATATTCTTTAATTATTATTTTAAATGGTTAAAATAAACCCTATTTCACATTGCTAATGTCCAGTTTTTTGAGCATTTATTGACAGGATCCCCGGTAAAAAGGCGATATATTCACACTAGTGTTTATTCACGATTTGACCTTCATTTTGAGCCCACTTTATCTTTTTCGTGCTATGGATTTAAAACTTGAAAAATATTCCAAGTGCTTTTACACCCATGTCGTGCTTGTTACCCTTCTGACCTCACACTTTAGGGGGCATCTGTTATACCTCTATAATCCACAGTGTCGCATCTCCACCACAAACAGAGTTGATAACACTTCCCCTGCTGTTTGAACCACTCAGAAGATGAATGAACCTTGAAGGTAAATCTACCCTGACAAGTTCTGACCCAGCTGAGACTTTATTTACCTACACTACCGCGCCTTGCTCATTTATATGCGCGTGGTACTCCACACTACCGCACTATGCTTTTTTCACAGAACACGGTAGTACCGCGTTGTGCTAAGACCACAGGGTGTGGTACTCTTTTATTAGCCTTTTTTCCATGGCTTGTGGGATTTTGGATTTTCAAAGATAATGGAAGATTGGGGTCCCTGATTCGATCTCAACTCATTCTCTGTGTTTAGAAACCCTGATCCACTTATCTCTCCCTAGAACCACCCATCTCTCTTGTTGGTTAACCCTACCATACACTATAAAAGAGAGGCATTCCATGGGGAAAGGGGGGGACTCTTGAAGTACCAAACTTATGATCTTGCAGCATTGTGGAGATAGCTAGAGGAGAAGGCACTTGGAGCTGGAGGATTGGCTTGGACATCAAGCAACCTATGTAAGCATTCTTCAAGTTGTAATAAGATAACTTGTCTTGTCTTTCCCATTTCATGTGTATTGTGCAATTCTTTAACGTGAAATGTATCAGTGTGAACGCGGGAGGCATGTGGAAGAAGTTCATGTAAAGTACCGGATTGAGTGTAAACTAAATCCATGTACTGGGCTGCCGAGGTGGCCTGTTCTTCTATAACCGGTCCACGCATAGTGATATCTCTGGCTATGGGAGGCAAAAGGGATTTTGTAAACCAATCAACAAGTAGCTGATCTGGAATAGGTGCCTTTATTAGCCTACGGCGTCGTCGCCACTCATGGATGTGATCTGAAATGTGTGTAGAAGTGGTTTCACGCAGTGAAGTTAATAGTTCTGTTCCAGTCTCATACCGGATGGGGAGCTGGAAATGAGTCAGAAACTGCATAGCCAAAGTGTTGAAATCACGAAAAGAGTGTTGTGGCAGCTCGATGTACCATTTTGCTGCCGTTACGGTGAGCGTACATTGGAAGAGCCGAAGTCGGATGGAATCATCCATCAAGGAGTTGGATGAACACCAAAGATGGAAGGTCATCAAGTGGTTCTTGGGGTCTTCCCCGGGCTTAGCATCGAACTTGGGAATGTCCGATGGTAGTTTGGCTGGAATGGGTGGCCAGTGAGGTTCATGCCATATAGGATCGTTGATAAGCCTCAACAAATCAGGTAAGTCAAGTGTGGCCAAAAAGGGAAGTTGACGGTTGGTCTGCGGGTATGAGTAATAACCATGTGGTGCAGAGAACCTTGGGGGGCCCTGCATAGCATACTGTTGCGTGTGATACCCATATGTGTTTCCCACGGGATACTGCTGGAAGTTCTGTGGATAGTAAGCCATCTGGTTAACCGGTTGATTGTAGGCAACCGGTTGGTAAGTGTTCTGCTGAGTGGATATGGTACCCTGGGGTTGTTGATACCCAGGAATGGTTGTTGTTCCTTGTTGAGGAAAATTTCCTTGGAATTGTTGTGTTCCAGGGATGTTACCACTATACTGTGTAAGTGGGGGGTTTCCCATAGCAGGGTTGGGGGGTGGCTGCGACGGTGGTGTCCATGGAATGCTCATTCCTGCTTGAGGAGCGAGTGGGAATTGAAGTGATGGGTTCCATGGAGTTGTAGCAGCTGAAGGGTAAGGGAAGACAGAATTCAAGTTGGGGGAAATATGAGATTGTCCCCCAGCTTGGTTCCAGTTTCCAAAAAGTGAGTACCCCCCACTCTGTGGGATTTGAGGATCCCAAGAAGGAAGCATGCCTGACGGGGGAGGTTGAGAATGAGGTCCGGTTGGAATACCGGAATAAGGTTTCCTGTTGCCAGGTGTGATGTACATACCGTACTGAGCAGATGTTGCTGGTTGGGATAGTTGTTGGATAGAACCAATAGGTTGTCCGCCATCGGATGGGTTGGATGGCCCTATGAGAGGAGGCTGTTGAGTAGGAACGAGGTTCCCAACAAAAGGTTGTCCTCCAACTGGTTGGGTTGATGACCCTATGGGAGGAGGTTGTTGACCAACAATGGGGTTCCCAACAAAAAGTTGCCCCCCAGCTGGTTGGGTTGATGGCCCACCAGGGAGGGTTTGTATGTTGGAGTTAGGGGCCACTGCAGTCGGTTGTCCACCTCCTGAAATAGTGTAAATGGTGGCTGAAGGTGATCCTCCAGTCGAAACGGAAGATCCAGCAGTATGACTAGGTGTTCTTCCGCCGCTAGCCAAATATGACAGTGTAGTCTGGCCGACGGTGCCAAAAGTATCGATTTGCGGAGGAGGTCATCCGTATCTGACAGGTGAGGATGGAGAAAAAACTGGATTATCCCTCATAGAATGTGCACCAAAAATGGGTGATGGCAGCAAATGTGGGGAACTTAGCCCAGGGGTATCAGCGTCGTCCATAACGTGTTCAATGATAGGAGGACCAACGAGAACTGGGTCCGAGTTCATATCCTGAAAAATATTTTCGGGATCCGGCGGGAACCTAGGTATAGTAAAGTCTGAAGGTCCTGAGCCGTCTACAAAGGAGTGACGAAACTCTGTGCTAGATGGGACATTGGGAACCCTATAGTCAGAAGGACGAGAAGCGGGGGGATATCTAGACGCTGTCGAAAGCATTTGCTCTGTGCTGCGTCTAAATTGTGTCGATGCTAATGGAGAGTTCGCTAGACTTACCATGCTAGACTGGATGGAAGCCATGATTTCATGTCCCAGTGGGAGGTTGGGTAGATCTATAGTACGAGGTACGTTGCTAGAAGAACTTGTCTCCTGAGGATGAACACTGGGTGACGTAGTAATAACAGGCGGAAGTTCCGCCTGGGAAGTAATGAAGCCATAATCAGGTTCAAAAGGTGTGTCAGGGAGTCGAGTATCTTCAACGATTTCAACGTATCCGCTTGGGACTGAAATCAAGATGATTATGTCCTGGTCGGACCCTTCGGTGGTATCAACAGATCTGTCTGTGTCATCGTGAAAAGTGTCTGATGGACGGGAAGTGTTGAAATCCGGTAGAAGGATGACCTCTGGTCTAGTACTCTGGGTTGTGCTAGGTTCAGCTGCTGTAACTGTGTCCACTGTGACAGATAAATCTGGAAAGACAGTGGGTGAAGTGACAGTGGAATTCTCAGATATGCTAGTGGTTGCAGAAACTGCAATAGATTTTGAGACTGTGCTGCGTGTGGTAGTTACGGGCGGAACTAAAGATGTTGTACGTATCGGCGGTGGAATGTTGCCTCGACTAGCACCGCGGCCAAGAGGAGCAGGAATGCGTGATGCAGGCGGACCAGAAGTCCGTGGCGGTGGTGGTGGTGGAGGGATTTGGCCCTGTATTCTTCGTGATCTTCGTGGTTGTTCTGACATGATGACAGGAAAATGAAAATTGGGGGCAGTGTCGTAAACAAAGAACTCAAAAACTCTAATGCAGCCGAGTGTGCAGAAGAGGAGCTAGAAAAAGCAAGGCTCGCAGGCCCAAAAAAGTAAGCTCTAAAATCTATACTGAGACCGTTGTCTCAATAAGTGAGCTGATGCAAAAAATGGCCAGAGTGCCAACAAGCAGTCCCTACAAAGAAAAAAAAAACCCTCTATGAAGATGAGATACCAAGCAAACTCCTAACTAAGAGTTGGATACCTCAACAAGTTGTATCCTTCGCAAGGTGATGAAATCCAAGTCGAACAATACAACATGAGAGACTGATATAAGAAGGATATCCCTCTACCGAAAGGGATCCTGGGTAAAAGAGCCCTAGCAAAATAGATACTAAGCTACCTCGTTCATGACACGTCGGAAAAGGTTTTGGGCACTTCATCCTTCCGAGGAAGACAGCGATCGATGTTGCCTTAGGGCTAAGTGCAGTGCGGTATTCCAGAGAGTCCGTTCGGTTCTCAATCTCGCGGCCGTTTAACCCCTGAAAGTTAAAAACAGTCAGGAGGCCCCTCCACAAACTAGCTGTGACCGTGTCAATAAATACTAGAGGATTTTAGTTCCCTAAAGACAACAACTATGTCTCAGATGAAAATGACAAGGGGGAATTATTTTGATGCCTATCCCCGATGTCCTACCTAACTACCAAATTCTTTTGATTTCCTCAAGTGAGGTTAAAGTTGGTTTAATTAGGGAGATTAATTTTAGTGGCTGTCTTACTCAATCAGGTAGTGGACGTGAAACTTGATGGTGTTATGACGACTCAAACCATGCAAATGAGAATGAATAAAAAATAAGCCTTTGTCTTCGATGAAATCTAGCTAAGGGAGAGATAGAGTTTCTTCGATCAAATATGCATGAAATTTTTCACAAGCAATCAAAACCAAAGTAAAAGAATTTTCTTTTCATTTTGTAAACAAAACCAAACTGAAATAAACACTCCTTTTAATGCACTGATCCTACAATCTACAATGCTTCAACTATGAAAACTTTTTGTGGCAAAATCAATGGTTCATTTCCTAATGCAAAATAATGCTACTAGACTTTTTCAATTCAAACAACAAAATTGCTCTCAAATGATAATATTTTAATTACTGAAAATGATAAAAATAATGTGACTGTAAAAGCTACAGGATTCAGTAACAGAGAACAGTGGTGTTGAGTTGGTTGGGGTGAAAAAAACAATCCAATGCAATCAAACTGGAAAAATGACCCAATGTGTCAAAAATGCCACTAATTCAACTAAATCAAGCTCACAACAGGGAAATAATCAGATCACACAGACTGTAAAATGACCAGGATGCTAACAGGAAACAACAAAGACTACCTAAGGCAGAGAGAGACTCAGGAAACCAAGCAAGTATAAAAAATTTAAAAATTTGCAGACACTACCGCGTGTCAGAGTCTGACTGGAGCGCGGCATTGTGACAGTACCACTCTGATACTAAAGCAGAGAACACGGTACTACCGTGCTGGAAGCAGTTCTGAGGGCGCAATACTGTGGCAAGGTAAGAAAAAAGTGCAACTTGAGAAAAGAAAATGAAGTTTTCAGGGTTGTTGCTAACCCAGGGGACTCAGTGATCAGACAAGGAGAAAAATACAGCGAGGAGTGGTGAATAAATGTCAAAAAATACCAAGATTCAAACTGGTTTGAAGTGCAATAAAACAAATCACAATCAACACATGGATGACAGTGAATTGAATCAATCAAACAGAAATCAAACCCAGCCGAGTCACCATTCTTGTTATGTAGAATTTTGCCCTACGGATAAGTCAAAACTCTCTTAACTTTAAAGTAGATTTCCAACTAACTCTAAAGCAAGAAACAAGTCAAAACAATTGCTACCTTGAAATTCCTGAATTAACTTTTACAGCAAGATTAGATGTATTCAGAAACCAATGAGAGATAAGACACACCTTTCAAACTGACATTTGTCCCGCTTCTAGGTCTTGATCCAAAGCTCCGATGTAGAACCTGTTAAGATCAATCAAAGAACAAACATGCAAGCTTCCAAATATCTTGAACGTAAAGGTTAGATTCAAATCCAGATTAGATACATTTCACGTTAAAGACTTGCACAATACACATGAAATGGGAAAGACAAGACAAGTTATCTTATTACAAGTTGAAGAATGCTTACATAGGTTGCTTGACGTCCAAGCCAATCCTCCAGCTCCAAGTGCCTTCTCCTCTACCTATCTCCACAATGCTGCAAGATCATAAGTTTGGTACTTCAAGAGTCCTCCCCTTTCCCCATGGAATGCCTCTCTTTTATAGTGTATGGTAGGGTTAACCAACAAGAGAGATGGGTGGATCTAGGGAGAGATAAGTGGATCAGGGTTTCTAAACACAAAGAATGAGTTGAGATCGAATCAGGGACTCCAATCTTCCATTATCTTCGAAAATCCAAAATCCCACAAGCCATGCAAAAAAGGCTAATAAAAGAGTACCGCGCCCTGTGGTCTTAGCACAACGCGGTACTACTGCGTTCTGTGGAAAAAGCATAGCACGGTAGTGTGGAGTACCGCGCGCATATAAATGAGCAAGGCGTGGTAGTGTAGGTAAATAAAGTATCAGCTGGGTCAGAACTTGTCAGGGTAGATTTACCTTCAAGGTTCATTCATCTTCTGAGTGGTTCAAACAGCAGGGGAAGTGTCGTCAACTCTGTTTGTGGTGGAGATGCGACACTGTGGATTATAGAGGTATAACACATGTGTATGTATTTTGTATATGCATCATGTTGGATGCTTGGACCATGTATCTGTATATGTATCAGGTGGATACATTGTATGATCAGGTGGATCATGTATGGTGATATGTATCATGTATTTGTATTTGTATCAGGTGGATACATTGATGATCAGGAGGATCATGTATGATGATATGTATCAGGTAGATACTTGGTATGCATCAGGTAGATGCATTGATGATCAGGTGGATCAGGTATGATGACATGCAGCAGGATGTTGCAGTAATGATCAGGATGATCATAGATGACGAGCTTCAGGATGTTGCTCCAGATGACATGCAGCAGGACATTGCAGTGATGATGATTAGAATGATCATGGATGCATCAAGATGATGTATGGTGAGTATCAGGATGATACTCTATGGCCGTGGATCAGGTTGTGCAGATCAGCATGTAATCCGGTGCCCTGGGAGACTTGCAGATGGTCTTTTGAGGTTTTTCCTATGGCATGTAATATCGGTGCCCTGGGACATCTGGCAAATGCTCTTTCGAGGTTTTTCTCTGGGAGGACATGTAATTCGGTGCTCTGGGAGATCTGCAGATAGTCTTTCGAGTTTTTTCCTATGGCATGTAATAGCGCCCTGGGATATCTGGCAGATGCTCTTGCGAGGTTTTGTCCTATGGCATGTAATAGCGCACTGGGAGATCCGATAGGTTGGGCTGTGTGCCCGTAATCAGTCCTAGGATGCTCTTGCGAGGTTTTTCCATGACCACATATAATAGCACCCTAGGAGATCCTACAGGTCAGAGTTGTGTACCCGTAACATCCTGGGATGCTCTTTCGAGGTTTTGTGGTGGGATCACATGTAATAGCGCCCTGGGAGATCCTATAGGTAGAGCTGTGTGCTCGTAACAGCCTGGGATGGTCTTTCGAGGTTTTGTGACGCACGTAATAAGTCCTGAGGATTCCACAGTATGGCCAGTGATGACGAAGACCTGCAGGTGGTGGGCCTACATCCAGTATGAAAAAGGACTGGCTTTATAGAACTTCCTATGACGAGTAGATTCAGAGATTGATTGATATAGCAGCAACAGTGTCGATGATGATGACTCGATGACGATCATCCAGTGACGATGATCCAGATAAGATGACTTGTGCTAGAAGAACTGTGCTAAGAAATACCTTCCTAGTTAAGAGGGAGTGTTGATGTATATGTAACTTCGGAATGTATTTCATATATGTATGTTGTATGTACTCCTATAGAGATGGTATTATTCCTCTATACGAAAGTGTCGTCATTTATATTGTAAGTGTCGTAACTTATACTTGATGGGTTATTAGACCACCTTGTTGGGGTCGGCCCTGTATAAGTCATCTGGGTCGAAGGGTTATTAGACCACCCTATTGGGGGTCGACCCAGTCAGCATTATGTTATGTGGTTAAGTTCGAGCCTACATGAGTTAGGTAAAAAGGCAAGTCAAGTCAAGTATAAATAGAGTGCGGGAGGCACTCTATTTGTTCACTCACTTCTCACACATGCACTCAAGGAGGAGTGGCGCACTTATGGAGGAGGAGGATCTGCTGCTAGGTTGTGTCTATCTCTCATGGTTGGTTGTATCATTGCTCTATCTATCTCTGAGGAAGTTATTGGGGTTTTTCACCTTTATGGTTTTCCCCAAGTAAATCTTTGTGTCTCTTGTGTGCTTGCATTATTGTCTCCATGATTGATATGCTGTGGATATGCTGTACATGTTGTTCTCTCAGTTAAGATCCTAGATCAGATTGAAGTAAATTCAGAAAATTTAACAACATAGTCAACATTGAATTTAAGCATAGCATAGAAGCGCGCAGTATTGTATGTTTATTCAATTGCTTACAACATTACAATAAGAACCTGAATGTATTGAATGGATAAAGAATGCTAAGTAAGATTGGTTAGAGTTAATCAAGTCTTGGAATAGACATGTGGTCTAGCTGACACGCTGAACCATTGAGATTTGCTGCGAGGTAAGTTGTTGTAGCTTATTGTCGCAACGTAACAAGAATCGCATACCACGCAGCCCTTAAAAGCACTAGTTGCGTAGCGCCTCTGCTTTCCGAAGTATCCGATGTGAAGTAGAGACTTCGCTCAATTTTCTACCCGCAGCAGCCCTTGTGATATCGCGCTGCTTCTCAGTCCTTCTATGCTCGCATCACTAGGTTGTGGAAACTTGATTCCGCAACCACCCCCTCAGCTTCACCATGGGCGAGACCTCAGGCTGCGAGCATCCTGTTGCTGAAAGGGTCGATAAATATAGGTTTTGTTGGTTCCTTGAACCGCGAAGTACCTAGGTCTACATTGGAAACCTCTAGCTCAGTTATATACGCCAACAAGCGGCATTTTCCCTTCAACCTTAGGGGACTGTGACTCCCTCTTTTAATGTGTTGGTCCACATGGTCAATAGAAACCTCTTTAGCATATTTCTAAACTTTCCTAAGTATAAGTGAAATAATACTTAGCAGAAAATATAATAGGGGTTCAAAGTCCAAAATAGGGGTATTACAGTTAATGCATCTGGCATTGACAAATTTCATTAAGGTCAGTTACTCAAAGTCCTATGTTACCAAGTGTCCATTTTGTGTCATGTTATGTGTTGAAGGGAAGTTCAAACAGTGTCGAACATTCCTCAAATAGTCCTGACCAATAATGTCAGCCTTCCTTGTGTCAGTATACAGTGTTGGATCTCGAAGTTCTACCAAATTATATCAAACTATTGATCTTTGTTTCATATCGGTTGATGTGGGATGCATTAATGCCCTCCTTCCAAAGGATCTATTCCTATCAACACCAAATCATCATCTAGGAAGTGAATCTAGAAACCTAGGAGAACCTTGGATCTTGTAGTCATCAGTGGAAGGTTTCCTCGCAAATGACAGTGGGTATCCATCAATGACCCCTGATTATTTGATTCTATAAGTTTTAGACTTCATAAAATCTATTCGGAGTTGCTAGTTTGTACTCAGTACCTTAGAGTCCATCATCATTATCGGTGGGTCTCTTCACATCTATTAACAGTATACATCAATGACCGGTAATCAAATGGTGTTTTATTATTCTCGACATCAGTTCATTTATTCACATGATATAGACTCGTACTATCGTCAGTTTGTATTTAATACCTTGGGAAAAGTAGTTGTATCACTCATCGATGCACTACCCAAGTTGCGCAAGATTAAACTACCATGTCAGAAGTTCAATGAATACCTTGTTCTCGCACTCATCGAAGTGCATGTTTACACTTCTGAAAAATTTACTTTTGACATGGATCCACTGTGTATTGTTCATGGCCATGCTTGTTTACTGCTAAGCATGGGTATGCTTTCCTCAGGAAGATATTATATATTTGAGAAATTTCTATGTTTGACTTGCATATGCTATCCTAAATCATGTGCATGTGAGCTTATCCTTTCCTCATCCTTGCTTTGATCAACAAAGAGTAATAGTATGAATAGTATTAGTATAAAGAGTATCAATTTTCGTAATGTATTTCGGCCCTTAGCTCTGCTTCGGACCTAACACATTAGGGGGCATCTATTAACAATCAAATTAACACCCTTAACCAAGTGAAGGAAGAAGCATATCTTTACTATGCACCCGCAACATGAAGACAGAAGAGAAGTACATAAGAGAATAGTCCTCTCTGATCTAATCACTACTTCCATAACTGGAAGGATCGAGTGAAGAAAGAAGGATCCTAAAGAGATAAGGTTCAGTGATTGAACTAGTCAATTGAAGGCTCAAATCTAGTCTCCATTAGTCAACAGTGAGAATAAATGCACAAAAGTGCATTAATTGTACTTGAAAATGCTAAAGTTGTGACAAAAGCCTAAAAATACTATGGAAAGTGGGTTTTTGAGAGAAAATAATAAAAAAACATGAAAAGGGATAATCCTATATTGAAAAGAGAAACTTGAGAGCCCATTTCTCAATGCTATAAAACAAAGGCATTTGGGGCATAGTAAGGGGACAAAGGAAGATAAAAGGAATGCTAGAGAGATTTTGAAGATTGGAAAGCTCAACTTCATCAAAAGTAAGGGTGGAGAAAGGATAGTTCATGGAAACAGAAGAATGATTCACATCAAGATCCATGGTAGATATCTACTTTCTTCTCTAGCTTAATATGAAATGATTCAAGTTTCCTTCTATATTGATATGTGTTTATGATGGTTCTAAATATTGAGAAATGCTTGATAATTGATTAAAGATCTTAGGAAATTTGTGTTAATTTTTTCATATCTGACATTGGAACTCACCATTTCATAGTAAGATAGCTTGTTTAATGTAGATCTAACCCTACCTTTAAAGCTATTATCAACACTCATTTGTTACTTTCTTGCATTCTGTTTCCCAATGCTCCCCGAGCATTGACATATGCATATTAATGTGATATCTACATCATATAAATAGATTCGCATGCATTCTCATACTGCAGAATTGTCTAGCATTTAATAAATGAAACAATGTTTTCCAGAATACTCCCCAAGTGTATCTATATATATATATATATATATATATACTTGCAGTAAAGGGTAATTGTGTGCTTTAAAATAGATTTTTCATCATATTTATACACAACATTGTTTACTTGAAAACGCCGCTTTGTTTGCTTGAAAAGCATACTATGTAAAACCATGGAGATGCATACAGTGTGAATGAATGTGGAACCAGGGTTCGAAACCCTTTCTTGCATACAATGTTTATATTATGTAAACAATGTGTTGATATTGAACTTCTTTTATTATCTAATGATTTGGCCGATTGGTTGTTTGTGCATTCAATGCTTATGCTGGAAATGGTTATGTTATGAGAGTCGTAGCATGGAATTCATCCTTCAAAAATGGTTTGTTATTTAGTTGCATGGGCTATGTTTCTAGATGCTTCCCGAGCATAAATTCATGCATAGTTTAAAACAATAGAAGCATAGATATATTCGCATTCCCATTCATGATGCATTCTAAGGTTTATTAATTAATGTTTACAATTGTAAAGAGAATCAAATCAAGATTCTCTACTGAACTATTATGCTAATTGTAAACATAATAGGTAAGAAAAAAACAGAGTTGCAGAATGAGATTTAAAATGTGATATATATATATACAGATTAGGTAAACTAGAGTGACTCTTTCGATTAATAGAAACCCCATTAACTATAAACACAAAATATTAAAATCTCAACGATATTTTATTATCTATGAAAAGATAAAATGAAAGCTTAAGTAATATAATGTCTTGAGATGTAAACCTCCCAGTTTACATGTCTGCCTCATTTCTATAATGAAATGGGAACATAAGCTCTTCCAGTAATGAGAAATGTTTAATAAAAAAGAAATGTATTCTATGTAAAATATACTCAACATACCCATATAATGCAACACAGACAATGATCATTCCATAATGCCTATCTCAGGCATATACATATCATTATTTATACTATGTATGTCTACTTGCTACACAAGAATGTATTCATTCTTACATTACACATAAACTAAGAAAATTACAGGTATTTCAACTAGATCATCAAGTTGTGTCACAATATAGAGATCTAATAGTTTATGAGGGACCCATACTCAGAAAATCAATATATCAATACATATTTGATTAGATCTAATAAAACAACCTTTCAATAGTAAAACGGGAATATACATAAACAGATCCTAATGACTGTCCATAGAACTTATTATATAAGTGTAGCATATAACTTATCTATAATTTGATGACCAGTGGAACCTAGCAAAAACCTCCCAACCTTTGACCAACAAGTTCTCCTTGCTTCTAGGTCACCCCCGAGATGAGTTCACATTCCCCCCTGGTTCAGAGTATACATTTTAAATTACCCTTAAACTGTTCCCCAAGTTATGTAGAAAATTTTGGTGGCAGCAGGCAACCCAACATCCAACTCAGTGCTCCTAAGCTCCAGGATGCTCCAAGGGATCTTAAGCCTCATCCTATAAGAGAATGATTCAGTCACAGCCTATTCATAGTAAATGCAGTGCTATTGCAAACTTGGGGTATTTCTCCTACCTGAACACAACCAAGTGTCCAAGCTATACTCAAATGCTATGATTCCTCTTAATCTGGTCCAGTTTTGTGCTCCAAAACTTTCCCCATTTACTTGTCTTCCTTTAGCTCTGGTTATTGTTCTGCCCAACTCCCATTTCCCTTGGGTGATAATGATGATGATAATGTTCATAATGTGAATGAGTTCCTCTTTTCTCATTTTATTCTCTTAGATGTGAATTCTCTCATTTTGTTATTTCTTTTATTTCAATATTCTCCCTAAACTTTTCTTTAGGGTTTACTATTTTCTCCAATAATAATTTCTCATTATTATTTTAATTGCCATTTAACCTCCAACCATAGGGTGACTGTGACTCCCATCTCATTAATGCGGTTGTCCCAACTGGTCATCAGAAATTAATTTTTCATATTGCTAATGTCACCTAAGTAAAATGAAATAATACTTAGCATAAATTTAAAAGGATTAAAGTCCAGCATTTGGGGTATTACATTTACCCTCCCCTTAAGCTTTCACTGTCCTCGATGTTAAAGAGTTTGCAAAACAACAAAATAACATAATAAACAAAATCAGTTTGTGTCATGTACTTCTTCGAACAGAAAAGGGTATGCTGCTCGCATTTCCCTTTCAATTTCCCAGGTAGCCTCCTCAGGATTATAGTGCTCCCATTGCACTTTTACTTGAATGATGGTTCGATTCCAAAGAACCACCTCTTTCTGATCCAGTATGAATACAGGATCTATCTGGAAGTCTCCTTCTAATTCCACCTAAATCACATGCCAATTTACAATGTGCTTACGATCATATGCATATTTCTTCAGCAATGAAACATGAAACACATCATATACTTTAAAATTTTCTGGTAGAGCTAACTGATAAGCAACAGGTCCTACTCTAACAATTATTTGGAAAGGACCATAATATCTTGGTGCAAGTTGGAAACCTTTCCCAAACACAAAGACCTTTTCTTTTCTTTCACTCTTAGGAATACATTATCCTCAATTTCAAATTATGTTATGTTCTCTATGCTTATCTGCATAGATTTTGTGCCTGTCTTGAGCAATTTTTAGGATTGTTTTAACTTTCTGCACAATGTTTTCTAGTTTTGCTAACATCTCGGGACCCATCACAATCCGATTCACTGGATCATCCCAAGTCACAGGGGTTTTACATTTTATGCCATACAGAACTTCGAATGGACTCATTCCTATAGAAGTTTGATACCCATTATTGTAAGCGACTTGAGCCAAGTGTAGGAAATTTTCCTACTTTTTTGGGTTATCCATGACATACAAGCAAAGCATGTCCTCTAGGATTTGATCCACCCTTTCAGTCTGTCCATCTGTTTGAGGATGGTAGGTCGTACTAAAACTCAGTTTAGTCCCCAAACCTGTGAATAAGTCTTTCCAAAAATGTGAAGTGAACTTTGCATCCCTCTCGGATACAATCACTTTTGGAATTCCATGAAGTTGAAAGACTTCTTTCATGAATATTTATGCAATGTGTATTTCTTTGAATGTGGATTTAACGGGTATGAAATGAGCTTCCTTCATTAACTTATCCACTACAACCATGATAGCATCATATTGCTTGTTATTTTTTGGAAACCCGGTGATAAAATCCATAGAAATGGTCTCCCATTTCCATTCTATTACGAGTATAGGCTGTAACAAAACAAATGGGTGTTGATGTTCCACTTTCACCCTTTGGAAGTCCATACACTTTTCTATATACTCGTTAATTTCAGACTTTAACCTAGGCCAGTATTGTTGTTTTTTAACAGTTGTTATCATTTTCTGATAACCTGGATAACCAGAATATGGTCTTTTCTAAAATTCATCCAGAATCAATTGTTTTAATTCTGCATGATCCGGTATGTATAATTTATTTTTAAATAGAAGAAGCCCATCTTTAGATATGATGTAGTTTGTTGCTTGTTGTTCTAAACTTTTCCATACACTTTTCTATATACTCATCAATTTCAGACTTTAACCTAGGCCAGTAGTGTTGTTTTTTAATAGTTGTTATCATTTTCTGATAACTTGGTTAACCAGAATATGGTCTTTTTCTAAAATTCATCCAGAATCAATTGTTTTAATTCTGCCTGATCCGGTATGTATAATCTATTTTTAAATAGAAGAATCCCATCTTTGGATATGGTGTAGTTTGTCGCTTGTTGTTCTAAACTTTCTACAAGACACTTTTGTCTTAAATTCAGATATTTTGGGTCTTTTCCAGCTGCTATCCGGATATTTGTCACTAAATTAGATTGAAAACTAT
Organism: Larix kaempferi; assembly: GCA_027924585.1. NCBI lineage: Eukaryota > Viridiplantae > Streptophyta > Pinopsida > Pinales > Pinaceae > Larix > Larix kaempferi. The sequence goes on from BSBM01000456.1 coordinate 41,496,234, forward strand.
TAACTGAAGCCATAGTTAACATGTGCATTCGTCTACTAAGTGCATTAACTATTTTGTTTTATTTTCCTTTCATATGCTGAATTTCAAAGTCAAAATCGCTTAAGAAAGCTAGCCACCTTGCTTGCCTTCCATTCAGATTTGGTTGCTCAAAAATGTAGTTCAGCCCAATGAGGTCAGTTTTAAGAACAAAACTTTTTCCAAGAAGGTAATGTCGCCACATCTTTAAAGCATGAATTATGGCATCCAGTTCTAAATCATGCATCGCATAGTTTACTTCATGCTTTTTTAATTTTCTATACTCATAACCGATTACAAATCCATCTTGCATTAACACACCTCCCAATCCTTCCTTGCACGTGTCTGTGCATACCACAAAGTCACCATAAGGATCAACCACTTTTAGAATAGGATCTGAAGTAAGCAATTGTTTCAATTTCGCAAAAGTAGCTTCACATTTGGCTGTCCAAATAAACTTGACTTTCTTTCTATGAAGGGATGTAATAGGATCACTTTGGAAAAACCTTCAATAAATTACTGATAGTATCCGGCTTATCCCATAAAAGAGAGGACATCACTTACATTTTGGGGAGTAGCCCAACTCATTATGGCCTTGATCTTATCAGGATCCACCGGATTGCCTTGCGGTGATATTATGTAACCCAAATATTGTATTTGATCTTTGTAAAAATCACATTTAGTTAGTTTCGCATACAGTTGATTTTCCCTTAGAACTTGTAGCACTAACCTTAAATGTTCCTCATGCTCAATTTCATTCTTCAAATAAATGAGTATGTCATCAATAAACACTATGAAAAAATTATCCAGGTACTTATTGATCACATTATTCATAAGGCACATAAATGTGGATGGTGCATTCGTCAAACCGAATGGAATCACCACAAATTCATAATGTCCATAACGAGTACAGAAAGTTGTCTTATACACATCTTCTTTAATTTTGATTTGATGATAACCTAACCTCAAATCTATTTTCGAGAAGACAGTATCACCCCCAACCTGATCGAACATATTATCAATCCTTTGCAAGGGATACAGATTTTTTATAGTTGCTTTATTCAGATATCTATAATCTATGCACAGTTAGAATGTGCCACCTTTCTTCTGTACAAAGATCATTGGTGCTCCCGACGGGGATACACTTGGATGGATATAACCTTTTTCTAACAACTCCTGCAATTGTGCTTTTAGCTCTGTCAATTCAAGAGTACTCATCCGATAAGTTGCCTTTGAATTTGGTATTGTTACCTGGGATAGGTCTATTGTAAAATCCAATTCTCTTTTGGGTGGTAACTCAGGAATCTCCTCGGGAAACACATCCTCAAATTCAGCAAACATGGTTTTTTTAAATCTGAAATTTTACTTTTCTAGTTTTATGTTAAGTGAACAGCATAAATTTTACACCCTTTCTGTGTGTTTCTTTTCAGTTGAAGAGCATAAATTTCCCTTAATTTTACTACTCTTACAATCCCTTGGATCTTTTTGAATTGTCCAACATCATTTACAAAAGTAAAAGATTTTTGGTAGCAGTCTAGGACAACCCTATGTTCTTCCAACCAATCATCCCGATAAGTAAATCGAAAGATCCCAATGGAAAAACATTTAAATCTATACTAGTGTAAGAGTCATTCAACTTTAAAGGGCACTGATCTACTACTTCAAAAACTTTTCTTTTCGACCCTTTGTCCATTTGAACCAACCAAGGATGTATGTATTTTTTTTCTTAGTTTGCATGACTCACAAAGTTTTGGATCTATATAAATTTTACATGTGCCCGAATCAATCAAGATAGACATAGGTGTCCTGGAAATCATACCTTCAACCTCGATTATAGAGTCTTGATGGTTTGCTTGATGGTTTTTCAATGCAGCATAGATTTTTGGGCTCCTTGCTATATCTTGGACTGTGGAAGCCTCTTGAAGATTATGCACTGATTTGATTTTATCCTTCCTATGAGGACATTCATACCATCTATGATTCTCTCCACAACCCAACATTTGAGTGGTGGTTTGGATGGTGTCTCTTCCAGTTTTATGGTGCCTTCAGTGTTCATCTTCTTGCTTGGAGGAACAAAGTTTGAGTGTGACTTGCTTCCATGAAACTTGTTGATGAAAGGTGCACGCGTAACTTAATTTATGAAATGGTTGGGCTTGTGAACTTTCTTCCTACTATGATATTTTGTTTTCTTCTTTTAATTCCACCTCTTAGATACTTCATCCTTATTATGACTCTGCTCAAAGCACAATCTAGTTTTTCTGAAAGCATCTTCCAATCTATTCGAATTATCAAACTCTATCTTGTCCTTGAAACCAAATGGTAAACAATTCAGGAAACGTTGAATTCTGACTTTTTCATCTTGGATATAAGGAACATACTTGAGTAATTCAAGATATTTGTTGATTAACTCATCCATGGTCTGTTGTCCTAGCTTTGGGTCATAAAATTCTTTTACTTTTCTCTCATAATACCTTGCGGATAGGTATTTCTGTTTGAAGGATGTGGAAAATGCTTTCCACTTCACCTTTTTCTCGTTGATATCTCTTGTCAACTTAAGGTCATCCCACCATGCTGAAGCTTTCCCTTGCAGATTGAAAAAAACAATCCTCTCCGTTATGAGACTAGAATATTCGAACATGTGTAAATATTTCTCCATGTCCCTAAGCCACAACTCAGCTTCTTCTCTGGTTTTAATTTCTCCATTAAAAGTAGGAGGCTCAATCTTTCTCAATTCTGAGTGTAGCAGATTCATTTTCCCAGTTTTCTTTTTCTTTTTCAGAACATACTCGTTGGAATCTTCACCCCAGGATTCTTCATTGCTGACATCCATATTATAGCTCACAGAATTTCTTAGAGGTGTTTTCTTAAAATTTGAATTTATTTTCGTCATTGACTTTTCTGCATGTTGTTCTTTTGGTGTTGAAATGTGATTGTTTTTTTTTCAATCAACTTTTGCAGCAGAATGGCATTTATTTCTCGTTTTTCTTCAAAAAATTTAATGGTGTCCTCCTTAATACTGAGTAGCTCAACTTTAAGGCTTTTGACCGTTTCCAGCATCCCACTAGATGTTTTTCCTCCTTGTGGAGAGTTTGGATTCCTCTCCTTCCTATTGGCCATTTCTCCTTGCTGACTAGATGTTTCCACCGCCATCCTTCCTTCTTGTTCCTCGGAATTCATTTCTTCTGCTTACCGTTTTAGCCACTTTTTTGTCTAAGTGTGGCCAACAACTCTTTGTTATATTTCAGAAACAACAATACATCTATTCATAAAAAAATTAAGAAAAAGTATGCCACAAAAATTTTATTTATTTATTTCTATATAAAGCAGCATTCACGTAAGCGAGCCTAAAGGTCCTAGTGTTGTAACCATAGCTATGATACCAATTTTTCACGTCTTTTCTTTACCATTTGTTTTTTGTAAGGGTCCATTGACCGTAACCAACTTCCTTACTACTAATTCAAAATTCCATCAAATTCAACTAACAACAGGTCCTACGTTTAACCCTATGTGGTTAAGCACATTAAAGTGTACTCTAGGAATACACTTTCCTGCCACCTGCAAAAAGTTACAATGAGACATACTACGGGTTAAACCATTCATACATAATTATAATTCCAATGTCATTATAATTCCTATATTATAATTGCATTTAATTTACACTAACCTCGTGTATTATTATTCACCTGGAAGGAATGATTATAATTTCATCAATATAATCACCACTTGAACTAAAAGTGTGCTATAGTCCTAGGGACTATAGGCACAAGCAGTATTCACAATGTATAATACATAGACTTATAATATAATTAATGTGATGAGGACAATTGATAACCCACTAAACAAAACATACACATTATACCTATCTATAAAAGCAATAGTATAAACTTGACAAGCAAAACAAGTTAACATTGGTACTATCCTAAGTAGAAGTGTACTGCATATACATTAGACCAAGCAATAAGGCTTGTCTTAAAACACACACTATATATATATATATTTATATATTAGCCAAGTAATATGAACCTTAGCACTGATAAGACAAATATAAAAATATGTCACCTAAGTATTAACATTCTGGCTCAACATGTTATTAAGTCTTAACTCTACAAGTTATATATATGTAACTATGTATATTATTTAAATGATATGAATCTTAGAAACTATATGTAATATATATAAATATTACCATTTGGCGCTAAAATGTTGAGAACCCAATAACTAAAGGTACAACCTATCCACTTCATGGATATAACACTTAGCATAAAAATGTTTCCCCAAAGTAATGACTAAGGGTTCATACCCCACACTGTTGAACTATGATCTATGCAAACAAACCTACCATAATGAAATGGCTTGCATGGATGAATTCCACGATGGGTTGGTCAATGTTACAAGTGGAATCGAGAAAGTGATGTGGTTGTGCCATCCAGGCCTTGACCGATCCAACAACTACGTTTTAAACCCTGCTTGATCGCACGTGATCCAGCTGTTCGACTCCATTAATGGAGTTTCCCACTCACCTCCGAACATTAAAGTTGTGATGCCATGTTCTGGAGTGTACTGCGTAATCTCCGCAGATTTGTTTAAATATCAAACTACTCTTGTTCATTGATTTTGATCTAACATGGGTTTACAGGCATTTGTGAAATGATCTCCGTCGTTGATGTTGAAGGGTGGTTTTGGTGCCCAGCAACTCTATGGCTTGCATTAAATTCTTTGTGACCGGTTTCAGTGGTCAACACCACCTTCCAGGCCCGGTCATACAACACTCATTAATGGTTGGCCTTCGAATGAGTTCATTGTTGCTGCAATGAGTATGCCCGAGAGATCATGCTTGGTGCGGATGGATTCACGCCATGAGATTACATTGGTATGGCTGCGACCCACAACGAGCTAGTGAAATGAAACAGGGAGATGTTGCACATCAAAACTGTAGCTAGGGTTTTCACCCTAGCTTGTGCAAATGAGCACCTACTAAACAGTAAATGAAAATAATAAAACAATACAAATTCTAAACTAGCATGAGCATTAATAAGCATAACAAAAACATGAAATATGGTGAAGATCTTTCTTTTTTGTATTAAAATTTTACCTCAAGTGTAGAGGTTGGTGAATTTCTTGCAATGATCCAAGAGGGTTGCTCCAAACTCCAACTTTGCTCCTTCTCTTTCTCCAAATGGTGGAAATGGGCCAAAAGGGGCACTCAATGGTGAAAGTAGCTCAAGGGTGAGCTAGGGTTTCAAGAGTGATTTTGGAAGAGTAAGGGTGTATTTGATTGTGGATAAGAAATGAGGGGTCTCCATCACCTATTTATAGGTTTTTAGTGGTGGAGTGCTGGCCCATGGTTTTGGGAACCATATGGTTTAGGTCAGCTATATAGGGTTTTTTCCTCCTTTTTCCTCTTTTTCCTCCCTTTTTTTTATATTTTTTATTCCCTTTTTAGAGGGTTTTTGCTATTTTGGAGTAATTTTGGATATTTTTGGGGGGGAAAGGGGTTTTTTAGCCTTTTGGAGGCTTTTTTGATGGTTTTGTGGCCTTTTGGAGGCTTTTTAATGGGATTTTAGGGTTCTAAAGGTAAATATGGTAGGAAATATGGCCAAATGAGTCATGTAATGGGGTAGATGAGGTAGTGAACACTTTTTGGGTGTTAACATGCCCACACATACAAAGGTAAGAATCATCACCCTATACGTATAAACTTCCATGCTTTAATCTGTAAAAATGATTATTATGTGATAAATGTAAGCAACGTCTAACACCTTCGTGTTTCTCTTTTCTCTGCTTAGGTGAAGCGTAGCTACACCTTCACTTACACCACAGGTAACGTGTCAACTTCATATAATATTCAATGTGGTTATTAATTCGATTATGCAAGTTTCGTTTACAGTGTTTAACTTTGTTTTATTGTGTTGTGTAGGTAAGACGGAGGTGGTGGGGGTGAGGAGCACTTGGGGTGACTCCCACGACCAAAGCCAAGAGAAATGAGGGAGAATGAAGATCCTCTAGCTGTCCAAGTAACTCTCCAAATCCCACATGTCTTGGGTGGGGTTTATCCAGGTGTGGGGGATGAGTTACTTAAAACGTTGGTTAAGTTGATTGTTAGGGTTTCATTGCTTGAAATGAGCATGGACGTCGGCCTAGTTTTTAGAAGACTCACGGTTACCCTGCAAAGATGGTATTCATGACGTTAGGTTTCTATTCACATAGCATCATAGACTTATGTAGTGGTTAGACTTTGATGAACTTATTTAATTTAAACACCAAGCAACACATAAGCGCTCACTAGTTAAACAAGCTTTGTCTCAGCATGCTCTCTATAATTTAAACGTCTTAGCTCCAACCTTTTTGAATGGAACGATAATAGTTTTTAAATGTTATTATTGTTCATGCATAAAATATTTATATTCATAAAGAGTTCAAACTATGAAGCAAGGCATGGAATTTTTTGTTAAGGATTTCGCTGATGGCGGTTGGTGAAATCAATATCTATTTCGTAATATTGTTATGCAATATGATATGTTTGGCATGGAACTTTCGTTTCCAACACTCATTTGTTACTTTCTTGCATTTTGGTTCCCAATGCTCTCCGAGCATCGACATATGCATATTAATGTGATAGCTGCATGATATAAATAGATTCTCATGCACTCTCATACTGCAGAATCATTTATCATGTAATAAATGAAACCCTGTTTTCCCGAATGCTCCCTGAGCATATATATATATACTTGTAGTAAAGGGTATTTGCGTGGTTTAAAATAAATTCGTCATCATATTTATACACATCATTGTTTACTTGAAAACGCCGCTTTGTTTGCTTGAAAAGCATACTATGTAAAACCGTGGAAATGCATGTACATTGTGAATGAACATGGAACTAGGGTTCGAAACCCTTGCCTACATACAATATTTATATTATGTAAACAATGCGTTGATATTGAACTTCTTTTATTATCTAATTATTTGGTTGATTGGTTGTTTTTGCATTCAATACTTATGCTCGAAATGGTTATGTTATGAGAGTCGTAGCATGGAATTCGTCCTTCAGAAATGGTTTGTTATTTAGTTGCATGGACTCTGTTTCTAAATGCTTCCCGAGCATAAACGCATGCATAGTTTAAAACAATAGAAGCATAGATATATTCACATTCTCATTCATGATGCATTCTGAGGTTTATTAATTAATGTTTACAATTGTAAAGAAAATCAAATCGAGATTCTATACTGAACTATTATGGTAATTGTAAACAGAGTAGGTAGGAAATAAACCAAGTTGCAGACCGAGATTAAAAATGTGATATATATATGTATGTACATATACATATGTATATACATATATATGTATCTACATATATATGTATGTACATATCTATACGTATTTACATATATATATCATATATATGTACATACATTATATGTATATGTATATACATATACATATAATGTATGTACATATATATGATATATATATGTATATACATATACATATATGTATATACATGTATATGTATGTACATATACACACATATATATATATACAGAGTTGGTAAACTAGAGTGACTATGTCGATTAATGGAAACCCCATTAACTATAAGCACGAAATATTAAAATCTCGACGATCTTTTTTTATCTATGGAAAGATAAAATGAAAGATTAAGTAATATACTGGATTGACATGTAAACCTCCCGGTTTACATGTCTGACTCATTTATGTAATAAAATGAGAACATAAGCCCTTCCACTAATGAGATATGTTAAATAAAAAGAAATTTATTCTATGTAAAATATACTCAACATACCCATATAATGCAGCGTAGACAATGATCATTCCATAATGCCTATCTCAGGCATATACATATCATTATTATACTATGTATGTCTACTTGCTGCACAAGAATGTATTCATTCTTACATTACACATAAACTAAATATATTACAGGTATTTCAACTAGATCACCAAGCTGTGTCACATTACAGAGATATAATAGTTTATGAGGGATCCATATTCAGAAAATTAGTATATCAATACATATCTAATCATATCTGACAAAACAACCTTTCAACAGCAAATCAGGACTATACATAAACAGATCCTAATAATTGTCCATAAAAGTTATTATATAAGTGAAACATATAACTTATCTGTAATCTGATGATCAGTGGAACCTAGCACAAGCCTCCCAGCCTTTGACCAGCAAGTTCTCCTTGCTTCCAAGTCACCCCCGAGATGATTCACAGTCCCCCCTACTTCAGAGTATATATTTTAAATTATTCTTAACTTGTTCCCAAAGTTATTTAGGAAATTTCTGTGGCAGCAGGAAACCCAACATCCAACTCAGTGCTCCTCAGCTCCAGTATACTCCATGGACTTTTAAGCCTCAGCCATTAAGATAATTAGTCATTCACATCCTATTCAGAGTAAATGAAGTGCTCCTGTAATCTTGGGGTAGTTCTCCTACCTAAACACAACCAAGTTTCCAAGCTATACCCAACTATTATGATTCCTCTTCATCTAGTCCATTTTTGTGCTCCAAAACCATCCCCATTTACTTGTCTTCCTTTATCTTTGGTTATTGCTCTTCCCAGCTCCCATTTCTCTTGGGTGATAATGATGATGATAATGTTCAAAACATGAATGAGTTCCTCTATTATATTTTTATTCTCTTATATGTGAATTCTATCATTTTGTTATTTCTTTTATTTCAATATTCTCCCTAAACTTTTCTTTAGGGTTTGCCATTTTCTCCAATAATAGTTTCTCATTATTATTTTAATTGGCATTTATCCTCCAACCATAGGGTGACTATAGTCTATGACTCCCATCTCATTAATGTGCTGATCCCTACTGGTCATCAAAAATTACTTTTTCAAATTTCTAATGTCACCTAAGTAAAATGAAATAATACTTAGCAGAAATATAAAAGGCTTAATGTCCATTATTTGGGGTATTATATAAATGATCATCTGTCTCATGTACACAACTATCAAACAAATTCCTAACTAACTCCATGAAATTTAAGCTCCATGATACATGCAAGAGTCAAGCCTCGAAAACCAATGGCCAAGATGACAAGGTTGGTCACTGTCTCTGTGGGATTCTGTACTAAAGAATAAAATTTTCAATCCTGTAATGTCCCTTCTGAATAAAATTTCCCCATGTGCTCAAATTCACCAAATTTCAACTCTAGGTATATGTATACAACTGATTCCAAAATCGTCCAAATACTTTCAAACTTGGTGAGGAAGGTCATGAGGGGTCACGGACACATTAACACATCTATCAGACATATAATAAACTGATATACCCAACCGTGGTCTTCAATTTTCAAGGGAAGAAGTTTCAGGACAAGACTAGTCAACTTGGGAAGTGGAAATCCCCCCTAGGTCTTGGAACAAAGCTCTTCCAAACACTGTACAAACTTCACTAATGTTGGGTATGATAATTGGATCTGTTATTAGACATTAATTAAATTATATTTTCAGCATTATATGTGGTTTTGGGGTCGAATAGGTATCCAAGAGAACTCAGGGAATTTACTAGTAATTTTGAGTCTCAAACCCCCAAGGGTAGATAGATCCAAATAGCTCCAAATGATGTAAAATTGTAAAACAAGGTGTATGGATGATTTTAACACATAATAATGGTGTTTATAGGTTCCTTCCAACCTCCAAATGACTTCTGCAACTCACTTTGGTAATCTGGTCAATGTAGGGATTTTTACTAGCAAATTGTGATTCAAATCCCCTTAGGGTAAATGACAAGTTGGCTCTCCAAATGCAATAGAACCCTCTCTTCTACAACTCTCTCAAATCAGATATAGAATTGCTAGTTTCAACATACAGGGAAATGGTAGGAAATCTTCACTAAATGTTATGGAATTCAACCAAATGCCTCCAAATTCTTGTCTAATGAACATGAAATTATTTGAACACATAAATTACAGTCTATTTATCAGTAATCCATCATTAATTCACTCAACCATTCGAATTTATCAACATATCATTAACTTGTAACAAGGTAGTGGGGAAAATGGCACTATCTGTTCATTAATGAGCAATTTTGCATATTATTTCTTGGAATCTCGACTTGTGTCTCTTCTTAGCATGAAATACAGAGCATATAAATCATATTACAAAATAATGGGGCATCATAATCTCCCTGAAAGGGAATAGTATCTCACCAAAGGTGCAATTCCTCAAGGATCAAGAATATGCATAGAAAACTTGAAATGGTTGAAGAAGCAAGTTGAACTAGAAGTGCCCATGGTATTCCCTATAGATTACTCCTGAAAAAAATGACCCCATTTTGAAGTTCCAAATGAAATGTTTGAATGGCATTTCCAATTACCAACTAGGATGGGAATTTTCACCCTCAAAATTGGTGCTAAGGCAAGTAGAGTAGCACTCCACTAGCTCTTCTCTCCAAATGCAATTGAAAATTACAAAAATGATCAAAATCCATTCTTACTCCTCATGAAATCCTTTTATTAACTTCATGGGGACTCCTAAGGTCAAATTTACCTTCATGGTCTTCCTCCAAATAATCTTTCTGGTTTAGTAACTCATATGACACTTGTCTTGCCTCTTCATGCTCCAAATATTTATCCAAGTAGAATGGATGCCTCTAACTCCCTTATGTGCCCCCTTTGTGGCTATATTTAGCCCTGACATGTCAGATTTGTCATAGTCTGCAATCAGTTTTAAATATGTCATAGAATAGTTATCATTGGTTGGCATAGACTATAGGGAATCTCCTTCCAAGTGAAACACACTGTCTTCCTAACCTCTTTCTCTCCCCATGGGAGTTACTCCTCTTCACCAATTAGACTTCCTTAGCTCATGAACTTCCATATGACACCTCACCATCCTCCAAATATTTTTCCTTACCCATAGATTCGAATTGGATGATGTGCATGTCAAGTGTGTGGAGGGAATCTAGCCACCTAAGGACTCCATAAGCCTCCAATTGTCTTCATGACCAAATGTCAGTCTATTTTCTCAACATTTATTATTTATGTCTTCCATTTTAATGTGAATATGGTAAACCAAAGTTATTTTGGGTCCTATAGCTCATTCACTCGAACTTTTAATGTTTCCACCCCCAACCTAGGAAACTACTAATTTTCCTCCTTGGAAATTCTTTGACCCATAACATCAATTTGACAAACTCTCATGAATATGGACAATGGGATTATTCCATTGTGACCCAATGCAAAATTTGGGACATGAAAAATCCTCCCTTCCCAATATTGCTTGTTCTCAAGCAATTTCAAACATGGGTGTTGAAGAACCTGCTTTTTGTATGATTATTTGAAGTTGCCATTGAGTTGCCCAAATTTGAGTCTTCGAGATTCCATGAATATTTTAGAGACGAACCACCATGCGTCATCTTGCACTACTCTGAATAAAATCACTTTATTAAGTGGGGAATCCATCCCCCATCCTACTTGTTTCCCGAAAAAAATTGAAACCAATTAGACTAAGAATTATGCGAGGGTCCCATTGCTTGTATTGCACTCAAACAGTTAGGAGTGGTCTCCAACTCATACCATAAGGTAAGAGAGTTCATGGATCCCATTTTCTTGTATGCATTCTTCCAAACATCATGAGAAAAAATATATATCATCAAAGTACATAACAACATAATAAAAATGTACATCAAGAAGATGCTTCATCAAAGAATCATGAAAGTGCTTATACCTCCAAGCAAGTAGACCACCATTTTCCAAGTGTATACATGTAATGTACCCACCCTTGGACCGAGTGAAAGGAAGGGAACCTGATGCCATTCTATGAGGCTTTTCATAAAACTTATCCAATTCATTAGATTCATAGCCATAAAAGAGATGTGTGCAGATGGAAATCAAACAAACATGCACAGTGGAAATGAACTCATCCACACACATATTACATGACTGTTATTCAATTTAACACCGTTAATGAATTAACACATTTGCAGAAGTAAATAGACAATAAAACACTCATCCTGATGCAATGTTGTCCCAAACAACTAGCTATGTTGCTGCAACGTTCCTCCCAACCATAGGTCTCTTCCCAACCTGTATTCTTTCATCACTCACAAACCACCCACGTTTTAGGCATGATATCTACAAGGAAAAGGAACCCTCAAGCACAACACAGCCCAAAGCAATGGATATCCAACTCAACCCTAGCATTCTCTTGAACACAAAACTCAGATATGGGATTGGAAACACACTTTCAACAATGGGACATAGAAGCTAGATGGACATGGGTTTTCCCAAAAACCTAGGCCCACCAAAAACGGATTTGTGGGAAGAGGGAATCAATCCCATGGAAGAAAATCGATTTCTCCCACAGATGTATGAGCCTTTAGTGGGCCAGACGGCCTCAATAAAACCCCAAATCGTTTTCCCTTCTTCCCCACTGTTAGCCACTGCAAAAACGTCCTTCCCAGGTAGGAAAATGAAGGTAAACACAGCAAAACCATGGAGGGAACTGCCCAGGAAGCTCTAAACTCATGAGAGAGCAAACTGATGGTTGAATAATGGCTTGGGGAACACTTTTGTGGCCCTTTTATTTCCCAAGAAACCAAACACGAAATTATAGAAAGGGTGGCTTTCCCATACTCGAATTTGGACAGCCATACCTCTCCATTCCCCAAGGCATTAACTACCTCAACCAACTCTTGGGAGAAATTAATGATTGGGCACAAAAGTCAACATGGGTAATTGAGGGTTTGATGGGTTCTCTCATTAACACTTGGCTTGACTTGATTGGCTCAAGGGTTTGAATATTTCCCTCCCAATTTCCTTGTAACATCATGCCCATCTCTTGTTGCATTTCATAGCTAGTTGTGGGATTTTATATTAAAATGCATATTTACAATTCCCATGGTTCACTAGCACATGGGTAGCATAATATCAAATACTTTCCTCTTCTAAATCGAGCGTTCACTAGCGGGGCCTTGGCCTTGAGCTCCATGCTAGGAATCATACATAATATGCATACACTATTTACATTATAGCCCAAAATATTACAAGGGTCAAAATGAGGGACATTACAATACAAGCATCAATTAACCAATCAAATCTGCTCCAATGACATAGGTGAGGATCCCATGTCCTATAATTCTTCTCCAAAAGGATATGATATGCATCAAAATATTCAGCCATGTATTCTTTCATCCAAGAAGTGAATGAAGAATCTCCACTAAAATCTGAACCAAACAATGAGCAAAAAAAGCAAGGAGACTTCAAATGACACAAAGAAGTCTCACCCATACATCCATGAATGTGAGAATCATAAAGATATAACAAAGTATGTGTCTTCCAACAAAAATGTTCTCCAATCATAAATATATTCACCCTAGTGTTGGATAAAGTTCCTCCAACATCAAATTAACCAAGTGTTGAGCAAGAAAAACCATGAGTCTTCAAGTGACTCAAATGCATATCATAGGTGCATCCATGTAGATGTGCATCATCATAAAGTAACAAAGGATGATGTTGCAAATGTGAATAAGAATGTGCTCCAATCATGTCATTATAAAAATTAAATCTAGGATTTCCATACTCCTCATGTGGCACCATCAAAAAGAACCCTTTCACCCATACTTCATTGAGACTAATGCTGCAAAACATGGAATTGTAGGATGTAGGAGAATGAACTAACTCACCCAAATGATAAAAAAGTGCAGAATTTTCATCATGGGAAGGATCCATATGGGTAGTATCATGCATCTCCTTCAAAAGGGCGAAACCTTTGTCCTAGATTGTTTCCAATGTAGAGGAATCATGCTCTTCTTTAAAAATTGCATAACCTTCATCAAGAGACAATTCAAGTTCCTCTTCCACCACATCAAGTGTTTGTATCTCTTCAAGTCAATCTTCAAACACATCAAGCACATTCAAATTTCCACGTTTCTCATGATCCACCATGTTATGAGAATATTCCAAACAATCTACCATCTGAAAAATTGAAACATAGGAGGAAGAACAAGTACATTGCAACCTTTCAAGAAGTTGCTCATTTTGAATTTTGAGTTTATGAATATCCTCATTATTCTTCAAGTATGCATCATGTAACAATTCATTAAACTCAACCAAATTATTTCTATCAAAAAGTAAAGACATGAAATTATCTTTGATGTTGCACATTGCTCATTGAATTTTCTCCATGTCTGCAAGGAAGGTTGGATCCTTCAATGAAGAAACCTTCCAACAAGAATTTGACACTAATGCTTGAGTGTCATGGAGCATTCTAAGAGTCTATTGGATCTTCTTTTCATTCATATTCAAGGACACTTCAAGAAAAGTAGGCTCTTGCAAATGAACCTCCTCATCTTCTTCCTTTTTACTTGGAACAATTTCATGAAGCTCAAGTGGTGATGGGGAAGTTGATCTTGTCTCTTCTGCAACTGATACAATGTCTTCATTTTCATGCTTAAGGGAATTTTGGCTTGCAACAATACTGTCAAAAGTGATCTCTATGTCACCAACATAGAGGTGTGGGCACCCATCAGTAAGTAGTCTATCATAGTTCAAGCATCCATCAGTAGATGCTCCTTGATTCATGTCCAAGGTAGAATGTGCCTCGAAATGATCTTCAGTATTTTCAATAGGATATTCTTCAAGTTCATGGGATGTATCTTCATCTTTCTCCTTCAATCAATTTGATGTAATTTTCCCCTTGGTTTCCTTAATATCGATACATTTGGAATCTCTTTTTGAAGAGTACCCGGGAAGTCTCTTCAAGAGGGAAATACCCACATTCCCTGAAGCTTTAGATTTTTCATTTCTCTTTTCACTCACACACATATGATTTTATCTCCAAGGTCTTTTACAAGAAGGGCATAAACATTTCTTCACTAAATCTACATCATCATTTTTAGGCCTATTTCAAAACACCCAATCAGCAAAGTCTTTGAAAGGAGGGGGATTATATATACTATTCTTGTACAAATCAAGACATGCCTGATATTGTTGGGGCAAGGTTTTATATGTTGCTCTCCATCTTTGTAACTCATTCATAGAATTATCATTTGGTGGTGTGACATACTCATATTTATAATACATAGGGTCATAATAATAATATTCATTCCTCCTAAAATTGTAAGAAGTGTTGCATGATGGAACATCTTCCTCATACCATTCACATTCTCCTTCATATTGTTCACAATCAACTGCATATTCCTCGTTAGAATTGTACTCATAGGATTCATCATAATAGTAAGACATGGCTGAAACTTATTCTTCAATGTATTATATTAACTCACAGGTGCATGGACGATGCTTTGATACCACTATAATTTCCCTTCTGAATGAAATTTCCCCATGTGCTCAAATTCACCAAATTTCAACTCTAGGTATATGTATACAACTGATAACAAAATCCTCCAAATACATTCAAAATTGGTGAGGAAGGTCATGAGGGGTCACTGGAAAGATTAAAAAATATATCATACATATAATAAACTGATATACTGAACCATGGTTTTCAATTTTCAAGGGAAGAAGTTTTAGGACAAGACTAGTTAACTTGGGAAGTGGAAATCCCCCCTAGGTCTTGGAACAAAGCTCTTCCAAACAGTGTACAAACTTCAATAATGTTGGGACTGATAATTGTATCTATTATAAGACATTAATTAAAGTATATTTTCAGCATTCTATGTGTTTTTTGGGTCGAATAGGTATCCAAGAGAACTCAAGGAATTTACTAGTAATTTTGAGGCTCAAACTCCCAAGGGTAGATAGCTCCAAATAGATCCAAATGATTTCAACTTGTACCAGAAGGTGTATGGATGATGATAAAAAATAATAAGGGTGTTTATAGGTGCCTTAAAACCGTAAAATGAATTCTGCAACTCACATTGGTAATCTGGTCAATGTAGGGTGTTTTACTAGCAAATTGGGGTTCAAATCCCCTTAGCGTAAAGGACAAGTTGGCTCTCTAAATGCAATAGAACCCTCTCGAAATTATGAAAAGAGGATGGTGAAATATAAATAACATAAATTGGCTCTCATATGCAACATCATTCAGTTTATAATATCTGCTACAACTCTCTCAAATCAGATATAGAATTGCTAGTTTCAACATAAGGGGAAATGGTAGGAAATCTTCACTAAATGTTATGGAATTCAACCAAATGCCTCCAAATTCTTGTCTAATGAACATGAAACTCTTTGAAAACATAAATTACAGTCCATTTATTAGTAATACATTGTTGACACAGATTCTATCGACATGGGTTCACTCTGCATTGTCTCCAACAAAATATCAACCTAATTCCCATATACACCGGCCCGGAAAGGTGTAACCCTTTCCAGCAACACTTGCAAAGCAAGTGCAGTCTCACCCGACGTCGATAAGAGGGCTACTGGAACTAAGCTTCCACAGTTGTGAAGAGGATATTTGCACATTAACCAGAAATTACAACATTAACAGTCCATTAACCAATCATTCGCATCTTATTCATAACACATACATTCAGAGCATATTCAACAACATATTTGTTAAATTTTGAGCATTAATTCACAATACTCTAGGATCTTCACTGAGAGAATAACATATACAGTATATCAATGCATAACAATCACAATAAGCATGACAAGCATCACAAGAATCAAAAGCATGAGAGACAAGAGATACAGAGTTTCCGTGGGGAAAACCCTAAGGTGAAAAACCCCACAACTTCCTCGGAGATAGAGAGAGAAATGGCTCAACCAAAGTACAACCAAAATACACTGGAGATAGTCTCCTAGAAGAAGATGATCCTCCTCATCACTAGTGTGCCACTTTCTGAGTGAGAGAGAGATGACTTTCCGAATGATCCAAATAGAGATCTCCTTATCTCTATTTATACTTAACCTGTTTGCCCAGTTACACTATGGGGCTGACTTGTCTATCGAGATACATCCACAATATAATATATATTTCAGGGCCGACCCCACACATGGTTGTCTAATAACCCATCGGCAAGTACACACACTTGAGACACTTGTCAATCCACATGACGACACTTACTTATAGAGGAATAACACATCTCTAATAAGGGTACAATAAATATATATGAAATACATAGATGAAATACATTTTGAAGTTACATATACATCAACACTCCCTCTTAACTAGGAAGGTATTTCTCGACACAGATCTGCTAGACAAGTCTTCTTCTCGGGATCATCGTCATTGATGCATCGTCATCGTCACTGCTGCTGCTATCTCAACTAATCTCTGACTCTAATCGTCATAGGAAGTTCTATAGAGCCAGTCCTTTTTCATACTGAATGTAGGCCCACCACCTGCAAGTCTTCATCATCACTGGCCATACTGTGGAATTCTCGGGACTTATTACGTGCGTCACAAAATATCGAAAGAGCATCCCAGGCTATTACAAGCACACGGATCTACCTATAGGATATCCCAGGGCCATATTATATGTGACCTCACCACAAAACCTCGCAAGAGAATCCCAGGCTGTTACTAGCACACAGCTCTACCTATAGGATCTCCCAGGGACAAATTATATGTGGTCACCACAAAACCTCGCAAGAGCATCCCAGGCTGTTACGAGCACACGGCTCTACCTATAGGATCTCCCAGGGACAGATTATATGTGTTCATGGAAAAACCTCGCAAGAGCATCCCAGGACTTATTACGGGCACACAGCCCAACCTATTGGATCTCCTAGGGACATATTATATGCCATAGGACAAAACCTCGAAAGAGCATCTGGCAGATATCCCAGGGCCAGATTATATGCCATAGGCAAAACCTCGAAAGACTATCTACAGATCTCCCAGGGCCAAATTATATGTCCTTCCAGAGCAAAACCTCGAAAGAGCATTTTCCAGATATCCCAGGGCCAAATTATATGCCATAGGCAAAGCCTCGAAAGACTATCTGCAAATCTCCCAGGGCCAAATTATATGCTCATCTACACAACCTGATCCATGGCCATAGAGTATCAACCTGATACTCACCATACATCATCCTGATCATCATCACTACAACATCCTGAAGCTCGTCATCCATGATCATACTGATCATACAATGCATCTACCTGATGCATACCAAGTATCTACCTAATACATATCATCATACATGATCCACCTGATCATACAGTGTATCCACCTGATACAAATACAAATACATGATACATTTCAGCATACATGATCCACCTGATCATACAATGTATCCACCTGATACATATACAAATACATGGTCCAAGCATCCAACATGATGCATATACAAAATACATACAAATGATCCTATTGATCATATCCAGCATTTAACATGATGTGTACATACATATACATATAAATGATCCAATTGATCATATCCAGCATCCAACATTATGAATACATACATATACATATAAATGATCCAACTGATCATATCCAGCATCCAACATGATGCATAAATACATATACATATAAATGATCCAACTGATCATATCCATCATAAACCAGAACATCATCCTGATGCTCATCATCCAACGCTTACATCCACAACCATGTGAAGGATCCTCCTTCCAACATGCTTGGAATGGCTTCAGCAAATGTGTCCATCACTTCTTCCTCGAAGTGTCATCAATCCGAAGAACACCAAGCCTCTCTCTGAAGTACTCGAACTTCACCCTGGCTAGTGGCTTTGTCAGCACATATGCAATCTGCCCGTCCATCGCAACATACAGGAGATTCACAGCTCCTCTCTGCACCATATCCTTGATATAATGATATTTGATCTCTATGTGTTTCGACCTGTCATGAAACACTGAGTTCTCAGACAGCTTCACACAACTCTGGTTATCACAGAAGATACCAGTAGCATCCAACGGGAGATCAAATAACTCAGACAGTAGCTTCTGTAGCCATACTTCCTGTTGGCTGCTTTTTGGACAGACCCGGGTTTTAATGAAGCACAGCAACAAAACCCCTTGGCACACTGGCCCTCTCAGCAACGAGCTACGCAGCAGCTCGAGGTCTCACCCGAAGTGGCTATGGGGGGCTAAGGAATCAGATTTCCTTAACCTAGGCGACGCAGAGACTACTCTCTCTCTTCCTTGATGATTCCTCAAAGCAGAATATCTTACTCTTCCGCGGACTTCTCAGCGCAACTGCGCTGAACTCTCTCTGTCGACAGCCTAGATGTGTGGTATCTTCACTCCTGCACGTAAGGCGATTATCCTCTGCATCGCTACTCTATCATTTCTGCTTGCACGCCCAGCGCAGTAACGCATTCCTCTATCGCTATAGCGACAGCGTTCTATAGATCCCTTCGACACTTGACGATTATAGTTACCAATGAGGCTTCGAGAACTTACTTAACATACTCATAAAGAGAACGCAATATTCATGTATACACAGACAGTGAACTAAAACATGCAATCACTCAACACAACATCATAACAATGAGAATTATGAGGTTCACCTCCACGGGGAAACCACATCCACGGGAGCCTTTTATATTAATTAGGAGTGGGTAGAATTACACAATATGCTGCGCACACATCTGTAGCCTTAGATCTTTCCAGGAAACTCCACGCACACAGCTGGGAGCCCTTCTCTCGATCTAGTCTCTTCCTCTACAGAGATTACAATAGTTCAAACGTCGACTCAGACTATATGCAACTCAGAGATTAGCTTCACGGCTATCCAGTTCTAACTCTTGTCTCCTAACAACACAGTAGAAGACTTACTAACTAGCTAGCTTATCTCAAACAGCTAACCTGCGTCTCAACATCTAATGGCTAGCTAACTAACGTCTAACCTTTACAATTACATATATATATAGGTGGCCATGACGGTCGCACCTTTACAAAGCTGTGGGCATTTCCCAGCAGTAATCCCCAAAAACCCTAACCACGGACATGGCTAAGTGTACTGTAGGCGCCGCTTCCTGCAGGTTCCGTGACTTTCGGCGCAGATTGCGGGCATGGGTGCCACTTCATCGTTCACTGCTCCTTGTCCTTCATCTTCAATGCTTTGGTCCGTTGCTCTTCCTTGATCAGAACAACCATAACTTCTGTACTTAGCCTTAAATGAGGGTAGCTGAGCCCTCTACTCCGTCGCTTCATTTATTGTGGTAGTTGAGCTTTCTACTCAGCCACATTCATTCTCCTTTGACGTGTGCGCGCGAGATCCACGAGTTCCGGTCCGTAATCTGTGCTAAGCTCATCCATTTGGCACCGTACTGCGCACCTTTTCCTTCTACCCAAAAATTGGTGTTTATTCAAAATTAGCAATTTCCCTTAAACACTTGTGCTTTTTCCTCAAAATTTGCAGCTTTACCGTAGCTGCGGCCTAGGCTCCAACAGGCCCCTAACACTTACTTGTGGCTCTCCCTCGAGCCACTCGCACTAGCGTGTGGTCACTTTACTTGCGCATCTACTTTTGCTTGGGTCTCCGTGAATGTTTTCTTCCACTGCGCAATAGCGGAGTCCATTTCATCGACACACTCCACAGCTATCTGCATCGTTTCTACAGTGGCTTATTCTTTAGTTATGCCATCAATCACCTATTGATATTCTTCAATTTCTTTGATCTTTGCCTCAACTTGGGCAGCGAGGTCAGCATACTCATCCATAAATGGTTGAATTCTGTTGGTGAGTTTAGCATCTTCATTTCTGAGCTTGTGCAGTTGCTGTTGGATTCTGTGCACTTCACTCATTTTCCTCATTTTTGCTAAGCCTTCTAAGGCCTTAGCTTTGTTCAGTCAGAACAGTTAGGGACTGTTTTGCGGCTTGTACCTGTTCCAAAAGACCAACTTTGAAAGGGAGCGTCTCAAGCTCCGCCCAAGCCTCCATAGCTTGGTTCATCAAGTTGTCGGCTTCACCTGCTCTGCTCTTCAGTTGTGTGGAAGTTCTGCGCAGCGCTTCAAATTGTTTCTGCCTATCATCCGTAGAATGCGCTACAACATGAGCTTCTAACTCGGCGATTTGTGTTCTATGGTCTTCAGCCATAGCAACTATTTCGTGCTCCAGGGTTTTCACCCTTCCTACAATAACTTGAACTTTATCAACCAGAGGAAGGTCTGGTTGAATCTCACAGGCTGGAAACTCCTAGGAAATTTGATCAACTGCGTTCCTTATGCCAATGTCTTGTGCTTCATAAAGTGCAAGCTTCTCGAAGATATTCTTGTAGCCTACCTTCAGCTCTATCTCCTGCGATTGCAGTCTTTGGTTTGCATGGAAGGTAGAGAGCTCTCTAGCTGTCAACTTAACAGAAACTTTCTCGTGCACTAGCTACAAGGTTTCTATGGGAATCAAAGACAAATTTATTTCAACGGGCCCAACTGCGCTTACATGTAGTGCAGCCAGAGGATCCGGAAGTGTCATGCTTGTAGTTGGGATGTGCACTACAGTATGCCTTTCTGCAAGTACTTCAACTCGCTCGGTACTTGTGGTTACTTGTGGCACCTGCGAAGTAGATGCTGGCACATGGGTCTGCGTAAATCTTCCTGCGAGACCTTTTAACTCTATGAACTGCAGGTCCAGAGCACTTCTGATGTGAGCGTGCACGGTCCGTAGCTCACGAAATTGCTCCTATAAATACTGGTCGATCCCCAAGGGAATGGTCTCAGGGGGGTGCGACACCTTTTGCTTCTTGGTCGCTTTGCTCAAGGGCTTCCTTTCCCTTATCCTTCTCTTGCACAGCAGGAGGTGGCATCGCGGGTGCGATTTCGGCGGCCTCCCTCCATTCATCCGACCAAGACTTGATGGTTTCTTCAACATCTTCAGTGGTCATCCTGTAAATGCCTACGGCCATTCCTCTTGAATGCTGCAAGGGCGGAGGTAAAGTTGATGCAAGTCGGCAGAAAAGGCCAACTTTCCTTCATATATTTTTGTTGTCTCCTCACTCAGCCTTGACATTTCCTGAATGGTATCTTTGAGGAGATGGTAGTATTCACAAAATACAGTGCGGTTCATCTTGCGCTTCGCGGGATTGCTAGAATCCCAGAGATTGACATATCGCATTCCTGCGACTTCTCCTACGCGGCGCGGAAGGAACTGAGTGTTCGGGGGCTCCTTCCACCCGACCAATGCGCATAACATTAAAAGCCAAGAAAAATGGAGCAACTGACTGGGGGTGTCTTGGACATTCCGGCAGTCTTCCAGAAAAGAATTGAGGAGGAAGAGAAACCAATTGTACTGTTCTCCCTCCGTAGCTGTGATGGCGAGCTCCACGACAGCTCCAGTAACTTCCTTCGGTCTGCACTTTGTGAGAAGTCTGCCTGCAAGCAGACTGCCTATAAATCTAAGTGCTTCATCCTCAACGATCGTGAGGTCATAAGCTGGACCTCCTCTTGTTAATTTGTACTTCTGCACCAACTGTGTAGCTAACTTTCTATCTTTGTCCTTTCCAACAAGATGAATATTTGGGTCCTTACCAACCTTAGATAGGCCGGTAATACGATGGATTAAGTCAACGTTCAAATCGATTGGCCTCCCCAGCCAAAGCTAGCCACCTTGAACGCAGGAGAGCAGTGTTTTAACAACTGCATTGACTTCGTTGCTACGCTTGAAGTGCGGTAGCTTCAACAATTTCAATAGTCCATACTTCTCTAAATTTGCTGTGAATTCCTTTGGGACGAATTCGTCAACCTTTCTGGTGGTATTGTGAACTACCGTCAGATAGAGATCTGGCGCAAACTGAGGATATGTTCTGTAGTCTCCAAGGTTGAAATCAGAAAACTTGACCATTGGAAGGTGTCCAAGCAGGGACCCTTCTTATCGCACAGTATCCGGCATTGGCGGTAGCGGAATCAGATACTTAGCATTCTTCGGAATATGCACCTCGGGTGCATCATCTGGACGCGGCGGAATGTAATTCACCATAATGGCCAATGGCTCTGGAACGGGCTCGTCCGACTACTGCTGCTGGGATGCCCTTGTGCCTGGAGACTGTCTAGGATCAGTCCAACCAGGGTGTACGTAAGTCGAGGCCGTCACCGGAGTAGTCATGCCGAAATCTAAGCCTCGGCGCATAAACTAACGAACAACTTATTCAGTAGATAGATTCTCCGTCGTGAACCGGTATAGACAACAAAACTTGAACAGACGAATGACGAAACAATGTGAAATACGAACGTTGAAAACAAAGGAAGCACTCTGCACTACTCGGCTCTGAAAACAATAACCTAGATTCTCAAACAAGACTATGCAACTCGAGAAAAGTAACCCAAAAATATACAAGTGCGGGGTATTTTTAGCTAAAGGAGACAGTAAATGCGGGCAAGTGGGGTTACTAGTTGTAGGTGACTCTGCATGAATTGACAAGACTCCTACCGACGCGCTTCTATGGTGCATTAATTGTGATAGACGGGTTCTGACATCCTTCCGAGAGAAGCTAGAGCTTTCGGCGCATGGCATAAATGCAAATCTTTAAGGAGATCAAGCCGACTCTGTCAGAGCGGATAAAATTAAATGGTGAACTTATCCTTCATTAATATTCAAAGCGGCTATAGGACTTCTGTAATTCAAATTTTTCGGCAGGTCATTTCAGCATAGGAAACTGTGCAGATAGAGGGGTCTACAACGAGAAATCCTCAAGCGGCAACTTGACACAGGGAACGCCGCAAGAGCGACGGTTTGACGACCCGAAAAAACTTCGCAAGAGCGCAAATATATGCTCGCTCAAGACAAACTTTATTGATATGCGCGGATGGTTCAAGGAACTGCGCGAGAAGCCTGAGACTAAAAGTGTCTCGTGACTTCCATGTAGACTGATAATGCGATGCCTCTTTCAACTACACTGGACATCTGCATTTCTTTTGGAACTGTATTAAGTCGACAGGGCTGAGTGGCCATCGTGATAAAGCTTGAGCCGACTCCCGTTGATCATTTTAGGTAGCAATTCTCCATTAAGCTTCGCAAGATGAACTGCTCCTCCTTCTGTTATCTTTATGACCCGAAAAGGTCCTAACCAATATACATGAAAATTTCCTGGAAACTTGATGAATTTACTATCATAGAGGAGTACCGAGTCTCCTTCTTCAAAGTGTTTATTCTTAATGTGCCTATCATGCAAAGCTTTCTGTCTTGCCTTCTGTACCTGTTGATGGAATCCGGCTAAAAGTCTGTCTTCTTCTAAGGCAAGCAATTGTGAAATTCTTTCACTCATAGTATCAGTATCTGCCATTTCTGTGATTTGCGCAATTCTGATATTGGGAACAATGTATTCCATGGGCATAACTGCTTCTTGTCCATACACCAAACTGAAAGGTGTGTGACCTGTTAGTTTCTTGCATGTGGTTCTGTAAGCCCATAGTATAGCTGTGACTCTAAGGTCCCAATCATCTCTTTGTTGATTACAGGTCCTCGTTAGGGCATTCTCGAGAATCTTATTGAATGCCTCCACCGTACCATTAGCTTGAGGGTGGTAGGGTGTACTCTTATGGTGACTAATTTGGAATTCTTCAGTAAGGGCCTCTATAGTCTCATTGAGGAAATGTGTACCCTGATCACTCATTAGAATTAGTGGGCATCCAAATCTAGTGATAATGTTCTCAAAAATGAACTGCGTGGCAATGGCAGCGTCGCAGTTCTTAACTGGCTTAGCCTCAACCCATCTGGTGAGGTATTCAGTAGCTGTAATGATGTATCTTGCGCCGGTTCTTTTTCCTGGTGGGTTGATAGGTCCTACAAAATCAATGGCCCATTTATCAAAAGCACGCAGTGTTATCTGGGGTCTTGGCGGCATTTCATCTCTCCTTGATGGTTTTCCTGTTCGCTGGCACACATCGCAACATTTGCAGAATTCCTTAGTATCCTTGTGCAATGTCGGCCACCAAAGACCTACAGCTAAGATCTTTTGCACAGTCGGCTTTCCTGCGAAATGGCCTCCTGCGGTTCCTGAGTGGGCTTCTGCGATGATGGAGTTCTTCTCATGCGGTAGGATACATCTGTGCAAGACTTCGTCAGGGCCCAGCTTGTAGAGCTGGGCTGCTATCAAGGTGAAGTCTGCGGCTTTGACAACAAGTTGCTTCTTCTGCTAGATTGTAAACTCAGCCGGTGCTTGCCCGGTAGTGAGAAACTCAAGGATATCGGAATAATATTCATCTGCTGCTTGAACAGAAAATAGCTGCGCATCAGGCAGATTGTCCTCTAGATTTGTAGGTTCCTCCCCCGACTCGATCCTAGATAAGTGGTCAGGTCCTGCATTCAATCTACCTGGCTTTACAATAACCTCAAAACCATACTCCTGGAAGAGTAGTAGCCATCTGCAAGTTCTTCCCCCTAACAATGGCTTTGTGACCAAATATTTCAAAGTAGAATGGTCAGTATACATTTTAAAATGTGCGCCCAGTAGGTAGTGTCTGAACGTATGTAGGGCATACACCATAGCTAGTCCTTCTCTTTATGTAGTGGTGTAGTTCTTCTCGGCTATGGACATCTTTCTGCTGGAGTAAGCAATCGGGTGGTCAATACCTCCTTCTCCCAGTTGTGTAAGCACGACTCCCAATGCTATAGAAGAAGCATCTACATGAACATGAAAGGGTTTTCTCCAGTCTGGGAAAACTAGAATTAGCGCAGTGATCATATTTTCTTTAAGTGTATCCAAGCTCTGTTGGCATTCTTCTGTCGATTGGAATTTCGAATCCTTTTTCAGCAATCTTTCCATAGGTGCTGTGAACTTTGCATAACCTTTGATAAATTTTCTGTAGTACCTTGTATGTCCCAATGTAGTGCGCAATTGTTTGACTGAGTTGGGCGCAGGTAAATTAGAAATGATGGCAACCTTCGCAGGATCCATCAGGAGTCCTTGTCTGCATACAATATGTCCCAACAAAATACCAAAAGGAGCACAGAGGATACATTTTTTCAAGTTAAGGGAAATCTGATACTGTCTACATTTTTCTAACATCATGCACAGGTTCCCTATATGGTTCTTTAGTAAACCAAACACAGTCCAGTCATCGAAATAGACTTCTAGAAACTTATGAATGAATTCTTTAAATACAGCAACAACAACTCGAGAGAATATAGCAGGAGCGTTTTTAAGACCAAAGGGCATTACCGTATACTGGAATGAGCCCCATTCAGTCGTAAAAGTCGTCTTATGGCGATCGTCTGGATGGATTCTGATCTGATGGTATCCGGAAAAGCCATCAGTGAAGGAGTAAGCCTCTTGTCCTCCAACATTATCAAGCACTTCGTCTGTAAAAGGAGTAGGAAATGGATCATGCGCTGATGCGTCATTCAGCTTGTGCAAGTCCACACAGATTCTTATTTCACCTTTTGTCTTCTTCTCTTGTACGACCATAGGACTAATCCAATCACTTTCCTCTACTAGTTCAATGATACCTGCTGCGAGCATCTTATCAATTTCTTCTTTAACCTTTTCTTTATATCACAGATTCAATCTGTACGGGCGTTGTTTTACTGGCTTGGCGTCTGCTTTCAGAGGTATGTGCATCACTCCTAGGTCTCCTAGGATGCTTTTCATTTCTGTGAACTTGGTAGGAAAGATATCCTGGTAGTCACGTAATAAATCTGAAATATGGCCAACAGTTTCATCATCCCAATAATCTCCGATAGAAGCAAACTTGGGTTCGTCTTCTGTACCAATGTTAATCTTTTTGAGCTTGATGTGTTCTGTAATGGCAGGGATATCGAGCTGAGGACCTTCAACATTGTGTGTCCCTTCTGATTCTAGAATATTGATGTTGCAAGGATCATCTTCCTCTTCTTCAGTAGTGAAATTATAGCATTCCAGGGCATGTTCTATCTGGACAGCCCAATCTGGTTGGGAATATTCTGGTAATGAACATTGTTCAAATACCTTCTTTTTAATACACTTTAAAGCGTGGTTGATGCTCAGATGTTCTGATTCGAAACTGAAGGTAAGTTGAAAACTTTCTATCATAAGAGGCCAAGTGATAGTGCCCCTGCACAATTCTGTTTCAGTGTACCAGTTCCTTGGAACTGTATCCAACGTGTGGATGAATAGGTGAACCCACTCATCTTCTGGAATATCTGACCATTGCTGAATACATGCTTCAATGTGTGACCTGGGGTCACTCTGTCCATCATATTTGCGCAACACTTCTGCTGTAGTGTCCTGAAATCTGCGCAGTATCAATCTGCGACAGTCTTTCCATGTGTAAATATTCTCTTTATGCGCACCCCACCATCTTGCGGGTGTAGCACGCAGTGCGACATCCAAAGCTTGTATGCACTGCTCATCTGGAATCTGTTGTTCATATGTATGTATGAATTTACTTACTTCAGTTAAACCATTCAAAATTGGAGTGTCAGTCACTTCTATGCCAATCCATCGAATGGATTTAGTCATCATGGCGCAACGCCTCGCAGAAACCTCATGTAAACGATTCTGCCAGTTTTCCAATCCTACGTCTGAGTCTGATGTGCACGAGATATCACATCGCCAGCTGATATGGCCGTCTGCTGTGGGATTGACATAGTCACTCTGACTAGCAGTCATCTGATACAAACTTTCCATGTGGCGCACTTCTTCTTCTGCCCGAATGGGTTCAATATAAGTTGGTCCTTGAATAGGATCAAGCGGTGCAATGACCCTAATCTGGTCATCCTCAAAGGTCATCTGTCTTTTCTTCAAATTAATGACAGCCAAATTATCAAATGCCCAGTCTATACCTAAAAGTGTTGGGTAAGGTCTACTATCATCCAGAATTTTTATTGCTTCAAAGTCTGCAGAACTTCTTACTCCCTCGATATCAATAGGTACATTGGGTAATCTGCCCAATGGAGAGACTCATTGTTGATTCGCAAGTCTTGGCTAGATAGGAGATCTTGTAAGCTGAGGGCTACCCATCTGTTCCCATGTCTGCATGGTGAGAACATTAACTTCTGATCCCAAATCTAAAATGACTTCATCCATTTCAAATGCGCCAATCTGCGCTGTGAGCCTCATCTCTTTTCCAGTTCTAGTGTGACTCCCAATCTGGTGAACAGCACGCTGCGGTGTGTTCATCGAAGTAGATTGTTGACACTTATCCAATAGCTGTTGAAGTTCCATAGTTTCTCTTTCATTGCGCAACAACTTTAAGAAGTTCCTCAGAAAAGTATGGACACTGCCTAGTGCATCCTCTTCATCAGGCCTTCCGGATGTAGTGGCCTGTTCTTGTACCAGGTTGTCTTGTCTTAGCACTTGCGATCTAATATCATTATGCGGAATTGCGACAGAACTTGAAGCTCTTGGATCTGAGAAATACTCTTGAGCTTGCTTGAATGCTTCTTTTTGCTTCTGCAGGTTAAGTGGGGTTGGTTTAATATTAGCGCGGCGCACCCATTGCATCCCTTGCTTTCCAGTTCCCATCTCTGGCGCACCAGTGGTTGCTCCACTGCGCGTCACTATATTAACTGTAGGGTCTGGTTCTCTTTTTTCTGCTCCAATCAACTGAATATTCTGATTGACCTGTGGCGTCTTTGCTTGTATCTTAGCCATCAACTAAGGGCATTCTTCAGTGATATGATCATAAGATTTACAATATCTGCAAATGGTTGTAGGATTTTGGAAATCCCTTGCAAAATGACCTTGTGCTCCACAATTATAACAAGTGATCTCTCCTCTTCCTCGACCAAAATTTGTTGCGCGTCCGCGACCCCTATAATTTCCTGCTCTGCCGTCACGAGTTTGGTCATACTGTGGACCTGCTGTGGGTCCTTGTGTCTCTGATTGTACTCTATAAACATCATGCTTTCTTTCCATCATAAGATCATATGCTCTGCAATTGTTCTCGTCATGGCCTACTGATTTACAGAAATTACAATATCGATTCTTTGGAGTTTGTACATATTTCTGAAGTAAGTGACATTCTTGTGGTCTATGAACTCTAGTTCTACAGATTTCACACCAAGGCCCCTGTGCCTGTGGTAAAGGGTTAGGTGCTCCAGTTGCAATATACTCTATGAAAACGAGACAATGGTCCTTTGAATGACCTTGCACTTTACATTTTGTACACCAGATTTCCTCCTTAACATCCTTTCCTTTCTTAATATCATGCACTTGCAAGGTTAAGTTTGCTAATTGGTTCTGCAACTGCGCAACATCGTTGCTTGTTCCAGCAATTGGTAAAGCTTCTAGTTTCATAGCCATCTCTAGAGCTTGTTCCTGAGTAGTGAGATTCTGTTGCATAAGAGGAAGTCTAATGTGTGGGAGCAGCGCAGCAATGAACCATTCCTTATGTTGTTGTGGTGCAAACTCAAAGCTTACTTGATCTATCAAGGCTTTGAACTTCTGGTCAAAGTCCCATACTGACTCTATAGGTAACTGTTTGATGTCTTTGAGCTTTGTTATACACTGTGATTCTGATTTAGGTTTCTTGAATTCTCTAATCATAGCATTTCTTACATCAGCAAGCGTCCTATTCTGTGTGACTGAGTATTTCATGAACCAAGTTAAGACTCTTTCTCTTAGTGTGGTTGCTAACTGAACCAGTTTAATAGCATCATCATTAATTTGCTTAATTGTCCAAATGGCTTCACATAGGAACCAGTGCTGCTCAGGGTCTTCTATCCCTGTTCCTCTAAAAGTTGGTAGCTTCATGTCATCACCCATCCTTCTTGCACTAGGTTGAGGTGGAGGTGTTGTAGCAATGCCTCCAGGATGGTTGAACAAAGGTGGTACAGAGGTACTAGAAGTACCGTGCGGGCTACTAGAAGGTGTTACTGCGGGGTTATACTGAGCTCCGTCTGGCTTTTGCGGTGTAAAGGGGTGATAAGGGATATGAACACTCCCTTGTCTCTCTATATGGCTTGCTCGAGGAACTTGACTATCTTCTGGGCTAGACTCAAAAGAATGCTGGTCAATGCCTACTTTATACCGTTTTCCACTACGAGTGCAACCAATAAGTTCAGGATCACTATCAGAATCTGTGGACATTACTTGTCTATGCTATTCATCGGAAGCTATGCATAGTTTTTCTTTTTCATATAGAAGCATTTTTATCCATAAGTTCAGAGAATTTAAGAACTTACCTCTGTGTGCTTGGAAGAAACTCCTCTCTGCTTTGCTGAAACTCTTTCTTGTATCTACTGCAAACTCAGCGATGAAACCTTCCAGCAGACTATTCAACCAAAAGTCTACTGCGTGGGACACCGAATTATCTACCCGCTTCGAAATACTGACTAGCTCAGGCGTCCAAGCGACGGGTCGATCAACATGCACAGTGGGTCTAGTATCTGCTAACTTGGCTATCCAAGCATGCAACTCAAGTGCAAATGTGACAAAGAAAATTTCGTGAAGGTCAGTATAGATATACTTCTGCAACCAGTCTTCTGTCTGAAGACTAGAGCTTCTATTTTCTTGTTCAGCGAACTTTGTTGCCTTTAAATCAAACCAGTCTTGAATTTCTTTAGCTATAGGATTCCAGTAACACATTTGCTAGCTGAGCAAGTCTCAAGGAAACATAACCATTTGTTGGATTCAGCAACAATCTCACACATCGCGGAAATAGCAAGTCTCACAGTAACAAGTCACAAGGAAACAGAACCATTTGTTGGCTTCAGCAACAATCTCACACGTCGCAAAAATAGCAAGTCTCACAGTAACAAGTCACAAGGCAACGGAACCATTTGTTGGATGCTTTTTGGACAGACCCGGGTTTTAATGAAGCACAGCAACAAAACCCCTTGGCGCACTAGCCCTCTCGGCAACGAGCTGCACAGCAGCTCGAGGTCTCACCTGAAGTGGCTATGGGGGGCTAAGGAATCAGATTTCCTTAACCTAGGCGACGTGGAGACTGCTCTCTCTCTCCCTTGATGATTCCTCAAAGCGGAATATCTTACTCTTCCGTAGACCTCTCAGCGCAACTGCGCTGAACTCTCTCTCTCGACAGCCTAGCTATGCGGTATATTCACTCCTGCGCGCAAGGCGATTATCCTCTACATCGCTACTCTATCGTTTCTTCTTGCACTCCCAGCACAGTAACACATTCCTCTATCACTGCAGTGACAACGTTCTACAGATCCCTTCGACACTTGACGATTATAGTTACCAAGGAGGCTTCGAGAACTTACTTAACATACTCATAAAGAGAACGCACTATTCATGTATACACAGACAGTGAACTAAAACATGCAATCACCCAACACAGCTTCATAACAACAAGAATTATGAAGTTCACCTCCACGGGGAAACCACATCCAAGGGAGCCTCTTATATTAATCAGGAGTGGGTAGAATTACACAATATGCTGCGCACACAGCTGCATCCTTAGATCTTTCTAGGAAACTCCACGCACACAGCTGGGAGCCCTTCTCTCTATCTAGTCTCTTCCTCTACAGAGATTACAATAGTTCAGACGTCGACTCAGACTGTCTACAACTCAGGGATTAGCTTCACGGCTATCCAGTTCTAACTCTTGTCTCCTAACAACACAGTAGAAGACTTACTAACTAGCTAGCTTATCTCAAACAGCTAACCTAGATCTCAACATCTAATGGCTAGCTAACTAACGTCTAACATTTACATTTACACATATATATAGGTGGCCATGACGGTCGCACCTTTACAAAGCTGTGGACCTTTCCCAGCAGTAATCCCCAAAAACCCTAACCACGGACATGGCTAGGTGTACTGTAGGCGCCGCTTGCAGTCATGTCGCCGCTTCCTGCAGGTTCCGTGACTTCCGGTGTAGATTGCAGGCATGGGCGCCGCTTCATCGTTCACTGCTCCTTGTCCTTCGTATTCAATGCTTTGGTCCGTTGCTCTTCCTTGATGAGAACAACCATAACTTCTGTACTTAGCCTTAAATGAGGGTAGTTGAGCCCTCAACTCCGTCACTTCATTTATTGTGGTAGCTGAGCTTTCCACTCGGCCACATTCATTCTCCTTTGACGTGTGCGCGCGAGCACCGCTAGTTCCGGTCCGTATTCTGTGGTAAGCTCATCCATCTGGCACCGTACTGCATACCTTTTCCTTCTGCCCAAAAATTGGTGTTTATTCAAAATTAGCACTTTCCCTTCAACACTTGTGCTTTTTCCTCAAAATTCGCAGCTTTACCGTAGCTACGGCCTAGGCTCCAACACTTCCTCACAAATAGCTGAACAGGCTGCAACATACTCTGCCTCAGCTGTACTCAGTGCTACGCAGGACTGCTTCCTACTAAACCAAGAGATCACACCTGATCCCATACTAAAGCAGCACCCAGATGTGCTCTTCCTATCTGCAGCACTGCCAGCCCAATCTGAATCAACATTACCCTGCAGGTTAAACTTTTTATTTGCTTCATACTTGAGCCCATAATCCACTGTACCCTTCAGGTACCTCAGAACATGCTTTATAGCAACCAGATGAACACTCCTCGCATCTGTCAAGAACTGACTCAATGTGTTCATCGCAAAGCAAATATATGGTCTCGTGTTCGTCAGGTACATCAAGAACCCAATCATCTAACGATACATAGAGACATCAACCGGCTCAGATGAAGCATCACATAGAATCTTCAGATTTGATGCCATAGGTGTGGCCATGGCCTTGCAATCCATCATCCCGAATCTCTTCAGGATATCTACTATGTACTTCCCTTGACCAAGTAAGATCCCACCTACACTCTGCCACACCTCCATACCTAGGAAATAATGCATCATTACCAAATCTTTCATATCAAACTCGGTAGCAAGCTTTCTCTTAATATATGCAATCAAGCTGTCATTTACTGTTACAAATAAGTCATCCACATACAGGAGTAGAATCACAAGATTCCCTTCCTCAACCTTGAAGAAAAGGTTGGAATCCACTTTACTCTTGGTAAAGCCCAAACTAGATAGGAAACTGTCCATCCTACCATACCAGGTTCTGGGAGCTTGTTTCAAGCCATACAAGGCTTTCTTCAATCTACACACATATGACTCCCTGTCATGTATTTCAAAACCGAGTGGCTGCTCCACATATACTTCCTCTTCAACTACACCATTCAAGAAAGCAGTCTTGACATCCATCTGGTGTATTTTCCATTTCATTGTTGTATCCAGGGAAAGCACTATTCTGATGGAAGTATACCTGGCTATAGGTGCAAAAGTTTCTTCATAATCTATTCCCTCTTTCTGAGAGAAGCCACAAGCTACGAATCTTGCCTTGTATTTCTCTACACTGCCATCTGCAGCATGCTTGATTTCGTAGATCCATTTGGAAGTCACAACAAACTTCTCTTTAGGTCTTGGGACAACATCCCAAACATCATTCTTCATTATTGATTGGTATTCCTCAACCATGGCATCCTTCCATTCTTTCTTTTCCGCTGCTTCTTCATAACTGGAAGGCTCTTTGTTCATAATGTCACAGAGTAAAGCAACATAGCTGGTATGTGATATGGTTCTCTTCTTTGCTCTATGTTCTTCTTCTGGAATGCCAAATCTTTCTGCATCTTGAATGAGCTCTCTATCCCATGCAGGTTTCCTCTTGTGAGAGTTATCCTCACAGGGTGGATCTACAGGTTCTTATGGATCTTCAAACTCATGAACAACTTCTGGAACTGCTTCAATCATGGTAGTGTCTTGAAATCTAGTTTCATTAGGTTCTTCATAAACTTCGATAGGTGCCTTTCTTGATTTGATGAATGCTGAGTTTTCATCAAATGTTACATCCCTGCTGACATCAATCTTCTTGAACCCTGGAAAGTATATTCTGTAATCCTTTGAGCTTTCATTGTAACCCACAAAGATACCCTTCTTTCCTGAAAGATCTAGTTTAGTCCTCTTTTCCTTTGGGACATGAGTGTATACTGGACAACCAAATATTCTGAGATGGTTGACTTCAGGTTTCTTACTAGAAAAGACCTCTTCTGGTGTCTTGTTGTCCAATATCTTGTGGGGTGTTCTATTTTGCACATATACAGCTGTTCTAGCTGCTTCTTCCCATAGATGCATAGGTAGATCCTGGTCATGCAACATTGCCCTTGCTACTTCCATGATATTTCTTTTCTTCCTTCCTGCAACTCCATTTCGTTGAGGATTACAAGGAGCAGTCAACTCCCTCTTAATCCTTGAATCACTGCAAATCTTCTTGAAGTCACCTAAGGTGAATTCACCACCATTGTCGGATATGAATGTTTTGATCTTCTTGTCAGTTATATTCTCCACCAAAGTTTTGAATTCCTTGAACTTATCAAACACCTCATCTTTGTTCTTCAAGAAGTATACCGAAGTCTTCCTGGAGAAGTCATCAATAAATGAGACATAGTAAACATACCCACTAAGAAGACTGGATGACATAGGACCACATACATCTGAGTGGATGATTTCCAGGATATCTTTGGCCTTGCTTTCACTGCTTGGGAAAGCCTTCTTAATGTTCTTACCTTTTGCACATCCTTTGCAAACACCTTCATGTTTGGTCTTGATTTTAGAAAGACCTTCTACAGCCTTGCTTGCAATTGGAAGTGCCCTATAGTGCATATGAGCAAGTATTCTATGCCAAAGTTCACTTGGCTCCATGGATTCATGTACCATGGCATGTTCAGGTTGTCCCTTCAATTTATACAAACCTCCCTCTTTCTCTCCAATCACTACTGCATCATCTATGTTCTTTCCCTTTGGCCACATTAGGACTTGGCCATCCACAAATGAAACCATCATACCTTTTTCATCCAATGCAGAGATGGAGAGTAAGTTCTTCTTGAGCCCAGGTACATAAAGGACTTCTTTCATCTTCAAAGATTTTCCAGAATCTAGGTTGTAGGAGGCTTCACCACTTCCTTTGATTGGGTATTGATAATCATCCTCAAGTTTCACCTTATGGGGTGATTCATGTTCAGATAGATTCACAAAATATTCCTTAAACCCATTCATGTGTTTGGAAGCCCCAATATCAATCAACCAATCATTACAACCATGGGAGATAGTACCTGTGAGAGCAGAGATTAGAACATACTCTTCTTCACTTGATGAGTCATCATCACTTTCTACCCTAGCCTTCTTCTTTGGAGGTTCATCATCCTTGGCAGCATGAGCATGGAACTTTCTTTTGCTGCCCTTCTTCTTCTTGCTGAAGTTGTTGTTATTATCCCTTTTGTTCTTGGGACAATCTGAAGCAAAGTGACCCTACTCATTGCATGTGAACCATCTTAGATCCTTCTTATTCTTTTGATAGGATCTTTTGTAGCGAGAGTGCTCCTTCTTGGGCTTGCTTCTTTTGGTGTGAGTTGCGAGAGCTGGATCTTCACCTCCCATCTTTTCCTCGTGAGCTACAAGTCTAGCTTCTTCTTGAGAGCATTCCTCCCATAGTTTACTGAAAGAGATCAATTTCTTTCTTGCACAGATTCCTTGAATAAAGGAGTCCCATGACCTAGGTAGGCCATTCAAAGTGGTCATAACAACTTCACCATTTTCCACTACTTCATCAACAACTCCAAGTTGCTCCTTGATCTGAGAGACCTTGGAGAAGTAAGATGGAATGGTTTCTCCATTCAACATCTTGACCCCTTTCAATTGATTCCACAGAGTCATCTTCCAATTTATGTTCTTCCCTTCAATTAGCTTGGTCAAAGAGTCAAACATCTCCTTGGGTGTATTTAGAGAAGACACATGGGGTATGAGATGGTCTTTGATAGAATCAACAATGATTCTCTTTGCCTTGACCAAGTTCTTCTTATGCAATACCTTGGCCTCTTCATCCTCTGAGATAGGGATGTCTTCTTTTATATATGAGTCCAACTCATTCTCTTCCAGGATTAACCCAATCCTATACTTCCAAGCTCGGAAGTTATCAGCTCCTTCAAGCTTATCCTCAAGCTTGGTGTGGTGAGACATCTTAAAGAGTACTTCAAATGGAAATAGAAAATATTTAGGTCTTACCACTTGAAATGTTGAATACTGGATCTGGTCCCGGATTAGGGTTTGTCGGAAAAACCCTAAAAATTCAAAATGTGAATTTCAATTTTTTGAAAGGATAGAAATATGTGCCTTTATGAGCTGATCAGCCTAGTGTATTCGGAATTTGAGATCAGCAAAGCTTTTCCCTTCAGATTTTCCTTTTTGTCCTCCTGGGTTCACTTGAGAGCTCCCTGAATTAGGGTTTGAGTTTCCCGGAGATCTACCCAGCCAAAAATCTCGATCCAAAACTCTAAACTTCAATTTTTGCAAGGAGCGTCCAGCTATGTCTTCAGATTTCAGAAATTCCTATTTTTTTGGAAACCCTAATTTTTAGGGCCAAATCTGAAAATGCTCATAATTTAATAATGATTGGACAAATAGATTTTCCTTGATGAGTAGAGTCAATCTACTATACTGCTTTTCCAAAATCTGTGGAGAGAAACCCAATAAACAAGAAACTCAAGTTTCCGTCACTACAAAGTGTCTTCTTCTCAGGTTAGCTCTGATACCATGTTAAATTTTGACCATTAATTCACAATACTCTAGGATCTTCACTGAGAGAATAACATATACAGTATATCAATGCATAACAATCACAATAAGCATGACAAGCATCACAAGAATCAAAAGCATGAGAGACAAGAAACATAGAGTTTCCGTGGGGAAAACCCTAAGGTGAAAAATGCCACAACTTCCTCATAGATAGAGATAGCAATGGCTCAACCAAAGTACAACCAAAATACACTTGAGATAGTCTCCTAGAAGCAGACGATCCTCCTCTTCACTAGTGTGCCACTTTCTGAGCGAGAGAGAGATGACTTTCCAAATGATCCAAATAGAGATCTCCTGATCTCTATTTATACTTAACCTGTTTTCCCAGTTAAACTATGGGGCCGACTTGTCTATCTAGATACGTCCACAATATAATATATATTTTAAGGCCGACCCCACACATGGTGGTCTAATAACCCATCGACTAGTACACACACTTGCGACACTTGTCAATCCACATGACAACACTTCCTTATAGAGGAATAACACATCTCTAATAACGGTACAATAAATATATATGAAATACATAGATGAAATACATTCCAAAGTTACATATACATCAACAATATTCGCACTAATCAATAGCAACATATATCCACATTAATCAATATGAAGCATTCAGATAACCCATTATTCATCATCGCATCATTGCATAAAAACAGAATTCGTAAACGAACATCTTCATTCATTCATCAACACCTGCGGAACAAACCTCACAGAAATAGTCAAGTCATCCTATCGTGGATACAACCGAACCCAAAAAATAGGATTAATCTCCAAAACTCTGATGCCCTAAGGCTTACAATCTTGATTTATTTATATGCTTTTATCTTATTACAAAATGTTCCACATGACCGATTTGAGTAATCTAACAACTCTTATGCTTTTGCAAAAAGTGGCGAAAGGTCCTTTTTCCGTGGAATGACCCTTTCTCACCTGTTGGCTTCTGCACTTACTGCGGATCTATCTTGTGCCAATAGGCCCCCAACAAAAACTTGTGGCTCATCCTAAGCAACCTCAGCTGGACGTTGCTAGTTTGCACCCACCATGCATTATGATCGGTCAAAGAAATTGTCCTTGCTGTTTGGAACTCGTTGTTGTGTACTCATCCCCATTCGTCGATCACTGGTTCATTGTCATGTACTTCTTGCACTCATCCTCCAATATCTGGAAACCTTGATCATCTACCTCTCTGGAGTCTGTTGGTTTCCTCTGCATTCGTTCCCGCCTAAGAAGAAGGTTGTCGACGATGCCAAGGTGGAAAATAGGCCAACTACTCCGGCACATCTGTTTCACACCTTGGATAGCTTCCTACCGCAGGGCGGGTCGAGAGCAGCGCCCTCATTTTTATTTTTTTTGTAAATCCTTCGATTTTGCATTATCTGGCACATAAGTTACATGGCATTTTTCTCTTTCGGGCACCTAAAAATTTCACTAAAAAACTGTTGTATTTTCTCTGTTTTGGAAAACTTCGTCATTCTCTTCTGACCCGTTGTGGATGAACTTGCTGAGTTCTTTTGGTCGAAAACTCAGCTTTTCCTTCCGCCATTGCGGCGAAAAGTCAACAACCTTTTCTGTGGTAGCGGCACAAACTCACCAGCTTCCTCCGACATTGTGGTGCAAACTTGCCAACTTTTTCTGCCGTTGTGGACGAACTCACCCATCTCTTCCGCCGTTGCGAAGCAACTCACCCACCTCTTCCGCCATTGCGGCACAAAATCACGAGTTCTTTCCGCTGTAAACACTTAAAAAAATTTTGAAATTTTTTTGGACCAACTCATCGAGTCTTTTCATCATTGCAGACCAACTCGCTGAGTTCTTCCGCTGTTGCGGAGAAACTTGTTGAGTTCTTCCGGTCGAAAACTCAACTTTTCCTTCCATCAATGCGGCGGAAACTCACCAAGTTTTTCTGTAGTTGCGGATGAACTTGCTGAATTTTGCCTCCATTGTGGACGAACTCGCTAAGTTTTGCCAAAGTTGCGGACGAAAAATCATAAGTTCTTTCCGATATAGACTTAGAAATTTTTTCAAAAACACTTCAAAATTTTTTTCAAAAATTTGGAAATTTGGAAATTTTTCTTAATGGTCTGTGCTGGGCAGGAAGCATACTTACCTCTACAACTGTGATAGGCAGCCCATGGAGGCCCAAATGTTGCAACCTTCGCTCTGATACCAAATGTAATGTACCCACCCTTGGACCTAGTGCAAGGAAGGGAACCTGATGCCATTTTATGGGGCTTTTCATAAAACTATGCCAATTCATTAGATTCACAGCCATAAAAGAGTTATGTGCAGATGGAAATCAAACAAACATGCATAGTGGAAATGAACTCATCCACACACATATTACATGATTGTTATTCAATTTAACATAGTTAACGAATTAACACATTTGCAGAAGTAAATACACAATAAAATAGTCATCTTGATGCAATGTTGTCCCAAACAACCAGCTATGTCGCTGCAACGTTCCTCCCAACCATAGGTCTCTGCCTAGCCTGTATTCTTTCAGCACTCAAATACCACCCCCGAGATGGGCATGATATATACAAGGAAAATGAACCCTCAAGCACAGCACAGCCAAAAGCAATGGAAATCCAACTCAACCCTAGCATTCTCTTGAACACAAAACTCAGATATGGGCTTGGAAACACACTTTCTGCAATGGGACATAGAAGCTAGATGGACATGGGTTTTCCCAAAAACGTAGGCACACCAAAAATGGATTTGTGGGAAGAGGGAATCAATCCCAGGGAAGAAAATCGATTTCTCCCACAGATGTATGAGCATTCAGTGGGCCAGATGGCCTCAATAAAACCCCAAATCGTTTTCCCTTCTTCCCCATTGTTAGCCATAGCAAACACGCCCTTCCCAGCTAGGAAAATGAAGGTAAACACAATAAAACCATGGAGGGAACTACCCAGGAAGCTCTAAACTCCTGAGAAAGCAAACTGGTGGATGAATAATGGCTTGGGGAGCAATTCCGTGGCCCTGTTCTTGCCCAAAAATCCAAACATGAAATTCTAGGAAGGGTGGCTTGCCCATACTCGAATTTGGGCAGCCATACATCTCCATTCCCCAAGGCATTAACTACCTCAACCAACTCTTGGGAGAAATTAATGATTGGGCACAAAATTCAACATGGGTAGTTGAGGGTTTGATGTGTTCTCTCATTGACACTTGGGTTGACATGATTCACCCAAGGGTTTGAATATTTCCCTCCCAATTTCGTTGTAACATCATGCCCCACCTCTTGTTGCATTGCATAGCTAGTTGTGGGCTTTTATCTTAAAATGCATATTTACAATTCCCATGGTTCACTAGCACATGGGTAGCATAATATAAAATATTTGCCTCTTCTAAATCGAGCGTTCACTAGTGGGGCCTTGGCCTTGAGCTCCACGCTAGGAATCATACATAATATGCATACACTATTTACATTATAGCCCAAAATATTACAAGGGTCAAAATGGAGGACATTACAATACAAGCATCAATTAACCAATCAAATCTGCTCCAATGACATAGGTGAGGATCCCATCTCCTATAATTCTTCTCCAAAAGGATGTGATATGCATCAAAATATTCAGCCATGTATTATTTCATCCAAGAAGTGAATGAAAAATCTCCACTAAAATATGAACTAAATAATGAGGAAAAAAAACAAGGAGACTTCAAATGACTCAAAGAAGTCTCACCCATACTTCCATGTAGATGTGCATCATCATAAAGTAACAAAGGATGATGTTGCAAATGTGAATAAGAATGTGCTCCAATCATGTCATTATAAAAATTAAATCTAGGAGTTCCATACTCCTCATGTGGCACCATAAAAAAGAACCCTTTCACCCATACTTCATTGAGACTAATGCTGCAAAACATGGAATTGTAGGATGCAGGAGAATGAACTAACTCACCCAAATGATAAAAAAGTGCAGAAGTTTCATCATGGTAAAGATCCATATGGGTATTATCATGCATCTCCTTCAAAAGGGTGAAACCTTTGTCCTAGATTAGTTCCAATGTAGAGGAATCATGCTCTTCTTTAAAAATTGCATAACCTTCATCAAGAGACAATTCAAGTTCCTCTTCCACCACATCAAGTGTTTGTATCTCTTCAAGTTCATCTTCAAACACATCAAACACATTCAAATTTCCACATTTCTCATGATCCACCATGTTATGAGAATCTTCCAAACAATCTACTATCTGAAAATTTGAAACATAGGAGAAAGAACAAGTACATTGCAAACTTTCAAGAAGTTGCTGATTTTGAATTTTGAGTTTATGAATATCCTCATTATTCTTCAAGTATGGATCATGTAACAATTCATTAAACTCAACCAAATTATTTATATCAAAAAGTAAAGACATGAAATTACCTTTGATGTTGCACATTGCAAATGAACATCCTCATCTTCTTCCTTTTTACTTGGACCAACTTCATGTAGCTCAAGTGGTGATGGGCAAGTTGATCTTGTCTCTTCT
Organism: Larix kaempferi; assembly: GCA_027924585.1. Classification (NCBI taxonomy): domain Eukaryota; kingdom Viridiplantae; phylum Streptophyta; class Pinopsida; order Pinales; family Pinaceae; genus Larix; species Larix kaempferi. The sequence continues at coordinate 41,537,069 of BSBM01000456.1, forward strand.
TCAACTGATACAAAGTCTTCATTTTCATGCTTAAGGGAATTTTTGCTTGCAACAATACTGTCAAAAGTGATCTCTATGTAACCAACATAGAGGTGTGAGCACCCATCAGTAAGTACTCTTTTATAGATCAAGCATCCATCAGTAGATGCTCCTTGATTCATGTCCAAGGTAGAATGTGTCTCGAAATGATCTTCAATATTTTCAGTATGATATTCTTCGAGTTCATGGGATGTATCTTCATCTTTCTCCTTCAATTAATTTGATGTAATTTTCCCCTTGGTTTCCTCATAATCAATACATTTGGAATCTCTTTTTGAAGACTACCCAGGAATTCTCTTCAAGAGGGAAATACTCGCATTCCCTGAAGCTTCAGATTTTTCATTTCTCTTTTCACTCACACACATATGATTTTATCTCCAAGGTATTTTACAAGAAGGGCATAAACCTTTCTTCACTAAATCCACATCTTCATTTTTAGGCCTATTTGAAAACACCCAATCAGCAAATTCTTTGAAAGGAGGGGGCTTATATATACTTTTCTTATACAAATCAAGACATGCCTGATATTGTTGGGGCATGGTTTTATATGTTGCTCTCCATCTTTGTAACTCATTCATAGAATTATCCTTTGGTGGTGTGACATACTCATATTTATGATACATAGGGTCATAATAATAATATTCATTCCTCCTGAAATTGTAAAAAGTGTTGCATGATGGAACTTATTCCTCATACCATTCACATTCTCCTTCATATTGTTCACAATCAACTGCATATTCCTCATAAGAATTGTACTCATATGATACATCATAATAGTAAGACATGGTTGAAACTTATTCTTCAATGTATGATATTAAATCACATGTGCAAGGAACATGCTTTGATACCACTATAATGTCCTTTCTAAATAAAATTTCCCCATGTGCTCAAATTCACCAAATTTCAATTCTAGATATATGTATACAACTGATTCCAAAATCCTCCAAATACTTTCAAAATTGGTGATGAAGGTCATGAGGGGTCACTGGAAACATTAAAAAATCTATCATACATATAATAAACTGATATACCCAACCATGGTATTCAATTTTCAAGGGAAGAAGTTTCAGAACAAGACTAGTTAACTTGGGAAGTGGAAATCCCCCCTAGGTCTTGGAACAAAGCTCTTCCAAACAATGTACAAACTTCAATAATTTTGGGTCTGATAATTTTATCTATTATTAGACATTAATTAAAGTATATTTTCAGCATTATATGTGGTTTTTGGGTCGAATAGGTATCCAAGAGAACTCAGGGAATTTACTAGTAATTTTGAGGCTCAAACCTGCAAGGGTAGATAGCTCCAAATAGATCCAAATGATTTCAACTTGTACCAAAAGTCATATGGATGATGAGAAAAAATAATAAGGGTCTCTATAGGTGCCTTAAAACCTTCAAATGACTTCTGCAACTCACATTGGTAATCTGGTGAATGTAGGGAGTTTTACTAGCAAATTGTGGTTCAAATCACCTTAGGGTAAAGGACAAGTTGGCTCTCCAAATGCAATAGAACCCTCTCAAAATTATGAAAAGAGGATGGTGAAGTATCAAGAATGTAAATGGGATCTCATATGATACATCATTCATCTTATAATATCTTCTACAACTCTCTCAAATCAGATATAGAATTGCTAGTTTCAACATAAGGGGAAATGGTAGGAGATCTTCACTAAATGTTACGGAATTCAACCAAATGCCTCCAAATTCTTTTCTAATGAAAATGAAAATCTTTGAAAACATAAATTACACTCCATTTATCAGTAATCCATTATTTACACAAATTCTATCGACATGGGTTCACTCTGCATTGTCGCCAACAAACTATCAACCTAACTCCCTTATACACCGGCCCAGAAAGCTGTAACACTTTCCAACAACACTTGCAAAGCAAGTGCAGTATCACCCAAGGTCGATAAGAGGGCTGCTGGAACTAAGCTTCCATAGTTGTGAAGAGGATATGTGCACATTAACCATAGATTACAACATTCATAACAGTCCATTAACCAATCATTCGCATCTTATTCATAACACATACATTCATAGCATATTCAACAACATATTCGCACTAATAAAAAAGCAACATATATCCGCATTAATCAACAAGAACCATTCACATAATGCATTATTCATCATCGCATCATTGCATAACAACAGAATTCATAAACGAACATCTTCATTCATTCAACAACACCCGAGGAACAAACCTCGCAGAAACAGTCAAGTCATCCTATCGTGGATACAACCGAACCCAAAAAATAGGATTAATTTCCAAAGCACTGATGCCCTTAGGCTTACAATCTTGATTTATTTATATGTTTTTATCTTATTACAAAATGTTCCACATGACCAACTCGAGTAATTTAACAACTCTTATGCTTCCACAAAAAGTGGCAAAAGGTCCTTTTTCCGCGGAATGACCCTTTCGCACCTGTTGGCTTCCGCACTTACTGTGGATCTGTGCCAACAAGCCCCCAACACAATATTGTGGCCCATCCCGAGAAAGCTCAGCTGGACGTTGTTGGTTTGCACCCACCCTGCACTATGCTCAATCAAAGAAACCGTTCTTGTTGACTGGAACTCGCTGTTGTGTACTTCTCATCCCCATTCGTCAATCACTAGTTCGTTGTCATGTACTTCTTGCACTCATTCTCCAATATCTGGAAACCTTCATCATCTACCTCTCTGGAGTCTGTTGGTTTCCTCCACATTCGTTCCCTCCTAAGAAGAAGGTTGTCGACGACGCCAAGGTGTAAAATAGGCTGACTACTCTGGCACATCTGTTTCACACCTTGGATTGCTTCCTACCGCAGGGCAGGTCGAGGGCAGTGCCCTAGTTTTTTTTTTTTATAAATCCTTTGATTTCACGCAATCTGTTGCATAAGTTCCATGGCGTTTTTCTCTTTTGGAAACCTAAAAATTTCACTAAAAAACTGTTTTATTTTCTCTGTTTCGGCGGACTTCGTCATTCTCTTCCGACTCGTTGCGGACGAACTTGTTGATTTCTTCCATTCGCAAACTCAGCTTTTCCTTCTGCCATTGCGGCGGAAACTCACCAACCTTTTCCGCCATAGCGGTGCAAACTCACCAACTTCCTCCGACATTGCAGCGCAAACTTGCCAACTTTTTCCGCCATTGCTGACGAACTCGCCAATCTCTTCCCCCATTGCGGAGCAACTCGCCCGTCTCTTCTGTCGTTGAGGAAAAAACTCACGAGTTCTTTCCGTTGTAAATGCTTAGAAAAATTTTGAAATTTTTTTGGACCAACTGATCGAGTCCTTCCGTCATTGCAGTCTAACTCAATGAGTTCTTCCGTCATTGCGGACAAACATGCTGAGTTCTTCCAGTCAAAAAATTAGCTTTTCCTTCCGTCACTGCGGCAGAAACTCAACAACTTTTTTCATTGTTGCGGACGAACTTGCTGAGTTTCACTGCCGTTGTGAACGAACTCGCTGAGATTCACCGCCGTTGTGGATGAAAAATCGTAAGTTCTAACCGATACAGACTTAGAAAAATTTTCAAAAACACTTCGAAAATTTTTCAAAAATTTGAAAGTTTTTAAATTTTTCTTAATGTTCTGTGCTGGGCAGGAAGCATACTTACCTCTGCAATTGTGATAGGTAGCCCATGAAGGCCCCAATGTTGCAACCTTTGCTCTGATACCAAATGTAATGTACCCACCCTTGGACCCAGTGCAAGGAAGCGAACTTGATGCCATTCTATGGGGCTTTTCATAAAACTCATCCAATTCATTAGATTCATAGCCATAAAAGAGATGTGTGCAGATGGACATCAAACAAACATGCACAGCGGAAATGAACTCATCCACACACATATTACATGATTGTTATTCAATTTAACACAGTCAATGAATTGACGCATTTGCATATGTAAATACACAATAAAATACTCCTCTTGATGCAATGTTGTCCCAAACAACTAGCTATGTCACTGCAATGTTCCTCCCAACCATAGGTCGCTACCCAGCCCGTATTCTTTCATCACTCAAAGACCACCCCCGAGATGGGCATGATATATACAAGGAAAAGGAACCCTCAAACACAACACAGCCCAAAGCAATGGATATCCAACTCAACCCCAGCATTCTATTGAACACAAAACTCAGATATGGGCTTGGGAACACACTTTCAGCAATGGGACATAGAAGCTAGATGGACATGGGTTTTACTAAAAATGTAGGCACACAAAAAATGGATTTGTGGGAAGAGGGAATCAATCCCAGGGAAGAAAATCGATTTCTCCCACAGATGTATGAGCATTCAGTGGGCCAAACGGCCTCAATAAAACCACAAATCGTTTTCCCTTCTTCCCCATTGTTAGCCACAGCAAAAACACCGTTCCCAGCTAGGAAAATGAAGGTAAACACAACAAAACCATGGAGGGAACTCCCCAGGAAGCTCTAAACCCTTGAGAGAGCAAACTGATGGTTGAATAATGGCTTGGGGAGCAATTTCGTGGCCCTTTTCTTTCCCAAGAATCCAAACAAGAAACTCTAGGAAGGGTGGCTTTCCCATACTCAAATTTGGACAGCCATACCTCTCCATTCCCCAAGGCATTAACTAACTCAACCAACTCTTGGGAGAAATTAATGATTGGGCACAAAATTCAACATGGTTAGTTGAGGGTTTGATGGATTCTCTCATTGACACTTGTGTTGACTTGATTGGCTCAAGGGTTTGAATATTTCCCTCCCAATTTCCTTGTAACATCATGCCCCATCTCTTGTTGCATTGCATAGCTAGTTGTGGGATTTTATATGAAAATCCATATTTACAATTCTCTTGGTTCACTAGCACATGGGTAGCATAATATCAAATACTTGCCTCTTTTAAATTGAGTGTTCACTAGTGGGGCCTTGGCCTTGAGCTCCACGCTAGGAATCATACATAATATGCATACATTATTTACATTAAAGCCCAAAATATTACAAGGGTCGAAATGGGGGACATTACAATAAAAGCATCAATTAACCAATCAAATCTGCTCCAATGACAAAGGTGAGGATCCCATGTCCTATAATTCTTCTCCAAAAGGATGTGATATGCATCAAAATATTCAGCCATGTATTCTTTCATCCAAGAAGTGAATGAAGAATCTCCACTAAAATCTGAACCAAATAATGAGCAAAAAAAAAAGGAGACTTCAAATGACTCAAAGAAGTCTCACCCATACATCCATGAATGTGAGAATCATAAAGATATAACAAAGTATGTGTCTTCCAACAAAAATGTTCTCCAATCATAAATCTATTCACTCCAGTGTTGGATAAAGTTACTCCAACATCAAATTAACTAAGTGTTGAGCAAGAAAAACCATGAGTCTTCAAGTGACTCAATTGCATATCATAGGTGCATCCATGTAGATGTGCATCATCCTAAAGCAACAAAGGATGATGTTGCAAATGTTAATAAGAATGTGCTCCAATCATGTCATTATAAAAATTAAATCTAGGAGTTCCATACTCCTCATGTGGCACCATCAAAAAGAACCCTTTCACCCATACTTCATTGAGACTAATGCTGCAAAACATCGAATTGTAGGATGTAGGAGAATGAACTAACTCACCCAAATGATACAAAAAGTGCATAATTTTCATCATGGGAAGGATCCATATGGGTAGTATCATGAATCTCCTTCAAAAGGGTGAAACCTTTGTCGTAGATTGGTTCCAGTGTAGAGGAATCATGCTCTTCTTTACAAATTGCATAACCTTCATCAAGAGACAATTCAAGTTCCTCTTCCACCACATCAAGTGTTTGTATCTCTTCAAGTTCATCTTCAAACACATCAAGCACATTCAAATTTCCACATTTCTCATGATCCACCATGTTATGAGAATCTTCCAAACAATCTACCATCTGAAAATTTGAAACATAGGAGGAAGAACAAGTACATTGCAACCTTTCAAGAAGTTGCTCATTTTGAATTTTGAGTTTATGAATATCCTCACTATTCTTCAAGTATGCATCATGTAACAATTCATTAAACTCAACCAAATTATTTCTATCAAAAAGTAAAGACATGAAATTACCTTTGATATTGCACATTGCTCATTGAATTTTCTCCATGTCTGCAAGGAAGAATGGATCCTTCAATGAAGAAACCTTCCAACAATAATTTGACACTAATGATTGAGTGTCATGGAGAATTATAAGGGTCCATTGGATCTTCTTTTCATTCATATTCAAGGACACTTCAAGAAAATGAGGCTCTTGCAAATGAACCTCCTCATCTTCTTCCCTTTTACTTGGACCAACTTCATGAAGCTCAAGTGGTGATGTGGAAGTTCATCTTGTTTCTTCTTCAACTGATACAAGGTCTTCATTTTCATGCTTAAGGGGATTTTGGCTTGCAACAATACTATGAAAAGTGATCTCTATGTCACCAACATAGAGGTATGAGCACCCATCAGTAAGTACTCCTTCATAGTTCAAGCATCCATTAGTAGATGCTCCTGGGGTGCCAGCCCTGTGGTTGTGAAGTCAATGATGTCCTTGTAATAATCATTGGAAACCTACATACTAAATAGTTGTGCATTAGGAAGACTATCTTCAATATTCGTCGGCTCCTCTCCTAACTCGATCCTTGACAGATGATTAGGTCCCAAGTTCAGTCTACCTGGTTTGACAATAATTTCAAAGTCATATTCCTGGAACAGCAATAGCCATCGGCATATGCATCCCCCTAACACTGGTTTGTTGACCAAATATTTCAACGCAGAATGGTCAGTAAACATACGGAGGTGTGATCTCAGCAAGTAGTGTTTAAATTGTTGTAGGGCATATACCTTCGCAAGGCCTTCCCTCTCAGCTGTGGTATAGTTCTTCTCTGCTGTTGAAAGTTTTCTGCTAGAAAATGCAATAGGGTGGTCAATACCTCCCTCTCCTGGATAAGCTAACACGATCCCTAGGGAAATACATGATGCGTCAACATGGACATGGAATGGCTTTGTCCAGTCTGGAAAGACTAGAATCGGTGCAGTGACCATCTTTTCTTTTAATGTGTCAAAACCTTGTTCGCATTCTGCGTTCCAAATGAACGGTGCGTCTTTCTTCAATAGATTTTCCATTGTTGTGGTTATCTGTGGATAACCCTTTATAAATTTCCTGTAATATCCAGTATGGCCTAATGTAGATCGCAACATCTTGACTGAATTTGGTGTTGGTAAGTTTGCAATAACTGCAATCTTCGCAGGATCTACCATCAATCCTTGCTTACAGACAATGTGGCCAAGTAAAATTCCATAAGGCACACAGAAAATACACTTTTTCAAATTCAACTATATTTGATGATGTCGACACTTCTCAAGCATCATGCGGAGATTCGCACAATTATTTTTAAATATACCAAATAGAGTCCAATCATCCAAATATGCTTCTAAAAACTAGTGCATAAAATCTTTAAATGCTGCGAGGACGACTCTAGAGAATATGGCAGCTGTGTTCTTCAGCCCAAAAGGCATGACGGTGTACTGGAACGACCCCCATTCTGTAGCAAATGTTGTCTTATGCCTGTCCGCAGGATCAATCCTGATCTGATGATAACCAGAGAAACCATCAGTGAAAGAATATGCCTCATTTCCTCCAATGTCATCAAGCACTTCGTCTATGAATGGAGTAGGAAATGGGTCATGCATGGAAGCATCATTCAGCTTTCTAAGATCCACACAAATCCTGATCTCGCCTTTTGCTTTCTTGTCTTGAACAACCATGGGGCTAATCCATTCGAATTCTTCAACTAGTTCAATGATTCCTGCTTCTAGCATCTTATCTAGCTTTGCGTGGACTTTTTCCTTATAATGCGGTTCAATCTGTATGGCCTCTGCTTGAAAGGCTTAGCACCTAGTTTTAAAGGTATTTTCATGACCCCTAGGTCTCCCAAAATTACTTTCATTTCTGTAAACTTTGTTGGAAACAGTTCCTGATACTCATGTAAGGTATCTGCGATCTCTGCAATAGTTTGATCGTCCCAATAATATCCTATTGATGCAAACTTCGGCTCTTTATCTATGCCAATGTTCACTTTTTGTGTTTTTACTGGTCCAGTCATATCTGGGATTTCCAACGGAGGTCCTTCTACCTCACGCGCTCCTTCTGACTCTGGTATATCTATGTTGCGCAGGTCGTCCTCATCATCTTCATTTGTATCATTGGTATCTTTATCTAAGTTCTAACACTTGATCAAGTGCTCTTCATGTTCCTTCCATTCTGACTGTAGGTGCATGGGAATGCACTCTGTTATGTTTTGATGATGACAGTCGTCCTGGAATATGCGCTTCTTGATTAGCTGTAATGATTCATGGATTAATGGATTCTCGTCTTCAAAACTGAAGTCCTTCCGGAAGTTCGTAGCGAGCAGCTCCCAATGAGTGAGTTCACTGCACAAATCCAGGTCGAGGTACCATTTCTTTGGGATACCCACATCCAATGTATGTACAAATAAATGTACCCATTCTGTAAGTGGTCTTTCCACCCATGCCTTTGACCAGATTTCAATGTGCTGACTAGGGTTTGTCTGTCCATTATACTTTTCAAAGGGTAAAGTAACCTTTTCGGTGAATCGGATCTGCATGTTAGTTCTGCATTGATCCCAAGTGGTCAATGTTTTCTTATGTGCATTCCACCATCTGGAAGGTGTATCGTGCAATGTTATATCTAAAGCTGGCAATCTATGCTCATCTGGCATAGTTGCAGTATATTCCCTTATGAAACTATAAACATTAGAAGAACCATCATATGTGGGAATAGGACTCACCTCTTTTTCGATCCAGTGCAGTGATTTTGTAACCTGCGCACATCTTCTTGTTGATACTTCATGCATGCGGCTTTTCCAATTCTCCAATTCTGTATCTGAGTCAGAGATACAAGAAGTGTCACATCGCCAGCTGACCGTACCATCCGCAGTAGGATTAATGTAGTCTTGCTTGTTCGCAATCAGCTGGTATAGTCGGTCTAAATCTTGAGCTTGGGATTCCTCCTGAATCGACTCACTGTATCTATCACCATCTTTAGGATCCAATGGTACGATGACCCTAAGATGCTTCCCTTCAAAGATCATCATCTTTGTTTTCAATTTTATGATAGCCAAGTTATCCATAGCCCAATCAATTCCCAATATTGTTGGAAAAGGTTGACTATCATCCACAATTTCAATAACCTCAAAGTCTGCATGACTCTGTACTCCGTCAATGTCAACTGCTACATTAACTAAGTGGACAAAAGGTATGACCTTCTCCTAATTAGCCATTCGTAATTGGATAGGTGACCAGAGCAACTTTGGTCGACCCATCTGCTACCATGTCTGCTTAGTCAAGACATTCACTTTTGATCCTAGATCAAGGATGACTTCATCCATTTCAAAATATCCTATATGTGCAGTAAGCCTCATCTCTCGGCATGTTCTTTTGTGCTTCCTTATATGATGTACAGTGCTATCTGGAGTCTCTGTTGCAATCTGAGGTTCATACTGGCTGATAAGCTTCTGGAGCTCTACTATGGCTTTTTCGCTTTTTAGTAACTTCATGCAGCTTCGCAAGAACTGCGCAACAGAAGTACGGACATCCGTCGCAATACTTGTTTTTTCATATGGAGCCGGCATGTCTTCAACATGTAGTGTTTCACTACGCAGCGGGATCCTTGATGACTTATCTGCTTGTTCTCTAAAGGTATCCCGCATGTCAATGAAGATCTACTTGTTCTTCTGTAGGTTAAGAGGGGGTGCTTTTCCTGGATCTTTCCTTATCCATACTGTTTCAAAGGGATCATTCTTCGTATGTGCCTCCCCTGATGTTGAAGCTTCCGCTCCTCTGTTGCAGCCTGTCTCAGCACCACTGCGCGTGACCACATTAATGCTTGGATCCACTGGTCTATTCTCTACTGCAATCCACTGGATGTTTGGATTCGGAGCCTCTGTTCGTCTTCTCTTGTGCATTTCCAACTCTAATACTTGGCAATCTTCAATGACATGCTCAAATGATTTACAATAATTGCACGTAGTGCATGGGTTAATAAAATCTCTAGACATGTGCCCGGGTTGGCCACAGTTATAACAAATGACTTGACCATGGCCTCTTCCTTTTGCCGGACCAGCATTTCTTCCTCTGCTGCAGTATCCACCACCACGACCTCTGTATCCTCCTTGGTCATATTGTGCATTTTCTTGTTTTGGATGGGTCTCTTCTTGTACGCGGTACAAGCCAGTGCCTTGTATTGAGTCCATATCCCTTTTTCTTTCATTCATTAATTCATATGCGCGGCAGTTGGATTCATCATGTCCCACTGATTTACAGAAATTGCAGTATAAATTCTTAGGAGTTTTCACATATTTCTGGATTAGGTAATAGTCTTCAGGTCTATGTCCATTGGTTCTACAAATTTCACACCATGGGGCCCGATTCTGATTTAATGGGTTAGGCGCACCACTGTTAATATAGTCACAGAATAGAGGGAAATGCTCGTGGTCATGCCCTTCTCCTTTACAACTTGTACACCAGACCTCCTGTCTAGGTTCATATCTTTGTTCTTTACCATTTTTCATACTTTGCAATTCAAGTGTCAGGGTGGTCAGCTGGTTCTAGATCTGAGACATCCCAGAAGTAGTATCACCAATCGGTGAAGCTTCCAACTTCATTGCAATTTCCAAGGCCTTTGCTTGGGATAGAACCTTCTGCTGCATCAATGGTAATATGATATGAGGTAAAAACACAGCAATGAACCATTCCTTATGTTGTTCTGGTGGTATAACAAAACTTAGTTGGTCTAGTAAGGTCTTAAATTTTTGATCAAATTCCCAGACCGTTTCAATTGGTCTCTGCTTTATTTCCTTCAGCTCAGTTATACACTGAGACTCAGACTTAGGTTTCTTGAACTCTATCACCAGTGAGACTTTAATCTCTGTGAGGGTTCTCAGCTGTACGGTAGAGTATTTCATAAACCAATGTAGCGATCTATCCCTGAAAGTGGTGATGAGTTGTGCTTGCTTCATGGCATCATCCTGAATTTGTCTTACACTCCATATGGCTTCACAAACGATCCAATGCTGATCAGGGTCTTCTAGGCCAGTTCCTCTTAATATTGGTAGTTTCATATCAGTGTTTTCCATTGCGCTACTAGGTGGTGGGGCGTAGGGATTAGTGCGCGGCTGCTGTAAAGGGATCTACGTAGTAAATACAAAAGGGACTATCGGGTGAGATGGACTAGGCTGATTCTTCTACGGGGTGGGCTGCGTAGCGGGTGGGTTCTGCGATAAGGGTGGCGTGGTTTGTGCAGCCGGCGGATTCTCAAGGGTAAATGGTTGTGCAACTTCGCTATCAAGATCACAGGGGATCTCAATATCTATATGAAGTTTAGGGACTTCCGGATCTATATTAATTTTATATCTCTTACCACTTCTAAGAGTATGTGTCTCTTTGTCAGAATCAATATATGTACTATTTATCATGACAAACTTCAAGCATATTACTGCATTCTTAGAACACCTTTCTCAGCTAACAGCATCTTAATGTATAGACTAGATTGTTCAGAAACTTACCGTGGAATCCTCCGAAAAAATTTGCTTCTGCTTGGCTGTAGGATTTGAGTGTGTCTACAGCAAATTCTGCTACAAAGCCTTCTAGCATATGATTGACCCAATAATCAACTGCGCATCACAACGGGCTGTCTAACGCTTTAAGCTGCGCTATGAGCTTGGGAGTCCACTCCGTAGGAACTCCTCCTTGGAAACAGTTTTTCTTCTCTGCGAGTCGCGAGATCCACGCATGCAGCTCGTTTGGAAACGATGCCCAAAATATCTCGTGAATGTCTTCTAATAGATATCTATCCGACCACTGTGTGTCGCTTAGACACGGATGTCTATTTTCTTGTCTGTTAAAATCACTTATGGTCTTATCCCACCAAGCTTGGATTTCTGTCTTTTCAGGATGCCAATAGTCAGATCCTTTCGGGAACTGATATTCTTCTTCACACATCATGATTGCAGCTCAAAGAAACCATTTCAACTCATCATGGATTCTAGCGTGGCAACGGAACCATTTGTTGGCTTAAACTGACCCAGAGGTTTTCAGATAGACCTAGGTTCTTTGCAGTTCTCCCTTTGACCAACAAAACCCCTTCGCACCGGCCCTTTTGGCAACAACCTGCGAGCAGGTTGAGGTCTCACCCGAGGTGTATCTCTATGGGGTACTGCGAAATCAGGTTTCCATAGTAAATGATGAGTTGTGTATCTGAACAAGCTCCGTAGCGCAGGACAGAAGGAGTGCACTGCGGGCAGAGTGATGCGGTGTGCAACAAAATATATGCTGCAAGCAGTACTGCACGATGGAGGAAACACTACGGGCCGCACCAAGGGTTTCTTACTGCTGCAAATCTTCTACTAGAACTGTGAATCTACCACAATTAACCTCTACTTGGAAAATCTCGGAAACGTTAAGGCACTGAAATGAATATCACTCATCCATTCATTCAGGCACTTACTGGCTATCTTTCTAGAATTCATCAAGAACTTGGATTATTATAACATGACTAAAATGATAAACATGATTACCTGTACTGCGTTTGTTCACTGTGTTTTTAAGAAAGTAACTATACTTTAAATGACTAATTCACGACCTTAACATAGAATTGAAGTGTTCACCATTCATCTGCTTCTGTGAAACCTAGCATATCATCCCCAAACTTCTCCTATTGGTAAATGCATATCAAAGTTCTCATATTACAGCATGCAAGGAAACATTCAAGCATTCATTCTACAGAAAATACAGACAGTCATTCATTCATAACATCATCACATAACACAGGATTTAACGTGGTTCACTTCCTCGAATGGAAAGCTACGTCCACAAGAACGACTGGTAATATATTTCTTTCAAAAGGGATGGGGAAACCATTCTTATTCTACACACTCAGCTACAGACTCTCCTTCTCTCGACTAGGTCTCTGTGCACACATCTATATATCCTTTACAATATTCTTAGCTCTGAGAGATTTTTCAATACAAAAGATTATCTTCTTAACTTCGCAGCAACTACAAAAGAATAACAACACCGAGAGCCCCCATCCCATACAAAATTTCTTCTTAAATAGATCATGCCCGAAGGTCATGTCTGTACAATGTTGAAGACCTAAAACCAAAAACCCTAAGGGTTTCCAAAACTACGCCGGCTTTCCCAACCGGCTTGCTGGCTCCTGGTAGCGTCTGCTTGATCATGGGGATCTCCACGTCCTCATTCTGTCGCTATCGGCCTTCCTATCGCATGCGTGCCTGCAGACTGCTTCTGCCGAACCGTTTCTCTCTAACGGTTTTACCTTCTAAGCGTGCCAAATGTCGTTTTCCTTAACAACCCACGCGTGGTCGCCTTCCTGTTTTTCCTATGTCTTTCGCTCGACAATCCTGCAGTATCTTTCCAAAAATGGCTGCTACCAGTCGAGCGGGTAGCTACACTTGATACTTGTCCAGCACATAGCTTTGCTGGCTCCACGTGGCCTCCTAACTCCGTAGCACTGCTTCTGCGCAGTGCTGGTCTTCGCATCACGGCCAAAACTTCGACGCTACGTGCAAGTCCGCAGTCTGGTCAAAAGTTGGATGCTGCGCGCAACTTCACAGCATCCTCAATACTTAGCCAAAATTGTGTTTGTGAGTTGCGCTCAGCTCAGCCTTCCCTGCTTGCCTCAAAAAGGTGCTTCCCAAAAATTCATCTCCATATAGGCCTAACACCATAGCTAGATGCTCCTCATCAAAATCAAAATTTAGAGACCAAGATCGATTTTTTTGGTTGGGCAGAAGGCCGAGCTTGATCAAACCCTAGTTCGGGACTTTGATCAGAAAAGTGGAAAATTAGGACTTCTACAACAGTTGGAAATTTTGAATTCTGTGACCATGGATGGAAGCTTCTCAAGAAAATCAAATTTTAGAGCTTTGGATAAAACCTTTTGGTTGGGTTAAGCTCCAGGAAAATCAAACCCTAATTCAGGGTCCTCCCAAGTGAATCCGGAAATCTAAAAGGCAATTTTGAGGGGTGAAACTTTGCAGTTTTCAAATTCTGGGTATACCAGCTTGATCAGCTCATCAAGGCGCATCTTTCTATCCTTTTAGAAGTTTGAAATTCAAAGTTTGAATTTTAAGGGTTTCTCTGACAAACCCTAATCCAGCTCCAGATCCAATTTCAGCACATCAAAGTGGATTGGGTTAATCCTAAAAGAGAATGGATTGGACACCTCCATAAGTGAAGAAGTTCCAGTTCCAGAGGGAGATGACACTAAGGCCTTACATAAGAAGCCTACAAGCAATCTCGACAGGTATGACTTGAGGAGATACATGTATGTTTTGAAATATGTTCATGATTAAGGTTATGATATGTTTGTCTTCATATTATTGAGGTTAGTACAATATTGATTAATTTTAGACTTGTCTTATCACCCTAGTAAAAGTATGAATGCATGTATAGGGTTATGACATTTATGATTGTACTAATGCACCATGATGTTGTATGAGGTTGATGTTGTCCACTAACATGTAAGGTACATCAACAAAGACAAATCAAGTTCTAGATCAAGAACATACGACCATGGTGACATGAAGACAAAGACTCATGAAGCTCTACTTACAAGGTATGTATAATTTGGTTCCACAATGGTTAACTTATAAGATATGCAGGTCACTAGCACAAGTCATTTAAAAGAACAAGAAGACAACATGTGGGTATGTTAGATATAACCAGTTAACATATTAATCCAGGCATGTTTTTCCTATATCAAGTTAGAATCCTACCTTGTGATAGGATCTCTTATATAAGTATACTTGGTATGATTGATAATGATTATTCATGAAGTTATAGGTTTGACTAATTATGGGTTTAGGCATATTATGCTTCTTACTTTGATTGATGATATGACTAACCAGAAAAGTCCTATGGTCAAATAGGAATATGCATGAGTAAAAGAATTGTGATAAATTATCTGTGTATGAAATGATCTTGACCATACATGTTTAAGATTACTTAGAATCATAATGTTTTTTATAGTATTAAGATTATACTAATGAATGTATGTATGAGACCTCGAGGATAACATAATTATGATACTAGTAAGTATGCATAGTGATCAAGGATGGATATAAGTTCAAAGATAGGTAATCCAGGAAACAAAGATCAAGAGGGAGCACACTCCAGTAGTTCCTGCAAGGAAGCAAATATTGAGAGGGAGTCCACCCTACAACCAAACAAAGATAAGTATTTGAATTTTCATTTCTTGCATACTTGTTTGTTTAAATAATATTTTTCAATGATGTTCATAGACTTAGGGTGTGTATTATGCATATTAGAATAATTGCATTAATGAACAGTATAGTACTAATACGCATGTGATGGGTAAGTGTCCTATGGCACTGTACAACATTCCATTGCTACTTATCTAGAATGAAACCTCTTTTTTGACATGTTGGGAGTTGTGCAAACTGTTAACAATGTTCTGGTAGAGATTGGAAGGCATCTAGAAAGTTACGGGATATGGATAAATGTTGTATTGAAGCATTGGCTAAAATAATTGCATAAATGTATGACATATTTCTTTATGTGTAAGATATTGTTTTGAAAACTATGAGATGTTTCTAATCATGCAATTTAACTTGCTTTGTAGGAAATATCGTATACCATCACCTACGAAACAAGGACTACAACATTTTTTCCAACAACAAAGCTATCTATTGAAGATATTGAAGTTCCCAGGATCTAGGATGAAGTAATGGAAGAATACCATGATTCGTCGATCATGAAGAAATATTTTTGGGATGTGGTCCCAAGACCAGATGGGAAGTCTGTTGTGACTTCCAAAGATCAAGCATGTTGCAGATGGCACCATAGAGAAATACCACAGAAATACAAAGCGATATTTTTAGCTCCTAGCTTCTCCCAGAAAAAAGGGAATAGACTATGAAGAGACTTTTGCGCTTGTAGCTAGATACACTTCCATCAGATCAGTACTTACTCTGGCTGTAGTGATGAAATGGAAGATACACCAGATAGATGTCAAGACAACATTCTTGAATGGTGTAGTTGAGGAGGAAGTGTATGTAGACTAGCCACTTGGTTTTGAGACACATGACAGAGAGTCATATGTGTGCAGGTTGAAGAAAGCCTTGTATGGCTTGAAGCAAGCTCTTAGGACCTGGTATGGTGTAGGATAGACAACTTTCTATCCAGTTTGGGCTTTACCAAGAGTAAAGTAGATTCCAACCTTTACTACAAGGTTGAGGAAGGCAATCCAGTGATACTACTCTTGTATGTGAATGACTTGTTTGTTACAGGTTATGATAGATTGATTGTCGACATGAAGAGGAAGCTTGCTTCCGAGTTCAAGATGAAGAACATGGGGATGATGCACTACTTTCTAGGCATGGAGGTGTGGTAGAGTGCAAATGGAATCTTCCTTGGATAAGGGAAGTAAGCAGTAGATATCCTGAAGAGGTTCGGGATGATGGACTACAAGGCCATGGCCACAGCTATATCAAACCTGAAGCTTCTGTGTGATGCTTCATCTGATATGGTTGATGTTACTGTGTATCATCAGATGATTGGGTCCTTGATGTACCTGACGAACACAAGACCAGATATTTTCTTTGCAGTGAACACATTGAGCCAATTGTTGACGGATCCCAGAGGTGTTCACCTGGTTGCTGTAAAGCATAATTTGAGGTACCTGAAGGGTACGGTTGATTATGGGATCAAGTATGATGTGAATCAAAATTTTAACCTGGAGGTTTATATTGATTCAGATTGGGCAGGAAGTGCCATTGATCGGAAGAGCACATCGGGGTGCTGGTTCAGTATGGGATCCGGTATTATCTCTTGGTTTAGCAGGAAGCAGTACTGTGTGGCACTGAGTATAGCTGAAGCAAAGTATGTTGCAGCTTGTTCGGCTTGTTGTGAGGCAGTATGGCTGAGGAAGCTATTGTATGAGTTATTTGATCTTCCGTTGGATGCTACTAGTATCTTTTGTGACAACCAGAGTTTTGTGAAGCATTCTGAGAACCTCGTGTTCCATGATAGGTCAAATCACATCGAGATCAAATATCACTATATCATGGATATGGTGCAAAGAGGAGCAGTGAATCTCCTGTATGTTGCGACGCACGAGCAGATAGCCGATGTCTTGACCAAGCCGCTGGCCATAGTGAAGTTTGAGTACTTCAAAGAGAGGCTTGGTGTACTTCAGATCGAGATTCCTTCCAAGGGGAAGTGATGAGTCCAGAGACACAGATGCACATGGGCCATTCAAGCATTCTTTAAGTGTGTCTTCCCATGGCTACGATATTAGTGTTGTGCCATTCAAGAATGGTTGAAGTGTGTCTTCCCATGGCTGCGATATAAGTGTTGTGCCATTTGAGCATGGTTGAAGTGTGTCTTCCCATGGATGCGATATAACTGTTGTGCCATTCGAGCATGGTTGAAGTGTGTCTTCCCATGGCTGCGATATAAGTGTTGTGCCATTCAAGCATGGTTGAAGTGTGTCTTCACATGGCTACGATATAAGTGTTGTGCCCTTCTTGCATGGTTGAAGTGTGTCTTCCCATGGCGTAGATATAAGTGTTGAGCATTTCATGGATGGTTGAAGTGTGTCTTCCCATGCCGGTGAGTGTAAGTGTTGTGTGATGTGCATCTGGGTTGTGCTCCATGGATGATGAGGTGATCTGAAGACCATGAGGTGACAGTATGGTACGCAAGTTTTGCAGAGGCATATGATCAGTCCTGAGATGCTCTTGCAGGTTTTGCAGAGGAAGTGTAATCAGTCCTGGGAGATCTTGCAGGTTTTGCAGAGGTAGTGTAATCAGTCCTGAGGTGTACCTACTTGATGGCTTGCTCGCTGAGATGACATAATCAGTATGATCATGAGTATCAAGATGATACTCCGTGGCCATGGACAGGTTGTGCAATTGCATGTAAAATATCTTGGGAGATCCGATAGGTTGTGCTGTGTGCTCATAATCATTCCTGGGATGCTCTTTTGAGGTTTTTCCATGACCACATGTAATATTGCCCTGGGAGATCCGATAGGTTGAGCTGTGTGATCGTAATCAGTCCTGGGATTCTCTTTCAAGGTTTTGTGGAGGTCACATATAATACTGCCCTGGGAGATCTGATAGGTTTAGTAGTGAGCTCGTAAAAGTCCTGGGATTCTCTTTCGAGGTTTTGTTGATCCACGTAATAAGTCCTGAGGATTCCACAGTATGGCCAGTGATGATTAAGACCTACAGGTGGTGGGCCTACATCCAGCATGAAAAAGGGATGGCTCTATAGAACTTCCTATGACAAGAATAATTATGAGATAGCACCAGTGATCAAGATGACGAGTACAGTAGCAATGATGATGATGCTCCATGATCCAGTGATGATGATCCAACTCCAGTATTGAAGACTTGTGCCTATATGTATTGATGACTTATGTCAAGAGAATACCTTCCTAGTTAATAGGGACTGTTGATGTATTTGTAAATTCGGAAGATATTCACTTGTATATTGTATGTATTACATTTGTACTTTATTGTATCCCCAACGGAGATGTATTATTCCTCTGATTGGAAGTGTCGTCATGTGTACTTGCAAGTGTCACAATTTATATTGTAAGTGTCGTAACTTATACTTGATGGGTTATTAGACCACCTTGTTGGGGTCAGCCCTGTATGAGTCATGTGGGTCAAGGGGTTATTAGACCACCCTATTGGGGGTCGACCCAGTCAGCATTATGTTATGTGGTTAAGTTAGGGCCGACCTAGTTGAGTAAAGGTCAAGTGATGTAGTGTATAAATAGAGAGTGTGTCTCTCTCTCATTTTACACATTCTATTGTTCACTCACTTCGCATTAGTGAGAGAAGAGGAGTATGCACACAATTTGAGGAGGAGCATGTTGCTGTAGATATCTATCTCTTGGGTTTGATCATGGTGATCATTGTATTGATGCTTATTCTATCTCTGAGGAAGTTGTGGGGTTTTTCACCTTCTTGGTTTTCCCCAGTGAAATGTTTTGTGTCTCTTGTCTCTTGTCTCTTATGCTTGATATGCTATACATGTTGTTCTTTTAGTTAAGATCCTAGATTAGAATGTATTAAATTCTGAAAAATATTAACAAAAACCAAAGAATACTTATTCTTATAAACATAATATTTCAATATTTTGCACTACCATGCAAATAGACTTACGCATATACCAATATACATAATAAAATCGGGGTCATAACATAAACTTATTCATACAAGTGGATATAAATATATAATATATATAAGGTTCCATATATATATATATATATATATATTTATATATATAATATAATGCTCATTTTTAAGGCTTAAAACGCCACCACACTATGCACATGGTATGGAATAATAAACTTATGAAGCATTAGACTTAAGGCTCAATGCATACACTAAACATATGCAAAGGTTAATTAAGTTATGAGTGGTCGCTAATGAAAGCCAACCCTACCACCTCTACATGGCTCACATCCACAGCGTCAAAACTTAACGTTTTTTGTTAAGACCAGTCAACACATAACCATGTAAGAGTATTCACGCTGCCATGATGGTAATACTCAGAGCATATGAATGAACGTAGCTCTACCTTCACGTTAATCATGGACAAAAGACATCTGACTCAGCTGGTTGTAATCCAGCTCACTCCAACCAGTTGCCTACATGGTTTGTGGCTTACGCCACTCAGGCTTCACCAATCAAAATACACATTTCAACTCGTCTCCGTGATCCCTTGTGGGAAGGTGACGAAGACACACTCTCAAGTGGATGGAGAGTCAACACACACTGCATTTAATGGGCTCGGCGATGTGGTGAACACAATGGTTCGTCTCATTTATGGAACTCTGTCGGTGGAAGGTTACACCGGGGCATACCATACACAAAAATATGCAATGCATTAACCCTTCCTTCTTTCTAAGTCGTTGATGGTGATCCAAGATAGTGCATGTGAAGTTGTGATGGGTTTGGCACCATCAATCCAAGCTATGGGATTTCGCACCTAGACATCTCAATGCCTGCATTAACTTCGTTATTTACTAGGTGCAGTGGTCTCCACCTTCTCTCTCTGGTATCTGGCGTTGATAGTCCATTCAATTGGCATTCAGTTCATTTGTTTTTTGGTTGCGATGAGAGCTTCAACTCTGCGTAGGGTAAGGTGAAGGTTTATTTCCCAACTTTGGCACTTTGCTTCCAGAGATGCACACTGTACCATTTCTCACCCTGTTCAACGTGGTCAACATTCCAAGGTAAGTGATATTGTTTGTTGTTTGTTATCAAATTTATGTTTTACAATGTAGTTGATTACTGTAAGTTACAAATACATTTTGCATGTTAAAGGAACAGGTTTGACCTTTGTGACATTGTTGTGACAGATACAACAGAGTCAAGCTGCGCTGTGACTCGTTGCTTCACCAGGTAATATCAGAATCCATCTTTCAGTTTCGTCGTGGCATTTTTTACTTCGTTAACAGTTGGTTCTGGTATCCCTGAGGTTTGACCTCTCGCCATGTTGTAATGTGCAGGGAACTAATGACGAAATGGTGGATTGAATCACTCCAGCGAGCTTGTAACAGACATTGGGTTTGTGGAAACTTGCTAAGATCAATAGGTAACTCCTGTTAAGATTTAATATGCTAAGACAGAAAATAGAAACATTACAATCCATTTCACAATAAAAGCATATACAGGATCACTGAAGAAACAACAAGCACAGCATAAACACAAGAGACACAGATTTATCCTGGGAAACCCTCATGGGGTAGAAAACCCTGCAGAGCTTCCTCAATATAGATGACCAGCAATATGCAAAGATGCAAACCAAATACATGATCTCCTCCTCCACCATAGCAGACCTCTCCTCCACAAGTGCGCTACTCTCAAGTGAGTGAGAGTGTGTAAAATGAGGAATACACCTCCTCTATTTATACACTACTCCGACTTGTCTTTTACACAAAACATGTAGGCTCGTATTTAACCAATGGGTTAAATACCCCACTACAACTGACTGGGCCGACCCCTCTAGGGTGGTCTAATAACCCTTTGACCCACATAACACACATAGGGCCGACCCCCACTAGGGAAGTCTAATAACCCAAGTTACCACATTCCAACGGAGGAATAAACATCTCCGGATATACAATAAGATCTTCACGGAAGAATGAAACATCTCCAAAATAATAAAGTACAAATATAATATTCTTTGAAGTTACAATATCTCAACACTCCCCCTTAACGAGAAGGATATTATAACAGCATCTCCACGAGCAAGGAGTCATCAACATCATACATGATACATCTATAAATCATTGGAAGCTTTCTCAACATGATCAGTAACTCAACCAGTTACTGGAACATCAACATCTTCAGTACTGAGTCTTTATCTTCTGCAGCACTCAAACAGCTACAACAACATCAATATATGAATCCTCACGATCGTCAACATCGTCATCACACGATCATCAGCATCGTCATCACACGATCAACATCGTCGTCTAGATCAACACGATCAACATCGTCACATCATCTCGATCTACACCATCTAGATCATCTTGATCTATAGCATTTGGATCATCACGATCTACAACATCTGGATCATCTCGATCTACAGCATCTGGATCATCTCGATCTACAGCATCTGGATCATCATGATCTATAGCATCTGGATCATCTCGATCTACAGCATCTGGATCATCTCGATCTACAATACTTGGATCATCTCGATCTATAGCATCTGGATCATCACGATCTACAGCATCTGGATCATCTCAATCTATAGCATCTGGATCATCTCGATCTACAGCACCTGGATCATCACAATCTACAACATCTGGATCATCTTGATCTACAGCTTTTGGATCATCTCGATCTACAATATCTGGATCATCTCGATCTACAGCATCTGGATCATCACGATCTATAGCATCTGGATCATCTAAACATCTGGATCATCTCGATCTACAACATCTGAATCATCTATATTAGTATCCACACCAATACATCTATCATCAAAACATGTATTCTTACTAATACATATATCATCAAAAATGTGTATTCTCACTAATACATCTATCATCAAAAGCATGTATTCTCACTTAATACATCTATCATCAAAAGCATGTATTCTCACTAATACATCTATCATCAAAAGCATGTATTCTCACTAATACATCTATCATCAAAAGCATGTATTCTCACTAATAGCATGTATTCTCACTAATACATCTATCATCAAAAGCATGTATTCTCACTAATACATCTATCATCAATAGCATGTATTCTCACTAATACATCTATCATCAAAAGCATGTATTCTCACTAATACATCTATCATCAATACACAGCAACATACCCTGCAACACACACTATCATATTACAGGATGATCAATCCTGTTCTCTTTAGGACATAGGTCCATGGATGATACATTCCAGATCAAGTTCCAGGATGATCAATCCTTATCACTTTAAGACAAGTCTCATGTCTAGGGATGATGCAATCCCATCACGTACATTTTGAACCCAGTTCATGGACGATGCAGTCCTATCTTCAATTCTCGGAGACATCAGTCTACGGATCAATTCTGGGACCAAAGTCCGGGGAAGATACAATCCCCTACCTATTCATTCAGGACTACATTCTCGGAGACCCAGTCTACGGCTCAATTCTGGGACCAAAGTCCAGGGAAGATACAATCCCCTACCTGTTCATTCAGGACTTCATTATCGGAGACCTAGTCTACGGCTCAATTCTGGGACCAAAGTCCGGGGAAGATACAATGCCCTTCCTCTTCATTCAGGAGTTCATTATTGGAGACCCAGTCTATGGCTCAATTCTGGGACCGAAGTCCGGGGAAGATACCATCCCCTACATGTTCATTCAGGACTTCATTATCGGAGACATCATGTCTATGGCTCAATTCTGGGACCGAAGTCCAGGGAAGATACAATCCCCTTCCTGTTCATTCAGGACTACATTATCAAAGACATCATGTCTACGGCTCAATTATGGGACCGAAGTCTGGGGGAGATACAATCCCCTACCTGTTCATTCAGGACTTCATTATTGGAGACCCAGTCTAGGGCTCAATTCTGGGACCAAAGTCCGGGGACGATACGATCCCCCACCTATTCATTCAGGACTTTATTCTCGGAGACATCATGTCTACGGCTCTCTTTAGGACTGAAGTCTAGGGATGATCCAATCCTCACATGTCCACCAATGACTTCATTCTCGAATACATACGTCTACGGCTCTCTTTAGAACATGTGTTCAAGGATGATACAATCCCTCTTCTTTCTCGAATACATCTGTCTACGGCTCACTTTAGGACTGAAATCCAAGGATGATTCAATCCTCACATGTCCACGAAGAACTTCATTCTCGAAGACATCTGTCTACGGCTCCTTTTAGAACATGTTTTCAAGGATGATGCAATCCCTCTTGTCACCTTAGACCCTGTCTAAGGACCATCCATCAACCTCTCTGTCGGCATCACCAATATAGGTATCCACATCATCGACCTCATTGTCGATGTAGGAAATCTCATCATAAGTGATCACATCACTCCCTCTTTTGAGGAGGGTCCTTCTAAACTATATTAAGTTTGTCTCGGAAAACTTTACTTGAGGTAGAGGTTTGGTTATTACATCGGATCGGTAGAGGTTTGGTTAGTACATTGGTAACTTGTTACAAATTCGAACATTAATTCCTTTCTGCACCATATCTTGTATATAGAAATGTCAGATCTCTATGTGCTTTGACTTATCATGGAACACTGGATTCTCTTCCATTTTGATACAACTCTGTTTGTCACATAGGATCACAGTTGAGTCTATCTCTAAGTCAAACATTCATGAAGCCATACTACTTCATAACTTAGTAGAGCAAGCAGCCATATATTCTGCTTGTGCTAAGAGCCACATTAGATTGTTTCCTTCTAAACCACGAGATCATGGCTGATCCCATAATAACAGCCTCTCGATGTGCTCTTCCTGTCTCATACACTTCCTGCCCAATCAACATCTGTGTAGCCATCTGAAGTCATGATCTCCAAGATAACATAAATCAAAGTCTATTGTATCCTTTAGGTACCGCATCACATGATTTTCAACTTATCAGGTGAACACATCTAGTTTCCACTACATACTGACCCAAGGTGTTCACAGCAAAGCATATATCTGACCTAGTATTCGTTGGATACATCAATGACCCAATAATTTTTCTGTACAGAGCTATATCCACTAACTCTGATGAGTCATATGCTAACAACTTCAAGTTGGAATCCATGAGAGTGGCCATTCCAACACATCAATTCTTCTCAAGATTTCTCACCATACTTTCCCTAGTTGAGAAAGATTCCTTACGAGCCTTTCCATACTTCTAGACCTAGGAAGTAATGCATCAATCCGAGATCTTTCATTTTCATTTATGTTTCTCATTCCCTATCAGAAAGATATCATATACATACAATAAGAGTATGATCCATAACCTTAAGGTAAAGGTTAGGAACAACTTTAATTTTGGTAAAGCCCAAGCTTATCAAGAAACTGTCAGTTCTCCCTTTATGACTGAACATCATTCACACTCTGCATTGAATGATCTTCTGCATATCTATCTGTGCCATCTCTCGTTAGATGGGTCTATTGATATGGGCCTCAATATCATTCGAACTCTGTGGTGAGTTCCTTCTTACATCCATGTCATCTGTGTCTAGAAACCATATTCAACCTTGTAGCAAAGGTTGAGATCCACATCACCCATGGTGATCATTAAGCTCATCAATTGATTATCGATCCTGGGAACCCATACAGAACTTGATTTACACTTCTTTAATTACACCATTAAGAGAATGGTCTTATCTAGCCACTTGGAGCAAACATCTCATCATGATTCTCTTCCTCTTTCTAAGAGAATCTTCTAGCCACAAGCCTTCTATAGTGTATTTGATTTGTAAATCCTTTTGTTGAACATCCGTCACTTGTTCAGTGTTCATCATTCATCATGATCTTTCCTACAAATCAAAATTAAGTACATGATTAGTAATACTTCATAATCATCAAATCATATTGACATGATAACCTATTATCCATACAGATATCATTTACATAGTTATGCAACTATTTTGACCAATACTTTGGCACAACACTTTCCCATATCCTGTATGCATACAGTTGCTATCTAGATTCCTTCCATCTCTACCAGAACATACTATCGAGAGTGTGCACAGCTCTCAGCATGTCAGCAAAGAGGTTTCATTCTAGACAAGCAACAATGGAATGTTTGTCCAACTTAGTAGTATATTGTTCAATGCTCTATGAAAGTTTACACTCGGCATAATATATTCTAGGAATACAAATATGCATACAAGCAATATCATTTACTATTTTAAATAACAACTCAAATACGTATCTTTTATGTTTGTGTGGTTGCCTCCCGCTTGATCTTCTATATGTATTTTGAACTTATATTCATTCTGTACCACTGTGGATGCTCAAGTGTGCACTAGTGTCATCCCCATGATCTCATACACAAACATACATTCATTAGTATATTCTCAATATTATCAAAACATTCTAATTCTAAATAATCTTGAATATGTATAGTCATGATCATTAGTATTCAGGGTTTAAAGGAAGTCTTCTTTTACTCATGCATATTCGTGTTTGATCATAGTACTCTTCTGGTTAATTAAATCATCAAGATAAGAGACATAATATGCATAAACCCTTAATTACTAACTTTATGAATAATCATAACCAATCATACCAAGTATACTTATATAGGGGATCCTAACACAAGGTAAGATTCTAACTTGACATAGGAAAACATTCTTGGATTAGTATAGCTGCCTAGTTATGTACAACATAGCTAAACAATCTCTTCAATGATTTAGAGATCCTGAGCTAGAATCTGCATGTCTCATAGGTTAAGCATAATATAACAAAGTCATACATACCTCGTAAGTAGAACAAAGATTATGGATGAGTCTTTGTCTTCATTTTGTCATGGTCATAGAACTTGATTTGTCTTTTGTGATGTACTTGTATCTTGTTAGAAGACAACATCAACCTCACACAACACCATAATGCATTAGTACAATCATATAGCCCTAATCAATGAATGTCTTCAATCATTCACATGCATTCATACTATTACTAGGGTGATAAGACAATTCTAACATTAATCAAGATTGTACTAATAAATAATATGAAGACAAACACATCATGAATTTAATCAAGAATCAGATTTCAAGACATACCTGAACCTCCTTAAGTCATACCTGTCGAGACTTCTTGTAGTCTTCTTATGTAAGGCCTTAGCCTCAACTCCCCCTGAAACTTGATCTGGAGCTTGATTAGGGTTTTCTAGAGAAACCCTAAAAATTCAATCTTTGACTTTCACACTTCTAAATGGATGGAAGGATGTGTCTTGCTAGCATACTTCAATTTTGAAATCTCCAAAATTTGACCCCTCAAAATTGCCTTCGAAACTTCTGGATCTTGTGGACAGGAACCTCAACTAGGGTTTGATGAAGCCCACCTTTCTGTCCAATCAAAAGGTTCGATCCAAGGCTCTAAACTCTTATTTTTCTGAGGAGCTTCCAGCCGTGGTTACAGACTTCAAAAATTCCAACTTTTGTTGAAGCCCTAATTTTCCATCTTTCCGATCAAAATCCCGAACTGGGGTTTGATCAAGCCCGATCTTCTACACAACCAAAAAATTCGATCTTGGTCTCTAAATTTTGATTTTCCTGAGTAGCATTCAGACGTGGATTCCGATTCCAAAAATTCTAACTTTCTTCGAAACCCTAAATTCTGGAAGCCATGAATGAAGGTGCTCCAAAAATAATTCTGTTTTGACATAAATATGTACCTGATTGTTTCTGCTGTAACTCCAAACTTTTCACTCCACAGGGTCTGAAAAGGTTTTTTGTGGTAGCCTGACCTGTTATCTTTCCATCCTGACAGGTCTGACCTCAATTGGATTTTCTGAGAGAGAGTTATGCCAAGTGTCGCAACGTGACCTGTTTATGGTATAAAACAGGAGAGCGAACTTGTACGGCGTGCCATGTGTCACTGGTTCAACTTCGGCCTCTAAAAACGTTTCCTGATATAGTACAGTCTATGTATTACCTGTCACTTTTTACGAAATTTCATTTGGAGCTACCTAGCCCAAGTTATGCCAAGTGTCGCAACATGACCTATTTATGGGATAAGACAGGAGAGCGAACTTGTATGGCATGCCACGTGTCCCTGGTTCAACTTCGGCCTCTGAAAACGTTTCCTGAGATAGTATAGTATGTTTACTACCTGTCAATTTTTACGAAATTTCATTTGGAGCTTCCTAGCCCAAGTTATGCCAAGTGTCGCAACATATCCTGTTTATGGGATAAGACAGGAGAGCAAACTTGTACGGCGTGCCACATGTCCCTAGTTCAACTTCGGCCTCTGAAAAAGTTTCCTAAGATAGTACAGTCTGTGTACTACCTGTCACTTTTACTAAATTTCATTTGGAGCTTCCTATCCCAAGTTATGACCTTTTTTCCTAGGTCACCTGATTTTGACTGAGATCTGGAAGAGGCAGAAACCCTAACTTGTACTGATCATAACTTACAAATTACAATGAATCTGAGGGTGCCATTTGGACACAAGATACCTGGAGATGTTATCTACAACCTGTAAAGGTTTCAGATCTTGAACCTTCGCCAAAAATGGATTTATAATGAAATTTCCACGAGGACTGGTTTTTGCTATATAAAACCCTAACCTTCAAACTGTCATAAGTAAAGCAAGTGTCGTAAGTGCCATACATTGCCTTCCTTCAGGTTATCTCTGATACCATGTTAAGATTTAATATGCTAAGATAGAAAATAGCAACATTGCATTCCATTTCACAATAATAGCATATACAGGATCACTGAAGAAACAACAACCACAACATAAACACAAGAGACACAGATTTATCCTGGGAAACCCTCATGGGGTAGAAAACCCAACAAAGCTTCCTCAATATAGATGACCAGCAATATACAAATATGCAAACCAAATACATGATCTCCTCCTCCACCATAGCAGACCTCTCCTCCACAAGTGCGCTACTCTCAAGTGAGTGAGTGTGTGTAAAATGAGGAATACACCTCCTCTATTTATACACTACTCCGACTTGTCATTTACACAAAACATGTAGGCTCGTATTTAACCAATGGGTTAAATACCCCACTACAACTGACTGGGCCGACCCCTCTAGGGTGGTCTAATAACCCTTTGACCCACATAACACACATAGGGCCAACCCCCACTAGGGAAGTCTAATAACCCAAGTTACCACATTCCGACGGAGGAATAGACATCTCCGGATATACAATAAGATCTTCACGGAGGCATGAAACATATCCGAAATAATAAAGTACAAATATAATATTCTTTGAAGTTACAATATCTCAACAACTCCCCATCCCACTCCCTCGGGTTTGGTTCACCCCGTTAGTGGGGGCAGAGTTACTAAAATGCTGTCAGTGAGGTTAGGGTTTCTCTTGCTTTCGTTTACACATTAATAAGGAGCACATCCCTTGGACGAAATGATAGGGGCGTATATCCATCCTATGAGAGCGTCACTCCAACCTACATTGCACTCCATAGTCATTGCAAGATTGTTGTGCATTCCAAGAGTTGTAGTCTAGGGGACGCCCACAATCATGTGTAGTTTGAAAATCAATCCAACGACACTCTGCCCCTAGCAGAGGCTTCGGGATTATGTAACCGGTTTCACTATAATTTAAAGTGGCCATGCAATAGCCTTTACGATTCCAAAAATCTATGTGTAGGTTTTGTTTGAAGTTAAGATTCGAATGATAACTTGAAATGCAAGCCTCGCTCAACTTGAAGCCCGTCGCGACTCTCGTCGGGTCTGTGGGTTATTTAAAAGATATGTATTTTGGATTTCATACTTTAAATGTATAAATGCCCTCGACACTTGATATTAATATGCATTATATAAGCTTAGCTTCACCACTGTGTATGCATATCGATTTAATGTTAGATGCATGATGTTAATGAAAGCATACACAATCATTGCTAACAGCACATGCTTGGAATTCATCGTTCTAATGATCATTTAGAAGGAATCGTCCTCAATAGATTGCATCCTCCATGATTTCGTTTGCATTCAAAATGGAATACTGTATTATATTGTTAATTCATGTAAACAAATGTTTAGGTTAAAGGAGTTAAGCCTGCCCATTGTATGCACCAATGAATGATTTATGGGAGAAAATCGTTGTCTCTTTCTTCAGTAATGTTTATCATACAAAATGCGTTTATAGGCTTCCAAGTTTAATTATTAATATGTGGCTTATGTTTATAACCAGCAATTGTGTTCTTATTAGATCTATTCAATACAATATTTAAACAGTAGATAAAAACGCCAGGTTAATATAAAATGCACAGGTGAATGTATACATGTATCTTACCATCTATTAATATTATTGGCATCCATACTAAGGGTAAAACCCTTAGATACTTGAATACTTTCACTCAATAATTACTGCACTTCAAAATGCATTCATTCTGTAGGCATATATAGATTATGGCGACCTTGGTTATACATGAGTTGCTTATCGCCATCGGTGATTACATTCACATCCATATTAATAATGAGTATTACAATACCATTTGCATAAGCATTAGCCATTTAACGTAGAATAATATTCATGCATAGATTCAACTCAGAAATATAGCAATGTATCGTTTATTTCAATACTCAGCAATTTAAACTGAAATGCCATTTAATTGCATATAGTCGATTTTGACCAGATTTGAATAGAATACAAACTCTGTACAAAACAATAACTCATATCTTTAACAAGTCTGAATTCTAGCCTTGTTGGTCACAGCACTGCTCTGCAGGTTTTCCAATGTATACCCAGGTTCTTCGCAGTACAAGATACCAACAAAACCCCTATTCACCGGCCCTTTCGGCAACAGACTGCAAGCAACCTGAGGTCTCACCCGAGGCAAAGTTGAGGGGGTGGTTGCAGAAGTATGTTTCCACAACCTTGTGATGTGAATGATTCAACTGATTAATGCACAGCAGGGTGACTCACTGCACAACCGCGTTTAGTGACTGCATGAAGTCTTCTACTTCACACCAATAATCTTCAAGAACAAGGATATTTGCACCCTCAGCACGTCCACAGGCCACACAGTGGGGTTTATGAGACTTAACCACTTCTACTCAATCTTATTCGATAATCCTTAAGCATTCATCATTACTTACATTGATAAACATCATGATTCATGCAGATCAGTGAGATACGCAGTGATGTGTGCTTTGATGCTGCGATTCAATCCTTAACAATTAACTGTGTGGTTATCTCATCGACCCATTCATTCAAGACTTATAGTTTCTTTCCTGCTAACATTCATCCATACATGAACTATTAACATCTTATTCCATCCCTTTCGTAGTGAATATAGATAAAAATAAACACATATAAGATAACAGTAACCTTATGCATGCACTATATGTAATTTAAATAAGAAATTAATGAAAATCATGCACAGTAATCACATAACACAGTGGTTTATCATGGTTCACCCCCCCTAGATGGGAAGCTATGTCCACAAGAACTGTTGTTTATTATTTAGGAAAGGGTACAACAGTTCTTTTGTCTGCACACACAGCTGCAGATGCTCTTCTCTCTCTCTCTCAGAATTAGGTCTCTGCGCACTCAACTGCAGAGCCTTTACAATGCTTTAATCTAACAGATCTCACAATATTCAATAATATCTAAAAAAAATGAGAGTTAACCCTTTTCCTTTACAAAATTTCCTTATTTATAGATCAAGACCCGTAATCCATGTCTTTTACATCTTGAAGGCAGAACCCTTAGGTTTACAAAACTGTCACAGTTTTCCCAAAACCGGACTATTGATATTTGGCAGTGGATCTTCTGTTATATGCGCTCCAATACGTTGTTTCCACCAAGCTCTTATTCCTCCTCCTTAGATGACTATCTCCAATAGTCATAGCCTTCTATATGTCGTGATCAGTCACCTACCTCTGATCTACACCTACCCACTGCTTGCTAGTTATCGACGATCTTTGACAAAAATAGGTCTTTTGTGACCTAACCAAAATAACTGCCTTCATTCGCCCATGCTTTGCTTAGCTGGATCTCCGTCGACGTGGCACATCGCGGCATTGTATTCATTGTAGCACCGATATCGCAGCTCTTTCGACACTGTGCTGCGTGCAACTTCGCAGCATACCATAACTAATCCCAAAATTGTTCAAAATTAACGTTAGTTAGCTCCACGGTTCTCAAAATTCTTCCTGTTCAAAAATGCCCCATCTAGGCCAGTCCCAATACGCTCCTAAAACTAACATGTGGCTCACCCCCAATCCACCTGGAACTCCTTGAAGGTGTTCCACTGATTGTGGGATGATCTTCGCAGCGAACTCCTTGAATGTGTGAGTCAGCTTTTCTACCATGGCCTTCGTATCTTGTTCAATTTACCCAACTATTTACACCATCTCAAGTGCTATCTCATGGACGAGCTAGCCTTACACCTGCTCTTGATTCTGCTTCAGCTCTTTTAACTTTTATTCCATCTCTTGTGAGATCATGTCGGCGTCCTCTAATAATGGTTGCAACTTATCATCCATTTCTATCTCCTTCTCTCGCAAACCTTTAACTTCCTTGTTTAGGGTGTTGATTTCTCTGTATTTTTTGAGTTTCTCCCTTGCTAGTAATGCCTTAACCTCCTCACCCATCTTTTCTAGTGCTTCTTGTTTTTCTTTCACTTCCTTCTTTACTTCGAGCAATTGTTGGTCTTCTTCAAGGGCATTAAATGCCTTCAATGCTGCTTCCAGTAGACTTTGGCATTTAGACACTTCGATAGCAATATTATGTGCTGCGGTCTTCATTACTCCCTGTCTTAACTGCTGTTCATCTGGTGGAGTCTATGGATTGATCTGCGCTTTCAGGGAAGCAATTTCATATTCATGGAGAAAATCCATGTCTTCCTTCTCAGTTTTAAGACTATTGACCAAATCGCCAATCTTGACCATAGTATCTGCTGGTTCTATTTGTAGTGCTCTGGTTTTTACAGCAGAGCACTATGTAAAATTTCAGATTTAATTTTCTACGTTTTAACTTTATCAGTTTATGGAAGTAAATTTCTAAGAATTACTATGTGCCTAAATAATATTTAGTGTACTGTTTCGTAATTTAAATAAAACAAACATATCGTTATTTTCTTTTCAACTATCATATTCCAGCATAAGAATAGGTTTCACAAATTAGTAAATCAGTAAATAGCAAGTTATGCATGTTTTACAGTAAGATTTTAGCATAATAATCAAATAACGTAAATGACAAGGAAATTACCTGATGCTGATGCTAACCGTAGGTTGTAGTAGGTTGTATAACCTCTTAGACAGCCAAATTGAAGTGTCCACCCTACCGACCAGCTATTATCTTGCTGGCCCTTGGAAATCAAAGGATTTCCAAGCCCCCGAGCCCACAATCTGATAATCATGACATCATAATCGCATAACCTAGTAACATCATAATCATGGTGAAATCATAAAACAGAGTAACATCATATAATGAGGTCCAATATAGTTTACTCAGTCGAGCTGAGTTCAACAGAATATAAGAAAATAAATTATCGCATGTCTAGTTGATAAATATGCCTAATCAAAATATGGGGCGTTACATACACCCACCCTTCGGGAAACTTCGTCCCGAAGTTTGGTCAAATTGATGCGGGAAAATTTTTGATGCATAGTCTCTGCATTCTCCCAGGTAGCAGACCCTGGGCTATAATTGTCCTACTGGACCTTAACTTGGTCCATGCTGCTATAGTTTTCACATTTGCTTCTAGTTTAATGTTAATATTTATCTCAATGATGCAAATCTCTAATAAATTTATATTGTTTTATGTTTCTTTGTTTTCCTTGGGTCGGTTATAGGTTAGTAATTGATGCTATCTTTCTCTTTCTTCCAACCAAGTTTAGTGCAATATTGAAATAGACACAATCTTCACACTAATTTGGTAGCTACATGTTGTCATTCATTGTGATTATCACTGCATATATTTAGTATATCTTCTTACTACATTTAGAACATATATGAACTCCACGCAACAACTTATGTATACTAACATGTACCCCTCATTATATATATATATATATATATATACTATTTCCTCAATTTCTACCCCTTATATATATAGGTATCCATGTTCCACATCATATATATATCATATTTCATCAAGGACGACAATTAAACATACACTGTGAGCATGAAAGAAAATGAATCTCATGATAACAACAACATCATAACTGCCTATCATAATAACATTATGAGAATAGTAACATATTAACATCGTAATCATAGTACCAATGTAGCATAGTAACATTATCACCATAGTATCAACACATAATCAAGTCTAATGTACCAAAAATATAGTTTACTTAGTCTAGCTGATTCCAACATCAACTAAGTGAATAAAGTACAGTAGGTCTAACTAAAAAGCATGACTAGTCAGAATATAGGGTGTTACATACACCTAACCTTCGGGAAACTTCGTCATTGCATCAAATATATCTAATATGGTTATGATTTCTATAAAATTACTTTATCATGCTTATAGGGTATTTTGTTAATTATTTTTACATTGCTCTCATTTGCACTCAAGGTCATTTACTATATAAAATAGGAGTCACTACCAAGTTGGAGACATCCTCCCCTGTCCTTATGTCTTTTATTAGTTATAGTTAATACATTTGCTATTAATATTTACTCTTCCTAAGTGTTTATGATAAATTTACCATTTAATACAAGGTTCTTATCTAACCATTTTGCCAAATTCTTATATTCTCGACTAGCACCTATATTGATTTAAGTTATTTCTTCAATTTGATTATCACTCTAGCTCCTTCAAGATCTCCCTCTAACTAAGCCTTCATGGAAGTCCAACACCAAAGTGAACCGCCACATGTTGACCATGTGGATTTTGCAACTACTTTAATTTACGACCATTAATTGTTTCTGGTTTAACATATAGAAAATGCCCCCTTGGGTGAGCATAAAATAAATAAAATGATATATGACTATCTTCTCGAGGTTAATATTTTAACCTAACCACAAGTTTATATGCTCGTAAGGTTGTGGACACTATTATTTAATTTATGCACTATCCACAATCATATCTCAACAAATTAACCAAATTAAAGTTCACGTATTTCTTAGCAATTAAAATTAAATAGCATTGATAAACTAAGATGTTTACTATCCAAAATCCTCACTTCTATTTTATTAAGCATAGTTCACTATTATACAATTATACAATAGATCAATAACTACGCTCATTCAAACAATTCCATGTGTTAGTCACTTTGATAGTTCGATCATTATTTCATAATACTATAACCATCAATTGTGTTCTTATGTCTAATAACATATAAATCCCTTTCACAATGGTTAGTCATGTAAAAGTTTAGTATGCAATACAATAGAGATCACGCCTTTTAAAAGTTATGTGCAAAACTATTTAATTTATTTACCATTTGCAACCTCAATCTTTAATTATAACTTAATCATCATTGGGTAGAATCCTCTCAAGAAATTTTAAAGTATAGTACAAAATATTCATGTATATAGTGATCAATTATATAGTTTGTCTTCTATTTACCGTGAAATAATCAAGCTTAAGGGACAAGGTTACTCCAAGGTTACCGTGAACTAGTCTTGCCAGAGCCATACTTCATTCTATTAATTAAAATTTCCATTTAATAATAGGATATTTACTTTTAATGATAAAGGATGATAAAGGGTCTTGACGCGTTTTAATTAAATCTTTATAACTAGATTGCTACTCATCGGCAGATCCCATCTTCAATCCCTCATCGTCTACCTCCTCCTCCAACGTTGGCTGCGACTCCGCTGTCTGCAGTCTGCTAGACGTCAACGATTGCTATGTCGGCGGTTTCCTCTACAAGGTCTCCTACGGCGATAGCTCCCACACTGGATCTTCGCCACAGAGACAGTGGTGTTCGGTACAACGTCGGTCTGCAATGAGGCCCTCGGCTGCAGCCATGACAACGTCGACCTTTCTGTCAGGTCCGTGGGGCTTCTTGGTCTCGGAGCCGGGCCGTTGTCCTTCCCCTCCTAACTCGGCACTCAGATGGGCCGTGCCTTATCCTACTGCACTCTTGAATTCTGGCCGGAGTCCTCAGGCACTCTTGAATTCGAGCCGGAGCCCATCCCCATCTGATTGATTTTCACGTTGCTGCAGACGAATCCCTAACTCCCGACCATCTACGAATCCTTCTCTCGATTTTTGTGCATCTGCAGATGAAAACCTAACTCCGTGAGGAACGCTTTCGTCGCCGGCACCCGAAAACTTCCAAGAGCATATTGAACCCTTTTTTTTTTTTTCAACTATCCATAAGAATGTTTTCTCCAACTATTCATCCGCTAGAGAGATTGCTTGACACTGCTGCTTTTATCCGGCTTGTGCATATCCAATGGTATGATTCAATACAATTTTTTTAAAATTGCCTTTTTAGACATTTTTAGACTACTTGATACTTTTATCGGCCGCGGGCATTTCCGAGAGCTAGGTTCAATCCAATATTTTTAAATTGCTTTTGTTTGCACTGCGATTAGGTAGAATTGGTTATATTTGGAGATTGTACAACGACAGTTCTCCAACTTTTAGTATTTATTCAATTTTTAAATTTAAATTTATTTCCACCTGTCGTACTTAAGATTATTATCGGTAGTTTTTCAACGACTATTTTTATTCAAATTTTAAAAATTTATGAATCCTTGATGCATCCATTGCATGACTTTGCATGACTTGGGGAAGAGAACCGTTTAATTTGTTGGGTTAACCAGTCGTATAGCCGATGCACACTATAGCTAGCAATTCAATGTTTGCCCATCTTGAAAATTCATGTTGTCGTAAGGGAGAGTGAAAATTCATTTAATATTGGATCTTACTCCATTTTAATTAGATATTCATTTTTAGAAATATACAAATGTTATAACAATATTTCATATTTTAATATGATTTTAAATATTAAATATTATTTCTTTTAAAAAGATTTTAAAAATAATTGAAAAAATTTATATAAGAATTTTACAATGATGAATGGAAAAAGTTAAAGTTAAAGAATCGTTAAAATTAAAATTAAATCTTTTACAAATTGCGATGCACAACTTCACTATGTTTTACGACGGATTTATTTTTCATTAACCTACATCACATCTTAACATTTTTTTATTTATGTTTTCTTCCACATATAAAATAATAATAAAAAATTTATATATTATATTAATGTATATATATTTATATATATATAGAATTTTTAATCTATTATATTATATAACTTTTTTAAATTTCTATTTATTTAATTTCTATTAATGTTTATGTAAAATTATAAAAAATAAATAAGAATTTTTTTTTTTTTTTTTAATTTTGAATTTGGTAATAAAGCTTGAATAATGGGATCCATTAAAAAAAGATGAATTTCTTCTTCAGCCACGCGCCAGCCTTTCCTTAACCTCTCCTCCTTCTCGTCACTCCCTCCTAGCTCCACCTCCACCCAGCACCAAGCACCAACCCTAGCCTGCTGCTCCACGAGGCTGCAGGCCTCGAGGCCACCCACTCGACCTTCTCTCTCCACGCGGCACGCAGCCTTTATTTCCCACGCGTCCTTGACTTGCCCTCGGATCCCCATCCTTTCACCTCCATGGAAGCCTATGGTTCAAGGGCGCCCACCTGAGGGTCTCGTGCATGCTTGCCATGTGCCGGTGTGCATGCTACCAGGTGGATTCTGGCGAGGAGCCCCAGAGGAAGGCGATCTTCTTTATATCAAGTCTCCACCTACCTCGCGCGCGCGAACTCTCATTTCTTCTCCTGCTTTACTGGGTTTTGTTCTGCGTTACAAGCGTCATGAGGATCGACACATGAAGAGCAATTCGAAAAGCTCAAGCGCTGGGATTAAGATATCAGTTGGGCGTTTGGTAGGTTGTGAGGAATGAAGAATTTGAATTGAAGAATTTCCAATCGCTACAAGGGAATGGCGTCTTCATCGGACTCATGGGTGAAGGAATTCAACGAGGCATCAAAAGTCGCAGATGACAAAAAAACGCGAGATTAGGGGAGCGCAGTTCATTGCCTCCAACCGGGCCTGAAACGCAGCGTCATCTGTCAGCAATTAGGCGTAAGATCACCATCCTTGGTACCAGGCTTGACACCTTGGAAAATCTTCTTCCCAAGCTTCCTTCTCGCATGCACACGCCTTGTTGTCCCGCCCATTGCTGGCTCACAAAATTACCTCTTCTTACTTGTTTAAGCTTGCCAAGCTGTGACTTGATTTCGACGGATCGATACAAGTTTTGTTGGTTTAGATCGAAGTGTAGTGTGAAGGTCACAATTATTTTTCTGCACACGTCAAACAGTTAACGTGACTAGGGATTTGGCCAACATTTGGTGCTATGACATGGAGGGGACTATTTTTACTCCGTGCTTGGAGGTCCTACCTAATGTGAAGTCTGCCGATGGTGATATACAGACAAAGCCATTCTTGGATGCCTGCCGGCTTGTGTTTCCTGTGATCGACAAGTTTGGCGCTGCTATGGCACTTGTGAAATCTGACATTGGTGGCAACATTTCGAGATTGGGTCTCGGTGGAAAAGCTTGCGAGCTGGGAACGCTCTCGGTGCTGAGCGCATGGGATTAGGTTTAGAGCGTGTGGCTGTTAAGTACATGGGGTTTCCTCCTACGGCTAAAACGTTTATTGATCGACCTGCATTTCTGGGCATCCTCCACTGAATCGCAGGTGGCAGAAAATCCACCCATAGCAGGCATCTCAAACCCTCCAAATTCTTTAATTTTGTTCAGTTCTCGTTTCACTACTGGCAGCGGATTGCAGCTTAAAATGTGTGATAATTGTTTTAATCTGATAAAATAATTAATTCTTGATATTTGCCCCTGCACTAAATAAACTGTATTTTATGTTCTGATAAATTATTTTCCTTATCCGTGCTAAAATTTTATGACTTGTGCCAGGGGTTTTTTTTTGTTTTTTACACAGTATGTGGCCCATCTTCGACTCGGTGGCTGGCTGCTGGTAACGCTCGGGTTTTTTTTTTTTTTAACCTGCATGTTTAATGTACTTGGCATATCTCGGCTATGTACGCTGTCATTTTCAGGGTGAACGTCGTCGGTCGAGTCCCTCCGGGTCCTTGCTCCTTTCCCGTAAGATGTGGGCAGGTGCAGCTTTAAGTGAATGCGTCCAGAAGGCGTACTGTGTAATAATATGGGGAACGCTTTCTTTCTTTACAGAAAGGTCAGTATATATCTCCTAGCGGCAAGCTAAACCAAGAGGTGGGTGCTTCTTGGCCACCATGTTCCCATGCACGAGCCGATCACAGAATAATCCAAGTCATTCACTGCACAAGCGACTCACTTCGCGTAGAAGCCGTTCACAGCAGCACATAAAAGCCATTCAAAGAAAGAGCCGCGCAATCCTCACATAAAAACATTCACTTAAGCCGCCGTTCCCACTGCACAAATAAAGCCGTTCTATACTTATACGAGCAAGGTGAGATTATTCCTTTGTGTTTATCAATGAGGAAGAGATGCTCACACTGTCTATTTCTAAACCCTAATGTTCATTTGTCAATCATTTCATTTTTTTTTAAACTTTTGTATAGATCGGTGTGATTCCTTTGTTGCAAATTTGTCATCTCCACCAATGTTCCAGTGCGCGATTATCAATGTTTCTTATCTGCTAAGAATGCCAATAATGTATTCAACATTGAAACAAACCTTGCTATTGATCGTGCTTTTTATTCTAGGGTTCCCTCCTTCGGCATGGTAATCAATCTTCACATAGGATACAATGTGTCTTTTTATTATATGTTGCAGAGCGAGCCCTGTCTAGTTTAATACATGAATTCTGACCAGTTAAAAGTATGAATGATGTCTAGACTTCGAAACTATGGATGGCTCATTAAATTAGTTATAGTTTCTTTGATTCCTAGATAATCCATATTGATGAGTTAATCCGAGCCTGAACTCGATTCTTGTTTAAAGGCTTAGTTTATCTATAAGTTTAGATAAATCGCCTGGTATCCGAGTTTGAACCTGATTCAAAACTCTGCTATTATTTATTTATTTATTTTTATTTTTTATTTTTTATTTTTTTGACCTCGTAAAAGTGTAGCCTTAAACCGAGCTTCATCTCTATAAAATAGGGATAGCAACCTGCGTTAGATTTAGACCGAGCTTTTTCAAGATAAGTAGGTTTAGACTATAAATTCAAAAACAAAAACAAAAAATTATATTATTCTGCATAAATCTATATTTGTTTTTCAATAGTCAGTAAATAGATTAACCATGAATTTCCAGAAAGCTGCATACATTGCAGAATTTTTTTTTTTCTTTTCAATTCTTGATCCTTCTGCAAAATAAGACAGTGATAAAACAATTATGTATTTCTAATGTACAGTAAGCAAATTTCAGTTCTTTCTATGAAATCTAAGACCCAATATTTTTATATGAAAACAAAATTAGACAGTAATATTTAAACAGTAAGAACCTATAGGAAATTTGCATTTGTTTTTCAATATAACCCTCTGATTCTGTTAAACTGAACCAATTTGCTCAAAATAGCTCAATATTTTGTCGGCAACAACTATTAATTTCTAGATAAAGCTCTTTTGTTTTTGTTGTAATTTCAATTAAATTTTCTTCTCTTATTTTTTTTTGTTCATCGATTCCCATCACTCGCCAAGATCTTGGCAACAGTAGTAGGAAATAGAACGGAAGGGGATAAATTGATGGAAGCCATAAATAATTTGCATTTGTTTAGTGGTAGATTTAACTATATAAAGAATGAAAATATAAATATATATATATATATATTTTTAATGTAATCGTTGTTATCGTTGTGCAGGTACCTTGAAAGATGACTATGGCTGGAGGTCAAGTAGGTAAATTATCAAGTAAATTTTTTTAGGTGAAGCATGAATAGGCCTGTAGGTTCAAGAGTCTGAACAAAGGCTCTGATACCATCTGTAGTGCTCTGGTTTTTACAGCAGAGCACTATGTAAAATTTCAGATTTAATTTTCTACGTTTTAACTTTATCAGTTTATGGAAGTAAATTTCTAAGAATTACTATGTGCCTAAATAATATTTAGTGTACTGTTTCGTAATTTAAATAAAACAAACATATCGTTATTTTCTTTTCAACTATCATATTCCAGCATAAGAATAGGTTTCACAAATTAGTAAATCAGTAAATAGCAAGTTATGCATGTTTTACAGTAAGATTTTAGCATAATAATCAA
The DNA here is from genome assembly GCA_027924585.1 of Larix kaempferi. Classification (NCBI taxonomy): domain Eukaryota; kingdom Viridiplantae; phylum Streptophyta; class Pinopsida; order Pinales; family Pinaceae; genus Larix; species Larix kaempferi. The sequence goes on from BSBM01000456.1 coordinate 41,577,512, forward strand.
ATAACGTAAATGACAAGGAAATTACCTGATGCTGATGCTAACCGTAGGTTGTAGTAGGTTGTATAACCTCTTAGACAGCCAAATTGAAGTGTCCACCCTACCGACCAGCTATTATCTTGCTGGCCCTTGGAAATCAAAGGATTTCCAATCCCCCGAGCCCACAATCTGATAATCATGACATCATAATCGCATAACCTAGTAACATCATAATCATGGTGAAATCATAAAACAGAGTAACATCATATAATGAGGTCCAATATAGTTTACTCAGTCGAGCTGAGTTCAACAGAATATAAGAAAATAAATTATCGCATGTCTAGTTGATAAATATGCCTAATCAAAATATGGGGCGTTACACTATTTGTACTTCAAATTCATATATATTATCTGCAACCACAGTGATCGTGTTCTCCAACCTCAATCGAACAACACTTTCATCTTGTAATTGCATAGTACTCTGTGAGCTATCTTCCTCGAGTTGCCTTTGCAACTCTACCTGTCCTTTCAGCGCTTCTATGGTTCTGTCATGCATTTCTTCACCGACTTGCATCTGTAAGTAATGTAGTCCTGGCAATGGTATGCTTGCAAGATCAAGATCCACACGCTCTACATTATTTGTATCTAGCATTGCTTGATCTTGTAATGGAAACCTGATAGATAGTGGCTACAAATGGACAATTCAGGACCGTGCGGGAACCGTTTTTTGCTGTTGGGAAGTCCACGCGGACCCTTTTTCAGTTACTGACTCATGGTGTAAGGGTAATCTTCTGCTAACTTCATCAAATTTTTTGGATATCCCTTGCAGTGTAGTCAGGTTCTGGTTTAAGCTATCTTGAATTGCCTTTTCCTTCTTCTCTTTGTCTGTCGAAAGTTCCTCCATTTGTTCAATGACCTTCGTGGAAATCATTAAGTAATCATCTTCACGAAGCACTGTGTCTAATTGGTCTTTATTTGCTTTCTACTTCTTCCTTTCTTGATTGTGCCCCGAAGGACTTCCAACATCCTTCCTTTTTCCTGACTCTTTATCTTCTACTATGGGACACGGGATAGGGTTATCCTCTCCAGAATCACTTTGGATATCCATGACCTCAACTCGGAATTCAGCTGGCCATTCCCCCATGATATTCTCAATATCTTCCTCATACATATGGTAATTTCCCGGGTACCAATCAACATTCTTTTTTTGCGCTTTGGATGAAATGGAGATGCATTTCATTGCAGCATAAAAATTTTTAATGTGGATATATTTGCTTGTTACTTGCTTTGGTATGTGAGGTGTAAGCATGATGGCCCTACGCAACTGGTCGTAATATGTGTAAAATACCAGTGATGTCTCGTGCTATCTTTCAGGATTCAAATTCTCCAATAGATTCTGAAATCGAGCACCTCTGCAGTCCGAAGTGTTTGTGACCACTCCAACATAGTGCTTCAATTCCCTCCACCCCAGGAAGTCGATCAATACGATGAGCCAGGTGAAGTGGAAGTTTCCACCATCGATTTCTGTATCATTCAGTTTTTCAAGGAACTCATTTAATATAAATTGGCACCAATTGAATTCTTGACCTTCGGAAGCTGCATCTCCAAGTAGTACTGCGCCTGCATTTACTTCTAATAGTCTGCACTTTCTTAAGATTTTGGCCGCTAACAGCTGCGTGACAAACCTTGTTGCCTCATCCTTTATGTCATCCATCTGGAAGCCTTGCTTCCCTTTGATCACAGATTGTGTTTTCTTCATCAATGATGCTACCTCTTTATCCTTTGTCTTTCCTTGGAAGAAATTCCTTGGGTCTTCTCCCCTTTTGCTTAATCCAGTTATACGATGGATTAAGTCAATTGTCAGGTCGATATTCTGGTCTAGCCATAAATATCCTTGGTGGATGCAAGCCATAAGAGTTCTCACCACCACGTTGAGCTCCAGTGATCTGTCGAAATGTGGGAGTCTTAGCAGGTTGAGCAGCCCCAACTTGGCTACTATGGACAACCAACTCTTGGCGACCAAGGTGAGGTCTCCCTTTGCATTCTTCTTCTAGCACATGTATTTTTTGGGCTGAAACTGTGGGAACTTTGGTTCAGTTGGCTTCTCCTTCTACATTGCTAGCAGATCATAGTCCTCCCATTTGCATTATGGAATCTTTCCTAACATATTTTTGTCCACTGCAACATGCTTCGATATTGGTGAGAGTGGCATCTCATACTTTGGACTCTTTAGCAATCTAATGGCCGGTGCATCCACTGCACACGGAGAGATATAGTCTAGAGTCATAGTTAAAGGTATCTCTTTGTCGGTAAGGGGCTTATATGGCCCTACCAAACTTGTCTTCGATAGTTTTGATCTTGGCGCTACTGGATTTTTCCCTTTGTCCTGCATTGAGGGGCCGTTTCTTGGTGATCTTCTTGAATTTTGTTCTGGTTTTGTAACGATTTTCTTGTTTGGGGTTCTCATTAATTCATCAATTCCTCCGTGTTGGAACAGCCTCATAGTCTCTTCAACCGTGAACTCTTCTTCAAATGAAAATCTCTTAGACATGCAAACACTTTCAACGGTTGTAGACGGCTTACGAAAACTAGCTCAGACAGAAGTATTTGCATAAAATTCTATGTTTTTGATACACCTGCGAGATTATATGCAGTGTTATTTATAGCCGCGGTGGACCCTCCTCCGCGCCCTTGAACGGCTAGATAAGAATTTAATGGTTGTATCTGTTGGCCAAATCCGGTTGTTTCTTCTGTCTTGTCTTTCAAAATTGTGCTCAGAACGGCTATCTGTGCTTTAAATGCCTGAGCGGTCGGTAGGAAACTACTGTATAATGGCTATATTCCCAACCGACACTATAACGACTATTTTCTGGAGCCATGCGTTGAACTGCGCGGTAGCACAGACTCCACATGATTCATATGAGTATTATTTGTTATGATGCATACATTTACAAAAGTATAGGGGGTATTAATGCTATAAATCTACTGCCATTAGAATGTAGATATCATCACAGCCATCCCACAACAAAAATATTCCAGATCTGTAAAAATGATCATAAGATAACTCATAACAAAGATCTAGTTTCTAGCTGAGATTCATGCTCAGAATAATCAAGAACAATGCATATATAGTCATATCTGATACATATGCCATTCAACAATAAATCAGATATATTCAAAAACACATATATAAATACTGTCCAAAACAAATACTCTGCAAGTCAGATTATAAACACTTATTTGAATCTTCTGACCAGTGGAATCGGGATCAAACCTCCCAGCCTTTGACCAACAAGTTCTCCGTTCTCTCAGGTCACCCCTGAGTTGAGTTCACAGTCCCCCAGGCAGAGTATAGATTTTAGTTACCCTTAACTTGTTATTTTCCCAAGTTATTCAAGATATTTCAAAGGCAACAAGAAACCCAACACCCAACTCAATACTCTTCAGATCCAGGATGCTCCACAGGATTTTAAACCATAGCCATGGAGAGAATCACTAACACAGTCTATTCAGGTAAATGCAATACTCCTACAAGCTTGGGGTAGTTCTCTTACCTGCACACAATTAAGTGGCCAAGCTCATACCAAACTGTATGATTCCTCCTGATCTGAGTCAGTTTGGTCCTCCCAAATATGCCCTCAATAACTTGGCTTCAGGACCACTTTGTTTCTCCAAAATCTATCCTCCCTCACCAACATTCATTGTCTCAGGCTCAATTTTTCCCATTCCCATTTCTCTTGTGTATTCAGCTCATGAGATTGTGAATGATGCATAATGAACGTTATGAGAGTTTCAATGAGTTTTCACCTTTTATTCTCTTAGTGGATTTTTCCTCACTATCTGAATTATTTTCATTCATTAATCTCTCAATTCTTTTCTTTAGGGTTTTCCAATTGTCTCCAATAATCATTTCTTATTATTATTATTAAGTGATATTTTCCCTCCAACCTTAGGGGACTGTGACTCCCTCTTTTAATGTGCTAGTCCACATGGTCAATAGAAGCCTCTTTAGTAAATTTATAGACTTTCCTAAGTATAAATGAAATAATACTTAACAGAAAATATAATAGGGAATCAAAGTCCAAAATAGGGGTATTACATTTCCCCTCCCCTTAAGTTTTCACCGTCCTCACTGTTAAACAGTTTTGCCAAACAACACAAAATAACATAACCAAAATTTAGTTTTTTTTCATGGTATTCATCGAACAGGAAGGGGTATGTTGCTTGCATCTCCCTTTCCATTTCTCAGGTAGCCTCATCAAGCTTGTAGTGCTCCCATTGCACTTTTACCTAAACGATGGTTCGATTTCGAAGTTCCACCTCTTTCCGATCCAATATGCATATAGGGTCTGTCTAGAAATCTCCTTCCGATTCCACCTGAATCACATGCCATTTTACAATGTGCTTAGGATCATATACATACTTTTTCAGCAATGAAACATGAAACTGATAAGCTATAGGTCCTACTCTAGCAAGTATTTAGAAAGGACCAAAAAATATAGGTGCAAGCTTGGAAACCTTTCCCAAGCTCAAAGAACTCTTTTTGGCCTTCACTCTTAGAAATACATGATCCCCAGCTTCGAATTCTTTGTTTTCCCTATGCAGATCAGCATAGCTTTGCTGCCTAACTTGGGAAGTTTCCAATTTTGTTCTAACTTTCTGCACAATGTTTTCGAATTCAATTAACATTTCGGGACCCATCAGAATCCGAGTTACCAAATCATCCCAAGTCATAGGGGTTGTACACTTTCTGCCATACAACACTTCGAATGGGATCATTCCTGCAAAAGTCTGGTAATCATTATTGTAGGCAAATTTAGCTAAGTGTAGGTAGATTTCCAACTGCTTTGGGTTGTCCATGACATATAAGCGAAGCATGTACTCAAGGATTTGGCTCACCCTTTCAGTCTTCCCATTAGTTTGCAGATGGTAGGCTGTACTAAAGCTCAGTTTAATCCCCAAACCTACAAACAGATCTTTCCAAAAGTGTGAGGTGAATTTGGTGTCCCTGTCGGATATAATCACCTTGGGAATTCCATGAAGTTGAAAGAATTCCTTCATGAAAACCTCTGCAATATTTATTGCCTTAAAAGTGGATTTGACAGGTATGAAGTGTGTTTCCTTAGTCAGCTTATCCACAACAACCATGATTGCATCATGATTTTTATTGTTTTTAGGCAATCTGGTGATAAAATCCATGGAAATGGTTTCCCACTTCCATTCTGGCACTGGTATGGGCTGCATTAAACCAGTCGTATGCTGATGTTCTATTTTCACCCGTTGACAGTCCATACATTTAACATTGTATTCAGCAACTTCTGATTTTAGTCTTGGCCAGTAATGTTGTTTTTTAATAGTTGTTATCATTTTATGGTAGCCAGGATGACCAGAATACGACCTTATGTGAAATTCATCCTTAATCAATTGCATTAAGGCTGGCAGATCCGGTATGTACAGCCTACTTTTTAACAGCAGCAGTCCATCCTTAGACATGCTGAAATGTATTGCTTGTTGTTCTGAATTTTTTGCAAGACATTTTTGTCTTGTATTCAGATATTTTTGGTCTTTTTCCGTTGTTGTCCAGATCTATGCTATTAAATTAGACTAAAAATTGTTGACTGATGCCATAGTTAGTAGATGCATGCATCTACTAAGTGCCTCGGCAATTTTATTTTCCTTACCTTTGATGTGTTGAATTTCAAAGTCAAACTCACTTATGAAGGCCAGCCACCTTGCTTGCCTTCTATTTAGATTTGGTTGTTCGGAAAGATATTTCGTCCCAATGTGGTCGGTTTTCAACACAAATCGTTTTCCAAGAAGGTAGTGCCACCACATTCGCAAGGCATGAATGATAGCAAGCAATTCTAAATCATTTGTTGCATAGTTCACTTCATGTGTTTTCATTTTTCTTTATTCATAACCAATTACTGCGCCCTCTTGTGTAAGCATGCCTCCCAATCTATCCTTGCATGCAACTATGCATAGGGTCAGAAGTGAGAAACTATTTCAGCTTTGCGAATCTTACTTCACACTTGGTTGTCCACAAAAATTTTACTTTTTTTCGCTGAAGTGAAGTAATGGGATGGGTTACTTTGGAAAATCCTTCAATAAATTTCCGATTTTACTCGACCAATCCCATGAAAGAGTGGAGTAGGCCAGCTCATTATGGCCTCTTTCTTGTCAGGATCCACCGCAATACCCTCTGTTGATATAATATAACCCAAATATTGGATTTGGTCCTTATAAAAACCACACTTGGATAACCTGGCATATAGTTGATTTTCTCTCAAGACTTGCAGCACTATTCTTATGTGTTTCTCATGCTCCTCTTCATTCTTCGAATAGATGAGGATATCATCAATAAACACCACAACAAATTTATCCAATTACTTGCTGAAAACATTATTCATTAGGCACATAAATGTGGTTGGTGCATTCATCAAACCAAATGGCATCACCACAAACTCGTAATGTCCATAACAAGTTCAGAAAGTTCTTTTGTGCACATCTTCTTCCTTATTCTGGATTTGATGATAACGTGATCTTAGATCAATCTTAGAAAAGATAGTGGCACCCCCAACCTGATTGAAAAAATCATCTATCCTTGGAAAAGGTCACCGATTCTTGATGGTTACCTTGTTCAACTGTCTATAGTCTATGCACAAGCAGAATGTGCCATCCTTCTTCCGCACAAATATTACTGGTGCTCCCCACAGGGACACACTTATGCATATATAGCCTTTCTCCAACAGTTCTTGCAATTGTGCTTTCAGCTCAATTAGTTCCAGTGTACTCACCAATACGATGCCTTAGAGTTTGGCATAGTTCCCAGGGACAGGTCAATGGTAAAATCCAGCTCTCATCTAGGAGGTAGCTCTAGAATTTCCTCGGGAAACACATCCTTAAACTCTGCCAACACATGATGCTTTATGAAATCTGCACTTTCAGTTTTCTGATTTTCTGTCATGTGGACATCATATAGTTTCCACCCTTTTCGTGCATTCCTCTTTAGTTGGAGAGAAGAAATTTCCCTTAATTTCATTGCTCTCACGATCCCTTAGATATTTTCCTACTATCCTTCATCGTTAGTAAATGCAACAAGTTTCTGGTAGAAGTCTATAGCAGCCCTATGTTTTTCCAGCCAATCCATACCGATGAGAACATCGTATGATCCTAGTGGCAAAACATTTAAATCTGCACTAGTACAAGATTTATTTAACTACAAAGGACACTTATTTACCACCTCTTAAACCTTCTGTTTCATCCTTGTTTCCATTTGTACTATCCAAGGCTACATATATTTGTCCTTATTAAGTTTGCATGATACACACAGTTTTGGATCTATGTAACTCTTACATGCTCCAGAATCAATTAATATAGACACGAGTGTCTCGGAAAGCACACCTTCAACCTCAATTACCGAAGCTTGATGTTCAACCTGACGGTTGTTCAATGCCGCATAGATTCTTGGACTTCTTGCTACATTTTGGACCATAGAAGCCTCTTGCAGATTATGCACAGGTTTGCTTATGTCCTTTTTATGAGGACAATCATACCATCGATGATTCTTTCCGCAGCCTTAGCACTTGATAGGTGGCTTCGATGGTGTTGGTTTTGGTTTTCTGGTGCCTTCACTATTGAATTTTTTTATGGGCGAAGCAAATTTAGATGGTGGCTTGCTGCCCTCCAATTTGTTGCTAGAAGGTGTCCGCGGACTTTGGTTTCTAAAATGGTTGGATTTGTGACCCTTCTGCCTTATTTCATATTTATGTTTCTTCTTTTCATTCAACTTCTTAGACACTTCAGCTTTGTTCTTCCCTTGTTCGTAAAACAGTATAGCTTTCCTAAAAGCATCTTCCAAGGTCTTGGGATCATCAAACTCTATCTGATCTTTGTACCCAAACATAAACAATTTAGAAAACATTGAATTCTGACTTTTTCTCCCTGAATGTATGGAACGTACTTCAGCAATTCCAGGAATTTACTAATCAACTCTTCCATGTTTTGTTGTCCCAGCTTAAGGTTGTAGAAATCCTTTACCTTTTTGTCGAAGTACCTTTCAGACAGGTACTTCTATTTGAAGAAGGTTGCAAAGGTCTTCCAATTTACCTTCTTCTCCTTGACCGAGCGGGTCAGCTTGAGATCGTCCCACCAATCTAATGCCTTACCCTGCAGATTGAAAACAGTAATTCTATCATTGATGAGGATGGAATAATCAAACATGCATACGTACTTCTCCATGTCTCTCAACCACAGCTCTGCTTCTTCTCCAGTTTTAATCTCTCTATTAAAAGTAGGAGGCTTGATCTTCCACAATTATGAATGTAAGTGATGTACTTTTCCTGTTTTCTTTTTCTTTTTAGGAACACACTCTTCAGAATCCTTGCCTTGTGACTCTTCATCACTAACGTCCATATTAAAAATAGCAGAATTTCTTGGAGGTGTAGATTTGTACTTGGAATTTATTTTAGTGGTTGACTTTTATGCATGTTGTTCTTTGGTGTTGGGAGGTGACTGTTCTCCTTTTCCGTCTGTTTTTGCAGCAGGATGGCATTGATTTCTTGGTGCTCTTCAAAATTCTTAATGTTCTCTTCTTCGATGCTCATTAATTCTACTTTCAGACTTTTCACTGTTTCCAACAGCTCACTGGATGGTGTTGCTCTTAGTGGAGAATTTGGGTTTCTCCCATGCCTGTTGGCCATCTCTCCGTGCTGACTGGATGTTTCTATAGCCAATTCGCCTTCTTGCTCTATAGAGTTTAATTCTGCCATTAAAGGTTTCAGCTGCTATGTTGTCTAAATGTGGCCAACCAGTTGTTTGTTAGACTTATAAAAACAACAGGTAATTAAAATAAAACAATGACAGGCAATATGCTAGAGGAAAATATTTAAGCATTTATATAAACAGTTTAAAAAGCGTTTAAAAGGACAGCATACACGCAATGCGCTTAAGTTCCTAGTGTAGTGACCGTGCTCTGATACCAATTTGTCATGTCTCCTCTTACCAATTTATTTTTTTGCACGGGCCCACAACCCTACATTACTGTTCACGGTTACACCACTAGGTAATAATTATACTTAGAAAAACATAATTGAAGCATAATAATTTAAGTAATGTTGTCACACCTTCTGCAGAAAATCTTGTCGTGGCTCCTTTAGCAAAGTGCTATATTCCTTCATACTATACGCACCCTTACGTCTTAAGTGTCATAACACTGAAATACTAGAACAAGCGTGTGTGTGACATAGAGGTCCTTTATGCCGACATGATGACACATGCTACCTATCTGCACCAGGGGTGTAACACGCTATGACATGCCTAAGCAGTACACATATAACACTAAACATAGGCGTGCCATCCTAAACTAATATTGTCACCAATACTTTAATGGACTTAGCCACAACTCTCCTCCTTGGAGTACATACGTATTGACTACACACACATTTAAATATTTAACACATCAATTTATATTAGTGATATACATTAATATTATACTCTCATATGCAAAGATTCCTATAGTGCAAAGGCTATTTAATAAAAAAATAACTATATACTAAAATGACCATGGCTATTAATACATACATATATATATATATATATATTAATACATTTCATACCATAAAACCAAAGCATACTTATTGTTATAAACATAATATTTCAATACTTTGCACTACCATGCAAATAGACTTACCCATATAACAATATACATAAGAAAATTGGGGTCATAACATAAACTTATGCATACAAGTGGATATAAATATATATAAGGTTCCATATATATTTTTATATATATAATACAACGCTCATTTCTAAGGCTTAAGGCACCACCACACTATGCACATGGTATGGAATAATAAACTTATGAAGCATTAGCCTTAAGGCTCAATGCATACACTGAACATATACAAAGGTTAAATAAGTTATGAGTGGTCGCTAATGAAAGCTAACCCTACCACCTAGACGTGTCTCAAATCCATAGCGTCAACACTTAATGTTTTTGGTTGAGACCGGTCAACACATAACTGTGTAAGAGTATTCATGTTGCCACGATGGTAATACTCGGAGCCTACGAATGAACGTAGCTCGACCTTGAAATTAAACATGGAAAAAAGACATTTGACTTAGCTGGTTGTAAGCCAACTCACTCCAACTAGTGGCCTACGTGGTTTGTGGCTTACGCCACTTAAGCTTCACCAATCCAAATACACATTTTAACCCCTCTCCTTGTTTCCTTGTGGGAAGGTGACAGAGAAACACTCTCACATGGATGGAGATTCGACACACACTGCATTTAATGGGCTCGATGATGTGGTGAAAATAGTGGTTCGTCTCATTTATGGAACTCTATCAGTGGAAGGTTACAACGGGGCATACCATACAGCAAACTCTGCAATGCATTAACCCTTCCTTCTTTTTGAGTCGTTGATGGTGATCCAGGATAATGCATGGGAAGTTGTGATGGGTTTGGCACCATCGATCCAGACTATGGGGTTTTGCTCGTATCCATCTCCATGCCTAAAGAGAAACACTCTCACATGGATGGAGAGTCGACACATGCTGCGTTTAATGGGCTCGGCGATGTGGTGAAAATAATGGTTTGTCTCATTTATGGAACTCTATCAGTGGAAGGTTACAGCGGGGCATACCATACACCAAACTCTGCAATGCATTAACCCTTCCTTCTTTCTAATTCGTTGATGGTGATCAAGGACAGTGCATGGCAAGTTGTGATGGGTTGGGCACCATCGATCCAGGCTATGGGGTTTTGCTCCCAGCCATCTCCATGCCTACATTAACTTCGTTCTTTACCAACCACAGTAGCCTCCACCTGCTCTCTCTGGTATCCAGCGTTGATAGTCCTTTCAATTGGCATTCAGCTCGTTTGTTTTTCGGGTGCGATGAGAGCTTCGGCTCTGCACAGGGTAAGGTGAAGATTTATTGCCCAGCTTCGGCACTTTGCTTCCAGAGATTCACACTGTACCAGTCATCACCCGGTTCAACGTGGTCACCATTGCGAGGTAAATGATACTATTTTTTGTTTATACCAACTTTACGTTTTACAATGTCGTTGATTACTGTAAGTTACAAATACGTTTTGCATGTTAAAGGCACGTGTTTGACCTTCGTGATGTTGTTGTGATGGGTACAATGGAGTCGAGCTGCGCTGTGACTTGTTGTTTCACCAGGTAATATCACAATCCATTTTTCAGTGTCATCGTGGCATTGTTTACTTTCATTAACAGTTGGTTCTGGTATCCCTGAGGTTTGACCTCTCGCCACATTGTAATGTGTATGACTCACAAATTTTTGGATCTATATAACTTTTACATGCGCTCGAATCAATCAAGATAGACATAGGTGTCCCGAAAATCATGCCTTCAACCTCAATTATAGAGGCTTGATGTCCTACTTGGCAGTTGTTCAATGCAGCATATATTTTTGAGCTCCTTGCTATATCTTGGACTGTAGAAGCCTCTTGAAGATTATGCACTGATTTGATTTTATCCTTCCTATGAGGAAATTCATACCATCTATGATTCTCTCCATAGCCCCAACATTTGAGTGGTGGTTTAGATGGTGTGTCTTCTAGTTTTCTGGTGCCTTCAGTGTTCATCTTCTTGCTTGGAGGAACAAAGTTTGAGTGTGACTTGCTTCCATCAAACTTGTTGCTGAAAGGTGCACGCATAACTTGATTTATGAAATGGTTGGGTTGGTGACCTTTCTACCTACTATCATATTTTGTTTTCTTCTTTTCATTCCACCTCTTAGATACTTCATCCTTATTATGACCCTGCTCAAAACACAATCTAGCCTTTCTGAAAGCATCTTCCAATATATTCGAATCATCAAACTCTATCTTGTCCTTGAAACCAAACGGTAAACAATTCAGGAAACGTTGAATTCTGACTTTTTCATCTTGGATATAGGGAACATACTTGAGTAATTCAAGAAATTTGTCGATTAACTCCTCCATGATCTGTTGTCCCAGCTTTGGGTCGTAAAAGTATTTTACTTTATTGTCATAATACCTTGTGGATAGGTATTTTTGTTTGAATAATGTCACAAATTCTTTCCACTTCACCTTTTTCTCGTTGATAGCTCTTGTCAACTTAAGGTCATCCCACCATGTTGAAGCTTTCCCTTGCAGATTGAAAACAACAATCCTTGCCGTTATGAGACAAGAATATTCAAACATGCATAAATATTTCTCCATGTCCCTAAGACACAACTCAACTTATTCTCTGGTTTTAATTCTCCATTAAAAGTAGGAGGCTTAATCTTTCTCAATTCTGAGTGTAGCATAATCATTTTCCCAGTTTTCTTTTTCTTGTTAGGAACATACTCGTCGGAATCTTCACCCCGGGATTCTTCATCGCTGACATCCATATTATAGCTCACAAAATTTCTTGGAGGTGTATTCTTAACATTTGAATTTCTTTTCATCATTGACTTTTCTGCATGTTGTTCTTCTAGTGTTGGAATGTGATTGTTTTCTTTTTCAGTCAACTTTTGCAGCAGAATGGCATTTATTTCTTGTTTTTCTTCAAAACAATTAATGGTTTCCTCCTTAATACTGAGCAGCTCAGCTTTAAGGCTTTTGACTGTTTCCATCATCTCACTAGATGTTGTCTCTCCTTGTGGAGAGTTTGGATTCCTCTCCTTCCTACTGGCCATTTCTACTTGCTGACTAGATGTTTCCAACACCATCCTTCCTTCTTGTTCCGCAGAATTCATTTCTTCTACTTACCATTTTAGCCACTTTTATGTCTAAGTGTGGCCAATAGCTCTTTGTTAGATGTCATAAACAACAATACATCTATTCATAAAAAAATTAAGAAAAAGTATGCTACAGAAATTTTATTTATTTATTTCTATATAAAGCAACATTCACGTAAGCGAGCCTAAAGGTCCTAGTGTAGTAACCGTAGCTCTGATACCAATTTTTCATGTCTTTTATTTACCAATTTTTTTTTGTAAGGGTCCAATAACCATAACCAACTTCCTTACTGCTAATTCAAAATTCCATGAACTTCAACTAAGAACAGGTCCTACGTTTAACCCGATGTGGTTAAGCACATTAAAGTGTACTCTAGGCATACACTTTCCTACCACCTACAAAAAGTTACAATGCGACATACTACGAGTTAAACCATTTATACATAATTATAATTCCTAGATTATAATTGTATTTAATTTACACTAACCCCATGTATTATTATTCACATGGAAGGCATGATTATAATTTCATCAATATAATCGTCACTTGAACTAAAAATGTGCTATAGTCCTAGGGACTATAGGCACAAGCAGTATTTGCAATGTATAATACATAGACTTATAATCTAATTAATGTGATGAGGACAATTGATAACCCACTAAACAAAACATACACATTATACCTATCTATAAAAGCAATAGTATAAACTTGACAAGCAAAACAAGTTAACATTGGTACTATCCTAAGTAGAAGTGTACTTCATATACATTAGACCAAGCAATAAGGCTTGTCTTAAAACACAATAAATATATATATATATATATATATATATATATATATTAGCCAAGTAATATGAACCTTAGCACCGATAAGACAAATATATAAATATGTCACCCAAGTATTAACCTTCTGGCTCAACATGCTATTAAGTCTTAACTCTACAAGTTATATATATAACTATATATATTAATTAAATGATATGAATCTTAGAAACTATATGTAATATATATAAATACTACGATTTGGCGCTAATATGTTGAGAACCCAATAACTAAAGGTACGACCTATCCACTTTGTCATAATGGTTAGACTTTGATGAACTTATTTAATTTAAACACCAGGCAGCGCATAAGCACTCACTGGTTAAACAATCTTTATCTCAGCATGCTCTTTATAATTTAAACGTCTCAGCTCCAACCTTTTTGAATGGAACGATAATAGTTTTTAAATTTTATTATTGTTCATGCGTAAAATATTTATATTCGTAAAGAGTTCAAACTATGAAGCAAGGCATGGAATTTTTTGTTAAGTATTTCGCTGATGGCGGTTGGTGAAATCAATATCTATTTTGTAATATTGTTATGTAGTATGATATGTTTGGAATTTGGAACTTTCGTTCTCCGAGCATCGACATATGCATATTAATGTGATAGCTGCATCATATAAATAGATTTGCATGCATTCTCATACTGCAGAATCATTTAGCATTTAATAAATGAAACCCTGTTTTCCAGAATGCTCCCCGAGCATATATATATATACTTGTAGTAAATGGTATCTGCGTGGTTTAAAATAGAATCATAATCATATTTATACACATCATTGTTTACTTGAAAACGCCGCTTTGTTTGCTTGAAAAGCGTACTATGTAAAACTGTGTAAATGCATGTACACTGTGCATGAACGTGGAACGAAGGTTTGAAACCCTTGCCTGCATACAATTTTTATATTATGTAAACAATGTGTTGATATTGAAATTCTTTTATTATTCAATTATTTGGCCAATTGGTTCTTTGTGCATTCAATACTTATGCTCTAAATGGTTATGTTATGAGAGTCCTAGCATGGAATTCATCCTTCAGAAATGGTTTGTTATTTAGTTGCATGGACTCTATTTCTTAATGCTTCACGAGCATAAATGCATGCATAGTTTAAAAAAATAGAAGCATAGATATATTCACATTCCCATTCATGATGCATTCTGAGATTTATTAATTAATGTTTACAATTGTAAAGAAAATCAAATCGAGATTCTATACTGAACTATTATGGTAATTGTAAACAGAGTAGGTAGGAAATAAACCGAGTTGCAGACTGAGATTCAAAATGTGATTTACACACACACACACACACAGATATATATATAGATAGATAGATAGATAGATAGATAGATAGATATACAGAGTTGGTAAACTAGAGTGACTCTGTCGATTAATGCAAACCCCATTAACTATAAACACAAAATATTAAAATCTTGGCGATCTTTTTTTATCTACGCAAAGATAAAATGAAAGCTTAAGTAATATACTGGATTGACATGTAAACCTCCTGGTTTACATGTTTGCCTCATTTCTATAATAAAATGAGAACATAAGCCCTTCCAGTAATGAGATATGTTTAATAAAAAGAAATGTATTCTATGTAAAATATACTCAACATACCCATATAATGCAGTGTAGACAATGATCATTCCATAATGCCTATCTTAGGCATATACATATCATTATTATACTATGTATGTCTACTTGCTGCACAAGAATGTATTCATTCTTACATTACACATAAACTAAGAATATTACAGGTATTTCAACTAGATCATCAAGCTTTATCACATTACAGATATCTAATAGTTTATGAGGGATCCATATTCAGAAAATCAGTATATCAATACATATCTGATTAGATCTGATAAAACAACCTTTCAACAACAAATCAGGAATATACATAAACAGATCCTAATAACTGTCCATAAAAGTTATTATATAAATGAAACATATAACTTATCTGTAATCTGATGACCAGTGGAACCTAGCACAAACCTCCCAGCCTTTGAACAGCAAGTTCTCCTTGCTTCCAGGTCACCCCCGAGATGAGTTCACAGTCCCCCCTAGTTTAGATTATATATTTTAAATTACTCTTAACTTGTTCCCAAAGTTATTTAGGAAATTTCTGTGGTAGCAGGAAACCCAACATCCAAATCAGTGCTCCTAAGCTCCAATATGCTCCAGGGACTTTTAAGCCTCATCTATTAAGAGAATCAGTCAGTCACAACCTATTCAGAGTAAATGTAGCATTCCTATAAGCTTGGGGTAGTTCTCCTACCTGAACACAACCAAGTTTCCAAGCTATACCCAACTGTTATGATTCCTCTTAATATGGTCCAGTTTTGTGCTCCAAAACCATCCCCATTTACTTATTTTCCTTTAGCTCTCGTTATTTTTCTTCCCAGCTCCCATTTCTCTTGGGTGATAATGATGATGATAATGTTCAAAATGTGAATGAGTTCCTCTCTTATCTTTTTATTCTCTTAGATGTGAATTCTCTCATTTTGTTATTTCAATATTCTCCCTAAGCTTTTCTTTAGGGATTACCATTTTCTCCAATAATAATTTCTCATTATTATTTTAATTGGCATTTATCCTCCAACCATAGGGTGACTATAGTCTATGACTCCCATCTGATTAATGTGCTGGTCCCAACTGGTCATCAAAAATTACTTTTTCAAATTTCTAATGTCACCTAAGTAAAATGAAATAATACTTAGCCAAAATATAAAAGGGTTAGTGTCCAGCATTTGGGGTATTATAGAAATGATCATCTGTCTCATGTACACAACCATCAAACAAATCCATAACTAACTCCATAAAATTTAAGCTCCATGATCCATGCAAGAGTCAAGCCTTGAAAACCAATCGCCAAGATGAAAAGGTTGGTCACTGTCTCTGTGGGATTCTGTACTAAAGAATAGCATTGTCAATCCTGTAATGTCCCTTCTGAATAAAATTTCCCCATGTGCTCAAATTCACCAAATTTCAACTCTAGGTATATGTATACAACTAATTCCAAACTCCTCCAAATACTTTCAAACTTGGTGAGGAAGGTCGTGAGGGGTCATGGGACACATTAACACATCTATCATACATATAATAAACTGATATACCCAACCATGGTCTTCAATTTTCAAGTCAAGAAGTTTCGGGACAAGACTAGTAAACTTGGGAAGTGGAAATCCCCCCTAAGTCTTGGAACAAATCTCTTCCAACCATTGTACAAACTTCACTAAAGTTGGGTATGATAATTGGATCTATTATTATACATTAATTAAATTATATTTTCAGCATTATATGTGGTTTTGGGGTTGAATAGGTATCCAAGAGAACTCGGGGAATTTAAAAGTAATTTTGAGGCTCAAACCCCCAAGGGTAGATAGATCCAAATAACTCCAAATGATGTAAAAATGTACCAGAAGGTGTATGGATGATGTTAAAACACAATAAGGGTGTTTATAGGTTCCTTCCATTCTTCAAATGACTTCTGCAAGTCACTTTGGTAATCTGGTCAATGTAGGAATTTTTACTAGCAAATTATGGTTCAAATCCCCTTAGGGTAAATGGAAAGTTGGCTCTCCAAATTAAATAGAACCCTCTCTAAATTATGAAAATAGGATGGTGACATATAAAGGACATAAATGGGCTCTCATATGCATCATCATTCAGCTTATAATATCTGCTACAACTCTCTCAAATCAAATATAGAATTTCTAGTTTCAACATAAGGGGAAATGGTAGGCAATCTTCACTAAATGTTATGGAATTCAACCAAATGCCTCCAAATTCTTGTCTAATGAACATTAAATTATTTGAACACATAAATTACAGTCTATTTATCAGTAATCCATCATTCATTCACTCAACCATTCAAATTTATCAACATATCATTAACTTGCAACAAGGTAGTGGGGAAAATGGCACTATTTGTTCATTAATGAGCAATTTTGCATATGATTTCTTGGAATATCGACTTGCATATCTTCTTAGCATGAAATACAAAGCATATAAATCATATTACAAAATAATGGGGCATCATAATCTCCCCTAAAGAGAATAGTATCTCACCAAAGGCGCAATTCCTCAAGGATCAATAATATGCATAGAAAACTTGAAATGGTTGAAGAAGCAATTTAAACTAGAAGTGCCCATGATATTCCCTGTAGATTACTACTGAAAAAAATGACTCCACTGAAGCTCCAAATGAAAGGTCTGAATGGCCTTTCCAAATACCAACTAGGATGGGAATCTTTCACCCTCGAAATTGGTGCTAAGGCAAGTAGAGTAGCACTCCACTAGCTCTTCTCTCCCAATGCAATTGCAAATTACAAAAATGATCAAAAGCCATTCTTATTCCTCATAAAATCCTTTTATTAACTTCATGGGGCCTCCTAAGGTCGAATTCCCCTTCATAGGCTTCCTCCAACTCATCTTTGTTGTTTAGTACCTCATATGACACTTGTCTTGCCTCTTCATGCTCCAAATCTTTATCCAAGTAGAATGGATGCCTCCAACTCCCTTATGTGCCCCCTTTGTGGCTATATTTAGCCCTGACATGTCATATTTGTCATAGTCTGCAATCAGGTCTGAATATGTCATAGAATCTTTATCATTAGTTGTCATAGACTATAGGGAATCTCCTTCCAAGTGGCACACATTGTCTTCCTAACCTCTTCCTCTCCCCATGGGAGTTACTCTTCTTCACCAATTTCCTTAGCTCATTAAATTCCACATGACACCTAACCATCCTCCAAATACGTTTCCTTACCCATAGATTCGAATTGGATTATGTGCATGCCAAGTGTGTGGAGGGAATCTAGCCACCTAAGGACTCCATAAGCCTCCAATTGTTTTCATGACCAAATGTCACATTATTTTCTCAATATGTATTATTTATGTGACCCATTTTAATGTGGATATGGTGAACCAAAGTTATTTTGGTTCATATATCTCCTTCACTCGAACTTTTAATGCTTCCACCCCCAACCTAGGAAACTAGTAATTTTCCTCCTTGGCAATTCTTTGACCCTTAAAATCAATTTGACAAACTCTCATGAATATGGAAAATGGGATTAGGCCATTGTGACCCAATGCAAAATTTGGGACATGACAAATCCTCCCTTCCCAATATTGCTTGTCCTCAAGCAATTTCAAACATGGGTGTTGAAGAACCTGCTATTTGTATGATTCTTTGAAGTTGCCACTAAGTTGCCCAAATTTGAGTCTTCGAGATTCCATGAATATTTTAGAGAGGAACCACCATGCTTGATGTTACACTACTCTGAATAAAATCACTTTATTAGGTGGGGAATCCATCCCCCTTACTACTTGTTTCCCGAAAAAAATTGAAACCAATTAGACTAAGAATTATCCCAGGGTCCCATTGCTTGTATTGCACTACAACAATTAGGAGTGCTCTCCAACTCATACCATAAGGTAAGAGAGTTCATGGTTCCCATTTTCTTGTATGCATTGTTCCCAACATCATGAGCACAAAATATATATCATCAAAGTACATAACAACATAATGAAAATGTACATCAAGAATATGCTTCATCAAATAATCATGAAAGTGCTTATACCTCCAAGCAAGTAGACCACCATTTTCCAAGTGCATACAAGCATCAATTAACCAATCAAATCTTCTCCAATGACATAGGTGAGGATCCCATGTCCTATAATTCTTATCCAAAAGGATGTGATATGCATCAAAATATTTAGCTATGTATTATTTCATCCAAGAAGTGAATGGAGAATCTCCACTAAAATCTGAACCAAATAATGAGCAAAAAAAACAAGGAGACTTCAAATGACTCAAAGAAATCTCACCCATACATCCATGAATGTGAGAATCATAAATATATAACAAAGTATATGGCTTCCAACAAAAAAGTTCTCCAATCATAAATCTATTCACCCCAGTGTTGGATAAAGTTCCTCCAACATCAAATGAACCAAGTGTTGAGCAAGAAAAACCATGAGTCTTCAAGTGACTCAAATGCATATCATAGGTGCATCCATGTAGATGTGCATCATAATAAAGTAACAAAGGATGATGTTTCAAATGTGAATAAGAATGTGCTCCATTCATGTCATCATAAAAATTAAATCTAGGAGTTCCATACTCCTCATGTGGCACCATCAAAAAGAACCCTTTCACCCATACTTCATTGAGAGTAATGATGCAAAACATGGAATTGTAGGATGTAGGAGAATGAACTAACTCACCCAAACGATAAAAAAGTGCATAATTTTCATCATGGGAAGTATCCATATGTGTAGTATCATGCAGCTCCTTCAAAAGGACGAAACCTTTGTCGTAGATTGGTTCCAATGTAGAGGAAACATGCTCTTCTTTAAAAATTGCATAACCTTCATCAAGAGACAATTCAAGTTCCTCTTCCACCACATCAAGTGTTTGTATCTCTTCAAGTTCACCTTCAAACACATCAAGCACATTCAAATTTCCACATTTCTCATGATCCACCATGTTATGAGAATCCTCCAAACAATCTACCATCTAAAAATTTGAAACATAGGAGGAAGAACAAGTACATTGCAACCTTTCAAGAAGTTGCTCATTTTGAATTTTGAATTTATGAATATCCTCATTATTCCTCAAGTATGAATCATGTAACAATTCATTAAACTCAACCAAATTATTTCTATCAAAAAGTAAAGACATGAAATTACCTTTGATGTTGCATATTTCTCTTAGAATTTTCTCCATGTCTGCAAGGAAGGATGGATCCTTCAATGAAGAAACCTTCCAACAAGAATTTCACACTAGTGCTTGAGTGTCAAGGAGTATTCTAAGGGTCTCTTGTATCTTCTTTTCATTCATCTTCAAGGACCCTTAAATAAAATGAGGCTCTTGCAAATGAACCTCCTCATCTTCTTCATTTTTACTTGGACCAACTTCATGAAGCTCAAGTGGTGATGGGGAAGTTGATCTTGTTTCTTCTTCAACTGATACAAGGTCTTCATTTTCATGCTTAAAGGAATTTTGGCTTGCAACAATACTGTCAAAAGTGATCTCTATGTCACCAACATAGAGGTGTGGGCACCCATCAGTAAGTACTCCTTCATAGTTCAAGCATCCATCAGTAGATGCTCCTTGATTCATGTCCAAGGTAGAATGTGTCTTGAAATGATCTTCAATATTTTCAATAGGATCTTCTTCAAGTTCATGGGATGTATCTTCATCTTTCTCCTTCAATCAATTTGATGTAATTTTCCCCTTGGTTTCCTTAATATCAATACATTTGGAATCTCTTTTTGAAGAGTACCCAAGAAGTCTCTTCAAGAGGGAAATACCCGCATTCCCTGAAGCTTCAGATTTTTCATTGCTCTTTTAACTCACACACATATGATTTTCTTATTCGGGTACACAGGGTACTCCCAAAAGACTGAACACCTAGAACAACCACTTCCACAAACAGATCACAAATCGATACACTGATGTTTTGACGTGGTTTAAACCCTTGAGAGGGAAACACTCCATGGCCCCAGCAAAATAGCTTCTACAGAGCAATTTATTATGCAAAGAAAGAAATTTACAAATGAGCTTCTCGTAATCGATCAACTAAACAATAACACTCCATGCTCTTTAAATAGAGATCATGGACCAATCGGATGTCAAGCCATAGATCAAGGTTACGTATGATCTAAGAGAAGTTGAGCCGTCGGATAACAACATATCGTGACCGTCAGATTAAATATTTACAAATGCATACTAATGCACACTAAAGAAACACACTTTTCCAAACAGATATATTACACAAGTTGATCTTAACTAACTCCTAAGTGTCTAAATATCCTAACATCCCCCCTTAAGAACAACTTGGGATAGGATTGAAGGATTTACAAAAGTGACACTATTAGGAGAAGGAAGGAGGCATTAGAGCCTATCCTAACATCAATTATGGGTCAATCGGATGTAAATCAGAGTGATAACTGAAGTGTAACTGGACTGGTAGGTGAGAAAGGTGCCCTTCTTCAGTGGAAGGTGAGAACTGGGCGCATGACAGGCTAGGAGGGCTTAAATTGAGTGGAAATTAGCTCCCGAGTGCTGGGAGACTAAGGACTAGGTGCTGGAGGTACCATACTGATGACTGGGCAGCATGCAGATGCATGCAATGCATGCAAATTACATAATTGAATGATGAGATATACTAACACCCCCCCTCAAGCTATACTATGATGTAAAAAATAAAATGTAGGGCCCTGGTTACTGAGACCAAAGGTCACCCCAATACAATAATCCAAAAAATGGTTAAATAAGCTAAGTGAGGAAAAAGGGAAAACCCAGTGGGAAGAAATCCCCCCCTCAAGCTAAACATAAAAATGGATCTAATATGTCTCCACCATGATAGAACTCACCCCCAAGAGTGAACAGAGGTAAGAGAACTTCTTCTCAATGAAGCTCTTGGTGAATATGTCTGCAATTTGCTCATTGGTAGGGCAATATTGCAGAATGATGGTGCGATCATGCACCAACTCTCGAATGTAGTGCATATGAATCTCAATGTGTTTGGTCCTCTTCCAGCTGAACTGGATCGGTAGAGATCTTAATAGCACTTTGATTGTCACAAAATAGGACAGTAGAAGTAGTGCTACCAAAATCAAACTCGGAAAGAATACCCCGCAACCAAAATGCCTTAATGCAAGCATTGATTGCCCCTCGATACTCTACCTCTGCTGAAGAAAGTGCATAGGTTGCATGCTTTTTGCTTGATCAGCAAATAGGCCCATGTCCAATCATGAAAACATATCTAGAAGTGTACTTCTGATCTATGCTATCACCTTCCCAATCTAAATCAGTAAAACCAATGAAATCTAGCTCAGAATTTGCAGCATAATGTATGCCAAAATGTTTTGTACCCTGCACATACTGCAAGATCTGCTTGGCTGCCCACCAATGAATCTCATGGGGATGCTACATATACCTTGATACAGTACTCATGGCATAATATATATCAGGCCTTGAGTGTGTCAAGTAGAGTAGTGAACCAATCAACTGTCGATACATAGTGCAATTTGCAAGCGGTGTAGTATTTCCCTCTTCAAGACTGATTCCTGAGAGGAATGGAAATGGAGCAGTCTTACATTCTGCCATATTAAACTTTAATAGCAGGTCTTTAGAATAATTTTTCTGAGATAATGTGATCCCATCAATGTTTTGAGCTATCTCCAAGCCCAAAAATTGCTTAAGCGAGCCCAAATCGCTCATATCAAAAGCTAGATTTAAAGCGGTTTTCAGCTTGTTAATTGTAAGGAGAGTGCTACCAGTAATGAGAAAATCATCAACATATAAAACCACAATCAAAAAATTACCTTTAACTTGCTGTAGGTACACATTAGGATCATATTTTCATATTTTGAAATTCTGAGAAAGAAGGAAGGAGTCCATCTTTGCGTACCAAGCTCCTAGGGCATGTTTCAATCCATACAAATATTTCTTCAATCTGCAAACTAATGATGGATCTGATATGTATCCTTCTGGTTGTTTCATATATACCTCATCATCAAGGTCTCCATGTAGAAAATCACTATTCACATCCATGTGGTGCACTTCCCAGTGCTTGGATGCGGCAATGGCCAAAACTAGGCGGATGGAATCCATCTTTGCAACCGGTGCAAAAGTGTCAGTGTAGACCACACCTTGGACTTGGGAGAAACCTTTTTCCACCAAAATAGATTTGTATTTGCTGATAGAGCCATCAGCAGCAACCTTCATCCAGTATATCCACTTGCATTTGTTGAATATTGTAACTTCTAAGAATATTATATTTGTACATTATTTATTCCGGAGATGTTCCATCCCTCCGAGGTGATTCTATTATGTATCCGGAGATGTTTATTCCTCCGAGGAGTTGTGGCAACTAGGGTTATTAGACCCACCATGTGGGGGTCGTCCCAGTCAGTTATAATAGGGTATTTAACCTAATGGTTAAATACGAGCCTACATGTACTTGTGTAAAATATATGTCAAAGTAGTGTATAAATAGAGGAGGTGTGTTCCTCATTTGATACACTCACACACTTGAAAAGAGGAGCACTTGTCTGGGATATTTTTTAAGGAGGATTAGAAGGAGGGAGCACATCTTGTATTTTGGTTTATCATCTTATTGAGGAAAGCTTTGCTGGGTTTTCTACCCCATGAGGGTTTCCCAGGATAAATCTGTGTCTCTTGTGTTTATGCTATGCTTGTTGTTTCTTCAGTGATCCTGTATATGCTATTATTTTGAAATAGAATATAATGTTGCTATTTTCTGTCTTAGCATATTGAATTTTAACATGGTATCAGAGCTAACCTGAAGGAAGAAAAGGTATGGCACTTACGACACTTGCTTTACTTCCGACAATTTGAAGTTTAGGGTTTTACATAGAAAAAACCAGTCATCGTGGAACGTTCGCTATAAATCCATTTTTGCAAAATTTCAGGGTCTGAAAAGTTTACAGGTCGAATATAACATCCCTAGGTACCTTGTGTCCAAAGGGCACCCTCAGATTCGTTTTACTTTATGAGTTATAATCAGAACAAGTTAGGGTTTCTGCCTCTTCCAGATCTCAGTCAAAATCAGGTGACCTTGGAAAAAAGGTCATAACTTGGGCTAGGAAGCTCCAAATTAAATTTAGTAAAAAGTGACAGGTAGTAGACAGACTGTACTATCTCACAAAACGTTTTTAGAGGCCGGAGGTGAACCCGTGACACGTGGCATGCCGTACAAGTTCGCTATCATGTTTTATCCCATAAACAGGTCACGTTGCGACACTTGGCATAACTTTCTCTCAGAGAGTCCAATTGAGGTTAGAACTATCAGGATGGAAAGATAACAGGGCGAGCTATCTCAGAAAACGTTTTCAAAGGCCGAAGATAAAACAGTGACACGTGGCACTCCGTACAAGTTCGCTCTCCTGTTTTATCCCATAAACAGGTCACATTGCGACACTTGGCATAACTCTCTCTCAGAAAATCCAATTGAGGTCAGACCTGTCATGATGGAAAGATGACAGGTCAGGCTACTACAGAAAACGTTTTCAGACCCTGTGGAGCAAAAATTTCAGAGTTATAGCAGAAGCAATCAGGTGCATATTTCTGTCAAAACAGAATTATTTTTAGCACCTTTATTCATGGCTTCCGAAATTTAGGGTTTCGGAGAACGTTGGAATTTTTTGAAGTCTGTAACCACGGCTGGACGCTCCTCAGAAAAATAAGAGTTTAGAGCCTTGGATCGAACCTTTTGATTGGACAGAAGGGTGGGCTTCATCAAACCCTAGTTCGGGTTCCTGTCCAGAAGATCCAGAAGTTTCGAAGGCAATTTTGAGGGGTCAAATTTTGGAGATTTCAAAATTGAAGAATGCTAGGTTGATCAGCTCAGCAAGACACATTCTTCCATCCATTCAGAAGTATGAAAGTCAAAGATTTAATTTTTAGGGTTTCTTTAGCAAACCCTAATCAAGCTCCAGATCAAGTTTCAGGGGGAGTTGAGGCTAAGGCCTTACATAAGAAGACTACAAAAAGTCTCGACAGGTATGACTTAAGGAGGTTCAGGTACATTACAAAAGACAAATCAAGTTCCATGACCATGACAACATGAAGACAAAGACTCACGAGGTATGTATGACTTTGTTATATTATGTTTAACCTACGAGACATGTAGGTTCTAGCTCAAGATCTCTAAATCATTGAAGAGATTGTTTAGGTATGTTGTACATAACTAAGCAGGTATACTAATCCAGGTATGTTTTCCTATGTCATGTTAGAATCTTACCTTGTGTATGTATACTTGGTATGATTGGTTAGTAATCAAGGGTTTATGCATATTATGTCTCTTATCTTGGTTGATTATTTAACTAACTAGATCAAACAAGAATATGCATGAGTAAAAGAAGACTTCCTTGAAACCCTGAATACTAATGATCATGACTATACATATTCAAGATTATTTAGAATTAGAATGTTTTTGATAATATTGAGAATATACTAATGAATGTATGTTTGTGTATGAGATCATGAGGATGACACTAGTGTACACTTGAGCATGCACAGTGGTACAAAATGAATAGAAGTTCAGAAGACATACAGAAGATCAAGCGGGAGGCAACCACACAAACATAAAAGATAAGTATTTGAGTTGTTATTAGAAATAGTAAATGATATCTGTATGCATAATAGGTTATCATGATTTGATGATTATGAAGCATTACTAATCATGTACTTAATTTTGATTTGTAGGAAAGATCATGATGAATGATGAACTCTGAACAAGCGATGGATGTTCAACAAAAGATTTACAAATCAAACACACTATAGAAAGCTTGGGGTTAAGAGATTCTCTTAGAAAGAGGAAGATAATCATGATGAGATGTTTTGCTCCAAGGGACTAGATAAGACCATTCTCTTAATGATGTAATTAAAGAAGAAGTGTGAATCAGGTTCTGTGTGGGTACCCAGGATCGGTAGTCAATTGATGAGCTTAATGATCATCATGGGTGATGTGGATCTCAACCTTTGCTACAAGGTTGAATATGGCTTCTATACACATATGACATGGATGTAAGAAGGAACTCACCACAGAGTTTGAATGATTTTGAGGCTCATATTAGTAGACCCATCTGACGAGAGATGGCACAGATAGATATGCAGAAGATCATGTAATGTAGAGTGTGAATAATGGACAATTGACAGCTTGATGACAAAGCTTGGGATTTACCAGAAGTAAAGTTGTTCCTAACCTTTACCTTAAGGTTGTGGATGATGAACCTATCATACCATTATTGTATGACGATGATCTCTTTCTGACAAGGAATGAGAAACAGGTCATGAAAATGGCTGCAGAAATAAAAATGAAAGATCTTGGATTAATGCACTACTTCTTAGGTCTAGAAGTATGGCAAGATCCAAAAGGAATCTTTTAAATCAAGGTAAGTATGCTGTGAAGTTTCTAAAAAGACTTGATATGTTGGAGTATAAAGCCATGGCCACTCCCATGGACTCCAACTTGAAGTTATTAGTTAATAACTCATCGTATTTAGTGGACCTAACCCTATATAGACAAATCATTGGGTCATTGATGTATTTAACAAATTCTAGGCCAGATATATGCTTTGCTGTAAATACCCTAAGTCAATATTTAGTAGAACCTAGAAAGGTTCACTTAATAATGACAAAGCATGTAGTGAGGTACCTAAAAGGTACATTAGATTTTGGTCTATATTATCTTGGAGGTCATGAACTCCGTTTACATGGTTACTCAGATTCTGATTGGGCGGGAAGTGCCTCAGACAGAAAGAGTACATCAGGTGGATATTATAGTCTTGAATCTGCCATGATCTCGTGGTTCAGCAAGGAACATTCTAGTGTGGCTCTCAGTACTGCTGAAGCAGAATATATATATAGCTGTCTGCTCTGCCAGCTGTGAAGCAGTGTGGATTCAGAAGCTATTATATGGAGTGTTTGACTTAGAAATGAATTCCACTATGATTATGTGTGACATTCAAAACTACATCAAGATAGAAAATCTTGTATTCCACAATAATCAAAAACACATAGAGATCCGATACTTCTATATACGAGATATGGTGCACAGAGGAGCTATCAAGCTCAAGTATATAAGCACTGAGGATCAGATTGCTAATATCTTGACTAAACCTCTGTCTCGAGTAAAGTTTGAATACTTCCGAGACAAGCTTGGTATTGTCCAGAAGGACCCTCCTCGAAAGGGGGAGTAGCATAGTATCTGATAACAAGTCTGTCTCATCAATGATGAGGTTACCTATTTACTGCACCTAGTTACTTAGAATTATTTAGATTTAGGAATCTTATATTTTTTCTTTTGATGATAGATGTATACATGCTTTTGATGATAGATGTTATGCATGTTTTGATGAGGAGGATACATGTTTTGCTATACATGTTTTGATGATGAGGATACATGTTTTGTTATACATGTTTTGATGATGAGGATACATGATTGACACATGTTTTGATGAAGTTCTTGGTAAACATGTGAGGGGATTGGATCATCCCTGGACTTAAATCCGAAAGAAGAGCCGTAGACATATGTCTTCGAGAATGAAGTCCTTGGTGGACTTGAGGGGATTGGATCATCCCTGCACTTCAGTCCTAAAGAGAGCCGTGGACGTATGTCTTCGAGAATGAAGTCCTTGGTGGACTTGAGGAGATTGGATCATCCCTGGACTTCAGTCCTAAAGAGAGCTATAGACGTATGTCTTCGAGAATGAAGTCCTTGGTGGACTTGAGTGGATTGGATCATCCCTAGACTTCAGTCCTAAAGAGAGCCGTAGACGTATGTCTTAGAGAATGAAGTCCTTGGTGGACTTGAGGGGATTGGATCATCCCTGGACTTCAGTCCTAAAGAGAGCCATAGACGTATGTCTTCGAGAATGAAGTACTTGGTGGACTTGAGGGGATTGGATCATCCCTGGACTTCAGTACTAAAGAGAGCCGTAGATGTATGTCTTCGAGAATGAAGTCTTTGGTGGACTTGAGGGGATTGGATCATCCCTGGAATTCAGTCCTAAAGAGAGCCGTAGACATATGTCTCCGAGAAAAAAATCCTGAATGAACAGGTAAGGGGATTGGATCATCCTTGGACTTTAGTCCTTTGAATTAAGCCGTAGACATGATGTCTCCGAGAACTAAATCCTGAATGAACAGGTAAGGGGATTGGATCATCCTCGGACTATGGTCCTTTGAACTGAGCCATAGACATGAGGTCTCCGAGAATTGAATGATAGGACTGGATCGTCCCTGTACTTCGGTTCAAAAGGTACATGATAAGACTGGATCATCCCTGGACTTCAGTTCAAAAGGTACATGACAGGACTGGATCGTCCCTGGACCTTGGTTCAAAATGTACATGACAAATCCTAGAATTGTTCTAGGTTACATCCAGCATGAAACAGGGCTGGCTCTGTAGATGTGATACATCTAGCATGAAACAGGGCTGGCTCTGTAGATGTGATACATCCAGCATGAAACAGGGCTGGCTCTGTAGATGTGATACATCCAGCATGAAACAGGGATGGCTCTGTAGATGTGATACATCCAGCATGAAACAGGGCTGGCTCTGTAGATGTGATACATCCAGCATGAAACAGGGCTGGCTCTGTAGATGTGATACATCCAGCATGAAACAGGGCTGGCTCTGTAGATGTGATACATCCAGCATGAAACAGGGTTGGCTCTGTAGATGTGATACATCCAGCATGAAACAGGGCTGGCTCTGTAGATGTGATACATCCAGCATGAAACAGGGTTGGCTCTGTAGATGTGATACATCCAGCATGAAATAGGGCTGGCTCTGTAGATGTGACACATCCAGTATGAAAAAAGACTGGCTCTGTGGTGGTAAATCCTAGATCTGATTTAGGTCACATCCAGTATGAAAAAGGACTGGCACTGTGGTTGGGATTGGATCGTCCCTAGACATGAGACTTGTCTTAAAGAGATAAGGATTGATCATCCTGGAACTTGATCTGGATTGCATCATCCATGGACCTATGTCCTAAAGAAAGCAGGATTGATCATCCTGTAATATGATCGTGTGATGACGATGATGCCGATCGTGTATGCTGATCATATGATGACGATGTTGATTGTGTGATGACGATGCTGCTGATCGTGTGATGACGATGCCGCTGATCGTGTGATGACGATGCTGATCGTGTGATGACGATGCTGCCGATCGTGTGATGACGATGTTGATCGTATGATGACGATGTTGCTGATCGTGTGATGATGATGCTAATCGTATGAGGACGATTCTGATCGTATGATGACGATGTTGTTGATCGTGTGATGACGATGCTGATGATCGTGTGATGACGATGCAGATGATCGTGTGATGACGATGTTGATGATCGTGTGATCGTGTGATGACGATGATGATGATGATGCTGATGATCGAGTAATATCAACTCTGATGATGTTGATGTTCCAGTAACTAGTTGAGTTACCGATGATGATGAATTAAAGAAAGCTTCCGATGATATATAGATGATGTAGTCAATGACTCCTTGCTTCTGCAGATGTTGTTATAATATCCTTCTCGTTAAGGGGGAGTGTTGAATATTGTAACTTCTAAGAATATTATATTTGTACATTATTTATTCCGGAGATGTTCCATCCCTCCGAGGTGATTCTATTATGTATCCGGAGATGTTTATTCCTCCGAGGAGTTGTGGCAACTAGGGTTATTAGACCCACCATGTGGGGGTCGGCCCAGTCAGTTATAATAGGGTATTTAACCTAATGGTTAAATACGATCCTACATGTACTTGTGTAAAATATATGTCAAAGTAGTGTATAAATAGAGGAGGTGTGTTCCTCATTTGATACACTCACACACTTGAAAAGAGGAGCACTTGTCTGGGAGATTTTCTAAGGAGGATTAGAAGGAGGGAGCACATCTTGTATTTTGGTTTATCATCTTATTGAGGAAAGCTTTGCTGGGTTTTCTACCCCATGAGGGTTTCCTAGGATAAATCTGTGTCTCTTGTGTTTATGCTATGCTTGTTGTTTCTTCAGTGATCCTGTATATGCTATTATTGTGAAATAGAATGTAATGTTGCTATTTTATGTCTTAGCATATTGAATTTTAACAGCATTGAACTAATTTTCTTCCAGGTGGAAGAGAAACTAGCTCCCATGTATTGTTCTTTTGAAGAGAACTGTACTCTTCATCCATGGCGGTTTGCCATCTTGGATCTCGGTGGGCATGATAGTGTGATTTGGGATCTGAACCAATCATCAAATAACATTTCTCAGATAATAATGGATGATAAAAAGAAAAATCCATACCTGCTCTTTGATAGTCTGCTCTTGTTCTCCTTGGATCAGCAGGATTTCCAATGTTTGGACCAGCAGATTGTAGAGTGTTTTGGGACCACTTTGGCAACTGGGGAGCATCATTATGGTCTGATTTTGAACCTGATATGTCATGGCCATCAAATTCTGATGAAATATCAGAGATATCAGATCCAATTCTTTCTTCATAATCACTCGAATCTTCTTCTTGTGGAGGGTATAGATCGGCAGTGTTTTCCTCAACTAGTTTCAGATCTAGAAGCGGTTCTTCAAACTTCACACTTCACTCTATGAATACCTTTTTGGATCTGATATTCATGAGTTTATATGCTTTTTAGTCTTCCCCATATCCTATCAGGATACATTCAATACTTTTTGGATCCAAATACTTTCTCTTATCAATAGGAATTCTAGCCCATGCAGTGGAGCCAAAAACCCTCAAATTGGACACATCCGGTTTGCAACCAAAGAATGCTTCGAAAGGAGTTTTTGCTATATCCGAGTCCGGATATACTCAGATATTATTCAAGCGAATAATCCTCCAATGGAAAATAACTCCATTTGATAAAATAGATAATATATAATTGATAATGGATAAAGATGATTAATAATTACAATGAGGCTCGCTTTTATAGGCTTGAGCGTGTATAGTGAAGGGTTACACCCTTTCACTTTAATAACTAATAACTTTAATTAACATACATATAATATTCATAGCATTGCCACTCTCTTAGAAAGGCTTTGTCCTCAAAGCCTTATAATTTTGTCTCATTGTTCTTTGCGATGTCATGGCTGATGAAACATGTCGATACAAACTGCTAAGTGTAGAGCATAACTTCCGATACATCGATGGATCAATCCATCCCAAATTGATTTGTTGTGGACTGATGGGATTTTCTACTAATATGTCGTCAGGAGATTTGATCACATTAGTACCATTATTTTTAGACATTTCCCACTTTTTCAAATATTGGTTTTTATGGTTGGGGTGTCGATAAGGAACTTTCACGATGTCATTTTCGTTTACGAATGTCGCCTTTAGATCATTGATCTGAGTTGGAAGTTGTATTTTCGTCTCTTGAGGATTTAAGTTTTTGTTCTGTATCTTTTCCAACTTGTTTTCTAACTGCCTATTATCATTTTGAAACTTCTTAATCAATTCGACTTGCGATTTTCTGTCATCTTCAGATGTCTTAAGTTGCTCCTTAAGATATTCATTCTGAATTCTATTACAACTGTTTTCTTCCTGTTTGTCTAGAAGTTTCCCTTCAATGTCGTCCATAGATTGTTCTATCTTTCGGCTATTTTTTAACTTCTTAATTTTTGTGACTAGTATCTTGTTATGATTTTTTAGTCTAAAAATTTCTTCAGCATTGTTAGATAATGCTTTATTACTCTTCGCGATCTCTGACTTATGTGTCTTTTTAGAGTCGTCATTTTGTTGTTGAAGAACTTTTATCTGTTGTCGACACTGGCCGACCTCTGATTCTTGACTTTCTAATTTATGTCGTAACTGCATTAGTTCTTCATCTTTGTCGCTAACGATTTTGTTCAAGTGTATTATTTCTGCTTCGTAATTATTTATTTCCTTCTTTATATCTTGATTTTTGGCAAGTGCTTCCTGTGTGAAAATATGAGATGAGGCATCTAGCACATTTGGACTTCCGACTTGGTCCTTTTTTTGCATTAGTCTTTGTAACACCTCCATTAATGTATTATGGTTCTGCGTCATTTTTTGGTCTAACATTTTTTGTTCCTTGCTCATAATGTCGAACATGGTCATCCTTGTCGTTAACGTGTCTCGACTTCTTGATGAGCCTTCCTTTACTTTGACTTGATTTCTTCGATGATAAGTGTTCTTCGACTTCTTTGATGATAAGGAGTCTTGCTTGGACTTTGTCTTTAATTTCTTCTTTGACTTGGCCTTCTTTGGCTTGAATTTGCTTGTTTCTTCAAACAATTCTTATTTCAAAAGAATTGTTTTTTTTTTTTTTTTGATAATAATAATTATTATTAAAATTTAATAATAATATTATATATATATATACATATTTTTTTATAATAATTATTATTAATTAATAATTATTATTAATAATATTTTTTTATAAACTATATATAATTTAACATATATTTTTTTTTTAAACCATCAAAATATTTAAACAATTATAATAACACTATTATATTGTTTAATATTTTTTTTTTTTTAAAGCTAGGGTTTTGATGGATGGCGGGAACGAGGGAATCCGAGGAGGGCGTGATGGAGGAATGGAGCAGCAGGTGGTTCACAGAGGTGGTGGGGAGGCGCGTGCTGGTGGGGAGGCACGTGGGGTTGAGCTAAGTGTTCGCAGAGGTGGTGGGGAGGCACAGTTCACAGAGGTGGTTGGGGTGGCACAGAGGTGGTTCGCAGGAGGGTGCAGGTGGACGGAGTAGCAGTGGCAGTGGAGGACGTCGAAGGAAGGTGTGGAAGGAGGCACGCGGAGGGCGTGGGAGGAAGGTATGGAAGGAGGCACGCAGAGGGAGGTCGCAACGGCAGCGACGGCGTGATTGCAGAGGTGAAGTACAGGGGCGAGGCATTGGAAGAGGCAGGAGACGGAAGGAGGTGGCGCGAGTGTGATGGTAGAGCGGGAAGGGATTGGAGGAGAGGGACGCTGGAAGCGGCGGGAGAAGGAGATGGAGAGGTAGCTGGTGGAGGGGGAGTTGTGGATGCGGAAGGAGAGGGAGCGTTGCGCAGTGAGTGGAGGCAGCGCAGGAGGGGTTGCTACGGTGGAGGGGGATGCGCGGCTTGCTGGGAGGAGGGAGATACAGGGATGAGCGCGCGGGCATAAACTTAGCATGGGGGTGGAGTGGGAGTTGTGATAAGGATGTGGAGATGCAGAAATGGCATGGAGCGGTCCTATGTAGCGATGGGCGTGGCTGGAGGAGTGGTGCAGGTTAGAACGAGGCAGCGTGGAGGGCGTGAATGGATGGAGATGGAGGTCAAAAATCCGATTCAGAGAAACTCTGACACTTATTGCTAAAAGCCTGATTTGGAGAAGCTCCAAGATGTATGGCTAAAAGCCAAAATCAGCAGGGCCGAGGAGAACGGTTGGCTTTGATACCAATGCTATATCCGAGTCCGGATATACTCAGAGATTATTCAAGCGAATAATCCTCCAATGGAAAATAACTCCATTTGATAAAATAGATAATATATAATTGATAATGGATAACGATGATTAATAATTACAATGAGGCTTGCTTTTATAGGCTTGAGCGTGTATAGTGAAGGGTTACACCCTTTCACTTTAATAACTAATAACTTTAATTAACATACATATAATATTCATAGCAGTTTTACCTTTCACGGATGAATGTGGAACTTGGTTCTGAATATATGCAGAAACATTAATGGCTTCATCCCAAATATTTGCGGACAAAACTTTTAACTTAATCATGCAGGTAGCCATCTCTTTCAATGACTGATTCTTCCTTTCCGCTACACTGTTCTGCTAGGGTGTGTAGGGAACTGTATGTTGGATCTGAATTTTTATTTCAACACAAAGTTGTAGCAACTTAGTATTGATATATTCTTCTCCATTATCAGATCTAAGAGCTTTGATATTTCTCTTAGTGGCGGTCTCAACAGAAGCCTTAAAATCCTTGAATTTTCCAAGCACTTCTGACTTGTTTTTGAGAAAAAATACCCAAGTAAAGCAAGAAAAGTCATCGATGAATGTCAAAACATACCTTGAATGATTCATGGACATATTTAGAAGTGGACCACTGATATCAAAATGTACGAGGCCCAAAATGGTGGAATCTCTGCTAGCTTTGTCGTGGTCGAACCTGTGCTTGGGGTGCTTCCCAACAATGCAACCAAGGCAAATTCCCTTTGAGGAACGGAGTTGTGGAAGACCATCTACCATGGATTTCTGTTGTAGTAGCAGCAAATACTTGTAACTAAGGTTTCCAAACCTTTCATTCCAAATCCTACTAACCTCGTTGCCATGAGTGAGGATAGGAGTGGGCTTTTCAAGCGGCACAAAGTGAGAAAACTCATAGTATTTTGCAGTGTGGTTTGCCTTTCCGACTGCAATATGTCTTCCACTTTTGATATCAGAAATTTCAACATTGTTAGGGATGAATGTAACTTGCTTCAGTTCACCAGTGTGTGTCATTTGATACACAAAAAGTAGATTTGAAGCCAAGGAAGGCACATAGACATTCTGGAAGCTTCCATGCTCTACATGGATGGTACCTTTTCCCTTCGAAGAAATTTTTGAGTCATCTCCCAAATGGATGGGGATGGAACTACTTGGATCAAATGAAGATAAGGAGTCAATGTTTGCAGCCATATGATTCGAGGCACCGAAATCTATCAGTAAAGTGGTGGGTTTCGAAACAGTTGCCATGAGTGCTTGACCTCTTTCATGATCATCATTCCTATCCTTCTTCCGTGCACCGTCCGGAAGACATATGTTGTTCTTTTCCAAAAGGAGGGACATTTGATCTATTGTTTTATTCATGCATGAACTTTCAGGATGAAAGCCACGGTTGCAATATGAACATTTATATTTTTCCTTTCCCTCTTTACCCTTCTACTTGTTCCTCGAACCAGATGGTGCTTCCGGTTTCTTTCCTTTATCTCTTTGCTTGGTAGGCTCGAATTTGGGCTTCTCTTTCCTTTGATTTCCTTTACCATTCGAATTCTTGGGTCCTTGATCAAAGAGGGATGGATCTTTGTAGTTTATGGACCCCATTTGAATCAACTTATCATGCTATTTTATGATGGACTCAATGAAGGCATTCAAGGTAGGCATCTTCCAATTCAGGGTAGTTAGCCGACCGAAATTGAAAGTAGAGACAAATACCGAGTAATATTTCCCAAGCTTTGTGAGAATGGAGAGGATCAATTGCTTATCCTCTTTCACAACACCATTGTTCGTCAACTACAATGACAAGTGCTTGAATTTTGTGAAAAACTCATTGATGATCTTGAAATTCTCAGGACTAAGGGAAATCAATTAATTTTCCAATTGAAAGGCCCTAAGCTCGTCCTGCTTGCCAAAGAGATTGTCAAGTTGCTCCCATATTTTTTTTGGAGTCTTCACTCCACTGAGATGGAAGTGAAGAACCTTGGAAATGGATAGGAAAAGGAGACCATAAGCTTCATCAAGCCTATTGTAGTGTTTGGTTCTTTCTGACAATGTGCTTGGCTCCAATTCGAGGCCAACAATGACTCTATAGAACCCTTTTCAGCGTAATATAATCTCCATATCATCTTTCTATTCAAAATAATTGAAGGGAGTAAGAACTGGCTTGGAATAAGAGTATTCTATCTCAAATAGCGAGTGCACTTGATGTAGGATAACTTGTCAAAGACAAGAGAGCGAATGCAATTGATGAAGATGATTAACCTGCAAATCACAATCAAAACAAGAACAGTAAGGTCGAACAATCCACCCTTTTCGAGTTGCATCACACCTGGGATTGGAGATCAAACAAGTTGAATGGGTCCAATGTATCAAATCCAGGAACTATGTGGAAAACTCAAGCTTCTGGAGTGGATTGGAGTGTATTTTTCTGCTTTGCATGCACATGAGCGAATGCACATGAGATCTTTCATGCCAAAACTTCAGTAATTTTGAGAAAATTCACTAAAATCTTCTTGTAGAACACCTGTAGAAAAGAGATCTTGTCCTTGCAATGGCTCTGATACCAAGTAAAATTAGTCACAGTAGATCTAATGAACAAGTAAATCAATCACAATATATGAAACTCAGAAAATATGGTGTAAATTGTGCAAAATGCATATATCAGTGCTCTATATCCCAATAAGGGTGAAAATAAAATACAATACTTTCACAATGAGTGAGCAATTCAAATTAACCAAGGAGGTCATTCGAATTAACTGAATGGCATAGCTTGGCTCCAACTAGGAGTCCTCATCATCAATCAGTGGTGGTCATCAATGCAAAAGTCACTGTCAAACATGTGTCAAACTAAGTCTAACTTAGTCTAACTGGGTGTATTAAGTGTAACTAATGGTAAGTGGCACTAATATAGGGATGGAGGCTCAGTGGAGGGTGCATGAGGGCTTAACTACACTCAGAACTTTCAGTCATGTCTCATCGAAGGTCAATCGAAGTGATAACATCAGTTATGGTTCAATTGGAGGTAAATCGGAGTGATAATTGAAGTGTAACTGGACTGGTAGGTGAGAAAAGCGCCCTTCTTCAATGGAAGGTGAGAACTGGGCGCATGACAAGCTAGGAGGGCTTAAACTGAGTGGAAAGTAGCTCCCAAGTGCTGGAAGACTAAGGACTAGGTGCTGGAGGTACCATACTGATGATTGAGCAGCATGCGAATGCATGCATGCAAAGTACATAAGTGAGTGATGAGATATCCTAACACGTATCCCCCCTTAATGACACATTCCTGAGATCCTAACATAGATCGAAGTTTATAAACCTTTGCTTCTGTAAGAGACTTGGTGAAGATGTCTACAACTTGATCATCTGTAGGACAAAAGAGCACTTCAAGAACACAATCATGAACAAGATTTATGATGAAGTGTATATGTATCTCAATGTGTTTGCTGCATTGATGTAGGACTGGATCTTTGGCGATCTTGATGGCAATTTGATTGTCACACCAAAGTGGAGTAGGTTGCTGCTGCTTGAATCCAAACTCTGAAAATATCTGTCGAAGCCATAAAGCTTCCTGACGAGCATTAACTGTGGCTCGATATCTTGCTTCTGTTGAAAATAGAGCAAGAGCTTGTTGTTTTGTACAATCCCAAGTGACAAGTCCAGATCCTAGACTGAAAACATAACCTGCAGTAGAATTTCATTCATCAGGATTACCGACCCAATCTGAATCAGTGAAAACAACCAACAAAGGTTTCCCCCCTGTACTGTAATGAATTCCAAACTGAATTGTACCTCGAATATATCGAAGTATTATTTTAGCTGCTTTTCAGTGACTTTCATGAGGTGTTTGCATATAATGGGCAACATGACCAATGGAAAAGGAAAGGTCAGGATGGGAATGAGAAGTATAAGAGACTACCAACAAGCTGACGATACAAGGTGGCATATACTTTCGGTGAAGTACAAGTGGCAAAAATTCTAACTCTAGACTGGAAGGGAGAAGGGGCTGGTGTAAAATCTTCCATGTGAAAGCGACGAAGAAGGTCACAAGCATACTTAGACTGAGAAAGAAAGATTAATTCTTTGGTTTGCAGGACTTGGAGACCAAGAAAATAATGCAAATGTCCTAAGTCTAAAATTTCAAATTTTTGCTTAAGACTTGATTTCACTTGGGTTATAAGCTTAGGGTCACTAACAGTAAGAATAAGGTCATCAACATATAGAAGAAGTATGATGATATGGTTTCCTACTTTCTTAGTATAGACATTGGGGTTAGAATGGCATCTAGAAAAACCAGTGTCAAGGAGAAAGCTATCCATTTTGGCATACCAAGCTCTAGGAGCTTGCTTAAGGCCATATAAGGATTTCTTAAGGCGACAGACAAGGCTAGAGATATTCTAAGCATATCCAAGAGGTTGTTTCATGTAAATTTTCTTCTGTAAATCACCATGTAAGAAGGCAGACTTGACATCCATTTGATGGACTTCCCAGTTATGTAAGGCTGCAAGGGAAAGAACAAGGCGGATGGAGTTCATTTTTGTGACAAGAGAAAAGGTTTCATTGTAGTCAATCCCTTCAACTTGGGAAAAACCTTTGGCAACTAACCTTGCCTTAAGTCTTTCAACACTTCCATCTGATGCATACTTAGTTCTGTAGACCCATTTAAATCTGACAAGTTTTCTTCCTTTTGGAAGAGGTACAAGATCCCAAGTATCGTTCGCCATTAAGGAATGATATTCTTCATCCATAAATGCATCCCAATCTGGATTTCCTTAAGCTTCTGCAAAGGTTTCTGGATCATGATTCTTGGAAACTTGAGCCAAAATAGAAGAGGCTCGCTGAAACTAAGAACATGTTCGACGTTGATCTCTAGGATCACCGACAATATCACCAGTTGCTTCACATGTTGAACGGACCCATCGAGGAAGCACTTGTGCTGGTGCAACTGGAGGAACATGAGCAGGAGAAGGTGTATTTTCATCCTCACTGTCATCATCAGAAACTGGAGTTGGAAACCTATCAAGGAAGTTGGAAGAAGAAGAAGAAGGCACAATCGTTGAATCAGGCTCACAGGCCAAAGATGGCACAATCACCGAGTTAGGCTCACAGGCCAAGAGATTTTCATCAAATTTAACATCTCTTCTAATTTTTTACATCATGAGAAAGTGGTTGAAGAAGTCTATAACCTTTTACATCTTCAGAATATCCAAAAAATATGCACTTTTCACTTTTAGGCTGCAATGCTTTCCGTTTTTCATCCGGAATGTGAGCCCGTGCTTCACTACCAAACACACAGAAGTGACTTACATGTGGTTTAATTTTAATCCATGCTTCTTTCGGTGTGATACCTTGTAATGCTTTAGTGGGGATGCGATTAACTATGTTATTTGCACAATTAATGGCTTCAGCCCAAAATTGAAGACTTAGTCCCTTAGATTGGATCATACAATTAGCCATTTGTTTTAAAGTGCAGTTCTTCTGTTCAGCTACACCATTTTGTTGTGGTGTATATGGAACAGTGTGTTGTTTTTTGATTCCTTGTTCAGTGCAGAAAGTAGTGAAATTTTTGTTAACATATTCTCTTCCATTTTCAGATCTTAACTTAATAATTTGATGACCATATTGTTTTTCAACAAGGGCCTTGTAGGACAAGAACATGTTAAATACTTCACTCTTAAGCTTTAGGAAATAAACCCAAGTGCATCTGGTGTAATCATCAATGAAAGTTAAGAAATATTTGAAACCAGAAAAGGAAGCAGATGGAAGAGGACCACACAAGTCACTATGCACAAGCTCCAAGGGAACCGAGGCATGCCAAGAGGCACGTTTGTCAAAACTGTACCGATGATGTTTTCTGAGTACACAACTGGAACAAACACGAGCCCTGCAAGATACCATCGGAAGACCTGTCACCATATTGTCTTTACATAGTTGTTGCGATGAGCGATAATTTAAGTGACCAAATCGCTCATGCCAAAGTTTGCTCAACTTATCACTATGAGCAACAAAAACTAAAGGAAAAGGTGATGACCCAAAGTTGTTAAACTTGTACAACCTGGTAATATCATCAGCAATTCCAGTAGCCTTGATTACAACTTAGTGAGGTGTAAATGTCACAATTTTACTTTCACCAGAATGAGTGATTTGATAGACTGATAACAAATGCAGGAAATTCTTGGAACACATAGTACATCGCTGAAATGACCATTATCTACTGGAACTATTCCATCTCCTACAACACTTAGAGATCAATCATCACCAACAAATATTTGTTTGGTGTTACATTCATGCATAGTAGAAAAGATGGATTGATCCTTATCCATATGATAAGATGCTCCAGAATCAATGAGCCATTCATTTGAAGTAGAAGAAGAAGATGCATTATAAGAATAACCAGAAGGACAAAGTGCATGTCCATGAGAGGTAGATTCTGAAGGCGAATCTAAGCTGATGTGGTGCTTCTTCATTGTTTCTTCCAAGGCTGCCATCTTCTTGAAACACTAAGATTCATCATGATTATCTTTCCCGCAATAGTTGCAATGACGCTCAGTCTTCTTGCCTTTTGGCTTGGATCCTTTGTCATTTTTTAAAGAAGGAGCTGACTGAGAGGTTTTGGGATCCTTTTTTGACTTATTATTGTGAAAATTTTGTTTCTTGGGAGGCTTGGACTTTTATTTCTGTTGGGATAATAAGACTTTCCTAGATGTATCTACATTGTTAATTATTCCAAGATATATGAGCTTATCTTGCTCTCTAATTAAGGAATCACAAAAGAATTCAAGACTAGGCTCTTGATAGCTAGCTGCATTCAAGGATTCTTTCATGGAGTAAAATGTAGATACAAAAATAGAATATGCATGTCCAAGTTTGGAAAGAATATGATAAATGCATTGTTTGTCTTCTGTATTGGAGAAAAATCACTATGGCTTGGGGGACCACTACAGACAGCTAACTACCAGAAATTAACTCAATTCTCAGAACTATGCTATAATAAATGACAATGCTAAGATAATGGAGAATGTAACCAACCTCGATCCAAACGTTTGATGTAGATCCCCGTTGGAGCTTTCAATCCGTGCACTTGAATCTGCAAATTAGTCTTGATATCCAATATACAACAAGTACATATAATATATAAACGACATTAACATCATCAATAGCAATGGTCCATGATATAACAAGTAAATGCAACCCAATGTAAGATAAACAACATTTACAACATTAATGGACGAGAATATGAGTATTTCTATTAATAAACAAGAAGAAGTACAATGTGGTATGACCTCTTGCCGACAACCAATCTGAACCAAGATCTGGATCAATCCACTTGTGCCTCCACCACTTCAATCCTCCATGAATGGAAAACTCAAACTATGCTAGGAGTTTGGAAGGTGAACATAAGGGGTTCACAACTACAAGGATCAATGAGTGTAGACTCAAGATAGGGAAAAAATCCACTAGAGTTCTCTTGCTCTTCTTTCTCCTCCCGTCCATAAGCCATATGTGCTCAATATATAGTCCTCTCAAAGGTAAGTGAAAGGACACATCGAGGCGTTTCTTGGGAAGATGGAGAGTCAAAGGTCACCCAATGACCACTTTTTGGGAGTAAAAAGTAATAAACTAGTGATTTTTACCAGTTTACATGCTACCCGTAGGCTATAATGATGCAACTCGCACGTACGCTGGCTATAGAGATGCAGATAGTGTACAAGGGAAAAAATAGGGGAAAATAGTGTCTGAAGGATATAAAGTGGATCTGAGTCAGTGAAATGGATCCAGTAGGCCAAAGAATGCTGATGCTCACAAGGTGGAAGATTACGTTGTAACAGATGCCCCCTAATGTGTGAGGTCAGATATTGATGCTACGATGGCCGAAATACATTATAAATCTCAGAAGTAGAGTGATGGAGACACAAGTGGAAAGAGCAGGTCACTCGTCATAATACAATAGTATCCCTGAATACATGTCGGTAGTACAAAAATCTGATACAATGGCCATGAATAGGAAGTACATAATAGATATATGTCATAAGTGATCATAGCCATGATCCCTCTACAGTAAGATATGGTCTCCTGCTGAAAAGGAAACAACTGGTGCAAACTGGAGGTACAAACTGCTGATAGCTGAGCGGAGATATCTCAGATGTAAAGTCAGAGTCATAAGTAGCATACTAAATGCCACTATCGCCTGGGGTATTCTACACAAGTCTTTGACGGTGCAAGTCCCATCAAGTGAATAAAGGAGTTGAGGTCAAACCTTATGTGACATCGTCTGGTTACCAGTCAATGATGTATACCATTAACAAACATGAGATAACCCACCAATAATGAAAATGGGTATCAAGGCATAGAGCACAATCATCGGAGTGTGAATAAATGAGTTGAAGTTGAACACTAGGATGAATCCATCGATCAGGGGATATTGATGTATTCCCAAAACTATTGATGGCAAGAGAACCTGCCACTAATGACTGCAAGCCTCAAGGTACTCAACCGAACTCTAAGCCTCAAGTTCCGGAATAAATGGGTTGAAGTCGATGGAATGAGACTCGGTGGAAGGAGGGAATTAAGGCATCCCCCATCAACCAGCACAAGGGACCAGCTATGCTGAAAGATTTGGAAGAACTCAGGTGAAACGGACTGACTCAATAGGGATGGCCGACATGCAATAGTCAAGAGATCTGAGGAGTGGCCGACTATGGGTTCAGGACTTCCTTTCAACAAGAGCATGAGCAGATGGATAGACTTAGGCAGCATAGACTTGACATAAACTGTGCAATGCAAGAGGCATTACAAAGGGCTCCATAATGACTGGAAGCTTAACCAATCAATGGAGAAAACTGAGAAGCAAGTATAGCTCCTAAGGTCCAACTATAGTCCCGACTCATAATGTATGGAGTTGAATGAATGCTCTATACAAAGGCGACACAACAGATGCCAACTAGAAGTAGTAACCATAATCTCGTCCAGCTTTTTGGAATATTTAATCTTTTTGGTCTTTTTCATATTTGGTGAAAGCTTGAAAAAGAATAAAATTGCTTATAGTACAACAAGTGAGGGAACTAGTGTCAAATAGAGAGCAGACTAGTTCCAAGCAGTGGAACATACCTATGATCAATGCAAGGAAGTGCATGCAGGATGTGGACACTCAGGGGGGTATTCCCTCAGGGTCAAAAGGTCATCAAATTGAGAAGGGAAAATATAAGCTCTACAGGGCTCGACAGGGAAAAGTGTTCAGGCACCAGGCTATCAACTGAGTAAGCGGGAACCGACATAAGGCTCAAGCAGGAAGCACGATGATGCAATGCAATCACAACATGATATAACTGAGGGGGAGTCCTTAAGGGAGATGGCCAGCATAAGACAAACTAGAGTATGAGACTTTATCGCGATGTCATGTCGTAACTACAAAGGACTCCCAATCCTAAGGAAAAACAACGGCATGGGCACCAAAATGCACAAAGGGGTTCTAACTAGGGTACCCATGTTCGTAAAATCCCTACCGCCACATAACGACACTTTTATAGTAGTGTGAAGGTTCCGTGTCGGTTAAGAAGCGGGGTCGCACCTAGGGTTTATGAAAGTGGTCAAAAGGTCAAATGCATAATGCATGTGGAAATGGCATCTAACCTATATTCCAGGTGTGAAATGTACCTGTCGTAGGCATGAAATGGTCCAAAACAACTTTTGCCGAAGAAATCTGATTAAAAATTCTACTCCATGACATTATATTAGGCCATAATGGCATCAGATAGTAAAAACTATAGACAAGTGGGTCCTGAAAATTATAAATAGTAATAAAAATTTACAATTTACAATTCATTTCTACTATTCACCCATTTGGAGCTTTGTGGTTATTTTTCACCTGAAAGTTCAGTTACTGATTCTGGGAGCTACAAGCATTTGTTCATCGAACCGTCCGGAGTAGGTTGGTAGTCTCATCCATACCTTTAATTTCATTACAATCATTTTAGTTTTCAGCGGTGGGATTTTTAGTTTGGCCAAGCCCTAAATGGCTTCGGCGCTACCCACGGGCTATAGCTATGCGGGTCGTGGGTAGGGCACGATATGTGCAGTCAACGCATAGGTTGACCGCGGGTACCTACACCTGTATACAAATTAGCCCGCGGGTACAACTGAGAAGTTGATTTTGCAAATAAATTTGACTAAAATCCTTGTTTTTCCTCACTCTAGGATAGTTCTAGAGTGGAGGGAGAGGGAGCATGACCAAGTAGATGAGGTCGTGCGCAATGATGTGCAAGCACAGCAAGCATTGCAAGCATGTGGGTTGTACAAATTCTAGAGTATAGGGGCTTTGAGGGCCCAAAACCTACTACTCTGCCGCTTGATAGATTATTAGGATTTTGATGCACAGAACTTCAATCTCAATGGGAAAATCCTCACACTGGAAGTGGATGACATCTACTTCATTACCGGTTTGTCCCATCGAGGTGAGGAGGCCAGTCTTTGGTCTCGTACTGTGGGTGGTGGGATCATCGTCCTTGACTACATAGCACGGTATTGTCCTACAAACACACGCACGGTGGGAAGTTAGGTTCCCATCAATTCCATAGTAGATCTAAGCATGAAGATCATTGTGGCTACCTTAGTGCAGATAACGGGTTCCAAAGCTCTGCACCAGGCATCCAGGCCAGTGATGTTTTATGCATCACAATGCATGCAGCCTATAGTATTTGATTGGTGTACCACACTAATGGGGTCTATGACGACCCAACTGACAGAATGCAAAGAAGGGAAGGCCAAAAACTTCGGGTATGGAAGTATCTTGTGCAGTTTCTTCTTTGAGAGGGTTCTGCGGCTTAGTCTGATCGTGGATGTCCTTCTTCATAGTCTCCACGACCCAGCCCTAACCCGGTGGGCTGAGATCTTGACATGATAGGGTGGTGGCCGTCTGGAATCACCATATACTGAGGATTTCCTCCACTAGTGGGACTGACAGGTCATTTCCATAGAGGACTACCCCT
Source organism: Larix kaempferi (assembly GCA_027924585.1). Classification (NCBI taxonomy): domain Eukaryota; kingdom Viridiplantae; phylum Streptophyta; class Pinopsida; order Pinales; family Pinaceae; genus Larix; species Larix kaempferi. The sequence continues at coordinate 41,621,986 of BSBM01000456.1, forward strand.
ATGCAGGGATAGAATTCCACCAGGATCGGTACATGCCACTCCCACCAAATGCAGAGTTCGGAGACATTAGTGAGTACTCTTTTTAATTTTTTTTAACTAAATTTTTATGGATTTTTTATTATAGATGTGAATGCAAAAACTTTTTGGTGGTAGTATCATATGCTAATGATTGACTGTTTACTCGCAGACAAGGGCCCGATGAGACCCGATGGCTTCCCGAGACATGGTCGTCGAGGCAGGGGTGATGAGGCAGTTGATGCTGCAGCAGGGCGCACTCTACAGACCTTGTGACGCAACCTATCACAGATGGTTACTAGGGTTCCATAGATAGAGGTGGCATGACTACCTGAGGCCATGCAGCGCCAAGTAGTGGGGGTTCCGGGTGACTGGGTGTGGTTACTGCAGTGGGTAGCCAATACAGTTCAATATTTCTACAAGACACACCCTGTCGGGGTGGCAGCTAGACCTCTTCATAGGGAGTAGATATCCCAGGATCTCATTTTTGTATCGATATGTATATTTTTGAGGGATACGGGCTCCAGTTTTGTATGACACTACCATTTTTGGACATATTTATAAAAAACTTTGGTTCTCCGGTTCTACTATATGTGCGTATGTACAAATGTATGAATGTATCGTTTATTTTTGTGCTTCATAGTGAATGTGACAAATGCAAATCTAATACATAGTTAGCGTATGCATCAGATATATGATTAAAACTTCTTGGAATATGTATGTATGTAATTGAAACAAAATGTCGTTCCAAGAGTCTTACCCTTAGGAATTTCCGTAGTAGCGTAGGATCTCTCACACGGTACTTTCCATTTAGCTGAGATACAACTAGTTGTGAATCTAAGCGGACTTCTAAAGACTGGATACCATGGGAAATGGCATCCCGAAGTAGCTCAACGATAGCACTATACTCAACCGCATTGTTAGATGTAGGACCAAGACAAGCACCTCCTGAGGACACAACTAGGTGGTCATGTGAGAAAATAACCCAGGTAGCAGAAGCAAGCTACTACGTATGACGCCTAGCACCATCAGTGAACCCTAAAAATGTAGGAAACTCAGCTGACATTTGTCAATCAAACGGAAACTAATCAGCAAACCTGAAAACCAAAAGAAATCTAAACTATGTACAGAAGCAACTATACAATAGTATACAAAAGTATCAGCCTAAACCAGTGGCTCAAGCGTAATACTGCTTGAGGTAGAGCCCATTTCTAGGCTCCTTCAAGACAGTCCCCTCATAGTCTTCTAATTCATAGGCTCCTTTTTCTATGACATGCCTCACGATGTAAGGACCGTGCCACATGGGATTGAACTTGCCTGCCCGTAGGGGTTCTTTAGCTTGGTCATATAAGAGGACCAAGTCACCTTCAGCATACTGTTGGGGATAGACAAACCTATCATACTAAACCTTGACACAATGTTTGTTGGCATCTATGGCCACAGCGGCATCTCAACATTGCTCGTCAATTTGTTCAAGGTGGATTAAACGTTGGTCAATACCTGTCGTGTCAGGGAGGAGGTCTATGGCCAATTTAAGTGAAGGGATTTCGCATTCAATTGGTAAAAGTGACTCCACACCGTGAACCAACTGGAACTGTGAGAATCTAGTGGCAGTCTTGACTGCGATTCGATATGCCCACAAAGCAGGATATAACATGATGTGCCAATTGTTCTTGCTTTGTTGGATGGTACGCTGGAGAATGGTATTCAAAGACTTATTAACTGCTTCAACTTGACGATTGGCTTGGGGATAGTAGGAAGATGAGTGTTCTTGATGAAACCCAAGCTTGAGAGATAAATCCTCCATCATCTTGTTTTGAAAGTGACTGCCATGGTCAGTGACAATCTCTTTCGGAATACCGAAATGAGTGATAATTTGATTGAACATGAAATGGGCTGTAGTAGTTCCGTCGAATTTTATGGTAGGCATGGCCTCAGCCCATTTGGAAAAGTAGTCCATGGCCACTATGATATGGTGATGCCCCCCAGTCAAAGCTGGTTTGTAATCCATGAAATCCACCCCCCACTTGGTGAAGGGACCGACAGTGACGACCGGATAAAGGGGCGCTGGATGTGAGCATATGTTCCAAGAAAACACCTGACAAGGGTGACATCTCTTCACAGCATTAACACAGTCCTTAAAGATGGAAGGACAAAAATAACCAGCTCGCATAATACGTTGGGCTGTAGCAAGCCTGGATAAGTTACCGCCACACAGCCCAGCATGGCAATCATTAAGCACCCACTCTGCTTCTTCGTGAGTTAAGCAACAACGGAGGATAGAATCCTTTCCTCAGTGATACAAAGTGTCACCGATGATAGTATAAGCTTTAGCATGATGTTCTACACGTCATCGCTCGTCTCGTGAATAATGCGGAGGAAACTTCAAATTTTGGAGATATACAATGACATCCCCATACCAAGGGTCCTCAGATGAGATAAGAAATAAGTGCTCATCCACAAAGGAATCTTCATGAATGATATCCTCATCAAGTCTCGGAAGGTCTGACATAAGCTCAACAAACACCAATGATTTCACCGATTTTGTCGAAGCAAAATCGATATTGAAATACTGAAGGATAACAATCCATTAATTGTACTTCACCCCAATAAGGCGTCCTGGTAGCACGAACTGAAACAGATTGATATGCGCAGAAACTGTGGTTGTTCTAAGCAAAATGTAATGTCGTAACCGTTGGACTGAATGAGCAGTCGCAAGTGCCAGCTTTTTGTTAGGAACCCATGTCTTTACTTTGTTAGTATGTTGTTGTTGGATGCATATGCTTTGTAAGTCGTCCCGTAGTATTTGTTGATCAATAGTTTATGTTATTGTTGTTGGCGCATATGCTTTTTAATTCGCCCGTAGTATTTTTGATCCATAGTTTGTAACGGCCCATGGTTTTGACCCATAGTATTGGCAACTAGAATTAGTATATAAGTGTGTGTTGAGACCTATGAAGGCAACGTGAAGTTAATTGTATTGAGCTTGCTCAAAGGAGGTTGCCCCCTCGAAGTGGCCTATGATCAATATAAAAGTGATTCTAAGTTCTGTCATTTCTGCTATTTCGCATATTCTTGTTAATTAATTGTTGCAGGTGCATCACATCTGGTATCAGAGCACTTTCTTGGGCTCGCTGGGTGAAATTTCTACCAAATTTTTTCTCACATCTGTTGCAGGTTCGGATTTGGGAATAATCCCTATCCGCTTAACTGTGGGAAGTACTTGGGCATAAGCCCTAAAACGCATTGTGAGGAGTACCACAGGAACCCCGAAGTAGCTGGCCCATTGAGAGGACCTGCCAACGAAAGGGCAACGACCCCTACCTGATTGACTAGTTCCCACCCGTGAGGTAAACCAAGAGCTATCGTTTGTGGGAAAAGCGGTTATCAGTTTTACCTGAGCCGTGGAGTGAGGGGTACTGCCCCAATACACAAGCCGTCAGACAGCATTGGTGGTCGAGTGACACCCCTGAACTATTAGGAAGTTGCACATACCTGAGGTCCATATCTACTTTCAGCTGAACTATTGTTGATCACTACTGCACCATTTCAAATCCTGTTTGCAAGCCATTCTAGATTCAACCGTTTTCAATCCAATCGGTGATGTTCCAGATCCCTTTCGAGTCGTAGCCGCTCCAGTCTAAAAAAAAAAAAAAAAAAAAAATCTTGGTTATGGTTGTCACCCGTGCAGGAGCAAAAACCATGGAGAACGCACTTGCAACCATCCTAGCCAATCTCCAGGATCTGGATGAAAAATTTATCGGTCTCCATCTTGAACATTCAGGTATGAAAAAAAAACGGCAGTCCGAGTCTTCAGCATACAATGGGTTCTCTTTTTCCAGCAATTTCCGTGGTCTGAAGCTTGATTTTCCTCGCTTCAATGGTACCGATCCAACTGGATGGATCTATCGTGCAGAATAGTATTTCAGTCTTCATAATACTTTTGATGTCAACAAAGTTCCGTTGGCATCCTTTCATTTGGAACAAGAAGCTCTTCAATGGTACCGTTGGTACATCAAGGCTCATCCAGAGCCCAAGTGGCCAGACTTTTGCCAGCTCCTTTTGCAACGATTTGGTCCTAGTGCTTTTGATGACTTCACAGGATCCCTCACTAAACTTCGCCAAATTGGAACTGTGAGAGAGTATCAAACCGAATTTGAGAATCTAGCCAACCACACCGAAGGATTGTCTGATGACTTTTACCGGAGTTGTTTTATCAGTGGTCTAAAGGATGCCATCCGCTCTGAGGTCAAAATGTTCTTCCCCAACACAATGATGGAAGCACTAGGGTTGGCTAAGTTGGCAGAAGACAAGATTGCAGCCCAACAATGCTCCAAGCCCACTTTTGTTCCCTTCCGAAATATGGGTTCTCAGCGACCACCTATACCGCAGGCTCCTCGACCGAATCCTATCAAGCGTTTGTCTGAAACAGAGATGCAAGCACGCAGAGAAAAGGGGCTTTGCTATAATTGTGATGAGAAATTCACTTGGGGACATAGATGTGTTCAGTAAAAGCTCTATCTCTTGGATGTGGAGTCTCCGCCTGCCTCTGAAATTGGTGACGAAAATCCAGAAACACTGGATGTTGCGGTCGACATTCAGGAACCACCTATTGACCCTCCGTCTTAGGATGACCAGCCAGAGATATCTCTCCATGCTTTAGCTGGAATCACCACCCCCCAAACAATGCGGGTCAGGGGTTACTTCAAGAGGCTTCCTCTTACAATCCTCATTGATTCTGGTAGCACTCATAATTTCATTGACCCTCGGATCGCCAAACAAGCTGATTGTTTTATCCATCCTTGCTCCAACTTTGATGTCATGGTTGCCAATGGGGGCACCTTACCTTGCAAAGGGAAGTGTCGAAATGTGTAGATCTCTATGGGAGATTATACCTTGCACTCTGACATGTTTTCCTTGCCCTTAGGTGGATGTAATGTGGTTTTGGGCGCTCAATGGCTATGCACACTTGGCCCTATCTTATGGGATTTTGCTGAACTTTGGATGCAGTTTTCCCTCAATGGACACAAACACACATTGAAAGGATTACAACCAGGTTCTCTCAGCATCATCAATTCACATCGCATAGAAAAACTCCTCAAGAAGAATTCACATGGTGTCATCGCTCAAATCCATTCCATCAAGATGCAACCATCAACGGTCTCCACTACTCCTTTGGATCTACAACAAATTCTGGATCAATATACAGGTGTCTTTGCTGAACCAGTGGGATTGCCACCTTCCAGGCCAGAAGACCATCATATTCAGCTCCTTCCTGGCAGTGTTCCTCCCAACATCAGGCCCTATCGCTACCCATTTCACCAAAAAACAGAGATTGAAATGCTCGTTCAGGACTTATTGAAGCAAGGTATTATTCGCCCAAGCACTAGTTCCTTTTCTTCTCCAGTTATTCTTGTCCGCAAAAAAGATGGGTGATGGTGCCTCTGCATTGACTTCCAAGCACTTAATCACCTCACCATCAAGGATAAGTTTCCAATTCCTGTTGTTGATGAGCTTATTGATGAGCTTCATGGGGCTCACTTTTTTTCCGAGTTGGATCTTCGTTCTGGGTATCATCAAATTCGGGTTCATGAGGATGATATCCCTAAAATAGCTTTCCGCACACATGATGGACATTATGAGTTTTTGTTCATGCCCTTTGGCCTCACTAATGCTCCTTCCACATTCCAAGCCTTAATGAATAAAATATTTCGACCCTACTTGCAGAAATTCATTCTGGTATTCTTTGATGATATCCTCATCTACAGTAAAACATGGGATGAACATCTCCAGCATTTGGATCTTGTCATGCAACTTTTCTCTGACCATCATCTCCATGCCAAGCAGTCTAAATGTGTTTTTGGACAAAAGGAAGTTGAGTATCTCGGGCACATTATCTCAGCACAAGGGGTTCACGTGGATCCTGACAAAATCGATGCCATGAACAATTGGACGCATCCTCAGACACTCAAGAGCCTTCGTGGTTTTTTGGGGTTGACTGGCTACTACCGCAAGTTTGTCAAGGATTATGGGAAGATTGCAGCTCCATTAACTGCCCTATTGAAAAAGGATGCCTTCACATAGACACCTGCTGCTCAGTGTGCATTTGACAAACTAAATCAAGCTATGTGTACTACACCTATGCTAGTTGTGCCCGATTTTTCCAAGCCCTTCACTATTGAGAGTGATGCTTGCGGCAATGGACTTGGTGCTGTTCTCCTTCAAGATGAACACCCCATTGCGTTCACCAGCAAAGCCCTTTCAGGTAAGAATCTAGCTGCCTCTACCTATGAGAAGGAAATGATGGCTATTTTGCATGCAGTACAGAAGTGGCACCCATACCTATTAGGGAATCATTTCTGCATCAAGACCGATCACCAGAGTCTGAAATATTTCTTGGACCAGCCTGTCTCCTCCCCGGCACAACATAAATGGGTTAGCAAACTCATGGGTTATGACTATGAGATCACTTACAATAAGGGTAAAGACAATATTGTGGCAGATGCTCTTTCTCGCACATTTGAGGCCCAAGGTTCTCTTTCAGCTATTTCTATGCCTGTTTCAAATTGGTTGCAATCTGTTCAACAGGGTTATGTCAATGACTCCTCCTTATCTCAAATCATCCAACACTTGACCAACAACCCTTCTGATGTACCACATTACTCTTGGTATGGTGCTTCTCTGCGATACAAGGGTCGTCTGGTGATTCCCTCGAGCACAGATCTTAAACAGGATGTGTTCTATGAACTCCATGCTTCTCCATCGGTAGGGCACTCTGGGTTCCTCAAAACGTATGAACGAGCACAGTGTAACTTCTTTTGGCAGGGCATGAAAAGGACAATTCAACATATGGTGGCCGAATGTGATACTTTCCAGCACAATAAGGGTGAAACAACACTCCTTCCAGGATTGCTTGAACCCTTGCCCATACCTACACGGATTTGGACAGATTATTCTATGGATTTCATTGAAGGGCACCCTAAATCTGGCGGGAAGACAGTGATTCTCGTTGTGGTTGATCACCTCTCCAAATATAGTCATTTTTGTGCTCTCATCCATCCCTATACAGCCTCCTCCATCGCTCAAATTTTTCTGGACCAGATCTTTCATCTTCATGGCATCCCTTCTTCCATTGTCTCGGATCGTGATGCGACTTTCACCAGTCATTTTTGGACAGAACTATTTCGCCACACTGGCACCAAACTGAAGATGAGTTCAGGGTATAACCCACAAACAAATGGTCAGACTGAAATTGTCAATAAATGCTTGGAAACTTATCTTCGTTGCTTCACCTCGGAACAACAACATCAGTCGGAAAAATGGCTCCCTCTCTCTGAATGGTGGTACAATACCTCTTACCACACTGCCTCTAAAATGACCCCATATGAAGCAGTCTATGGTCAGGCACCTCCAGCTCTTCTTCCATACACCCCCACCAGTTCACCAGTTCAGGAAGTTGACACGGTCCTTCGAAACCGCGATCAGATTCTTCGCATTTTGCGGGACAATCTTCACATGGCAAGAAATCGCATGAAGCAACAAGTTTATCAGCACCGTTCTGAGCGCACTTTTCAAGTCGGCGATATGGTTTTTCTTCATCTCCAGCCGTACAAACAATCATCCTTGAAACTCAAAGGGCGTCATAACCTCTCTCCAAAGTTCTATGGGCCATATCAGATTCTTCAGAAGATTGGGTCCGTTGCTTATAAATTGGAACTTCCTCCTTCTTCCCGCATTCATCCAGTCTTTCATGTCTCTTGTCTGAAAAAAGTTCTTGGAACCAACATCAGTGGACAAACGATTTTACCCAAACTGGATAATGAAGGATCCATCCTTTTGGAGCCAGAGGCCATCCTCAATCGATGCACGCGTCAGCTTCACTCTCGCTCTATCACAAAGGTCTTAATTCAGTGGTCGGGCATGCAACCAGAGGATGCTACATGGGAACCACTCCTTCAGATTCAACAACAATTTCCACATCTAAATCTTTGAGGACAAAGCTTTTTTTAAGGGGGAGGGGATGTTAGGAACCCATGTCTTTACTTTGTTAGTATGTTGTTGTTGGACGCATATACTTTGTAAGTCATCCCATAGTATTTGTTGATCAATAGTTTATGTTATTGTTGTTGGTGCATATGCTTTGTAAGTCGCCCATAGTATTGTTGATCCATAGTTTGTAACGGCCCATGGTTTTGACCCATAGTATTGGCGCCTAGAAATAGTATATAAGTGTGTGTTGAGACCTATGAAGACACCGTGAAGTTAATTGTATTGAGCTTGCTCAAAGGAGGTTGCCCCCTCGAAGTGGCCTGTGATCAATATAAAAGTGATTCTAAGTTCTGTCATTTCTGCTATTTCGTATATTCTTGTTAATTAATTGTTGCAGGTGCATCACACTTTTCCACATGAGTATATCTTAGCTCAGCATCTACTAGATTTCGACTAAGGTAATAGATGACATGCTCGACAAGCGCATCATCAACCTGAACCAAGACCATGCCAATCGTCTCTTGAGACACGGCCACATTGTGAAAATCCTCACAGCAAATCTAAGAGATGATGTATACCTCACAAGAGTAATTATGATTAAGCAAGAAAATAGAAGAAGAGTGAACAATATAGTATAATGAGCAACAGAATAATATGGTACAGTATAACTCAGATAGAAGCAATAATACTTCACACACACTAATTAATTAATCAAAGTATGGACAAATAAATAGTACAATGGTAGAGAGGATTTGAATGCCTAAGGTGGAAATTCGAATTAGCCTCTAAGAGTGATCATAAGATCAATAGAGTGTCATCGGAGCACAACTAGGTGTCCTCATGATCATCGGAGCGCAACTGGAAGTCTTTATCATCAGCACTGGAGTCATCAATGCTCAAGTAATTGTCAACCATCAGTCAAACTAACTCTGGTAGGTGTAACTGAGTGTAACTTAATGTAACTAAGTGTAACTGAGTGTAACTAACTGTAACTGACTGTAACTGACTGTAACTGAGTGACAACTGGACTAGTAGGTGAAGAAGGGCAAGTTGCTGCCTAAACTCAAGGAAGAAGGGCGCATTAAGCAACTGGAGGGCTAAAACTGAATAGTGAGAAGCTCCTGGGGGTTGTCTAACTGAGGGCTAGGTGTTGGACTGATGAATGGGATGCATGCAAACCCTAGAATGCATGCAAACCCTAAAGGTGCATGCATGACTGAAAATGTAAATGATCAAAATACTAGTGGGACTAGGATGGAGTATAGGAATATCCTAACACCCCCCCTTAATCCATCCTGGTCCCTAGTAACTAATACCAAAGGTCACCCAATACAATGCATAATAACAATCAATAAACCAAGGATGTGGGAAAATTCCATGGGAAACATACCCCCTCCTCAAAAAATAGACTGTAAGGCACACATAAAAATAAATTCTCCAAACTCAAGCATGTGTGATGCTTGGTCATATGTCTAGAGGTATCTTCTTCTTGGGAAGAAGTGGATCATGCTCAAAAAGCATGTGCTTGTACTTGCTCTTCAGATCGAATGTGATGAGAACAAATCCAACAGTATGAGAATGATCCTTGAACCTGTGATTTGAATCAGCTGAGGTAGGATCAAATCTGTGAAAGTGCATATAGTCTTTTGTCTTCTCCTTCGAACCACCATGGGTAAGATTATGCCAAAAATAACTATTACATGTTTGCTTGAAATCAAAATCAGATTTAAGACTTAAAAAATAGTTTCTTGAGATCTCCTTTGAACCAGCAGGGGTGAGATCAAAACTATCATATGCATGAGAAATTATCCCAAGCAGTAATTGCTTAGAATCCAAATTAGATCCAAGACTTGAATCATGGTTTCTTGATATCTCCTTTGAACCATGAGAGGTGAGATCAAAACCAGTAGATGCATGAGAAATTATCCCAAGCGAATGGAAATGGCCATATTCTTCAATGACCTTCTGAAAGCATGAATTTATGATCATATAGTAGTATAAAAGAGGAGATAGCTGGAGAGGAGCGAATGCATTATCTTCAGTAGCTGTTTTGACCTCTGAAATAATCATGTGATCATGATGCAAACCAACAGACTCTAGTGCAAGAGAGGATTTAGGACCTTCTGCAATATCTAGAGTGTGAGCTGGCACAGAAAGAGAAGAAAGTTTGAGCATGAGTGGAGAATCTGCAAGTTCTTTGTCAACAACTTCAATATGAGATGATACTGGTTCATGATCTGAGAGATCATCAAGGGGAGCGAATGCAACATGATCTGAGAGACCATCAGGAGGAGCGAATGCATCATGATCTGAGAGACCATCAAGTGGATCGAATGCATCACCTTGCTTGCTTTTGAAGTGATTTGGACCAAATCCATCATTCTTTTTTCCGAATCTTTCATCCAGATGAGCCCATAACTCTTTTGGAGTTTCAATATCAATGATGGTTGGGTACAATATGTAATCATTCATAGTAAGCTTCATTCTTCCAATGTGCATGTCACCTTTATTCAACCATTTAATCTTCTTTGTAGAGGATTCGAACTCTCTTTCAAAATAGCAATCAAAGAGATCATGGCTCTTTAAATATGCTATTATTTTTGGTTTCCATTCATTATAGTTGAATAGAGAAAGAGGAGTGATTTCTTCTAATTCAGGATACATTGAAGCTGTAGAATACCTGCAAAAAAAATATAGAATAACTACTATTGCTGCAAAAATGCAGAAACTGATGCAACTGCTGCACTCGAAATCTTGGTAATAACCTGCAAAAAACTCTCAAGAATGGAGATAAACAATACTCTCAACATGCTATGATACCATGTGCAAATCCTCACAGCAGATCTAAGAGATGATGTATAGCTCACAAGAGTAATTATGATTAAGCAGGAAAATAGAAGAAGAGTGAACAATACAGTATAATGAGCAACAAAATAATATGTTACAGTAAAACTCACATAGAAGCAATAATACTTCACACACACTAATTAATTAATCACAGTATGGAAAAATAAATAGTACAATGGTAGAGAGGATTCAAATGCCTAAGTTGGAAATTCGAATTAGCCTCTCAGAGTGATCATAAGATCAATAGAGTGTCATCGGAGCACAAATAGGTGTCCTCATGATCATCGGAGCGCAACTGGAAGTCTTCATCATCATCAGTGGAGTCATCAATGCTCAACTAACTATCAACCATCAGTCAAACTAACTCTGGTAGGTGTAACTTAGTGTAACTCAATGTAACTAAGTGTAACTGAGTGTAACTTACTGTAACTGACTGTAACTGAGTGTAACTAAGTGTAACTAACTGTAACTGATTGTAACTGACTGTAACTGAGTGTAATTGAGTGACAACTGGACTGGTAGGTGAATAATTGCGAGTTGCTCCCTAAAATCAAGGAAGAAGGGTGCATTAAGAAACTAGAGGGCTAAAACTTAATAGTGAGAAGCTCCTGGGGGCTGGTTAACTGAGGGCTAGGTGTTGGACTGATGACTGGGATGCATGCAAAATGCATGCAAACCCTAAAGGTGCATGCATGACTGAAAATGTAAATGATCAAAATACTGGTGGGACTAGGATGGAGTATACGAATATCCTAACACACATAAAGGATAAAATCTCGTGCGAAGTCTGGTGGACTAAGCACAGGGGACGATACCAAGCTTTCTTAAGGGAGTCAAAATACTATTGGGCTTACTCATCCCAGATAAAGGGTGTGTCTTTCTTCAATAGGCATGTGAAAATTTTGGTAAGATTAGCATAATTGACTACGAAACGGTGTAGAAAATTGGCTCTCCCTTGGAGGCTTTGAAGTTGTAATAGGTTGCGTAGAGGAGGAAAATGAAGTATTGCCTCAACTTTTAGAGGATCGACTCTAATACCCTCTTTTGAAACTATGAAGCCTAGAAGGAGACCAGTCCTTACAGCGAAGATGCATTTATTGGGATTCAATCGAATTTTGTAGTGTATACATTGTTTGAGAATGATACGAAGGTGCCTTCGGTGGTCCATACTCTTGCGAGAATGGCCGACAAGGTCATCCAAGAAAACCTCCATAATCATTTTAAGATCGTGAAAGGCATAGGTCATGGCACATTGAAATGTAGCTCCGGTGTTTTTAAGGATGAAGGGCATTTTTCGATATGCAAATGTTCCCCAAGGACAAATGAAAGCCATCTTATGTTGGTCCTCGGGTTTGATTTGAATCTGGTTATATCCGGAAAACCGTCCATGAAGGAAAAAATCTCACTTCCGGTGCAAGCATCCAATATTTAATCTATTAATGGCATGGGGAAGTTGTCTTTCGGACATGCACGGTTCAAATCTCTAAAATCGGTTCATACACGGATCGTTCCCTGCTTCTTATCCACAGGAACGAGGTTTGACACCCATTCAGTAAGGGGAATGGGGTAGATGAAACCAGCTTTAAGCAGTTTCTCCACCTCTGCCTTAATAGCGGCTGCTTTTCTAGGGTTCACAACACGTAAGCGTTGTCGAACCGGTTTAGCGTTGGAATACATTCTAATCTCATGTTCAACAATGCGGGGGTCTATTCTTGGCATCTCCTCATATGACCAGGTGAAAGCTTCCCGTATTTCTCTAAACAATTCAGTGTAAATAGCAATCTATTCAGGAGTACAATCGTCATTGATATAGACATTTTCCATTTTTTTGGGAGTACGAGAGATGTTGATCGACATGGTTGGAAAAATATTTGCCATATTCCCCTCCGCAAAAACATCATGTGACTCCAAAAGAGCCACAAGGTGACCAACCATCTCTTCTAGAGTCATCCTATACTCTTCTTGCTCAGTGAGCTCGAGGTTGGGAAGGAAATAAGAGCGATGATTCATATCCTCCCAAACCCTCTCACTATCACACGTGGCCTCCATAATAGCTTCGTCGAAAGGCATAGTATCATCAAGGCAGTCGTGTGAACAAGATGAGTTGGCTTCCCAAACTGGCAGCGTAACGGGATCTTCCTCGACTGTCTGAGAAGAAGAGCAATCCAGCTCTGTAGTGGCTTGCTGAATATGCTGGTAAGCAATCTCAGCTACAGAAAGTGGCATAGGCATCCCGATATGTGTAATGTTTCCAAACGTGGAACTCGTGGATGGTAAATTCCATGGATCATCAAAATAGGAAGTCCGGAATGACATATTATGCAAAGGAGGAGACGCATTGTCGGTAATGGTCGTAATAAAATTCAAAGGTGCGGCAAAATCATAAGTTCCCATCAATGAAGGGTACATGCCAATGCCCATGTTCCCAGTTTCTGGCTGAGAATGAGTAACCTCCGGAACTATGGATACCGTGGATGTTGTGGAAGAGGAGTTAACGAAATCCAGCTGATCAATGGTCATAATCTTTCCTTCGTGAGGAAAGCAGATAACTCTGAATACAGTGGATACGACAGCTTTCATAACACACATCCAGTTCTGACCCAGTAAAAGGTTGTAGTCGATAGGTGCATCAACCACCTCGACTTCAATAGGCACAGACTTACCTCCCAATTAGACAACAAGGGAGGGGATAATTCCATGCGGCTTAAATGACCGACCATCGAATGCAATGAGCGTGGTTTTAGATGTGAGTAGAAGAGGAGAGACGAGAGCTTTCCAACAAGATAACGACATTACTGATGCGGAAGAACCTTCGTCAACCATAGTACATTTGAAAAGATTCTGAAGGCACGCCACCTGGATTTGAAAAGCCACGTGGTAGGGTAAGTGAGGTTGGACATCAGTAGTATCGAACTTGATAATAGTGGGACTTCCCCCATCCTAAACTCCTAACGCACTCAAAAGGGCATGCTTCTAGGCAGGACAGGCTTGCTAGAATTCAAGAGCCGACATGGCACACGGAGTTTGTCCCAAATATTCCACAATAAAGTAGCTCTGGGCGGCTCGAGCATTAGGATTATGCGTAGAGCACTTGAAAACACCTTTCGGTATCTGCGACATATTAGAGGGCTTCTCGATATGCAAGGAATTGTCAATAGGAGGGGGAGGCTCACTCCCCATATTAAGTTGTGGTGAACCATAATCGCATTGACGAGTAGCAACACTAACCTCCAACTGAACCATGTTCACACATCCATAACCACCAGTATTGGAAGAAGACGTTGCCATCTTAATAGGTCCATAACCAGTGGTGGGAGCATGCGAAGCCATGTTTTGGTGATGAGGTAGGGGATCCTTCAACACAGCTGTGTTCTATGCCAAATGCTTCGATGCTTCTTCAATTCGAGGACATAAGTGAGTAAGATTGCTTTCCCCATAGAGCTCGCAAGGAAACTTCAACTTAGGCCTAGGTTTACGGTCCTCACTAGCATTTCCACCTTCCCGAGGAGGGTTGGCATTATCCTTACTGGGCGTATTGCGATTGCTATTATTATTCCCATTGTTTCCACCTTTACGATTATTTCTCCCCTTTTTCTTACCACCAGGTTGCTAGTTACCTGATTGGTTCATTGTTTGCACACTATGTACATCGGACGACGGGGTGGAAGTGGACAAGGTGTGAACCTGTCCGGGAGTAGACTAGTTTAGCAACAAATTTTGCATTTGATTAGCTACCAAATCTACAGGGAGAGTGCTTGCGGATCCTACAATTCCATCGGCATGCGGTCCAGGAACTAACTGAGGCTCATGAAGTGTGCGAGGTGCGTCAAGAAAAATGTCATACAAAATTCCAGACTGAGAGTATAATAAGTCTAACTGCTGGACTTTCAAGATGGCTTGTTCCTCAGTCATAATGCCAGACATCGAAACATCCTTAGCAATGTATGGGAGTAGAGACTTGAGGAACCATTCCAATAGGAACTCTGGAGGAATGTTGGCTTTCACTAACCTCTTCCGGCGATGCCACTCTTAAACGTGGTCAGAAATATGTGTGGCCTTTTTCTGACGGAAGGTGGACAAAAGTTCAATACTGGTATCATAGCAAATCGACAACTGTAAATGGTCCAAGAAAACCAAATCAATCTCGTTAAAACCCTTATAAGTGTTTCCAGGAAACTCGACGTACCACATCACAGCTGCTCCCATGAGGGTGGGTTGAAATAGTCGCAATCTAACGGAATCGTGTTTCAATGAGTTGGGGGAGCACCAAAGGTGAAATGTCGTGACATGATCTCCCAGATCCTCACCACCTTTCCCTTCAAACTTAGGAATGTCCGAAGGGAGCTCGGTAGGGACCGGGGGCCAAGTAGGGTCGTGACACACCGGATCATTTGTGAGCTTCGAAAGATCTAGAAGATTCAAGTGTGCAAGGAACGGGAGCTGAGGCTGGAAACCTTGATTATAAGCTCCCATAAAAGGTTGGTTGAATGGAACCGAATTATAAGATGGACCAAAAGCTTGACCATGAGGATTAACTGCTGATAATGAGGACCTGACAGACCAAAAGATTGACCATGGCCATAGGATTGATAATCTCCTCCAGCCTGACCCATTTTTTGGGCACCATATTGGGGCGGTGGGTTGTACTGGTGGCCAGCACCGACTGTGTTGTAGTAAGGGTTTCCACCATAAGTATGGGGCATATACGTACTATTCGTAGCAGGAATCGAGTTGTAATGACCATAATTGTATGGTATGTTCCCACCCCCAGCATTAGGATCAGCTTGAGCAGTCGTGTGGTGACCAGAAGAATGATATGTATTCCCAACCCCAACATTAGTGTTACTAGTAGCAAGGATGGTAGCATTATGTCCATGTGGATAAGATATATTCCCACCCCCTACATTGGCATTACTAGTGGCGGTAGTGGATGCAAAAGTATGCAGTATATGTCCACCCCCATGGTTAAGAGGAGCATTAACATTTGCGAAAGCAGTTCTGGGTTGATGAGTAGCGGCATGTGTATTAGGTGGTGGATGGTGAGTCATGTTTCGAACAACGTTTCTATTAGGATGGGAAATACTAGGAGGTGGTCTTCTTCCAACATTAGCATTGCTAGGAGGAACATGACCAGTCCCCATACTATGTGTGTGAGTGGACAACATAGTGCCCCCAGTGGGTATACTATGGCTAACACCATGACTAGTGCCAGCGTGACTACCAAACGTAGTGGAAGTCTCAACTGTACTATAATTAGGCATACCAAAAGAGAGTGCGGTTGGGTTGACCGTAGGACCAGTTTTGTCATGTAACTCTGGCATTCCGTGTCTATAATTGTGTGGAAACGAAGGAACGAACATGTCATCCTCATCTTCATCCTCAAGTAAGGTTGGCATCCCATAAAGATAATTATCCAAATTCAAAGCATCGAATGGATCATGTTCAAGTGGATTCAGCCAAACTGAACCAGGTTGAGTCTCAAGTGGATCACCCCCCCACGCCTCACGAGGAGTAGGGGAGTCTGTAGTGTGCTCGACTCTACCCGATGGAGTCATAGGTATATCTTCAGTATCAGAATGTGCAGCAATCATGACGTCTCGAACGTATGTCTCGTAAGAATTAAAAGACTCAAAGGGAGCCCGCCGACATCCCCTAGCAACACAGCGTGAAAGCTCGGTAGGCTCTAAACTAGCCAACCGATGGGATCGATGGAGAGTAGGGCTCTGTGCCACGATATCTCCAGAGAGAATTTATAATCAAAATGTCACCTAAAGGCCAATTATCGATAAAAAAACATTAAATCAAAAGCACACACCTAAAGAAACTACAGCCAAGAGCAGACAAATAGAGTGGCTAAATGAGCTCCCGACAGTAGAGCCGGTATGTCTCACCTAGGAGAGGCTTGAGACTCCCAAACTATAGCCGAATCTAACAGAATCAGTTATAGAGACACACAAGGTCAAGTCCACTGTACAAACACAATTGTGCTATCCAATCCCTATCTAACTCAAGACACAAACAACATAGCCACTGCAAGTACCCTATGTGATACCTAGGCAAGGAAACTATGTTCACCACAATATAACCAATGCTCAGGGGGACAGTCACAGGTTTGATCCATCGTATGCGTAGGGTAGCTAAGCCCGAAACATAATTGCACGAACCTCTGGTACCCCCAGATATGAGCAAATCTTGGAAATATATCCCACGTTCAGCCAGTATTAGAGGGATATCCCTTCAACCAACCTACCGTGACCTCATGCTTATCTCTGGTTTGAGTAGAGCTTCTTGAGAACACCGATATATACCATGGATTCCTCCACTCCCTGGTCAGACACCTAATGTTTCGTCTAGTAGTCTTGGATTGTTGTTGGAGCCTAGGCCGCAGCTACGGTAAAGCTGCAAATTTTGAGGAAAAAGCACAAGTGTTGAAGGGAAAGTGCTAATTTTGAATAAACACCAATTTTTGGGCAGAAGGAAAAGGTGCGCAGTACGGTGCCAGATGGATGAGCTTAGCGCAAATTATGGACCGGAACTTGCGGAGCTCGCGCACACACGTCATAGAAGAATGAATGTGGCTGAATAGAAAGATCAGCTACCACAATAAATAAAGCAACGGAGTAGAGGGCTCAGCTACCCTCATTTAAGGCTAAGTACAGAAGTTATGGTTGTTCTGATCAAGGAAGAGCAACGGACCAAAGCATTGAAGATGAAGGACAAGGCGCCCATACCCGTGAGTTGCGCCGGAAGTCACGGAACCTGCAGGAAGCGGCGACATGACTGCAAGTGGTGCCTACAGTACACCTAGCCATGTCTGTGGTTAGGTTTTTTGGGGATTACTGCTGGGAAAGGCCCACAGATTTGTAAAGGTGCGACCGTCATGGCCACCTATATATACGTATAATTGTAATGCTAGACGCTAGATAGTTAGTTAGCTAGCCATTAGATGTTGTGATGCAGGTTAGCTGTTTGAGATAAGCTAGCTAGTCAGTAAGTCTTCTACTGTGTTGTTAGAAGATAAGAGTAGAACTCGATAGTTGTGAAGCTAATCCCTGAGTTGCAGACAGTCTGAGTTGACGTCTGAACTATTGTAATCTCTGAAGAGAAAGAGACTAGATCGAGAGAAGGGCTCCCATCTGTGTGCATGGAGTTTCCTAGAAAGATCTAATGTTGCAGCTATGTGCACAGCATATTGTGTAATTCTATCCACTCCTGATTAATATAAGAGACTCCCGTGGATGTGGTTTCCCCGTGGAGGTGAACTTCATAATTCTCGTGTTATGATGCTGTGTTGAGTGATTGCATGTTTTAGTTCACTGTCTGTGTATACATGAATATTGCGTTATCTTTATGAGTATGTTAAGTAAGTTCTCAAGCTTCCTTGGTAACTATAATCGTTAAGTGTCGAAGGAATATGTAGAACGCTGTCGCTGTAGCAATAGAGGAATGCGTTACTGCGCTGGGCGTGCAAGCAGAAACAATAGAGTAGCGGTGCAGAGGATAATCACCTTGTGCATAGGAATGAAGATACCGTGCAGCTAGGCTGTCGAGAGAGATTTCGGCGCAGTTGCACTGAGAGGTCTGCGGAAGAGTAAGGAATTCCACTTTGAGGAATCATCAAGGAAGAGAGAGAGCAGTCTCCGCGTCGCCTAGGTTAAGGAAATATGATTCCTTAGCCCCCCATAGCCACTTCGGGTGAGACCTCGAGCTGCCGCGCAGCTCGTTGCCGAGAGGGCCAGTGCGCCAAGGGGTTTTTTTGTTCCGCTTCATTAAAACCTGGGTCTGTCCAAAAAGCAGCCAACAAATGGTTCCGTTGCCTCACGACTTGTTACTGAGAGATTTCTTATTTCAATGACGCGGGAGACTGATGCGAAA
This sequence comes from Larix kaempferi, assembly GCA_027924585.1. Lineage (NCBI taxonomy): Eukaryota > Viridiplantae > Streptophyta > Pinopsida > Pinales > Pinaceae > Larix > Larix kaempferi. The sequence goes on from BSBM01000456.1 coordinate 41,640,712, forward strand.
CCTAGAGAAAGAAGAAGCCAACAAATGGTTCTGTTGCCTTTAGACTTGCTCAGCTAACAAATGTGTTACTGGAATCCTACAGCTAAAGAAATTCAAGACTGGTTTGATTTAAAGGCTACAGAGTTTGCTGAACAAGAAAATAGAAGCTCTAGGCTTCAGACAGAAGACTGGTTGCAGAAGTATATCTATACTGACCTTCACGAAATTTTCTTTGTCACATTTGCACTTGAGTTGCATGCTTGGATAGCCAAGTTAGCAGACACTAGACCCACTATGCATGTTGATCGACCCGTCGCTTGGATGCCTGAGCTAGTCAGTATTTTGAAGCGGGTAGATAATTCTATGTCCCGCGTAGTAGACTTTTGGTTGAATAGTCTGCTGGAAGGTTTCATCACTGAGTTAGCAGTAGATACAAGAAAGAGTTTCAGCGAAGCAGAGAGGAGTTTCTTCCAAGCACACAGAGGTAAGTTCTTAAATTCTATGAACTTATGGATAAAAATGCTTCTATATGAAAAAGCAAAACTATGCATAGCTTCCGATGAATAGCATAGACAAGTAATGTCCGCAGATTCTGAGAGTGATCCTGAACTTATTAGTTGCACTCGTAGTGGAAAACGGTATAGAGTAGGCATTGACCAGCATTCTTTTGAGTCTAGCCCAAAAGATAGTCAAGTTCCTATAGCAAGACATATAGAAAGACAAGGGAGTGTTCATATCCCTTATTACCCTTTTACACCGCAAAAGCCAGATGGAGCTCAGTATAACCCCGCAGTAAGACCTTCTAGTAGCCCACACGGTACTTCTAGTACCTCTGTACCACCTTTGTTCAACCATCCAGGAGGCACTGCTACAACACCTCCACCTCAACCTAGCGCAAGAAGGATGGGTGATGACATGAAGCTACCAACTTTTAGAGGAACAGGGATAGAAGACCCTGAGCAGCACTGGTTCCTATGTGAAGCCATTTGGACAATTAAGCAAATTAATGATGATGTTGTTAAACTGGTTCAGTTAGCAGCCACACTAAGAGAAAGAGCCTTAACTTGGTTCATGAAATACTCAGCCGCACAGAATAGGACGCTTGCTAATGTAAGAAATGCTATGATTAGAGAATTCAAGAAACCTAAATCAGAATCACAGTGTATAACAGAGCTCAAAGACATCAAACAGTTACCTACAGAGTCAGTATGGGACTTTGACCAGAAGTTCAAAGCCTTGATAGATCAAATAAGCTTTGAGTTTGCACCACAGCAGCATAAGGAATGGTTCATTGCTGCGCTGTTCCCACACATTAGACTTCCTCTTATGCAACAGAATCTCACTACTCAGGAACAAGCTCTAGAGATGGCTATGAAACTAGAAGCTTCACCAATTGATGGAACAAGCAACGATGTTGCACAGTTGCAGAACCAATTAGCAAACTTAACCTTGCAAGTGCATGATATTAAGAGAGGCAAGGAAGTTCAAGAAGAAATTTGGTGTACAAAATGTAAAGAGCAAGGTCATTCAAAGGACCATTGTCCCATTTTCATAGAGTATATTGCAACTGGAGCACCTAACCCTTTACCACAGGCACAGGGGCCTTGGTGTGAAATCTGTAGAACTAGAGGTCATAGACCACAAGAATGTCACTTACTTCAGAAATATGTACAAACTCCAAAGAATCTATATTGTAATTTCTGTAAATCAGTAGGTCATGATGAGAACAATTGCAGAGCATATGATCTTATGATGGAAAGAAAGCATGATGTTTATAGAGTACAATCAGAGACACAAGGACCCACAGCAGGCCCACAGTATGACCAAACTCGCGACGGCAGAGCAGGAAATTATAGGGGTCACGGACGCACAACAAATTTTGGCCGCGGAAGAGGACAGATCATTTGTTATAATTGTGGAGCGCAAGGTCATTTTGCAAGAGATTGCCAAAATCCTACAACCATTTGCAGATATTGTAAATCTTATGATCATATCATTGAAGAATGCCCTCAGCTGATGGCTAAGATGCAAGCAAAGATGCCATAGGTCAATCACAATATTCAGTTGATTGGAGCAGAAAAAAGAGAACCAGACCCTACAGTTAATATAGTGACGCGCAGTGGAGCAACCACTGGTGCGCCAGAGATGGGAACTGGAAATCAAGCGACGCAATGGGTGCACCGCGCTAATATTAAACAAGCCCCACTTAACCTGCAGAAGCAAAAAGAAGCATTCAAGCACGCTCAAGAGTATTTCTCAGATCCGAGAGCTTCAAGTTCTGTCGCAATTCCGCATAATGATATTAGATCGCAAGTGCTAAGACAAGACAACCTGGTACAAGAATAGGCCACTACATCCGGAAGGCCTGATGAAGAGGATGCACTAGGCAGTGTCCATACTTTCCTGAGAAATTGCTTAAAGTTGTTGCACAATGAAAAAGCAACTATGGAACTTCAACACCTATTGGATAAGTGTCAACAATCTGCTTCGATGAACACACCGCAGCGTGTTGTTCACCAGATTGGGAGTCACACTAGAACTGGAAAAGAGATGAGGCTCACAGCGCAGATTGGCGCATTTGAAATGGACGAAGTCATTTTAGATTTGGGATCAGAAGTTAATGTTCTCACCATGCAGACATGGGAACAGATGGGAAGCCCTCAGCTTACAAGATCTTCTATCCAACTAAGACTCACGAATCAGCAACGAGTCTCTCCATTCGGCAGATTACCCAATGTACCTATTGATATCGAGGAAGTAAGAAGTTCTGCAGACTTTGAAATCATCAAAATTTTGGATGATAGTAGACCTTACCCAGCACTTTTAGGTATAGACTGGGCATTTGATAATTTGGCTATCATTAATTTGAAGAAAAGACAGATGACCTTTGAGGATGACCAGATTAGGGTCATTGCACCGTTTGATCCTATTCAAGGACCAAGGTATATAGAACCCCTTCGGGCAGAAGAAGAAGCGCGCCACATGGAAATTTTGTATCAGATGACTGCTAGTCAGAGTGACTATGTCAATCCCACAGCAGACGGCCATATCAGTTGGCGATGTGATAGCTCGTGCACATCAGACTCAGACGCAGGATTGGAAAACTCGAAGAATAGTTTACATTAGGTTTCTGTGACGCGTTGCGCCATGATGACTAAATCCATTCGATGGATTGGCACAGAAGTGACTGACACTCCAATTTTTGATGGTTTAACTGAAGTAAGTAAATTCATACATACATATGAACAGCAAATTCCAGATGAGCAACGCATACAAGCTTTGGATGTCGCACTGCGCGCTACACCCACAAGATGGTGGGGTGTGCATAAAGAGAATATTCACACATGGCAAGACTGTCGCAGATTGATACTGCGCAAATTTCAGGAAACTACAACAGAAGTATTGCACAAATATGATGGACAGAGTGACCCCAGGTCACACGTTGAAGCATGTATTCAGTAATGGTCAGATATTCCGGAAGATGAGTGGGTTCACCTATTCATCCACACATTGGATACAGTTCCAAGGAACTGGTACACTGAAACAGAATTGCGCAGAGGTACTATCACTTGGCCTCTTATGATAGAAATTTTTCAACTTACCTTCAGCTTTGAGTCAGAACATCCAACCATTGACCACGCTTTAAGGTGTATTAAAAAGAAGGTATTTGAACCATGTCCATTACCAGAATATTCCCAACCGGATTGGGCTGTCCAGATAGAACATGCCCTGGAATGTTATAATTTCACCACTGGAGAAGAGGAGGATGATCCTCACAACATCAATATTCCAGAATCAGAAGGGACGCATAATGTTGAAGGTCCTCAGCTTGATATCCCTGCCAGTACAGAACACATCAAGTTCAAAAAGATTAACATTGGTACAGAAGCCGAACCCAAGTTTGCTTCTATAGGAGATTATTGGGATGATGAAACTGTTGGGCATATTTCATATTTATTACGTGACTACCAGGATATCTTTCCTACTAAGTTCACAGAAATGAAAGGCATCCTAGGAAATTTAGGAGTGATGCGCATACCTCTAAAAGCAGACAGACGCCAACCCAGTAAAACAGCGCCCGTACAGATTGAATCCGTGATACAAAGAAAGGGTTAGAGAAGAAATTCATAAAATGCTCACAGCAGGTATCATTGAACCCGTAGAGGAAAGTGATTGGATTATTCCTATGGTCGTACAAGAGAAGAAGACAAAAGGTGAAATACGAATCTGTGTGGACTTGCGCAAGATGAACGACGCATCAGCGCATGATCCATTTCCTACTCCTTTTACAAACGAAGTGCTTGATAATGTTGGAGGACAAGAGGCTTACTCCTTTACTGATGGCTTTTCCGGATACCATCAGATCAGAATCCATCCAGACGACCGCCATAAGACGAATTTTGCGACTGAATGGGGCTCATTCCAGTATACGGTAATGCCCTTTGGTCTTAAAAATGCTCCTGCTATATTCTCTCGAGTTGTTGTTGCTGTATTTAAAGAATTCATTCATAAGTTTCTAGAAGTATATTTTGATGACTGGACTGTGTTTGGTTTACTAAAGAACCATATAGGGAACCCGCGAATGATTTTAGAAAAATGTAGACAGTATCAGATTTCCCTTAACTTGAAAAAATGTATCTTCTGTGCTCCTTTTGGTATTTTGTTGGGACATATTGTATGCAAACAAGGACTCCTGATGGATCCTGCGAAGGTTGCCATCATTGCTAATTTACCTGTGCCCAACTCAGTCAAACAATTGCGCACTACATTGGGACATACAGGGTACTACGGAAAATTTATCAAAGGTTATGCAAAGATCACAGCACCTATGGAAATATTGTTGAAAAAGGATTCGAAATTCCAATGGACAGAAGAATGCCAACAGAGCTTGGATACACTTAAAGAAAAGATGATCACTGCGCCAATTCTAGTTTTCCCAGACTGGATAAAACCCTTTCATATTCATGTCGAAGCTTCTTCCATAGCATTAGGGGTCGTGCTTACACAACCGGGAGAAGGAGGTATTGACCACCCGATTGCTTACTCCAACAGAAAGCTGTCCACAGCCGAGAAGAACTACACCACTACAGAAAGAGAAGGACTAGCTATGGTGTATGCTCTACAGAAGTTCAGACACTAACTATTGGGCGCACATTTTAAAATGTATACTGACCATTCTGCTTTGAAATACTTGGTCAATAAGCCAGTGTTAGGGGGAAGAATTTGCAGATGGCTACTACTTTTCCAAGAATATGATTTTGAGGTTTTTGTAAAGCCAGGTAGATTGAATGCAGGACTTGACCACTTATCTAGGATAGATTCAGGGGAGGAACCTACAAATCTGGAGGACAATCTGCCTGACGCGCAGCTGTTTTCTATTCAAGCAGCAGATGAATATTATTCCGATATCCTTGAGTTTCTCACTACCGAGCAAGCCCCAGTTGAGTTTACAATCCAGCAGAAGAAACAGCTTGTTGTCAAAGCCGCAGAATTCACTTTGATAGCAGGCTAGCTCTACAAGCTGGGCCCCGACGAAGTCTTGCGCAGATGTATCCTACCGCATGAGAAGAACTCCATCATCGCAAAAGCGCACTCAGGAACCGCAGGAGGCCATTTCGCAGGAAAGCCGACTGCGCAAAAGTTCTTAGCCGCAGGTCTTTGGTGGCCGACATTGCACAAGGATACTAAGGAATTCTGCAAATGTTACGATGTGTGCCAGTGAACAGGAAAACCCTCAAGGAGAGATGAAATGCCGCTAAGACCCCAGATAAAACTGCGTTCTTTTGATAAATGGGCCATTGATTTTGTAGGACCTATCAACCCACCAGGAAAAAGAATCGGCGCAAGATACATCATTACAGCTACTGAATACCTCACCAAATGGGCTGAGGCTAAGCCAGTTAAAAACTGCGACGCTGCCACTGCCGCGCAGTTTATTTTTTAGAACATTATCGCTAGATTTGGATGCCCACTAATTCTAATGAGTGATCAGGGTACACATTTCCTCAATGAGACTATAGAGGCCTTTACTGAAGAATTCAAAATTAGTCACCATAAGAGTACATCCTACCACCCTCAAGCGAATGGTACGGTGGAGACATTCAATAAAATTCTTGAGAATGCCCTGACGAAGATCTGTAATCAACAAAGAGATGATTGGGACCTTAGAGTCACAGCTGTACTATGGGCTTACAGAACCACATGCAAGAAACTAACAGGTCACACACCTTTCAGCTTGGTGTATGGACAAGAAGCAGTTATGCCCATGGAATACATTGTTCCCAGTCTCAGAATTGCGCAAATTACATAAATGGAAGATACTGATACTATGAGTGAAAGACTTTCGCAATTGCTTGCCTTAGAAGAAGACATAATTTTAGCCGGATTCCATCAACAGGTACAGAATGCAAGACAGAAAGCTTGGCACGACAGGCACATTAAGAATAAACACTTTAAAGAAGGAGGCTTGGTACTCCTCTATAATAGTAAATTCATCAAGTTTCCAGGCAAGTTTCGTGTACATTGGTTAGGACCTTTTCGGGTCATAAAGATAACAGAAGGAGGAGCAGTTCAGCTTGCGAAGCTTAATGGAGAATTGCTACCTACAATGATCAACGGGAGTTGGCTCAAGCTTTATCGCGACGGCCACTCCGCCCTGACGACTTAATATATTGCTAAAGAAGTGCAGATGTCCAGTGTAGCTGAAAGAGACATCGCATTATCACAGTCTACACGGAAGTCGCGAGACACTCAGTCTCTGGATTCCCGCGCAGTTCCTTGAACCATCCGCGCATTTCAATAAAGTTTGTTTGAGCGAGCCTATATTTGCGCTCTTGCGAAGTTTTTTTGGGTCGTCGAACCGTCGCTCTTGTGGAGTTCCCTGGGTCAAATTGCCGCTTGAGGAGTTCTCGTTGTGGAACCCTCTATATGCACAGTTACCTATGCTGAAATGGCCCGCCGAAAAATTTGAATTACAGTAGTCCTATAGCCACTTTGAATATTAATTCAAGATAAGTCCGCCATTTAATTATATCTGCTCTGACAGAGTCAGCTTGATCTCCCTAAGATTTGCATTTATGCCATGCGCCGAAAGCTTTAGCTTCTCCCGGAAGGCTGTCAGAACCCGTCTATCACAATCAATGCACCGCGGAAGCGCCTGGGTAGAAGTCTTGTCAATTTATGCAGAATCACCTACAGCTAGTAACCCCACTTTCCCGCATTTACTGTCGCCTTTATCTATAAATACCCCGCACTTGTATATTTTCGAGTTACTTTTCTCGAGTTGCATAGTCTTGTTTGAGAATCTAAGTTATTGTTTTCAGAGCCGAGTTGTGCAGAGTGTTTCCTTTTTTTTCAGCGTTCGTATCCTACGTTGTTCCGCCATTTGTCTGTTCAAGTTCTTGTTGTCTATACCGGTTCACGACGGAGAACCTTTCAACTGAAGAAGTTGTTCGTCAATTCCTGCGCTGAGGCTTAGATTTTGGCATGACTACCCTGGTGACGGCCTCGGCTTACACGCACCCTGGTTATACTGATCCCAGATAATCTCTGGGCACTAGAGCATCTCAGCAGCAACCGGACGAGCCTGTTCCAGAGCCATTGGCCACTATGGTGAATTATATTCCGCCGCGTCCAAATGATGCGCCAGAGGTACATATCCCGAAGAATGCAAAGTATCTGATTCCGTTACCTCCACTACCGGCTGGCGTGCGACAAGAAGGGTCCCTACTTGGACACATTCCACTGGTCAAGTTCTCTGATTTCAACCTGGGAGACTATAAAACGTATCCTCAGTTCGTGCCAGATCGATATCTGACGGTAGTTCATAATCCCACCAGAAGGGTTGATGAATTCGTTCCAAAGGGATTCGTAGCAAACTTGGAGAAGCCTGGTTTGTTGAACTTGTTGAAGCTACCGCACTTCGGGCGTAGCAACGAAGTCAATGCAGTTGTTAAGACACTGCTATCCTGTGTTCATGGAGGTTACCTTTGGCTGGGGAGGCCAATCGATTTCAACGTTGATTTGATTCATCGCATCACCGGCCTATCTAAGGCTGGTAAGGATCCCAATATTATTTTTGTGGGAAAAGACAAGGATAGAAAATTGGTTGCACAGCTAGTGCAGAAATACAACTTGACAAGAGGAGGTCGGGCTTATGACCTAACTATAGTAGAAGACGAAGCACTTAGATTTACAGGAAGTCTGCTTGCAGGAAGACTTCTCACGAAGTGCAGACCCAAAGAAGTTACTGGAGCTGTCGTGGAGCTCGCTATCGCAGCTGCGGATGGAGAACAGTCCAACTGGTCCCTCTTCCTCCTCAATTCTTTCTTGGAAGACTGCCGGAACGTCCAAGACACCCCCGGTCAGTTGTTCCATTTTTCTTGGCTTTTAATTTTATGCGCTCTCGTCAGGTGGAAGGATCCCCCGAACACTCAGTTCCTTCCGCGCCGCGCAGGAGAGGCTGCCGGAATCCGCTATGTTAACCTTTGGGAGTATGCTAATCCCGCGAAGCGCAAGATGAACCGCGCTGTATTTTGTGAATACTACAATCTCCTCAAAGATACCATTCAGGAAATGCCAAGGCTGAGTGAGGAGACAGCAAAAATACATGAAGGAAAGTTGGCCTTTTCTACCGACTTGCATCAACTTTACCTCCACCCCTTGCGGCATTCAAGAAAAATGGGCCGTAGGCCTTTACAGATGACCACTGAAGATGTTCAAGAAACTATCAAGTCTTGGTCGGATGAATGGAGGGAGGCCGCCGAAATCGCATCCGCGATGCCACCTCCTGGTGCGCAAGAGAAGGATAAGGGTAAGGAAGCCCCTGAACAAAGAAGTGATGAAGGTTCAACCGAGCCAGCAACTAAGAAGCAAAAGGTGTCGCATCCCCTGAGACCATTCCCTCAGGGATCGACCAATATTTACAGGAGCAATTTCGTGAGCTGCGGACCGCGCACGCTCACATCAGAAGTGCTCTGGACCTGTAGTTCGTGGAACTAAAAGGTCTCGCAGGAAGGGTTGCGCAGACTCATGCGCCAGCATCTACTTCACAGTCGCCACAAGTAACCGCAAGTACCGAGCGAGTTGAAGTACTTGCACAAAGGCATACTTTCGTGCACATTCCGCCCACAAGCATGACACTTCCGGATCCTTTGGCTGCACTACATGTAAGTGCAGTTGGCCCGTTGAAATAAATTTGTCTTTGATTCCCATAGAAACTCTGCAGCTAGTGCACGAGAAAGTCTCTGTTGAGTTAAGAGCTAGAGATCTCTCTACCTTCCAGGCAAACCAAAAACTGCAGTCCGCAGGAGATAGAGCTGAAGGCAGGCTACAAGAAAATCTCTGAGAAGCTCGCACTTTATGAGGCACAAGACATTGGCATAAGAAACGCAGTTGATGAAATTGCTCAGGAATTGCCGGCCTGCGAGATTCAACCAAACCTTCCTCTGGTTGAGAAAGTTCAAATTATTGGAGAAGGGTGAAAAACCCTGGAGCACGAAATAGTTGCTATGGCTGAAGACCATAGAACGCAGATCGTCGAGCTAGAAGCTCGTGTTGCAACGCAGTCTACAGATGATAGGCAGGAACAATTTGAAGCACTGCGCAGAACTTCCACGCAAATGAAGAGCAGAGCAGAAGAAGCCAAGAACCTGATGAACCAAGCTATGGAGGCTTGGACGGAGCTTGAGACGCTCTCTTTCAAAGTTGGTATTTTGGAACAGGTACAAGCCGCAGAACAGTCCCTAACTGTTCTAACTGAAGAAGCTAAGGCCTTAGAAGGCTTAGCAAAAATGAGAAAAATGAGTGAAGTGCGCAGAATCCAACAACAACTGCACAAGCTCAGAAATGAGGATGCTACACTCACCAACAGCATTCAACCATTTATGGATGAGTATGCTGACCTCGCTGCCCAAGTCGAGGCAAAGCTCAAAGAAATTGCAGAATCTCAACAGGTGATTGATGGCATAACTAAAGAAGAAGCCACTGCAGAAAACGGTACAGACAGCTGTGGAGTGTGTCGACGAAATGGACTCCGCTATTGCGCAGTGGAAGAAACATTCGCGGAGACCCAAGCAAAAGCAGATGCCCAAGTAAAGTGACCACACGCTAGTGCGAGTGGCTCGAGGGCAAGCTACAAGTAAGTGTTAGGGGCCTGTTGGAGCCTAGGCCGCAGCTACGGTAAAGCTGCGAATTTTGAGGAAAAAGCACAAGTGTTGAAGGGAAAGTGCTAATTTTGAATAAACACCAATTTTTGGGCAGAAGGAAAAGGTGCGCAGTACGATGCCAGATGGATGAGCTTAGCGCAGATTATGGACCGGAAACTCACGGAGCTCATGCGCACACGTCATAGAATAATGAATGTGGCTGAATAGAAAGCTCAGCTACCACAATAAATAAAGCAACGGAGTAGAGGGCTCAGCTACCCTCATTTAAGGCTAAGTACAGAAGTTATGGTTGTTCTGATCAAGGAAGAGCAACGGACCAAAGCATTGAAGACGAAGGACAAGGCGCCCATACCCGTGAGTTGCGCCGAAAGGTCACGGAACCTGACAGGAGCGACGACGTGACTGTAAGCAGCGCCTACAGTACACCTAGCCATGTCTGTGGTTAGGGTTTTTGGGGATTACTGTTGGGAAAGGCCCACAAATTTGTAAAGGTGCGACCGTCATGGCCACCTATATATACGTATAATTGTAATGCTAGACGCTAGATAGTTAGTTAGCTAGCCATTAGATGTTGTGATGCAAGTTAGCTGTTTGAGATAAGCTAGCTAGTCAGTAAGTCTTCTACTGTGTTGTTAGAAGATAGAGTAGAAATCGATAGCTGTGAAGCTAATCCCTGAGTTGCAGGACAGTCTGAGTCGACGTCTAAACTATTGTAATCTCTGAAGAGAAAGAGACTAGATCGAGAGAAAGGGCTCCCAGCTGTGTGCGTGGAGTTTCCTCGAAAGATCTAAGGCTGCAGCTGTGTACGCAGCATATTGTGTAATTCTATCCGCTCCTGATTAATATTAGAGACTCCCGTGACGTGGTTTCCCCGTGGAGGTGAACTTCATAATTCTCGTGTTATGATGTTGTGTTGAGTGATTGCATGTTTTAGTTCACTGTCTGTGTATACATGTATATTGCGTTATCTTTATGAGTATGTTAAGTAAGTTCTCAAGCTTCCTTGGTAACTATAATCGTTAAGTGTCAAAGGAATCTGTAGAACGCTATCGCTGTAGCGATAGAGGAATGCGTTACTGCGCTGGGCGTGCAAGTAGAAACGATAGAGTAGCGGTGCAGAGGATAATCGCCTTGTGTGCAGGAATGAAGATAACCGCGCAGCTAGGCTGTCGAGAGAGAGTTCGGACGCAGTTGCGCCTGAGAGTTCTGCGGAAGAGTAAGGCATTTCGATTTGAGGAATCATCAAGGAAGAGAGAGAGCAGTCTCCGCGTCGCCTAGGTTAAGGAAATCTGATTCCTTAGCCCCCCATAGCCACTTCGGGTGAGACCTCGAGCTGCCGCGCAGCTCATTGCCGAGAGGGCCAGTGCGCCAAGGGTTTTGTTACTGCGCTTCATTAAAACCCGAGTCTGTCCAAAAAGCAGCCAACAATTGTTAACTCAGAATGATCTATTCCAAGACTCTAAACCTATGCTAGTTGGTGTACACCTATAAATAAAATCGATCTAATCAATTTTAAGATTAAGCATTATTTTAATGGTTTTGATTACTCAAGGGATATGATCATGAAACTAGTGATGTGTTACTCAATGGATATGATCGTGAAACTAGTGATGTGTAAGACTCAATAGGATGCAAAATCATCAAATCCTAGACTCATCTATCGAATGAAAACAATGCCACTAACATGCACAATTAACCAACGATTTCGAAATAAATATGCAATCCTTTTATATTTTTTGATGCACAAGCAAAACCTAAATGAAAGCAGCAAGCACTCAATACAAGATGCAGTACATGAAAGTAAAAAAAAATTGTATTTTCTCTTATAAGCAAAAGGAAAATGCAAAAACTATATGTATTTTTTTGTATTTTTCAATATAAAGAAATGAAAAATGCAAGCAAATCCTACTATTCAGTCACTGAAGTGCCGATAAGATCACTAAGACAACCCAGCAAATCCCAAACAGTAAGACCCAGTCACAAGAATGAGCTCAAAAGGAAAAAACCAACAAGGCTAAATCCAAAGATGGGTAAAAAACCAACAACGCTCAACCAAGAGAAAAGAAGAGTTCTTGTCACAACCAAGGCATAGAACAGTCAAGAAAGAGGCCAACAAAGACTCATGATCATCCAAAGCCAACCCAGCAACAACCAAAAGTAATAAATCAACAAAATACAGAGTTGTACGCTACTGTCGAAGGAATACCTGCGGATACCCATGAGCAGTAGAGTAAACAGAGGCGGGTGTACGCGGGAAGAGCTAAGCTAGCCCACAGGTGAGGAAAGGAAAATGGGCAAATAAAGAGTCCAATGGCTCAAAAAAAGTAAGTTTTCTATAGTGTATCTCAACGGCCAATCAGCGACACATTGCTTCGACAAAACAACAACTCTAATTATGGACTAATGCTCAAAAATCCCCAAACATGGATGTTTTCCCCAACGGAGTCGCCATTTCTTTGTTGGAGAAAACTCACTATGGCTTGGGGGACCACTACAGACAGTTGACTACCAGAAATTAACTCAATTCTCAGAACTATGCTATTATAAATGACAATGCTAAGATAATGGAGAATGTAACCAACCTCAATCCAAACATTTGATGTAGATCCCCGTTGGAGCTTTCAATCCGTGCACTTGAATCTGCAAATTAGTCTTGACAGCCAATATACAAAAGTACATATAATATATAAACAACATTAACATCATTAATAGCAATGGTCCATGATATAACAAGTAAATACAACCCAATATAAGATAAACAACATTTACAACATTAATGGACGTGAATATGAGTATTTCTATTAATAAACAAGAAGAAGTACAATGTGATACGACCTCTTGCCGGCAACCAATCTGAACCAAGATCTAGATCAATCAACTTGTGCCTCCACCACTTCCATCCTCCATGAATGGAAAACTCAAACTATTCTAGGAGTTTGGAAGGTGAACATAAGGGGTTCAAACTACAAGGATCAATGAGTGTAGACTCAAGATAGGGAAAAAATCCACTAGAGTTCTCTTGCTCTTCTTTCTCCTCCCATCCATAAGCCATATGTGCTCAATATATAGTCCTCTCAAAGGTAAGTGAAAGGACACATCAAGGAATTTCTTGGGCAGATGGAGAGTCAAAGGTCACCCAATGACTGCTTTTTGGTAGTAAAAAGTAATAAATTAGTAATTTTTACCATTTTACATGCTACCTGCAGGCTATAGTGATGCAACTCGCGGGTACACTGGCTATAGAGATGCAGCTAGTGTACAAGGGAAAAAATAGGGAAAAATAGTGCCTGAAGGATATAAAGTGGATCTGAGTCAGTGAAATGGATCCTGCAGGCCAAATAATGCTGATGCTCATAAGGTGGAAGATTACGTTGTAACATCTTCCCTCTTAATATTGCATTCTTCACATAAGAGTTTAAGAGTTTTGTACTTAGATAAATAATATTGTATGCATAAAAAATCACTTGGATTTAAAGAAATCAAGTCATTTTCGAGTTGGTGACCTCGAATTTCATTGTGTTTACCAAACACAAATTCCAACTTGTCCCAAGCTGCATCAGGTTCATCAATTCCAGATATGTGGAATCACAAATCAGTAGAGATTGACATCCCAATCAATCCACGAGCTTCGTCACATTTATTTGTCCATTTGATTTTCTTATCATCATCAGTGGGTTATGTTTCTTTCCTTGAGGTAATTCTGAAAAGTCCTCTACTTCATAGAACATCCAATATACGAGATTTCCATGAGAAATAGTTGAAACGGGTAAGTAGAATATCACAAGGGGCGGCCATATTTGTAAATTTATGGTTGTAAAAATAGAAACCAATAGTCTGGATATGAAGAGCTCGAAAAAATAGGTGGTTTCAAAAAAAATGGCACTGAAAACTGACTCTATATGATGAAGTTATGCTTGATCAAAGAAAATGTTGAAGATGTCCCCAATAGTGACGTGGCAGATAGAGAATGACCAGCTAAAAAAAAAGGACCCCCCTCTTCCCAAGATGAACCTTTGAAAATCACTTTACAAGAAAGTTGGTTTAAGTGAATCACTTTTGTAAAATAAGTGATTTCATATTTACAATGATGTTACTTTAAATAGTGCAGCAATAAAAAAGAACTTAAGTGACTCACTTTTTATTTATTTTTTATTATTTAAGTGAGATTCACTTTTACAATAAAGTAGCTTGAAAATAGAAATTGCATGCACTTTTTCTTTTAAAAGTAACTTCCTAAGACTTGAACTCAAGACCTATTAAGGAATAAAGCTATTTTTTATTTTTTTATTTTACTCTTCTTGCTTGGTTTCCGTGCTTGCTTTTTTTTCCTGCAAATCACACCGAAAACCGAAACGAAAAAAAAAAAAAAAAAAAAAAAATTCCACACTTGTGGGCTTAGATCACGTTAGCTTTCCCAGAAAGTCTACGTTTTCTCTTTGTTTCTGATTTGCCGAGATCGCACAAGGTGCACGGCAAAGAGCATACGCAGCCAAGAAAAACCCTTTTCCCTTTATGTTTCTGATTCGCCGAGATCGCACAAGGTGCACAGCAAAGAGCATACGCAGACAGGGAAATCAACAATCTGAAACTAAAAAAATCTAATAATAAAACTGATAAAATATGAGATATTATTTTTTGTTTAAAACATAAAAAAAATGCGTCACTGTAACATTATACCTTCAGATCTGATGAAATACATGTTTCTGAAGCAATCGAGAACCGTTTTCGATCAAACGAAAACTATTTCCCAATGGAAAGGACACTTCGGATGCAATAGAACACCTCCAATAGCCCATAAATGCACAGAAATACCATAACTAGAAACCCTTTCAAGTTTCGACAACAACAGTTCCAGATCTAGATCATAACCAGAAGCGGCTCTTCATAAAAGCTTTGATAGAATGTTTGGGTACACAGGGTACTCCCGAAAGACCGAACACCTAGAGCAACCACTTCACACAAATAGATCATAGATGTTTTGACGGGGTTTAAACCCTCGAGAGGGAAACACTCCACGGCCCCGTCCAAATAGATTCTACAGAGCAATTTATTATGCAAAGAAAGAAAGTTAGAAATGAGCTTCTCATAATCGATCAACTAAACAATGACCCTCCATGCTCTTTAAATAGAGATCATGGACCAATCGGGTGTTAAGAAACGGATCAAGGTTAGGTATGATCTAATAGAAGTTGAGCCATCGGATCACAACATATCGTGACCGTCAGATTAAATATTTACAAATGCATACTAATGCACACTAAAGAAACACACTTTTCCTAACGGATATATTACACAAGTTGATCTTAACTAACTTCTAAGTGTCTAAATATCCTAGCATTTCTCTCCAAGGTCTTTTACAATAAGGGCATAAACATTTCTTCACTAAATCCACATCTTCATTTTTTGGCCTATTTGAAAACACCCAATCAGCAAAGTCTTCGAAAGGAGGGGGCTTATATGTACTTTTATTATACAAATCAACACATGCCTGATATTGTTGGGGCAAGGTTTGATATGCTTCTCTCCATCTTTGTAACTCATTCATAGAATTATCCTTTGGTGGTGTGACATACTCATATTTCTAATACATAGGGTCATAATAATCATCTTCATTTCTCCTGAAATTGTAAGACATGTTTCATGATGGCAACTCTTTCTCATACCATTCACATTCTCCTGCATATTGTTCACAATCAACTGCATATTCGTCATAAGAATTGTACTCATAGGATTCATCATAATAGTAAGACATGGCTGAAAATTATTATTCAATGTATGATATTAACTCACAGGTGAAAGGACCATGCTCTGATAGCACTATAATGTCCCTTTTGAATAAAATTTCCCCATGTGCTCAAATTCACCAAATTTCAACTCTAGGTATATGTATACATATGATTCAAAAATCCTCCAAATACTTTCAACATTGGTGAGGAAGTTCATGAGGGGTCATTGGAAACATTAACACATCTATCATACATATAATAAACTGATATACCCAATAATGGTATTCAATTTTCAAGGGAAGAAGTTTCAGGACAAGCCTAGTCAACTTGGGAAGTGGAAATCACCCCTAGGTCTTGGAACAAAGCTCTTCCAAACAATGTACAAACTTCAATAATGTTGGGTCTGATAATTGTATCTGTTATTAGACATTAATTAAAGTATATTTTCAGCATTATATGTGGTTTTTGGGTCGAATAGGTATCCAAGAGAAATCAGGGAATTTACTAGTAATTTTGAGGCTCAAACTCCCAAGGGTAGATAGCTCGAAATAGATCCAAATGATTTCAACTTTTACCAGAAGGTATATGGATGATGATAAAAAAAAATAAGGGTGTTTATAGGTGCCTTACAACATTCAAATGACTTCTGCAACTCACATTGGTAATTTGGTCAATGTGGAGAGTTTTACTAGCAAATTGTGGTTCAAATCCCCTTAGGGTAAAGGACAAGTTGGTTCTCCAAATTCAATATAACACTCTCGAAATTATGAAAAGAGGATGGTGAAATATAAAGAACATAAATGGGCTCTCATATGCATCATCATTCAGCTTATAATATATGCTACAACTCTCTCAATTCAAATATAGAATTGCTAGTTTCAACATAAGGGGAAATGGTAGGCAATATTCACTAAATGTTCTGGAATTCAACCAAATTCCTCCAAATTCTTGTCTAATGAACATGAAACTCTTTGAAAACATAAATTACAGCCCATTTATCAGTAATCTATTTTTGACGCAGAGTCTATCGACATGCGTTCACTCCGCACTGTCATCAACAAA
This sequence comes from Larix kaempferi, assembly GCA_027924585.1. Taxonomy (NCBI): domain Eukaryota; kingdom Viridiplantae; phylum Streptophyta; class Pinopsida; order Pinales; family Pinaceae; genus Larix; species Larix kaempferi. The sequence continues at coordinate 41,657,645 of BSBM01000456.1, forward strand.
CTATCAACCTAACTCCCTTATACACCGGCCTGGAAAGGTGTAACCCTTTCCAGCAACACTTGCAAAGAAAGTGTAGTGTCACCCAAGGTCAATAAGAGGGCTGCTGGAACCAAGCTTCCGTAGTGTGAAGAGGATATGTGCACATCAACCAGAGATTACAACATTCATAACAGTCCATTAACCAATCATTCGCATCTTATTCATAATACATACATTCAGAGCATATCCAACAACATATTTGCACTAATCAATAGCAACATATAATCGCATTAATCAACAGGAAGCATTCACATAACCCATTATTCATAATCACATCATTGCACAACAACATAATTCATAATCGAACATATTCATTCATTCATCAATACCTGCGGAACAAACCTCGCAGACTCAGTCAAGTCATCCTATCGCGGATACAACCGAACCCAAAAAATAGGATTAGTATCCAAAACTCCGATTCCCTTAGGCTTAAAATATTGCTTTATTTATATTCTTTTATCTTATTAAAAAATGGTCCACATGACCGACTCAAGTAATCTAACAACTCTTATGCTTCGCAAAAAGTGGCGAAAGGTCCTTTTTTCGCGGAATGACCCTTTCGCACATTTCAGCTTCTACACTTACTGCAAATTTATCTCGTGCCAACAGGCCCACAACACAAACTTGTGGCTCATCCCGAGCAAACTCAGATGGACGTTGCTGGTTTGCACCCACCCTTCACTGTGCTTGGTCGCAGAAACTGTTCTTGTTGTCTGTAACTCGTTGTTGTGTACTTCTCATCCCTATTCGTCGATCACTGGTTTGTTGTCATGTACTTCTTGCACTCATCCTCCAGTATCTGGAAACCTTGATCATCTATCTCTCTGGAGTCTGTTGGTTTCCTACACTTTCATTCCCGACTAAGAAGAAGGTTGTTGACGATGCCAAGGTGGAAAGTAGGTCAACTACTTCGGCACATATGTTTCACACCTTGGATTGCTTCCTACTGGGGCCAGGGACCTGCTACCCTTGTTCTTCTGGTGTTCACTGGGACCATGATGCTTTGAACTACTACCACATACTTACACATCTCGGATGAAACCTCGTCTCTATGACACCCGAGTTTCCAGGCTTATTTCCGCTCAAGGCGCTCATGCACACTCATCGTTCGGGCCTGCTACGCCCCGGGTGTGTTGAATTTTGTAACTTCTAAGAATATTATATTTGTACTTTATTATTCCGGAGATGTTTCATTCCTCCGACGTGATCCTATTGTATATCCGGAGATGTTTATTCCTCTGATGGATTGTGGTAACTAGGGTTATTAGATCTCCCATGTGGGGGTCATACCTAAGTTATTTTATTAGGGGTTATTAGACCCTCTTGGGAGAGGTCGACCCCATAGGGTAAAAAGTCAGTCGGGAAACAAGTATAAGTAGAGGAGGATGTTCCTCACTTATTACACACTTCCATCACTCGGAAAGTAGCGCACTTGTGAGAGAGAGGTCTGCACGGGAGGTAGAGACGGGGCTCTAGTCTTGGAGTACATCTTGTATTTTGGTTGACCATCTTATTGAGGAAAGCTTTGCTGGGTTTTCTACCCCATGAGGGTTTCCCGGGGTAAAATCTCTGTCTATCCTGTGATTTTGTTTCTTTCAGTGATCTTTCTAGTCAAATTAGTATAAACTTAACATGGTATCAGATCTAGCCTGAATAGGACATCTTTCACAAGGTGAAAATATCTCTCTCTCTCTCTCTCTCTTCCGGTGAAGAATTAGGGTTTCTTCAAAGTTGGTATTTTTGGATTCTAATTACATGGCTATATATCCCTACTCAAAATCAAACTTTTGAGCCCTATATCGAACTTTTTGGTTGGGTAGAACTCCGGAAAAGTCAAACCCTAGTTTGACAAAAAGTGCGATAAACCAGAAAACCAGAACCAGATTTCTACAACAAGTCCGAAGTTTGCTGGTAAAGTTTGGAGGCTGGAAAATTGAAGTTTCCAGAAAGTAAGTACAATAGTCACCTCGCCTCAGTCAAGCCAATCTCCTTGTAAGGTCAGTTTTTCATTGTTTAAAACTTTGAATTTTTGGCAATCTCCTCGATGGCCCCAAGCACTAAGCTTGAGGACAAGCTAGAAGGTATAGAGAATTTTTGGGAATGGAAATATAGAATTGGTCTCATTCTTGAAGAGAATGATCTTGCCCAATATATCAAAGATGAAGTTGCAGAACCTGAGGAAGATGAAGCCAAAGAGAAGTATACGAAAGATTTGATTAAGGAAAAGAGAATCATTGTTGATTCTATCAAGGACCACTTGATTCCCCAAGTGGCATCCAAGAATACCCCAAAGTAAATGTATGATTCCCCAGGAAGGATGTATGAAGGAAGGAACATCAATAGGAAGATGAACCTAAGATCTCAATTGAAAAGTTCCAAGATGAGCAAAGGAGAATCCATTCAAGACTACTTTTCAAGGGTTTATCAAATCAAGGAACAACTAGATGCCATTAGAGATACCCTTGATGAAGATGAACTAGTAATGACTGCTCTAAATGGTCTCACTATACCTTGGGAGTCATTTATACAAACTATGTGTGCCAGAAAAGAAAGTATGAAGTTTGATATAGTATGGGAGGACTGTATTCAAGAAGAAGCTAGGGTAGCCAATAGAGAAGCCCTTCTCAAGGAGGATGACCAAGCCTTGTCTACTCACACCAAAAGAAGAAGAAAGGGTCACTTCAAGAAATTTTACCACAAGGAGTCTCAACCCTCCCATAGATTTAAAAGGAGAGGAGGAACAAACTCAGAAAGAGACCTCTCCACAGTTCAATGTTTCAATTGTTTTAAACTAGGACACATTTCTAGAAATTGCACTTCACAAACAAAGAAGAAGAAGAACAAGAACAAGAACAAGAGGAAAGACCTCGAAAGAAAATATCTAAAGTAAAGAAAGAAGATACAGAAGAATATGTTGAAGTTTGTTCACAAAATACATCATGCACATATGGTAGAAGATGATAGTGGAGAGGAAGAAGAAGAAGAAGAGGAAAGGCCTCGAAAGAAAAGATCTAAAGTAAAGAAAGAAGATACAGAATAATATGTTCTATTTTATGCACTATTTGGTTCTGTAACACCTGGAGAAGATACATGGCTCATAAATAGTTGTGCTTCAAAGCACATGAAAGGTCAAAAGAAAACTCTCTCGAGACTTGAAGAAAAGACTTATCCACAAAAGGTATCTCTAGGAGATGATTATCAATATCCCACCAAGGGAATTGGTGAAGCAAGCTATAAGCTTGATTCTAGAACACCATTGAATATGAAAGAAATTTTATATGTACCAGGTTTAAAGAAGAACCTACTCTTTATCTCAACACTAGATAAGAAAGGCTTTAGAGTTGCATTCATAGATGGACAAGTACTTATGTGGCCGAAAGGAAAATCAATTGAGGATGCAATTGTTATTGGTGAAGAGGAAGGAGGTCTTCACAAACTCAAGGGTCATCCAGAAGTTCCCCTTGTCCATGAAACCACTAGCCCCAGTGAGCTATGGCATAGAATGCTTGCTCACATTAACTACAAAGCCCTACCCTATGTAAGTAAGGTAGTTATAGGACTACCAAACTTAAAGGTTGATCATGATGGCACATGCAAAGGATGTGAAAAAGGGAAGAATATCAAGAACCCATTTCCAAAGAGTGAAACAAAGACTAAGAACATCCTGGAGTTAATACATTCAGATGTATGTGGACCAATTCCCACTACATCCCTAAGTGGGTTTGAATATTATCTCACATTCATTGATGACTATTCAAGGAAGACTTGGATATATTTTCTAAAAGGAAAGAATGAAGTCTTTGGAAAATTCAAAGAGTTCAAGGCTTTGATAGAAAATCACTCAAAAAAGAAAATCAAGATTCTCATAACAGATAATGGTGGAGAATATACTTCAAAGGATTTTGAATACTTTTGTAAGGAAGCTGGAATCAAGAGGGAACTAACCACTCCCTACAATCCCCAACAAAATGGGGTTGCGAAAAGAAAGAATAGAACCATCATGTAAGCTATAAAGACTATGATACATGATCAAGATATACCCATGTATCTATGGGCTGAAGCAGCTAGGACAACAGTCTATGTACAAAATAGACTATCCCATAGTGCTCTTGAATTCAAGACTTCAGAAGAAGTGTTCACAGGAAAGAAGCCTAAGGTAAGTCATCTCAAAATATTTGGATGTCCAGTGTATATTCACATTCCAAAAGAAAAGAGAACCAAGTTGGATCCTTCTGGTAAGAAGGGAATATTTGTTGGATATTGTGAATCATCCAAAGCTTTCAGAATTTACATCCCAGGTTTTCATCATATGGAAATTAGTAGAGATGTGACATTTGATGAAGAAGCAACTCTCAAGAAATCTAGGAAGTGCCAACTTGAAGAAGTCTATGAAGAATATACACCTGCTAGAATCACAGAGGCTGTGCCCATCCCTGAAGATGCTACACCAGAAGACCATGACATGATAGAACCACAAGAACCCCCCATTACAAACTTATCTAGAAAAAGAAGGCCAGCATGGGCTAGAGACATTATTCAAGGAGCTGAAAAATATGGAGCTCCTGAAGGCTCCACTAGATAAAGAAAGAAACCAAAGCTAGTATCCAACTATATGGTTTTGATGTGTGATCTTGTGGATCAAGAACCTACTAGCTATGAAGAGGCAGTTCAGAAGAAAGAATGGGTAGAAGCAATGACAGAGGAATACCAATCAATAATGAAAAATGATGTTTGGGATATAGTTCCCAAACCAAAAGATAAAAGTGTGGTATCTTCCAAATAGATATTCAAGATAAAACATGCTGCAGATGGTAGCATTGAAAAATATAAGGCAAGATTTGTAGCCAGAGGATTCTCTCAAAAAGAGGGAATTGACTATGAAGAACTATTTGCACCAGTTGCTAGGTACACTTCCATTAGAACTATTATGGCACTTGCATCTATGATGAAATGGAAATTACACCAAATGGATGTTAAGACAGCCTTCCTAAATGGTGTGATTGAGGAAGAAGTGTACATAGAACAACTACAAGGATTTGAGGTTAAAGATGGGAGAACACATGTATGCAAGCTTAAAAAAGGCTTTGTATGGATTGAATCAAGCTCCCAGAGCTTGGTACGAAATGATCGACAGTTTCTTGACAAGCATGGGCTTTACCAAGAGTAAAGCTGACCCTAATCTTTATCTGAAAGTTATGAATGATGAAATTGTTATATTATTGTTGTATGTAGATGATCTATTTCTGACTGGAAATGAGAAATAAATTATCGAGTCCAAGAAAAAGCTCTCTTCATAATTTGAGATGAAAGATCTCAGATTAATGCACTACTTCTTAGGTCTAGAAGTATGTCAAGAACCAAAATGAATCTTTCTAAATCAGGGTAAGTATGCTATGGGGATTTTGAAAAGATTCAATATGTTGGAGTGTAAAGCCATGGCCACCCCCATGGACTCTAACTTGAAGTTATTAGTTGATGACTCATCAGAGTTAGTAGATGTGACTCTATACAGAGAGATTATTGGGTCATTAATGTATTTGACAAATACCAGACCAGACATATGCTTTGTTGTAAATACCTTGAGTCAATATCTAGTGGAACCTAGAAGAGTTCACTTAATAGCTGCAAAGCATGTGATGAGGTATCTAAAGGGTACATTAGATTTTGGTCTATATTATCTTGGAAATCATGAATTCAGATTGCATGGTTACTCAGATGTTGATTGGGAAGGAAGTGTTTCAGATAGGAAGAGTACATCAAGTGGATGTTATTGTCTTGTATCTACCATGATCTCACGGCTCAGCAAGAAACAGTCTAGTGTGGCTCTCAGTACAGCCGAAGCAAAATATATAGCTGCTTGCTCTGCTAGTTATGAAGCAGTATGGCTTCGGAAACTATTATCAGGATTGTTTGACTTAGAGATGGATCCCACTGTGATCGTGTGTGACAACCAGAGCTGTATTAAGATGATAGAAAATCCAGTGTTCCATGATAAGTCAAAACACATAGAGATCCGATATTTCTATATACGGGATATGGTGCAGAAAGGAACTATCAAGCTCAAGTATATGAGCACTGATGAACAAATTGTTGATATATTGACCAAACCTCTGTCTCGAGTAAAGTTTGAGTATTTCCGAGACAAGCTTGGCGTAGTTCAAAAGGACCCTCCTCGAAAGGGGGAGTGATGTAGACACTGATGATCAGATTGCCCGCATCGACAGTGAGGTCGATGATGAGGATGCCTATATCAATGACATGCTTACTTGTATTGATGATGATATGTATACTTAGGATACTTGTATTACTTGTATTGATGATATGTATACTTAGGATACTTGTATTACTTGTATTGATGATATGTATACATGTATTGATGAGGACACTTGTATTGATATATGTACTTGTAATGTACTAATGATACCTGTACTGATGAGGATACTATGGGGATTGTATCGTCCCTAGACTTCGGTCCCTTGAATTGATCCGTAGACAGATGTCTTCAAGAATGAATTCCTTAGTGGACAGGTGGGGATTGTATCGTCCCCGGACTTCGGTCCCTTGAATTGATCCATAGACAGATGTCTTCAAGAATGAAATCCTTAGTGGACAGGTGGGGATTTTATCGTCCCTGGACTTCGGTCCCTTGAATTGATCCGTAGATAGATGTCTTTGAGAATTAAGTCCTTAGTGGACAGGTGGGGATTGTATCGTCCCCGGACATCGATCCCTTGAATTGATCTGTAGACAGATGTCTTCGAGAATAAAGGTGGGGATTGCATCATCCCCAGACTTAGGTCCCTTGAATTGATCTGTAGACAGATGTATTCGATAATAAAGGTGGGGATTGCATCATCCCCGGACTTAGTTCCCTTGAATTGAATCCTAGACAAATGTCTTTGAGAATGAAGGTGGGGATTGCATCATCCCCGGACTTAAGTCCCTTGAATTGATCCGTAGATAGATGTCTCCGAGAATTGAATTATAGGACTGCATCATCCCTGGACTTTTGGTCAAAAATGTATGTGAACTGGATTGCATCATCCATAGACATGAGATATTCCTTAAAGTGATAAGGATTGATCATCCTGGAACTTGATCTGGATTGTATCATCCATGGACCTATGTCCTAAAGAGAGCGGGATTGATCATCCTATAATATGATCGTGTGTATTGCAGAGTATGTTGAGATGATGATCCAGATGTTGTAGATCAAGATGATGATCCAGATGTTGTAGATCGAGATGATGATCCAGATGCTGTAGATCGAGATGATGATCCAAATGCTGTAGATCGAGATGATGATCCAAATGTTGTAGATGGAGATGATGATCCAGATGCTGTAGATGGAGATGATGATCCAGATGTTGTAGATCGAGATGATGATCCAAATGTTGTAGATCGGGATGATGATCCAGATGTTATAGATCAAGATGATGATCCAGATGTTGTAGATCGAGATGATGTTATAGTATTGAAGATCTTGAAGATTTTCTAGTAACTGCTTGAGTTACTGATGATGATGTATTGAAGAAAGCTTCCAATGATTTATAGATGTATCATGTATGATGTAGTCAATGACTCCTTGCTCCTGCAAATGTTGTTATAATATCCTTCTCGTTAAGGGGGAGTGTTGAATATTATAACTTCTAAGAATATTATATTTGTACTTTATTATTCCGGAGATGTTTCATTCCTCCGAGGTGATCCTATTGTATATTCGGAGATGTTTATTCCTTCGATGGATTGTGGTAACTAGGGTTATTAGATCTCCCATGTGGGGGTCGGCCCTAAGTTATTTTATTAGGGGTTATTAGACCCTCTTGGGAGAGGTCGGCCCCATAGGGTAAAAATTCAGTCGAGAAACAAGTATAAGTAGAGGAGGATGTGTTGTTGCAGTAACATCCCCCCCAAATCTTGTAGATATTGGGGCCCCTCTTTTATTTTTCCTAGAAAGACTGCCTAAAAGTTAAGTCTCCTTTGAAAACTTTTTGGACTTGGTTTTGTTTCAACTGAGGAATCTCCTTTAAAGAAATTGAAGTTTTTCTTCTAAGTCAAAACTCACAACTTTTCCCCGAAACTGCGGAAGAACTCAAAATTCTCTTCCGAAACTGTGGAAGAACTCAAAATTCTCTTCCGAAACTGCGAAAGAACTCAAAATTCTCTTCCGAAACTGTGGAAAAATACTTAGCGTTTCTGAAGCTTTGGAAGAAACTTAAAATTATCTCTCGAAACTGCGGATCAACTCAGCAACATCAGCAAAAACTGCGGAGGAACTTGGGAGTATCTCCCGAAATTGTGGAAGCTTTCGCCAAGTGTTTCCACATTAAGTTGGTCTTTTCCCCAGGTTACTCAACCGTTCATATTTTCGATAAAAACTTAACAAAGTCATTCGTGAATTTCAGAAAGACTTACTGAGTCTTCCCGAAACTTCGGAATAACTCGGCAAACCCGGCCGCAATAAACTTATGGGAAAGTGAATTTCGGAAGAACTCACAAAGTGCTCCTGAAATGTCGGAACAACTCGCTGAACTTTTCCACCACTGCGAAGCATCTTTTCCATCTCTCCCACAACAAGCAAATGCCTCCCCAAGGTCTCCTGCCTTTCAGGAGGAACTCATGAACTCTGGCCGCAACTGTGGACAAAACTTGTGAGTCCGCTCCGCAACCAACGGTCATGCTTAAATGCCAAGTTAGCTTGAAAAGACCACGTCGTACGAGCATTAAACCTCATTTTAAATCTTCACCTACCCGTTTAAATGCCCACACGTGTCTAACTTTATATAAGGGCGGTGGGGTTGCGTTGGTCCCATTGTTAGTTTGTTATTCAAAGAACGTCGTTGGGAAGACCCCGTCAGCTTGCTCCAGCTCAGCACATCCACCACCATGTCCACCTCATCCACCGCTATTTCATCTCCTGGTAGGATTTTAAACCGTCATCTTTGTCTTATCTTCACGTTGAGTTATTTCTTGGGCTTTCCCGTTTAATAACGTGGCTAGTAGGCATTGGTAGTATGTATTTTTTTAAAAGAACTTACGGTCCCCGTGCCCCCATAAATCTCTCAATAATTCCAACTAGGATTCATAGCCATGACCAAGTCGGTCCCAGTTGGCCATTTGTCTCTGAGCCAATGGCCGCGTTTCGGTCATTTTCCTACCCAGACTCAAACTTCCTACCGACTGCATACCGTTTCGCAAGTATTATCAATAACAGTAGTGGCCGGTTGAGATACTCAACCACTCACCTATTCGGCTCAGTTAATGACTATGGAAAATGGTTCCTTGTTTTCATTGTTTACTCATAGGATTTTCCACCCCAGGCCAACCCACCATTGACCATTAGAAGTGCTATGAGGAAGAGCATCCTGTCTCCAAGGACTAGGAAGGAAGTAGGTTTTTCCGCGTCATATGCTTACCTTTTCAGAAGCATTCCAAAAGTTCCTGACTAAGCATTGTCTCCCTAGAACAATTAAGTCTGAGGACCATATTTTGTTTTCTGGAATGATTTATGTTTAGTTTGCTTCCCCAGCATGCAACTTTATAATTTTGTCTATATTTATCATTAACATGCTAAAATTGTCCTACTCTATGTTACACTCTCATAACGTGTTACAAATTTTGTAATGATTCACATTTGGTTGCTAGCAGGGATAGGCCATGATGCCAAAAGGTAGTAGAAAGAAGCTAAAGTGATGGAACCAGAGCCAGTGCAACTAAGAACTCAAACTATTTTCCAAGACACTAAGTGTACCACCGGCGTTCCTCCCAAGGTCCGTTGGGGAGATGTTTACCGGATGATTAGGAACCAGGATATCCCAGATGTATTATTGGAAGAAGAACAATTCTACCTCAACATCATAACTTCCAGCATAGTCAGGGCTTCTACTCACCCTGAATTGTTCCCATGCTCTGAAGTGATCGGATGGATACTAGAACATGCCAACCCACAAACAAGAGTGTTGCATGACATCAAGGGAGAGCCTTTCGCTTCATTCCATCCAGCTTATATTGCAGCAACCTACAAATTCTCATGTCCCCAGCAAGCTCTAAGTGATGAATGGTTGAATAAGATGAATAATACTAAGATGGCCAAAATATTATTGGTCATAGGAAAGTAGCTGAGGAAGAGAGATAATGATGAATATGATGTTCAAATCCTAAGACCTCCTTTTAGATTAATCGCTCTGATGTTATGCAGAATTTTCGGCATGCCCGATGGCACTGTATATAGGATACAGTGGGCTCCCATCATCCACTTCATAGCATTCAAAGGAACTGTGTTTGATTGGGCTACTATCCTTTCGGACAGTTTGGCATCCACAGTGGCCACTGCAAGAGAAGGTCTGGCCTTAAAAAAGTCAGAATTTTACATGTCTTCCTATCTCATTAACTGCATTTTATCCAAGCTCTCTTTCCCTAGTCTAGGTTGCAGATGGGATAAAGCCAACACCCCAGTCTACACTGCCTATAAAATAATGTGGGCTCAAAATTATAGAGCAAACTATAATCTTATCTACGAAGAGTTCATCATACCTCTGTATGAGCAGATGTTCAAGGAAGAGCCCAATTGTCTATCAGAAAATGCCATGGAGGTCCTGGAAAACTATGGCGATTTTTATTTCTCATAGCAGGGCACCTACATCAGTATGTTTGGAGGTACCAAAGTGCCATACATTTTGCCAAAATACACTACTGATTATGTAGTCCTCAAGGAAGCAGTCAGGCAAGTTTTCCTTGATGGAGTAGGAGGGGTGCTTAACAAGCAACATAGGGCTTCCTTCCCTCCTTTGCCCTTTTGCATAGGAGCCTACAAATTCTCAGGGGTTGCAATAGTCGAGGAATACATTCAAGAGCTGAAAGCTTTCCACTTCGGTGAAATGATCTTCCATAGAAATGATAAGCGGAGCAAGGTTTCCGAGCATTGCAAGGAGGTTTATGCTCATTTTGAATATGCTCATTACTATGATGCAGAGGAAGAAGTGTTCAGAGGCATCAGCAACATGACTGAGTTGCAGATATGTCGTCAAGGCATTGGAGCTAGCTCTAGCTCTGCCCTAGCCCGAGAAGCCAATCTACAGAAAGAGAGAGAAGCAGCTGAGGCCCTAGCCCGTGAAGAACAAAGATTGAAAGAAGAATCAAGACTGCAACAAGAAGCTGAAGATGCAAGGTTGCAGAAAGAAGTTGAGGAAGCAAGACAGCAAAAGGAAGTAGAAGATCAAGAGTAGAGGGAGGAAAGTGAAAATCAGCAGCAAGCTGAAGAAGAAGAAAGAAGGCGTAAAACAGAAGAGGATCAAAAGACAGAGGAAGAACTTAAGACCAATGAAGATGCCCAGGAAGGTGGCTCCGGCACCCAAGATATGGAAACAGACACATCTCAGGCAGGTGGCTCCGGCACCCAAAATGTGGAATCAGACACATCTCAAGCAGTACAGACCCCACCCATAGAGGTAGAAGTGCATGTGATAGACCTCCCAATCATCCCTTACACCCCATCAGAAGATCATACTGTGTCCCGATGGGTTGAATTTGTGTATTATAAGAAGAGGAAGGCGGTGGTCTTGAAGTCAGAAGAGAGGATAAAGAGACTCTTCCAAGAAGATATTTTTACCCAGCGGGAGACCACGGTGATGCAAAATACAAATAAGGCTCCCATAACCATGGCATCCGCCGCTGTGTCAGCAGAAAAAGCAACAAAGGACAATGTGGTCGATATGGTCAGAGAATTTGAGTCAACAAAGAGGAGAGATCGCATGTTGCAACATACTGTGGCTAATGAGCAAGCTTACAAGGATCTTCTAGTGAATAAATATAATCGCATGTATGTTGATCACAAGGAGTTGTCAGATAAGTACCTCCATTTAGAAGAAGAAAAGGAGCACCTAGAAATCCAGATGATGGTTCTAGAAGCAGAAAAGAACGATTCTGAAGCTAGAGTTTCTCATCTAGAAGAAGATAAGCAGGTAATGGTTGAACAACTAGAGCATGCATAAAGCAGAGCAATAGATATTTCTCCCTTTCATGAGTTGTCCTATGAGATTCTGAGACAAATGCACGCCACACAAGAGCTGATTTCTGAGGAAGTGTGCAAGCTCAAAGCCATGATGGTTAGATTGAAGGAAGTCAATGCAGAGGCCAATAGGCTTAAAGGCAAGTACACTCGGGTTAAAGCAAATATTCTGAGCCAAATTGAATGGAGAGAAGGAAAGGTTGGTTTCCCCAAACATCTCCCATTCAAGTCGGTAGATGGTTTTAAAGAAGATGTGGCCCTCGTGGAATTCTCCAAGAACTGTGGCCTGAAGCTAATGGCTAAGATCCATGGAACAATTGATAAGAGTAACAACCTATACCAAAAGATTCATGAAGTGCATGATAAGTGTAAGCTGAGTTTCCCTCAGTCCCTCGATGGTTTTCCAAGCAAGGAGCAACGTCTATTAGACTTAAAGGAAGAGCCATAAATTCAAATAGAATATGTAAAGAAGATTGACGTCCTGGCCACTGATGATCTCCATCACTATATTGGGTGGTCATCAGTATACAGCCATTTTCTGAAAGAAATCCACCAAGCAGTAATTGCAGAAATTCATAGTATTGAAGAAGAGCTTGGTAAGCATATAACTTCTCAGAAGATCTTGCTCCCTTCACCAGCAAATGTGATTATCAGAGACACTGGCATCTGGTACAGTTACATTGCAGAGGAGGAAAAGAAAGCAGCAGCAACAGTAGTAGCCAGTCCAAGCACCTCCCTCCTAGCAGAAACGCCACCCCAAGGGTGAACATGCTGATCCAGAGGCGTTGTTCCTTTTTTTTTTGTTCTCCCTATGTTTAGAGCGTAAAATCACTAGACAGCTGTCCCTTTTCTATTTTGAGAAATTTTTTGTTTTAAGAAAAGGGCCATGATTTGTTTATTTAGAGAAAAAATCCTAGAGAGGACAAGTGTAAAGAGCCAGGTGGCAGCCCAACAGACATTTTGTAAAGATATAAATAGAAGCTTAGGGAATACGCTAAAGGACTTTTTGCAGGGGAAATATTTTTCTTAACTTGTACAAGCTATCTTGCACTTGCCTCAAGAAAATGAAATTTGCCTAATAAGAGCCTGGAGAGGACGTCTTTTGCATGGAAATGGATGTTGGATGCATGCTGGATTATTCTTGTGACTTTCATATTCTACAGTGAGATCTTTCTTTGTTGTCTTGAATTATTTCTCTGTATTGAATAATCTTACTGTTTCTTGTGCAAATGAATTTTCTCCTACATGAGTAATGGAATGCGTTATATGTGAATTGGAAGCTATCTTTTATATCTTTTGCCTTCTTGTTGTAGATATATCTTTATGATTTAATAGTTGTCTATTGATCTTCAGATACTTCTTCCAGCACATTACTCATACTTATAATTTTGCTCCTTGCAGGGATAGTTTAGGTTTATTTCAGTTTTAGATATAGATTTGTTTCAAGTTCTACATTTAGATTAAGTTAGCTTAGGCACTTGCATATCATTTTAAACCATAAAATCAAAAAAGAATGGTGGATTAGGCCATAACCGGTGTAATTGAAGCAAATCTCCAAATCTAACGGTTGTTAGAACCGCTAACCAGACGAATTCCCCATACCAAACGGTGGACAATCTAATTGGGATAGTCTACCGAGGAGAATCCCTTTCTGCTTGATGCTGCGATCTTCGGGGCATCAACAGGATGTTCCTCACTTATTAGACACTTCCATCACTTGGAAAGTAGCGCACTTGTGAGAGAGAGGTCTACATAGGAGGTAGAGAAGGAGCTCTAGTCTTGGAGTACATCTTGTATTTTGGTTGATCATCTTATTGAGGAAAGCTTTGCTGGGTTTTCTACCCCATGAGGGTTTCCCAGGGTAAAATCTCTGTCTATCATGTGATTGTGTTTCTTTCAGTGATCTTGCTAGTCAAATTAGTATAAACTTAACAGGGTGTGCTACTACAAGAAATGAAATGGATCATTTCCACATCCTCCTTGAAATTCCTAACTTATGCAACGACCTGACTTGCTCGTAGCATGGATTTCTTCCTTCTGGTAAATACCTCATTGCTCTTCTCAACGTCTGGTGCTTGTATTTATGCATTTTCATCTTCCGGGACGTCTATTTCGAGAAATCCACTATGAATCCGTTCAGTTAATGAGATGATTCTATCATCATTTCTTCTGTGTGTGGTGACCAAGATTCCGACATGCGTGATGAGTGACCATACTGCTCCCATCTACTCTTCATGTCATCCCCGTGCGAACTATCATCGGTGGTGCCTCCAGCCATGCTGTGTCCCAAACATGCCTAGCGCCGGCACCAATCCAGGCCAATTAATCATCATACTTGTCCGACAGACTTGTCATCCGAAAAGGTCCCATCTACTTGTGATTCAATACTGATTTGATAGGGTCACAATCTTGCAGTTGTCGCAGTCCAAACCCCCAGCTGCAAGACAACCCCTCCTTGTGGACATTCTCCTCCGGCTAATGCGCCATATGTCGTTTCGTATATATATATATATATATATATATATATATATATATATATATATATAGAGAGAGAGAGAGAGAGAGAGAGAGAGAGAGAGAGAGAGAGAGAGAGAGAGAGAGAGAGAGAGAGAGAGAGAGAGAAATATATATATATTTAAGTCCTCATCTGCTCTGCGTCGGATCATGGTGATAGGGCTTCAGCCTACTCCCATTGACTAATTTAGGTAACAGTACCCCATCCAAGCTTTGTAACTATACTGCGCTTCCATTGGTGATAAAATTGATAACATATGGTCCCAACCAGTGCATTTGCAACTTGCTAGGGTGTTTCACATATTTTCTATCATACAACAGAACTGTATCCCCCTTCTGTAGGTGTTTCGTCTTGACATAGCATTCGTGCCATGCCTTCTAGCGGTCCTTTTCTACCTTATGGTGAAACCCTGCGATGAATCGATCTTCATCCAATTGTATTAGTTGTGTCAATCATTCCTCGAGTGCCCTATCATCGCTCATTTCTGTTGTTGTGGTGATGCACAAGCTGGGTACTATGTATTCCATCGGCATCACTGCTTCCTGGCCATAGACAAGTTTAAATGGAGTCTAGCCAATCAATCGCTTGCATGTAGTGCGATATGCCCAATGGACCACTAGGATTGTTAGGTCCCAGACATCGCGGTTCACATTGCACACCTTGGAGAAAGCATGTTCCAAGATCTTATTAAATGCCTCAATGGTCCCATTCGCCTCAGCGTGGTAAGGTGTACTCTTCTTGTGTTGGATTTGAAATTCCTCCGTCATTTCCACAATCATTTGGTTAACGAAGTGTGTTCCTTCATCACTTACTAATACCTTTGGGAAACCAAACCTAGTAACCACATTGTCAAATAGGAATCGTGCTGCAGTTGAAGCAAAGCAGTATTTTACTGGTGCAGCTTCCGCCCAACGCACCAGGTAGTATGTTGTAGTGATGATGTAATGCGACCCTATCCTTTTCCCAGGTGGGTTGATGGGTCCCACAAAATCGACAACCCATTTTTCAAAATCCTGAAACGTTACTTGTGGTACCAGTGGCATTTTTTCACGTCGCGAGGGCTTCCCAATTCGTTGACACATGTCGCAGCTCCTGGCATAATCCATAGCATCTCCATGCAAGGTTGGCCACCATAGTCCTACTTGAAGGATCTTCCGGGAACTTGCTCGTCCGCCATAGTGTCCCCTAGCAATTCCATCATGAGCTTCTGACAGAATCTGTTCTTGTTCATGTAGAAGGACTCATAGTCACAGAATCTCATCTGGGCCCATTTTATATAACTCCCCTGCAATTAGTTGAAATTCTACAACTCGGACAACTAGTTGCTTCCTTTGGCTCGTAGTGAGCTTGGCCGGTGCCTCCCCTGTCGCCAAAAATTGAATGATTTCTTCATAGTCGTTATCGACCATGCCAATCCTAAAAAAATGAGCATCTAACAATCCTTCGTCAATGCTTCTTGGTTCCTCTCCTGATTCTATTCATGAGAGATGATCAGGTCCTATGTTCAATGGTCCTGATTTTACGATAATCTCAAAATCAAACTCCCGAAACAACAATAGCCAGCGGCATATTTCCCCCCCCAACACAGGCTTGTTCACCAAGTATTTCAATGCAGAGTGATCGGTGAACATCTTAAAGTGGACCCCCAAAAGGTAGTGCCTGAATTTCTGCAACACATAGACCATTGCTAGTGCTTCTCGCTGAGTGGTCGTACAGTTCCTCTCTGTCGTAGACAGTTTTCTACTGGAGAATGCTATCGGGTGGTCGATGTCGCCGGTTCCAGGTTGGGCCAAGACAACACCCAGTGCGATTGATGACGCATCAACGTGTATGTGAATTCCTTCATCCAATCTGGAAATGCAAGGATTGTGGCTTCGACCATCTTTTGTTTCAATATGTCCAAACTTTTATGACACTCCTCGGTCCATTCAAACTTAGCATCCTTATTTAGTAGCTTCTCCATGGGTGATGTGATGGAAGCATAGCCTCGGATGAATTTCTGGTAGTAACATGTCTGTCCCAATGTCGCTCGCAATTGTTTAGACTTCGTCGGTGGTGGGAGGTCCACAATGATGGAAATCTTTGTCGAATCTACGAACATTCCTTCACAGCAAATAATGTGTCCCAATAGTATACCGAACGAAGCACAAAAGATACATTTCTTGAAGTTTAGGGAAATCTAGTGTTGTCAGCAGCGTTCTAGCATGAGTCTTAAGTTTGCGACATGATCTTTGACTAACCCATATACCATCCAATCATCCATGTAAATCGCAAGGAACTTATGAATATAATCTTTGAAAGCTTCTACCACTATTCTGCAAAATATTGCAGGAGAATTCTTTAATCCAAATGGCATTACCGTGTACTAAAAGCATCCTCACTCAGTGACAAATGTCGTCTTGTGTCGGTCTTCTTTCGCAATCTTGATTGGGTGGTAGCCTGAAAATCCGTCTGTAAAGGAATATATCTCTTGGACTCCTACGCCTTCGAGTACTTCATCTGTGAATGGGGTCAATAATGGATCATGTAGGTAGGCATCATTCAGTTTCCTTAAGTCGATGCATATTCGTACTTCATTGGTTTTCTTGTCCTGGACAACCATTGGACCGATCCATTCTCATTCCACCACGGGTGTTGTTCCGGATTTTCACCCTGTAGCAAGGAGAGGGACACTACCAACTTCTGGGGTGACAGGTAAATACATTAATCATATCACATAGGCTTCTACAAAAGGAAAGAGATCAAGGTTCTTGAAGGCATACATTATTAATGACGTTCGATCCTAGCTTTCGCTTGCTCCTTCGATCGATCCTCCACTTGATCTTCCGCTTGATGAACCTGCAATACAAAAGATACCTTCCTCAGCATATCTTGACTAATATAACAATGATGAAATTGAAATGCAATTTAGACATCAAATACAATCAAGCATTTAATCCAAACAAATATGCAATCCATTATACATTTGATTGGGACAGGAAGGGTATTTCAACCTTTATTGTCAAAAGCAAATAATCAGTACAAATATACCTAATCATTCAGAGTGCTTGTGCAACCGGATTCTGGGCTCCTGCTCTTCACACTAACTTTGGAATTCCTCTAGCATAACAACCCTTAATGCATAGTTTCTTCCCCTTTCTCTCCTCTATCCCCCTTGTATTTATGGGACAAGGTAGGCAGTTTGGATCGAGAGGTAGTTTGATTGGGAAGTTGGGGAAGTTGCAAACCAACTTCAACTAATCCCAATTCGTCAAATTAATATATTTTTTGGTTTCATCTTAAGATGTGTGCGAGTTTTTCACAGTAGAGTAGCACACAATATGCAACTTCAGTGCTTTACAACCAGCGTTTGTAAGAATTTTTAAGGTGTGCGCTACTATGAAAGAGGTAAAGTAGGGCATACTAGCTGGTGTGCGCCCCTCTTATGCCTGTAGAGTAGGGAACACTTCCTGATGTGCACTGGTTTGATGCTTGTGGAGTAGCGCACATGTCAAAATGAAGGTAAAAACAAGGTTTTTTCAACTACAGAGGAGTAAGTCTAGTCCATACATCACCTAAGTCAATCTAGCTCTTCAATCCAAGTTGTCCTTTTGTGTGATCAACAGCTAAATGTGATCACAGATGGAGAAGTTCAGATTTGACCTATAACAGATGCCCCCTAATGTGTGAGTTCAGAGGGAAATTATGGTCGAAATACATTATAATTCCAAGTCAGAGGAGGAGCAAGAAACCACAGAACCAAGTCACAAAAGTACCTGAAATAACAATTAATATCAGCGAGCAATTACAATTTTGACATCATATAGATGTGTAGCATGATATAACATGATCTCCGATACATAACTAGGAGATGTATATATAGCATGGCCACTGAAATACAAGCGTGGATCCATGTCAGAATGAGAGATCATAGCCATAACAACAAACTGGATCTATGTCTCGTGGAGAGACAAAATGAGTGAGTTTCGGTCTTGCGTAGCTTGGGTCATCACATAATGAGGTAATGATATCAAAATCCCAAGGTCTTCATCCAAACAACCCAAGGTACAAACCCTAACCATGTGAATAAATGACCTGAAGTCGAACATGGGGGGAATCATTTGATTTTCGGTCATTGATGTATACTGTTAACAAACGTGAGGGCTTCCACCGATAATGATAATGGGGACCAATGTACCTAGAACGATCCAACAAGTGTGAATAAGAGGACTTGAAGTCGAACACCTGAGGAACCAGTCGAATAAAAGACATTGATGTATTCTCATTATTCGACGACGAGGGAAACTTCCACTGATGACTGCAATCCCCAAGGTACTAACCAAAACTCTAAACTTCATTCCCAAAGAAAAATGAGTTGATTTTGATGGGAGGAATTTCGTTGGAAGGGAGGCCTTAAGGCATCCTCCATCATCAAACATGAGGAACACTCAAATGGTATGAGCTGATGTGGAGTAGGACAAGTTACAAAACTGACACTGGGATGGCCGATACATGAGGTTAAGATAAACTGCAGAATGGCCGACACAGGCTGTATCCTTGAATAGTAAGCACGACACAAAGTGACTTAGGCAGTTTTCAACATGATGGAAAAGTGATATAAGCCTGCAATGTAGGAGACATTAGCAGACCCTCCATATGGTTGGAAGAATAACCAACTAGGGCAGTAGACAACTCGGAGATCAAGTTCACCCCAAAGTCAAAAACTAAACCCAACTGAAATGATAGACTCAAATAGGTGATGTGTTCAAGGATAGGACTGACTGAACTGCCTTTGAAACTGCAAGATGTGATATACCCTTCCTATCCCTGATTCTTTTTAGATAAAAGAATACCTTTCTTGTTGTTTTAATGAGTCCAAGAAAGAATGAAAACTCAATAGATCCAACCATGTAAAGAGTTTAACGACCCCATGGGAGGAATACTATCGACCTTCTTCATTGTTTACAGAGTTCGAAGAAGAGATAGAAGAATACTCTATAATACTGATTTCTGGATTTTAATATCGAGCCGAGATCTATTCTTGCTCGCCGGTGTTTTCAATTTTAAGGAGTCTGAAAAACTTAAACAATAACTCCATACACCTACTCGTGGATTTTAATATTGAGCCCAAGTAGGTTAATGCTCGCTGGTGTTTTTCTATTTATAGAGTCTGAAAAACTTAAACAATACTCTATTTACACTCTCGTGGATTTCACATCAAGCCCGAGTAGGTGAGTGCTCACTTGGTGTTTTCATGTTTCGAGAACCTGAAAACCCTAAAGAAGGCTTCAAAAGGTCCTTTTTTGTAAAGTTAGTCTCCTCCCCCAAAAAATGGTAAAACAATGGAAGAAGAACTCTTCTAGCCACAGATTACTAGATTATTCCTTTTTCGTAAGTAATCCGCAAAAGTCCGGAAAAGGGTTAAACTTATACTTAAGCAGATGGGCCTTCAATTCCTTTAACGAGCTTGAAGAGGACAAGTCTGCTCGGCAATCTTGTTTAGTTTTTAAATAGTCAAAACAAGAGCTTAAAACGACTTAAAAGACAGCTTCTAGAACCACCGACTCATTATCTGCTAAAGACTAGGATCTCAACAACCAAGTTAGTATTAATGACAAAAAATCTCCAATGACATAAAATTTCAACTATAAAGTACTAAAAATGGTCCGTCAGTAAAGAAATTAAGTCATAATAGATTGATGCTACAAAAATCTAGTGAAAAATTGAGAAACATAGGTTGATTTCATCCTACCAACATTTGTAGGTATTAATGATTAAATAGATCATTTTTTATGCAATTTGAAACTATAGACTTTTCAAAAAGTGGGTAAAAAATCAAATTCAAATTCATATATGTAATTTCAACTTGAAAACTCAAATATCACATTTGGAAATTTGTAGGACAAGTTTTTGGAGCAAACCCTTGATCTTCATCCATTCGTAGCGATCAAATCAGGCAACCATTCGACCTCTTTCCTCCACCAAGTATGTTATTTTCATCCCAATTTGCATTTTGATGCTTTATTTATCAATTTTCATGCTTAAAAATCATTTTGGAGCCATGCTCAACTCGTGAGGTTCATGTGCGCTACTGTCTAAGAAGGAAAGTACGGCATACTGGAAACTCTACATACACTTCGAAGGTGTGGCTTGTTGAAATTCTATAGAACTGTGAACATGAGGGCACTTAACCGCTTGCTTCAAAGACTCATTCAGTATTGGGATGCAGATTCCAATGTGTTTAATATCCGGGGAGAGACCCTAGACCTCACCATTGATGACATATACTTCATTACAGGACTCTCTAGGAGGGGAGATATTGTAAACCTGAAAGGGTCCTCACGCAATGTGGGTGCCATGTCCATACAAGAATACCTGAATGCATATTGTGTGGCGGGGACTGAGAAATCAGGAAGTCAAATCCTTATTTCTACTATTGAAAGCTTCCCTTTGAAAGTTTGTTAAATTGAATGGGAGGGAGTGCTACATAACATTTAGCCTCAAGACACTACATGCATATTGGTATCGAATGCTTGCAAGTTCATGTATATGATTGGTGCACTAGTCTCTTAGCAAACATGAAGCTTCAACTCTCGAGGTGTAAGACCGGGAGAATGAAGAACTTTGGATATGGCATCATTCTTTGTACCTTCTTCTTCGAGAGGGTACCTGCTCTTAGTTTTGGCATGCCTTTGCCTCCAGTCATTCCTCATGAGCCGAGATTGGGCCCTTGGGGTGACATTTTTCTCCGCCAAGGTGGTGGTGAAAGCCACTTTTTCTATCACACCGATGATTTCTGGGGATGGTGGGAGAAACAAGTGCCAACATTTGAGCAGTTTTCGTATGTTGGTTTAGACTTCCGTCATGATCCAGAGCTGGTACTTCCTCCAGGTGGTGCTTGGGGAGATATAGGTATGTTTATGTTTAGAAAATTATTTAATTTTTTCAATTTTTTAAAGTATATTATTTTTATGATGAGTTTGAAGTACTGAAACAAAGTGTCATATGCAGATGTTGGACCAGATCATCCCGAGGGACATCCTACTACTTTCGTGAGGCCAATTGATGTGGGTGCAACTGGTGCTACGCTAGGGGATATAGAGAGTAAGATGAGTCGGTTGACTCATGATATTCCCACATATCGCATTGAACGGATTCCCATTGACATGCAAGATGATGTAGTCGATGTGCCCCCAGCTTGGATTAGATTGCTATGGAAGGTAGCTAGGATGGTCATATGCTACCGAGAGGCAGTGGATGCTGATGAGGCCCCACCTTCTCCATAGGAGAAGGATATTTTATGTATATTTTTTAGGCCATCGAGCCCAATTTTGTATTTTATGACATGACTCTGTGATAGACTTATGTTCCAAACTCATCCTATTTTTTTATAAAGAATCGAATCTATATACAGTATTGGCTTATATTTACATGTGTGTGTTTAACTTTATGTGCAATGTTTATTTATGGAAGTGTATGATACAAATGCCAATCTAAAATGTAGTTTGCATATGAATCAGCTAATGCATTCAAATTTCTTGGAATATGTTGATATGTGATGTAATCAAATTGTCTTTCCAATAATTTAGCTCGCAAAAACTGTCATAGCAAAATGGGATCTCTAATCTGATAAACACCCATTAACTAAAATACAACTAGTTACGAATCAAGCCTTACCTCCAATCGTGAAATTCCCTAGACAAGAGAATCCCGGAGAAGTTCTATCACCGCACTGTACTTAGCCACGTTATTCGTTGTGGGACCCAAACAAACCCCCTCCTGAAGAAACAAGTTGGCCAGTCGGTGAGTAAATAACCCAAGCTGCTGAAGCCAACTGTCGGGTGTGGTGACTAGTGCCATCAGCAAATCCTAAAAAGTGTTAAGTCGACATCTGAAACACGAAGCGATAAAACATACCTAAGGTCAACTAACGATCATAAGCAAAAACTAGTTCTACAAAATGTACAACTATAATACATGAAAAAGCACAAATGCCTAAGCATAGTACTTCTTCAGGTAGAGCCCATTTCTAGGCTCAGGCAACTTATTACCCTTGTAGTCTGTTAGCTCATAAGCACCTTTCTTCAGTACCTTTGAGATTATATAGGGACCGAGCCACATGGAATTGAACTTGCCAGCCCCTAAAGGTTCCTTGTCCTGATCCCAAAGTAGAACAAGGTCTCCTTTGAGAAAAACCCTAGGTCTGACAAACTTATCGTACTGTCCTTTGACTCATTTCTTATGGATCTCGTTTGTTGTGAGTGCATCGTAGCACTGCTCGTCTAGATGTTATAAATGTAGCAAACGTTCTTCTAGTACTGAAGTTTCTAGTAATAGTCGGACAACCAACTTTAATGAGGGAATCTCGCATTCAATCGAAACGACTGCTTCTATCCCATGCACAAGTTGGAAGGGAGAGAACCTGGTAGCAGTATTTATGTTTGCTCGATAATCCCAAAGAGAAGGATATAACATCATGTGCTAGTTATTCTGACTGAAATTAACGGCTCTTTGTAGAATTGTCTTAAAAGTTTTGTTAACTGCTTCGACCTGATCATTCGCCTGTGGATAGAATGAGGACGAATGCTCCTGATGAAAACCTAGCATGGTATAAAGTTCGGTCATCATGTTTTTATGAAAATGACGACCGTGATCCGTAACGATCACTTTGGGTATGTTGAACCTTGCGATAATCTGATTGAATACAAAATAAGCGGTGGTTTCTCCATCCTTTTTAACAGTAGGCATTGCCTCTTCCCACTTGGTGAAGTAGTCGACGGCAACGATGATATAACGATGACCTCCAGCCGAAACTGGATTACAAGTCATATAATCAACCCCACATTTTGTGAAGGGACCTGCTGTGATCATAGGATGAAGAGGAATTGGATGTGCTCTCATTTTTCTGGTGAAAAACTAACATGGACGACAGCATTTCACAGCTTCAACACAATCTTTAAAGATTGTAGGCCAAAAATACCCGGCACGCAGTATTTTCTGAGCTGTTGCCAACCCAGAAAGATTACACCCACAAGCTCGACTGTGAGCATCATTCAATACTGATTCTGCTTCTTCTAAAGTCAAACAACATCGTAAGATGGAGTCTATCCCACGTCTGTACAAAGTAACAGATATAATGAGATATTTTTTCACATGAATTTTTAGTTTGCATCGTTCCTCTCTAGAAAAAGTGGTAGGACACCTCAAAGTCTGGATATATACTAAAATATCCCCATACTATGGGTCATAGGAGGCAATAAGGAATATATATTCATCCAGGAATGATGACTCTTCCTCAATATGCACTAAGTCACTTGGAAATTCTGAAATTAATTCAGCTAACACTAGTGATTTCTTCGACTTGGCAGACTGAAATACCAAATCAAACTCTTGCGGGATTACAATCCATTTATTGTATTTCCCACCGATGATGCGTCGGGTGAGAACATATTGGAAAGGATTGACCTCTGCAATCACAATAGTGGTTCGTAAAAGGATATAGTGACGAAGCCTCTGCACCGCATAGACCGCAGCTAGTGCTAACTTCTCAACATGTGAATACTTAATCTCAGGAGCTATCAGTCCGCGCGAGAGATAATAAAAGACATGCTCTTTGAGTGTGTTGTCCTTCTGAACTAGTACTATGCCAATTTTTTATACTGATGCCACCGGATATAAGAGGAAATCCTTTGTATAATCAGACAGGCTTAACAAGGGGGCTGACAGTAATTCCTTTTTCAAAGCCTCAAACGATGCTTGAGCAGCCTCATCCCACAAGAAGTATGTACCTTGTTTAAGCAGTCTCATGAAACCCTTTGTAATTTTGGCATAGTTTATGATAAAACATTGTAGGAAGTTAGACATGCCTTGCAAAATTTGGAGTTGTCTCAAGGTGCAAGGAGGAGGCAGTTTTACAATTGCCTCAACTTTTAAAGGGTCGACCATTATGCCACGACTGGATACAATGAAACCCAGTAATCGTCCAGACTCGATGCAGAATACACACTTATTAGGATTCAATTGAATTTTGTATTGTCTGCACCATTAAAACACAAGTCTCAAATGAGCTGGATGATCCCATCTCTTGCGAGATCACGCTGGGAGGTCATCCAAGTAGGGTTCAACTATGTGTTTGATATCGTGAAAAGTGAAATTCTTTGCTCGCTGGAAAGTAGCTCTAGCATTCTTTAAGCCAAACGGCATCTTCCGATAGGCAAAGTTTCCCCACGGGAAAATAAAAGTTGTTTTATGTTGATCTTCGGGTTTGATTTGAATTTGATTATATCCCGAAAATCCATCCATGAAAGAAAACATCTCGTGTCCTGCACATGCATCTATGATCTAGTCAATAAATGGTGTGGGATAGTTATCTTTCGGACAAGCTTTGTTCAGATCCCGGAATTCAGTACAGACTCAAATGGTACCTTGCTCTTTATCAACTGGAACAGGATTCGAAACCCATTCCATCATGTCGATCGGATAGATAAATCCGGCTTTAAGCAATTTTTTAACCTCCGCCTTAATGACGGCAACTTTTTGAGGATTCACTGGATGGAGCTTTTGTCTCACAGTTTCGCGTTGGGATACGTTGTGATGACATGCTCAACAATGGCAGGATTGATGCCTGGCATCTCCTCATAAGACCAGGAAAAAATATCGCGGAATTCTTTAAAATGTTTGGTTACAGAGCGATCTCCTCCGGAGAACAATCTGCTCCAATAAAAATGTTTTCCACGACCCCGAGTTTGGTGGAAATGTTGATCGGGATGGTTCTCGATATATCGGCCATATTCCCTTCAGCGTAAACAGCACTTGAAGTGGAAGGGATAGAGGAAAAATCAACATTCCCACCAGGTCTCATAGAAAAATCTCTTCTCTCTATCCTGTCTAGATTTGGAAGCATGTAAGACCTTTGGTGCATGTGTTCCCAAGGTTGGTCCAGGCCCATCATGGATTCCAAAAGGCTTCGCCAGAAGGAAAAAATGTGTCTAAACAATCAAAAGAGTGGGTCGAGTCTACTGACCATGCAGGAGCATAGTCCATGTCCGAATCAGCAGAGACTGGCAGAGTCATGATATGTTACGTTGCAGCATGTTGTGCTTCCATGTATGCTACTTCTACAACGGATAAGGGCACTGATGGTTCTGATAAAGTAGGAAGGATCCATGGATCAGTCCTTAAACTGACCGTGAAAGTTTCAGTAGATGTACCTTCATCAGAATGCATGAAAAGAACAGGAGCGGGTAGGTCAAAAATTCCCATTAATGACCCATAAAGACCTACTTCTAAACTATCACTTGTTGGGGCAGATTGATCAACTAAAGGAATTGTGGATTCCGATGAAGTCTGTTTGTTTCACCGAGGGAACGAAAGTTGATCGACCGTGATGATCTTGCCTTTGTGAGGGAACATTACAACATGGAAAACTGCTGATGGAATAGCTTGCATGGCATATGTCCATCTCCTACCTAACAACATATTGTAATCCAGCAGAGCATCCAGAACTTCAATTTCTACAGCAACTGTCTTATCGTCAAGTGTGATGTCAAATGATGGCAAGACTCTATGTGGACGGAAGGTTCTTCTGTCAAATGCAGTAAGCAGTGTGTTAGAGGGGTCTAACTTGGGAGAACCCATGGCTTTCCAGCAAGAAATCGACATTACGCACGTAGACGCTCCCTCATCTATGACAGCTCTGTTAATATTTAATATGCTAAGACAAAAAATAGCAGCATTACATTCCATTTCACAATAATAGCATATACAGGATCACTAAAGAAATAACAAGCATAGCATAAACACAAGAGACACAGATTTATCCTGGGAAACCCTCATGGGGTAGAAAACCTAGCAAAGCTTCCTGAATATAGATGACAAGCAATACACAAAGATGCAAACCAAAGACATGATATCCTCCTCCACCATAGCAGACCTCTCCTCCACAAGTGCGCTACATTCTGAGTGAGGGAAGTGTGTGTATAATGAGAAACACACCTCCTCTATTTATACACATCTCCGACTTGTACTTTTAATTAACTAGGTCGGCCCCAACTTTACCACTGGGTTAAACACCCCACTACAACTGACTGGGCCGACCCCACTAGGGTGGTCTAACAACCCTTTGACCCACATAACACATACAGGGCCAACCCCAACTAGGGAAGTCTAATAACCCAAGTTACCACATTCCGACGGAGGAATAAACATCTCCGAATATACAATAAGATCTTCACGGAGGAATGAAACATCTCCGGAATAATAAAGTACAAATATAATATCCTTAGAAGTTACAATATCTCAACACTCCCCTTAACGAGAAAGATGTTATAACAACATCTGCAAGAGCAAGGAGCCATCAACATGATACATCTATAAATCATTGGAAGCTTTCTCAACATCATCAGTAACTCTACTAGTTACCAGAACATCTTCAATACGGGAACATCAGCATCTTCACTACTAAGTCTTTATCTTCTACGGCACTCAAACAGCTACAGCAACATCAACATTTGAATCCTCACTATCGTCAGCATCGTCATCACACGAAAATCAGCATCGTCATCACACGATCATCAGCATCGTCATCACACGATCATCAACATCATCATCTAGATCAACACGATCAGCATCATCTCGATCTACATGATCAGCATCATTGTCATCTAGATCAATACAATCAGCAGCATCGTCATCTAGATCAACAGTATTAGTATCCACACCAATACAAGTATACACATCATCAATACAAATATCCACACCAATACAAGTATACACATCATCAATACAAGTATCCACACAATACAAGTATACACATCATCAATACAAGTATCCACACAATAACAGCATAACCTACAACACACACGATCATATTATAGGATGATCAATCCTACTCTCTTTAGGACATAGGTCCATGGATGATGCAATCCTGTCATGTACCTTTTGAACCGAGGTCCAAGGATGATCCAGTCCTACCATGTACCTTTTGAACCGAGGCCTAGGGACGATCCAATCTTATCATGTACCTTTTGAACCGAGGTCCAGGGACGATCCAATCCTATCATGTACCTTTTGAACCGAGGTCTAGGGACGATACAGTCCTATCATTCAATTCTCGGAGACCTCATGTCTACGGCTCAATTCAAAGGACCAAAGTCTGAGGATGATCCAATCCCCTACCTGTTCATTCAGGACTTTATTTTCGGAGACATCTTGTCTACGGCTCAATTCAAAGGACCAAATTCTGAGGATGATCCAATCCCCTACCTGTTCATTCAGGACTTTATTTTCAGATACATCTTGTCTATGGCTCAATTCAAAGGACCAAATTCCGAGGACGATCCAATCCCCTACCTATTCATTCAGGACTTTATTTTCGGAGACATCTTGTCTACGGCTCAATTCAAAGGACCAAAGTGCGAGGACGATCCAATCCCCTACCTGTTCATTCAGGACTTTATTTTCGGAGACATCTTCTCTACGGCTCAATTCAAAGGACCAAAGTCCGAGGACGATCCAATCCCCTACATGTTCATTCAGAACTTTATTTTCGAGGACATACGTCTACGGCTCTCTTTAGAACATGTGTTCAAGGATGATGCAATCCCTCTTCTTTCTCGGAGACATATGTCTACGAATCCTTTTAGAACATGTGTTCAAGGATGATGCAATCCCTCTTCTTTCTCAGAGACATATGTCTACGGATCCTTTTAGAACATGTGTTCAAGGATGATGCAATCCCCTTTTCAACTTAGACCCTGTCTAAGGACCATCCACCAACCTCTTTGTTGTCATCACCAATATAGGTAACCACATCATCGACCTCTTTGTCGATGCAGGCAATCTCATCATAAGTGATCACATCACTCCACGAGGAGGGTCCTTCTGAACTATATTAAGTTTGTCTCGGAAAACTTTACTTGAGGTAGAGGTTTGGTTAGTACATCAGAACGGTAGAGGTTTGGTTAGTACATTCGTAACTTGTTACAAATTCGAACTTTTAGTTCCTTTCTGCACCATATCTTGGAACACTAAATTCTCTGCCATCTTGATACAACTCAGTTTGTCACATAGGATCACAGTTGGGTCTTGTTAAGATTTAATATGCTAATACAGAAAATAGCAACATTACATTCCATTTCGCAATAATAGCATATACAGGATCACTGAAGAAACAACAAGCATAGCATAAACACAAGAGACAGATTTATCCTGGGAAATCCTCATGGGGTAGAAAACCCAGCAAAGCTTCCTCAATATAGATGACCAGCAATATACAAAGATGAAACCCTGAGACATGATCTCCTCCTCCACAATAGCAAACCTCTCCTCCACAAGTGCGCTATCCTCAAGTGAGTGAGTGTGTCAAATGAGGAACACACCTCCTCTATTTATACACTACTCTGACATATCTTTTACACAAGTACACGTAGGCTTGTATTTAACCAATGGGTTAAATACCCCACTACAAATGACTAGGCCGACCCCTCTAGGGTGGTCTAGTAACCCTTTGACCCACATAACACATACAGGGGCCGACCCCCACTGGGGAAGTCTAATAACCCGAGTTACCACATTCCGACGGAGGAATAAACATCTCCGGATATACAATAAGATCTTCACGGAGGAATGAAACATCTCCGGAATAATAAAGTACAAATATAATATTCTTTGAAGTTACAATATCTCAACACTCCCCCTTAACGAGAAGGATATTATAATAGCATCTGCACGAGCAAGGAGTCATCAACATCATACATGATACATCTATAAATTATTGGAAGCTTTCTCAACATCATCAGTAACTCAAGCAGTTACTGGAACATCTTCAATACTGGAACATCTTCAATACTGGAACATCAACATCTTCAGTACTGAGTCTTTATCTTCTGTAGCACTCGAACAACTACAACAACATCAACATCTGGATCCTCATGATCATCACCATCATCATCTCACGATCATCAGCATCGTCATCACATGATCATCAGCATCACGATCATCAGCATCGTCATCACACGATCATCAGCATCGTCATCACACGATCATCAGCATCGTCATCACACGATCATCATCATCTTCATACCACGATCATCAGCATCATCATCACATGATCATCAGCATCGTTATCACACGATCAGCAGCATCGCCATCTATATCATCACGATCAGCAGCATCGTCATCTAGATCATCACGATCAGCAGCATCATCATCTAGATCATCACGATCAACAACATCGTCATCTAGATCATCACGATCAACAACATCATCAATACAAGTATAAATATCATTAATACAAGTATCCTCATCAATACAAGTATACACATCATCAATACAAGTATCCTCATCAATACAAGTATACACATCATCAATACAAGTATACACATCATCAATACAAGTATCCTCATCAATACAAGTATACACATCATCAATACAAGTATCCTCATCAATACAAGTACACATATCATCAATACAAGTATCCTCATCAATACAAGTATACATATCATCAATACAAGTATCCTCATCAATACAAGTATACACAATAGCAGCATAACCTACAACACACAAGATCCAATTACGGGATGATCAATCCCTCTCACTTTAGGACATAGGTCCAAGGATGATACAATCCTGATCCGCTTACGGGATGATCAGTCCCTCTCGGTTTAAGACAATTCTCATGTCTATGGATGATGCAATCCATATCAACTTACAGGATGATCAATCCTTATCACTTTAAGACACCTCACCATGTCTAGGGACAAGGCAATCCCAATCTATTTACAGGATGATTAGTCCTTATCACTTTAAGACATCTCACCATGTCTAGGGACGAGGCAATCCCAATCTATTTACAGGATGATTAGTCCTTATCACTTTAAGACATCTCACTATGTCTAGGGACGAGGCAATCCCAATCTATTTACATGATGATTAGTCCACTCAATCTCATTTAGGACTATCCTTCCTTTCGGAATTACTGGATTTACTGTCCAAGGATGATTTAATCCACTGAATTCATTTAGGACTATCCTTCCTTTCGGAATTACTGGATTTACTGTCCAAGGATGAATTAATCCACTCAATTCATTTAGGACTATCCTTCCTTTCAGAATTACTGGATTTACTGTCCAAGGATGATTTAATCCACTCAATTCATTTAGGACTATCCTTCCTTTCGGAATTACTGGATTTACTGTCCAAGGATGATTTAATCCACTCAATTCATTTAGGACTATCCTTCCTTTCGGAATTACTGGATTTACTGTCCAAGGATGATTTAATCCACTC
Organism: Larix kaempferi; assembly: GCA_027924585.1. Taxonomy (NCBI): domain Eukaryota; kingdom Viridiplantae; phylum Streptophyta; class Pinopsida; order Pinales; family Pinaceae; genus Larix; species Larix kaempferi. The sequence continues at coordinate 41,688,472 of BSBM01000456.1, forward strand.
AATTCATTTAGGACTATCCTTCCTTTCGGAATTACTGGATTTACTGTCCAAGGATGATTTAATCCACTCAATTCATTTAGGACTATCCTTCCTTTCGGAATTACTGGATTTACTGTCCAAGGATGATTTAATCCACTCAATTCATTTAGGACTATCCTTCCTTTCGAAATTACTGGATTTACTGTCCAAGGATGATTTAATCCACTCAATTCATTTAGGACTATCCTTCCTTTCGGAATTATTGGATTTACTGTCCAAGGATGATTTAATCCACTCAATTCATTTAGGACTATCCTTCCTTTTGGAATTACTGGATTTACTGTCCAAGGATGATTTAATCCACAACCGTACATTTAGGACCACGTGCAAGGATGACTCAATCCTCAACCATACATTTAGGACCTACGTCCAAGGATAACTTAATCCTCAACCGTGCATTTAGGACCTACGTCCAAGGATGACTTAATCCTCAACCGTGCATTTAGGACCTATGTCCAAGGATGACTTAATCCTCAACCGTACATTTAGGACCTATGTCCAAGGATGACTTAATCCCTCACCGTCCACCAAGGACTTCATTCTCGAAGACTTACGTCTACGGCTCTTCTTTAGGACTGAAGTCCAGGAATGATCCAATCCCTTCACATGTTCACCAAGAACTTCATTTTCGAAGACATACGTCTACGGCTCTTCTTTAGGACTGAAGTCCAGGAATGATCCAATCCCTTCACATGTTCATCAAGAACTTCATTTTCGAAGACATACGTCTACGGCTCTTCTTTAGGACTGAAGTCCAGGGATGATCCAATCCCCTCAGATGTTCACCAAAAGCTTCATTCTCGAAGACATACATCTACGACTCTTCTTTAGGACTGAAGTCCAGGGATGATCCAATCCCCTCACATGTTCACCAAGAACTTCATTCTCGAAGACATATGTCTATGGCTCTTCTTTAGGACTGAAGTCCAGGGATGATCCAATCCCCTCAAGTCCACCAAGTACTTCATTCTCGAAGACATACGTCTACGGCTCTCTTTAGGACTAAAGTCCAGGGATGATCCAATCCCCTCAAGTCCACCAAGGACTTCATTCTCGAAGACATACGTCTACGGCTCTCTTTAGGATGATGCAATCCTATATGTCCACCAAGGACTTCATTTTCGGAGACATACGTCTACGGCTCTCTTTAGGATGATGCAATCCTATATGTCCACCAAGGACTTCATTTTCGGAGACATCATGTCTACGACCTCTTTTAGAATATATGTTCAAGGATGATGCAATCCTCTTGTCAACTTAGACCCTGTCTAAGGACCATCCACCAACCTCTCTGTTGACATCACTAATAGAGGTATCCTCATCATCGACCTCACTGTCAATGCAGGCAATCTCATCATGAGTTATCACATCACTCCCCCTTTCGAGGAGGGTCCTTCTGAACTATATTAAGTTTGTCTCAGAAAAATTTACTTGAGCTAGAGGTTTGGTTAGTACATTGTTACAAATTTGAACTTTTGGTTCCTTTCTGCACCATATCGTCTGTGTATAGAAACAATATTCAACCTTGTAGCAAAGGTTGAGATCCTCATCACCCATGGTGATCATTAAGCTCATCAATTGATTATCGATCCTGGGTACCCATACAGAACCTGATTCATACTTCTTCTTTAATTACACCATTAAGAGAATGGTCTTATCTAGCCACTTGGAGCAAACATCTTACCATGATTCTCTTCCTCTTTCTAAGAGAATTTTCTAGCCACAAGCCTTCTATAGTGTGCTTGATTTGTAAATCCTTTTGTTTGAACATCCATCGCTTAGTCAGTGTTCATCATTCATCATGATCTTTCCTACAAATCAAAATTAAGTACATGATTAGTAATACTTCATAATCATCAAATCATATTGACATGATAACCTATTATGCATACAGATATAATTTACATAGTTATGTAACTATTTTGACCAATACTTTGGCACAACACTTTCCCATATCCTGTATGCATACAGTGGCTATCTAGATGCCTTCCATCTCTACCAGAAAATACTATCGAGAGTGTGCACAACTCTCAGCATGTCAGCAAGGAGGTTTCATTCTAGACAAGCAACAATGGAATGTTTGTCCAACTTACCAATCATATGCATATTAGTAGTATACTGTTCAATGCTCTACTCAGCATGATATATTCTAGAAATACAAATGTGCATACAAGAAATATTATTTACTATAAATAACAACTAAAATACTTATCTTTTATGTTTGTGTGGTTGCCTCCCGCTTGATCCTCTATATGTCTTTTGAACTTCTATTCATTCTGTGCCACTGTGCATGCTCAAGTGTGCACTAGTGTCATCCTCATGATCTCATACACAAGCATACATTCATTAGTATATTCTCAAAACATTCTAATTCTAAATCATCTTGAATATGTATAGTCATGATCATAGATAATAAACATTAGTATTCAATATTTCAGGGAAGTCTGCTTTTACTCATGCATATCATTAATCAAGATAAAAGATATAATATTCATAAACCCTTGATTACTCGCTTTATGAATAAGCATAACAAATCATACCAAGTATACTTATATAAGGGATCCTAACACAAGGTAAGATTCATAGGAGACATACCTGGATTAGTATATATGTTTATCATACCTAATCAATATCTTCTTTTTTCTCTTCAATCATTTAGAGATCCTGCGCTGGAACCTACATATCTCATAGGTTAAGCATAATATAACAAAGTCATACATACCTCGTAAGTAGAACTTCTATGTGATCAAATATTATAGAGGAGTCTTTGTCTTCATGTTGTCATGGTCATGGAACTTGATTTGTCTTTTGTGATGTACCTGTATCTTGTTAGCAGACAACATCAACCTCACACAATACCATAATGCATTAGTACAATCATATAGCCCTAAACAATGAATGTCTTCGATCATTCACATGCATTCATACTGCTATTAGAGTGATAAGACAATTCTAACATTGATCAAGATTGTACTAATAAATAATATGAAGACAAACACATTATGAACTTAATCAAGAATCAGATTTCAAGACATACCTGAACCTTCTTAAGTCATACCTATCGAGACTTCTTGTAGTCTTCTTATGTAAGGCCTTAGCCTCAACTCCCCCTGAAACTTGATCTAGAGCTTGATTAGGGTTTGCTAGAGAAACCCTAAAAATTCAATATTTGACTTTCACACTTCTGAATGGATGGAAGAATGTGTCTTGCTGAGCTGATCAACCTAGCATTCTTCAATTTTGAAATCTCCAAAATTTGACCCCTCAAAATTGCCTTCAAAAATACTAGATCTTCTGGATAGGAACCCGAACTAGGGTTTGATGAATCCCACCCTTCTGTCCAACCAAAAAATTTGATGTTGGTCTCTAGATTTCGATTTTCCTAAGTAGCATTCATCCGTGGACTCCGATTCCAAAAATTCTAACTTTCTCCGAAACCCTAAATTCCGGAAGCCATGAATAAAGGGGCTCCAAGAATAATTTTGTTTTGACAGAAATATGCACTTGATTGTTTCTGCTATAACTCTGAAATTTTTGCTCCAAAAGGTCTGAAAATGTTTTCTGTAGTAGCCTGACCTGTCATCTTTCCATCCTGATAGGTCTGACCTCAATTGGATTTTCTGAGAGAGAGTTATGCCAAGTGTCGCAACGTGACCTGTTTATGGGATAAAACAGGAGATCGAAATTGTACGGAATGCCACGTGTCACTGGTTCACCTTCGGCCTCTGAAAACGTTTCTTGAGATAGTACAGTCTGTGTACTACCTGTCACTTTTTACAAAATTTCATTTGGAGCTTCCTAGCCCAAGTTATGACCTTTTTTCCAAGGTCACCTGATTTGGACTGATATTTGGAAGAGGCAAAAACCCTAACTTGTACTCATCATAACTCATAAAGTACAACGAATCTGAGGGTACCCTTTGGACACAAGGTACCTGGGGATGTTATATTCTACTTGTAAACTTTTCAGACCCTGAACCTTTGCAGAAATGGATTTATAGCGAAAGTTCCATTATGACTGGTTTTTTCTATGTAAAACCCTAACCTTCAAATTGTCGTAACTAAAGCAAGTGTCGTAAGTTCCATACCTTGTTTTCCTTCAGGTTAGCTCTGACACCATGTTAAGATTTAATATGCTAATACAGAAAATAGCAACATTACATTCCATTTCGCAATAATAGCATATACAGGATCACTGAAGAAACAACAAGCATAGCATAAACACAAGAGACAGAGATTTATCCTGGGAAATCCTCATGGGGTAGAAAACCCAGCAAAGATTCCTCAATATAGATGACCAGCAATATACAAAGATGAAACCCTGAGACATGATCTCCTCCTCCACAATAGCAGACCTCTCCTCCACAAGTGCGCTATCCTCAAGTGAGTGAGTGTGTCAAATGAGGAACACACCTCCTCTATTTATACACTACTCTGACATATCTTTTACACAAGTACACGTAGGCTTGTATTTAACCAATGGGTTAAATACCCCACTACAAATGACTAGGCCGACCCTCTAGGGTGGTCTAATAACCCTTTGACCCACATAACACATACAGGGGCCGACCCCCACTGGGGAAGTCTAATAACCCGAGTTACCACATTCCGACGGAGGAATAAACATCTCCGGATATACAATAAGATCTTCATGGAGGAATGAAACATCTCTGGAATAATAAAGTACAAATATAATATTCTTTGAAGTTACAATATCTCAACAGGTCTATCTCTAATTCAAACAATACTAAAGCCATACTTCTTCACAACTAGCAGAGCAAGCAGCCCTATATTCCACTTGTGCTGAGAGCTACACTGGAATGCTTCATGCTAAACCACAAGATCATGGCTGATCTCAGACAATAACATCCTCTCGATGTGCTCTACATGTCTGATACACTTTCTGCTCAATCAACATCTATATAGCCATCTGAAGTCATGATCTCCAAAATAGCATAGATCAAAGTCTATCGTATCCTTTAGGTACCTCATCACATGCTTTGCAACTATCAGGTGAAAACATCTAGTTTCCACTAGATACTGACTCAAGGTGTTCATAGCAAAGCTTATATCTGACCTAGTATTTCTTAGATACATCAATGACCCAATAATTTGTCTGTACAAAGTTATATAAACTAACTCTGATGAGTCATTCACTAACAGCTTCAAGTTGGAATCCATGAGAGTGGCCATTCCAACATATCAAGTCCTTTTAATATTTATCGGCATACTTTCCCTGGTTGAGAAAGACTCCTTCTGAGCCTTTCCATAATTCCATACCTAGGAAGTAATGCATCAATCTGAGATCTTTCATTTTCATTTTTGCAGCCATCTATCTATGCCATCTCTCATTAGATGGGTCTACTGATATGAGCCTCAACATCATTTGAAGTCTGTGGTGAGTTCCTTCTTGCATCCATGTAATCTGTGTATTGAAACCATATTCAACCTTGTAGCAAAGGTTGAGATCTACATCACCCAAGGTGATCATTAAGCTCATCAATTTACTATCGATCCTGGGTACCCATACAGAACCTGATTCACACTTCTTCTTTAATTACATCATTAAGAGAATGGTCTTATCTAGTCACTTGGAGGAAACATCTCGTCGTGATTCTCTTCCTCTTTCTAAGAGAATCTTTTAGCCACGAGCCTTCTATATTATGTTTGATTTGTAAATATTCTTGTTGAACATCCATCACTTGTGTGGTGTTCATCATTCTTCATGATCTTTCCTACAAATCAAAATTAAGTACATGATTAGTAATACTTCATAAACATGAAATCATGTTGACATGATAACCTATTATGCATACAGATATCATTTACATAGTTATGCAACTATCTTGACCAATACTTTGGCACAACACTTTTCCATATCCTGTATGCATACAGTGGCTATCTAGATGCCTTCCATCTGTACCAGAACATTCTATCGAGAGTGTGCATAGCTCTCAGCATGTCAGCAAAGAGGTTTCATTCTATACAAGCTACAATGGAATGTTTTGTCCAACTTACCAATCATATGCATATTAGTAGTATATTGTTCAATGCTCTATGAATGTTTACACTCAGCATGAATACAAATATGCATACAATCTATTTAGTATTTCAAATAACAACTCAAATGCTTATCTTTTATGTTTGTGTGGTTGCCTCTCGCTTGATCTTCTAAATGTCTTTTGAACTTCTATTCATTTTGTACCACTGTGCATGCTCAAGTGTGCACTAGTGTTATCCTCATGATCTCATACACAAACATACCTTCATTATTATATTATAAATATTATCAAAACATTATAATTCTAAATAATCTTGAATATGTATAGTCATGATCATAGATAATAAACATTAGTATTCAAGATTTCAGGGAAGTCTTCTTTTACTCATGCATATCATCAATCAAGATAAAAGACATAATATGCATAATCCCTTGATTACTAACTTTATGAATAAGCATATCTAATCATACCAAGTATACTTATATAAGGGATCCTAACACAAGGTAATATTCATAGGAAACATACCTGGATTAGTATATCTGTTTAACATACCTAATAAATATCTTCTTTGTTCTCTTCAATGATTTAGAGATCCTCTGCTGGAACCTACATATCTCATAGGTTAAGCATAATAGAACAAACTCATACATACATCATAAGTAGAACCTCGATGTGATCAAAGATTATGAAGGAGTCTTTGTCTTCATGTTGTCATAGTCATGGAACTTGATTTGTCTTTCGTGATGTACCTGTATCTTGTCAGCAGACAACATCAACCTCATACAATACCATAGTGCATTAGTACAATCATATAGCCCTAAACAATGAATGTCTTCAATCATTCACATGCATTCATACTGTTACTAGGGTGATAAGACAATTCTAACATTAATCGCAATTGTACTGACCTGAATAATATGAGGAAAAACATTTTATGAACTTAATCAAGAATCAAATTTCAAGACATACCTGTATCTCCTTAAGTCATACCTGTCGAGACTTCTTGTAGTCTTCTTATGTAAGGCCTTAGCCTCAACTACCCCTGAAACTTGATCTGGAGCTTGATTAGGGTTTGCTAGAAAAACCCTAAAAATTCAATCTTTGAATTTCACACTTCTGAATGGATGGAAGGATGTGTCTTGCTGAGCTGATCAAACTAGCATACTTCAATTTTTAAATCTCCAAAATTTGACCCCTCAAAATTGCCTTCGAAACTTCTGGATCTTCTGGACAGGATCCCAAACTAGGGTTTTATGAATCCCACCCTTCTGCCCAATCAAAAGGTTCGATCCAAGGCTCTAAACTCTTATTTTTCTGAGGAGCTTCCAGCCATGGTCACAGACTTCAGAAATTCCAATTTTTGTAGAAGCCCTAATTTTCCATCTTTCCGATTAAAATCCTAAACTGGGGTTTGATCAAGCCCGGTCTTCTACCCAACCAAAAAATTCAATCTTGGTCTCTAAATTTCTATTTTCCTGAGTAGCATTCATCCGTGGACTACGATTCCAAAAATTCTAACTTTCTCCGAAACCCTAAATTCTGTAAGCCATGAATGGAGGTGTTCCAAAAATAATTTTGTTTTGACAGAAATATGTACCTGATTGTTTCTGCTGTAACTGCAAATTTTTTTCGATCCACTGGGTCTAAAAAAATGTTTTGTGGTAGCCTGACCTGTCATCTTTCCATCCCGACAGGTCTGACCTCAATTGGATTTTCTAAGAGAGAGTTATGCCAAGTGTCGCAACATGACATATTTATGGGATAAAACAGGAGAGCGAACTTGTACGGCGTGACACGTGTCACTGGTTCAGCTTCGGCCTATGAAAACATTTCCTGAGATAGTAAAGTCTGTGTGCTACCTGTCACTTGTTACAAAATTTCATTTGGAGCTTCCTAGCCCAAGTTATGACCTTTTTTCCTAGGTCACCTGATTTTGACTGAGATCTGGAAGAGGCAGAATCCCTAACTTGTACTGATCATAACTCACAAAGCACCTAAGGGTTTCCCTTGGACACAAGGTACCTGGGGATGTTATATACGACCTGCAAACGTTTCAAATCTTGAACCTTCACAGAAATGGATTTATAGCAAAAGTTCCACGATGACTGGTTTTTGCTATGTAAAACCCAAACCTTCAAATTGTCGCAAGTGAAGCAAGTGTCGTAAATGCCATACATTGCCTTCCTTCAGGTTATCTCTGATACCATGTTAATATTTAATATGATAAGACAAAAAAATAGCAGCATTACATTCCATTTCACAATAATAGCATATACAGGATCACTGAAGAAACAAAAAGCATAGCATAAACACAAGAGACACAGATTTATCCTGGGAAACCCTCATGGGGTAGAAAACCCAGCAAAGCTTCCTCAATATAGATGACCAGCAATACAAAAAGATGCAAACCAAAGACATGATATCCTCCTCCACCATATCAGACCTCTCCTCCACAAGTGTGCTACATTCTGAGTGAGGGAAGTGTGTGTATAATGACGAACACACCTCCTCTATTTATACACATCTCTGACTTGTACTTTATATTAACTAGGTCGGCCCCAACTTTACCACTGGGTTAAACACCCCTCTACAAGTGACTGGGCCGACCCCACTAGGGTGGTCTAACAACCCTTTGACCCACATAACACATACAGGGCTGACCCCCACTAGGGAAGTCTAATAACCCAAGTTACCACATTCCAACGGAGGAATAAACATCTCCGGATATACAATAAGATCTTCACGGAGGAATGAAACATCTCTGGAATAATAAAGTACAAATATAATATCCTTAGAAGTTACAATATCTCAACAAACTCGTCCAATGGTCATGGGACCATGAAATACCTCTATCTAAAGAGCAACGTGGTACAGAAACTGGTACATGATATCAGACATATCAAAACGCGCAGTCATGTTCGATGATTCCACACTTCCAATCGCTGCCAGAAGTGCATTTCATTGTAATGGACAACTTTGCAAAACTTCTAAGGTGGACATGGTACAAGGGGTCTGGGCTAGATCTTCAACTACATTGTAGTTGGTAGCAGTCCATGTGTTGGGATTGTGCAAAGCCCGTTTCAAGACACCTTTCGGGATCTTGGGCAGTGAATCCACAGGTATGTGGAGAGGAGTGGAAGATTCAAGAATATCTTTATCCTTATTCTGCGAATCCAAGGTATAATTTCTTGCCCGCATTTGTAAAAGAGCATCTGAGTTAACCATACTAATAAAATCTTGATCAACTGAAGCATGGGTGGTGCCCCCATCATTGGAGGTGCCAGAAGCTAAGCCCTCCCCTTTGGGAAATGGATCTTTAAGGATGGCAGGTTTCTTTTCTTGAAGCAGCTTCTAGGCTTCTTCGATTAGAGGGAATTGGTGAGTGAGGTGGTCCTGCTTGTAATGCTTGCAAGGGAACTTAACCTTCTTCTTTTCTCTATTACCCTCCTCAACATTTTCTTTTCTTTTGGGCTTTTGTTGGTTCCCCTCTCCTGTCTTGCCCTTCTTTTTGTTGTTGGGCTGTCGAGGACCTTTTTTATTAGTATGAACCTGCTATACAGATTCAGTAGTAGAAGGAGAGGTTGTGATGGAGGTCACTTCTGTAGTCGATTGTTTGACCGATAAGGCATGAACCTATTTAGTCAATGCTTCAAAATATATAGAATCAACTGAACCTACAATGCCATTAGCATGTTCTCTAGGTTTTTGTCTACCTAGATCAATGTTTGATCATGGTGCATCAGGTATAATCTCGTAAAGGATCCCAGACTGTGCTTAAACCAAGTCTAGTTGTTGGGTCCTTAAAATGGCTTCTTCTTCCAATGACACCCCAAAAGTAGCTACTTCCTTAGAAACATAAGGAAGGAGTGATTTCAGATACCACTCTAATAAGAATGCTGGGGGGATATTGGTCTTAATGAGCCTCTTCCGTCTTCGCCACTCCTGAGTATGATTAGATAAATGGGTGGCTTTGTTTTGTCTAAAGGTAGACAAAATATATGTCCCGACATTGTACCGAAAAGGAAGCGGGAAGTGGTTCAGGAAGACTATGGCAAGATCCCAAAAGTTAAAAAAGGTGGTTGCAGGTAACTCAATGTACCATTTGGTTGCAGCACCAGTTAAGGTTCTTTGAAAAATTCTCAACCTAACGGAATCTTCGTTCAACAAGTTTGAAGAACACCAAAGATGAAAAGTGGTAACATGATCACCAGGATCTTCACCAGTCTAACCTTTGAATTTTGAAATGTCTGAAGGTAGCTTAGTGGGAACTGGTGGCCACTAACATTATGGCACACCGGATCGTTCGTTAACTTGGAAATATTTGGCAAATTCAAAGTTTTCAGAAATGGTAAACGAGGTCTATAAGATGGAATTTGATAATTTGGAGTCATGAAGGGGGAACCTCCGATAGTTTGACCCATAAACTGCTGGTTAGGGTTTCCCCCAGCCATTTGCTAGTAGGGGTTTCCCCCAGCCATCTACATGTAGGGGTTTCCCCCAGCCATCTGTTGTTGTGTGAAAGTGTTGTTGAAATTCCCCCACCCAAATGAAAGTGGGTTGGAACCCTATGCATTTGTCCACTGTGGCTGGTGTTAGCCCCGCCATATTGTTGGTTAAAGATATTACCCCCTCCTCCAAAAAAAAAAGAAAAGGGGATATTTCCTGCAGGTATATTACTTTGATGCATATTGTAACCTGCAAAGGTATTAAAACCAGGGGTAGTCGAGGTGGACAGTGCAGTCATGGTACTCATGAAAAGCATAGTTGCAGAGGGATTTGGCCCAACATTGGGTGTGGAAATCCAAGTACTAGGTATATGGTATGATTGTTGAGTTGCTGGAGGTTGAGTGAAATTCACTGTATTATTGGGTCCAAAAGTAGGAGTGGCAACTGAGGCAGATGTCAAAGCTGCTAAGCTTGGCATGCCTAAAGTACCAGCGTTAAAACTAAAGGACGGAGTTGAAGCAAAAGTTGTCTGTGACGAACTCGGTGTAGCAGTGTTTGTGGAAGAAGGATTCACAATCCTTGTATTCATACCCATTGTGGGAGTCTTTGGAACTCCCTGCTCGTCTCCTAGGTTAGTCATAATATAACCAGGTGTGAAAAGATATGCACTATACTCAGGATGCTGAAAACCTACAGGTACCAAAAGTGGATCGTTAGGTTCGGTACGAGGAGGGTTGAAAAGAGTGTTGAACTCACTAGAAGTAATATCCTCAACCTCGACAGTATTAAGAACTTGTCGATCTGGGGTAAAATAAAGGACGGATTTGAAGCAGAAGTTGTCTGCAACGAACTCAGCGTAGCAGTGTTTGTGGAAGAAGGATTCACAATCCTTGTATTCATACCCATTGTGGGAGTCTGTGGAACTCCCTGCTCGTCTCCTAGGTTAGTCATAATATAACTAGGTGTGAAAATATATGCACTATACTCAGGTTGCTGAAAACCTACAGGTGCCAGAAGCGGATTGTTAGGTCCAGTAAGAGGAGGGTTGAAAGGAGTGTTGAACTCACTAGAAGTAATATCCTCAACCTCGACAGTATTAAGAACTTGTCGATCTGGGGTTCTGGTTTGTGGCTCACCAGGAATTTCTATTTCACCAGTAAGTTCAAAAAGACCACTGGAGTATGTCCTCCATCGTCACGGTGGCGGTAGTGGCTCCACAATGAGTGGGGGAAGGTTTTGCAACCTCCGAGACCTACGAAGCTGTTGGTCTTCCACAATTATATAAAAATAAACTAAGTAAAAAACCTAGTGGCCACTAAGACTAAGTAGCAAACATCATACCACTAAAAAAAATCCTAAGTAATCAAACCAATCAAACGGATAGAAAATACTCTCGGAAGCAAGTATGGGATGATCAAGGCCCAGAAAAGAGTAACAAAGCATCAATGGTCAGTTTCGTGGTATCCACCGAAGGTCCACTGGGTGCAAGCGCTTGAATCACCAAACCGCTTTCCCGGGATTACTACCATAGGGTTACCTTACACGCCTGTCCAAGGTGAAGTGGGAATAACCTCCCACTCTACCTATGTAGAATCCTAAAGGTATGATACTAAGGCTACCATCAATATGAAATAACCTGTGGGGACAGTTGTCAGCGTAGTCAAAACGCATGGGCAGGGTAGCAAAGCCCGAAGTCCGAAAGGACCCCGTACACGAATCGACTCTGGTTTATGGTCAAAAGGAAAGTGAGGGGATATCCTCAACAATTCCAGTCTCCCACGGCCTCGCGCTTAACTCTGGTTTGAGTAGAGCATCCCAGGACTATTTGATATAGATGGATTTACCTAAATGAAAATCGTACTACGATTGTTGCGTAATGAATCCAGTTCCGAGCAATTTAAGGTGATTTAAGCTCGAAACTCTATCCTAAGATAGTTTATGTCGTGTATACCTAAAAAGAAAAATGTTTCTATTTGATTTTATTAAAATTTCTTTTTATGGCTACTTTTTACTCAATGGGGTAGTGCATTGTGAGGAATGGTTTGATAAAGTAAAGTGCAAAAGAAATAACTGTCAAAGCAACAAAATACTCTTTTTTTTCTTTTTTCGTTTATGCAAACCAAAAACAAGTCTCTTTTTTCTTTTCTTTTCAAATTCAAAAAAAAGTAAACTACACTACTTCGAAATGATCATAAGTCTTACTACTTTAAACTACCAAACTCATTTTTTTCCTTTTCTGATTTATGTAAAAGAAAAAGAACTTGAAAATTGAAGCAAGTAAGACCTAAAAGAGCAATGTAAGTAAGGAAAAGCAACTCTAAGGCTCACAACAATCAACTTGATAACTTGACAAAGACTTGTCCTACAAAGTTTTTTTTTAAAGGAAAAAACTTTGGGCTTGGAAAACAAAGTGAAAAGAAAGCAGGGATAAGAGACGCTTAAAATGGAAAGGAAGACCTCAAAGGTTGCTCCAAAGCACCAAGAACCCTAAGAAAGCACTAATCCAAGCAAAAAGGTAGGCAAGTGAACCAAAGATGACCTTACAATCACAAAGACTCGAATGGAAGCAGACTGAAAGACTTCAACTTACTTGGACTGAAACCGACAAATCAATCAGGAAGTGTCTAGACTCAAAAATATTTTGAAAACACCCTAAGGACTCCGACTTGGGGACAAACCCTAAATCAAAGGGCAAGACACCATCAAAGTGTACTAGTGTTGCCACAAATAGCAAATGTTATAAAACAAAGGTTTGTATACTTGCAATAAGTATCTAGGGTATAGGAGTGCAACTATATCCAACAAGGAATACCATGCAGTCTTCAAAAAGAGTCACAAACAAGCAAGACACCTCAAAAGTACTCAAGCAAGCAAAAGATGACCTAAGGGACTTATGAGAGGCAAACAAGACTCAACAAAGGTTTACAAACCTCAAGGATCAGTTAAGAAGACAAAGCAAGAGGCTGGAAATCAAACCAAACAAGTGGAAATCAAACCCCCACAGCAAACAGAGAGTTACAGGAATATGCCCTACTGTGTAGTGCATAAACTAGCGCACACTGGGAGATGTGCCCTTCTGTACATTAGTGAAAGCAGCGCTCATCATCAGGTATGCGCTACTTTGTTTAAGGGAGACTAGTGCACATTTAAGAGGAGGTCAAAAACAGGTCTTGCAACATCAGACTGAGATGAGTCAAGCAAGAAGAAATCGGTAACAGTGACCTACAAGGCCTCTCAGAGGATCAAAAAGACCAAAAAGTACTGGAAGGAAAACTTAATATGTCTCCTAGAGCATAAAACAACCAGTCCCCAGGGGAGCCTCCAGTTTGTTGTTCGGGATTTCTACCCTATAGCGAGGAGAGGGACACTACCAACTTTTGGGGTGACAGGTAAATACATTGATCATATCACATAGGCTTCTACAAAAGGAAAGAGATCAAGGTTCTTGAAGGCATACCTTATTAATGACGTTCGATCCTAGCTTTCGCTTGCTCCTTCGATTGATCCTCCACTTGATCTTCCGCTTGATGAACCTGCAATACAAAAGATACCTTCCTCAGCGTATCTTGACTAATATAACAATGATGAAATTGAAATGCAATTTAGACATCAAATACAATCAAGCATTTAATCGAAACAAATATGCAATCCATTAGACATTTGATTGGGACAGGAAGAGTGTTTCAACCTTTATTGTCAAAAGCAAATAATCATTACAAATATACTTGATCATTCAAAGTGCTTGTGCAACCGGATTCTGGGCTCCTTCTCTTCACACTAACTTTGGAATTCCTCCAGCATAACAACCCTTAATGCATAGTTTCTCCCCCTTTCTCTCCTCTATCCCCCTTATATTTATGGGACAAGGTAGGCAGTTTGGATCGAGAGGTAGTTTGATTGGGAAGTTGGGGATGTTGCAAATCAACTTCAACTAATCCCAATTCGTCAAATTAATATATTTTTTGGTTTCATCTTAAGATGTGCGCGAGTTTTTCACAGTAGATTAGCACACAATATGCAACTTCAGTGCTTTACAACCAGCGTTTGCAAGAATTTTTGAGGTGTGCGCTACTATGCAAGAGGTAAAGTAGGGAATACTAGCTGGTGTGCACCCCTCTTATGCCTGTAGAGTAGGGCATACTTCCTGATGTGCGCTGGTTTGATGCTTGTGGAGTAGCACACATGTCAAAATGAAGGTAAAAACAAGGTTTTGTCAACTGCAAGGAGTAAGTCTAGTCCATACATCACCGAAGTCAACTTAGCTCTTCAATCCAAGTTGTCCTTTTGTGTGATCAACAGATAAATGTGATCACGGATGGAGAAGTGAAGATTTGACCTATAACAACAGGTTCTATAATGTATGCCTCCGGCATTCTTTTGATTTCAGCTTGCAGTCGTTCCTTGTATCGCAAGTTCAATCGATATGGCTGCTACTTAACCGGCTTCGCATCCGGTTCTAGGGGGATCCTCATCTCTTCTAAGCCTCCAAAAATTCCCTTCATCTCTGAGAACTTTGTTGGAAACAAATCCTGAAACTCATGTAGTAGGTCAGTTACCTTCACAATGGTCGACTCATCCCAGTAGTCCCCAATGTTTGCGAATTTTGGGTTTTCCTCTGATCCAATGTTCACCTTTTTAATCTTTAATGGTTGTTGAAATTTGTCTGCCGATATACTTGGTGCCACCACACTGCGACTACCCTCCGACTTCGGTACATATGTAGCCCTGGTTCATCATCATCTTTAGGTTCTCGAGTGACATTGTAACACTCCATCAACATTTCTGGTGTCCCATCCATTGGAGTGCCATTGGTTGTCCAATTGGTACTGCTTCAAATATCTTTCCACGGATAGCCTATAGTGTAAAATTTAGAGCATTAATTCACAATACTATAGGATCTTTGCTAAGAGAATAACATCTACAGTATATCATAATATGACAAGCATCACAAGCATCACAAGAATCAAAAGCATAGAGAAAAGAGACACAGAGTTTCTGTGGGGAAAACCCTAAGGTGAAAAACCCCACAACTTCCTTAGAGATAGAGAGAGCAATGGCTCAACCAAGATACAACTAAATAACACTGAGATAGTCTCCTAGCAGATGATCCTCCTCCTCCTCACTAGTGCGCCACTTTTCAGAGTGAGAGTGAGTTACTTTTTCGAGTGAGTAAAATAGAGATCTCCTATCTCTATTTATACTCACCTTTTTGCCCAGTGACTTAATGGGGCCAACTTGTCTACTTAGATACATCCACATTATAATATATATAAATCAGGGCCGACCCCACATGGTGGTCTAATAACCCATCGGCAAGTACACACACTTGCGACATTTGTCAATCCACATGACGACACTTCCTTATAGAGGAATAACACATCTCTTATAAGGGTAAAATAAATATATATATAAAATACATTGATGAAATACATTCCGAAGTTACATATACATCAACACTCCCTCTTAACTAGGAAGGTATTTCTCGACATAGATCTGCTAGACAAGTCTTCTTATCGGGATCATCGTCATCGATGCATCGTCATCGTTGTCGTCACTGCTGCTGCTATCTCAACCAATATCTGACTCTACTCGTCATAGGAAGTTCTACAGAGCCAGTCCTTTTTCATACTAGATATAGGCCCACCACCTGTAGGTCTTCATCATCACTGGCCATACTGTGGAAATCTCAGGACTTATTACGTGCGTCACAAAACCTCGAAAGAGCATCCCAGGCTATTACGAGCACATGGATCTACCTATAGAATCTCCCAGGGCACAAATTACATGTGACCTCACCACAAAACCTCGCAAGAGAATACCGGGACTATTTACGAGCACAAGGCTCAACCTATCGGATCTCCTAGGGCACAAATTACATGTGGTCACCACAAAACCTTGAAAGAGCATCCCAGGACTGATTACGAGCACAAGGCTCAACCTATCGGATCTCCCAGGGCACAAATTACATGCCATAGGACAAAACCTCGAAAGAGCATCTGCCAGATATCCCAGGGCACAAATTACATGCCATAGGCAAAACCTCGAAAGACTATCTACAGATCTCCCAGGGCACAAATTATATGTCCTCCCAAGCAAAACCTCGAAAGAGCATTTGCCAGATGTCCCAAGGCACCGAATTACATGCCATAGGAAAAACCTCGAAAGACCATCTGCAAATATCCCAGGGCACAAATTACATGCTTATCTGCACAACCTATTCCACGGCCACAGAGTATCAATCTGATACTCACCATACATCATCCTGATGTACACATGATCATCCTGATCATCATCACTGCAGCATCCTGCTGCATGTTATCTAGAGAAGCTCGTCATCCATGATCATCCTGATCATACAATGCATCCATCTGATGCATACCAAGTATCTCCCTGATACATATCATCATACACAGTGTATCCACCTGATACATAGATACATGATCCACACAATGTATCCATCAACATACATGATCTACCTGATCATACAATGTATCCACCTGATACATATACAGATACATGGTCCAAGCATCCAACATGATGCATATACACAATACATACAAATGATCCATCCGATCATATCCAGCATCCAACATGATGCGTACATACATATAAATGATCCAACTGATCATATCCAGCATCCAACATGATGCATACATACATACATAAAAATGATCCAACTGATCATATCCAGCATCCAACATGATGCGTACATACATACATAAAAATGATCCAACTGATCATATCCAACATCCAACATGATGCGTACATACATACATAAAAATGATTCGATTGATCATATCCAGCAGAAACCAGAACATCATCCTGATGCTCATCATCCAGCGCTTACATCCACATCCATGTGAAGGATCCTCCTTCCAACATGCTTGGAATGGCTTCAGCAAATGTGTCCATCACTTCTTCCTCGAAGTGTCCTCGATCTAAATAATGCCAAGCCTCTCTCTGAAGTACTCGAACTTCACCCTGGCTAGTGGCTTCGTCAGCACATCTGCAATCTGCTCGTCCATCGCAACATACAGGAGCTTCACAGCTCGTCTCTGCACCATATCCCTGATATAGTGATATTTGATCTCTATGTGTTTCGACCTGTCATGAAACACTGGGTTCTCAGACAGCTTTACACAACTCTGGTTATCACAGAAGATACCAGTAGCCTCCAACGGGAGATCAAATAGCTCAAACAGTAGCTTCTGTAGCCATACTGCCTCACAACTAGCTGAACAGGCTGCAACATACTCAGCCTCAGCTGTACTCAGTGCTACGCAGCATTGTTTCCTGCTAAACCAAGAGATCACACCTGATCCCATATTGAAGCAGCACCCAGATGTGCTCTTCCTATCTGCAGCACTACCAGCCCAATCTGAATCAACATAACCTTGCAGGTTAAACTTTTGATTTGCTTCATACTTGAGCCCATAATCCACTGTACCCTTCAGGTACCTCAGAACATGCTTTACAGCAACCAGGTGAACATTCCTCGGATCTGTCAGGAACTGGCTCAATGTGTTCACAGCAAATCAAATGTCTGGTCTCGTGTTCGTCGGGTACATCAAGGACCCAATCATCTAACGATACAAAGAGGCATCAACTGACTCAGATGAGGCATCACATAGAAGCTTCAGATTCGATGCCATAGGTGTGGCCATGGCCTTGCAATCCATCATCCCAAATCTCTTCAGGATATCTACTGTGTACTTCCCTTAACCAAGGAAGATCCCACCTGCATTCTGCCACACCTCCATCCCTAGGAAATAGTGCATCATTCCCAAATCTTTCATATTGAATTCAGCTGTAAGCTTCCTCTTAGTATCTGCAATCAGTCTGTCATCTCCTGTCACAAATAAGTCATCCACATATAGAAGTAGAATCACAGGATTCCCTTCCTCAACCTTGTAGTAAAGGTTGGAATCCGCTTTACTTTTGGTAAATCCCAAACTAGCTAGGAAACTGTCCATCCTTCCATACCAAGTTCTGGGGACTTGCTTCAAGCCATACAAGGCTTTCTTCAATCTGCATACATATGATTCCCTGTCATGTATTTCAAAACCGAGTGGCTGTTCCACATATACTTCCTCTTCTACTACACCATTCAGGAAACCAGTCTTGACATCCATCTGGTGTATTTTCCATTTCATTGCTGCAACCAGGGCAAGTACTGTTCTGATAGAAGTATACCTGGCTACAGGTGCAAAGGTTTCTTCATAATCTATTCCCTCTTTCTGAGAGAATCCTCGAGCTACGAATCTTGCCTTGTATTTTTCCACACTGCCATCTGCAGCATGCTTGATTTTGAAGATCCATTTAGAAGTCACAATAGACTTCTCTTTAGGTCTTGGGACAACATCCCAAACATCATTCTTCATTATTGTTGGTATTCTTCAACCATGGCATCCTTCCATTCTTTCTTTTCTACTGCTTCTTCATAACTGGAAGGCTCTTTGTTCATAATGTCATAGAGTAAAGCAACATAGCTGGTCTGTGATCTGGATCTCTTCTTTGCTCTGTGTTCTTCTTCTAGAATACCGAATCTTTCTGCGTCTTGAATGAGCTCTCTAGCCCATATAGGTTTTCTCTTGTGAGAGTTATCAACACGGGGTGGATCTACAGGTTCTTGTGGATCTTCAAACTCACGAGCAGCTTCTGGAACTACTTCAGTCATGGTAGTTTCCTGGAATCTTGTTTCCTTAGGTTCTTCATAAACTTCGGTAGGTGCCTTCCTTGATTTGATGAATGTTGAGT
The DNA here is from genome assembly GCA_027924585.1 of Larix kaempferi. Lineage (NCBI taxonomy): Eukaryota > Viridiplantae > Streptophyta > Pinopsida > Pinales > Pinaceae > Larix > Larix kaempferi. The sequence goes on from BSBM01000456.1 coordinate 41,707,715, forward strand.
TTTCATCAAATGTTACATCCCTGCTGACATCAATCTTCTTGAACCCTGGAAAGTATATTCTGTAAGCCTTCGAGCTTTCACTGTAACCCACAAAGATACCCTTCATTCCCGAAGGATCTAGTTTAGTCCTCTTTTCTTTTGGGACATGAGTGTATACTGGACAACCAAATATTCTGAGATGACTGACTTCAGGTTTCTTACCATAAAAGACCTCTTCTGGTGTCTTGTTGTCCAATATCTTGTGGGGTGTTTTGTTCTGCACATATACAGCTGTTCTAGCTGCTTCTGCCCATAGATGCATAGGAATATCTTGGTCATCCAACATTGCCCTTGCTGCTTCCATGATAGTTTTGTTCTTCCTTTCTGCAACTCCATTCTGTTGAGGATTATAAGGAGCATTCAACTCCCTCTTAATCCTTGAATCACTGCAAAGCTTCTTGAAGTCACTTGAGGTGAATTCTCCACCATTGTCAGATCTGAATGTCTTGATTTTCTTGTCAGTTTGATTCTCCATCAAGGTTTTGAATTCCTTGAATTTATCAAGCACCTCATCTTTGCCCTTCAAGAAGTATACCCAAGTCTTCCTGGAGAAGTCATCAATAAATGATACATAGTAAACATACCCACTCAGGGAACTGGATGACATAGGGCCACATACATCTGAGTGGATGATTTCCAGGATGTCTTTTGCCTTGCTTTCACTGCTTGGGAAAGCCTTCTTAATGTTCTTACCTTTTGCACATCCTTTGCAAACACCTTCATGTTTGGTCTTGATTTCAGGAAGACCCTCTACTGCCTTGCTTGCAATTGGAAGTTCCCTATAGTGCATATGAGCAAGTCTTCTATGCCAAAGTTCACTTGGCTCCATGGATTCATGCACCATGGCATGTTCAGGTTGTCCCTTCAATTTATACAAGCCTCCCTCTTGATCTCCAATTACTACTAAATCATATATGGTCTTTCCCTTTGGCCACATTAGGACTTGGCCATCCACAAATGCAACCCTCATACCTCTTGCATCCAATGCATAAATGGAGAGTAACTTCTTCTTGAGCCCAGGTACATAAAGTACTTCTTTCATCTTCAATGATTTTCCAGAATCTAGGTTGTAGGAGGCTTCACCACTTCCTTTGATTGGGTATTGATAATCATCCCCAAGTTTCACCTTATGAGGTGATTCATGTTCAGATAGGTTCACAAAGGATTCCTTAAACCCAATCATGTGTTTGGAAGCCCCACTATAAATCAACCAATCATTACAGCCATGGGAGATGATACCTGTAAGAACAGAAATTAGAACATATTCTTCTTCACTTGATGAGTCATCATCACTACTACTTTCTTCCCTAGCCTTCTTCTTTGGAGGTTCATCATCTTCGGTAGCATGAGCATGATATCTTCTTTTGTTATTCTTTTTCTTCTTGTTGAAGTTGTTGTGGTTGTCTTTCTTCTTCTTGGGACAATCTGAAGCAAAGTGTCCCTTCTCATTGCAACTGAAGCATCTGAGATCTTTCTTATCTTTATGATGATGGTGGTGAGAGGATCTTCTATTATGAGATGATTCCTTCTTGGATTTACCTTTCCTGGTATGTACTGTGAGAGCTTGATCTTCATTCCCCATCTTTTCTTCTCGAGCCACAAGCCTTGCTTCTTCTTGTGAGCATTCTTCTCGAAGTCTACTGAAGGAGATCAACTTCTTCCTTGCACAAATTCCTTGGATAAAGAAATCCCATGACCTGGGTAGGCCATTTAGAGTGGTCATCACCACTTCACCATTATCCACCATTTCATCCACTGCTTCTAGTTGTTCCTTGATCTGGGAGACCCTTAAAAAATAAGATTGAATGGTTTCTCCATTCTGAAACTTTACTGCTTTCAATTGGTTCCGCAGGGTCATCTTTCGATTTATGTTCTTTCCTTCAAATAGCTTGGTCAAGGATTCAAACATCTCCTTGGGTGTCTTAAGAGAAGACACATGGGGTATGAGATGGTCTTTGATAGAATCAGCAATGATTCTCTTTCCCTTGACCAAGTTCTTCTTTTGCAATGCCTTGGCCTCTTCATCCTCTGGGATAGGGATGTCTTCTTTCACATATGAGTCCAACTCATTCTCTTCCAAGATTAGCCCAATCCTATACTTCCAGGCTCGGAAGTTATCAGCTCCTTCAAGCTTATCCTCAAGCTTGGTGTGGAGAGACATCTTTAAGAGTACTTCAAATGGAAATAGAAAAGATTTAGGACTTACCACTTGAAGTGCTGAAAACAGGATCTGGTCTCGGATTAGGGTTTGTCAGAGAAACCCTGAAAATTCAAAATGTGAATTTCCAAATTCTAAAAGGATAGAAAGGTGCACTTTGATGAGCTGATCATCCTGGTGCATTCAGATTTTGAGATCAGCAAAGTCTTGCCCTTCAAAATTTCCTTTTTGTCCTCCCAAGTTCACTAGGAAGAGCCTTGAATTAGGGTTTGAGTTTCCTGGAGATCTACTCAGCCAAAAATCTTGATCCAAAGCTCTAAACTTCGATTTTGGCAAGGAGCTTCCAGCTGTGCCTTCAGTTTCCAGAAATTCCTATTTTTGTGGAAACCCTAATGTTGGAGCCTAGGCCGCAGCTATGGTAAAGCTGCGAATTTTGAGGGAAAAGCACAAGTGTTGAAAGGAAAGTGTTAATTTTGAATAAACACCAATTTTTGGGCAGAAGGAAAAGGTGCGCAGCACGGTGCCAGATGGATGACCTTAGTGCAGATTACGGACCGGAACTTGCGGAGCTCGCGCGCACACGTCAAAGGAGAATGAATGTAGCCGAGTAGAAAGCTCATCTACCACAATAAATGAAGCGACGGAGTAGAGGGCTCAGCTACCCTCATTTAAGGCTAAGTACAGAAGTTATGGTTGTTCTGATCAAGGAAGAGCAACAAACCAAAGCATTGAAGATGAAGGACAAGGAGCAGTAAAAGATGAAGCGGCGCCCATGCCCGCAATCTGTGTCGAAAGTCACGGAACCTGCAGGAAGCGGCGACGTGACTGCAAGCGGCGCCTACAGTACACCTAGCCATGTCCGTGGTTAGGGTTTTTGGGGATTACTGCTGGGAAAGGCCCACAGTTTTGTAAAGGTGCAACCGTCATGGCCACCTATATATATGTGTAATTGTAAAGATTAGACGTTAGATAGCTAGCCTTTAGATGTTGAGACGCAGGTTAGTTGTTTGAGATAAGCTAGATAGGTAGTAAGTCTTCTACTGTGTTGTTAGGAGACAAGAGTTAGAACTGGATAGCCGTGAAGCTAATCCCTGAGTTGCAGACAGTCTGAGTCGACGTCTGAACTATTGTAATCTCTGAAGAGGAAGAGACTAGATCGAGAGAAGGGCTCCCAGCTGTGTGCGTGGAGTTTCCTGGAAAGATCTAAGGCTGCAGCTGTGTGCGCAGCATATTGTGTAATTCTATCCTCTCCTGATTAATATAACACTCCCGTGGACGTGGTTTCCCCGTGGAGGTAAACTTCATACTTCTCGTTGTTATGATGCTGTGTTGAGTAATTGCATGTTTTAGTTTACTGTCTGTGTATACATAAATATTGCGTTCTCTTTATGAGTATGTAAGTGAGTTCTCAAAGCTTCCTTGGTAACTATAATCAATAAGTGTCGAAGAAATCGGTAGAACACTGTCGCTATAGCGATAGAGGAATACGTTACTGCGCTGGACGTGCAAGCAGAAAAGATAGAGTAGGGATGCAGAGGATAATCGCCTTGCGAGCAGGAGTGAAGATACCGCGCAGCTAGGCTATCGAGAGAGAGTTTGGCGCAGTTGCGCTGAGAGGTCTGCAGAAGAGTAAGACATTCCGCTCTGAGGAATCATTAAGAAAGAAATAGAGCAGTCTCCACGTCGCCTAGGTTAAGGAAATCTGATTCCTTAGCCCCCCCATAGCCACTTCGGGTGAGACCTCGAGCTGCTGCGCAGCTCGTTGCCGAGAGGGCCACTGCGCCAAGGGGTTTTTGTTGCTGCGCTTCATTAAAACCCGGGTCTGTCCAAAAAGCACCCAACAAATGGTTCTGTTGCCTTGAAACTTGCTACTCCGGCAACGCGCGAGATTGTTGCCTTATGGTTGGTTAAGCCAACAAAGGGTTTCGTTGCCTTGCGACTTGTTACTGTGAGACTTGTTATTTCCGTGACGTGTGAGATTGTTGCTGAAGCCAACAAATGGTTATGTTGCCTTGAGATTTGCTCAGCTAACAAATGTGTTACTGGAATCCTACGGCTAAATAAATTCAAGACTGGTTTGATTTAAAGGCTACAGAGTTTGCTGAATAAGAAAATAGAAGCTCTAGGCTTCCGACAGAAGACTGGTTGCAGAAGTATATCTATACTGACCTTCATGAAATTTTCTTTGTCACATTTGCATTTGAGTTGCATGCTTGGATAGCCAAGTTAGCAGATACTAGACCCACAGTGCATGTTGATCGACCCGTCGCTTGGACGCCTGAGCTAGTCAGTATTTTGAAGCGGGTAGATAATTCTGTGTCCCGCGCAGTAGACTTTTGGTTGAATAGTCTACTGGAAGGTTTCATCGCTGAGTTTGCAGTAGATACAAGAAAGAGTTTCAGCGAAGCATAGAGGAGTTTCTTCCAAACACACATAGGTAAGTTCTTAAATTCTCTGAACTTATGGATTAAAATGCTTCTATATGAAAAAGCAAAACTATGCATAGCTTCCGATGAATAGCATAGACAAGTAATGTCCACAGATTCTGATAGTGATCCTGAACTTATTGGTTGCACTCGTAGTGGAAAACGGTATAAACTAGGCATTAACCAGCATTCTTTTGAGTCTAGTCCAGAAGATAGTCAAGTTCCTCGAACAAGCCATATAGAGAGACAAGGGAGTGTTCATATCCCTTATCACCCCTTTACACTGCAAAAGCCAGACGGAGCTCAGTATAACCCTGCAGTAACACCTTCTAGTAGCCCGCACGGTACTTCTAGTACCTATGTACCACCTTTGTTCAACCATCCAGGAGGCACTGCTACAGCACCTCCACCTCAACCTAGCGCAAGAAGGATGGGTGATGACATGAAGCTACCAACTTTTAGAGGAACAGGGATAGAAGACCCTGAGCAGCACTGGTTCCTATGTGAAGCCATTTGAACAATTAAGCAAATTAATGATGATGCTGTTAAACTGGTTCAGTTAGCAACCACACTAAGAGAAAGAGCCTTAACTTGGTTCATGAAATACTCAGCCGCACAGAATAGGACGCTTGCTGATGTAAGAAATGCTATGATTAGAGAATTCAAGAAACCTAAATCAGAATCACAGTGTATAATAGAGCTCAAAGACATAAAACAGTTACCTACAGAGTCAGTATGGGATTTTGACCAGAAGTTCAAAGCCTTGATAGATCAAGTAAGCTTTGAGTTTGCACCACAGTAGCATAAGGAATGGTTCATTGCTGCGCTGCTCCCACACATTACACTTCCTCTTATGCAACAGAATCTCACTACTCAGGAACAAGCTCTGGAGATGGCTATGAAACTAGAAGCTTCACCAATTGCTGGAACAAGCAACGATGTTGCGCAGTTGCAGAACCAATTAGCAAACTTAACCTTGCAAGTGCATGATATTAAGAAAGGCAAGGATGTTAAGGAAGAAATTTGGTGTACAAAGTGTAAAGCGCAAGGTCATTCAAAGGACCATTGTCCCGTTTTCATAGAGTATATTGCAACTGGAGCACCTAACCCTTTACCACAGGCTCAAGGGCCTTGGTGTGAAATCTGTAGAACTAGAGGTCACAGACCACAAGAATGTCACTTACTTCAGAAATATGTACAAACTCCAAAGAATCTATATTGTAATTTCTGTAAATCAGTAGGCCATGATGAGAACAATTGTAGAGCATATGATCTTATGATGGAAAGAAAGCATGATGTTTATAGAGTACAATCAGAGACACAAGGACCCACAGCAGGCCCACAGTATGACCAAAATCGTGATGGAAGAGCAAGAAATTATAGGGGTCACGGACGCACAACAAATTTTGGTCGAGGAAGGGGACAGATCACTTGTTATAATTGTGGAGCGCAAGGTCATTTTGCAAGGTATTGCCAAAATCCTACAGCCCTTTACAGATACTGTAAATCTTATGACCATATCATTGAAGAATGCCCTCAGTTGATGGCTAAGATGCAAGCAAAGACGCCACAGGCCAATCAGAATATTCAACTAATTGGAGCAGAAAAAAGAGAACCAGACCCTACAATTAATATAGTAACGCGCAGTGGAGCAACCACTGGTGCGCCAGAGATAGGAACTGGAAAGCAAGCGACGCAATGGGTGCGCCGCGCTAATATTAAACCAGCCCCACTTAATCTGCAGAAGCAAAAAGAAGCATTCAAGCAAGCTCAAGAGTATTTTTGAGATCCGAGAGCTTCAAGTTCTGTCGTAATTCCGCATAATGATATGAGATCGCAAGTGCTAAGACAAGACAACCTGGTACAAGAACAGGCCACTACATCCCGAAGGCCTGATGAAGAGGATGCACTAGGCAGTGTCCATACTTTTCTGAGGAACTGCTTAAAGTTGTTGCGCAATGAAAAAGCAACTATGGAACTTCAACACCTGTTGGAAAAATGTCAACAATCTGCTTCGATGAACACACCGCAGCGTGTTGTTCACTAGATTGGGAGTCACACTAGAACTGGAAAAGAGATGAGGCTCACAACGCAGATTGCCGCATTTGAAATTGACGAAGTTATTTTAGATTTGGGCTCAGAAGTTAATGTTCTCACCATGCAGACATGGGAACAGATGGGTATCCCTCAGCTTACAAGATCTCCTATCTAGCTAAGACTTGCGAATCAGCAACGAGTCTCTCCATTGGGAAGATTACCCAATGTACCTAGTGATATCGAGGGAGTAAGAAGTTCTGCAGACTTTGAAGTAATCAAAATTCTGGATGATAGTAGACCTTACCCAACACTTTTAGGTATAGACTAGGCATTTGATAATTTGGTTGTCATTAATTTGAAGAAAAGACAGATGACCTTTGAGGATGACCAGATTAGGGTCATTGCACCGCTTGATCCTATTCAAGGACCAAGGTATATTGAACCCATTCGGGCAGAAGAGGAAGCGCGCCACATGGAAAGTTTGTATCAAATGACTTCTAGTCAGAGTGATTATGTCAATCCCACAGCAGACGGCCATATCAGCTAGCGATGTGATAGCTCGTGCACATCAGACTCAGACGCAGGATTGGAAAACTGGCAGAATCGTTTACATGAGGTTTCTGCCAGGCGATGCGCCATGATGACTAAATCCATTCGATGGATTGGCACAGAAGTGACTGACACTCCAATATTTGATGGTTTAATTGAAGTAAGTAAATTCATACACACATATGAATAGCAGATTCCAAAAGAGCAGCGCATACAAGCTTTGGACGTCGCACTGCGCGCTACACCCGCAAGATGGTGGGGTGCGCATAAAGAGAATATTTACACATGGCAAGACTGTCGCAGATTGATACTGCGCAGATTTCAGGACACTACAGCAGAAGTGATGCGCAAATATGAGGGACAGAGTGACCCCAGGTCACATGTTGAAGGATGTATTCATCAATGGTCAGATATTCCAGAAGATGAGTGGGTTCACCTATTCATCCACACGTTGGATACAGTTCCAAGGAACTGGTACACTGAAACAGAATTGCGTAGAGGCACTATCAATTGGCCTCTTATGATAGAAATTTTTCAACTTACCTTCATTTTCGAATCAGAACATCTAAGCATTGACCACAATTAAAGTGTATTAAAAAGAAGGTATTTGAACAATGTCCATTACCAGAGTATTCCCAACCAGATTGGGCTGTCCAGATAGAACATGCCCTGGAATGCTATAATTTCACTACTGAAGAAGAGGTAGATGATCCTCGCAACATCAATATTCTAGAATCAGAAGGGACACGCAATGTTGAAGGTCCTCAGCTTGATATCCCTGCCATTACAGAACGCATCAAGATCAAAAAAATTAACATTGGTACAGAAGCCGAACCCAAGTTTGCTTCTATCGGAGATTATTGGGATGAAGAAACTGTTGGCCATATTTCAGATTTATTACATGACTACCAGGATATCTTTCCTACCAAGTTCACAGAAATGAAAGGCATCCTAGGAGACTTAGGAGTGATGCGCATACCCCTAGAAGCAGACGCCAAGCCAGTAAAACAGCACCCGTACAGATTGAATCCGCGATATAAAGAAAAGGTTAAAGAAGAAATTGATAAAATGCTCGCAGCAGGTATCATTGAACCAGTAGAAGAAAGTGATTGGATTAGTCCTATCGTTGTACAAGACAAGAAGACAAAAGGCAAAATAAGAATCTGTGTGGACTTGCGCAAGCTGAACGACGCATCAGCGCATGATCCATTTCCTACTCCTTTTACAGACAAAGTGCTTGATAATGTTGGAGGACAAGAGGCTTACTCCTTTACTGATGGCTTTTCAGGATACCATCAGATCAGAATCCATCCAGACGACCGCCATAAGATGACTTTTGCGACTGAATGGGGATCATTCTAGTATACGGTAATGCCCTTTGGTCTTAAAAACACTCCTGCTATATTCTCTCAAGTTGTTGTTGTTGTATTTAAAGAATTCATTCATAAGTTTCTAGAAGTCTATTTTGATGACTGGACTGTGTTTGGTTTACTAAAGAACCATATAGGGAACCTGCGCATGATGTTAGAAAAATGTACACAGTATCAGATTTCCCTTAACTTGAAAAAATGTATCTTCTGTGCTCCTTTTGGTATTTTGTTGGGACATATAGTATGCAGACAAGGACTCCTGGTGGATCCTGCGAAGGTTGCCATCATTGCTAATTTACCTGTGCCCAACTCAGTCAAACAATTGCGCACTACATTGGGACATACAGGGTACTACAGAAAATTTATCAAAGGTTATGCAAAGATCACAGCACCTATGGAAAGATTGTTGAAAAAGGATTCGAAATTCCAATGGACAGAAGAATGCCAACAGAGCTTGGTTACACTTAAAGAAAAGATGATCATTGCGCCAATTCTAGTTTTCCCAGACTGGAGAAAACCCTTTCATGTTCATGTCGATGCTTCTTCCATAGCATTGGGGGTCGTACTTACACAACCGGGAGAAGGAGGTATTGACCACCCGATTGCTTACTCCAGCAGAAAGCTGTCCATAGCCGATAAGAACTACACCACTATAGAAAGAGAAGGACTAGCTATGGTGTATGCCCTACAGAAGTTCAGACACTACCTACTGGGTGCACATTTTAAAATGTATACTGACCATTCTGCTTTGAAATACTTGGTCAATAAGCCAGTGTTAGGGGGAAGAATTTGCAGATGGCTACTCCTCTTCTAGGAGTATGATTTTGAGGTTATTGTAAAGCCAGGTAGATTAAATGTAGGACCTGACCACTTATCTAGGCCAGATTCGGGGGAAGAACCTACAAATCTGGAGGACAATCTGCCTGATGCGCAGCTGTTTTCCGTTCAAGCAGCAGAAGAATATTATTCCGATATCCTTGAGTTTCTCACTACCGGGCAAGCGCCGGTTGAGTTTACAATCCAACAGAAGAAGCAACTTGTTGTCAAATCCGTAGACTTCACTTTGATAGCAGGCCAGCTCTACAAGCTGGGCCCCGACGAAGTCTTGCGCAGATGTATCCTACCGCATGAGAACTCCATCATCGCAGAAGCGCACTCAGGAACCGCAGGAGGCCATTTCACAGGAAAGCCGACTGCGCAAAAGATCTTAGCCACAAGTCTTTGGTGGCCGACATTGCACAAGGATACTAAGGAATTCTTTAAATGTTGCGATGTGTGCCAGGGAACAGGAAAACCCTCAAGGAGAGATGAAATGCCACTAAGACCCCAGATAACACTGCGTTCTTTTGATAAATGGGCCATTGATTTTGTAGGACCTATCAACCCACCAGGAAAAAGAACCGGCGCAAGATACATCATTACAGCTACTGAATACCTCACCAGCTGGGCTGAGGCTAAGCCAGTTAAGAACTGTGACGCTGCCACTACCGCGCAGTTCATTTTTGAGAACATTATCACTAGATTTGGATGCCCACTAATTATAATGAGTGATCAGGGTACACATTTCCTCAATGAGACTATACAGGCCCTTACTGGAGAATTCCAAATTAGTCATCATAAGAGTACACCCTACCACCCTCAAGCTAATGGTACGGTGGAGGCATTCAATAAGATCCTGGAGAATGCCCTGACGAAGATCTATAATCAACAAAGAGATGATTGGGACCTTAGAGTCACAGCTGTACTATGGGCTTACAGAACCACATGCAAGAAACTAACAGGTCACACACCTTTCAGTTTGGTGTATGGACAAGAAACAGTTATGCCCATGGAATACATTGTTCCCAGTCTCAGAATTGTGCAAATCACAGAAATGGCAGATACTGATACTATGAGTGAAAGACTTTCGCAATTGCTTGCCTTAGAAGAAGACAGACTTTTAGATGGATTCCATCAACCAGTACAGAAGGCAAGACAGAAAGCTTGGCATGACAGGCACATTAAGAATAAACACTTTGAAGAAGGAGACTTGGTACTCCTCTATGATAGTAAATTCATCAAGTTTCCAGGCAAGTTTCGTGTACATTGGTTAGGACCTTTTCGGGTCATAAAGATAACAGAAGGAGGAGCAGTTCAGCTTACGAAGCTTAATGGAGAATTTCTACCTACAATGATCAACGGGAGTCGGCTCAAGCTTTATCGCGACGGCCACTCCGCCCTGTCGACCTAATACAGTGCCAAAAGAAGTGCAGATGTCCAGTGTAGTTGAAAGAGACATCGCCTTATCATAATCTACATGGAAGTCACGAGACACTTTTAGTCTCAGGCTTTCCGCGCAGTTCCTTGAACCATCCGCGCATATCAGTAAAGTTTGTTTTGAGCGAGCCTATATCTGCGCCCTTGCAAAGTTTTTCTGGGTCGTCAAACCGACGCTCTTGCAGCGTTCCCTATGCAAGTTGCCGCTTGAGGAGTTCTCGTTGTGGACCCCTCCATATGCACAGTTACTTATGCTGAAGTGACCCTCCGAAAAATTTGAATTACAGCAGTTATGTAGCTGCATTTGAGTATTAATGCAGGATAAGCCCGCCATTTAATTGTAGCCACTCTAACGGATTCGGCTTGATCTCCGTAAGATTTCCATTTATGTCATGCGCCGAAAGCTTTAGATTCTCCCGAAATCCTGTCAGAGCCCGACCATCACAGTTAATGCACCGCAGAAGTGCGCGGATAAGGGTCTTGTCAACTCATACATAGGCATCTACAGCTAGTAACCCCACTTGCCTGCATTTACTGTCGTCATTAGCTATAAATACCCCGCACTTGTATATTTTCGGGTTACTTTTCTCGAGTTGCATAGTCTTGTTTGAGAATCTAAGTTATTGTTTTCAGAGCCGAGTTGTGCAGAGTGCTTCCTTTGTTTTCAGCATTCGTATTTCACGCTGTTTCGTCATCTGTCTGTTCAAGTTTTTGATGTCTATACCAGTTCACGACAGAGAACCTGTCTACTGAAGAAGTTGTTCATCAGTTTATGCGTCGAGGCTTAGATTTCGGCATGACTACTCCGGTGACGGCCTCGACTTACGTACACCCTGGTTGGATTGATCCTAGACAATCTCCAGGCACAAGGGCATCTCAGCAGCAGCAGCCGGACGAACCCGTCCCAGAGACCTTGGCCACTATGGTGAATTACATTCCGTCGTGCCCAGATGATGCACCCGAGATGCATATTCCGAAGAATGCAAAGTATCCAATTCCGTTGCCTCCATTGCCGGAAGGCGTGCGACAAGAAGGGTCCCTGCTTGGACACCTTCCACTGGTCAAGTTTTCTGATTTTAACTTGGGAGACTACAGAACATATCCTCAGTTTGCGCCAGATCGCTATCTGACGGTAGTTCACAATACTGATAGAAAGGTTGACGAATTCATCCCAAAAGAATTTGCAGCAAACCTGGAGAGGCCTGGACTGCTCAACCTGCTGAAGCTACCGCACTTCGGGCGTAGCAACGAAGTCAATGCAGTCATTAAAACACTACTCTCCTACGTTCAAGGTGGTTACCTTTGGCTGGGGAGGCCAATCGATTTGAACGTTGACTTAATCCATCATATTACCGGCCTATCTAAGGTTGGTAAGGACCCAAATATTCATCTTGTTGGAAAGGACAAAGATAGAAAGTTAGTTGCACAGTTGGTGCAGAAGTACAAATTAACAAGAGGAGGTCGAGCCTATGACCTCACGATTGTTGAGGATGAAGCACTTAGATTTACAGGCAGTCTGCTTGCAGGAAGACTTCTCACAAAGTGCAAACCGAAGGAAGTTACTGGAGCTGTCGTGGAACTCGCCATCGCAGCTGCGGAGGGAGAACAGTACAATTGGTCCCTCTTCCTCTTCAATTCTTTTTTGGAAGACTGCCGGAACGTCCAAGACAACCCCGGACAGTTGTTCCATTTTTCTTGGCTTTTAATTTTATGCGCATTGGTCGGGTGGAAGGAGCCCTCGAACACTCAGTTCCTTCCGCGCCGCGGAGGAGAAGTCGCAGGAATGCGATATGTCAATCTCTGGGATTCTAACAATCCCACAAAGCGCAAGATGAACCGCGCTGTATTTTGTGAATACTACCATCTCCTTAAAGATACTATTCAGGAAATGCCAAGGTTGAGTCAGGAGACAGTAAAAATATATGAAGGAAAGTTGGCCTTTTCTGGCGACTTGCATCAACTGTACCTCCGCCCTTACAGCATTCACGAGGAATGGGCCGTAGGCCTCTACAGGATGACCACTGAAGATGTTGAAGAAACCATCAAGTCTTGGTCGGATGAATGGAGGGAGGCTGCCAAAATCGCACCCGGGATGCCACCTCCTGCTGCGCAAGAGAAGGATAAGGGCAAGGAAGCCCCTGAGCAAAGAAGCGATGAAGGTTCAACAGAACCAGCGACCAAGAAACAAAAGGTGTCGCATCCATCTGAGGTCATTCCCTTGGGGATCAACCAGTATTTGAAAGAGCAATTTCGCGAGCTGTGGACAGCGCACGCTCATATCAGAAGTGCTCTGGACCTGCAGTTCGTAGAGTTAAAAGGTCTCGCAGGAAGAGTTGCGCAGACCCATGCGCCAGCATCTACTTCGCAGGCGCCACAAGTAACCACAAGTACCGAGCGAGTTGAAGTACTCGCAGAAAGGCATACTTTCATGCACATCCCAACTACAAGCATGACACTTCCGGATCCTCTGGCTGCACTACAGGTAAGCGCAGTTGGGCCCTTGAAATAAATTTGTCTTTGATTCCCATAGAAACCTTGCAGTTAGTGCACGAGAAAGTTTCTATTGAGTTGAGAGCTAGAGAGCTCTCTACCTTCCATGCAAACCAAAGACTGCAATCGCAGGAGATAGAGCTGAAGGCAGGCCACAAGAATATCTCCGAGAAGCTCGCACTTTATGAAGCACAAGACATTGGCATAAGGAACGCAGTTGATGAAATTGCCCAGGAGTTGCCGGCCTGCGAGATTCAACCAGACCTTCCTCTGGTTGAGAAAGTTCAAATTATTGGAGGAAGGGTGAAAACCTTGGAGCACGAAATAGTTGCTATGGCTGAAGACCATAGAACGCAGATCGCAGAGTTAGAAGCTCATGTTGCAGAACATTCTACAGATGATAGGCAGGAACAATTTGAAACGCTGCGCAGAACTTCCACACAACTGAAGAGCAGAGCAGGTGAAGCCGAGAATCTAATGAACCAAGCTATCGAGGCTTGGACGGAGCTTGAGACACTCCCTTTCAAAGTTGGTCTTTTGGAACAGGTACAAGCCGCAGAACAGTCCCTAACTGTTCTGACTGAAGACGCTAAGGCCTTAGAAGGCTTAGCAAAAATGAGGAAAATGAGTGAAGTGCGCAGAATCCAACAGCAACTGCACAAGCTCAGAAATGAAGATGCTAAACTCACCAACAGCATTCAGCCATTTATGGATGAGTATGCTGACCTCGCTGCCCAAGTTGAGGCAAAGATCAAAGAAATTGCAGAATCTCAGCAGGAGATTGATGGCATAACTAAAGAAGAAGCCACTGCAGAAACGGTGCAGATAGCTGTGGAGTGTATCGGCGAAATGGACTCCGCTCTTGCGCAGTGGAAGAAAACATTCGCGGAGACCCAAGCAAAAGCATATGTGCAAGTAAAGCGACCACACGCTAGTGCGAGTGGCTCGAGGGAAAGCCACAAGTAAGTGTTAGGGGCCTGTTGGAGCCTAGGCCGCAGCTATGGTAAAGCTGCAAATTTTGAGGGAAAAGCACAAGTGTTGAAAGGAGAGTGCTAATTTTGAATAAACACCAATTTTTGGGCAAAAGGAAAAGGTGCGCAGTACGGTGCCAGATGGATGAGCTTAGCGCAGATTATGGACCAGAACTTGCGGAGCTCGCGCGCACACGTCAAAGGAGAATGAATGTAGCCGAGTAGAAAGCTCAGCTACCACAATAAATGAAGCGACGGAGTAGAGGGCTCAGCTACCCTCATTTAAGGCTAAGTACAGAAGTTATGGTTGTTCTGATCAAGGAAGAGCAACGGACCAAAGCATTGAAGATGAAGGACAAGGAGCAGTAAAAGATGAAGCAGCGCCCATGCCCGCAATCTGCGTCGAAAGTCACGGAACCTGCAGGAAGCGGCGACGTGACTGCAAGCGGCGCCTACAGTACACCTAGCCATGTCCGTGGTTAGGGTTTTTGGGGATTACTGCTAGGAAAGGCCCATAGTTTTGTAAAGGTGTGACCGTCATGGCCACCTATATATATGTGTAATTGTAAAGGTTAGACGTTAGACAGCTAGCCTTTAGATGTTGAGACGCAGGTTAGCTGTTTGAGATAAGCTAGCTAGGTAGTAAGTCTTCTACTGTGTTGTTAGGAGACAAGAGTTAGAACTGGATAGCCGTGAAGTTAATCCCTGAGTTGCAGACAGTCTGAGTCGACGTCTGAACTATTGTAATCTCTGAAGAGGAAGAGACTAGATCGAGAGAAGGGCTCCCAGCTGTGTGCGTGGAGTTTCCTGGAAAGATCTAAGGCTGCAACTGTGTGCGCAGCATATTGTGTAATTCTATCCTCTCCTGATTAATATAACACTCCCGTGGACGTGGTTTCCCCGTGGAGGTAAACTTCATACTTCTCGTTGTTATGATGCTGTGTTGAGTAATTGCATGTTTTAGTTTACTGTCTGTGTATACATGAATATTGCGTTCTCTTTATGAGTATGTAAGTGAGTTCTCAAAGCTTCCTTGGTAACTATAATCGATAAGTGTCAAAGAAATCGATAGAAAATTGTCGCTATAGCGATAGAGGAATACGTTACTGCGCTGGGCGTGCAAGCAGAAACGATAGAGTAGGGATGCAAAGGATAATTTCCTTGCGTGCAGGAGTGAAGATACCGCGCAGCTAGGCTATCGAGAGAGAGTTCGGCGCAGTTGCGCTGAGAGGTCTGCGGAAGAGTAAGACATTCCGCTCTGAGGAATCATTAAGGAAGAAATAGAGCAGTCTCCGCGTCGCCGAGGTTAAGGAAATATGATTCCTTATCCCCCCCATAGCCACTTCGGGTGAGACCTCGAGCTACTGCACAGCTCGTTGCTGAGAGGGCCAGTGCGCCAAGGGGTTTTTGTTGCTGCGCTTCATTAAAACCCGGGTCTGTCCAAAAAGCAGCCAACACCTAATTTTTAGGGCCAAATCTGAAAATGCTCGAAACTGAATTCTAATTGGACAGATAGATGCGCCTTGATGAGTAGATCCAATCTACTATACTAAATTTCAAAAATATGTGGAGAGAAACCCAATAAACAAGGATCTCAAGCTTCCGTCGCTGCAAAATGTCTTCTTCTCAGGTTAGCTCTGATACCATGTTAAATTTAGAGCATTAATTCACAATACTATAGGATCTTTACTGAGAGAATAACATCTACAGTATATCATAATATGACAAGCATCACAAGCATCACAAGAATCAAAAGCATAGAGACAAGAGACACAGAGTTTCCGTGGGGAAAACCCTAAGGTGAAAAACCCCACAACTTCCTCAGAGATAGAGAGAGCAATGGCTCAACCAAGATACAACCAAATAACACTGAGATAGTCTCCTAGCAGATGATCCTCCTCCTCCTCACTAGTGCGCCACTTTTCAGAGTGAGAGTGAGTTACTTTTTCGAGTGAGTAAAATAGAGATCTCCTATCTCTATTTATACTCACTTTTTTTCCCAGTGACTTAATGGGGCCGACTTGTCTACTTAGATACATCCACATTATAATATATATAAATCAGGGCCGACCCCACATGGTGGTCTAATAACCCATCAGCAAGTACACACACTTGCGACACTTTTCAATCCACATGACGACACTTCCTTATAGAGGAATAACACATCTCTTATAAGGGTACAATAAATATATATATATAATACACTCATGAAATACATTCCGAAGTTACGAATACATCAACATATAGCACGGTGTGGATTAAGGGATTTATATCTCTAAATGAGAACATTTGGTTGAAGCCAATCGTAAGCTTCTCCCAAGATGTTATCCCACGTCGCAGTTATGCTGCGACATACCAGCTCCGCGGTACCTCATCCAATGTGTGTACGAACGCATGTACCCACTCTTCGCATGCCCTCGATCCCCATCGGTGTTGATAGGAATTTAGATGTGCCTTCGGGTCTCCCTGTCTGTCGTATCGCATCTGGTCGTCCTTTGAGGCTTCGCCGAACCAAACCTCCATGAGGCGTCGGCATAATGGCCAAGATGTGATGTTTGATTTATGCGCTGCCCACCATGGCGTAGGAGTATCCTTCAGGGCTTCCTCCAGGGCCAGAAGACGTTGTGGCTCTGCCACCTTCTCCTCAAATTCGGTGAGAAATGTGTCCAAGTTTGGAAATCCTTCATAGATAGGTAACGCATACTCCTCCTTAGCTACCATTCGCAAGGACTGTCTTATCCATGCGCACCTTCGAAAAGACACTTCATGCAACCGGTTCTGCCAATTCTCAAGGGACTCATCTGATTCGGAGGATACTGTGGTGCTGCGCCATTCCAATTCTCCATCCGTGGTGGGGTTAACATAATCTTTAGAGACGTTATACATACTGTCCCATCCTTCTGTAAATTCATTCCTGACCAGCTCCATATAGCACAGCCCCTCCGCCGAATCCAGTGGTGCAACGACTCTCATTTCTTGATTCCCGAATGACATTATCCTTTTCTTAAAGTTGATAATTGCTTGATTTTCCATATCCCAATCTATACCCAGCAGTACCGGATAAGGACTAGTTTTATCCATGATTTCAATGATGTCGAAGTCCGCATACATTCTGAGCCCTTCAATTTCAACCGGAAGTTGACATACCCAACCTAGCAGGGTGATCTTGCTCTGGTTCGCCAGTCGCAACTGTACTGGTAACCAGGTCATTCGTGGCTTTCCCATCGTTCCCATGTCTGTTTAGTCAGGATATTCACATCCAAACCCAAGTCCAGAATGATGGAGTCAACATCAAATTCTTCGATCTGTGCCAACATCTGCATCTCCCTGCCTGTTTTTCTTTTATGTATGCGATTAACTTTCTGCTCCGGTCATGCACCTCCTCGTCGTCATAGTAGACTAGATATTTCTTCCAATATCTCTGGATCTTTTGTCGAGTCTAGGAAACTCCCTATGAAGGCTTTTAGGTTGGTTTCCTTCCTTCGCAACTTCGTGTGGTCAAATGTTTGTGGCATGTTATAGATTTCTTCTTCCATAGCTACCCGTCTCTTATTCCTCATTACCTCCTGGGCCTTTGAGAAAATGTCTTTTTCCAATTCAGCACCCTCATTGACCTGCTTTCATTGTGTTTGTGTTGGTTTGACATTGGTGTGTGGTTTATTGGCCCCAGTCACCGCTTCTCCTTGTGTCACTATCCCCACCGTAGCATGGATGACTCTGGCTTCTGTCGAAATCATCTATACCACAGGTGGCGTCTTTGGATTATTCGAGTTTTGGTTCTGCTTGGTTTTCCATTTCGCAATAAGCTGAGGACAATCTTTTATATTATGATTTGCAGCACTGCAATATGTACACTATGGCGTTGGATTCAAGCAGTCTCTCTGGTAGTGCCCCTGCTGCTCGCAATTATAACAAATCATTGGACCTCTTACGCATCCAGCAGCGCCTCCACGTCCCATACCTCGGCCGCCGCGGTATCCTCCCCTAAAACCTCTGTATTTCCCCTGGTCATATTGCTGTTGCTGACTATACTGTGATTATTGTTGTACAACCGGTGGTTCTTCTCCCTTCATGAAATACGTGTCAGTTGTCCGCTCTTGCAGCAAATAATAGGCCCTGCAGTCCTTCTCATCATGGCCAACTGATCAGCAAAACTTGCAGTATAAGTTTGTTGGCTTCGATGCCATCTTTTGCAAATATACACTATCCTCTGGTCGATGCCCTCTGGTCTGAAAGAAAGTACACCATGGCATGCCTCCCTAGAGAAGTGGGTTTGGTGCCCCCGCCTGCAAGTATTCCTGGAATTCTGGGCAATTGTCCTTATGGTGCCCCTCAGTTCTGCATCTGGTGCACCATACATCTCCTCACGTTTCCTTTCCCTTCTTGATATCCTCCAGCTGTAATGTTAAATTAGCCAATTGTTCCTGAACTCTATCCATTCCCATTCCTGCTTCGCCAATTGGTGAAGCCTCTAGCTTCATTGTGATTTCTAATGCTTCTACCTGTGTCACAACCTTTTGTTGCCTTAACGGCCCTCGAATATGCAACACCAGTCTTGCAATGAACCATTCTTTGTGCTGCAACTCATTTATCAGAAAGCTCACTTTCGCTATTAACGTCTTATATCACTGATCGAATTGCTCATTTGGGAATTGCTTAATCTCCTTAAGCTCAGTGACATATTGCGATTCATATTTTGGTTTCTTGAATTCGTCGATCATCGCCGTCCTTATTTGCTCCATTGTTTTGGTCATTGTACCCACTGGAAACTTTACAAACTTCATGTACCAGTCTAATGCCCAACCCCTAAGAGTTGTTTCCAGCTATCCTATCATTATAGCATCATCCTGGACCTGCTTCACAGTCCAGACTGCTTCGCATACAAACAAATACTATTCAGGATCCTCAGTCCCGTTCCCCTGAAAGGTGGGCATCTTTGCCTCATCTTCCATCCTAATGTTGTTGGTATTGTTATTTACTGAAGCGCTACACTTGCCACTGCACGTGGGGCAACTCCGGGAATAGTTTGGATTTAGTCCTATAAAATTTGGAGTAGTGTGTGGGGTCGAAGGTACGTGGTAACTTACGATCTGGCCTTCCTCTGCCTCTGGGGTAGCCTGATCGACGTCTCCTTCACAAAAATGTCACTTCCTCTTGTGTGGTCTTGTTCCGCAATTCTTTGTTCCAGTCTTCTCAGGAGACTCTCTCTCAGTCCTCCTCTTCTTCTCAGGACGCCAGGATATAGATCCATTCCTCAAGAGACCACACTCTTCGTTAGCTTCCCTTTCAAACTCATCGTCGCTCATGTCCATCTACCACATCTTTGCGTGAGACTTTCATTTACGTGATACCTTCACCTTCACACACCGATTCTTCTACTCATTAGAAGACATCCTCAATATTCCTTTTTTGCAGACCAACATTTTAATCCATAGTTTTAACGATGACAAAAATCTTCCCCTTGGTCCCCTAAAGAAATTTCTTTCGGCGTTGTTGTATGACTTGATAGTATCTACCACAAACTCAGTTACATACCCTTCGAGGATACTATCTATCCAAAAATCAACAGCTTGCGATACCTTGTTATCAACTTGCTTCAACTGTCACACCAACTCTGGAGTCCAACAGTCTGGTTCAGTCTTCTGACAATGGTTCTTGCAAAATGTCAACTATGATAGCCACTCATGCAATAGCACCGGGAATTCGCAGAAAAATATTTCATGAATATCTGAATAGATGTATCTTTCTAACTGTTGGAACATTTAAAAAACCCACTATGTCATTCTAGACTTAGGATAAAATTAATTAATCATTTATGATTAATTTCCTGAGTTTTGACTTGGTAGAATAGGCCAGTTCTGTCTTTTAGTGGACCACATGCTATCCTCATTCAAAAAAACGAATTTGGATAGATTCTAGATAAGATTTCCTTGGATTCAATATGATTTTATTACATTCTAGAATTAGAAAGACACTATCCAATTTTAGTTAGCTTTGTCCTGTTATTTATGCTTTCTAGTGGAAAAGATAAAGCTAGCTAACTTGGAATCTTTTGCCACTTGACCAATTCGACCTCCACATCATATCTAACCTTCTAAAGAAATCAATACATCCTATTTACCTCACTCATTATCTGCCATACCATACTTTCCAAATTCGTGATCCTCTAGCACAGTTTTGGAAACTGTTTTTGCCACCTAGGGGGTTTTTTGTCTTTTCTAAGCCTTTTCTTTTTGCTCTTTCCATATTGCTTCAAAGAAATTTGATTTTCTCCATGCAGGATGTATTATATATTGTTATCATATCAATGAATAAGATACAGAGTGTTTTCCATAATTTATTCTCTCTATTCTTCTTCTCTCATTGTCTAAAATATTCCATGGTGAAATTGTCTTATGAATCTAGTTCCTAGTAATTGAAAATATCACATGGTATCAGAGCTAGCTTGATTCAAAGCAATTTCCAAGAGTTTTTTTTGCATGTATTGCCATCACTAGGAGTGCATCAGTATGGAGCAAAATCAATCCAAAGCTACGACTCTCACTCCCTTCAATTTCTTTGACTCGAAGGTGCATATGGTCATCCAACTTCGGAGCAAAGGATTGTATAGAGTCACTATGGGGATTGAAACTAAGCCAGGAGCTGTTGCATTCAAATCCAAATGGTTCAATAGGATTGATTAAGATTATGGGTTATTTTGTCTCTCTGTATCTCCAGATCTTCTATTCCATATCGATTCTCTATCAACTCCAAATGAAGTGTGGACAAAGCTAGAGTCTCTCTTTGGAAAACAGGACGAGCTCAGAGGTCATTTGTTGGAGATTGAGTTGATCTCTCTTAGTCCAAGTAATTTCGATTCTATGGAGGAGTTCATCTCAAAATTCAAAAAACTGGTGCTTCAACTCAAGCAATGTGGTATAGAGAAGAAGGATGAGCAATTAATCCTTACCATTCTGTCAAAACTGAGCTCTGAATACTCAGTATTTGTATCTACTTTTTATTCTACAAGACTTCCATTTCCCAAGTGGAAGATGCCAACCTTGGATGCATTCATTGATTCGCTCACTCAAGAAAAGCACAAGCTCCAAATGAGGGATCAATCACCCTCCAAAGACTTTGCACTTGTTGCTCATAGAGCAAAGAGTTTCAAGAATGACAAATCCAAACAGAAGATATTGTCAGATGAAGAGGATTCTGATGGAGATTCAAATACAAGAAGATGAAGAAGGAGAAGCCCAAGCGTTCTTATTGCTGCAAAGGCACTCATCCTGAGAAATCTTGCTTCAAGATGAAATTGGACATCATGGCCAAGATGCTTGAAGAGCATAACAGAGATGTTCCTGACTTTGCAAAGAAAGAACAAGGCAAGCTTGTTGTAAAACAAGAACTCTGTCTCCAAGCCTCTCCCAAAGGTAATAATGTTTATGCTTTGAGTGCTAGAGTGAAATATAATTCTGATGTCTCCAGTATTGATTCACATTCTGATATATCAGAATCAAAAACCTCCACCTCTTCCTTGGAACAATCTTCAGTCAGTTCATCCAAGTCTACTCTCAAAACTAGTCATTTTTTACTAGCTTCTGACTTGTCTTCTAAAAGGTCTTTCCACCATCATTCAAATATTTTAGATTTTGATTTAGAAGATGATTTACAGTATGATATGCAGGTCATTACATATACCACATCATATTCCCAACCTTTGGATGCACAAAAGACCCCACAAACCCCAAGTTTTCCAGTTAAGAAACTACACAATTCTATGTTTTCCTACACTGTGTCACTTGCCTCTCTTGCACTTTTGTCTTGAATATCTTTCATTGGTTGGAAATCCATTGTTTTGGAATTATGTGGACTGATATTCCACACATCTATACCTAACCCCTTCACTCATGGTTCAAAATTCAAGTCCTCACACTCTACAGGCTCGCTCAGCTGTCCGGGTGATCTAGTTTTTCAAACTTTTTCTACTGAAATTGTGTTCGATCATGGAGACTCCACATCTTTATTGGTTGTTGCTCCATATGAATTACATTCTGATATTTAAGAGCTGCATGTTGGCTTAAACTAACCCAGATATTTCCAATTAGACCCAGGTTCTTTGCGGTTCTCCCTTTGACCAACAAAACCCCTTCGCATCGGCCCTTTCGGCAACAACCTGCGAGCAGGTTGAGGTCTCACCCGAGGTGTATCTTATGGGGTACTGTGGAATCAAGTTTCCATAGTAAATGATGAGTTGTTTATATGAACAAGCTGCACAGCGCAGGACAGAAGGAGTGCACTGCGGGGCAAAGTGATGCAGTACGCAGCAGGATCTACGCTGCAAGCAGTATGTGATGAACCTGCAATAATTAATTAATGCAAATACACAAGATATCATAAATAATAGAACTCAAAATCACTTTTATATTGATGACGGGCCACTTCGAGGGGGCAAGCTCAATACAATTAACTTCACGGTGCCTTCATAGGCCTCAACACACACTTATATACTAATTCTAGGCGCCAATACCATGGGTGAATACTATGTGTCAATACAAACCATGGGCAAGTCTAGGCACCAATACTATGAGTCAAAACCATGGGACATATAATACTATGGGACGACTTACAAAGCATATGCGTCTAATACTATGGGTCAATACTATGGGCTAATATAAACTATGGATCAACAAATACTACGGGACAACTTACAAAGCATATGCGTCCAACAACAATATATTAACAAAGTAAAGACATGGGTTCCTAACATCCCCTCTCCCTTAGAAAAAGCTTTGTCCTTAAAGCTTTAGATGTGGAAACTGATGCAGAATATGAAGGAGTGGGTCCCCTGTAGCATCCTCGGGTTGGATTCCGAGCCACTGGTGCCTTTGGAGTTTCAGGGAGGATTGCATGGAAGGCTGTAGAAGAAGAAGAATCATATCAGTGATGTGAAAAGTGCACTCAGAATGGTGTTGATCGGCTTGTTGTTTCAGTTGAATTCTTGCCATGTAAAAATTGTCCTGCAAAATGAGAAGAAGCTGATCACGGTTTCGAAGAATTGAGTCAATTGCGCGAACTGGGGAGCTGCTGAAG
Organism: Larix kaempferi; assembly: GCA_027924585.1. Classification (NCBI taxonomy): domain Eukaryota; kingdom Viridiplantae; phylum Streptophyta; class Pinopsida; order Pinales; family Pinaceae; genus Larix; species Larix kaempferi. The sequence goes on from BSBM01000456.1 coordinate 41,731,083, forward strand.
GTGTATGGAAGAAGAACTGGTGGTGCCTGTCCAGAGACTACTTCATATGGTGTCCTTTGAGATGTGGTACTATACCACTGGAGCGCTTCTAGGAAATCCATAGAAATAGTTGTCCAAATCTATGGAGGGATGGGAAAGGGTTCGAGTAGTCCCAAAAGGAGGGTCGTTTCACCCTTGTTGACCTGGAAAGTATCACAGTCAACCACCATCCGTTGAATTTTCCTTTTGAGTCCCTACCAAAAGAAGTTACATTGTTCCTGGTCATACGTTTTGAGGAACCCAAAGTGCCCTACTGATGAAGAATCATGGAGTTCATAGAAGAGATAGCCCCGTTGAACAGATTGCAACCAATTTGGAACCAGCAGAGAAATAGTTGTAAGAGAAACGGGGTCATCAAATGTGCGAGGAGGAGCATCTTCCACCATATTGTCCTTACCCTTCTGGTAAGTGGTCGCGTAGTCATAACCCATGAGTTGGATAACCCATTTCAGGTGTGTTGGGGAGGAGACCCGTTGTTCCAGGAAAGTTTCCAGACTCTAGAGATCAGTCTTGATGCGGAAATAATTCCCCAATAGGGATGGCTACCACTTATGTACTGTATGCAAAATAGTCATCATTTCCTGCTGAGAGGTAGATGTAGCTAAATTCTTACCGGAAAGGTCTCTTGAAGGAAACAATCTCATTGGTTCAGCAAAGACACCTACATATCTATCCAAGGAAGTAGTGGAGACTGTTAACGGGTGCATCTGAATGGAGTGGAGCTGAGTGATGACACCATGTGAATTCTTCTTAAGTATTTTTTCCAGGCAATGTGAACTGATGATGCAGAGAGACCATGGTTGTAAGCCCATAAATTTGTGTTGTTCCCCCTTGACTGAAAACTGCATCCAAAGTTCAGCAAAATCCCATAAGATGGGGCCAAGTGTGCGTAACCATTGAACACCCAAAACCACATCACATCCACCTAAGGACAAGGAAAACATGTGAGAGCGCAGGTTATAATATTCCATAGAGATACGCAAATTGTGACACTTCCCCTTGCAAGGTAAGGTGCCCCCATTGGTAACCATGACTTCAAAGTTGGAGCAAGGATGAACAAAAAAATTAGCCTGTTTGAAAATCCGAGGATCAATGAAGTTATGAGTGCTACCAGAATCAATGAGAATGGTAAGAGGGAGCTTCTTGAAGTATCCCATGACTCACATTGTTTGTGGGGTGGTGACGCCGGTTACCGCATGGAGAGAGATCTCAGGTGGGTCATCCTGAGATAGGGTGTCAACAGGCGGGTGTTGAATATCGACCTGATCATCTACTGTATCTGGAGCTTCTTCATCAAGTTCTGAGGCAGGCGGAGAATCTACATCCAAGAGATAGATGTAGAGATTTTGTTGAACACATCTATGTCCCCGAGTGAATTTCTCATCACAATTATAACAAAGCCCTTTTTCTCGGCGTGCCTGCATCTCTGTTTCAGAAAATTGCTTGATAGGAATTGGTTGAGGAGCAGGCGTGATGGGAGGTCGTTGGGAACCCATATTTCTGAAGGGAACATAGGTGGGTTTGGAGCGTTGTTGAGCTGCGATCTTGTCCTTGGCCAGCTTATCCAACCCTAGGACTTCCATCATTGTGTTGGGACAAAACATTTTGACCTCTGAGCAGATTTCATCCTTGAGACCACTGATAAAACAACTCCTATAGAATTCATCAGACAATCCTTCTGTGTGATTGGCTAGTTTCTCAAATTCCATCTGATACTCTCTCACTGTGCCAGTTTGGTGAAGTTTAGTGAGTGCTCCTATGAAATCATCAAAAGCACTAGGACCAAATCGTGGCAAAAGGAGTTGGCAAAAATATGTCCAGTTTGGCTCGGGATGAACTTTGATGTACCAACGGTACCATTGAAAGGCTTCCTGTTCCAAATGAAAGAATGCAAGTGGAACTTTCTGGACATCAAAAGTATTATGCAAACTGAAATATTTTTCTACTCAGTATATCCATCCAGTCGGATCAATACCATTGAAGCAAGGAAAATCAAGCTTCGACCCACGAAAATTGTTGGAAGAAGAGAACCCGGTGGCTGCAAAAGATTCTCGCTGTCGTTTATTGTTCATGGCTGAATGCTAAAGATGGAGGCTGAGAAATTTTTCATCCAGATCTTGGAGTTCTGTTTGGATGGCTGCAAGTGCTTCCTCCATGGTGTTTGCTCCTATACGAGTGACAACCATAACCAGTAATTTTTTATTCTTTTTTAAGGGGGGGAATGGATAGAAAAACACAAACACAAGCTTATTTAGTAAGGGGAAATTTGGATTTGGGAAAAATTCGGAGGGGTAATTGGGGTTTGACTAGGTTTTCGACACTTTCTGAGGGACATGGAAGCAAAAAATAGGGATTTCAAAAGCGGGAACTCCATGGTAAAATTTGAAGGCAATCGGGTGAAAATTTAAGAAGTTATGGCAAACCTTAAAAATAGACAAATGTGCGATTTCTGGTCTTGGGAAGTGGAATTTGGGATAGGGTCTTCAGGAATGAAATATGCAAAATGGGATTGCAGGGATGTCAATGAAGTTTCAGGGAAAACAGAGTTGAAACAAGGGAGATATGGCCGAAAAATAGATTTTTTTTTATTTTTTTTATCAGAAATGGATCGACAACAGCAACGCGGAAGGGATCCGCAATAGATGGATCTGCAACGGCGCGGAAGGGATCGAAAATGGTGGATCTGAAATCGCGACTGGATCTGGAATGACTTTCATAATGGATCTGAAACGGCTAGATCTGGAGCGAAAGTGATCGGCAACAGTTCAACTGAAAATAGATATGGACCCCAGGTATGTACGACTTCCTAAAAGTTCAGGTGTTTCACTTGGCCACCAATGTTGTCTGATGGCTTGCGTATTGGGGTAATACCCCTCACTCCACGGCTCAGGTAAAACTGATAACCGCTTTGCCACAAACGACGGCTCTTGGTTTACCTCACGGGTGGGAACTAGTTAATTAGGTAGGGGTCGTTTCCCTTTTCGCTGGCAGGTCCTCTCAATGGGCCAGCTACTTTGAGGTTCCTGTGGTACTCCTCACAATGAGTTTTAGGGCTTATGCCCAAGTACTTCCCATAGTTAAGCGGATAGGGATTATTCCCAAATCCGAAGCTGCAACAGATGCGAAAAAAAAATTGGCAGAAATTCCACCCAACGAGCCCAAGAAAGTGCTCTGATACCAGATGTGATGAACCTGCAATAATTAATTAATGCAAATACACAAGATATCAGAAATAATAGAACTCAGAATCACTTTTATATTGATCACGGGCCACTTCGAGGGGGCAACCTCCTTTGAGCAAGCTCAATACAATTAACTTCACGGTGCCTTCATAGGCCTCAACACACACTTATATACTAAGTCTAGGCACCAATACAATGGTTCAATACTATGTGTCAATACAAACCATGGGCTAAGTCTAGGCACCAATACTATGAGTCAAAACCATGGGACATATAATACTATGGGACGACTTACAAAGCATATGCGTCCAATACTATGGGTCAATACTATGGGCTAATATAAACTATGGATCAACAAATACTACGGGACGACTTACAAAGCATATGCGTCCAACAACAATATACTAACAAAGTAAAGACATGGGTTCCTAACACAGTATTGCGCGGTGGAGGAAACACTGCGGGCCTCACTAAGGGTTTCTTACTACTGTGAATATTCTACTGGAACTACGAATTACCCACACTTATCCTCTACTTGGAAGATCTCAGAAAATGTTAAGGAACTGAAATGAATATCACTCATCCATTCATTCAAGCACTTACTAGTTATCTTTCTAGCATTCATTCTAGAACTTGAGTTATTACAACATGAACTGAAATGATAGACATGACTAACTGTGTTGCATTCCTTCACTGTGTCTAAGAAAGTATTTAAACTTAAATGACTGATTCACAATCTTAACATAGAATTGAAATGTTTGCCATTCATCTGCTTCCGTGGAACCTAACATATCATTCCCAAACTTCTCCTATTGGTAAATGCATATCAAAGTTCTCATATTACAGCATGCAAGGAAACATTCAAGCATTCATTCTATAGAAAATACAGACAGTCATTCATTCATAAACATCATCACATAACACAGGATTTAACGTGGTTCACTTCCCCGGATGGGAAGCTACGTCCATAAGAATGGTTGGTAATATATTTCTTTCAGAAGGGATGCAGCAACCGTTCTTAGTCTACGCACTAAGTTACAGACTCTCCTTTCTCGGCTAGGTCTTTGCACACACAGCTGCAGAGCCTTTACAATATTCTCAGCTCAAAGAGATTTTACAATACAAAAAGGTTATCTCTAGATTACTCTAATAACTAGCGTCTAGTATCCAAAAATAGAGAAACCCCAACAACAACCCTGAACCTTAAAAAACCCTGAACTCTAATCCCCAATCAACCCTCATCCCATACAAAAGTGTCTTCTTAAATAGATCATGCCCGAAGGTCATGTCTGTACAATGTCGAAGACCTAAAACCGAAAACCCTAAGGGTTTCCAAAACTACGCCAATTTTCCAAACCGGCTCGCTGGCTCCTGGTAGCGTCTACTTAATCATGGTGGATCTTCACGTCCTCATTCTATCGTTATCGGCCTTCCTGTCGCACGCGTGCCTATAGGATACTTTTGTCAAACCATTTCTCTCTAATGGTCTTACCTTCTAAGCGTTCCAAACGTCGCTTTCCTTAATAACCCACGCGTGGTCGCCTTCCTATTTTGCTTATGTCCGTCGCTCGAAAATCCTGGAATATCTTTCCAAAAATGGCTGCTACCAGTCGAGCTGGTAGCTACACTTTATACCCTTCCAGCACACTGCTTTGTTGGCTCCACATGGCCTCCTAACTCCGCAGCACTGCTTCGGCGCAGTACTGGTCTTCGCATCACGACCAAAACTTCGATGCTGCACGCAACTCCACAGTCTGGTCAAAAGTTGGATGCTGCGTGCAACTTCGCAGCATCCTCAATACTTATCCAAAATTGTATTTCTGAGCTGTGCTCAGCTCATCTTTCCCTGCTTGCCTCAAAAAGGTGCTTACAAAACTTTGTCTCAACCTGGGCCAACACTGCATGATCTCATTTTAAATATCAGAAAGTTTCTACATTAGTTTGAGAAGAAAGTACAAGAACTAGTACACCATATTGCAGCTACAGAAGAAATTGATCATGTTGAGTTCATTGTTTCTCCTTGGGAAGGAGTATGCATAGATATTATTTCCATCATTAATTATGCTTTCATATCTGATTATGCATGTTATAGCAGCAAGAAAAATTCATTTGAGGCTCCTCCATCATCAAAAGATGAGCTTCATAGAGCTTCAACACATGGTTCTTGCCTACACAACATTGATGCACTGATGCATGATCATGACGTCCACAATCTATTCATCAAGTCAGTTACTCAGAAGCAACCCATTCATCTCATTCAAATGAGCAACATGACAGTATGAAGACTTCAAGCATGTCCATTTTTGAGGGGGGGTTTTGTTCCCATGAGGTTTTCCCTGTTTCCTCGGTTTACATGGACTAGTTATTTTTGTATTGGGGTGACCATAATCCTTGTTTCTTGGGCCCTATATTTCTGATATTTTTCTGATTCCCATCACATAAATTCAGGCTTAAGGGGGGGTGTTGGAACATTTAAAAAACCCACTATGTCATTCTAGACTTAGGATAAAATTAATTAATCATTTATGATTAATTTCCTGAGTTTTGACTAGGTAGAATAGGCCAGTTTTGTCTTTTAGTGGACCACATGCTATCCTCATTCACAAAAACGAATTTGGATAGATTCTGGATAATATTTCCTTGGATTCTGTCTGATTTTATTCCATTCCAGAATTAGAAAGACACTATCCAGTTTTAGTTAGCTTTGTCCTGCTTTTTCTGCTTTCTAGTGGAAAAGATAAAGCTAGTTAACTTGGAATCTTTTGCCACTTGACCAATTCGACCTCCACATCATATCTAACCTTCTAAATACATCAATACATCCTATTTACCTCACTCATGAGCTTCCATACCATACTTTCCAAATTTGTGAGCCTCTAGCACAGTTTTGGAAACTGCTTTTGCCACCTATGGCGTTTTTTGTCTTTTCTAAGCCTTTTCTTTTTGCTCTTTCCATATTTCTTTAAAGCAAATCGATTTTCTCCATGGAGGATGTATTATATATTCTTATCATATCAATGAATAAGATACATAGTGTTTTCCATAATTTATTCTCTCTATTCTTCTTCTCTCATTGTCTAAAATATTCCATGGTGAAATTGTCTTATGAATCTAGTTCCTAGTAATTGAAAATCTCACACTAACCAACTGGTCGTTGTCTGCTTAGGATCTCGCTTCTTGCTTTCTGTGGTTTCCTCTACCTTCTTATTAAACCACTCTTGGATCTCTGGTTTAGTCGAGTGCCACAACATATCCTCTTTTCTTCTTCCTTAGGGTCCCGACAATGGAACCATTTGTTGAAGCAGATTCTATCGACAAGGGTTCACTCTGCACTTTCGCCAACAAAATATCAACCTAAATCCCTTATACACCAGCCTGGAAAGGTGTAACCCTTTCCAGAAACACTTGCAAAGCAAGTGCAATCTCACCCGAGGTGGATAAGAGGGATGCTGGAACCAAGCTTCCATAGTTGTGAAAGGGATATGTGCACATTAACTAGAGATTAGAACATTCATAACAGCCCATTAACCAATCATTCGCATCTTATTCATAATACATACATTCAGAGCATATTCAACAACATATTCGCACTAATAAATAGCAACATATATTCGCATTAATCAACAAGAAGCATTCACATAACCCATTATTCATCATCGCATCATTGCACAACAACAGAATTCATAACCGAACATCTGCATTCATTCATCAACACCTACGGAACAAACCTCACAGAAACAGTCAAGTCATCATAGCACGGATACAACCGAACCCAAAAAATAGGATCATTCTCCAAAACTCTAATGCCCTTAGGCTTATAATCTTGCTTTATTTATATGCTTTTATCTTATTACAAAATGGTCCACATGACCGACTCGACTAATCTAACAACTCTTATGCTTCCGCAAAAAGTGGCGAAAGGTCCTTTTTCCATGGAATGACCCTTTCGCACCTGTTGGCTTCTACACTTACTATAGATCTATCTCGTGCCAACAATAATCATTCATTCACTCAACCATTCAAATTTATCAACATATCATTAACTTGCAACAAGGTAGTGCGGAAAATGGCACTATTTGTTCATTAATGAGCAATTTTGCATATTATTTCTTGGAATCTCGACTTGTGGATCTTCTGAGCATGAAATACAGAGCATATAAATCATATTAGAAAATAATGGGGCATCAGAATCTCCCCCAAAGAGAATACTATCTCATCAAAGGCTCAATTCCTCAAGTATCAAGAATATGCATAGAAAACTTGAAATGGTTGAAGAAGCAAGCTGAACTAAAAGTGTCCAAGATCTGCCATGTAGATTACTCCTGCAACAAATGATTCCATTGAAGCTCCAAATGAAAGGTCTGAATGGCCTTTCCAATTACCAACTAGGATGGGAATCTTTCACCCTCGAAATTGGTGCCAAGGCAAGTAGAGTAGCACTCCACTAGCTCTTCTCTCCAAATGCAATTGCAAATTCTAAAAATGATCAAAATCCATTCTTCTTCCTCATGACATCCTTTTATTAAATTCATGGGGACTTCTAAGGTCGAATTTCCCTTCATGGGCTTCTTCCAAGTCATGTTTGTGGCTTAGTAACTCATATGACACTTGTATTGCTTCCTCATGCTCCAAATATTTCCCCAAGTAGAATGGCTGCCTCTAACTCCCTAATGCGCCCTCTTTATAGCTATATTTAGCCCTGACATGTCATATTTTTCATAGTCTGCAATCAGGTCTAAATATGTCATAGAATCTTTATCATTGGTTGTCATAGAGTATAGGGAATCTCTTTCCAAGTGGCACACACTGTCTTCCTAACCTCTTCCTCTCCCCATGGGAGTTACTCCTCTTCACCAATTCAACTTCCTTAGCTCATGAACTGCCATATGACACCTCACCATCCTCCAAATATTTTTCCTTACCCATAGATTCGAATTGGATGATGTGCATGCCAAGTGTGTGGAGGGAATCTAGCCACCTAAGGACTCCATAAGCCTCCAATTGTCTTCATGACCAAATGTCACATTATTTTCTCAACATTTATAATTTATGTGACCCATTTTAATGTGAATATGGTAAGACAAAGTTTTTTGGGGTCCTATAGCTCTTTCACTCCAACTTTTAATGCATCCACCCCTAACCTAGGAAACTAGTAATTTTTCTCCTTGGCAATTCTTTGACCCTTAACATCAATTTGACAAACTCTCATGAATATGGCCAATGGGCTTAGGACATTGTGACCCAATTGTTAACACCCAAAAAGTGCTCACCAGCTCATTCCCTTATTCACATGACCCATTTGTCCACTTTTCCACCATTTGAGCCTCTAAAACCATCAAAAGGTCACCAAAAAGACCACAATACACCTTTTTTCCCCTCAAAATATATATTTTTCCTCAAAATACACAAAAAACCCTCAAAAAGGGTCTAAAATTCCCCAAAAATATTAAAAGGGAATAAAAATATTCAAAATATTCAAAAAAAAAGAAAAAGAGGGAAAAAGGTACCTAAACCATGTTGGTCAATACCATTGGTTTCCTCAAAACCATAACGGTATTCCCCATCACCAAAAACTATAAAAAGGTGATAGGGGCTCCTCACTTTCCATCCACATTTCATCATATCCTTATGCTACCAAATTCCTTTTGAGAGCCATTGCCTCCCATTTCGAGTTTGAAGAATCCCATTGAAGCATTGGAGAAGAAGAGACCATTGGACCTGGAGCTTCTCAACCTTAGAGCTACTCAACAATCATCATCCTCGCCATTTGAGGTTATACAAAAACAAATTCTTTTAAATTTCTTGTCTTATTTTCTTATTGTTTCTCACACATGTTAATGTTAGATTAGATTTAGTTTATTGTTAATAGGTGCATCTTTAGCACATGCTTGGCTGAAAAACCAAGAACAGTTTTTGGTGACTCTGTTGGGTTTCGAGCTTTAAATTTTTTGCTTCAAATATTTGTTTTTTACAGTTTTTTCCATTCCAATTAGTAGATCTTCCATACTAGACAGCATATTCATTGTTGTCCTAGTTGTTGGCCCTTTTTGTAGCCTTTAACAGACTGAAATTTCACTTTTCGGTTTCGTTTCAGCGACCATTTTTTCGTTTTCCCATCGCGAATTCTCGGCCGACAGTCGCGCGGTTCATCGCAGTCTCACGGCCTTTTTCTGCACTGCACATCGCGGCTTCGCGGCCTTTTTCCGCGCTGCACCTCACGGCTTCGTGGCATTTTTTTGCGCTGCACATTGCGGCTTCGCGGCCTTTTTCCGCGCTGCACATCACGGCTTCGCGGCGTTTTTCTGCGCTGCGCTTCGCGGCCTTTTTTCGCGCTACACATCGCAACTGTGCACATAAAACCCACGATACTGTTGTTTTCCGCTCGGCCCAATTTTTAGAAAATTTCTGCTGCATTTTTGCCCATTTAGCCTATTTCGTCCAACATCATTTTTTCTGCAATTTTTTCCAGCATTTTGTTTTAATTATTGCAGCAATAGTGAATCTTTTTTCTATTACATATGCTCAATTAAAATCTTTTTAAAAATTTTCAACAAGTGAAAGAAAGGTTTTTAGCACTTTGTTTAAATCATAGATTTCATTTCTTTGCAAATTTCGAACCATATTTCTGATTTGCTCAATAGTTTTGCCCAAGCAAGCACTTAGAAATATATTTATTTCTAGCATTTTTTACGATATTTGCTTTCGTTTAAAAAATTATTTCAAAACTCCATAGTTTTCGAATTATTTTTCTTAAAGCATTTACATTTCAAAAAAAAAAAAAAACCTTTTATTTTTTGCAAATTGGAATTGTCTTGTTTTTTAATTTGTAATCAATTGCCCAAGCGAGGCAAATTCATTTTCAGTTAAATAATCACACTTGCACCCAATATGCCACATTTTTTAATTAACTGAGCCTTAAAATCTACCTAAACTCAACAAACACTTTAACCCCACTTGGAGAACACTTAAAGAATCTTGTAGCTAGGTAGGATTGGGGGGATAGGTGTTCCAATAACACCCCTCAATTATTTACATCTGAGACATAGTGTTTTGACTTTTAGGGTCCCAAAAATCCCTTACTATTTGTTGACACGGTTATACACCAATTTATCAGGAAAGGCCTCTCCCTTAAGAGGGTTGAAGTAGCCAGATTGGTTCCGGAAGCCTGAGTGGAATACCGTTATCCATTCAGTAACCAAAGGACACCTTTTGCAGTTCTCGGTGTACCACCCGTATGGGAGTACAGTGACGATAGAACCAAACTGCAAATTCGCCCAATCGAACGTGTCATGAACGGGGTATCTTAGTGGCCAATTCTTAGGATTGTCTACCCGGTGTCCTTCCCAGTAGGGGGATATCTAGCCTTCGATTCCACTACCCATATTGTCTGACTTGGATTTCATCACCTTGCAGAGGATATGTTTCGTTGAATCGTAATACCACTTTTAGTTAGGCGTTTGCATGCTCTGCTACCCCCCTTGGTCTAGTGAGCACCACTTTTTTCTAGGAGCCATTTGATTTTTGGTATTCTGACCACTTTTCTTTATTCCTCCACTTATTATAGCACAGCTGTTATAATAAGCACTTTTGAGGTTGGTTGTTGGCCTGAGAGCCATTATTTTTTTCACACTCCCCTTCTGCACTCATCGTGGCATTAGGGTCTTGAGTTTTTTATCTCACCACCATCCATTGGCATTTCTAGAAATTTCTCACCATTGAGAACCTAAGACGATCCCACCATTTTCAGGGTGAACCCCCTCAGTTCAGTACACTTGATTCTACACGTCATAGATGTAGAGCGTTATCCCTTGACTTCACACATCATCGAAATAGAACCCAGTCATCCGATTCTGACGCGCCTCACTTTACATCCAATTCTGAGGCTGAATCCGAACACCCTACTGTAACGTCCCCATTATTGAGCCCATTACATTCAAATGTAATTGATGTAATATTGTTATGAAATCATGGTGAGGAGATCAAGGCCAAGGCCCCGCCATCGATTTAGTGATGCATGTGGCTTGTGTGCTAGCCAGGCACATTGGAATTTCAATATCATGTAAGATGCGTTTTAATAAAAATACCCACAACTAGCTATGCAATGCAACAAAGAGATGGGGGCATGATTTTACAAGGAATTGGGTGGGAAAAACATTCAAACCCTTGAGCCAATCAAGTCAAGCCAAGTGTGAATGAGAGAACCCATCAAACCCTCAACTACCCATGTTGACTTTTGTACCCAATCATTGATTTCTCCCAAGAGTTGGTTGAGGTAGTTAATGCCTTGGGAATGGAGAGGTATGGATGTCCAAATTCGGGTATGGGCAAGCCACCCTTCATGAAAAATCATGTTTGTCTCCTTGGGAAACAAAAGAGCCACGAAATTGCTCTCTAAGCCATGATTCACCAATACCTTGCTCTCTCACGCAGCTCTAGTTGCCTGGGCATTTTCCTCCCTGGGTTTTCTATGTTCCCTTTCATCTTTTAGCTGGGAAGGGGCGTTTTTGTGTTGATAACCAGTGGGGAAGAGAACATAATGTTTTTGGGTCTTCCTGGAGGTCGTTTATGCCATCGCAAAGGATCATAACTAGTGGGAGAAATTGGTTTTGCTTCCTGGGGGTTGAATTCGAAATTTCACAATTCGTTTGGGTGAACCACGAGTTGGGAGAGCCAATGTGGTCCCTGTGTTGTGAGTACCTCAGTTGTAAATGTGTTAGGGTATGGGTAATGGGTAATCCATTGTTTTGGCTTGAGCTTGAGAGTAAGCATCCAGGGTTCAAGTGTAGCCTAATAAACCCAGTTGGACTAGCTTGGCTGAGATGAAATGGTTAATGGGTTGTGTGTGAGCTTGAATGTCCCATTTTCCTTGTAAGAATCATGCCCAGCTCGAGGGTGGCCTTGGGACGGACTTAGTATAAGCTGTCGAAGAGCCTATGGTTGGATGGAACATTGTAGTGACATAGCTAGTTTCTTGGGGTAGTTGAAAAATGGAGATAAGTGTTTTTATGCCTATATATTTACTTTTGCACTATATTAATTCAATGACTGTTGATATGCTGTATGCATGAGTAATGTGTGTGGATGTTTTAATTCCGTTGTGCATCATTTTCTTGTTTTCCATCTACACACATCTCTTTTAATTATATGAATCTAATGAGTGGGATGAGTTTTATGTGAAAGCCCCATAGATTGCCATCAAGTACCCTTCCTTGCCTTGGATGGATGGGTGGGTACGTTACAAAATGGTATCAGAGCTGTTGGTTGCCACATTGGGCCTTCATGGGCTACCTGTTACAACTTGCAGAGGTAAGTATGCTTCCTTCCCAGCATAGACTGTTAAGAAAATTTTCAAATTTTCAAAATTTATCAAAACAATTTCTATGTGTCTATGAGTTTCTTCCAAAAACTGAGCCGACGAAAAAAAAAATCAGTGAGTTCATCCGCAACGGTGGAAGGACTTGGCAAGTTGTTCCACAACGCGACAGGAAATCAATAAGTTCGCCAAAACTGCAGAAGAACTTAGCGAGTTGTTCCGCAACGGCGGAAGAACTCGGCAAGTTGGCCCGAAGTTGCGGAAGTGCTCGGGGAAAGGAAGAAAATTTTCAAAAACTTTTCTAAGTGTTTTCAGCGGCCGGACTCGGCGAGTTGGCCCGAAACTGTGGAAGGACTCGGAAATTCGTTCCGCAATGCAGCAAAACAAATCAATAAGTTTGGCGGAAAGACGGAAAAATTTCGGAAGGAAAAGCTGAGTTTGATCGGAAGAACTTGGCAAGTCGCCCCGCAACGGCGGAAGGACTCGGCGAGTTGGTCCGAAAAACTTTCTAAGTGTTTTCGGCGTCAAAGAAGAAATTTCGGAAGAACTTGGCGAGTTGCTCTGAAACAGCGGGAGAACTCGGCTAGTTGCTCTGAAACAGCGAGAGAACTCAGCAAGATGGTCCGAAACGGTGGAAGGTTTTTCTAAGTATTTTTCGGCGTCCAAGAGAAAATTTCGGAAGAACTCAACAAGTCGCCCCGCAATGGCGAAAGGACTCGGCAAGTTGGTGCGCAACGGATCGGAAGGAAAAACTGAGTCTTCGACCGGAAGAACTCGGCGAGTTGGCCCGAAACAGGTCGGAATAACTCGCTGAGTTGCTCCGAAACAAGGAATTTCAGCCATTTTCCAGGGAGATTTTTCAGGTGCCGAAAGTTGAAAAATGCCATGGAACTTATGCGCCAGATTGCGCGAAATTGAAGGATTTACAAAAACAAAAAAAAACGAGGGCCCTGCCCTCAACCCGCCCTGCAGTGGCAACCACAAGGGGGCAAGCCCCCTTGACCCCCGTCGTCCCCCGGAATACAGTCGTTGAAAGTGTGAAATGCATTCTTGGGATGAAGAGCAAGAATTGCATAGAAGGTTTCGGAATCCTCTGTAAGAGTAATGGGTTGTAAAACCCATTATGGAGGATGAAAGGGAAATTCCTCACCTTAAACTATCTTTGTTTATAGCATAAGAATGACATAATGAATGTTATATACGTACGTATATACTAAATTGCTAATTCGTGAGAAGATCATATCTAATGATTCCTTGCGTACTTGGTAGGGAAACCAAGAAAAGGATCAGCTATGACGTGGAGAAGGGACCCCATGTCATGCTTGGAAAGGGATAATTCCTTAACTCCGCTATTGCTATTGTTTTTGTATTTTACAAGTTATGGCATCGGAATGCTGGAAATGCAAAAGGGATAGATAGATGGCATATTGCACAAGTGCATGTGAAAATGTTTTTGCATGTATATGATATTGCATATTGGTAAAAAAGTGAGGATTTACATATGCAATGAGCCACTTAAGATCAAATGATTGTGGTTGCTAATAATTAAGTTGTGTTCGCATTGGTTGTAGGACCAGAGACAACCGAAGCATGGCTAAAGGATGTGGATGATGATTGTTGCATACAACCTCATTAAGAGAGGATGGTGCAACAAATCCATGATCATGATGTTTGAAAAAGGACTGAGTAGCCTTGGTAAGAGGCCGACTGATCAGGTAACATCAAGCGATATTAATAACAGCCATGCAGGTAAGGGTTAACGGTGCTTAATTGCATGAATGTTGAAAGAGGATTTGGTGAGTCTCTTCAACTAAGCTTAAACTAAGGTGATTTGGTTTGCATTGAGTGCCTGAATGTGAATGCCAACCGACCATGTATGGTGAGGTGCGGGTAGGTGAAGGCAGGGAGCATTACACCCTATAGTTTCTAGAAACCTCAATGCATTCATATGAATTCATATAATGCCATTTGTGAATGTTGGTTGTGAGTTTAACAACCAAAGCAACTGAGGACTTATGGACCTGTCATGGTAGTGCATGTTGTATGTAGTAATCATGGTTAGCCCATAGTATGTTTGAATGCATAGTATTCATGAAATCATGCAAGATGGCATTGAAGAGATGTGCATTGAAATATTCGGTAAATGTTGTAAATATGCATGCATGTGTAGGTGCACATGTTGAAATGCATTGTGTGAATGCATGGGTGTGACATATATATGCTTCAATGCAGTTAGATAATAGATGAAATGGTGGACTATTGCTAATCTTGAGACCATTTCATAAGCTGCTATGAATGCGGGAGAAGGACTGCATGAAGAAGGTAGACATGTGATGGGCTACCAGAGCACTCTATTGGAAGGACAGAGCTGCATGGAATATGAAGTAATGAGTATTTACAGTTATTTAAATTGCATGGATAGTGTGACTATGTCTTGCAATTTTATTGTGATAATGATGCATATATAGAAATGTATATATTTCATTGCATTTCAAATGTTAAACAACTGAAGATGTTTGAATTATTGAGTATTATAATTCTGAGATCACTTCAGTTACTGTTATGGCAATGAATGATTATGTGCATGGATACTCACAACGTGTTTGGCTAATTGAAGTTTCAGTTTTCAGGTAGAAAATTCTTGTGTATGGCAATGAGGATAAGTCCATAGTAAAGACCGAGATCTACCATGTGCAGAAGCCAAAGGTTATGAGAAGGTTCTCATGGTTGTAATTTATGCATGAAACAAATCTAAAAATTGACTGGTTTAAGTTTATGAGAATAGTCTCATAGTTGCAAATCTAATTTTTGTAGGAAAACATATTTACAAATTTCAGATTTGAGAATTTGCTTATAATTGATAGTGATTGTTTGGCTTATATAGAATTGTGTCAGGAGGACATGTTGTAGGTGGATGTTCAGGTATGGTTGCAAGGGTGAAACCATAATGGACAGAGTGATACCACTTACGAGAGCCAAACAATATGAGGATAGCATCATTGATAAGAAAATCAATTTCTGTAGGAGACAGAATTGTAAATTCATGTTGAATTTAATCGTTAATGTTATTGATTGGTTATGAAACAATCATATTTGAGGGTTATTTCTAAACGTTGCTGACTGTTTGGCTATTTGATAAGTGTGCCAGGATGACGCATTGCAAGAAGACCATGTGTGATGGCCTGTTGAAGCCAAACTAGATGGGAAGGATCCCATGCTTTGGAAATGGGTTTCGGGTGAAACGCCATTGTAAACGTTGATAATGTCTCAGCCAAACTGCATGTTGGTAAAGCATGTGAGTGAGACAGTAAAATTATGCCAAGAAGGCATGTGTGGGTTAAGGAACGTGAAAATATTGGGGTGGCAACCTGAAGGACTGTTGAGTCAGAGAAGGGATCCCCCATTCTTCGCCAATAAAGAAAAGATACATCTGTAAAACGGATGAGTATTCTATAACCCCAGCTAAAGAATATGCATGTCTGGCTACTAGAGTTAATATGCAAAGCATGTTTTATTATTTCATTATTATTCCACACTGCTTGAGTATGATTAGGTCCTACATGGCTCACATCGGAAAGGGATGCATACCTTTCATATGTTGGGTTATGATAAGGGTTTTCAATATTGACTACACCCTAAGGGAATGGACGCATTCCTGGTGTTTCAATACTTGATAGTGAATGTTATGAAATATGGTTACAATTTTAGAGCAGCAATACTGATGAGTCTGCTTATCCTTCTTGTGCTATCAGCTTACACAGATGCAATTTGGTGTTGCACGTAAGAGGCAAAGTGAAGAAAGGGTGCTCAAGAGGACTGTATGGGCAGTGGTAACCTTTCTATGTTCACACTAAAGGACACTAGAATAGATGGATAGGCCCAAGGAGTTGTGTTGCAAAAAAAGGGATATCATGCTTGTGTAGTGTGAGTGGGTATTGTGGGGCCATGCTAGCCTCCAGTCAAGTGAGTCACCTATAAAGTTCCTGGAAGGAACCACTGGTTGCATAAGAGAAGGAGCCACGTAATCATGTTATGTTGTTCATATTGCCTGATAAACCTAGTCAATGTATTGGCTTGGCAATGGTTGTTGGATGCCTGATAAACCCAGTCGGTGTACTGGCTTGGCATGTTGTTGGATTGATGCCTGACAAACCCAGTCGGCGTACTAGCTTGGCATTGCTTATTTGCATGTTGTGGAGGTATTGGTTATTTGGGTGTTATTTCCTGACAAACCCAGTCAGAGAACTGGCTTGGAAATGGTTATTGAATGCTTGATAAACCCAGTCGGCGTACTGGCTTAGAATACTGATTTTTTAAATGCTTGATAAACCCAGTCGACGTACTGGCTTAGCATACTGATTTTTGAAATGCTTGATAAACCCAGTCGGCGTATTGGCTTAGCATACTGATGTTAGGGATGCCTGATAAACCCAGTCGACGTACTGGCCTGGCATTTCCTATTTGAATGGTTGTGGAGAAGCATGTGTGTTGGCCAAGCATCCACCCCACAGGTGATCCGAGGCTTGTAAAGCAGAGAAGGAAACTTGTGGAGTGGCAAGGAAAATGCGTAATATAGATAAGTATTCATTTTCATTTAATTCTTGTTTGGAATAATGAAGATTTTAGGTATAAGTCTTATGACAACCAAGCTAATACACTATTGCTTCTTTGTTGGAAACCTTGGGCATTGCAGGAAGTAAGGACCCTGAAAGAGCCACAAACGCTTGGTAAACTAGAGAGTAACTGGTTGTGCACTATAAAATTCTTGGTAAAACCAAAGAGTTTGGTTGTGCACTATAAAATCCTTGATAAAACCGGAGAGTAACTGGTTGTGCACTATAAAATTCTTGGTAAGTCCAAAGAGTAACTGATGCTTGATAAACTCAGAGAATAGTTGGTGGGAACATTAAACACTTGATGTTGTGGAGCAGCCGGCGTGCTGGCCAAACATTCCTTAATTGATTGATAAAACCAGTCGGCGTACTGGCATGGCATAGCTATTTGAATGGTTGTGGAGTAGCCTGCGTGCTGGCCCAACATTCATTGTTGTATCCACGGGAAATCCAATGCTTGGAAATCAAAGAGGGATCCTGTGGAGTAAAGTGAACACATCCAATACAGATAAGTATTTGGTTATCTTGCAACTCTTGCTTATGAATATACATGTGTATATGATTTAATTATGATTTCTTAAATTATCGTTTGGAGATAAACCCTATGAAAATACACTAAACATGTGAATTGACTCAATGTTTGAGTGTAGGTATTGCTGGAAGCAAGGACTATGAAAGCATTCGGAGGATGCATGTGGACATGTGACCGTCCTAAAGAGAGCTCAGTATGAGTGGTAATGAAAGATGGTGCTAGTGGAACTGTGTGGGTCCTAGCAGCCAAAGGTTCTATAAGCAACAATGGGGAAGGGTTCCCTAGTTGAAAGGCATTAGACAGACCTTAGACACTAAAGTGTCATAGCCAAGAAAGGGCAAGTCAAGCATTCACATTGAAGTGAAAGAGGCTAAGGAGCATAAAAACACAAGTGATGGTGTGACTCCGGATTGGAACAAGACTAAGAGGGGGAAACTCTTACTCTTCTCTTTCCTTTTGACTGATGCATCTTAGAAACAAAAGATTGTTGAGTGCATGTCATAAATGAAACAAATTGTGTTTAATTTCCTGAAATGAATTGTGAATGCTGAAATAGTTATTTTCTTGTGAAAGAATGAGCATGAAGGATTTCATGTGTATGTGGGAAAGCATGAAGTGTGTGGAAGTCTCATGAGTGAAGCATGGACGTTCCAAGTCAATTAGGAAAATAATTGACTAATTTTAATATTGTGTTATGCTTGTCCTAACAGGAGTTGCCATGATGAGTCTCACAGGAGAGACATTGAAAGCCATTGTTGCAGCTGTTACTAGCCAAGTGATTGCTAGTGATAAAAGTGAGAGCCAGTTGTGCACCTTGATCATGGAAGTAGACCAAAAGCTATTTGTTTTGGTTGGAAATATTCCTCAATTAGTTACTAGGACAGCAAGAAAGATGGTAGCCATGGAATTCCAGACTTGTATGTCAGCTGGAAGGGTAATAAAGGAAAAGGATTGTTGTGGAGCAATGCCCACCTGTAGAGATGGAAGATCAAAGCTAGCAGAAGCAGTTTGAGGAAGCCAAAGGACTTGATCCTGAAAGGTCAAAGTAAAGAGATGAAATGTAGGATAGACTTGCCACCAATTGTGAATTTTGGACATGTGTAAAGTGGGTATATAATTTGAAGTATTGGAACACCGAGGACGGTGTTATTCCAAAGGGAGGGGAATGTAACGTCCCCATTATTGACCCCATTACATTCAAATGTAATTGATGTAATATTGTTATGAAATCATGGTGAGGAGCTCAAGGCCAAGGCCCCGCCATCGATTTAGTGATGCATGTGGCTTGTGTGCTAGCTAGGCACATTGGAATTTCAATATCATGTAAGATGCATTTTAATAAAAATACCCACAAATAGCTATGCAATGCAACAAAGAGATGGGGGCATGATTTTACAAGGAATTGGGGTGGGAAAAACATTCAAACCCTTGAGCCAATCAAGTCAAGCCAAGTGTGAATGAGAGAACCCATCAAACCCTCAACTACCCATGTTGACTTTTGTACCCAATCATTGATTTATCCCAAGAGTTGGTTGAGGTAGTTAATGCCTTGGGAATGGATAGGTATTGATGTCCAAATTCGAGTATGGGCAAGCCACCCTTCATGGAAAATCGTGTTTGTCTCCTTGGGTAAGAAAAGAGCCACGAAATTGCAATCTAAGCCATTATTCACCATTGCCTTGCTCTCTCATGCAGCTCTAGCTACCTGGGCGTTTTCCTCCCTGGGTTTTCTGTGTTCCCCTTCATCTTTTAGCTGGGAAGTGGCGTTTTTGTGTTGATAACCAGTGGGGAAGAGAACATAATGTTTTTGGGTCTTCCTAAAGGTCGTTTATGCCATCGGAAAGGATCATAACTAGTGGGAGAAATCAGTTTTGCTTCCTAGGGGTTGAATTCAAAATTTCACAATTCGTTTGGGTGAACCACGAGTTGGGAGAGCCAATGTAGTCCCTATGTTGTGAGTACCTCGGTTGTAAATGTGTTAGGGTATGGGTAATGGGTAATCCATTGTTTTGGCTTGAGCTTGAGAGTAAGCATCCAGGGTTCAAGTGTAGCCTGATAAACCCAGTTGGACTGGCTTGGCTGATATGAAATGGTTAATGGGTTGTGTGTGAGATTGAATGTCCCCTTTTCCTTGTAAGAATCATGCCCATCTTGGGGGTGGCCTTCGGACGGACTCAGTATAAGCTGTCGAAGAGCCTATGGTTGGGTGGAACATTGCAGCGACATAGCTAGTTGCTTGGGGAAGTTGAAAAATGGAGATAAGTGTTTTTATGCCTATATATTTACTTCTGCACTATATTAATTCAATGACTGTTGATATTATGTATGCATGAGTAATGTGTGTGGATGTTTTAATTATGTTGTGCATCATTTTCTTGTTCTCCATCTGCACACATCTCTTTTAATTATATGAATCTAATGAGTGGGATGAGTTTTATGTGAAATCCCCAGAGATTGCCATCAGGTACCCTTCCTTGCCTTGGATGGATAGGTGGGTACGTTACACCTACTGAGACATCACCAACCGAACCCATGGTTGGATCACAATATGACCCCCTTTTCATCAGTGTTGTTGGAGCTACATCAACAAACCCCACTACTACTGTGCCAACCATGGTAGTCACAACCCCCTTAGGCATGCCTAATATCGGGGCCACCCCCCCCTTTAGGTATGCCCAACATAGGACCAACACCTATCTTAGGTATGCCCAACATGGGTGTTACCCCCTCCCTCATCGCCACTACCCAGATCCCAGGGATTACCAAAACCATTCCTAACCCATCTGCAACCCATGTTTCACTTGGGAGCACAGGCCCCTCCCACACCACATCGGTTGGAGGAAACATCCCTTTCACACCTAGCATACCCTTAGGGGGCACTGGACCACTCCATAATGCTACCATTAGCAATTATCCCCCAGTGACCATGCCACACCCATCTGCCAGTCTGCCATACATGGCTAGTCTAAACTTACCAGACTTGGTAAGGTTAACCAACATCCCTATTAGACACAACCCTGCATGCCCCCCCATGCCCACAAAACTTCCCTCAGATATCCCAAAATTTGAAGGAAAAGCTGGGGAAGATCCCCAAAACCACATCATGTCATTTCACCTATGGTGTTCCTCTAACTCCATAGTAGATGATTCCATCAGACTGAGAATTTTACAAAGAAATTTCATTGGCTCTGCAGCCAAGTGGTACATTGAGCAGCCACATGGGACACACCCCACTTTTACATGATAAATTTGGTACATGATAAATCCCTTGAAACAGTGTTGGATACTCTAGGTCACCATTTATACAGTCTATATTTAATAACTCACCCATGGGCCATGATTTAACGATTCTCCTAATAATTCATAGAGCGCAAAGTCACCCTCCATAACTAACCCCTACTATGACATGTGTGATAATACACCCATGTTTGTAATGAACCTTCAACCACTTCGTTTCTTGATACATGCTCTAGCAAGTTTATCAATGCCATCAACCTCCAAATCTGCTTAATGCTTGTGAAAAGTCTAAGTGCATAAATGCACTCCATGCATGAAAAAAAGGGATGCCATTACCTTTGAACACACACCTGAAGAGTTCTAATGAAAGGTTCATGTGTAAGTCTCATGAAAATCCATCTCCCATCAATATAATTCAAATTAAGTCCTAAGAATATCCACTGTCCGCTTAAGAAAAATCCAATTCTGGGCCCAAAAACAAAGTATTGAACCAGTCTGACTTGGATTTTAAAAATTCTTGCACATACATATTAAATGCACATGTATTTGAATATGAATCTTGTATAATTTTACATGGTTCACAACCCTATAGCTTTATAATTCATCAATTATGTTCTCTGATGAGATTTATAGACATGCCAAAATGACCCTTTAGCTATTTCATCATCTTCATCCTATATGAATTAATATTGACAAAATTGAATGCCTAGCTCAAATTATGAACTCAAACGATGAAATTAATCATGTATATGAAATATGCAACCATTCATGATGTTCCAATAAATTACTTATGTTGCAACATGAGGAAAATTGCCTTCAAATCTAGTTTTAGGCTTTTAGCAAATCAGCCTAATAGGGATTTCAAAATGCATGTAAGGGGAACAAAAATTCTCAATTGATGGAATATGAACCTTTGTAGATGTGGTGCTTCCTCCAATATGTTAAAATATTCCAATATTGTCCTCATCTGGAAGCTATGGTTATTCCAAAATGGCAATTTTATGTATGGACACTTTTTACACCTTGTGCACTAGTTTTTGGACAAATGCACTCCAGATCCAAAAAATCCTCTCCAATATGATTATGAGAATTTTCCTTCATGTCTTATAAAATATTTGACCTTATCATGTGCTAATAGTATCCTTTATCCACCACAGAATGTCCAGTCATTTAAAATCTGAGCATGTGAAACTTCAGTGTCAAATCAACCTAAGTTAGGTTTGGAAAATGCACACCATCCTTTGTGTATAATCTTCTAATGAGAACCAATGATGGGAAGTTGTACTATATTATGTTGTTGAGACTCCTACATGTTAAAATTTTCAAAATCTACTTCGAATTATTTACATGCAAGTTATTGATCTTCTAAAAGGGGTACCTGCAAGTTTTTTGACAATTCCAGGAAAGGTGAGCTAGTCTTCAGTAAAATGCACATCCTGATCTAATCCCTCACCCAAATGCATGAACAAGAGTTTCATAGGCCCACCATAAAATATCTCCATATAATACCACAACAATTTCCTTCAGAAAAGTGCATGAGAGGACTCAAATGTCTTTTGCTTGGATGCAGATGATGCTTTATTAGGGAAAAATGCACACAACAATACCAAAATGCACATCCTGCACTCCAATAAACTATTCAAGGTGCCCAAATGGTATGTAGGGTCTTCATAACCTAGGGAATATGGTGATCATATTTTTTCAAAAAAAAATTGAGCTAAGCCCCATTTCTGAATTACTTTGGTCTTTTGCCTAAATTTTCCCTTGAAAACTCCTTAAATTTGGGCATGCAATTTTGGGGGCTAACACTACTATTTAAGGTACAATTATCATACAACACTCTCTCAAACACAAATTGGGAATATTACTTCAAATATACAAGTCTAAATTACTGATACTAATACATGGAGCATGACTATCTATTTGTATAGCTGTGAGAGAATACAAGGAATATGAGTTACATCTCATATGAGATGACTCTTAGTTTTTCAAGTTACTCTGAAAGTGTTTACACCAGGTTTGAGGTGATTCATGAGAATTTGGGGTACATGGTGTATGTTCAACCCCTAGATGATCCAAGATGGATTGGCACATGTGAGATTATATGTGGTGGATTTTTATGGTGGAGACAGCTTCCTGAGTGATTCTTTGACCTCAGGTAGGTGTTGGCTTGGTATTCTTCCCTTAGGAAAAGTTCTCTTGTCATCTTGGTGGATGTCCTTTGTTGTGGCCACATGGAGGATTCACTTGCTTGGAGAAATATCTACTTGAGAGGAGAAGCGTTGTGCATCTTGGATTCTTGTTTGGAGGCTTGGGGTTGTATGAGAGATGCTTATGCTGCAATATTGTTCTTACAAGGGAAATTGACCCAATGGAACATTACTTAGGAGGATCGATAGAGTCCTTGAAGGTTTATGATAGAGGGGTGTCGACATACCTTGTCATTGCATCATCTTGGATACCTTATTGTAAACAACATTACCTTTGAGCATGAAATGTGCACTTTGGAGTGGAGAGCTTCACTTATGACAGTGTTTAAGTGTTAATTATAGGTTGCTTGTAAGGGCTTGATCCCAAATTGTATTGTTGGCATCCTTTACCTCTCTCACATATATATATATATATATATATAGAGAGAGAGAGAGAGAGAGAGAGAGTCATTTCATCATCATTATCATTATAGTCTTTTCTTTTTACTTAACTTCTTAGTATGATTCACTAGAGTTCATGAGTTCATGAGGAAACTACCATAAGGTTCTGAGAAAGAATTAGAAAACATAAATAAAAATAAAATTGCAGTTTAAAGCGCTGACGTTATTCCTATTCTATAATGCAGTTTTTTCAAGTAGGTAAATATTAATAACCTGAGAATTTTCCATGAATGGGAAAATAATTTTCGATATCCAAAGTGAACAAGTCACTGAAGTTTTTATAATAAGCTTGAGTTCATGATTATGTTGATTAGTTTTTCTAGATATGTGAATTAAAGGTTTTCCTATTTCCTTGCAAATATCCATTCAATGATTGGATTTTTTTGTGTTCAAGAGTGTCTGTCCCTGTGACCATATTTCAGCTTTTACTTTTCCCCTTTTTATTTGGTTTCTACCTTTCTGTTCTCCAATTGCCAATGTATTTGTCTTATTCTGTTTCTACAGTTCTGTTCACCTATTAAAATTTTGTTTGTAAATTGCCAATTTATTTTGGGATGACAGGAACTGTTACAAAAGGCTTGGCATTGCCTATCCATTATTGAGAAATTGCATTAGGATTTTTGTTCGGATTGCACATTTATTCTGTCTAATTTTCGGAATTTCTTCCCTCTTACCATTAAAATACAGTTTCCTTTTTTCTTGACTGTTAAATACCATAGTGTGGTTGTTCCTTGATATGTATATGACAATAAATATTATTTCTGAGTAGTGATAGATATTGCTAAATGACAATATACAAGCAAATTCAAACAACAATACTAAACTTCCATTGCATCGTTTTTTTCATGAAGAACTGATAATGACTAACTTTGCAATATTAAGACCACTTCTGTGTATGGTTCCATTGAATCCACCGGATGCCCTATTTCATTTCACGGTTGATGTTATTTGTTACAATTTGTTGATTACAAATGTTATATTTTGAAACTTGAAAATTCAATGTTGGTGTTATGGTTGATCATTTGATAGTGCATTGATAGTAGTTATATGTGGATTGGTTATTGTTCTTGATTTACTACTTAATTGTCTTGTCTCATTATATTTCATTGCAATATAATGTGCTATTGTACTAATTTTATATCATTTTTCTCATGCAAGGTTCACTTCTGGTTTCTATATCGATTTGGAATTTCAATTGTGGAATATTAAGTAAGACTTCAAACATGGATCGTGGAAATAAAAATAAAACATTAAAACAAAAGGATGTAATATCATATTTTCAAAAGACTCAATCCATTAATCCACATCATATTCATGCTTCAAGATCTCTTGAGCAATGTATCGGTAAGAGATATTTCAACACTTTTGAGAATGCATCTGCAACCCATACAATGGATGGTAGAATAAATTCCTCTAGTGATCAAAGTGAGACAAATGCATTTTCATCAGAAATTGGTAGTTCAAATGTTGAATATTTTTCCGTGCAAGGTGACACGGTCCATTCAAAAAAAGGAAAAAGGGCCAGTGGGACATGGGGAGAAAATTCCAACTCGATTGGCTCTCAAGATACCCATTTATTGAACCAATACCTACAGCAAATGAGAATGAGACATCGCGAGAAGTTAAATGTATTTCATGTAGTTGGAAAGTTGGCAGGGTAGTGAAATTGCAGATGAAGCTAGACACAATAGAGAAGCATGCTGGAAAGGTGTATGATAAGAAAACTGTAAATGGTGAGAAGGAATCTACTTCTAGATGGAAAGATATTAGCCAATTTCGACATCTTCAATATGAAGAGGAATATAATAAATTCTTAATAAATAAGAGAAAACTCGAGGAAAGTGGAGGAACCATCACATCTCAATTTAGAAAGATGATGGAAACAAATTTGTTATCAAAGATGATACAATTAGTCACTGTATTTCACATCCTATCCAATGGTCGTCCTATGACAGATTATCCAAAAATGACGAAATATCTATCTTTTATTCAAGTGCCCAATTTTCCATCTTCTCACTGGTCTTTAACGAGTGGTTGGGAATGGGAAAAATATCTAGCTCAAGTAGAAAAGGAGGATATGAAAGAGAAGATTGTGAATGCTACATTTTTGTCACTGTCTTTGGATGAGGTTGTTGTTATACCTCAATATTACACATTATGCATTAGTGTCGCATCCTTGTACTAGCGACCTAAACGACAGTTTCCCTTAAAGATCATCTGAACATCCAGAGTGAAAACCATTGACTGAATACTGAAAGCAAAACCTTTTTCTGCCATCTTCCAGCCCAACTTAGCCCTGTTTGTGAACACTGCCGCTCCTTGCACATCTACAAGGGCGCGGTAGTTAGCACTACCGCGCGTTGCTCCTTCTCTGGGGCGCGGTACTACCGCGTTATGCTCAGTTATAAGGGCGCGGTAGTCTGAAATTAGCCTTTTTTGCCTTGGATTTTGGGATTTCGACCTTCGAGGAGATTTTGTTGGGATTACCACCTTTGGTTCGATCCTAACTCCTTCTTTGTTTAGCTGGCTTGATCCACTAAACCCTCCATAGATCCACACTTCTCTCTTGTTGGTTAGCCTTCCCATGTGCTATAAGAGAGAAGCTTTCCATGGGCCAAAGGGAGGACTTTTGGGGCATCAAACCTATGATCTTGCAGCCTTGTGGAGATAGCTAGAGGAAGCACTTGGAGCTGGAAGTTGGCTTGGACATCAAGCAACTATTGTACATGACTTCAAGTTGGTAATGGAATAACTTGTCTTGTTTTCCCAAATCATTTGTGTTAATTTTGTTTTAATGATATGATTTTGTATCTTTCATAGATTTAGATTCTAACTCATGTTTCAGGTTGCTAGAGAATAGTGCATTCTTGTGTCTTGGTTCCATTTTGACAGGTTCATTCGTGAGGGCTTGGAGATTGGAGCAATTACAAAGAGAGGCGTTTGGATAGAAGGTCACTTAAACTTCTCCTACTCTTTCTAGCATTTTAATCTTGAGATGTTTGTTAGATCTAGGGATTCAAGGTAGCATTTGTTTCTTTTTTGTCTTAGTATAGAGTCAGTGCATCCTGCTTTATCCTAAGAGAGTTTCTACCTATCCGTAGGGAGAAATTTCTACAACAAAAACTGGCGACTCCACTGGGGATTTGAATCCATTTTCTTTGCTTGTGAAGTTTGCTTTCAATTTCACTCATTGATTGTAAGAATTGGGTTCTTTCACCTTCATTCACTTCCCTGCTCTCTGCATTAGACTCCTGTTACAGATCAGTAAGTCCTCTGGGTTGGCGAACCCTTGAAAAGTCAAGATCTTTTCTCAAATTTCCGCCTCTTTCCCTGTTCACACAGTGCCGCGCCCCCGTAACTGCCTACAGAGCGGTAGTACCCGCGCCTTCACCACTTCCAGAGCACGGTAGTCTTGCAGTACCGCGCCTTCACCACTTCCAGAGCGCGGTAGTCTTGCAGTACCGCCCCTTAAGCGCTGTCTACAGCGCGGTAGTCTTGCAGTACCGCCCTTTAAGCGCTGTCTACAGCGCGGTAGTCTTGCAGTACCGCGCCCAGGTGGCCCACGGGCCCGCGGCAGTTCCTGGAAAGTGTATTTATTTGGTTTGTTTGGTTATTTTTTTGGGTCTTTTCGAGATTTGGATCCATGTTGGCCCTTTGAATCAATACTAGTGTTTTGCTTGCAGTTTTTAAGCGAAATGGGTTCTATCTTTAGTTGTTTTGACCCATATTAAGGTTTTGAGATCATTTTTGGTTTGGTGTGTTTTGGCATGTCTGGATTGCTTGGCATCTTATTTCCTTTACATCCTATCTAATGATTGTTTGAAAAGATTGATTCCTTGCCTCCACTTTAGTTCAAAGAGAAGCTTGATTTTGTCGTTATTTTACCATATTCATGAAATTGAAACACATAGGTATTCTTCTTGCTTTAATTTAATCATTTGACATTTTTGGTATTACATTCATAAGAAGAAGAAATGCTTGTTTCATATTTATGTGCATTTGAGTTAGACAATATCATTAGGTTCTTCTCTTTGTCTTGCATTTGATTGGAAGCATTTGTAGAATCTTTCTTCCCGTAGCTTGGATGTGTCTTTTTCAAGTGTAAAAAGATAGGAAATGAATTAGAATCATTACGTTTGGTGTTCATATGAAGAAATTTTTCATTACTTTGGGTTAGTTTTTGGGTACATATTTTACTTCTTTCTATCATTTTGAAAAGAAATAAAATTGCATGTGCATTGGGTTGTGCATATTGGGAACGGAAAGAATTCTTCCTTACTTTAGCTAGTATTCATCGAAGAGAAAGGCTCATTTCGATTCATCTTCATTTGCATGGTTTGGGTCGTCATAACACCATCAAGTTGCACTTCCATAACCCGATTGAGTAAGACAGCCACTAAAATTAATCACCCTAATTAAACCAACTTTAACCTCACTTGAGGAAATCAAAAGAATTTGGTAGTTAGGTAGGACACCGGGGATAGGCATCAAAATAATTCCCCCTTGTCATTTTCATCTGAGACATAGTCGTTGTCTTTAGGGAACTAAAATCCTCTAGTACTTATTGACACGGTCACAGCTAGTTTGTGGAGGGGCCTCCTGACTGTTTCCAACTTTCAGGGGTTAAACGGCCGCGAGATTGAGAACCGGACGGACTCTGTGGAATACCGCACTCCACTTAGCCCTAAGGCAACATCGATCGCTGTCTTCTTCGGAAGGCTGAAGTGCCCAAAACCTTTTCCGACGTGTCATGAACGAGGTGGCTTAGTATCTATTCTACTAGGGCTCTTTTACCCAGGATCCCTTTCGGTAGAGGGATATCCTTCTTATATCGGTCTCTCATGTTGTATTGTTCGACTTGGATTTCATCACCTTGCGAAGGATACAATTTGTTGAGGTCTCCAGCTCTTAGTTAGGAGGTTTTGCTTGCTATCTTGTAGAGGGGTCTTTTTCTTTGTAGGGCTGCTTGTTGGCATTCTGGCCGTTTTGTTGTACAGCTTGCTTACTTTGGCAGCGGCCTCAGTATAGTTTTTTGAGCTTGCTCTTTTTGGCCTGTGAGCCTTGTCTTTTCCTAGCTCCCCTTTTGCACGCTCGGCTTGCCTGAGGGTTTTTGAGTTCTTTTTAACAAGACTTTGTCCACATCACTTAGTTTTGTTCCATGGAGAATCCACCTCCATGCGCCCATGCTCCTTCTGGGACTTACCAATCTGGAGACCCCTTTCCAAGGGGTACCTTTTACTTTTCCTCCAGTTGGAGATATTGGTCCTCCCTTTATTGCCACGTTAAATCTTCCTGGATTAACCATAGGATTACCGGTATGGTTATTCAATCCGGTAATTCCGATTGCGCCCAATGTTTTGAATGTTAACTCTCCACCACGAGAGAGTCAATCCCAAACTAATCCTTCCCCTTCTTCGTCGGATGAATCTTCTTCCGTTCCTTCTTCCTCGCCTGACCAAAGCAATAGTGTTAGTAATCAGGTGGATAAGAAGAAGAAGAAAAGGAAAGTTAAGAAGAAGAAGGATAAAGAAGAGACCAAGCGTAAACCAGTTGCCCCTAATGGCACTCATTCTACGAAAACACCCCGTAAGCCCAAGTTCCCTTGCAAACTTTGTAAGGGGTGATCACCTTCTCAAGGATTGTCCTGATCTTTCCCGTGTGTCAGAAGTGTGGTCTAAAAACCCCAAACCAATCGTATCGTCGACCTCTGACCATCATGTCAATGACACCCCCCTCAACCAGTGACCCCTTGGTGAAGGGTCGTAAGGGTAAAGTCCTATATCCCTGTTTGATATGCAAGGGTATGCACCGTACTTTCCTTTGTCCGAGCATGGATGAAGCTTCGCGGTGGTTGGAAGATATTACTAGTTCTCAACTGGTGCTTCCAACAAACGATAGTAAGTTGCCCCTCGACCCCCCCGCTGGTTGACCAAGTGATCAATTCAGTTTCATCTGCAATTGATCCCACTCTCCCTCCCGAGAGTGAAGTGATCGAGTCGCTGTCATCCCCACTCGATCCCGCTCTTTCATTGGAGAAAGTCCAGACTGAAGCAGTCACCTTGACACAACCTTCGTCTCATTCTTATCTTCCAAGAGAGAGTGAATTGGAAACCACTGATGTTTTCATTATCGATTCAGAACGTCCTCGGCAAGGGGAAACCCTGTCCGTTTCCGCGAGACCCCCTCCAAGCACTGAGGTTATTTCCTTTCATTGGAATGGTCTAACAGAATCTTGTCTTCCTTCGAGTGTTCCTTTTCAAATATCTGTAGGAGTTTCCGATAAAGAAATTTTTCGTACGATAGTTGATGAAGGAGCTTCTGTTAGTATTCTATCCTCAACTGCTTGGCAAGCCTTAGGTTCTCCTCGGCTTGTGCCCGTCACTGATCAGATACTGGCTTTCAACAGAAGGCCTACTGGACCTTTAGGGTCCCTTCCTCAGTTACCTATCACTTTGGGAGGGAAAACTGTCTGTATTGATGTCATGGTCATCCAAGGTCCCTTAGATTTTAATCTACTCCTTGGACGCGATTACGTCCATGCCCATGAAGGCTGTAGTGTCCTCACTCTTCCGAGTGATGTATTTTCCCCATCATGGGAATGTTGTGACCATCGATCAGCTTTCCTTTGTGACGCCCACTCATCGCATGACTCCTAGTCACCAGACTTCCCTAAATGTTCCACATGTTTTAGTGGTTTCTTCCCCCTAGGGGGGGGGGTGTTTGGAGCAAAGTTCTATTCTGGTGTCAAGCTCGTTAAAAAATGAAACCATCATCCCAAGCATAGTTTACTTTTGGTTTTAAGCTTGTGTAAAAATGAAACCAACCATCATTTGGAGCAAAGTTCTATTCTGGTGTCAAGCTCGTTAAAAAATGAAACCATTTTCTCAAGCATAGTTTTCCTTTGGTTTTAAGCTTGTGTAAAAATGAAACCAACCATCATCCCAAGCATAGTTTACTTTTGGTTTTAAGCTTGTGTAAAAATGAAACCAACCATCACTATGAGCATGGTTCCCTTTCTATGTCAAGCTCGTTAAAAAATGAAATAGATTCCTACGAGCATAGTTTATTCTTTGTTTCAAGCTCGTTAAAAAATGAAACCGACCCTCAAGCACAGTTTACCATTGGTTTTGAGCTTGTGTAAAAAACAAAACCAATCCCAAGCATAGTTTACGTTCGGTTTCAAGCTTGCGTAAAAATGAAACTACCCTCAAGCACAGTTTACTTTTGGTTTTAAGCTTGTGTAAAAACGAAACCAAATCCCAAGCATAGTTTACGTTCAGTTTCAAGCTTGCGTAAAAATGAAACTACCTTCGAGCATAATTTCTTTCTGTTTTAAGCTCATTAAAAAATAAAAAGGACCCTTTCAAGCATTGTTATTATCTATTTTTCAAGCTTGTGTAAAAATGAAATAGATCTCCTTTCCATTTGTTCGAGTCTATCGCTAGAGTTAGGATTTGAACCTTCATTTCATCTGCCTGGGTCACTTGGTCCTGGTTCTCCCTACCTCCCCTGGTGAACACATTTGGATTAGTAGCCAGGATTTTTGGGTAAGGAAGAAGAGTAGTCAGACGAAACGAAGCTTGGGGGGCATGTTTAGCCTTTAGCAATCACGCTGGGGGCATTTACCAACCTCTGATCATCATGTTGGGAGGGAACCCATCAATGGGCCTTAATCGTGAGCAGAGTTTACCTTTGGCTTCAAGCTCATTAAAAAATGAAACCAGTATTTTGAGCAAAGTTCTACTCCTGTGTCAAGCTCGTTAAAAAATGAAACATGTCCTTTCCCTTTGAGTCGAGTCTCGTCGTAGACTTAGTAAATGAACCTTCTTTTCACTTGCCTATACCTTAGGCGAATGAAATGAAGCTTGGGGGCATGTATTCAACCTCTAAAAGTTACGTTGAAGTCAACTCGATCACCTCTCTACATCACATTGGAGCTAAGTCACTTACTTCTAGCAATCATGCTGGGGGCATGAACCAACCTTTGGATTTCATGACGGGAAGAAGTTCACCATTGGGAACATTTTCGAGCATACTTTCCTTTTTAGGTTTTGAGCTCATTAAACCATGAAAATTATTCCGAGCATAGTTCATTTTCTGTTACAAGCTCGTTAAAAAATGAAGCAGACATCATGAGCATTCTTCCAACCTATCTTCGAGCTCGTTAAAAACAGTAAGATGGTGTTTGATCTTACTTTTCACTTTTTTCGTGCTCTGGTTAAAACATGAAAAGTGGTTTGAGCTTACTTTTTCCTTTTTCGTGCTCTGGATCCAAACATGAAAAAGATTCCGAGTGCTTTTGATACCATTATCGTGCTCGTTAAACAATTTGGAGTAAAAAGGTGTGTCTAACGAGTATAGGTTTATCACTTTATCCGGCCTCGCTAGACTATTTACGGAAAAGGAACTGTGCCGAGTTTACTTTTCCTTTGTCGTACTCGGTCATCAACCATGACAAAGTTGTACATGGAGTCCATAGTTAAGCTCTTTTCAGACTCCCTAAAATTGAAAAGATTGCCAAGCGAAATTGATTCATTTGCGCTTGTAAAAGGATTTGAATGATCGTCTCCCTAGTGATAGTTTACCCCTTTTTCGGACTAGGGGGCACTACTTACGAAAAAGGAATACTCCAGCCAATCATGACTGGAAGAGTCCTCTCCCGCGTTGTTTTACCCTTTTTCGGGCGATGAGGCTAACCTTACGAAAAAGGACCGTTGGAGTCTTCTTTAGTTCTTTTCAGACTCTCTAAACATGAAATGACAATCGAGTTTTCCTTCCTTGGACTCGTTAAAATTTGACATCGAAGGACCCACTTTGGGACGAACCCCTCCTTTCTCAGGTTCGAAAAACATGTGAGATTGGACTCATCTATGAGATGAGCTATATCGAGCATCTGTTATCCTCCTCAAGCTCGTTAAAAAAACAAAGAGGTACTCGTCCATCATGTCGGGGGAAAATGGGAAAATGAGTCAAGTTTACCTTGTTGGCAGCTTGTGAGTCGTCACCTTTGAACATGGCATGCATCCTCACCTTGTCTATTTTGGGTAGTCAGTCTCGATAGTGTCATCATTATGATCATGCGTCCTCATTATTGCTATGAGTTCACACTTTCTGTGGTTCTGTCTGTTCAAGTAATCCCTGCTGCCAAGCTCTGTTTCATGCCGTTATATGTTCAAAGGGTTATTACCTTGAGTCCACCTCCACTTCATGTCAAACCTTCCCTTTGTGTCAGTACATATTCTATTGTTTCATCGGTCCATACTATCTCTCGTTCTGATTTCGTGTCGATGATGTGGGAATCATTATGGCCCACCTTCGACGAGTTCTATTCCTGTCGACACCAAATCACTATCCAGGAATTAGGCTTAGGAGTCAACCACTAGTACCTTGGTACCTGCATGCCTCAATGGCAGGTTTCCTCGTATTCAACAGTAGGTTTTCATCAATGACCTCTGATTGAATGATCTCTCGAATGCTCGACATCAACTCGTTTATTCGCATTTCGTTGAGATGTACTATAGATACCTTGGGGATCATCGTCATCATTGGTGATTTCCCTCGCATTTGTTAACGGTTCACATCATTGACCGGTAATCAAATGGTTTCTACCATGTTCGACTTCAACACCTTGTAATCACATGGCTAGATTCGTATCGTTTGCGATCGAGTAGAAGACCCTGGATACCCTTTTGTATTTTGATTACGTCCAGGTTGCAATGGAGATTTTTCTGTATTGTCACACAGATCCACTTTTGTATTGGTCGTGGCTGTGTCATTACTGTCTCATGGATCTACGCTTGTTCATAGTAGCCATGATTTGTCTATAGTCTATATCATCTCAGTACTCATGGATCTGCAATGTATTGGTCGGCATCCATGCTTTGAGTCATTTGTTTCCGAGCATGGGAATGCCCGCCTCGGTGGTATATTTGACATTTTGTTTCTATTTCAGCTCCTTGTTGCTCTCCTCGACGCTATCTCCGAACCATATTTGTAAAGTCTTTCGGCCATCAGTCTCTTCTGACCTCACACTTTAGGGGGCATCTGTTATACCTCAATATTACACATTATGCATTAGTGTCGCATCCTTGTACTAGCGACCTAAACGACAGTTTCCCTTAAAGATCATCTGAACATCCAGAGTGAAAACCATTGACTGAATACTGAAAGCAAAACCTTTTTCTGCCATCTTCCAGCCCAACTTAGCCCTGTTTGTGAACACTGCCGCTCCTTGCACATCTACAAGGGCGCGGTAGTTAGCACTACCGCACTACTACTAATCAACCTAGACTTTGACAAGGAATTTCTTGTGTTTTCTTTCGCCTCTGAGCATTCCATAGCATGCATGATTTTACAGAAAAACTAGGAAGGAGATGAACAACCCATAGCTTTCTTCAGCAGGGATCTCAGAGATGTTGAGATCAAGTACAACATTATGGAAAAACAAGCCTATGCCATGATCAAAACTCTGAAGGATTTCAGGGTTTATGTCCTACATTCCCATGTTATAGCTTATGTTCCAAATGCTGCTGTGAAAGATATATTGACACAACCTAATCTAGAAGGTAGAAGAGCGAAGTGGATACCTACGCTTCTAGAATATGATCTTGAGATCAAGCCTACTAAGCTTATTAAAGGGAAAGGCCTATCCAGACTCATGGCTGATTCAAATTGGGATTCAATGAGTATGAACCTGCTGTCACACGTGCAGGAGGAAACTTTCCAAGAGCCACTACCTCAGGTATCAGACAAATTCCTGTCCTCTCCTTGGTATTCTGATGTTGTATATGTTTTGCAAAACTTGCAAGCACCCCCTGATATGGGAAAGAGAAAAGCTAGATCCACCAAGATGAAGGCTGCGAAGTACTGCATACTGAGTGGTTGTCTTTATTGGAAAGACCCTGGGGGTGTCCTCCTTAATTGCATAGTGGAAGATGAAGCCAAAGAAACATTGAAAGAGTTTCACAAAGGAGTTTGTGGATGGCATCACTATTGGAAGGCCACTGTTAATAAAATTATCAGATCAGGGTTCTGTTGGCCTACTATGTTCAAGGATGCTTATAAGGAAATAGCCATCTGCCATGAATTCCAAGTCTTTGAAGGAAAGAAGAATCTCCTGTCATTGCTTCTGAAACAAATATCAGTGGAAGCTCCTTTCCAGCAGTGGGGGCTTGACTTCATTGGTGAAATTTTACCCAAATCCTCTGGACATCACAGGTGGATACTGACTGCCACTAATTATTTCACCAAATGGATCGAGGAAATACCTACCAGACAAGCCACAGACACAGTCATCATCAAATTTCTGGAAGAGAATATCATGTCTAGGTTTGGGTTCCCTATTAATATAATCATTGATAATGCACAGAATTTCAAGTCCAAGAAGATGGTCAAATTCTATGACAAGTTCCACATCAAATTGGTCCATTCTACTTCTTATTATCCCTAGGGAAATGGATTGGCAGAATCCTCCAACAAAAGTTTGGTGAGGATAATCAAGAAACTACTGCAAGAAAATAAAAGGGATTGGCACACCAAGATGACCCTTGCCTTGTAGGATGATAGGATCACCTATAAAAGGTCCATTGGAACTTCTCCTTTCAAATTAGTATATGGAACAGAGGTAGTATTCCCTTATTCCCTCAGAGGGCCCGCAATGAGGTTGATACAGGAGCAATAAGAAGATCCAAACCCCGAGCTGAGGAGAACTAACCAGCTGGTGGAAGTACAAGGAATTATTGAAGGGGTGGAGGATGGAGCCACGAAATCTCGGAAATGGATCAAGAAAATGTTTGACAGAAAGACCAAGGTGGATGATTTCCAAGTGGGGGATCTGGTATTAAAATGGGATGCTATAAGAGAAGACCAAGCCCAAAATGCTGATAACCTGTGGCAGGGGCCCTATACAATCACCACCTACCATGGGAATAATGTTTTCTTCCTGCAGGACGAAGATAATGAACCAGTTGGAAAAGGATCCATTAATGGGCAGTTCTTGAAGCATTATCTCAAGTAAAAAAGAAAGTCTGTCGACCCACCCCCATTGTACATTGCCATTTTTTTATTCTTAGTTAGTCGTGTTCCAGTTTTGTTACACGAAGAAGGAAAAAGAGGAAGGGAATAAGGGCCACTAGTCTACATGTTCTTGCTACCTCACAAGGAGGATAGCATCCCCGGTTGGAGCCATTGTTAACACTTATTATGGTTTCCACCAGGAAAGGTGAAGGAAAGTCCCCACCCAAATCCCTAAGGTCATCCATTGGCCAGTTACATCAAGTAAAGAATCAGGAAACCCAAAAATGGCTAAGTGTCAAGCAAATCCAAGCCAAATGACCGAGCCACAATGAGGAAATGAGGAAAAACTACCAATAGGAACTTCTTCTGCAACCAAAGAAGATTGGATGGCTAATATTGAGGAGCGGATCAAATCAATGGTTAAAATGGCGTTCCGCAAGATTGTTTTCCCATTCCCACAATCCGCATTGTGGATTGCAGATTGCGGAAACGCATTCTACCAAGGAGGGAGAAAAATATAGTTTCCGCATCCCACATTCTGCATTGCGGATTGTGGATTGCGGAAATGCAATTTCCCAAAGAACACAAAGATAAGTTTCCACATTCCGCAACCCGCATTGCGGTTTGCAGATTGCGGAACGACAGTTTTCTAAATGGAAAAATGTAAATTTCTGCATTTTACATTCTGCATTGTGGATTGCGAATTGCGAAAAGATGATTCTCTAGAAAATCATAAGGCCAAAATTCCAATCCCTGCTTGCCACGTGGAAAATTGCGGGTTGCAAAAGGTCGTTGTGGAAAGACTGTTGCAGAAGGGAGTGTGGATCAATCAAGTTTTGCAGAGAAAATTGCAGTCGTGGGGAGTGGATATTTTCGCAGAGGAATGGCACATTTGAGAACGATGAAGGAGGCCTATTCTAGTTACCTATCCTAATCAATCTAAACGGCCTAATCTGCAGGATGAACATGTGGCTTCCTTGGCCCAATGGTGCACCTCCAGCACAAGTGATTCCTTCCTCTGCACATGATAGAATCGGCGGCTGATTGATTAGGGCGGCTCAGCTCGAGCAGCCTCATCATTACCAGTTTGAGTTTGTTTTGAATCAGTTAATATATTTTGTTGTTTTGTAATCCTATAAAGGAAAGTTCCGAAGTAGACCAAAGGGTTGGACGTTATTGTTTCAGAGAGATTACTACTCTTCGCTTGTATTGAACTCGGCCTCTTAATCAAATGAGCAGACCAGATTCTGGAACTTGATATTCTTGTGATGTGTGTTCTGATGTCTGTTATTTCCTGTGTATGTTTTCTTACATTTGTATTTCCATTAATTGTTTGCTTCTACAGTACCTAAAGATCAAGATTACATGGTCTAGAATTCATGTTCACATGCTCCAGATGCATATGACTAGGTATTCCACCCTTTCCTCCTGAAGTTGTAGGTTAGAATTCATTCTTAAATGCTCTAACCTCTTGGTCGATCTTGTTTCCTTTATCTTCCTTCGTTCACTGATTATTTTGATGTGAAAGAACCATATCTAGATTGCCTCTTGTCTCTACAATCGTGGTCTCAATATGTCATTTGTGACAAGTAACCCACCAAAGTTGACTCCATGCCCAACTGTCCTCCTGTTCTTAACTCCAACCAAACCAAAAAAACCCATTTAATTCATTGTTTGAAGGTCTAGCCACAGCTTTACTGACAACCCAGCCTATTTTAAGCTATATCTCGTTGCTGGAAGCACTAAAGGGAGATCCCTCCCTGCGGTTGGAAAGGCTAGTTTCCATCTACTAAATATTGGTTTGCAACAGTTACCCCATGGTCTTTCCTGCCACAAACCAGGAAAATCTTGGGTGATAACAAGATCAATGGAGGATGAGAGAATGTGCACTATCATTCTTGAAGTAAAATTTGAGGAACAAGCTTGATAAAAATGTGGATACGTGGTTAAGATTGTATGCAACAAAGTATGAGGTTGACAATTTTCTGTATGAAAGAGAACTAGCTCTTTGGCGATCAGATCGTGAAAGAAGGGGAGAAAACAGTATAGAGAATTTCTTTAATGAACTTGATATGGAACATAATGTTTTTGAGGATCATAATGATGGTTCATCTGGAGAAGATCATCTTGAGAATGTTGAAAATGAGGAACAAGTCCAGAATGTGAATTGGGAATTTGATTTTTAACTGGCGATTTATGATCCAATATACACGAGGGACTTGAGTCTTATTTTGGTCTAGGGTGTTCCATGGACCCTTGCCGGTGCTATATGTGAATTTGAGGCTGCGTTTCAGGTAAAAATAGATTCTACATTGTACTTTTTTCTACATTTTAAGATCAATGTTTTGATGTTATCTCTTACATTGTCCCTTTCTTATATGTGAGAGGAAACAGTGCTGGAATTTGACAAAGCTAGGCCTAGGAGCTATCTCTTTACATAGATAATGTCCTAGCATTACATGATAAATAACTAATTTGACAACACTTTCGCTAAGAAATAATGGGCTCATTCAAGTACATGAAACCGTTTTGGTGTTTAGCTCTAATATCTTGACAAATTTTTATGGTTTGTTTATTACTTTTGTTTGAATCATTTTGTGGATTTTTGAAGTTTGCGTGTATTTTGGTTAAAGATTGTGTTAGTCCCTTGAATGCTTCTAGTTCTCATATGATTCTTGATTTAACCCTTTGTTGTATTTTTGTTTGGTTTTAGTTGATTTAGATTGATTCGGGGTTTGAGGAAATATGTTTTTATTTCCTTTCAGTTACATGAATTAATTGTCTTCACTTTTCTGAATCTATTATGTTCATTGTATATTTTCTTTGTAAATACTTATCGTTAGTCAGAAAAATAAATGAGCTCTACATAGCTAAGCGAAGACAAAAATGGTCGATGTACTAGGTTCATATCCATTGATCGTAGGAGACCTATTGGCACGAGACCAACATTCCTCTGGCTCTAATGTGATTGGCATAGTTACAATGCATAATTGTCTTAGCCTCCACAAACATAATTGGCTAGTGTAGTACAAAATGCTTGATTCTATCATTTTGTCGATTTGTCAAGATTCAGGTCCCCACATGTCCGTTGGACCATTAAGGGACGAGATAACAAGTGGAATCCCCACTTTCCCTGAATCTAGTTAGTGCAACTATGTTTCACTGACACATTATGGCTGTAAGTCCAGGTGTTCTATTTTTTATGATGTGATTCATGTTATTTGACTAACTCTGTTGTTACTCTATTTTTGAAGTAGGTTGGAAAGTATTTATGGTAGCAAGATCATTATATGTCAATTTGAGGTTGCATTTTAGGTAAAAATATATTCTATATTTTTTTTTGTTCGTTGTAACATTGATGATTGGGACTACATTTCCTTGATGTAATTTATTTAATATTGATGTTTTGATATTTAACTATTACATTCTCTTTCTTGTTTGTGACAGGAAATGAAGCTGGAATGTAACAAAGATGGGGCCTATCTCTTCACATAGATAGTGACCTAGTATCAAAGGATAAATAAATAATTTAGCAAGACTTTGGCTCATTCTAGTACATGAAACCGTGTTAATGTCTAGCTCTGATACCTTGGAAAATTTCTATGGATTGTTTACTGCTTATGTTTTTAGTATTATGTCGATTGTGGAAGTTTGGGTTTATTTTGGTTAAAGATTGTGTTAGTCCCTTGAATGCTTCTAGTTCTTATTTGATGCTTGACTTAACCATTTCTTGTAGCTTCATTGGTTTCTTTCTATTTTCTTTGATTCAACCACTTCAACGGTTTGAGGAAAGATGTTTTCATTTCCTTTCACTTGTATGAATTAAGCATCTTCACTTTTTATAATGTATTTACTTATTTCATATTTTCTTTGGAAATATCAGTATTTAGAAAGGGAAATGAGCTCTGCATAGCTAAGCGAAGAGAAAAATGCTCTATGTATAGTTTCCTATGCATTCATCGTAGGATACCTATTGGCACGAGACTGACATTTCTCTAATGTAATTGGCATAATTTTCATATGTCGATAGACTGTCAATACAGTATTCACTTGAATCTCAACACCGACAGGGAAACATACTGTAAAAGGAGCATTCCAAACCTTGATACTATACAGGTTTGCATGTTTCTTGTCTTATTTGGTGGTGTGTAGCAGTCATCTTGTTTTGGCCACTAGTAGTTAGATTGTTTTGAGTATATCCGAAATTGAATGAATTTATTGCATGTTGCATGTCTTTACATCTTTAGAGTTTTGATTTTTGAATATAGTGAATTATTTCCACTAATATTCTTAAGATATTGGATTACATGCACAAGGGTGCTCAGAACTGTTGTTTACATCAATGTAGTTAAATTTTTGAAAAAATCATAAAACTTCAACAACAGGCACCTTTGACTCATAAATTGATGTAGTCTTGTATTTGTACCTATTTAGCTTATTAATAGAGCACGAGTGAGATCAAGAGTTACAATGTCAACTTACTACAATGGTTATGATAGGATGATTACAAGACTTCCAGCATATGCTTATCTTGTGTACTTTTCTCTTTTGTTTATCTTCGGTTATTATGACATTATTATTTGGGTATTTTCTATAATAATAATAGTGCATACTAATTCCACGAGTTTTGTTAGATTAGGACATATGTAGATCTCTAATTTTTTGCTAGCAAAATGATGTCCTTGTATTATTGCCCATCCCCTGATATGTGGTCATGACATAGTGGAATCTAGGGATAACCATAAATCCCTTGATTACATACATTCTCAAAAAAACAACCTGGAAGCAAGGGAGACCCATTTGGATTGTTTTTCCTTTCATCATCAAAATTATTATACTATTCAAAATTTCAAATTCCACCAAATAACAAATATTCCTTTTTCCTGGTATCTACTAGCCCTAGGGCATACTGGACATATTTAAAACTAAAATCCTTAGGCAATTTTCAAAATTCTGGAAAAGTCCATCAAAGAATCTATCCAATCTTATTTGGATCATGGAGGATGGTTGAGTTAGAAAAGTGGATCCATTGAACACTTCTCTGAGTGAAGGTTCCATAGGTAGTATCTCCATGGATGACCTCAGATTCATTGGAGACTTGAAAGTTGAGAATATGGACTTAAGGTTTCCCAATCACCATGAATCTGCCTAAGACACAAACAATGAATTCCTTGATATTCCTTGCAGGATGTTAATGAGGAGAAGGATCTTGTTATTCACATTGTTTTTAGCCATAGATTTTATTCTTGGATGCCCCTACAATATTTTCATAAGCTTTTCCAAGTGTTCAACTTTCAAATCCAAGTTTTGAAGAACATATAGGACCTAGTGTAACTTTTCCATCATAGCTACCAAGCCATTCTCAATGGCATCGTCATTCTCACCAATCAGCCACTCTACAACTTCTAATTTTTTACCTGTGTTTCCATACACGATATTTTTTTTCTTTTAATTTCCCAAGTCTGATGGCAAGTGAATTATGCCATGTGCCACTCCTCCTATTTTATGCACAAGACTCCATTGTTCTTCATATGCTCGGAATCCAAATTGGGATGATTGAGATGAGCCTATATAATGCTTACTGGCTTGGATATGTTCTGCACTGCCACCTTTTTTGTAAACATTTAACTCTTCCTTTAACTTTTACATTTCATTTATCAATTGGTCCTTCTCCTATTGTACAGTGAGAATTTCTTGGGTTTGTACATGCTCAAAGTCAGACATATTGAGCTTTGTTTTCATGATTTTCATCTCTATATATTTTTCTTTAGTTATTGATTGGATACGATTGGGATAATTTGCATTGTCCCTAAATCAATAATCTTTTGTTCCAATTCCTTTATCTTCATTTACTTAGATTTGTTGGCCACTTTGTCTTTTTTTATTTTATTTTCAACCATTTTGACATAGATTTGTATTCTCCCTGTGCTAACAGTGGTTTGTAGTAGATCTATAAATAGAATCTCCCCTGTTTTTCTATTCAAATAAATTCTATCTACTACATTTCTATGATCCAAATTGAACTTTAATTGAGTAACTTTATAATCTTCAGGTGCTTTGGTTTATTGAGAACTAGGTTCTAAAAGAGCAAAATTAAAGACCCTTTAAAATCCAATGCTGACAACAATTTAGGTTGTTCTTCTCTTTTACTTCCCTCCTTCCTTAATTAAGGGTATAGATCATGTCTTAATTTAGCATTTTGATTATTCAGTTCTCTAAAACAAGAAATAAAGGTCTTAGGAGATATTTGAGACTCCGCTAGATCATATTTTTCGTCTTTGTTTACTTCCTTCTTATAACAAAATGATAGAGAATATTGATCAATGGACAAAACAGGCTCAACAAATGTTAATACATACTTCTCAACTTTTTCCTTTTTTCTTGTTGACTTCTCCTCCATTAGATTATCCTCCTCCATTTTAGATTGAACTCCATATGGCTTAGGTTCTTTTCTTTTAGTAGCTTTCTCTTGATTATGAGGAGTCTCAATTGCACTTTTTTGTATAAACTATGTGTTTCTTTGCAATATATTCCTTAATTATTTTTGTACTTGTTCCCATTTCTCCTTATTAGCTAATTTTTCTTGATATTTATTTGACTATTGGCCATATGGTGTAGCTCCCAGCTATATTATTTTGTTAGAAATTACTCAGATTGGATCATATTTCCATTCTTCTCGTTGATCAAAATTGAATCATTAAAGCATTTTCTTTACCAAGGCTTCGGCTGGTCTTGTTTTAACCAAGAATGACCCCATTTATTTAGGTAATTTAAAAGTAATATGATATTTTCTTAAATAAAAATGAATATAATCAGATTCAAATATATGTCTGATATATTCTAGTGCAAAAATCTTTGGAGTAAAAAAATATTACAATAATGGGGTTTTGATTCAACACCATAAATCTTCAAAATTGTATAATATGAAAATAAGAACTAGTCCGAAACCCTGGTATCTATACTTAGTTGGAGCAAATCCTTTATTTCTGGAAATATTATGGGATGTGGAGTTCCCTAAAACATTACATATATTATTCATTTATAGATTCTAGTTTCTGAGTTGCACTATATATCTAAGAATTGGTCCCGGTGATACCCCCTGAGTCTATAAAAGTACCAAGAACAAAGTGAGAGGAAAACCAACCAAGGTGATATTATGAGTAATCATCCTTTTGTTACAACCAAAGTTTCCTTGATGAATTTGTGGCAAATCACAAGGACAGTTTCAAGTGCTAATAGGGGTATATCTCATATCAGCAATAAAATGTTGACTTGGGGTGTTTTCACTCAACATTGTTAATTGTTGTACAACTTTTATCATAGAAACAAGGGGATATTATCACAAATTTGTGAACTTTCTGCATTATTTTGACATATATTCTCATAGCTATGAAGTTCATCATCTCTGATTTGAAGATAAAATGTGCATATTTTGAGTATTTTATTGCAGATTAGCAAGTTATATTGCATATTTGAGATGCTAATTTCCTCAGGAATTCAAGGTTGAAGCCTTAAATCATATAGGGAGAATTCCCTCAAATTAGCATGCACCAATTCTGAAGTGAGAGGAAGCTTGATGGGAATTACTTCCTAATAGTTATCAAGACAAATTTGAGTTCTTTGGTTGGAACTTAAAATCTATTTCCAAGTTACAATAGGTAAAATGAATGAAATTGTGGAAAATGCAATGTCTTAACATGTGCAACCCATCCACTTCAATTAAACTATCTGCACTAGATGCAAATTGCTTTTGTGACTGTTTACCTTTACCTTTTCCAAATACTTGCTTCTTTGAGCATTCATTAGCATGGTGTCCTTTCTTCTGACACAGTACACTTGTAACAAGTCACATGATTGTTTTTCTTAGAAACAGAGTCAAGAAAAAGATGCCTCCTCATTCTTACCTTTTGAATATTTCTTCTTCTTCCATCCATTATTTATCTTCCTAATGAGATCAAGGTCTTGGGCCTTTTTACTTCTCGACTGCAACTAATTCTCGCCTTTTCCCTTGGCAAATTTGAGTATGATAATTTTACTTTAAACAACATGGTTTGTTGTTGTGATGGGTGGGTAGTAGAATTCAAATTAAAAGAGTCATTAAGAATATACTTAAGGGTGAAAAAATGAAGATGGGTGTCTATTTTGGGGGGTCTCGTGAGAAAATAATTCTGGTTTCTTCATGTTTTTCAACTTCGGGCGAACAAAAGTGATATTTTTGTTTAAAATTTCACTTTGCCGTAAAAAGAAAACTTTTGTAGAATTATGTTAGCTTTCTACTCATAATTTTTTCAATTTTTTTATTAAGATTTGATATGTCGATTTCGCAAATGTTTGACAGTGTGTTCTTATAAAATGAAAAGACTACAAAAGAGTTATGATTTGTTGCACCACTAAAATCGTTGGTAGACTTGTGTTTTGCAAAAACAGAAAATGCTACGACAATATACACACAATGTACTAGTGCTTGACTATAAGTTTGCATCCAATGGATCTATATACTAATTATTATATTTTTTTAAAGTCGATCAATGGGGAAACTCAGTCGATTTTCAACAACTTTTTTGTTGCACCACTTTTCTCTCAATCCGCTATAAAAGCAAAAAATCTACGAACACCCTTTTGAAGTAGACACGCCAATGAAGAGTCCCACATTTTTTTCGATTTTTTTGGTGTTGTATTTTTAAAGTTATGAATTTTTCTTTTCGCCGTTTTTTTAAAGAGTTGAATCATAACTCGACACATGTTACGAAAATAAAACTTAAAAAATATCAGTTCTTATCTATATACAACAAAATTTATATCCTCGTAAAGTAGATTCAATGATGAATCTACTGGTATGAAGTCCGACATTCGTTTTGTTGTGTAAGAGGTGGTTTTCCCCCTTCCGAAAATGGAGAAACCTGAAAATTCTGCAGAGATCTGAATCTTTCATGTTTCAGAGATTATTCGGCCGAAATAATTATTCGGCCGAATAACGTTTTTCCGTAACGACGTCGTGAATTATGGCGAAGGTTATTCGGCCGAATAATTAAACGGAAAAAAATCTCGTCGGCCGGGAAAAAAAATAAAAATGTTTTTTATACTCATATAAATAAACCTAAAGTTAATTCATTATTTTCGCATGTTTTAACTTCGCATTTTTTTGTCAAACTAATTTTGAAAGGAGGAGACATTTTTTTCAAAATGAGGTTTTTACAAGGTATGTTTCTT
Source organism: Larix kaempferi (assembly GCA_027924585.1). Lineage (NCBI taxonomy): Eukaryota > Viridiplantae > Streptophyta > Pinopsida > Pinales > Pinaceae > Larix > Larix kaempferi. The sequence goes on from BSBM01000456.1 coordinate 41,775,875, forward strand.
CTTCTTTTTTACAAAAGGCACATTGAAGGAGTATTTTTTTTTTAAGCATATTTGGAAGGAGTTTTTCCAAAATATTTCTTTTCTTATTGCATATTTGCAAAGAAGACATTTTTTGCAAAATGAGGTTTTTACAAAGTATGTTTCTTCTTCTTTTTTCCAAAAGACACATTGAAGGTGATTTTTTTCTAAGGCATATTTGCAAGGAGTTTTTTCAAAATATTTTTTTTCTTATTGCATATTTGCAAAGAAAACATTTTTTGCAAAAAGAGGTTTTTACAAAGTATGTTTCTTCTTCTTTTTTCCAAAAGACACATTGAAAGTGTTTTTTTTAAGGCATATTTGCAAGGAGTTTTTTCAAAATATTTCTTTTCTTAGACATGTTTGCAAGGAGGTTCTTTGCAAGGATTGTATTTAAAAAATGTGTATTCGAAAGTATTTTTGCAAAAAAAATGTATTTTTCCTTCTTATTTATTTGAAAGGGATTTTTTCAAAGAATTGTTTTGGTAAAATAATTTACAAATGGTTTTTTTCCAGGGTAGTTTTGCACTTCTTATTTAATTGAAAGAGGTTTTTTCAAATAGTTGTTTTGCTAAGGTATTTTGCAAATGATTTTTTTCCAAAGTAGTTTTGCACTTCTTATTTATTTGAAAGGAGTTTTTTCAAATAGTTATGTTGCTAAGGTATTTTGCAAAGGATTTTTTGCAAGGTAGTTTTGTACTTCTTATTTCTTTGAAATTGGTTTTTTCAAAGAGTTATTTCTTTACAATGGTTTTTTCCCAGATATGTTTACAAATAAGTTTTTATTCAAAGTACTTTTTTCTAGTGGCTTTTTTCGTAGATATTTTTTCAAAGAGGTTTTTTTGCAATGATTTTTATAACAAAGATTTATTTACAAGGTGTTTTTATTATTTTCCAATGGGTAGGTAATTTATTGTCGAGGAATTTCTTATTTCTTTCCAAGAAGGTTTTTTTCAAAGAAGATTTTTGTTCAGAGAGTTTTTTCAAAGGAAAGTTAATTCCAAAGAAATCTTCTTCAAAAGACTCTTACAAAATTTGTATAAGGTAAAGTAAATTTCAGTTTATGTTTTTATAAATTTCGTAAATGTTTTTAAACCTTAATTTATTTATTTTTACTATAAAGTAACATGATTCTTTAATTTATCATCTATAGATTAAACAACCATGGTCAATAAGAGAAAACGTCAAAGAAAAGCTGATCGTAAACGTGATGATGATAATAATAGAGAGAAACAAAAACTCAGATATATTGCCAAAAAACAAAGGGTTGCCGAAATGGAAGAGAGAATTATTGAAGATATAAATACAGATTTACATGATAATGTTGAAGAGATGGAAATTGAAAATAGAGTACAAGAAGAACAAATTGAAGTTGAAAAGAACATTGTAGAAGATGTAAATAGTGATTTACATGCTCATGTCGATGAAGTCAATATTGAAGATCAAGTTCAAGATCCAGAAATTGGACCTGGTATGTATATATCATATATTTCCAAATTCATTTTTTTATAATGAATTTTATTTTTAATATATGTTAAATTAAATTTAACTTGATGTATAGGTACTTTTATTATTGATGATGAAAGGTTAGAAGACATTGATTGCGACAAATATGAAGAAAAACTACCAATAAATGTTGCACGATATCGTGCTACAAAAATTTATGATGAAGTTCTCAAGGATTACTCAATAGCAGGACAAGCACAAATTTTGAGATGTTTATTAGTGTCCAAGAAGTTAGAAGGTGCTACATCATTATTGGGTATTCACAAAGCGACAAAATAGTCGAAATTGAAACAAAATGTGATGGAAAATATAGGTGATGCAATAAAAAAATTTGAAAAATCCAGGAAGAAAGATATCAGTGCTGCACGTAAAGCAATTCATACAGCAATTCTTTCAGCTAGTACTAAACAAAAGCGTTTGACAACAGAACTAGCACAAGCAGTTGGAACATCAAGAAAGACATTATACAAACATAGCAAATTCAGAATGCAAATAGATGAAAATAATGAACTTGCTTGTTGGGCAATTATTTGTAGACAACCTTACAAAGATAGATTAGGAGCAGGTGTTAAAGATATTGTACGAGAATATTGGTTGGAACATGCTCGAGTTTCACCAAATTCAAGAGATGTGATACGCAAAAGAATATCAGGAAATGTATATGAAAGCCAACCAAAACATATAATGGACATGACACAAGTACAAATGTTCAATAAATTCAAGGAAGATCATCGTGGAATTAATATATCAATCACTACATTTGTGCAACAAAAACCATGGTATGTTCGACCTATAACTATACGTGATACATGTTGTTGCCGTTATCATGTACAATTTCAATTATATTATGACACGTTTCTTGAATTTGGTAAAATGTTTTGGACAAATTCACCACCTCCGCCGACGATACGTGAATTCATATCTCAAATTTTATGTGAGAGAAATCACGATGAAGTATTTTATTCAAAGAAATGTGTCAATGGAAAACATTGTCATCATTGTGGAAATTTGGTGCTATTCCACAATAAATATCCTATCGATAATGATCAATCGTTGTCAAATGTAAATGTTGATTGGAGGAGATACGAATACATCAACCATAGTACAAGTTCTAGTGATTCACATTCCAAAAGAATTGATTTGCTAGAAGACAAGATATGCGTCACAGATTTTCTCAAAAAATTTGAAAGCAAAATTTATAAATACACCCAGCATTCACATAGAGCACGATGGCAAGATCTTCAATTCAAACAGTCTCGTGAAATTTTTCCACCCGGAACAATTTTGTCGATGGTTGATTTTGCTGAAAACTATACATTTGCTGCACAAAAAGAGATACAGAGTGAATACTATCACTCTAACCAAGTTTCGATATTTGTCCATGTTGTATATAGACATTCTCAACAGGATGTTGATGGCATTGAAATCACATGTGACAATCGAGATGTGATTAAAGAATATCACTTCTATATCAGCGATGATCGTACACACGATACACATTTTGTTCAACATTGTATAGAAAATATTTTCTATGACTCACTTAAAAAACGTGAAGTCAAATTCAATGAGCATTGGATATGGTCTGATGGATGTGCGGGTTAATTTAAATCTTCACGATCATTTTTTTGGTTATGTCAACTTCATAAAGAGATGAACATTAAACATCGTTGGAATTTCTTTGAAACTGGGCATGGAAAAGGTGAGCATGATGGTGCAGGAGCATGCGTGAAAAGAGCACTTCGAAGATGGCAAAAGAACTATTCTTCTGCACGATTTCATTCAGCTGCAGAGGTTGTCCAATGGTGTCAATTAAATCTAAGCCATGATTATAATCAACAATCAAAAGATGTGTGCAGGTATGTCCACTATTTTTTTAATTTATATTATTTCTTGAAATTTAAAAAAATGTATGTACTAACATTTAAGTACATGTACACTTACATTAAAAGTTGTTCTTTGAAAGTGATTCATCATTTATTGTGTAGGTTTTTTTGGCTTGTTGGGATCCAAGATATAAATAGATCAATACCATATGACACTAGCACCATACATGGGACTAGAGATCTTCACTCTATTCAAACAAAATCATTTCACAACGTGTTTGCATTTGACAATAGAAAGCAATCATGCTTTTGTCATATTTGCATTGAAAATGTTGAGTCTACAGAAGTTTGTGAAAACATAACAAACAACTACGTAAAAGCTTGGAGACACACAGAGATTAATCCAAAAGGAAAAATGCCACTGGCAAGTGTAGAAGAATTAGAATCAGAAGAAATAGCAATATCGTCTGATGGCGATAGAATTTCAGATCTCGTCAGAGAAGGTAATAAACTTGTTCTTGACTTTTAAGTTAATTGTTCATTCTAGTCCATCGCCATAAGTATAGTCAATTTAATTCATTTAAATACGCTAACACCAATTATAACTTGCGCAGGAGATGTTTTCGCTGTGATTGCACCTGTAGACAACAACGAAAATGTCAAATATTATTTGATGCGATGCACTGAAGGAAAAATGAAGTTATTGGAGGACTACAACGATAACGGATTTACATACGAAAGAGGATCCATCATTTTAAAAGGCTACTTTTTTCAGCAGACGCATATGACTAAAAATTATGTCTACTTTCAAGATTATGAGCCCGATGTTATATGTTGTCAGTATAGTCATTTAGTATGTGCATCTCGAATAAAGTTGGTACAAGTTCCATCAAAAAAACAGTTAAAAACCAAAAAATGGAAACTATCCATATGTGACCATGAATGGATAGTTGAAGATGGCATTCCATTGCGATGTTTTTAACTACATGTCAAAAATAAATTGATCTATATTTTTATCCATGTCAATTGTTGTGTGCAATATATTTTTTGTCCATGTATCAAAATTGTTGTGCACAGTATATTTTTTCATGGAGTTTTTATGAATATTTTCTTGAATGACAACTAACATAAGAGCTTAAATGGTTGTACTTTAACATGCTTAAAAATGAATTCAAATATAATTTGGAAATTCAAAAGTACTTTATTCGGGTCCCCATATGTCTATTAGACCACTAAGGGATGAGATAACGGATGTGGCTATCCCCACTCCGCCCCGATTTTTTACTTTTGATTGATTGATGCCAACGAAAAATCACAAAAAAACCTATTAAATTTTGTATTCTTTTAATCCATCGAACATGTTTCTTTAATATACTTCACCATAAATATGATCTGAATGAATTTTTTATAACAAGTTGTTCATCTATATAATTTTTAAATATATGATTGTTGCACAAAAATAATATATCTCTCACATGTAAGTTCACATAACTGAAATCATGGCAAATGAAGATAACAATCATTTGATTTTTAATCACAAACAAGAATTCCTGGATTGTGAAGCTTATGCTAAATTAGAGCAATGATTATTTACAACAAATCGATAAAAATTCATCGAATTGTTGTCTAAAATTCATTGCTCTAACTTAGCATAAGCTTCACAATCCGGAAATCCTCACTTATGATTACAAAACAAAAAATCATTATCTCCATTTGCCATGATTTCAACATTTAGAAATTCACGAACTACAAAGTATCTGAACAATGAACATATGAAAAACATTAGTTAAATTTTGAAATTTACATATGCATATCAAACAATAAACATATCAACAACATTAATTAAAATTTAAAAATTACATATGAATCAAACTACCAAAAAATTGAAACTTTTATCAAACAATTCGTACATTTTCTATCAAAAATTCCTATCATTTCATTTCTTTACATTTTAACATCCCATTTCTTAGTTCATTTTAAACCTTCATTCTTATGGTTCAACACTTTCTCAACATTCATTCTTTTCATAACATTTCTTAACATAACAGAATGAAATTTTTTTACAAATTCAACATTTCCAAACTTTAAATTGCACCTATCAAATGTTTCAATGTTTCATCATAACAACATTTTAATAACATTTATTCTCAACATAACAAATTGAAAACATTCTTTCTTCCATAACACCTCCCATTCATTCTTTCCCAACATTTCTTTTTCCATAACACCTCCCATTCATTTTTTCCCAACATTGATTCTTACCATAACATTCATTCTCAACATTGAACATTTCCTAACTTAGATTAACATTTTAAACATTCCTAACACCTCCCATTCATTATTTCCCAACATTGATTCTTACCATAACATTCATTCTCAACATTGAACATTTCCTAACTTAGATTAACATTTTAAACATTCCTAACACCTCCCATTCATTCTTTCCCAACATTCATTCTTCCATAACATTCATTCTCATCATTCAACATTTCCTAACTTTATAACATTCATTCTCATCATTCAACATTTCCTAACTTTAGATTGCACCTATCAAAACATTTTAAACATTCATGCAAAACACATTATAAACATTATCAAAACATTTTAAACATTCATTCAAAACATATTTTAAACATTTTACCAAACGAGAAATAATTAACATGTACTCATATATAATCCAAAAAAAGTTAATGCACATGTGAGTTCAATGTACATGTATGTATAATCAAAAAATAAATACCCTTCATGTCTGAACTACAATATATATATATCAACAAAAACAATAAAGTCTGAACCACTGTCCATCTGGACCAATATCTTTCCACTATTTTCCACTAGGACCTTCCCTGGGACTCAACTCAACCTACAGTACACAGAAAAACAAATTATAAATCTAGATCATAAATTATTTAAACAATTTTAAACTAAATTCAAGATATTAAAATATTAAACTTATACTAAAAATACAATTCAATTATTAAAAAAGTCGTACATCAAATTCTTTGAATGCATGTCCACCACTTTCTTCCACTAGAGCCTTCCCTTTGGCTCCAAAGGATCTCAAAGAGCCAAGCTGCAACATGTACAAAAGTAATTTATGAATCCTAAAGCATGCAAACAATCTTCAAATAAATCCAAAAAATTTAAAACATTAAACTTATATCAAAGATTATTTCTAGAGAACAACAAAATTACCTCGGTGCCAATATTCGCATTCATTAAAGAACCCACATCTTCACCCCCAATTTCCAAATGGTCTCTCCCCTAAAATTTAAATTTTGTTAATGAATAAAACATAACTTAAATACATATAATAAATTAAGCAATTAACTTAAAACCAAAACAAAAAAATTAAAATCATTAGCTCACAAGAGATGGTAAATCATCTAAAAAGTTGGAATCTAAAGAAACCTGCATAGATAAGTCAAATTAACAATAAGATACATTGATATTTATTAAAATTCAAACAAACAAAAAAAATCAAGTTAAATTATAAATATTATAATTAAAATACCTCTCCAAAACGCTCTTCATTTTGAATAGGTTGCTCTTCATTTTGACTACTGGAGACTCAAAAATTATGTGCATTTAACATTCTAGAAAACTGCAAACAAAATACATTTGCTTAATATATTTATTACTATGTAGCAAAAAATTCAATTCAAAATGAATAATAAAAAATCAAATAGATTGTCATAGCATAATCAACAAACCTCTCCCATACTTGATGTGTCATTGGATAACACATCCGATGCTATATCTCGACAAGACTTAGCATAAGCCCTGAGATCATCGATGCTCAATGCATCTACCTCGTCATTCGTCTTGTAAACAAAATTTTGACGAACAGTAGCACGAGCCCTCTCTCGACCCAAACCCACTTCTACTCCAACAAGAGCTGATGCTAAACCATCACCTACCGATTCCCTTGCAACTGTCCCTAGTTGGGATGTGGGCTCCATCTCTGATCTTAAAGCCACAAGCCTAGATGGACGAGGTATCTCAGGTGGAGGTTGAAGAGTCGTAGGGTCTCTGAGAGCACCTTTTCGATTATATATTCGACCCTTTCCAACTCCATAAAAGTCGGAAGGAACATCAGTATAGTTTGGCTTCATACCTAAAAAAAACTCCGCATAGAAAAATCTAGCAAAATAATTAGGAACCTCATCATTCCATGGCAATCGACCATAAGCTGCAAGAAACCGATCATATATTAAATGTGCAATTTGAGGATGCTTAAAATATTGCACTTTCAACATTTTTCGCTTAAGGCCTTCTTTGAAATTAAACATTGAATTGGCTTGTTCTCTGGTAACTCTCTCCTTCACAACCTCTCACTTGTCTGGACCCATAACTTGTTCCCTTCGCCTGTGCATCAAATGAACAAAACCATTCGTAGTTGGTCCAAGTTCCTCATATGCATCAATGAATTTGTGCAAAGACCCCAAAACAATCTCTAGACTTTGTCGGCTCTCTGGAGGGAGATCTAAAGAACAAATATCATTGTTCAGCCTGTCATAGTGGGATCTACAACTTTCAAGGATAGTTTGTTGCTCAACACCTTGCCATGGAAGCTCATCAGGTAAATCAAACGGATAAGTTGATATGGGTGTACAACCCTCAGCCAGTGGAACATATGTCGTCCTCGCTCTAGGAGGATCTTCAGGACCCTGCTCTGCACCCACACCTATTCCATCATCTACAATCCTATCTTGATCTTCGTCTCGCTCTGTCGAATTATGGACATCTTCTAAACCTCGCTCTGCTTCAAATATAGCCATAGTGAAGAGTTAACCTTGTCCAAAAGTTCAAAACACACAAAAATACAAATTATACATTCAATTAAACATTAATGTTCATACCAACAGAAGGTTGAGATCGACGCTCTCCAACAGATGACAAAGGAGAATCATTTGTACCCCTATCAACTCATTGGTGATCAGATGACTGTGACCCATACAATAAACTCAAACCCCGCGGTGAATTTGACAACCTTGGACTACCAATTGGAACACCAATTCCTGATGAATGTGATGACCTCCTACGCTTTCCCCTCGAAGACTCCACTCTTTCCATTTGATATGATTTCTAAAGTTACACAAACATTAACAAATTGAAATTGTACATGTTTATCCTATAAGCATAAAGCCATATCTTATAAAAAACTATAACAAAATGTAAGGGTGTCTAAAGTAGTATAAGCTAAGATTTTTTGTAAGTCCTTCTCCTAACTCTAATTAATTAACTAAAATTCCTTACCATTACTACTATTGCAACGTAAAGACATACTTAATAGTCATTTCATTATCAAATATAAATTATAACACAGTTAATTGTAGTACTATAGTAACCTTAAAAACTTTTCATCCATCAAATATGGTTGAATTATATATCTCAATTAAAAAACATCTCACAAAATATATATACATATACACTTATTAGAAGATTTCTACTTCATATTTATGATAGAAAAATTTACACACTAAAGTCATACATGTTAATTCTACAGACTTGAAGGCATATCTCATTAAGAACTGCATACCAAATGTAGAGGTGCCTAAAGTTGTATAAGTTAATTTTTTTTGTGAATTCCTCCCCTAACACTTTAAGAGTACTACTATTGCACCATAAAGATAACATTAATTATCATTTCATAATCAGATAAAAAGTATAATGCAGTTAATTGTAATAGGAAAGTAACCTTACAAATTTTTCATCGATCACTTATGATTTTAATCTATATCTCAATAAATAAACATTACATAATATTCATAAAAAAAAATAATTAGGGAACTCTGTTCAAGAACAGAGTGCAAGAACTCTGTTCATGAACAGAGTTCTTAAACTCTGTTCATGAACAGAGTTCTTTAACTCTGTTCAAGAACACAACCAATAAAATTTACATGACTATTTTATGATTTAATTTAAAAGTTATATATTTTGATGATAGTATGATGCACACTATAATGATAATATGATACACTATCATGCCAATGGAAAGAAACATACACTTTTGATGCAAACACGATGCAAGTATAATGGAAAGTATTTACAAAGTTTCATATTTTGATGATAGTACTGCGCAAAAATGATACCCTACTGCAATTATATGGCACAAAACGATGCTAATATGATGAAACATACGTGAACACTGTTCATGAACAGAGTTCATGATCATGAACTCTGTTCACTGTTCATGAATAGAGTTCATGAATAGTGAACAGAGTTCATGAACACTGTTCACGAACAGAGTTCATGAACACTGTTCACGAACACTGTTCATTAACAAAGTTCATGAACATGAACTCTGTTCATCAACAGAGTTCATGAACATGAACTCTGTTCATGAACAGATTTCATGTTCATGTTAAGGGAATAAAGATTGAAATGATGAACAGATAATTAAAAATAAAAAAACTAAACAATCTAATTTGGCGAAACAATACATACCTGTAACCCAAACAGCTAGCGAAAAGACTGTCAATCCACGAAGCCTCGTCGGTTCCGACCAGGAACTCTCCAAACAGCAAATATTTCCTTCACACAACACCAAATTATGTGAGCACCTAAAAACTATAAAAATAGAATAACAAAATCAAAACAAAACAACTCAACAATAAAACGTACCTTCACTAACTGTCAATCCTACGTGAAAACCGCAACACCAACGACACACCGATAACAGCACCAAAAAAACAAACGAACAATCCTGCCAACAAAGCACATTTCATCAAATCGTTACAGATAGAGATACTGTATAGACATCAAACTTCAAATTCTAAAACCAAAATCACCAGAAAACAACTACTTACACTAGTAGCCGTTGGCTCCACGTCGTTAAGCCGAGCACAAATCCCCGCAGCACCCCCGTCGACGAACACAGCATCCACCGAGCACCCTCGTCGCTTACAGATCCTCCCGGTACCCTCGCCACCGAAAACAGCTTCCACATCCGCGACAAGAAACAACAACAGAGCAGGCACCTGATCAGGCAGCAACAGAAGACGAGCAAGCAGCGGAACGGGTGCATCAACAACAAACGAACAAGAAGCGATAGGGGTGAAGCAACAGCGTTGTCGTCACAAGCGTCAACGACGGAGGGTGGAAAAACACAACTACGGGCCCGCTTGCGGGGTCCAGGAATTTCCAACGCAGAATGCCAAATGGCAGTCGAGGCCGGGCTTTTATGCAGAAACAGTATTCGGCCGAATAATGGTTCGGCCGAATAATTGTTCGGCCGAATAATTGTTCGGCGGAATAATTATTCGGCCGAACAATTATTTGGCCGAATAAACCACCACCCGAAATTTTTTTCCGTCCGGCAACGGTTTGCACACATATCAAGGATAGCCGTTAAACGGAACGGAGAAATGTTAGTGGTTATTCGGCCGAATAACCTCTACATTATTCGGCCGAATAATATTTATTATTCAGTCGAATAATAAATATTATTCAGCCGAATAACCTCCGCTAAGAAGATTTTTCACTAGTTTCTCACGAAAGTGTTACCCACCTTCACGTTTTTACCCTTAACATAGCTTCAATGAAACCATCCATAGGCAATTCTATTTGTGAATTAGTAAACTGGGCCAACTTAATCACATTGTTTATTGGGGTCTTTGGGATTACTTTGGTTTTCTACTCAATAGTTCTCAGGAAATTCCTTTGCATTTTTCAGTAATGAAGCTAATTAGAAATTAGGTAGGGATTAGATTGCTCTGGTTTCTTTTGATAGGGATTATGTTACTCTCTGGATCATTTTTGTTGGTTGTGTATTAGTTTTCTCTGTTATTTTGTTTAAGGTTGAACAATCCCAAAATAATATTAAGGAACACGCAGTAGGACTTAATTCAATTTAGGAAGGGCTATTGCTGTAGGAATTATGCATTAGTGGCTCCTGGGTAGTAGCAGACAACTGGGAGGCCTTGGGAATCTTGCACAAAGTCTGTCAATGACCCAATGATTCCTTACACATGGTTTTGATTTTCTTTTATTGCAATTAATGGGTATGTGGCACCAAATGATGACAAAGTCTTGGCTATTTATTCGGCTACAGACACAATAAACCTAGTATTATGTATATTATATTCTTTGAATTTTGTACTTTTCTTACTAGGTAGAATCTGGCTAATGTTTTAAACATAGTTCCATTGAATGTTTATGTTATCTATGACATTACCTATTTTGTCATTTATCTTTTATACTGTATATTGCTAAAAAATATTATGGACTGTGATTTTATTAGAATTAAATGTCTTTTTCCATTCAGGGTGATTTTTTTGCTTTGAAGGGATAAATAATGCACCCCATAATGTAGAAAGCAATATAGCTTTGGTGATGCCTTCTTTCTGATACTGCAATTTTCCAATAGCCAAAATATGAATTATCACATGGTTTTCAAAATGAAGAAATGGTAGCCACATAAGCAACATGATCAAAACAATCATTTTATACATTCCATTATTTACAAGTCAACAAATCCTTCTCTAAATCATGGCTTCTACTATTGATAAATGGATTTTTATTTATTGTTAACTTTTTGGAAAAAACTTCTATGCTGAAGCATGCATAGTCCATAAATTTGGTTTTTCTGTTTATCGAAGTGTGATTCCTTGAATTTGTGAAGGAAACATATTTTTGCACAAATAAGCACTGAAATTGGTGTTTCTAGATATTCAAAATCAAGGTCGCCATCCAAGTTGGTGTCATCAAGGAGACTACATTTACCATTGGCCTTGTGCCTTAAATGCTTGTTTGGATAGTAGCTTTTAGGTTGTTTGTAAAAATTATTATCTTCATGAACTTGGATAATAGCATGCTCACTCTCAAGCTGCAAGATTAGCATTGGGATTCAATACTTAATCTTGTTTGCAGTTATATTTTTTTGTGTGACTGGGCTTGTGATGATCATGCTTTAAAATTGAAGTTTACTAACGAAAGCTATATGACCGAAACTATATTTTTTAGTATGTACTTGGGTAAAATGAAGTTCATTCCCTTTTTTTAATAGAATGAATGTGTTATTTTATAAATTTTGGCTTTTTGCTAGCTCGAATCCTGGGACTTGAAAAATGTCTTTTGAATGTAAGTATTGATTTTGATTTTATTGGTATATTGCATAGTGGGTACTTTACACGGGGCATATCCACTATGAGGTGAGCAGAGTTCATTCTTCCCTCAAGCTAATGCTGAGCCACAAGGACATATGGTTAGGATTCATTGTGAATCTATTCTAGATTCTTTCTTGGTTGCCTAGGGTGATGTTGCAATGCTTGCATTGGGAAATCTACATGATTCACCATTAGGTAATGATTGTCAATCAAGCTAGTTTGTTTGAAGTTTGATGAAAGACATTTGTTAGTCTAATTATTAATATGAGAGCTATCCTTATTTCCTTGTGTGATGGATACTGTTGCTAGCAATGGATTAAAGTAGATTCATGGGGCTTAGAGTAAATGATGAAGCTAACTTCCTATCTTTTTCTTTGGTTAATGAGGACACCAGGCATGTTTTGAAACAAAGGTATAAGGAATGGGACCAGGTAAAACCTTATTTTTCATTTTTCCTTCTTGTGTTGTTCAGTTACTAGAGATTCTCCTCTAGATATGTGAAGACGTCTCGTTTTCCCCATTTATTTATTCATTGAATGCTATCAATCATGGCTCAAGGTTTGAGGCTGTGAATTTCTTTGGCTCTAGACTCAAGGGTTGCAATAGAAATTTCTGATCTGTTATTACAAGGGTGGTTCTCTAACCCTGAATCATTACTGAATGGCATTGAACAGGTATATACTTTATCATATTATAATCATGGCAAGGCATATGAGTCTATTCTATGGACCTAAAGTGCAGATGTTGGAAATGGGTATCGATGCCCGACTGTGAAGAACATCCATTTCAATATGGATATAAAAGTTGCAGATGGCCATGTTAGAAGAATCTGTGATGGCAACGTGCTTATTCTCTTTAAGTGGAAGAAACAAAGCAACAAAAAATGGAAGCTCTAGCCTGTCTTTTGTTACTAAATCTAACAATGACATGTTGTCTTTTAATTCAAATAATTCATTGAAAGAAAGTGTCATATCTACAAGCATATTATTAGAATGGTTCAGAATTTTAGTATTACTATCATTGGAGGGCTAGTTGGTTGTGTTAGGTGTAATCAATATTTTACTTTTTTTAATTACTACTCGCATAAATCGATCTTAAATCCATATTAATCCTATCCTAACCCATAATCTATTAAGAACCAGAAGGAATTAAAAAAAATAGTAGGTGTATAAACTTAAACTTCTTGGTTTTAGATGTATCTATGCTAACTTTTTTTCTCATTTTGTTTTATTAGTACCACACCTGTGATACATATATCTTCCACTTTGTGCTACACTTGGTACAAAACACAATGTTCAAAAACAAGATTTGAATTTATGGTAACAACATATTATTTAAAACAAAATTTGAATGTTTGGATTTTGATGCAACATTTAAAATGGGTGCTTCTTCGGAATAGTATGATGTGCTCACAATAATAAATAGAAATAAAACTATACCCTTAGATAAAATATTTTTGATACTTGCACATTAGTTCATTAGTTAGAATTGTGGTGGCCTGCAAAATTGTAAATTGTGCCATGCAAAAAAAACAATGAAGGATTGATAGTGAAACTCGGGGACTATGTTTACTTGCAACTCTTGTTAGAATAAGACTTAAGACTTGCAATTGCTTTGTGTTTTTTTTAATTTATCTTCTTCCTTATTATCTGGAATTGCTATAATCATTCACTTATATTTTTCATTGGAGAATGTCAGATACCTATTATTTTTTAGAATCAAGGTATCGCCAGAGAATCGAACCCATGTGGGGAGAGAAACAAACGTTCTACCTAACCATCTACACTACATGTCCATGGACATTATCACTTACATCTTAGTTAAAAGGTCTATGTAATTTTTTTAAAACCAATGTGCTCTATTTGAAAATTTGGTCCAAATAATGTACATCATTAAAACCATTGTGCTTTGTTTGAAATTTTGGTCCAAATGATGTACATGATGTACATCTTTTTTATTTGAATGTTAACATATCTCAATACCAATTTTGTTTGGGAGGCCATTATTAGTGCATTTGTAGATTTAGTCGACTATTAAACCTTGAATATATTTACTTTCAAAGACAAATGAAAGACCTTCCATTCCCAACCAGATTACTCAAGCGTTGGTTTGGACACTTAATCAGTCAGACCATATTTTCAATTATAAGAAGGATGATTATATATGTAGTATCTTCCATTTTGCATACAGATAACTACGACTTGTCAACATCGATTTGGTGCACATGGTTCGGGGATTGAAATGCAATTCAATATGAAGAAAAAATAACAGGGTATACGAGCGTTTTATTAGGGTTGAAGAGCCCAAAGTAATGCTCTGTCTCAGCCCCGACTTCTCGTTCTCGTTGAAAATAGCTAAGATATAGGTCTTGATGCTCCTTCCCAACCTCTTCGGTGTCCCTACATTCGATAATATATGTCAGATGAAATTGTTATTATAATAAAAGGTCTATGGCCAAGGACATAATGGCCTGCCAAAACAACCAATCAACCTTTTTTGCACCCTGCCATATTATGCTCCCCTTTGGAAAAAGTTTAGAAGTGCATGGGGTTGTTGTTTATTAATGTAAGGATGCTTTTATAGTGTTGGGACATTTTAAAAAAGTGATGGCCAAATTTATCACATGTCGAGGCAAATTTGTGTGTACTGGGGCATTTTTGTGATTGCCTAGGTGATTATATCATTCTCGTGTGTTTTTCTACCTTGCCTAGGAAAAGTATTGAAGTGCATAGGGAATATTTATCATCGTTGGACAAATTTTGAAGTGTCTAGCGAAAGTAATGAAGTGCCTGCACAAATATGGAAGTGGATGTGAGCGTTTTTATCTTCGTTACAAGAATTTTGAAGTGCTTAGGGAAAATATTGAAGTATCTAGGTGTTTTTATCATCGTTGGGATAATTTTGAAGTGGACGAGGAAAATATTGAAGTGCATGGGGCATTTCTATCATCATTGGGTCAATTTAGAAGTGCATGGGGCAAGTATTGAAGTGCGTGGGGGGAATTTTTAAGTGCTTGGGGGGGATATTGAAGTACATGGGAAGTTTGATCATCCTTGGGAGAAATTAGAAGTGCCTTGGAAAATATTGAAGTGCTTAGAGAATTTTTATCATCTTTCAGAGAATTTTGAAGTACCCGGGGAAGTATTGAAGTGCTTGGGGCGTTTTTCTTGTTAATGGTTTAATTTTGAAGTGCATGGGGCGTTTTCCTTGTCAATGAGTGAATTTTGAAGTGCATGGGGTATTTTTCTCGTCACTAGGTGAATTTAGAAGTGCATGGGGCGTTTCTATCATCAATAGGTCAATTTAGAAGTGAATGTGGAAAGTATTGAAGTGACTCAGGGGAATTTTGAAGTGCTTTGGGAAAATATTGAAGTTGATGGTGAGTTTTTATCATCCTTGGGATAATTTAGAAGTGCCTGGGAAAGTATTGAATTTCTTAGGGAAATTTTATTATATTTCAGAAAATTGACATGCCCGGGGCAAGTATTGAAGTGCCTGGGGTGTTTTTCTCGTCACCGGGTGAATTTAGAAGTGCATGGGGCATTTTTCTCATCATCGAGTGAATTTAGAAGTGCATGGGTCATTTTTCTCCTTACTGCGTGAATTTAGAAGTGCTTGGGGTTGTTATTGATCAATGTGTGAATGCTTTTATAGTGTTGGGGATGTTTTAAAACAGTGATGGGAAAAGTTAAAACTTGCCGAGGCAAATTTGTGTGGATTGAGGCATTTTTGTGATTTCTGGGTGATTATATCATTGTCGGGTGTTTTTCTCCCTTGCCTAGGGAAAATATTGAAGTGCATAGGGCATCTTTATCATCATTCGACGAATTTTGAAGTGTCTGGGGAAAGTAATGAAGTGCCTGGGAAATCATGGAAGTGGATGGGGGCATTTTTATCTTTGCTGGGAGAATTTTGAAGTGTCTGGGGTATATATTGAAGTGTCTGGTGATTTTATCATTATTGGGAGAATTTTTAAGTGGTTGAGACAAGTATTGAAGTACGTGGTGCATTTCTATCATCATTGGGTCAATTTAGAATTGCATGGCGTAAGTATTGAAGTTCCTCGAGGAAATTTTGAAGTGCTTGGGGAAAATATTGAAGTGCATGGGGAGTTTTCATCATCCTTGGGAGAATTTAGAAGTGCCTAGGAAAATATTAAAGTGCTTAGGGAATTTTTATCATCTTTGGGAGAATTTTGAAGTGCCCGGGGCAAGAATTGAAGTGTCTAGGGTGTTTTTCTCATCATTGGGTGAATTTAGAAGTGCATGGGGCGTTATTCTCATCTCTGGGTGAATTTAGAAGTGCATGGGCTTGTTATTTATCAATTTATGGATGCATTTATGGTGTTGGGACATTTTAAAATAGTGATGGGAGAAGTTATCACTTGCCGAGGAAAAATTGTGTGGATTGAGCCATTTTAAGTATTCACTGACAAATATGCAACTCTCCTACCATTCGACACCAAAGAGAAGAAATTTCGATGAAAAGATTGGTTGGAAGGTTGGAATTGGTCCAATAACTATCTCTTTATATAAAGGAAGTGGCCCGCTACTGGGATATTCACTTAATTCTATCAATTTGTTGGTTTTTTTATACATGAACATTATAATTTAGTGTAAGATTCGCCAAGATTTTACAAGGTTTTATAGTTTAGTGAAATATTCGCCAATATTTTACAAGATTATATAATTCATTGGGAGATTCGCCAAAAAATTATATATATATATACATTGATAAAATAACCTTCATATTTTCCTATATATCATGGCGATTCACCCATTTATTATACATAGAAATTTAAGGGGGGTTCTTAAAATTTTCCCTTCCCAAAACCTCTCGTCCTTAGAGGTCTAAAACCAGTTACAGTTGTTTGTATTGACAACTATCAAATTTCACTTCATTAATAATAGTTTATTTTTGTATATATTTTACTACTAATCCTTTCAATTTCATTTATTAGTCTAACATTCACGTTCTTTTTTTAATAAATTTGATTAGTTAAACTTTGTACATATTTCAATTCTTTAGCTATTAGCCAATTTAATTATTTTATCTCAATACACCAACTTAATAGTATTTTTTTAAATTCATTGATGTATATAATCTCGCCATCTAACATTGTAAATCTAATCCACTGATGGCTTTAAGCAATGCCCAGGTTTCCATCCCCATCTTCCCCTTGACTATACCTCTAAGGGTGTTCTTTCAATGTTCTTGAACATGTCAAACTGAGCATCAATGCTTTATATTCACCTTGCTAAGTATGTAATTTTTCATTGCACACTACACCCTAAATTCTCTTCCATTGAATTTTTTTTATTAAAAATGCAACTCTAAGTGGACTAAGAATTATTACGCTCTGCTACAAGTCCATAGGTTTAGTAGGGTATGCAACATTCTAAAATGATGCTTTGAATTGTCCTAGCTTGGTTTGGAATCTATAAATCATTATGGTTGATTGCCATTAGTAATGTCTACATTGTTATCACATAGTGGGGTTCATATCAAGGATATTGGTATTGCATACACATCACCTCAAATCAGCATAATCATATTAACATGCATGTATTCCATTGAATTATATATAGTTGCTATTATTTTTGGGCGTTTACTCAATTTGTATTCACAATTATTGAAAATTAAATTTTTGGTAGATGGAGAATGAATAACTTTCACCATACATTTATAAGTGGGTATTTATAATTATTGAAGATGAATGTTTTGGTAGATGAAGAATGAATAACTTTCACCACGCATTGTATAAGTGAGTTGTACATATTATCATTAACATTTTGTATACTAGATTTTATAAGTGAGTTGTACATACTAATTATCATTAACATTTTGTATACCAAATTTTATAAGTGAGTTGTATATATTGGGATATTATCATTAACATTTTGTATACCGGATTTTATAAGTAAGTTGTACATACTGGGATATTATCATTAACAATTTGTATACCAGATTTTATAAGTGAGTTGGACATACTGAGATATTATCATTAACATTTTGTCTACCCGGTTTTATAAGTGAGTTGTACATAATAGGGTATTATCATAAACACTTTGTATACTAGTAAAACTAAGGAATTTTTTTTTTTTTAAATAAAATCATAAATTGAATGTATTCCACTAAAAATAAGCCCATGAGACCCATTATGGTCTAGTAAAATGTACTTACAAAAACTATGTGTAAAGTGATGACTAAAAGTAAACATAGAAGCTTGAAAGGTAAATAAAATGATGGAATTTTAAAATATTATTTATGAATAACATTGATTTTCATTATTATTATTATTTTATTGATATTTAAGAATAACATGATAAAATGTTGTATAACTTGAATTATTTATTAAAATATTTAAAAATAATTATTAAAAAGTATTGATAAAAAATTAATATTTATACAATAAAAAATAATATAATCAAAACAAATAGTGAGTTCACAATTTAGATATAGAATCCAATTTATGTGGAGAAAAATAATAATAATATAATTAATTGTTTTTTTAATGAAAAAATAGTAAATAGTGAATTCACATTTTATATCTAAATTTCAATTTATTTGGAGAAATAATAAAAAAATAAATTTGATAATATTTAAATTTGTAGATTAGAATATATAAATATTTATGAAATGTTTTAATTTATTTAATAAAAGAGTCCATAAAAAATAGTTGTTGCTAAGTAAAATAAATTTACTATTTTAAATATAAATAACAAATTACCTTTTCAAACTTACTATCTTATCTTAAGTATAGATTCCAACTTATTTGGAACAAATTACCTTTTTAAGTTTGCCTTATATTTTATGCTTAAAAGTAACTTTGAGATTAGGTAATTTTTTCCTTATGCTCCTTGTTACTTTGAACTTTCGATAGTCCATCTAGTTACATGATGTGCGACTTCCTTTGTATCTACCATTCAAAACTTCCCAGCAAGCAATAATAGACACGTTGTCCTTCCTTACTTACAAAGGGAAAGGGACAAGTGGCGAGGGAATGGGACAAGTGGTGGGCGAACAACGTCACTTAGTTGAGTTGAGAATAATGCATGACTGTTGGATTTGGAGTCAAAAGATTCCAGTAGTTGGATTAACGGGAAACATTTGGGAAAATTAAATGAAAATGACTAACGACAAAATGGTATAATATGATTTAGAAAATTAAAAACATTATTATTATGATGTAAATATTATTATTCAAAAATGTTTGGATGTCATTTTTGAAGGGAAGTGGTTGTAGTGATTAAGGGTTTGTGCTTAGATTTGTTATTGTACTTGTGCAACTATAGGAGTTGATGGGGGCATATTACATCAGATGGTCGTGCTCGCACTAAATTGCATGAAGTGATAGAATGCATTTCACCTCCCCAAAAACCCTCAAGAAATGGGTTGAGTTTGTGGTTCCATAGAGGCCATGGTTTCATCCATAAAGTCTATTATTAATTATTGGGAGTGAGGAGGCATTAAGGTTGTTTTCACCACTTTGAGAAATTTCAATGTTGTGAATTATGAGAATGTAAGGTCGTTAGGGTTCTTTTAAGAGTCAACTAATTACTAGGGGACCATAAAACCCCTTGGCATTGTGGGTTACATGTGTCTGATAGTTTGTAGGGCCAAATAATGATAATGTTGTTTTTAGGGGAAGCTTCTTTAGAAAATTTGGATGGATGGAAAGCCATGACCAAACGAATCAAGAACTTGGGTTTGATTGGAAGACAAAAAGACTTCAGAGATCCCTTGATGGGCATCTTTTTCAACTACACCTCCAAATGTGTTATGTGATGTATACGTGTCACTCTCAAGAAGAGGAAAACAATTGAAAAAATAATGTGATACATACGTGTCACTATCAAGAAGAGGAAAAGCATTGAAAGATAATGTGATGCATACGTGTCATTATCAAGAAGAGGAAAGGCATTGAAAATGATGAGGGAAAGAGGGACTGAGAAAATGAAAGGGGTGTGGGCTACATTGATTCTGTGGAATGGGCATGGCCCAACGCCCATACCCTATGGGCCCTTCCCTCAGTCCCCTCCCCACATCTATTCCATGGACAAGACTCTATGAGTGTGACACACTCGCTTTCGCTATTGCAAGGCAATACAAATATAATACCGTGCATTTATTTGTTTTAGATATTCTACCCTTTATAATGTGTAGACCTTTGGGTTTATTTATGGGACTCGGGAGGACCCTGGACCATCTGTGTGTGTATATGTTTACGGTTTAAGTGAAAATTGAAATTCCAATGGTGGTAAAATGATGGGCAAAAGCCAGCCATGAAAGTGAGGCACAGACAAAGTACCTCCCAGCACGTGGGATAAGACAGAGACTGTGTAAGTACAGACAAGTTGGGAAGGAATGACATCCATCCGTCCATTATTATTTCATATTTATTATTCATTGTCCTGCAGAATCGTCATAAATTTGGAGATCCAGACGGCACTTTCTCTTTAGCCTTCAAACATATCTGCTGACCGACTTTCAAGGATTTCCATAATTGTCGACGGTCACGGATGTTCCATCGCTTCCTCATCGACGCTCGTCTACGCTCCACCGCTTCCCGAGGCACGGAGAGGACCGTAGATTTGAAAGGAAGGCTCGGGACTCGCAATTTGGATTGCGTCGCGTTACCTTTGCTGGCCTTTACGACCCGCCCAAAATAGGCGGAGGAAGCTTTCAATGGAATCCCAGAAAAACAGTGAACCCGAGCGCACTGTAACCCCGCTTTTAACCCTTTTTTTTCGATACTTTACGGAACGCTGGTACCCTAAGCGATTCATGTAACGTTATACTTTTTCACGAACGAAGAGCAAAGAAAATTTTAACTCAAAATGCCGCCATGTACCTTTCTTCGTTTACAAGTTAGAAGAGTGGAGCAGACACTCTGCATAATTCTTTACAAAAGAAGTAGCTTGAAAGCTCCAAAAACGGAATTTTTAGAAAAGCCCTAAAACCAGAAAAGTTCGTTCCAATCGTCGAGGATCTGAGTCTGATAGGGTTTTTGCAGGCTCCGGGAAGTTTGATTGTGATTTCTGTCCAAACATGGGGAAGTGGACCATAGGGATCCACATTTACTCCTTAAAATAAAGTGGAGATATTTCTTTCACGCTGCGTAATTCTCCATTAAAAGCTGATCGGGTTGTCTTGTAGCAGGTGGACTATCTTGCTACTCCTTCAATCAGATCGCCTCCTCAATAAAACTTAAACTTAGAATGCTGTTTTGAAGGAAGTTTTACCCTAATATTAGGTTTTATGCTCTTAATTTTGATTTTAGGGTTTCTGTTTTGTCTAATTATTTAGGTTTTCGGTTTTTGTTGTGATGGTCAATTTCACAACTATGATAGGTTTTGTTACCTTTGAGTACAACTAACTCTTCACAACTAAATTAAATAAATTATGATAGGTTTTGCTATACAACTTTTCAGTTTGAGTCTTGTCCATGAATAGACAGAAGACTCAAGCCTTAGTCTTTTTGTTTTTCTCCATAGTTTTAATATTTTATTTTATGACGATGAAGATGGTAGATGGTCCATATTTTAATATTTGATTTTATAATGATGAAGAAAAACTATTTGATTTTATAATGATGAAGATGATGAGGGTTATTAATGTTTATTAAACTCAACTTTATTTATCTAATTTTAATAATTTTGAAGAGATTTTGATATTTGATTTAATGATGAAAAAGATGATCACCATTATTAATATTTATTTAGCTCAATTTTATTTATTTGAATTTAAAAGAAGATTATTTTTTAACTTTTTTTAAATGTTCAAAAACATTTTTTAATAAATTAAAAAGTTATAAAGATAATAAATATATTGAAATTACAATTTAATATAATAAAGATGACAAATTCTTTTATATCCCACACTTTATTTTACAATATTTTTAAATAAAAATAATTTATAATTTAATTTTGCAAAAATCAATCTATTCCATTTTATTTTAATAACAATGTAAAATTCTTTGCAAAAAATATTGAACTCTTTTATAACACATCTATTTATACCTTGGAGATTTTAGAAGATCCAACAACCTTGTATTAAGTATACATTAATTGGGGCTTGAACAAGAAGAAGGTTGAGCATGCATGAGATGTTATAGACTCAATTAGCTCTATGACGTCTCATAAGAACAAATGAAAGTATTTGGGTACTATAAGGTATTGAGATGTTATAGACTCAATCAGCTCTATGACTCTCATAAGAACAAATAAAAGTATTTGGATAGTATAACGTATTGAGATGTTATAGACTCAATCAACTCTGTGACGTCTCATAAGAACAAATGAAAGTATTTGGGTAATATAAGGTATTGTAAAGTATTAAATGATGACCCCACGATACTCGAACATGGTACATACTTGGAACTCAAAATGATTATGTAGTCCGATATTACAAGGACTATAGTGTAGTTTCTTTGATTCAATTTTGAATAGCAATAAACTATTTTTCTCTTGGAAAAAAAATATACATTAATTGATGGATAGGTTTTATAGAAGAATATATATATAAATAATAAAAAATAGTTTAATAAAAGAATTTTTCAATTTATTAATAATGATAATTTATTTTTAATATTACATATGTTAAATTAAATTAAACGAGATCTTTCTTATTAATAAGATAGGGACCGTGTACATATTGTAATATGACCTGTGTACATATTGTAATATGACCTTCAAAAACGAAACACGTATTTAACCATCAGGCCCACTCAAACTCTACCTTTATAAGAGATACACATATAATAATAAAGGTTCTCTTTGATTGTCCTTATGAAGAGAGTGTCATTGAAAGAGACATATACATAATAACAAAGTCTCTCTATAAATATCCTTCTAGTGGGTTGAAAGGGCAACATAAATTAAAACAATTTTAATCTAAAAGGGGAAATAGTCCCTTCTACCAATCCAGAGAAAACAAAGTACATGATATTGAGCCTCCATGATTTCAAAACATTGGTTGAATGAGAAGATATTAAAAAAAAAGGAAAAAAGGAAATTCATCATCAACATACATGGATGATCACTAACTAACTTAAAAGTACATTGTACATTTTTATATATTACAAAATAAATTAAATAGAAAAACTTTTAATTAAGTAAAACATATAAATATTAATTAAATTTAAATAAAAAACAAAAAAAATAAGTTTAAATACAAATCAAAATTAACCATAAAAATAATAATTCTATATATAATATAAATAAAATTATATTTTAAAACAAATATAATGAAATATTACTCAATTCTCATTCACCTTTAATTTATATAGTTAAATTTGGTTGATCAAAACTCTATCAACCTATTTTAACAATTTCATTCTTCAATTATGTAAATGTTGTATGGTTTAATATGTATATTTGGAAAGTATATGAGTTGGTGTAAAATAAATGGTTTATAACAAATAAAACTTAAATTTCTGAAAAATTAGTTAAAAAATTTAAAAAAATAATTAAAAGTAAATTTAAAAAACTTTTCAAATAATCAAAGCTAACTTAGTTCAACTATAACTTAGAAAATATATATTGCAAATAGATGCATTTCATAATGACATATTCATCTAAGGAAGACTTACATATAAAATAAAAAATAAAAAATAAAAAAATGTGTACCACTATGCCATCACAACCTCCACTATGCACTAGCATGTTTAGCTATCTAATAAGATTCTTTTATAATGAATTTATCTAATATTATTATTATTTTTTTTTTTATTTCCATACTTTACATGGTATTCATAAATTTATTATTATTACCATACAATAATAGACTTCATTTAATATAACTTTATCACAAACTTTTATGTTCATTTACTCTTACCAAATAAATAGAATCTAAATTAAAACCTTTACAAAAATATCAAACCTAAATCAAATCAACCCTTATCACAAGAATCGAACCCAAATACAAAATAAAACAATAGAATACTTAAATGCTACCCTTAAAATTTACCATAAGTTTACTTACCCTAAATAAACTCTAACAACATTAAAGAAATGTTAACATCTGATATATGTGTTCTAAATTACCAATATGAATATATGTGTTTTAAATACCTAAAATATAGTTATATTTAAAAATATTAAATACATTATAATTATATTAAAACAAATAAACTCAAAATACAAAATAAAATAATACGCTATAAATTTACCGTAAATTTACTTATTTTCAAAGGCTATAACCATATTTAAAGAGATGTTAGCATATACTTACCTGAAATATTATATAGCTATATTTAAGAATATTATTATTAATTACGTTATAACTATATTAAAAAGATGCTATTCTTCTTAAGCTCACATTTTTCAATATTTACACACTATTTTATTTAAGAATATTAAATACATTATAACTATATTAAAAAGATGTTATTCTATGTAGGCTCACATTTTTCAATATTTGTACACTATTTTTTGAATGTTTTTTCAGATATCTACATTAAGCTTAAATTATATAATATTTATATGTCATATAAAAGAACTTTCAACTTTATAATTATTATTCTCTCTATCATAATTTAATTAAATATAAATTTATTTAATTTTAATTAAAGTACATTGTAATGAAGTTGCTAACCTATCATTGTAAACAATCTCTATCTTGCAATCTTGCAATATGTATGTGGAATTATTCCATATCCAAAATAACTTGACGATCAAGCAGCTGAAAGTGACCGTCCCGTTGCAGATTTACAGTCCGGCCATACAACAATGTTAACAGCCATAAGTTGAAAAACAAATTAATTAATTTGTTTTACAACTGAAAGAAAAAAGGGGGTTTGCTCCCCGGCGCGATCAGAATTACGGTAATGGCCGAGATCGCCGTCGCCGTCGCCGTGGAAGCAAGCAAAAGTCTACGGAGAGAGCGGAGCGGCGACGAAGAAAGGAAAGTCTGCTGTGTGAGCCGTGCAGCAATGAAATGGTCTGATAAATAAACAAATTACCCGTGGAGTAAAGTAAAGCAGTGATCGTACTGTGGAGGATTACTTTATTTTCGTATTTATATAAACGGGAGGGGAATAGGAATAGTAAGTGAGAGAAAGAGCAAAATACTCGTACTGTTTGTCCATATTTATTTGGTTTCTCCCCGTTATTATTACAATGCAATGTGTTGTTAAGAGCAAGAGCGACAAATACGTTTTATGAGCGCGCGCCCATCTTTATCTTTTTATCTTTTTCCTGCTCGTCTACTCTGAAGTCTCCTGTGTTGCAGGAGGGGCCTCCAAAGCAACCTGTCCTTCCAAAATATTTTTATCTGCTTTGATTGGCTGCAGCTCCACACCCCAGCCAGCCCCGACCACCGTGGTCAATATCATCTCCATCCCTTTCCCTTATTTTATTGCACGGTAAAATCCATTCGCTTTAAAATCTATCGGCCCGCTGCAGTTGTATTTTGCAGTGGCTCGAACTCGAAGCCAAAGAGTCCAGAAAAAAGACTTGCACTGCTTTTTAATATTATTATTATTAGTTTTCTTTTCTTTTCTTTTCTGGGGTTTTTGTTTGTTTGGGAGTCCGTGCGCTTCGAACTTCGATACTTGGGCGGGCGTGTGTGCGTGTCTATGTATGAGAAGGCGCAGGTGGGCGGGTTCTTCTTATCATTTGTGTATTGCAGCGGTGAATGAATAGTAACACTGCATTGTTGCTCTGCTTTTTTGCTGTAAGCTAGGAGGATCGGAGAGACCCAGTGGGACTCGGGAGGAGGCTAACTGAACATGAAGATTAGTACATCACCCACTGCGACGTGGGAATGGGATAACGGAGAAAATCTCATGCTGTTTTCAGGCAACACCAATGGCAGCCGCAGGGCCTCTGTTAACTCTAAACTGAAGGATGAACCCAAGCACGACTCCGGCGCTGGTTTCCTCCGGGTTCAATCCGTTAGCGAAGACGGTAACTCTTCGCCCGGGGAGATTCGAACCTCCAACGCTAGTACTCCCGATGATCAGCAACAGCAGAGCGGCGTCGTCACAGTGGCGGTTCCGGCTGGGTCGGGGGATTCGGGGGCGATTGGGTTAAAGCTGGGGAAGCGGACCTATTTTGAGGCTGTGAAGACAATTCCGCCAACAGCCCCCTCGCCGTCTTCTTGTGTTCCGACCGTCGCGAAGAAGCAGCGGTCGGCGATGCAGGGAACTCATATGGTGCCGCGGTGCCAGGTGGAGGGCTGCAAGACGGAGCTTACCACCGCCAAGGACTACCACCGCCGCCATAAGGTCTGCGAACTTCACTCCAAGTCCCCCAAGGTCATCGTTAACGGGATTGAGCAGCGCTTCTGTCAGCAATGTAGCAGGTTTGTTTCTTTATAATGCTTCTATTTTTACATGGCCTTGTCGCGGCTTCAATTCTCCTGGGGTTTCTCTTCTTACCTTCAAATTTCAGTCAGTTTCACGGCAGACATGGACCCCCGCTTCCTCCGCGCCCCTTACCCCCAATTCCTCGCCGTCACGTCAGATTTGTTTGGTCGGTAGTCGAATTCACAGTTTCTGTCTTGCAATTTTATTTTTTGGCCAGCAAATGACACAGATTCAACTTTTCTTCGATTGAATATAGGTGGGTCGCAGCCAATTCAAGCTCTCTGTTATCTGCAGAGATGTTTTCACTCATTGGCAGCTTAATGAATCTGTGACTATTAATTGCTTCATTGAACTTTTTCTCCCATCTAATCTGAAGCTTTTAGCCCCTGAATTCCTGTGCTACCAATTGGATCAACTATCACGCGCACATTTCTCACATGCTATAGTCCTTTTCAGGCAGGACTGCCTTATGAATGCTTCGGGCCCTCCCTTCCTGGTCTATCAGAGTTGATCACATCAGACATTTCAAGTTAAAGCTGGACTGATCCCTATTTTTCTTCAATCAACGCAATTGCTGTGAATTGGCAAGCTATGTTAATGTAAAAAAACAATTTGTGCTTTTGCTGAGGGACCTTAGGTTAAGTCTCTAAAGCACCTTAACAATTTCTGATAATCTAAGCACAATTTAGTTCCTTGTAGTAGATCTCTCGCTACTTTAGGAGATTTGATCTGGCTCTTAATCAAATATCCTTTGCGAAATCGAAAAATTGCCGTTCTAAAGCTACAATTTATATTATTTTGCTCATTTTTGCAGGCTGGCCCTAATTTCTGGTTCTCTTTCAAAATATCTCCGATTTCTCCCAAAATTTACGATTTTTTCAGGTTGCGGATTTGGTTGAATTTTCCTGACTTTTTCAGGTTGCTGATTTGTTCAAAGTTTTTCTGAGTTTTTGAGGTCCAAATTTATGGCTGCCGATATTTTCCCCAATATTTCCATTAAGTTTATTTCTGGACTTTCGGTGATATATTCCCTGAAATGATCTTTGCAGCATTTAGGATCCCCTTTGAACCAAATGAGTTCTTGAGTCTGAAGCTTCTCTTTTAGTGAATTCATAGTATAAATAGTTTTCCTTTCAGCTCTCGGTAACTTATTGTCTCATAAATGTCTGAAAAATCCATATTTTGTTTTTTTACACAACCATTCGAAAGTGATTTTGCAGACCATACTGTCTTTATTCTGGTCTGTACTTTCTACTGCTACTAGGATTTTTTTTTATAAATGTTTTATCGAAAACCATCTCATCCAAAGTATAGAGGAAATGATAAATAAGATATTGGGGGAGAACTCCGCCCCATTGATTGCATGGGCTGTCGATATTGGTTAACAACTTGGCACATGTTTTCTAGTGTGCTTAGTTCTGTTTGGGTCTCTTGTTTCCTGATTTGTAACATTCTGTTTGGGTCTCTTGTTTCGTGATTTCTAACATAATCTCAATTAATGATGTCGTCTTAAAATATTGGTTTGAATAAACATATCATAGACGGGTCGGATTTTAGATTATAAAGTTTTAGGTGTGCTTCCTCTTATTACCAAACTGGAAATAAGTAAATTTATATCAATTGAGATTAAATAAATCGAAGGTTGGATTCAAAAGATGATTATTTTTCATCAAGAGCGCACCCTAAGGTTATTACTTATTTGGACTGATCAGCTCTATCTACTATGAAGATACTTTGGCTCAACTAGTTTAACTGGCTGCTGAAGTTTCTATAAGTTGAAAAGAGTAAAAAAATCATGGTAGGCCATCACAGAAACCAAGTTGACCAACTAATTTCTTTTATTGGATCAATGCTTCATTGTTCTGAATGAGTCTGTCTTAGAGCTGCGATGAGACTTCATATAGATATATTTGGCACAAGTTTCAAGGGTAATAGGCTTAATAGCCAATAGGTATCTTATCAGTGACCGTTGATGCCAAGAGCACTGGTCATAGAAATAATATTATGTCTGTAAGATGCAAAGATAATGCTAATGGTAGAATACTGGTGGTGTTAAAAGCAAAGTTTGGACTGTCATAACTGCTCACCCATTTCTATACTCAGCTAGTCTGTTTCGGATAGAGTTATCCTATTGACAATATGTTTTAGTCAGACTGTTTAATCTTTTTTAATTTTGGTTTGGATATACTTATACCATCAATTTTTCATCATCAGCAGATTGGTTTGAGAAGCTGATGGTCATTGCATGGTTTTCCCTTTATTTTTCTTGTAATCTTGATTGGGAAAATTCTTGTAATGGATGAGGACTCTATCATTAATGTTGGTTCTGTTGCTGTTGATTCTTATGCACAGTTCTCTGATTGCATTTAATCTCTACAGGACACAGTTTTGTTGATGTGTTAATCTATTTTTCATTATTCCATGAGACCACTGTGCTAAATTTTATAAGCAGTTGTTAGTTGACATGGATAATTATGTCTTCTAGAATTTGGTGCATAATGACCTTGGACTTGTATGCAGGTTTCATATTTTGTCTGAGTTTGATGAAGGGAAGCGGAGCTGTCGGAGACGTCTAGCTGGCCACAACGAGCGGCGTAGGAAGCCCCAACCTGATTCACTGGCAATAAACCCTGCAAGATTTGCTTCCGCTTTCTATGGTATTGTAGAGAAACTAAGATCCGTAGATGGTGACATTTTCTGGTGCTGTTTATGTTCAGTGTAGTTAGTTGAACAATTTCTTATGTTAACGTGAGATGAACCTTAAAAGAACATCCAGCTCTTAAAGGTGATTCACGGCCAGCTCAGAAGTTTTCACGTCTTTTAATTTTTATTGGGGGCCATGAAAACATTGAAGAATAAATTATTTATAAATTTAATTATCTGGTTTCCTGCTTTTTTCTCGCACTAAAATGTCTTCCTGTCCATGTGGATGATGTTGAACCAAAAGTTCCATATGAGCAGTACACAAGTCTTGTTTATATATGTTTGTGGTTATCAATTAAGATCACGTTCTTGTCAAATATCCATTCAGAGTTCTATCTGTGAGTAAGAAAAGCTTATTGCTAGTGCTTTATCTTATATTTAAAATAGGTTTAGTTCTTCTTTATGTTTAGCTCATATGTTAGTTATGATTCCAGAGCGGATCTGCCCTTGTATTTAGGTCCGTGTTGTTTGGAAGTGATGCAATTCCACGTTAACCAAACTCTGATTTGTTTGTTGAAGAAAATTTCAAGCAAAGCGATACATCATACCTAACCATTTCTTCTGTTTGTAGAATGTTATATACAGTTACACTTTTATAAAGATTGTCATTGCTGCAGTGTGAGCGTCAACTTTAAATGTCTAGATTAACTCAACTCATCTATTTCTCTGTTCCTCATTACCCCATGCAACCTAATGTGAGGATTAAAATTGTAATTGTCTTGCACTTGTTGTTTTGAACTTTGAAGATAGATTCTGCAAAATGACATCTGTTTCTTATTTAAACAGATGACAGGCGACTCAACAGCATTTTGATGGATAGATCACCTTTCATGCACCCACGGATAACTTCAAATTCCATTCTGGAGGATTCCATTGATTTCAAACTCGGTGGATATGGTAAAGGAGCTTGGCCAAGGGTTAAGGCAGAGGATCACTCATCATATGATGGGCAAGTATCAGCAGGTACCCTATCCCGTCACAATGCTGACAGGTTGCTTTTCCTTTTACAGAGCTCTAAGACTTTACCTGGTGGTGCTATTAATCAAGACATGCACCAGTACATGCAAAGCTCCGGGGCTCATGCTGGCCAAGCCTTGACCTTGTCATCATCCTCAGGAGAAAATCTTGCAGGTTTAGATGTTGCATCTGCTACGCATGGTTTATCAGGAGTCTCGGACTCTGGGTGTGCTCTCTCTCTTCTGTCATTTCAATCCGGGGGCTCAAGGGCCTCAGGATCAGCTTCATTTGATATGACCACGCGGTCAGGTCTTACAATGGATCAGCTTATACAAGGGGATCAACCTCTTATGGCCCAACCATTGATGCAAGGAGTACAACACAACTTTGGTCTTTTTGCAGCAGACAAGTTACTGACAATCTGCTCCCAATCCTCTACTAATCTTGCAACAGGTGGGTTCCCTGCGACTGTTGTGAATTCTATGGATAAACAGCACCAAGGTGAGCCACTTGTTCCCAATGCAGGTGGCATTGGAAACTTTGGAGGACATGTATTTGGCTTGCTGCAGGGGAGCAGCTTCAGAGGTTCTCAGGCTGCAAGCTCACAAGATATCCAGGGCACCATAGATTTGATGCGCAGGTCCTCAGAAACACAAAGTAATAATTCTCATGATCAACCTGGTATGGTGCACCATGCAAGTAGACAGTATACTGATGCGCAGTTGTTGAGGTCTTTTGAATCATCTATTTATGACACTCATCAATTGCTGTAGCTCGTATCTGAATTGTTTTTTTTTCGTAAGGCATTATTTCCTTGCCCTAGTCCTGAAGCTAACTGTTAAAACTTCGTTATGACAATTATCTATATCCTCTAGCTGGAAACAATTACTTTCAAGTTTCAATTACTCTTGCTTGTTTTGCTTGTCACCATGTGTGGCCCTGTTTATGATCTTTATCTAGAGTACAATATGATAATCTAATGGATATTGCTAATTTAGGTCAATATAGGTATATCTTCTATGCATATTACATCAATTTAATGATTACGTTAGATAGGATGGGTTTACAAGTTTTCGCTCTATTCCTGTTCTTGAAATTTTGAGCACTTATTATGTTTATTGATTTGATTCAACCTTCAGCATTTTCTGGGGAGACAAAATATACCAAGTAATTGACAGTAAGTTGGAGTTGTGTAGGATCTTCATTTTGTACACAATTTCCAACGAACAAATCGCGAAATCTCCTATTATTTGAATGTTTGGGTAGCTATTGCAGTAGTTGTTTACCAATATGGAGATTTATCCCAGCGTGCCGTGATCTCTCTTCTTGATATATGTTATGCCCAGTTTAAAATTAAGGAAATGTTTGAAATTAACGTATTCTCAGTATCCACCATAGTGAATATGAACTTGTGTGTATTGCATCTCATTAAATGAGCAATGGTTGATCTCCCTTAAATCTTTATGTATTTTCCATATAATATATTACTTTGATTTGTGTTGTATATTTCATATTATTATATTCTGATTAGTTAATTATCTTACTAGGAGTCCACTAAAAGGCAAACTTTTTTCACCATGCAGAATTTTAATAGATGCATGCGTGGAACTGGCTGGGGCAGGTTGTAATCATTCATGGTTTATGGTTATAACTTATTTGTTGATAGTTTTGGCCAGTCCCGTTTAATTTTGTGGGAATATGGCTATAAGGATGTCAGAGTTCTCATCGATCTAAAATTTTAATCAAAATTTTCATGGTCTGATCCAAAACTTTAATAAAATTTTCTAATGATTTGGATTATTCAGTCTCACAGATCGAAAATTCTAATCAAATAATAAAATTTTCCATGATTTGGATTATTCAATCTCACCGATCTAAAATTTTAATCAAATTTTCCATGGTCTGTATCCAAACTTTAATCAAAATTTCCATGATTTGAATGATTTAGTCTCATCGATCCAAAACTTCAATCAAACTTTCCATGGTTTGGATTATTCAATCTCACCGATCTAAAATTTTAATCAAATTTTCCATGGTCTGTATCCAAACTTTAATCAAAATTTCCATGATTTGAATGATTTAGTCTCATCGATCCAAAACTTCAATCAAACTTTCCATGGTCTGTATCCAAGATGCACTTCAATCAAATTTTCCATGATTTGGATTGATCCAGAATTGGGCAAAACTTCAATAAAATTTTCCATGATTTGGATTTATCCAGATTGGGCAAAACTTCAATAAAATTTTCCATGATTTGGATTGATCCAGATTGATTCAGAACTGGGTAAAACTTTTGCTTCAATAAAATTTTCCATGATTTGGATTGATCCAGATTGATTCAGAACTGGGTAAAACTTTGCTTCAATAAAATTTTCCATGATTTGGATTCATCCAGATTGATTCAGAACTGGGTAAAACTTTGACTTTGACATTAACTGAAACTTATGTAGGGATTTAATAGAACTGGGTAAAACTTTGACTTTGACATT
Organism: Larix kaempferi; assembly: GCA_027924585.1. NCBI lineage: Eukaryota > Viridiplantae > Streptophyta > Pinopsida > Pinales > Pinaceae > Larix > Larix kaempferi. Next base: position 41,808,792 of record BSBM01000456.1, read on the forward strand.
AACTGAAACTTATTTAGGGATTTTATTAAATTTGTGATGAGAGTCATTTTGATATACGATTAACTTACGAGGTGTATAGCATGTCATTAAATGATCAATGATTGATCTCTTTTAATTTCTTTAGTATATTTCATATATTTTGTCTCTTTAGTAGATTTCATATATTTTGACGTCTTGTTCATTTAATTACAAAAGGATATACTATCTTATTAAGGTCCGATAAGACCAATTTGATGACCAAGTGTTTATATTTTTTTTTCCAATTTGATGAGTTGTCCATAATTTTTTTAAAGGGAAGGGATACCAAGGCTGTAGGTAAATCATCTTCTCTCTCCATCTTCTCCTCCATACTAAGGGGATTTGCATTCAAAGAAATTTAGATTTAAATTGTTTGCATGATAATGTCCTAAAAGAAAAACATTATCCACTGTGCAGATTTTTAATAATACCAAAATTCACTGTAACCCTTACAGAGAAAGTTGAAACATTTCACTGGTCTATGACATTCACAGTTTCAATCTGACTAATGATTATTCTGACCAGTTCCTGTTATTAAGACTCTACGTGGTACTTACTGTTTTCTGTTGACAAAACCTTATATATATTATATAAAATAAAGAATGTGTGCGCTACATCTCATCAAATGATTGATGTCCCTTTATTTCTCTTCTATATCTCATATATTTTGACTATTTGATGTACCTTGATTTCTTTTATATATTTCATATATTTTGACTTCTTATTAATCTAATTATTGGATAGTGAACAATTCCAACATTGCTTCGTGATCGTTTCGACGCTTCTATATGAGTCAAAATAATTATATTAATGTTTATTGATTTTTGAGCAGTTTAGTTTTGTTATAAACATTGATATGTTAATGTAAGATTTGTTGTGCTTTTATCAAAGCAACTTCCTTTTACGTTCCTAATTATTAGGAAATGAAATATCACTATTACTGAATTCATCGCTTGCGAAGGAAGAAAAGAATCGAAATTCAATCACTTTATCTTCGTTTTTAACTTTGACCACTTTATTGCACCTTATGACGGTAGAACTTTCTTTTCCTTCTTCGGTTGAATAAAATTAATGATCTATGCTCATTTTGTTCGGCCATTTGATTAAGAGTCACTCTCAATTGATTGGCAATTATTATGATTATTATTCCAGCTTAAATAATGATGCAGTGGGCCGATTTAACCTTGTCAACAAGGTTAGAATTTGATTGGCAATTATTATGATTATTATTCCAGCTTAAATAATGATATGCATTGGGCAGATTTAACCTTATCAACAAGGTTAGAATTTATTTTCCTTAGGGTATGGGGTAGTGGACAGTTATAAAGTAAAAGCCTTAATTTCCTTGGGATATGGGGGTAGTGGAAGGTTATAAAGTAAAAGTCTCATTTTCTTTAGGATATGGGGTTGTGGGAGATTGGGAGTTCTTTTTTTTTCGTTAGTGGGGATTTGTGTCGATATTTGAGAAAGTGTTTTATATTAACAATTTACGTTTAAATATAAAGCTTTAAATTGATGGTTGGATTTGATTAATAATTGACATGGGATGTTGTTATATTATTAATTATTATTATATTAGTTATAGGTAATTTCTATATTGTTATATTAATTATTTAAATTCAAATATTAGATGGATATCAAATTTTGAGTTATAAATTTATTTGAGTTAGTAATATATTTTATTTTAAGTAAAAATTTAAATTTATTTGAGTTAGTAATATATTTTATTTTAAAATAAAAATAAAAATTTATTTGAGTTGATAAATGTATTTTTTTCAATGAATATAAGTTAATGAATGATTAATTTTATTATTTTATTAAAAATATATCAAATTAATACAAATACAAATAATTTTATGAAATTATTGTGATATAAAATTAGAGTTAAGTAATGAATATATAAATAGTTATTTATAAGTAAATAACTAGATATTTTAAACTTTAATACATGTAGGATGATATTAAGCTCAAATATAAAATGTAGAAGTTAATAGTTGAGAAAAAATTAATATTAAACACATGGACATTGCATATAAATAAAGTGAATGTTAATATTAATGATAGTAAAATCATAATAAAATTTAAGAAAAAATCTAACTCATTTAAATTTGTGACTAATTAATACATATAAATATATGGTGAATAGACTCATTACATCATTATAAATCATTTATTCATTATAACTATATCATAAAAGAGTCATTCATTTTTTTTTACAAATATATAGTTATTTATCCTATATGGATTTCTTTTTATAAATCATAATAAAATTTAAGAAAAAATCTAACTCATTTAAGTTTGTGACTAATTAGTACATATAAGTATATGGTGAATAGACTCATTACACCATTATAACTCATTTATTCATTATAACTATATCATAAAAGACACGTTCATTCTTTTTATAAATATATAGTTATTTATCATATATGGATTTCAACTCTTGTTTAGCATGTTTTATTTTTTCACAAGGACACTTGAGATTTATATTTATAAAGAGGTTCTTGAAAGTTCAAATAACTAAAAGTAGTAGAAACGTCCAAAATTTCAATGGAAATAATCCCATCTTGGACATGTGGCATTCTCCCATGTAAGAGATAAATTGACAACCAACAATAATTCCTACAACTACTCTTTATCACTACTTTTTGAGTACATCATTAAATTTTGACATTGATTGCATAATAAAATGGAGAAACAACACATAGTTATCATTTTTGGGAGAGCTTATACCCCCATAAAAAGGGTAGAGTCGAGAGTTGATGGATCGATAATCCAAGAACTTATTTGTTGTAGTCTCTTTTTCTCTTCACTCTTGATTGTATTTCCTTCCCCTTGTAATGGGAGGAGAGGAATGAGAACCTTCTTTGACATTTAAGCAAAGAAAAGATAATCTAATGTTTCCGGTGAATGTGCATGTTGTATTGGGGCTGTTGTTGGAGGGGCTTTCAATTCCTCCACTATTCCCTCTACTTCCTTTGCCTCTTCCTCTATGTTCTTCGAGTCTTTTGCTACTTCTTCATCTTCCTCTCGTTCGTCCTTTGCCTCCTTTGCATTTAATCCAACTTTTTTCGATGCGATTCTTGTTTTGCTTTTTTTTCGTTAATCATTGTTGACATGGTCTTTGGTTCTACTGTAGGGGTTGTCAAAGGATTTATTTCATCCCCTTCCTTTTCCACTTCCTCTAGAACTTGAAAAGCTTCATACTTGTTTTTGTTAGGTTGAGTTCGATTAATGTCCTATTGGAAACCTGCTTAAATGAATCTTACTCTGCTTCACTATTTTGGTTTTGAGTTTGCTTTTGAGAAGTCTAGGTTTCTTGGGCTCTCGAACATAAGTAATCAAGGGCTCGTAGATTTATTCATCCTTCAATATTGAGTTTGAGAAAGAAAAAGAGAATATTATCGTATTTGTGTGATAACTTTTGATCCCCTAACTCGGATTGGGGCGCACTTGGTACCGTTGGAAAGATCTCGTTGAGGGCTACAACTTTTGTGTTTTGAGCTTCGTGAGATTCCTCACGGTTTGGCCAGGGAAGGCATTTTTGTAAATCTGGGCATAAAGAATCTTAAAAAACATATTTTGAAAGATGCTTTTTGAAAAGCATCTTTTGAAAGATGCTTTTTAAGATGCTTTATGCCCAGATTTACAAAAATGCCTGCCTCGGCCAAACCGTGAGGAATATCGGGAAGCTCAAAACACGAAAGTTGTAGCCCTTGACAAGAGCTTTCCAACGGTACCAAGTGCACCCCAATCCGAGTTCGGGGGATCAAAAGTGCGCCCCATCTCGAAAAACATCTTTTGAAAGATGTTTTTTAAGATGCTTTATGCCCAGATTTACAAAAATGCCTGCCCTGGCCAAACCATGAGGAATCTTGTGAAGCTCAAAACATGAAAGTTGTAGCCCTCGACGAGAGCTTTCCAAGGGTACCAAGTGCGCCCCAATCCGAGTTCGGGGATCAAAAGTTATCGCAAAAATACAATAATATTATTTTTTTCTCTCTCCTTTTTGCTTATTTCTCTCTACCTTTTTCTTATTTAGGATACATTGTAGAAGAGGGTGGAATGTTATGTAAATAATCCTTATTCTAGGTCTATTTCCACAAATTCTGTCACATGAATAAATGTCTCATTTTGGCTTAGCGTTCTCAATAAAATGACCCAACTTTTTTCCAATATCTTTAAGGGTGGAGTCATCCCAAAACAAAATGGGCAAATGCGGTAACCTATTCCACACAATGGCTACAATAATCTCCATCATATGGGTCAAAATATAGATTCCAATGAAGAACAAAACCTAGACCCCATAAAATAATGGCACGATCTGAATATTAGATCCATCTCCTCGTTGCTATCAAATAAAAATAAAAGGAAGCCTCTTCCCAAGGCAAATCTAGTTACCTTACCAACCTTCAACAACTAGTGCTCTACAATCCATTCATGAACTACTCGAGGGCTAGGCCAAAGGCATGTGTACTTTCCTATTAAAGCTCACTCATGCATAATATGGGCCTTTCTCCTTGTTTTCGCAGGTAAAAGGCCCATATTAGGTATATCTTTTGCCCCTTTGAAAACCCGCTTTTGAGGTGGGTTCTTCACTTTGGATGGATTAACATATTTAAATAGTGAGGCAAGCAACAATAAGTTCGACCTCCAAATCCAGCTATAACTCATAGGTAGCTGAAAAATCTTCAGTTAGGCATGCACAACACTGTATCTGGTGGCGAAAACCAACATATAAAGGTATGGAAAAAGAAGAACTCACTGAAAAAAATGAAAAAATATGAAAATCGGGCCTAGCATAGGCATAATTCTTGAAGATCAAGTAGAGTGGTCGCTAGGGAAACCCTAGCCATGAGCAACTGCTCCTTGACACATACTCCATTCGTGGTTAACCTTGTCTTTGTTTAGCATGTTGGGTAATCTGTTTATGAAGTATTGTTTTATTACATTGGTATTAGAGCCATTTCTTGGACATTTTCGGTTATTCCTGCTTTTTGACAACACAATTTTTAGAGATTTTTTATTCCAATTCTTTGGTCACATATTGGATTTTGTCCATTTAAAAGTCATAAATTTTGTGGAAGATTATTCCACTGCCAAAACACATAATAGAGAATTATCATTGAGTTTGCATCTAGATAAAGGTGAAGGACATAACATCTCCGTTAAATTTTATCTTCGTTACTATGAAAAAGAGGATACAAAGACATAAATAAGAAATTATTGTTCCTTTCCCACTTATCACTTCCACTGGAAGTATCTATAAATATTACTCCCACAAGCTATTACACACAATAAACAACTAGGTGCGGGTGGAAACACAACCACTACCACCAACATTGCTGGGAAATGCTAGACAAAATTGCAAGAAACTTATGAGCAACATTAAAATGATCAATATTTATGCTGCCAAAACATATGGGTTATTTGTTGTTAAGTAGTTGGTTAAGTTCAAATCAATGATAAAATTAAGAATAGTTGTGAGATTTTGCCAATAGAAAAAAAATGAAGCAATGAAATATGCGATACTTTTGATAAATCAATGACACCCTAAGACCATTACTAGTGCAAAGTTGAGTATTATCGAAGTTTAAATAATGATGCATTCATTCGACAGATTTCGCCTTATCGACAAGGTTGGAATGTAAAAGTCTTATTAGATTTCGCCTTATCAACAAGGTTAGAATGTAAAAGTCTTATTATTTTCCTTAGAATGTGGGTTATTGTAATAGTTGAGAAATAGTGTTGTTCATATTAACAATTTAATTTAATATTTTGTTTAAATATAAGATTTTAAATTGATGGTTCGATGTGGATTAATAATTTATAATATATATTATTATTCACATAAATATTAAATATTAAATTTTGAGTTAAGAATATTATGGATAATAAAATGTATATATTTATAATGAATATGAGAGAATGAATGATTACTTTCAATGTAAATGAAAATGAAACTTTTGAAGTTGACAATCTAATTACCTAAATCACAATTTTATTACTTTGTTTAAAAAAATATAATTAATATATAAAATCAATATAATATAAAATTTAAATAAAATAAAATATAATATAAAATTTAATAAAGTTTAAATTAAATAAAAAATATCTGAATATATTTATATGTAAATAATTTATTTATTTTAACTTTTCAGATGACATTTTAAACTATAATAAATTCAAAATTTATATATGATGAAATTAATATAAAAAATAAAATTTGGAATTTGGAATACATATTAGAAAAAATTAAATATATAAATAAATACTATATATAAACCCGAAAAGTAATCAAAATTTTAATTTCTAACCATAAAATGTTTAATGATATTTTTGTAAAAATATTCAAATTTCTAACGATTTTATATAGTTTCTAGATAATTTTGGCAATTTTTAGAGTAAAAAAAATTATTATGTCGAATTTGGGTGAATTATTTTAGAAAAAAAAAAAGAATTTGGGGAATCTTTTTGGAAAAAGACATCGAAAATTAGCGCATGGGCTAAATTTTTGGCCCTACAATTTTCCCTCTTATGATCATAGTCAAACTCCCTAACTATTGTTTGAAAGTTCCTAAATGGAGAAAATATAGAAGAAAATGATGAAAGATATAGATGAAATTCGGAATTTGGTAAAGCAATTGGGAAGGAATTTTTGCATGACACATGAAAGGATATTGTCTATTGAGAAAGTGAATAATATAGTTAGGAGGAGATTGAAGAAAATCAAAATCACTAAATCTCCAATGAAGAAAGTAAAGATGAAGGTAGAGAAGAATTTTGAATCCAAATACAATTGGGAGTTCCTAAAAGGAGGAAATATAGAAGAAAATGACGAAAGATATAGATGGAATTTGGGATTTGGTAAAGCAATTGAGAAGGAATTTTTGCATGACAAATGAAAGGATATTGTCCATTGAGAAAGTGAATAATATAGTTAGGAGGAGATTGAAGAAAATCAAAATCACTAAATCTCCAATGAAGAAAGTAAAGATGAAGGTGGAAAAGAAATATGAATCCAAATAAAATTGGGAATGTGGAGAAGAAGATGAAATCTAAATCTAATTGGGAATATTAAGAATAGAATGAAGAAGCCAATGATTCCGATAAGGAAACTGTTGTGAATGTAGAAAGGAGGACAATGGTGGGCTTGTAAATACGTTATCTAGCTTATTCATAACCTCACCCACCAAGGATAATGGTGTCATAATTTATTTGCATGTCAAATATGCAAGGGACTATCTATATGTTATAGCACAAATTGACACTTCCTTTTTCGTGATAAAAATATCTTAAAGACAACATCTAAGTGTAGGAATTCTAATAAGCCAGGATCTAGAAACAAAGAAGTCATCACAAGAATTTATTCAGAGATATGCAAAAATAAGAAGAAATATTGAAGCAGAACCATGAGAGACAGAACTCAATTGATGTAAATATCATCTCTGTATTATTCAACAATATGAATACAATATATAATACATATCTGAGATAGAATTTGAGTGCCTTAGAGGCAAGTTTGAAAAGCTCACAAAAGGTTGGCTTACTAAAAGCAAAAAAACCCCAATAGTGGCAACATCACTTTCCAACTCAGTCAAGGACCTCACGAATTAGATAAATCAGGTGATACGTACGCGCCCAGGTGCACAACGGGGACAACAGTTCGAATGAATGAATCAGTACTGTTATGGCGGAAGCATCAGAATAAGCAAAGCAGGAATACACTACACACATAAACACACACACATAGACAATATGCAGGAATGCAAACTCTTGATTCTTCTCTATTCCTTGTTGTATATTATAATATTTTACATGCTTAAATAGAGTGCTGAGACGCTTGGGTTGTTTGCCTGTTACGTTCAGTTACAAGAGAAGTAGGAATGGTTTCAGAAGTTCAACCGTTACGGTCGACTGGAAGACAGAGAGACAATATGCCGTAGTTCGTTAGTCGGAAGTCAACGATGCGTGTCGAAGTCGGTGCTTGTCGAAGTCGAAGTTGTTGAATTTGTTGAAGTCGAAGTTGCTGAACTTGTCGAAGTCAATGTTGGAATCTGACAATAATTCTAACTGCTGGGTGGATCATATCCGTACGTGCCCAGGTGCACGACGGGGACAATAGTTCGACTGAATGAATTGATATTGTTATGGCGAAAGCATAAGAATAAGCAAAGCAGGAATACACTACGCACATAAACATACACACACATATAATATGCAGGAATGCGAACTCTTGATTCTTCTGTATTCCTTGTTGTATATTACAATATTTTACATGCTTAAATAGAGTGCTGAGACGCTTGGGTTGTCTGCCCATTACGTTTAGTTACAAAAGAAGTTGGAACAATTTCAAAAGTTCAACCGTTACGGTCGACTGGAAGATAGAGAGACAATCTATCGTAGTTTGTTAGTCGGAAGTTGACGATGCATATTGAAGTCGGTGCTTGTCGAAGTTGTTGAACTTGTCGAAGTCTATGTTGGCATCCGAAAATAATTCCAACTATTGGGTGGATCATACCTCCTTCCTTAAGAAACAATGGTCCCCATTGTTTTCTTGTGTAGATGAGGAAACTTGCCAGTCAGTTCCGTAGCAGAGTACCATTTTCCTTGTGTTGGGATCTGTCCAGATTTGGCCACCTGAAACAAGGGAATTTTGTTCGTCCTTATATGGCATACTCATCGTCCCATAATGATGTCGCAAGGAAGAGGCTCCTGAACATCTGGATGGATGTCTTCAGTTTCTGCTCTCTACAATTCGTTCTGTTCCAACAGTGGTGCATGGTATGGTCGAAGTAGATCCACATTAAATACTGGATGTAGACCCAGGAATGAAGGAATGTCGAGCTGAAAAGCATTTTCTCCAATCTACTCAAGCATACTCTACGAACCATATCGCAAAGGCTTCAACTTCTTATATGGACCAATGAAGCATTCCTTCTTGAGATGTAACCAGACCTGATCCCCAATTTGAAATGAATGAGGGATACGATGCTTATTGTGTCGTGCCTTATTACCGGATAATCCACTCGACCGGAGGTGAGCCGGATCTCCCTAGCTCAATGCGAGTCTAGAACAAATAGAACAGACTACAAACACGTTTCCTAGATCTACTTAAGGATCAAGTGCTAGATGTCTTACCTCTTTGATTCACTATCCTTTCTCCCGAATGTTGCTCCACGTCCCACGGTCGTCAGATCCAAGCTGCAAGACCTGTCAAGACACAGAAAAGAGAAATGAGTAAAGAGCATCTATACAATAAGAGATCTATGTAAATAGTTAAGCAGGTAAACAACACAACATCATTACACATAAGAGCGATATTGGTGGAAAGCATTTGTATTACTGCAAATAGAGGAGTACATGATAGAGATATAGAACTACAACCAATGACTTAACATAGCAGCCCTTCTCCACACAAGCCAATTGCCAAGCCCTTCCAAGGAAGCATGAATTCTCCAAGAGGTGAGTGAAGGTGTCCTAAGAGAGATTTCACCAGCATGTAGATACCATAGTCTTCCCCCCTTTGGTATGGGAGTGAGCCTCATTTATATAGGACTAAGTGGATGAGGTTATGGATAGGATAGGTTGAGAGATGGTAGGAGAGAGATAGGGTATTTTCCCAATGAGTTAGGGGTCGAGTACTAGCTCTCCAAGAGATCAAGGATAAGCCCCCAAATGGGCAAGCTTCGAGAAAGATCTCGAAATGGCTATTTTTTCCCATTAACAGACCTCGTCGCACCTTGCTATGGAGAAACTTGCGACGTCGCATGTTGCTAGTGTGCAACATGCGACGACCTCTCAAAAGGTTGTACAAACTGAGTACAAATCCTCCCAAATGAGTACTTGGTCCAGATGACTTCAGGGATGTATACACTAAATCATAATGATGGGTAGATTTTAGGTGTAACATAATGCCCCCCAAAGCATGAAGCTGTTAAGGATGTACAGGTGAAGTGCTTTGATAAAAAAAATGGAAAAAGACTTGTCGGATGAAGGATGCTGCTGCAGTACAACTGACTCTGAACTGACAATCTCATATGTAGTACAACATGGCTGCCGACCAATACATTGCAGATCCATGGGATAAATGACTAACTGAACAAAATCATGGCTACTAGACACAAGCGTAGATCCATGATGAGATTATAACACAGCCACGACCAATACAAAAGTGGATCTGTGTAATATGACTCTATACAAAATCCATCGCAACCTGGGTAAAACATGACTCCCTAGGGTCTTCAAGCTGAACCCGCAATGATACGAATCTATCCATGTGATTACAAATGTCTTGACGTTGAACATGGTAGAAACCACTTGATTACCGGTCATTGATGTAAACCGTTAACAGGTGAGAGGGAGATCACCATTAATGTCAATTATTCCCAAGGTATCATAGTACATATCATCGAGCGTGAATAAATGAGTTGACGTCGAACGCAAGATGAAATCTTTCAATCAAGACTCAATGATGTAAACTCATGATGAAAGTGAGGTAACCTGCCATTGAGGCATGTAGGACCAAGGTACTTGACTGGTTTCTAGATTCAATCCTTGGATGATGAGTTGAAGTCGACAAGGATGAATCCGTCGAAGGAGGGCCATGATGAATCCCCCATCAATCGACACGAAACACGACAAAAGATGTGTAGAGTGGATCAGATGGTACAATAACATGTGAGACTGACTCAAAGTAATAACGGCATGACGACGTGTGTACTGACTGTAGATGATAAATAGTGGACGTGTTCTTGAACATGGGCATGGCATGGCTTTGGCAGTATTGACATGAGAATGACCCAGAATTCTAATGCAACTGATGGTGGAAGCTTTCTCCGAATGCCTGAGAGGAGTAACAAGACTCAGAAAGTAAGCATGGACTCATAGACAAATGGATGACCCAAGTACTGTATGCAAATGCAGATGAGTGCCATGTTCAAGAACGACTGTATACTGCCACTAAGGTATGTAACACAAACACTTTCCTTTTTCCCCATCATGAATGATGAGTGCCTCATGTGTTTTTTACGAGCTTTATGAGGGTAACCAGATGCTCGGTATAGCTCATCTCATAGATGATTCCAATCCCAAATATTTTCCGAACCTGGGATAGGAGGGGTTCATCCCATGACGGGCCCTTCAATGTGAAAATTTTAACGAGTCCATAGAAGGTAAACTCGGTCATCATTTAATATTTAGAGAGTCTGAAAAGAACTAAAGAAGACTCCAACGGTCCTTTTTCGTAAAGTTAGCCTCATCGCCCAAAAAAGGGTAAAACAACGCGGGAGAGGACTCTTCCAGTCATGATTGGCTGGAGTATTCCTTTTTCGTAATTAGTGCCCCCTGGTCCGAAAAAGGGGTAAACTATCACCAGGAAGACGACCATTTAAATACTTTAACAAGCGTGAATGCGACAAGCTCGCTTGGAAATATTTTCAATTTTAGGGAGTCTAAAAAGAGCTCAACTATGTACTCTGGGGGGTGTCCTTTTCCGTGGAAGTTTAACTAGCCCGGAAAAGTGATAAATCATAACTTGGTACTTGTTCTCATGATTTGGTGAGTATGAGAACAAACGAAGAGTAAACTCATCCTCATGCAATAATTACGACTTAACCAAAACAATAATGACAAAACGTTCAAAGGAGTGTTCATACCTGTAATTACCGTTGGTAATACGAGAAACGCTACAAAAGACCACTTTACGACTCATGTACACTAGAGAAAGTGTCAAATAGCCCCAAATATAATGACAAACGGTCGAAACTATAGTAAATGGCCCAAAAGCATCAAAATATTTAAAAAGGAATATTCCATTCTATTCTATAAATAGAAATATGGGCCAAATATAGAAACATTGTTCAAATTGCCAATTTGGGTGGAGAAGTACCAATTTGGAGCCAAAACTTCCACTGCCGATTCCGGGAGCTACGATCCGCCATTTCACCAGCCGTCCAGACTAGGTAGGCCTAAATCTCAACCAACAAATTTGTAGTGGTTTACTTTTTGCATTTTTGTCCATTTTTTGAGTTTTTGGATGGTTTGTGGATGGGCCATTGCACCCTCGGCTCGTCACAAGTGGCCCTTTAGGGACTTGTGACGAGTCCGGGTCATCACAATCCTCGAAAACGAGACCTAGGACAACGTCGCACTATACCTGAAGGTACGGTGCGACGACGGAAACCCAAATCCCAAACACAAAAACTAACTCAAAAAATGAGCTTATGAATTATGAGGAAGGTCCTAAGAGGGTTTAATTGCCCCTTTTGGCAGGCTACTAGCAAGCAAAAATGGTATTGGAGTGGTGGGAGAGAGAACATGAAGTGGAATATGAGCAAGCTGCAAACGATCCACAATGCGTGGAAGCTTTGAGAAACTGTGGTTTGCTCAAATTCTTCGAGATACAGGGGATGAGAGCCCAGATCCCGTTCTTGATGCACATGCTCTAGAGTTGGGATGTGGCCCAACAATACTTTGTGATAGGTGAGCATATCCTCACGATTGACATTGAGGATATCTACTTTCTGACCGGTTTGTCCCAAAGAGGGGACACTGTACAACTCACTAGGACACGAGCCAGTGATCGTACAGTGGAGGACATGGTGGCACAACACTGCATATCTTCTTCTCGTCCTTCCAACAGGAAGATACTCATCAAAGATGTGGTGATTCGTCCACTGAGGACCATACTTCTTACTATTACTAGGGTGGCGGGTAGCCAGGCTCCACATACGGCTACTCGGACTCAAATGTTGTACGCGGAAGACTGTATGTCTCCCATGGTGTTCAAATGGTGCGAGGGTCTCCTCGCCAACATCCGAGCTCAGCTGACCAAGTGTCGGCGCGGGGAGCTCAAGCAGTTTGGATACAGATCGATCATAGTATCGTTCCTCTTGGAGCGGCTTCCTCTCTTGCGCTCGTAGGTGGTACTAGATGACAGGGATCTGAGAGATCCTCACATGCTCAAGTGGGCAGAGGTGATGACCTGCCATGGTGGGGGTCCCATCATTAGTTTTGGTCCCAAGTTCTTTAGCTGGATGGAAGGCCAGTTACTTATGGTTGAGGACTTTCCATATGGTGGCACGGACTTTCTAGAGGATCCCGACTTGGTGCTGCCAGAGGGTGCAGCATGGGGTGATATTGGTAAGAACAAAACCCTTGTACTTTTTAGTTTTGTGAATTATATATATATATTTTTGATGTAGTGCTGACAAGTACATAATATGTGTGTGCAGATGTGGGCCCCATACGACCAGTAGGTCTCTCCCTTCTGGCGAGGAGAGACAGAGGTGGGGAGGCAGTGGTTCCTGCCGGTGCTCATCCTGCCATCGAGGAGATGGAGGAGGTGTACCGGAACCTATCCGAGATGACTGTGGAGGTACCAAAGCCAGCCATCGATGACCTACCGAGGCCCATGCAGAGATTTAGAGTTGGAGAGTCCATGCACTTCAACTCCTTACTCCGCAAGGTGGCTCGTACTGTAGACTGCTTTCTCACCCAGTGTCAGAGAGCTGTTAGAGACAGGGGTGGTGTACAGGTCAGGCATCCATCCTGATTGCACTTTTAGACTTGTACTGAGAGCTTAGAGGCCTCATATTTTTGTACTTACTGAAAGCTATGATGCTTCATATTTTGTACCAACACTATTTTTGAGCGATTTATATATATATCCATTATCGACGGTTTATACATTATGTGTTCTTCAAATGATTAGTGATGTGATCTTGTTTACATGTTTGCTTCTGTACATTATATTTACATGTTGTGAATGCTTTTACGAATTATGGATGTTATGTGTGTGTAATGTACCAATCCAGAATGAAATTGGCCATGGAGTCAGCAACTGTGTTTAACTCTTGTGGAATGTGCAGGTATTGAACAGATTTAGATGACCTTTCCAGGAGACGTACTCGTCTGAAGAGACGGAGTAAGATGGGATCACGGATGGTGTAGACCCGGTTAAGATGAGAAACCACTAATTGAGGATCCATGTGGATGACAATGTGGTTCATACCCAAGGAAATGGCATCAGCTAGGGTTCCGATTACTGCCTGATATTCTGCGGCATTGTTGGTTGCAAACCCTAGGAAACTTCCTCCTGAGCTAATGAGCTCACATGTTGGGGAATATAGTACCCAGGATGCCGAAGCAAGGTGAAGGGTATGCCAGCTGGCGCCGTCCGCGAATCCATAGCACGTTTCCATCTGCACACGTAGACAGAACATGGTATGAGAAGCGGAAAAAGGATCAAAAGACACTCGAAAAGAAATGCGTCACACCACACAAAAACATGCCATGTACAGTATATACAATCAAGTCTATGCATGAGAGATCAAGCGTAGTATCTCTTCAGGTAAAGCCCATTACGGGGTTTACCTAAAGAGATTCCATCATAATCTTCAAGCTCATAGGCACCTTTTTCCAACACACGTTTTATAACGTAGGGTCCATGCCAAGGATAATTTTAGGGGTGAAATTTAGCCCATGGGCTATTTTTCCATGTTTTTTTCCACAAAAAGATTCGCCAATTTGCATTTTTTGAAGCCCTATTTCGCCAAATTTTGATGGGGTAAACTTTTTTCACTCTAAAAATCGCCAAATTATTATATAAACTATAGAAAATCCTCAGAAATTGAAATAATTTTAGAAAAATATCGCCAAATATTTTATAGTTGTCATTTTAAGAATTGGTAAGATTTTCCAAGGTTTATACAATTTTAAATAAGTATGGGTCCTTAAAATTATCCCTGGTCCATGCCACATGGACTCGAACTTCCCTGCTCCTAGTTTATTGTGTTTCTGGTCATAAGTGAGGACCAGATCACCCTCATTAAATATACGAGGTTCAATCGACTTATCGTATTGGTCCTTGATGCGTTACTTATGCACTTCATTAGCCAGAGCGGCATCTCGACGAGACTCGTCAAGTTTTTCTAAGTGCAAGAGACGTTCTTCCTCAGCAGTAGTGTTAGGAAGAAGTTCGACCGTGAGCTGTAAAGATGGGATTTCGCACTCTATCGGTAGGATAGCCTCTAGTCCATATACCAATTGGGAGGGAGTGAAGCCTGTGGCAGTTTTAATGGTAGTTCAGTAGGCCCATAACGCTGAAAAGAGAATATTATGACAATTAGAATTTTGTGTCCCTACCATCCTTTGGATCATAGTTTTCAAGACCTTGTTAATTTCCTCGACCTGTCCATTGGACTGCGGGTAGTAGGGTGTCGAGTTTTCATGGCGAAAACCCAACCTGTCGCTCATTTCATCAACCATATGGTTCTGAAAGTGCGAACCGTGGTTGGTAACTATGGCCTGCGGAACTCCAAACCGCGCTATCACATGATTAAACATGAAGAGTGCGGCGGTTTTTCCATCATTTTGGTATGTAGGCATAGCCTCGACCCACTTTGTGAAGTAATCCACAGCTACAATGATGTAACTATGCCCCTCGGTCGAGGTAGGCTTACAGTGCATAAAATCAATGCCCCATTTTGCAAATGGGCCAACGACAATAACTGGATGTAGTGGGGCGGGATGAGTGCGCTTCTTTGTGCGGAAGTGTTGGCAAGGAGGACATTTTTTAATGGCCTCAATACAATCTTTGAAGATAGTAGGCCAGTAATATCTTGCACGCAAAATCTTCTGGGCTGTAGCCATCCCAGAGAGATGACCGCCACATGCCCCAGCGTGACAGTCATTCAGAACGCATTTAGCCTCATCATGAGTGAGACAATGTTGAAGGATTGAATCGACGCCATGACGATACAAAGTATCATTGATGATTAAATAATACTTTGCATGGTGACGAATGCTACGACGATCGTCGCTAGAAAGTTGAGGATCGAAGCGTTGGGTTTGAAGATACAACAGAATATCTCCATACCAGGGTTCAGTCGTACTAATGAGAAACAATGATTAATCCGGAAATGAATCATTGTGCTCAACTTCTACATCAGAACGGGGAAGGTCGCAAATGAGCTCAGCAAACACCAAAGACTTCTTAGACTTGGCTTTCTCGAAAAGAAGATCGAATTCTTGCAATATCACGATCTAGCGTGAATACTTGCCCCCAAGCACCTGACGTGTCAGTACGTGGTACATGGGGTTCGAGTCGGCAATGATAGTGGTGGTGCGGAGAAAAATGTAGTGATGGAACTTCTGGATGGAAATGACTGCCGTGAAAGCAAGTTTTTTGACATGTGAATATCTGGTTTTGAGTGTTAGTTAGACCCTTACTTGCATAATATATCACATGTTCTTGAGCGTTTTGATCCTCCTGTACCAAGACCATGGCCTTAGTGGTAGCAGAAGCAGCGAGATATACGATGTAATCTCGATAATAATTAGGCAGTTGGAGCACAGGGGCATGCGTGATGGCATGTTTGATACTGTCGAAGGATTTTTGAGCTTGATCATCCCAAATGAATGGGACGTCCTTCTTAAGCAGTCTCATATAGCCCTGAGTATTTTCCATGAAATTGCACACAAAATGTCTTAAATAAGTCGCCTTCCCTTGGAGACTTTGAAGTTCCGCAACATCGGTCGGAGGTGGTAGGTTGATGATGGCCTCCACCTTTAAGGGATCAATGTGGATCCCATCCTTCGAAACGATAAAGCCTAAGAGGCGTTCGGACTCAACGCAAAAGATACACTTGTGAGGATTTAGATGGATATTGTACCGTCTGCATCTGAGGAAAATTCCTGTCAGATGATCAATGTGGAACTCGTGCTGCTTTGAATGAGCACGGAGATCGTCCAAGTAGGGTTCAACAAAGTCCTTAATATCGTGGAAGGCGTACGACATAGCCCGCTGAAACGTGGCGCCAGCATTTTTAAGGCCAAATGGGAGATTGTAATAAGCGAATGTACCCCATGGGCAGATGAAATCCGTCTTATGTTGGTTGGCTGGGTTGATCTCAATTTGGTTGTAACCAAAAAATCCATCCATGAAGGAGAAGATGACGCTTCCGGTGCAGTTGTCGATGATTTGGTCGATGAAGGGGGTCGGGTAGTTGTCTTTTGGACAAGACCGATTAAGGTCCCGATAATCGACAAAGACACGAATGGTGCCCTGTTTTGTGTTCACAGGAATGACATTTGAGACCCAATCCGTCAATGGGACAGGATAAATAAATCCATCCTTTAAGAGCTTTTCAATTTCTGCCTTTATTGCCGTAGTCTTCCGAGGGTGTACCGATCGCAACTTTTAACGTACAGGTTTGATGTCGAGATAGGTTTTTATTTCGTGAGAAACAATTGCGGGGTCTATCCCAGGCATCTCCTCATAGGACCAAGCAAACACATCTCGAAATTGCTTGAACAAGGCCGTGCTAACAACAATTTCTTCAAGGGAACACTTCTGGCCTATGCGAATGTGTTCCACTATACCAGGTTTCACCGAGATGTCTACCGGGGTGGTTGGCTCAATGTTGGCCAAGTTGCCCTCCGTGTCCGTAAGACATGTAAGGATGGGGGACTGAGGGGATGGGTAGATATCTGGTGAAAAGAGGGTATGGATGTTGTTCTCTATGTATTCCAAAGGATGAAGAAAAGATGACCTATGATGGATATCATCCCACGGACTGTCGTCAACATCATTACTTCCATGATGGACTCGTCTGAATGAAAAGTCTGAAGTAAGAGATCAGGAAGAGAGGACGTCCGTCGTAGAGAAAAGGATGGGGAGGACATGGTTAAAAGGTCCTCCGAAGCTGATTGGATAGCCTCGTAAATGCGTTCAGCAGGTGAAAGAGGCATCATATCTCCAAACAGGTGTGTTGTGGCTTCATCCGGTACAAGCCAAGCATCGTTTGAGTGAGATAAAATCTCAGTGGAGATCATGTTCACTGTAGCAACATGATTAGGGGGGTCCGTGGCTGGAAAAATGCCCATGAGAGATGAATCTTTCAATAGGCCAACCCCTACACTCTCATACTGTTTTGACATTTGTCTAATGGAAGGAACATGGTCACCAGGATGAGTAGTGGCATCCGATGTACAAAAATCTAACTGGTCGATAGTAATAGTTCGTCCTTGGTGGGGGAGCTGTACTATGCGGAATACTGAAGAGGCTACCGCCTGCATGATATAAAACCAATTGCGACCAAGCAAGAGATTATAATCTAACGGGGCCGAGACCACTTCCACGTTCATGGTTACGGTCTTTCCGCCCAACTCAACTGCAAGAGCTTGTAAGAGCCCATGAGGTTGAAAGCCACGTCCGTCGAATGCTTTCAACGTGGTAGGAGAATGATTCAATTCAGGGGTGCCAATGGCTCTCCAACAAGCGATGGACATGATAGAAGTGGAGGCTCCTTCTTCCAAAAGAGTGCGATGGACAATCTTTCCACCAAGGTTCGCAGTAACACGAAATGCGAGTTGGTATGAGAGCCTCGGCTTAAGGTTGTCAAGTTGGAACACGATGGTGTTCGAGGAATCTGGGTCAATTGCACCAATAGATGCAAGGAGAGTTTTGCGTTGATTGGGACAATTCTGCAAAACTTCCGGGGTGGACATGGCGCAAGGAGCTTGGGCCAAGTCCTCTACGATATTGTAATTCTGTGCCGCGCGAGCATTAGGATTGAACACAACTTTTCGAATCGTACTCTTGGGCGGACGCAATATCGAATCTAAGGAGGGTTTCTCTATGGTGAGAGAGGTTGATGGTACAATGACATCAGGTAAAGAGTCAGAAGCTTTTTCAGCATTACTTCCAGCGGGTTCCTTCGAAGGGACCTATTCGTAAGATCACGAGCGAGTAGTTAAATTGATCGCCTCGTTACGCAACATGAGAACATGCGCGGTATTGGATGGTTCCCCCTGGGCTGGGGGGGTTTGAGCAATCATCTACTGGTTTTGAGCAGGAAACGGATTGTTGAGGACTGCGGGAGTCGGTTTACCCCTAAGAAACTTTTTCACTTCGTCTCTATGGGGACACTCTTTGGAGAAATGATCTTCTCCACACAGTAGACAAGGATACTTCAGTTTCCTTTTCTGCTTTGTATCTTCAGGAGTGCTCTTCGTTTCCTGCTGGGCAGAAGAATTCTTGGGTTTCCCCTTGTTCTTCTTTTTACCATTAAACTTATGAGATGAAGCTGATTGAACATAATTCACCTCTTTAGTTACAACAGCAGCGGTGGACTTGGCGGTGCTGTGGCCAGCCGGAGTTGGGTTGGATGATCCAACAGTGCTAAAAACAGGCTGGGTGGTAAGGGAACCTATGATCCCATCAGCTTGGGGTCCCTTATGTGGTTTTGTGGGATCGTTAACGTCCTGGGGTGCGTCAGGAAAAATGTTGAACAGAGTGCCAGACTGGGTGTAGACCAGGTCTAACAGATGATCACTTGCGATGGCTTGTTCTTCGGTGACAACACCTCGCATGGAAACATCTTTTGCTATGGTGGGAATGAGCGATTTAGTAAACCAGTCTGCTAGGAGCTGATCTGGAATGGGAGCTTTAATGAGATGTCGTCTCCTTCGCCACTCGTGGATATGATCTGAAATGTGAGTGGTGGTATTCTGACGGAGCGAGGTTAAAAGCTCAGTACCAGTCTCATACCGTATAAGCAGCTGGAAATGCGTCAAAAAGTTCATAGCAAGAGAGCCAAAATCAGGAAAAGAGTGCGGTGGCAACTCAATGTACCACTTGGAAGCCGAACCGGTGAGAGTCCTTTGGAATAATATAAGATGAATTGAATCGTCCATTAAGGAATTAGATGAACACCATAAGTGGTATGTCATCATGTGGTTCTTGGGGTCTTCACCCGGTTTGCCGTCAAACTTGGGGATATCAAACGAAAGTTTCACCAGAATCGGTGGCCAGTTAGATTCGTGGTAAATAGGATCGTTGGTTAAACGAGAGAGGTCAGGTAGGTCCAAAGTATCCAGAAAGGGCAGTTGTGGATTAGGCTGCGCGTATTGATAATACGGATATGGCATGTAAGGACTAAACTGACCATAAGGTGTACCAGGATAAAACTGACCGTAGGGGGGTGTGCCGCCCAGACCGTAAGGAGGTCCGCCACTATAAGGTGGTCCATTCCAATAAGGTGGGGGTCCACCTCCACCTCCGGGAGGGGGTGGAGGTCCGCTTCCACCACCGGGAGGAGGTGGGGGTCCATAACCATAATAAGGTGGCCCACCACTGCCTCTGCCTGGAGGGGGTGGTGGACCACTTCCACCGCCAGATGGGCGGGGGCCCCCACCACCTCTGCTGCCGGAAGGATGAGGGTTTCCACCACCACTGCCACCACCATTGTAAGTAGGTCCTCCACCACCTCCGCCTGGAGGGGGTGGTGGACCATCGGTGCCACCCGAAGGGAAATGTCCTCCTCCACCATGATAGGGTGGTCCGCTGCCACCTCCACCCGGAGGAGGTGGTGGACCATTCCCGCCATCGCCCAAGGGGTGAGGGGTGTTGTAGGTAAAATGAGGTGGGCCTCCACCAACGTTAGGTGGGGTCCCGCCTCCTCCAACAGGAGGTGGGGGAGGACCAATCGAGGGTGGTGGGACTTGAGGGATAGTCGGTTGGGGTCTGTGTTGCAACACAGGATGTTGCCCCCACAGAGTGTATGGATTCTTGGGATAAGGTATCCCGTATGGCGTGTTTTCGGGATTAGGTTGGCCTGACACAGGGTTAACAGAACCTGGATACGCTTGACTCCATGAGGGTTGGGTTACATTTGACGGCCCTTCAACATGAGATAATCCCGTGGTGGACGGTCTAGCGGGTTGGGAAGGTCCAACGGAAGGATCGTTGGGGACTCCACCGCCTACATTCTGGTTAGGAAATGTGGGTTTCCCCCCAGCTACCACAGGTTGACCACTATTCAAAGGTTGAACCAATGTAGGTTGCTGACTAGCTACTGTGGTAATAACGTTACCAGTAAGATAATCTGTGGGAATGGAATACCCTCCCCTCCAATTATGAGGTGGGGGAGGAACTGGTAAAGTAACCGTGGTAGTGACAAGTGTGTTGGACTGTTGTACTTCCACCGGTTGGTTCACTTGAGGTGCAGGACTGGATTCCTACGAGGGTTGACAAGTCTCATTAGTGGTCACGTGGTGGGGTGCTTCAGGTGATCCGAAAGATATCGAATGAACTGGGATAGGTTGGTAAGGAGGTAAAGATGGGTCTTGAACCCTCCTTTGGAGACTTGACTGCCGAAATTCTTCAGCCATGGAGTGAAAGTGAGCCAATTGGCCACAAAAGTAGGTTAAAGTGTCTTCCAGAGTAGTTTCACTAGGTGAGGATGAGATGGCAAAATGAGCCACTGGGTGGTCTGTAGAAGATGTCCAATAAGCTGCTGAAGGACCAACAGCTGCAGCAGGGTCATCCTGGGGTTGGTTTATCCATTCCAACGATCCAGGTTCTCCCAGGATGATGGGAGGAAGGTTTTGAGAAGTGGGGGTGTGTGCTTCTTCATCCTGCGTGGGATGAGAGGCAGGTGAATCTGGTGGAAACAAATGTTCTCCAATATTCAAAGTGGGGTTCCCTACTTCAGTAACTATGACCGCGTTACACTGATCCATTCTTACCCTCGAAATAACCTCCAGATTAAGGGGAAATTCGGGTGGCAAGTTCAAGATTCTACGAGACCTTATCCAGGGAAAATCCGCTAGAGTATCAGGAAAATCAGCTAAAAAGGCCGAAACAACGTTTCTCCTAAAGGTATACTAAAAGGAAAGCAGTCCAAGAAAACCTAGTCAAACTAAGGAAACAAGCAAACTTATGTGACAGAGTGGATTCAAAAGTCTGGAACCTCACGAGATTATCAAGGCATTGCAAACAACGATATACTACAGGGTCCAACAATATGATGCGATAAGGAGGATTGGGACCGTACCCTTGCCTGCATAGCCGACTACTTGGACAGGACGTGCGTGCTAATCTCCCCGAGTGTTGTTCTCGGTGTATTGCTTTGCCAAGACAGACAAATGGTTAACTCGGTTGGTTTCAGGAATCCTAATGGTGTCTCTCGATATACGCAAGGTATGTGGGAGCTCAAATCTGTAGTGGTGCTGTCTAATGCACAGCTGTTGGCATGAGACTTTTCGATATACGTGTCGAGTACGTGATACACCCTTCGATATATGCCAAGTACGGATTATGGTACTTGGTGGGTACATGAAGGAGCTCGATATACCGATGTACGTGGAAGACTACAATACCCCCGGACTACAGTGCTGGAAAGTACCGACAGTTGCCATGCTTAACGGCACCGAAACATGTCTCTAACATACACACAAGTTACTAAAACTTTTACCTAGTTCTACCGTTAATTTTATCTTGGACGGTTAGGTGAATGCATGAGGTGAGTACATAATCGGCAACAAAATGCAAGTCCTAGCTACATGTACGAAATATTCTTTTCTTTCGATGAATTCTACCTATGGTGAGGAGAAAGCTTTTTCCAATGGTATTGCCAAACAAACTCAATG
This sequence comes from Larix kaempferi, assembly GCA_027924585.1. Lineage (NCBI taxonomy): Eukaryota > Viridiplantae > Streptophyta > Pinopsida > Pinales > Pinaceae > Larix > Larix kaempferi. Next base: position 41,831,247 of record BSBM01000456.1, read on the forward strand.
CAAACAAATTTGACAATGAAAGTACTCTTTTCTTTTTCAACGAAACACACAAACGTACACAACACTACTATCCAAATCAAAGTATTTTTTCTTTTCTTTTCTTTTTCAAATCAAAACAACACTAAGTAATGAAATGAGAGGATTCGGAAATGAGAAATGCAAGGTTTTCACTTTCTCTTTTCAATGATCTAAAGGCAACAAAAATAAAAAAATGCACCTATCTTTCCCTAGCATGGAAACAACTTTTGAAAAAAACGAAATATACTAGAGTTTTTCAAGAAGATGAATAATTCATAATTCAAGAAAAACACAATCAATCATATTTCCATTCATATTTTCCAAAACATTCCAATGCACAATGATCTTTCTTCAATAACTTTTCGTGAAACAATGGGAAAGAAACACTTTTTAATTTTCCAATGGATGTATCAAAGCAATAAACTTGATAACAACTTTGCTTTCAGATTTAAATGACTGAAAAGAAAATGCTACTCACAGCATTCATGCACTCACAAATCTCAAGAAAAGACAAGCACTCAACTAAGCGAAAAGACACACTTGACTCAAAATCAAGCAGCAACAAGCAAACTAAGCAAGCAAGGCTCAAAACAAAAAATAGATGAGGTCTGGAGGGTGATCCAATACAATGATCAGATCAGGGGTGGAAGGAAGGGAATGCAAGAGTGAATGGATGAAGGTGGGGTAGAGAAAAGTATACACCACTACCGGTTTCAAACTTGTCCAAAGAAGAACCCAAAGTTAATCCAAATGAAACCAAACTCTTAACACACAAATCAAAAATGGGATCTTTGGCTGGATGTTGCAGCACAGAGGGAGTTCATACATCAAAACAAGGATCAGACTGTCAAACAAGAGGATGGGTGCCTGTATGCTAAGTCTCGACAGATCGGCGCACTCTGTCTTTGCAGACAGTGCGATGTTGTAGGTTACCTGCACGAGAATTGCGACAATGTCGCAGTCTACTAATGCATAGGACGCGACGAGCAAGCAATAGTCAAAGGACAAAGACTAAAAAAAACACAGTGTCGCTCTGTTTTCATTGCCCAGGTGCGACAGGTGAGTTCTAGATTAAAAAATGAATTAGATCTCCTAATAATGAACCACCAATAGGGTTTGAAACTGAGTTGTATAAAATCAAAGGAAGAAGATCAAGATCTTCAATGTGAAGATCTGACAATGGAATCAATACTAAGAAGGAAAATGGAAAAAGAAATGACAACAAGGCTTGTGTCAAGTAATCAACTGAAAATGACTCAGATTAACGATCACTAAACAAGAATACTCCCCATTATGGTCGCCAGATTTGTTACCAGACAATCCACTCGACCGGAGGTGAGCTGGATCTCCCTAGCTCAATGCGATTCTAGAACAAATAGAACAGACTACAAACACGTTTCCTAGATCTACTTAAGGATCAAGTGCTAGATGTCTTACCTCTTTGATTCACTATCCTTTCTCCCGAATGTTGCTCCACGTTCCATGGTCGTCAGATCCAAGCTGCAAGACCTGTCAAGACACAGAAAAGAGAAACGAGTAAAGAGCATCTATACAATAAGAGATCTATGTAAACAGTTAAGCAGGTAAACAACACAACATCATTACACATAAGAGTGATATTGGTGGAAAGCATTTGTATTACTGAAAATATAGGAGTACATGATAGAGATATAGAACTACAACCAATGACTTAACGTAGCAGCCCTTCTCCACACAAGCTAATTGCCAAGCCCTTCCAAGGAAGCATGAATTCTCCAAGAGGTGAGTGAAGGTGTCCTAAGAGAGATTTCACCAACATGTAGATACCATAGTTTTCCCCCCTTTGGTATGGGAGTGAGCCTCGTTTATATAGGACTAAGTGGATGAGGTTATGGATAGGATAGGTTGAGAGATGGTAGGAGAGAGATAGGGGGTCTTTCCAATGAGTTAGGGGTCGAGTACCAGCTCTCCAAGAGATCAGGGATAAGCCCCCAAATGGGCAAGCTTCGAGAAAGATCTCGAAATGGCTATTTTTTCCCATTAACAGACCTCGTCGCACCTTGCTATGGAGCAACCTGCGAGGTCGCATGTTGCTAGTGTGCAACATGCGACAACCTCAGATTTGTTACCGGAAAATCCACTCAACTGGAGGCGAGCCTGATCTCCCTAGCTCAATGCAAGTCTATAACAAATAAAATAGACTACAAACACGTTTCCTAGATCTACTTAAGGATCAAGTGCTATATTTCTTACCTCTTTGATTCGCTATCCTTTCTCCCGAATGTTTCTCCACGTCCCACGGTCGTCAGATCCAAGCTGCAAGACCTGTCAAGACACAGAAAAGAGAAACAAGTAAATAGCATCTATACAATAAGAGATCTATGTAAACAGTTAAGCAGGTAAACAACACAACATCATTACACATAAGAGCGATATTGGTGGAAAGCATTTGTATTACTGCAAATAGAGGAGTACATGATATAGATATAGAACTACAACCAATGACTTAACGTAGCAGCCCTTCTCCACACAAGCCAATTGCCAAGCCCTTCCAAGGAAGCATGAATTCTCCAAGAGGTGAGTGAAGGTGTCCTAAGAGAGATTTCACCAGCATGTAGATACCATAGTCTTCCCCCCTTTGGTATGGAGTGAGCCTCGTTTATATAGGACTAAGCGGATGAGGTTATGGATAGGATAGGTTGAGAGATGGTAGGAGAGAGATAGGGGATCTTCCCAATAAGTTAGGGGTCGAGTACCAGCTCTCCAAGAGATCAGGGATAATCCCCCAAATGGGAAAGTTTCGAGAAAGATCTCGAAATGGCTATTTTTTCCCATTAACAGACGTTGTCGCACCTTGCTATGGAGAAACCTGCGACGTCGCATGTTGCTAGTGTGCAACGTGCGATGACCTCTCAAAAGGTTGTACAAACTGAGTACAAATCCTCCCAAATGAGTACTTGGTCCAGATGACTTCAGGGATGTATACACTAAATCATAATGATGGGTAGATTTTAGGTGTAACAGGCCTTGGCTTTTGCATCAGCTCGTTGCAACATTTCTCGTGCTTGTCTCTGGATGTCGCAGATTTGATCTCGAAACTTCAATGCTTTGTCAACTTCTCATCGGTTATAGTTGGTATCGTTCGACTCTGTCGAGGAACTAATCAAGTCAATAGGCACTGGGGGTTGAAATCCATAACAGATCTCAAATGGACTCTTTCCCGTAGAGATGTATGGATCACGATTGTAGCTATGATGTACATATGGAATACTGTCATCCCATGTTCGTCGATGCTTGTGGTTGTACATGCGAAGTAGTTGTACTGCCAAGCGATTTACAAATTCCGTATGTCCGTCTGTTTGAGGATGGAAAGCTGTTGATAAGGAGAGTCTTGTATCGATATGTTTCCAGAGGGTCTTCCAAAATATGCTGAAAAATATGGCATCTCTATTGGAAATAATGGTTGTTGGTAAACCATAATGTTTCCAGACATGTTCAAAGAAGAGCTGAGCGGTCTGTTGTGCTGTCGTAGTCTTCTTGCATGGAATGAGAATGGCCATCTTGGAAAATATGTCGACTACTACTATGATTGCATCATGATGATGTTTGGTAGTAGGATATCCCATCAAGTAGTCCATAGAAAGAAATTCCCATGGTCGACTAGGAACTGGAAAATGTGTGTACAATCCCTGTCGTCAATTAGGCGGTTTAGAAATGGCACAAACCACGCATGATCGAATGTACTTGTTGACTTCAATTTTAAGTGAAGGACAAAAGAAATACTTTTGGAGAATAGCAAGGGTCTTTGCTACTCCAAAGTGTCCTGAAGTCTTGCTGTAGTGTGCGTCCCAAACGAGTTGTTTTCGATGCTCACCTATCGGTACACAAAGCTGTCCAAGCTTGTATAGCAAAGTGTCTTTTAGGAAATATTCAGAGGTCGACGACTTTTCGGTCTGAAGTTGTTGATAGACTCATGAAAATTCGTTGTCTTCCTGATACAATTGAGGCCAAGTGGTGGTGTCATAACACTGCATACTCATCACTGTAAGAAGGAGAGTAATGGGTGGTCGACTTAGATAATCAGCGACGACATTGGATTTACCTTTTCGATACTTAATCACCAACTGAAATTGTTGCAGGTAATTAATCCACTTGATTTGTCGAGTTGTTTGTAACTTCGACTGGGACGGGGTGAACTATAAAGTCTTGTAGTCAGTGAGAATGACCATCACCTTGCCAAGGATATAATGTCTCCATTGCTTAAGAGCTTGCAGAATGGTGTATAGTTCTTTTTCACACATCGAATATCTTCTAATAGTGTCATTAAAAGTTTTGGAATGAAAATCGATTGGGTGACCAGAATGAGTGATCACTGCACCCAAGGGTTAGTCCGATACGTCCATCTCAATCTCAAAGGGCTGATGCAAATCAGGTAACACAAGTACTGGTGTAGTACAAAGCTTGTGTTTGAGCTGTTCGAAAGATTCTTGTTGTGTTGATGTCCATTTGAAGACAGTTTTCCCATTTCCCTTGGTCAACTGATTCAAAGTCCAACCTATGTGACTGAAGTCGAGTATGAATCATCGATAAAAATTCACCAAACCAAGAAAAATTCTTAGTTCATGAATGCTTTGAGGAATGGGCCAATATTTAAGGATTTTCACTTTGTCTAGATCGACGTGAATGCCTGTAGAGTCAAATACAAACCCAAATATTTGATGATGTTCATCGCAAAGGAACATTTTTCCAGGTTCAAGTAGAGTCGATGTTGTCGGAGAGTGTCGACGACTTGTCGAAGTTTTTCGACATGTTCTTCCCATGATCGACTGAAAATCAATATATCGTCGAGGTAGACAATGACCCATTTGCCGATGAAAGGTCGAAGAGTGTTATCCATATACCGCATGAAGGTCGCAGGGGCATTGGTTAAGCCGAAAGGAATGACTAACCATTCAAACAATCCTTCCTTGGTCTTGAAAGCAGTTTTCCATACATCTGCGGGCTCGACTGGAATATGATGATACCTCGACTTGAGGTCAAGCTTAGTAAATAATTTAGCACCTTTCAGACAATCGATGAGCTCGTCTATCTGCGACAGAGGGTATCTATTCTTTACCGAAATTTTGTTGAGGGCCCAGTATTCGATGCACATGCACTAATTCCCGTATTTATTTGGAACGAGGATGAATGGACTTCCACAAGGAGAGGAGTTGGGTCGGATATGACCTTTGTTGATCAAATCTTGATTTTGTCTGCGAATCTCTTCATTTTCGATAATGGATATTTTGTAAACAGATGTGTTAGGTAATGAAGAACCAGGATCAAGTTCAATAGAGTGTTTTACCTGAAAATGTAGAGGTACTCCATCTGGCTCTTAGAATAGGTTCCAGTACTCATCAAAAATATTGTCGATCTGTTGCTTCTGTCGGGAGCTGCACTGGTCGGTGAGTCGACTGGTTGTTGTAGTCTTCCTGGAATGTTGTGGCTTAATCATGATAAATGTGAACTTCTGAGCATGGTTGATGAGCTTCTTTGTATGTCTAATAGATATCATTGCAACCGTTGGTGTAGGTCGTCGCTCTGGTATGCCGTACCATTGGTTCTAAATTTTGACAATCACCTTCTGAGGTCATGACTGGTAACTTCCATGTCAATCCCATAAGTAAGATTTCCCAAACAAGGCATCAACTACGGATAGTGGTGCCATGTCGCAGAGTACTTCATCTTCAAAAGGCTTAATGAAGTAGGTGAGTTTTCATTGTCGAGTGATCCTTAGTTCCTGTCCATCCTTCATCCAACCGATGTTATTAGGATGGGGATGTGGAGTGGTAACAAGACCTAGTTTCTTCACGATTTTTTTTAACAAAGTTCTTATGGATACCATTATCCATAATCAGATGCAATGGATTATTTTGAATCCATATCCGTGTATGGAATAGGCGCTCTCATTCCTCCTCGTCGAAGATAGTTGAGGCTGCTAGAGTGGTCGATGTTGATGTCAAAAGGGTCGTTGCTTCTGGGTGATATTCTACCAGAGTTTTGTCAAACAAGTCGGATGTCGACACTTTTTCCAGAAATGTCTTCCAAGCTTTGCATTCAGATGTATCATGCCATGACGAATTGTACTAATCACACCATTTCCTGGTAGGAGGTTGTTTTCTATGTTCCCTTTTGTCTTTCTGAGAATGATTTTTGCCATGATATTGCTTTGGCGGGGTTGGATGAGAAGATCTTGACTTGTCGAAGTTGGCTGGTGCCTTCTTGTCAGGTGGTCATCTTGTCGATTTGGTCGTGAAGAGTGATTTTCCTTTCTGTTTGGCTTCAAGCTCTCTAGAATAGTTGAATGCATCCGCAAGTGTATTGACAGTAAAAAAATCCATCTCCTGCTGAATGTACGGGGACAATACACTAACTTACTTCAGAACAAGCAATTTCTCTTCTTCTTGAATGCCAAGTCTAGCCATTAGTCGATAGAACTCGTTGGTGTAACTCTGTACGGACCGACCTTTCCATTTCCTTAGTTGATGCCACTTCTTATACTATTTTTCAATGTACTTGGGCGTGTAGAACTCCTTTCGGATGTATTTGACGAATTCATCCCATGTCTCTAAGGGGTCTCCACTTTTCTCCATATTTGTCAATAGGTTCTCCCGCCAGTAGTGCACATATGTTGACATATTTAAGGATGCAATGGTGATCTTTTCGGTTTCTGAGAGTTGATTCACAAAGTAATAGGATTCCAATTGTTGTACCCAATTGTCAACGGATTCTGCATCAATCTTGCCTTCTATATTCGGTATGTCCAAATTCATTTGCACCTTGAATGGACTGATTTTGTCGAAGTTAGATCTCGTCGAAAATCCTCCTGATGTCGAAGCAAATCACGTGAGAATCCCATTGAACTAGGCTAACATTTCAGTTCGTTGTCAAGCTAGCGCTTTCTCTATGAGCTTCTCTATTCCGTCGATTGCATGTCTACTGTATGTTTCTTCTGCCATCTTTGAAGGTAGTGTCTACTTGGATTGATGACTTTGCGTGCGTGTTTGGACACGCATAAGTCAAGTAACTTCGATGGAGGTGTTTACACACAACTTAAGAATGAACATAGCTAAGCTCTGATACCAATGATTCGTCCATGCCCAGGTGCCCAATGGGGACAACAGTTCGATTGAATGAATCGGTACTATTATGGAGGAAGCATAAGAATAAGCAAAGCAAGAATACACTACGCACATAAACATACACACACAGACAATATGCAGGAATGCGAACTCTTGATTCCTCTCTATTCCTTGTTATATATTACAATATTTTACATGCTTAAATAGAGTGTTGAGATGCTTAGGTTGTATGCCCATTCATTACGTTCAGTTACAAGAGAAGTTGGAACGGTTTCAGAAGTTCAACCGTTACGGTCGACTGGAAGACAGAGAAACAATCTGTCATAGTTCGTCAATTGGAAGTCGACGATGCATGTCGAAGTCGGTGCTTGTCGAAGTTACTGAACTTGTCGAAGTTGATGTTGGCTTCCGACAATAATGCCAACTGCTGGGTGGATCATTAGGTATGGAAAATAATGAGTGATGAAAAAGGAATGCGATGATGGATTTTGGAGAGAAAAATATGGAGGATGAGTTGGCCAAAAGGAATACAATTTTCCAAGTCAATGAGGGCACCTAGCTTTATCCTTATCCACTAAAAGCAGAGAAACAGGACAAAACTATGTAAGGTAGGAAAGCGCTCTTACTAATTTAGGACATCCATAAAAGCATCAGAATATTTCCAGAATCTATTTGAGTGCAATCACGTGGATAATGATGACAATTTGTGAGCCTAAAAAGGCAAGATGGGGCCAACAACCTAGTCAAACACCTAGGAATGTATCAAAAATGAATAATACTTTATATCCTAAGTCTAGATGGTTTTTTAATATTCCAACACTCAGTGTCCTTGTTTTTCCACTATAATTTGACCCTATATGATGGCCCACATCCCTAAGAATAGATCCTAGCACATTCCCCTTTGAATTGACAAAGCTGTAACCCAGAAAGAGACACCTCGCACCTTTGTAACCAACAAGGTTTGTTCCACATGTGTTTGTCTTGAGCAAGGCACATGGGCCTAAAGAATGGTAAAAAAAAAAGAAGACAAGTTATGATAGTTTTGGTTAGTTGGTTTCGGTTGTAACTCTTAGAACCGATTGGGAACCATCTCAACTATCCCAAACATCAAATAAAAAGGGATTATATGGGCCAACCAAGGGAGCACACCCATCCTATCAATATAATGGAGGAATCTCTCTTCTTCATTACACTCATTCATCCCCCTATTCCATCAGTGGCCCTTGTCCTTGAATATTATCTCCTTAAGTGTTGGAGTCACCACCTCTATGTGAATCCTATCCTATACACATTTGAAATGTTGGACGTGGGATTGTAGGTGTACAAGGGCTGAGGAACCTGATATTTGGATTAAAAAAGGTGCCAAGCAACGGTGAATGTAATTGTTATGTACTATTTCATTGCATTAATGGAAATTTGACATTTTCCCCTTTCCCATATGAACGTGTAAAATGGTTAACTGTTAGCTATTTGAAAGTTGTTCATAGTTTATAGGAACAATGTTTAAGTTTATTAACATCATATACCTGTTCTTATGTTAATTAAATCTTTCATTGAAGTCGAAATCTTGTGAGGAAAAGTACTTGGTGTGTTTTGTAGGTTTTAGATTGTTGATAAGGGTACTTGGTGTGTTTTTTCAGGGATCAAACTTTTGCAGGTTAAAGAAGGGATTTTGAAGCCATCAAAAAGGATTTTGCAGCCATCAAAGAGCTCATTTGTTTCCATTAGAGATCTCGGTTGCAGACATGGATCTCCTATCTCCCCATCTTAGTTGTTACATAGTTGGTATGCTAGATTTAGTCTTGTTGAAGGTCCTAGCCAGGATTTTGCAGCCATCAAATAGCTCATTTGTAGCCATTAGAGAGTTAATTTGAATCCCTCAAAGAGCTCATTTGCAGCCATTAGAGAGCTCATTCGCAGCCATTGATATCCAATCTACCCACTTCAGTTGCTACATAGTTTTTTTTTAGGAAATCTGATGCAATGCTAGAAATCAAGGCTCATCTCTCCCAATGGCTTGGTGAGTTCCATTGACAAAGATGAAAAAGAATGATCACCAATATTCCTAAGATCTGAATTTGATATTCGAAGAGTTACAAGGTAAGGAGGTGAGAAAGAACCTATCCGTTGTAGCGTGCCATTTGGTGGAGTAAGATTTGTTGATCCTTCCTTGTTTGTTGCGCTGTATGCTCACCATATGATCTGCATATCACCAACAAAATACCTTTCTAAAATCCTTTCAACCATAAAACTAATCAATAAATTTGAATCTAAGATCTTATACATGAAAATAAATCACATACACCATGACACACATTGGGGGAAAACAATATTCATTTGCATTAAATCATATGAAGAACAATACTTACAATCCTGATTGCAATTGCAATACCATCCTTCTCCAAAGTCCAAGTTCTCTCCTTTTCCCTTTTCCCTTGATCACCAAGGTCATTGAAAATAGATATTTTTGTCTTTTTCTCCAGTGTTTGGGCTCTCTCAAAGAATCCTCCCCAGTCTCTACGCCTAACGTCTATTTTATAGCCTTCAATTAGGTCACATAGGTGGAGATCCCAATGTGGATGATAATCCAAATGTGAGTGAAGATCCCAATGCTACATGCACCTAATTCACATTTTCTCCATTATTGAGTCTTTTTCACTCTTTAGTCCACTTTTTCTCCATAAATGAGCCTTTTTCACCTTTTAATTCACTTTTTTCATAGTTTTTTCTCCATTTTAAGCTTGGTAGTGACCATTTTAGCTCTAATTTAGCAACTTGATTACGATAGTTTCCTCTTGAGTGCTGAATCTGGTAACCAATTGAATCTTTATTCTTGGAAAGTAGTGATCAAACTATGGAAAAAAGTATTTTATTTTAGTGATTTTACTCAATATTCATGTTGGGGTGGACTTAGTATGTGCTTCTGCCCTTGTCATCAAGGGTGTTAAATATTGAGATAACATATTCCCCCCTAATGTGTGAGGTCAAAAGTGTAGCTAATGGTAGAAATACATTAACCAAACAATTGATAATCTTGGCTGAAGGGATAAAGAGAAGAACCATGGACACTGGAGTTGGAAAGCACTTGCAAGAAAAACAAGGCAATTTACCAAATACATAATAATATTTTTGAGGAAGGAATACCCATGATCAATGGTAATCAAGCATGGCCACAAATGATACACGGTGAATCCATGTCAAAATTACATCTTCAGAAAGTAAACATGCACTGTGATAGGTGCGAGCTATCAAAGTCTTCATGGTACTTCAACATGTTAGATTAATATTGCACAACTTGGGCAGTTAGCATCGATGAGTGATACTACTATTTTTCCCAAGGCCTTCCATCCAAACTAATGATAGTACGAGTTTATATATGCAAATAAATGGACTGTAGTGGATCATAATAAGACACCATCTGATCACCGGTCATTGATGTATATCATTGATAGATGCGATTATGCCCACCGATAATGGTGGTGAACTCCAAGGTACTGAGTACAATCTAACAAGCGTGAATAGATGACTTGTGGTCAAACACTTTTAGAATCAAACAATTAAGGGTCATTGATGTATACCCACTATCTTTTGCGAGGAAACCTGTCACTGATGATTGCAAAATCCAAGGTACTCTACGGTTCCTAGATCCACTTCGTAGATAATGATCTGGCATCGATAGGAAGAGATCCATTGGAGGGAGGGCCATAATGTATCCCACATCAATCAACACTAAACACAGATTAAAGGTTTGATGTAATTTGTAGAGATGACAAGATCCAACACTATATACTAACACTAGGATGGTTGACATGATTGGTCAAGGATATTTGAGGAATGACCAACAATATTTTGACTTCCCTTGAACACAGAACACGACGCATAGTGACACTTGGAAACATAAGACTCAAGTAACCAAATTTAATGAAATATACCAATGCCAAATGCATTGATAGATGCTCCAAAATGATGGGAAGGATACCCATATGTGGAGTTTTGTTCATAATCCTAAGGTAAATGCGGATGAACAAAGTGTACTTATAACTGACGCAATATGTGTCATGTTCAAGGGAGACCAAGGATGACTATTGTCATTCTTTGAATGATGAAAAGCAAATGAATTATATTTTGATTTTTTGGATATTTAATGTTTTTTGCTTTTTTCATTTATAAGCTCAAAATAATAATAAAGAATGCTATAGTACATTGGAGGAAACGAGTGTTGCAAGGGGTGTGCCTACATTCCAAGGGAACGAGTCAGGACAAGGCAATGTTAAAGTTACAAATAGGGGCTGAGATAGTTATGTACACTCATCATGATGTTCCCTCTAGGGATGAAGTTCAATTGAAAAAGAAAAAACTATGGTTTATAGACATCAAGTAGCAAAAAGTGTCTGCCAAGGAAAAGAAGCAACATAAGAAACAAGCAGTAGGAACAGATGCATAAGAGGGTATTTTAACAAATATTGATGTAAACTAACAAAAAATAGGGATCCCATCAGAAAATTGCCAAAAATGTATGAAAGAGATGTTGGTTGTGGAGCCTGGTCTTCCTGATTCATAGGTCATGTTTCAGACATGTCTGATTCCCATCCAATGTTTAGGGGGAGGGTGTGGGGGGGATTCCCCCCCACTATAGTCATCATGGGGGGTCTATAGGGGGCGAAGACTAATTTTGGGATCCCCACCATTGGTGAGGGTTCAGGGGTAGTGCCCCCGTAGCGAAAATTTTGGAAAAGATGCCTTGTAAAATGTTGTAATTTCATAGTCGTGACTTGGTCAATAATGGGTGATTTATGGCCCCATGGTATTGGGTATCTCGTGGAATTTTCCCATGGTAATCCCTCTTTAAAAGTAAAGCATTGTAATACGACTATGTATTGTAATATTGTAGAGATCTATGTGATTGTGTGAGAGAGACTGTGAGAGAGTGAAGAGGAAATTGCAACAGATGTGCTAAAGGTTGTATCCCTTCATTTGCTTGACAATATAATAAAAGGAATGAAAATTTCTCCATGGACGTAGCCTATATTGAGTGAACCATGTATATTGGTGTCTCTCTTGTATTGTGTTTATGTGTTTTATTTTTGCATCTTATTTTATTCTATTGTTCTGTCATCCTATTTTTCTAACAAGATAAATATGCGGTCTCAAACTCCAATTCATGATGGTACTAATAGGGCTCCCAGGACTATGAAAAAAACTCAGCATGGGCACCACAATATAAATATGGTGTTGAATATAGTGTCCCATTTTCTGTAGGCTCTTCTGTAGGAATGGTGGAAAATATAGATAAGATGGAATGATGCACCAACTTCCACTAGGTTTGACCCTAGGAAAAATTTGAGTCGAAAAAGGTTCAAATGCATCAAAACAACGAGATAACCTAAACCTATATGCAAAATTACATATTTACCTTATTAGATCGAGGAACATGTAAAGCATGCTCCTATACTTGGGTACAATTAAACTAAGTTTTCTCCCAATGACCCTACAAAAGATTCCTTTAGGTGGGTGTAACCAAATGTTCATAAATTTAAGGATAGTTTCATTTGAAGATAAAATGTCGTCTAAAAATCCATGTGAACTAGGAGAGTTAATATCCCATATGGGTGAAGTGATTGGATCATATTCTTGCTATAAGGGAAGACTTTGATTTGAATCTGCCGAAGTCATTTGAATAGCATGGTATAAAAGTTATACAACATATGAGTGTAATATACTCTCTGAATCACCACATTCCAAATAATTGGACACCATCCCTTCATCATTTTCTACTAATGAACATTCCTTCGAGACTCCATTTGATGAAGTAGAGTCATTAACATGCGAAATAACCCACATATGTTATGGTAAATACTGGAGCAACTTGTTGGATGGGTACTGGTGGTGGTATTGTAAAAGTTCCCTTGAGGGAAGTGTCCTTAAACATTCCTACCCCAATATCTTGAATCACCTTTTGTGAATCCTCGATGAAAGTTACATTCGAATGGACACTAGTGTTAGGTGTACAATAATCTAATTGTTCAATCGTGACGATCTTCCCTTCACTAGTAGAATTTGGCAAATAAATGACTACATGCCTAAAAACGTTAGCCACGACAGTGTTTTTAAGCTAAATACTACTAAATTTAAGCAGCACAACTAAAAATGACTAATTTAGTCATCAGATAGAAAATACAACTAAATAATAAACTACACAAATAAAAATGACTCAAAGAATGACTAATTTAGTCCACAGGTAAAAAACGACTATATAACAACTACAACTAGATTAATATGAATTAGTCCAAACATGGAGAAAGCTTATAATGATGGAGCATATTCTTCCCTATGTTTCCTACAATTTTTTAATAATTCCGACATAATTTTTGAAGGGTTATTGAAATTGTCAGTTTTAATAACTGAAATTGCATGGCAGAGGTGGTCCAACAAAAGTGGAAAATTACAATTTTGTTTGCAATGAAATTTAGCAATTTCGTAAATTTTAACACAGCAGATGGATTCAGAGACCCCCTTTGAATCCATCCGCAATGTTAAAATTTACGAAATTTGGTGGGGGGGGACACTACAAATGGATTTAGAAACCCCCATTAAGGGGGTCTATGAATCCATCTGTAATGTTAAAATTTACGAAAATGGGGGGAGGGGGGGGAGGGCTCTTTGAATCCATTTGCAATGTTAAAATTTACGAAATTGCAAGAGATTCTCTAAATTTTCATTTTCAAATTACTCCATGAATTTCCATTAAAACTATAAATGTACAAGCATGTTTATTAAAACATCTCCTTGATCCTCCTCCTCTAGTACATGACCATGGTAGAATATAAGGCACAATCCCCACTAGTCCTACACACCTAACAATTAACAAACATTAATCATATTTCTTTCATATCTTATAAAACAATTTACATTTTAAAATTAATGTAATATAATATGTTAATATACACATACTATGTTAAACTTATATATATTATATAATGATATATGTTTATTTTTAATATATAAATAATATACTATTATATGTTTTTAATATATAAATAATATATACTATTATATGTTCTTAATATATAAATATATTATACTAATATATAATATAATATTGTTTAACAAATTTTAAAAAGTCAAATTCATGCTGGCAAAGAAAAATGGGGGAAAACAAATTGGGAAAAAAAAATGGGGATTATTGATATGTTGGGTAACCTATCTAAGGAGGAAGTAAACACTCTGGTTTGCTCCATTTTGGAAAGAAATGATTTGTTTTCTCTGAAAAAATGATACTTTTGATGTGGACTCCCTACTTTCGAGCTCCTTCACATCCATTTCTAAATATTTTTCTACGTAGACTTGGGAATAGAAACCTCACCGCACAAGTTCGAGTTTGTAAATGCCAGCTGAAATTTTCTGCAGGGCTTTCAATGAAGATAAAATTTTTCTGTGGGTTTTTCCATTCAATTTGAGGTTTCCGTGGATCTTTTGAATAAGTTTCATCCATGGCTTCTTGTTTTTGGACCCATATATGAGATTTTTTTTATTTTATTTTTGGGAATATTAAGCAATTTTTGGTAGTTCCAAGGTGATATTTTTAGGGTTTTTTTGGATAAAAATAATATTTTGTTCATATATAAAACCTCTTATCACTGAAAATAATAGGGTCATAACGATATCGTTGAGAATATTAGATTCATCACGGAATGTGTTTATAGTGTGTCTTATCTTTCTAAAAACAATATAATTGCCCCTTCTCCGAATTTGATATATACAGATCAATGTGGATAGGAACATAGGTTTTCCTTTCATGTCTTTTACACAGTGATTTGTATCAAGATCTAGTTAAAAATTTATGAAAAATTGAGCATTTGAAACTGTTGTGTTATAGAAGGATTCTAATTAGTTAATAATAACAATCGTATATGGAAGGATTCACACAATCATATATGGAACAATAGAGAAATTATAAATTGTGTTTAAACCAGTTCCCTCTTACTGTCCATGAAAGAGTCCATATGATTGTAGATAAACTAGTGCCCTATTCAATAATCGACCTTCAACAATTTTGGAAAACTAATAGCATCAACTACCTACATGTGATGAAGTGAAACCTACTTGTAAGCATCAATAAATTGCTATTGGTAGTGCGCTAAGGATATAGTCGAGTGTAAGGATAAGAATACTCTCCAATGGTCTGTTGGGAAAAACCCAAGGTTTGTTATTGCTTGGATTACTAGTGCTACAATGAATCCTTGAATGTGCTTTGGAACTTTCTCTTGCATCTTAGGCCACTGCACATACCCTTATAGATTTTCCATAGTCTTATACCAACGACAATGTTTTTAGCAATTATTGAAGTATGAGCTTCCCGAATCAATTTACTTGTTATTTCCTGTGGAAAGCACAATTTGTCTTATATTAGAGTCACCCATCTTGAAGATGATACTTATTTTCTTATAAACCAACAACCTTTTCTCTTTTAGTTGCTAAAAGAGATCTCCAAAATCAACATCTTCCACATGCTCCTCACTCACAACTTCATGGGTAAAAGCTTTGCTATGGGGGAGCACCCCCCACCCCCTTGCTCCCGCTCTTGAAGCTCACTCCCAAAACACTCCCAGTTTTGGGAGTGCATTCCTCAGGTGCTCCCGAGACACTCCCTACCTCCCCTATACTAAAAGTGCCTACACTAGGTTGATCATTTGATGACAATTTTATGGTATCTCCCTTCTTTGCCAAGCTCATACAAAAGCTATTATAGTTGATCCTTTGATGACAATGTTATAAGTTATAACTACTAGATGATTGATGTTATATGGTTTAATCCATGTTTTCTATAGCCAATTCAACATCCTACATGTTTTTTAGATATAAATCCATCAAAATATATTAAAATATATAATATATAAAAAACACTCCCGAAATGAGAGCTTTTGAAAAATTTTCTTTTCACTTTGCTCCCGCTTTCTCTCCTTGCTCCCAACATCATATGGTAAAAGGTTCAAGTTGCATTATGGTTTCCACATCTACAATATTATGCATGGACGGTCTTGACAACATGTCTGCAACTTTTTTCTTTTTACCCTTCTTATATTTACAACTATATAAAATTATTGCGAAAATCCCATCCATTTGTAATGCATTGCCTACTGCAACTTAGTTTCACTATATAAATACTGGAGTGGTGTGGTTGAAATAGCCTTAGTTGAGATTGTGAGATTGTATTTTTATTGTGTTGTTCACCTTTGTGTAGGTTGCAATACCTCGTCTCCATGGGATTGGTAATGGAAAGCCACACCGAAATCATAACCCTTCTACAAAGGGCATGATAAACTTGGTATCGGATAAATAAATGGATAAATGTGCAGTTGGCATGTGTGGTGAAATGACATGCAAAAGAGATACGAACGGTGCATCGAAATATATTCATTGACGTTAGGCTGTGTTTTATGGTGAAACATCATCTTCAGGCTTCATGTCAATTTGCATGAATCTCATTTCTATCATGAGATTCATGGTTTTGGCGCTGGACAATTCAATAACAAGCATGTCGAGAATGCCATCTAAAGTGGCGAGGTGAAGGAAATGAATGACACCAAGAACATAAGTATAGTTTATAGCCTCATCTAAGTTTATCATTCTTTTAGTTATTATTTTTACTTGGTTTATTAATTATTCAAACAAGGGTAGAGTGCATCACTTAGATATACTTCGAGATCTTTGCACTAAGAGAAGTGAGGTGTTCTATAGCTCAATATGGAGGAGATGTTGTAATGTTTGTTCCTAACAAAATAATTAAAAAAATTCATGTCGGTTCATAAAATAAAAAATTATGAAAAGTATTTAAAAAAATCCATGTTGACTCATAAAATAATATATGAAAAATAATTAAAAAATCAATGTTCGTTTATAAAATAAAAACTTAAAACTTAAACCCGGATCTATTAATCAAGAGAGATCAAATTTCTTGAATTTAAATTAAAAAAAAATACACGTCAAGAAATTGGATCCCTCTCGGTGCTTGAAAGATACGAGTTTAAGATGGATCTATGTTGGTTTATTTAAAAGAGAGAGTAATAATTCAACTTCCTATGCCCATAATCTTGTTTTAGTGAATGCATGCATCCATATTTTTATATATTGAATAACGCATCTAAGCCGAAAATCCTTCTCTATACAGATCACTGTTATGAGGAGTATGAGGAGTCTCAACTAGGAACTTACAAGGATGATGGACCAAGGACTTCCTTTTCTATACAGATCACCGTTATAAGCGGTCTCAACTGAGAATTTGTAAGGAGACTTGTTTTTTTGTTCTCGAACAACTTATCCATCATTTTGTTTATCTCACTCATGCCTTGCTAAGAGAGATGTGCCTACGATAAACCATTTATTGTCAATGCCCATTTTTCCTCTAACATTATGACTAGCTATCTAAATAGAACTATTATATTATAACGAGACATTCGTTTTTCATGTTACATATCCAATGTAATCTCTTTATTTAGAGAATAATTATAATCATGGGTGACTTCCTCTAGCTCTACATTTTATAAGGATGCATGTAGAATGCAAATTATAAATGATAAATTGATGCAACCTTATAAAATAAACACCCAATTGTTCACGATGCCAATTGATGTATGCATAGATACTTTAAGGTTCTTGGGAGGAAGATCTTTTATATCATATATGGTTACATTTTAAATAAATTCTCTACTCGAGATTGGTCTATCTTTGTGATTTATACTGCCCATGCTTGTTTCTCCATTTATACATAAGTAAACTTCTATTAACCATAGAAAATTATAAATATATCAAGCTTATCTCACTATTTATGGGAACATCATTGACCTGGAGGAAAACATTCTTTTATTTAATATTGACCTATCCTTAATCGTTTCCATATTCATAGAATGGAATTGAACAACAAAGGAACTTGTATCGTTGGTTGTATTGGCATCAGTTGCACTCATTGCCTTAGTGGTTCTTCACATAATGCATCCATACATCATTATAAACCTTTCAACTGCTTCATGATTAGTAGATATTCCATACTTCCTTTCCCTCTAACCATATATATAACGAGAAAATTAATCATCTTTAACTCATTGTCCATGGAGATGTTCACGAAAAGGTCAATTTCCAGCTGAGCACATGCTCTGAGATCTCCAACAGACATTACTATCCATATACCAATCAACCATTAAATAAATTTGAATAATCAACGCAAGAATAAAAAGAATGAAACTGTTGTATAAGACCTTATTAATTTAGGGAACACATTTTGCTAGGAGCATTTGGTTTATAACTTTATAAGAATTCTTGTTCACAAGTGTTATTTCTTATAATTGATAATAGAAAAAAGGTGGGGGATCTATAGTTGTGAATATAATTCTCAAACAAATATGCTACACCATTGATAATTATTAATTACATAGATAATTACACCGAGATAAATAAACACATGTATTCCCTATGAGCTTTATTATGCAAGGATATAGATCATGGATCTTTAACCAATAATCACTTTGCATTCAAAATGAGATGCAAACAGTCAAACATTAGAGTTTCTCATAAGCTTTGTTCTTATGATTAGAGTTTCTCATAAGCTTTGTTCTTATGAGGAGTTAGAATACATAATTCTCACCATATCTTATATTGAATTTAAATCAAGATGCCAATGAATATTATAAGTAGTCTCCTTAATTGTTGAAATTAAGTGTTAGTGTCAATTCATTCCAGAGATAAACTTGATACAAAATGAACATCAACCACACTGAATTTTTCAAATCTTCAAATTGATTGAAAATCAAATATTATTGGATATGTTTTTTTAATTGCAAGGTACCACTTTGAAAACTAGAAGGAACTCCTTATCTGGTTCTATTCTTCCTCCAACTTCTTTTCCATTTGGACACACCAAAAACATATAACAAATAGACATTTCTAAAATGTGCCTAGTTTATTTGTGGAACTTCATCTGATCAACTAAGTAATGATTTTGTGTCAATTTTGGTCTTTACCTATGATTGAAATGTATTTTTTTGTGGATATAGATGCTCTATGCACTCCCCAAGAATATCATATTATTTAGTTTTCACATGTTCACTGTGTTACTCTTAAGTTAATGAATTTCCTTTGATCAATTTTTTTTGCATGGTATAAATTTTTAGCTCAATCAGATGTTTTGTGAAATCATGAATTTGTCCATAGTGGACGTTAATGAGAGATGTATGTTTCAATATTTTCTGGCCCACATATGTACTTCAAGATCAATATTTTGGTTTAACTATGGAATTCTACAATTGTAGTTTGGTAGTTACCTTTCATTTTCTCTACTTAGTAGGGATATGTTTGAGAAGTAATGTTGTTAGGAATTAACATCTGTTGTTGTAGGTATTTTCAGAATCTTGATTTGCTCGATTATACATTCATGAACCTATTGTTTCATAGAAACAACTTAGTAAGATACAATAAAATATAATTTTATTAATGTTTGAAAAATGACCACAAAAGTAGGTCAATGTGAGTAAGAGATACATCCAGTGTGAATACAATGTGGGAGTACAAGAAAAATTATAGGTAATGTTGAAAGCAAGAGAAAGGAAACAAAAAAAGTGCAGTGTAGATAGGTGTGTGGCTAAGCTAATCACTAGGTCTAACGAAAATATATGAATAATGGTATCATAGGTGTAGCAATACAATGTGCAAATCCAAGACTGGAAATATGGACACCTTGGTCACTTGATAAAGAGAGAGAGAAATGAGGGGGGGAGGATAGGGGTACTAAGTCATTGTCAGAGCCATCGAGCACCATAGGGGAATCTGGCTCGAATTTTCATTAAAATTCAGTAAAAAAACATTACTCGGGTGTACAACAATGTACAACTCCTTTCCACCATTTTAATGAAGTAATTGAACAACTGATTTTGTTAAATTTGTTATTATTACAATCAAATTTCATAGAGAGGTATGGTGTTTTATACTTATGCTCCAATTTCACTAAATTCGAGTAAAAACAATATTAGTTGTACAATAGTGGATAGTTCCTTTCCACCATTTTAATGAAGTAAATGAACAACTGATTTTGTTAGTTTTTTTTATTTTACTATTGAATTTCATAGGGCGTTTATGTCAGAGTGAGGAGACTAGGCAATTGCAATCCCTTGTTGGAAACAACACTTGGACCAAGCCATCCTAGTCCCCACCTTAACTTATCCGATGTTGGTCTCACACCATGGTAAGTTATGCAATGCAACATCTGTATATCAATGGCTAAGAAGGAATTCAAATGCTCTATTTTTGTTGTATGCTTGTGGTTTTGTTTCTAGTCCTATATAATAAAGATATTTTCATATGCTATATAGAAATATTCCACCTAGATATGTCCTAATATAACATTGCTGACTTATATAACCATGGTAGTGCTATTGGAGGAGCTAAGGGACCTAATCAAATATTTGTTGGTGGCTTACCATATTACTTCACAGAAGCACATATAAGAGAAATGCTTGAATCCTTTGGGTATGTATGCTTAGATATTTGGTTTGTAGATTTGTTTTGTAGTATTATATTTTTTTCCATAAATTTAAGTGACATGCATATTTATTTGGAAAGATTATAGTAATTACTATGCATAGGTATTTTGGAATGAACAACTATATATAGGGTCCTTAAGTTCAAGATCAAAAAATTCAGACTACTTTTCAAAATAGATGTGTTTCATGGAAATATTGTAATGCTTACTATACATAGATCTTTTGGAATGAATAGCTATGTGTAGGGTCCTCAAGTTCAAGATGAAAGCATTCAGTCTCACTTTCAAAATAAACATGAAGTATGTGTAGATGCTTGGATTCACTTGTGTTATTTAGGATCTATTATCACATGTAGATTCTTGTATTCACCTACGCTATTTAGGATCTATTTTTAGAGTAGCAGTAGGAGGAAAAGGAATACATAGGAACAATTGGTGTTTTATTTTCAATTTTACAAAAGTGCAATATACATAATCATTTGTACAACATAAAGTCTACAAAATCATCCACTGAATATGTTTTTACAAGTATCTTTAGAGTGTGAGTTTCCTGCCACTTGAAATGCTTTAACACACACACACACACACATAAACATATATTCAATCTACTCGTCTTTATCGTGATGCACAATTGTTACTAGAATTGATAATTAGCATTGTAGTTCTAGAACCTAGTTGTTATGAGTCTTATGGTGCCTTAGGTTTGGTATGCCAAATTAGTCTGTCTAGGAATTTATACTCATTCATTTAATGGAGCTATAATCATTAATCTTCATAAGTGTAAGACCCACATAATCATGGGCCCAATTTGGTGAGTCGTCTTTGGCATGGGGACTTGTAAATCTAGAAGGTTTGGAGGTATTCCCATATAGGATATCAGGTTTGGGTCTTCATCATGTTTTCTGATAATGGATATTTTGTAGAAGTTTCTTAGTTGACCTATTTACTACCGTTATGTTCATAATGAAAATACTTAGTATATACTTTCTTGTAAATTACTCTATACTTTCATTTTCCAATTGTAGTATAAAGAAGTAAGTATCAGGAAGTACCCATTATTAATTACTTTGATTAAGTGTGAAATTTGATTCTATTTAAGGGTGATAGCTCAATGGAAGAGAACCGACATTATAGGGAGGAGGTTGGTGGTTCGATTCCTTCATACCCTATCTACATAAATCAATCAGTGAATAAAAACGACTAAATATACTACCAGTTGATGACAATTAATGATTAAAATGACTAAATAAATGACCAAGTAACAATGATTAATGACTAAATAAATGACCAGTTAATTTCACTTAATGACTAAATAAATGGCCAGTTAACCGTAATCAATGACTAATTAAATGACCATTTAACAACAATCAATGACTAATTAAATGACCAGTTAACAACAATCAATGACTAATTAAATGACCAGTTAACAACAATTAATGACTAAATAAATGACCAATTAACAACAATTAATG
Organism: Larix kaempferi; assembly: GCA_027924585.1. Classification (NCBI taxonomy): domain Eukaryota; kingdom Viridiplantae; phylum Streptophyta; class Pinopsida; order Pinales; family Pinaceae; genus Larix; species Larix kaempferi. The sequence goes on from BSBM01000456.1 coordinate 41,853,365, forward strand.
ACTAAACAAATGACCAGTATAGAATAATAAATGACTAAGTAAATGACCAGTTAACAATAATCAATGACTAAAACAACGACTAAATATACAACCAAACTGACCAATCAAAACAACCAATAAATGACTAACTTTTTTTAGTCACATATTTAGTCGAATTATAAGTGATTGGAAATAAATCTCTATTAGCCACATGACTAAACTTAGCATTTATATGCAATTTGTAGTCCTTTTTTTAGTTACGTATCTCACTTTTTCTACTAGTTGATAGGGGAACTAGATCACTTGGAAAACTGAAGATACTACTACAGTCGTGCATGTATTCAGTTATGTCCCAATAGAAGATTGTAATATATGAGCACATCCTCTACCTCAAATTCCATAGTAATAGTCTTACACCTCAATTTAATTGGGCCGATAATGATAAGTCCATGAGGTGGGAAAAAATTTCCATCAAATGCTTTAAGCATAGTGTGGGATGGGACTAAGGTTGGTGATCCTAACACTTTCCAACATTTTAATGACATAACATAAGTAGAGGTTCCTTCACCAACGTTGGTTCAATATGTTCTTACCATGATATACCACTTTAATCTAAAAAGCGATATGTGAAGGGAGATTTCATGTCGAGTGGTTTGAGTCAAATGTGATCAAGTTAGTGTCAGATGGATCAACAATGTTGATAGAAGATAATAGAGCCTTTCAATGAACATTAAAACTATGCAATACTTCTAATGCCAACATGGAACATGGTTCTTGAGCTAGGTCCTTGTCAACATTGTAGTTGTGAGTATCTCTCACATTAGGGTTATGGTTTTCATTACAAAACACACCTTTGGGAGGGTGAGATACCGTGTTAATGGTTGGTTTCTCAATGGTGAGAGAACCACTTGGCGGTGATGTCGATGGGTTTGAAAAAATAGGTGGGGATTGATAACATGATCCCGTGTTTGAATATTCACTTCATGATCACACATGAAGACATTATCATTGAGAACATTTCTCCCTTGTGGGGGGTTTGCTTGGTTTCCCTTTGGTAGAGGTACCAGCATCAAAGAAACCATATGTTGTTGGTGCTACAAGAAAGGTTGTGTCAAAATGGCGAGTTGGTGTTGCAGCACAATGCATTGAGCGATCATGAAATGAACATCATCCATATAAGGGCACTAGTGATTAGGGTGGTTTCCTTGGAAAATTTTGCAAAGGAACATGAATTTCCTATTCCCTTGGGTTCTTGCAACCATAATGTTCATGTTGGGTGCATCTCCCATCCCAAGATTAACATTCTACTTTTTATTTTGTTTCTTCTTTCCTTTAGGGCCCATAGATTGAATTGTAAGGACATTTGAATTCTGGGTAGGAGTTGCAGGTTGCTGCATTTCCTTTCCAGCTATGGGTTGCAAAGTTTGAATAGAAATATGCCCCATTTTTTGGGTAAGCTGATCAACTGAACCAATCACTCCATTAGCATGAGGTCCTTGGGGTGGCCTAGCTAGATCAGATGCAAGTCATGCAACATGGGGTATCATGTCATAAAATATGCTAGATTGTGAATAGATCAAGTCCATTTGTTGGGAACTCTTAATGAGTTGTTCTTCTGTAATGTACCCATTTTTGATAGCACCATGGAGCTACCACTATCCCTTTAGATCCCCATGGGTCCTAGTGGAAAATTAAATTAGACAGGGAAATGATTTTGAATAATTAAATTAGATCTTTAAGAAGTGATGCAGTCCATATTTGTAAATATTTAATTATTAATAAATTGTTTGATGAGTTGGACATGCCTAGGTGGCTCAAGAGGGTGCATAGGATAAGGATAAATGATGTCATTTTTCCTCCACAGAAAAATATGGAAAGAAAGCATCCAAAATAAGAAACAACATCCAAAAGTAGGAAATGCAGGAAAAGAAACATAAAAGCAAAGAGGATAGAAGTTTCTTGATTTTGGAAGATAAGGCACAAGAAAGATTAGTAAAAGCAGGAAAGCAAGCAAAAGGATTAAGGAAATATACATAGGATAATTTTATCTAGTGACAACGCATTGATGGAGGCAAGTGGGTCTTATGCTAGTTCAACTTGCCAAAGAAGCTTCCACTCATCACTAAGTTCGAATTTCCTAGATGGAAAGCTATAGAGGGAAGGAAGAAAAATTGGAGGAGGTTAATAAAAGGAGGATGAACACACCCATTCACATATTTTTTCATTTTGAGTATTCATCTTGATATACCTCTGCATCTTGATATATCTGTCCCCTTCCATCATTGGGTGATGTGCCCCTTTGCATTCATTGATCCAACTGAGAGATTGGGATATCCTTCTGTTGGAGTTTGAGGAAGAGGATACCCATTCATTTTCATGGAGTTTAATGCAGCCATTAAGGTATTTTTGCAGATATGAATCTGATCTACATAGGTTGTGGTTGAATTCCATATTGAGGTGGTAGAATATCAGTAGCATCATGTTCCCTTTACAATGTATTGTACCCGATGGAGAGTGAGATAAGGGGTTTGCGCCCCTTGTGATCTATAGAATATTCTCATGCACATTGAATGAGATGTAATGATATGTATTGCTGTTCATAAATCTGGTTTAGTAAATATATATCCCTTACTCTTAATCACTCTTCTTCTGCTCCTATATTACAAATTCTAGTGTTAATTGACATACGGCCAGCTTTTTCATTGATAAACTATTAAATGTGCCCCTAATAGTATGATTGCAGTAGGATGCTTCTAAATGAAATATATTTGGACTCATCTATCAGGTTTATTTCAGAATTAGTGAACTCTAGTTGTCACTTGAAATTATCTGAAATCATTGTATGCGCTATCATAGAGAAAATTGACAAATTTTTAGTGTAAATGAATCTAACTGTTTTCTGAGACTCCAGAAATTGGTTTGAAGGTCCTGTAGCTAATTCACATGCATATAGCCCCATCCAAATAATTATACCAAAAATTCGTGAATCTCTTATGCCATTTGAAAACTACTGGAAATTGCCTCCATAACTAGTCTACACTCCAATATTCACACCTAGTCAACTAATTCATTGTATAAGTTTTGTTTATCAAGTCAAGTAGAGCCCATATCAGGTTGGGGGAATTTTAGTCAGTATTCCAGTGATTTATTTACTTCCTTTACTACACTAGAAGTAGTGGATTTACCACATAATTCCTGGGGCCATTTCCTTGAAGCCTTTGGTTTAGCCAAAGGAGTCTACCTAGGTGTGATGCAATACCGAATGTGAAATTGTCGAAGTATGAAACTTGATTCCACATGTATTGAGTCATTCACATATGTCTGGGTTGAAACTAAGTATTCTTGGAAATTTTGAGAAGGTTTGGTAGTGTTTGGAATACAAACTAGTTCAGTGGTGTGTCAAATCCATCTTCTATGTGTCCAAGTAGTTAGTTTTGGAGTTAGTGTGCCTAGATTGGGGTTTGGGGATATTATAGTGGCTCAGAGCATGATCCTCTGCAACTGTGAGTAGCAATACCAATATCCATTGATCATTTAAAGAAGAAAAGTTGCAGATTGAGGCTTGTACTGGTAGTCGTTGAAGAAGACCTTGAGTAGTATGAAGAAGAAGAGGTAATCTATATAGATAGAGGTTTGCATATTTCATGGGAGGAGGATGACATATTCTGTGAACCAATATACAGAGATGACAGAAGGTCTAATCCACCAATGTCTACGCTTGAGGAGGAATTATCAAGAATGTTAGCAACATGTGCTAACATGCCTCACTGCTATCAGGAGTATCTAGCTTTGGGTGAGAAGATCCGTACAACTATTCCCTTCAAAGATTATTTCACTTGCAAGCATGGATTTTTTCCTCAGAATGTGCATGAGGATTATTTTGAGAGCAGAAAACCATCCATAGAGGAACCAAGTTGTTCCACCTCTCAGAGTAAAGAAGAAGAAGAAAGAACCAAAGGTGAATCTTCATCAAATCTATTTGCATATTCAAACATCATGAGATTATTTGGTTTTTCTTCAAGAAAAGTATCCAAAAGTTGTGATCCTAGTACCACTCAATATGGAGAAGCCTCAAGTTGCATGGAGGAGGATGTCAATGCAACAAAAGCACCCGGATATAAAGGAGAAGGCATGCACATAGATTCATTCCAATTGAATGAAGAGGTGAATCTAGCAAAGTGAACCACAAGATGCATATGTGAGTCTTACTAAATCTAGTGAAGAAGAGCATGCTTGCACCAATATAATTCAAGAATAAGATGAAGAGGCACCGTGCACATCTGAAGACCCAACATTCCATCATCAGGTTGCTAGCAGTGTGGGAGGTGAATTCACTTCCAGCTTCCTTGTTGGTGTTTTATATATCAGTGCAAGGGGGATTGTAGATGAGATGATTTCAATTGAACTGAATGATAGTGAGCCATTTTTTGGATCATATCTAGAAGAAGGGTAGGAATAAACCTCTTATACATCACCACTTGAGCTTCATTGTGAGGTTGATCAATTAGAAGAAGAAGAGGATGTTTGTCATCAAGAGCCACACTTCCTTGCATGGCCATTGAATATGAGAGAAAGAGATATTAGGAAGTCCCTAAGCACTCTGCATGGCACTAATGCATTGGTGTCACATTGCTATTGTATAATGGAGGAGAAGTATTCCATTGAAGACTGCAAGAAGATTAAAAAACAAGTGACAGACATAGGCGGTGCTTTTTTGCAACTACTTTCCGATGGAGATCATATTCTTGAGCTTGTGAAGATGTATCATAGTGCCTCACTAGAATATGAAGAGGATATTGACAAGCTCAGTCAAGAGTTGGATTATACATATGATTATTTGAGGAGCACTCAAAAGGCCATTCAAGAATCAAGGTTGCATATTGATAAGCTTCATAGAGAGCTAAGAATGCCACATCCTCCATATTGCGTGGGAAATGATTATGTGCACATGGTAGGAGACACTTTGGGGTTGATGGAGGAACATCGTGTGAAGGATAAACACAAGGAAAATAATGATTTGTAGGTGTTTGTGAAGGGATATGATATTGAAAACATTGGCCAAGCACTTGTTTTGAAGAATGTTGAGGAGGACTTAATTATGGGAGATATAGTTGAGTAAAATGCATTTGGATCAATTAGAATATGTGATTATTTATCCAATGATCGAGTAGATGAGTACATAATAGAGATGGAGATCCAGGGGTGCAATAGTCTTTCTCACATTGGTAAGAGATTCTTTGACACCTCATTCATTGGGAAATATTGTGAGCAAGAAGAGAAACAAAAAAGAATGTTCTTTGGAAGAGAACTGTCATGGAGGAGGTTTTCCGAGTGCTATATGCATATTAGAAGGATTGTAAGCTCTCCTTATGGGAGCAAGAGATGATTTTGGAGGAGGTATCTACATTCACTCCACTTGGACCAGCCAATAAGGGTGTTGATTGATACATGGATTGGGTGGATAACTACATCTTAGAGATGGATGCTCATGTAGGTAAGAGTTTTGTTTACACTAGAAAAAAGTTAAATGATACCTCTCTTACTTTACAATCATATGAGAAGCAACAAACATATCTTTTATTATCACATGATGTATTCAATATGCATAGTGGTATTTGGAATTTCCAATTGATTCAGTGGGATGGAGCATATGGCATTGTTGCTCAAGAGGATTTTCTCTTCCTATTGAAAATATTCATAAAAATTCCAAAAAGAACTTGGAAGAGTGTACTTCCAAATTGGTTATGGGATCCTGGAATCATTTGGAATGACACAATGTTCCATATGATCAAGATGTTCAGTAGAATGCTGCATAAACCATGGGATTCTGACATTCCTTGGAGTGACACTTTGTTCCTGATGGCATTAGATTTTTGGAGTCATCATGAGGCTCTTTATGTAGACACTGATCAATGTAGAGGAGGACATAGAAGACAGTTCCCCATTATCAGGTTCATTTGCGATCTAGGAATAATTCTTTGTCTCAAATATTTCAGCTGGAAGATTCATGTAGTAGTATGTGGGACAGAGACATCTCTTAAGAGGGATGATATGCATAAGGTCAAGTAACTTCAAAATATTGACCTTCAACTTGATCATCATTGTTAGGATATTTAGACATTTAGGAGTTAGTTAAGATCAACTTGTGTAATATATCCGTTAGGGATAGTGTGTTTCTTTAGTATGCATTAGTATGCATTTGTAAATACTTAATCTGACGGTCACGATATGTTCCCGACATAGAGTGATCCAATGGCTCAACTTCTCTTAGATCAAACCTAACCTTGATCCGTGGCTTACCACCCGATTGGTCCATGATCTCTATTTAAAGATCATGGAGGGTCATTGTTTAGTTGATCGATTATGAGAAGCTCATTTGTAACTTTCTTTCTTTGCATAATAAATTGTCCCGTAGAAGCTATTTGGCCGGGGCCGTGGAGTGTTTCCCTCAAGAGGGTTTAAACCAAGTCAAAACATCGGTGTGTTGATCTGTGATCTATTTGTGTGAAGTGGTTTCTCTTGGAGTTCGTTCCTTTGGTAGTACCCTGTGTACCCGAGCATGGTATTAGAGCTTTTCTGAAGTGCTGCTTCTGATTGTGATCTAGATCTTGAACTGTTGTTGCCGAAACTTGAAAGGGTTTCTAGTTCTGGTATTTCTGTGCATTTCTGGGCTGTGGGAGGTGTTCCATTGCACCTAGAGCGTCATTTCCATTGGGAAATAGTTTTCATTTGATCGAAAACGGTTCCCGGTTGCTCTAGAAATGCATATTTCATCAGATCTGAAGGTATAATGTTACAATGACGCTTTTTTTTTTATTTTCTGTTTTTAAAAGAAAAAAATCTCATATTTTATCATTTTGCACTGTTAGATTTTTTTTTGGGTTCAGATTGTTGCTTTCCCAAGTGCGTATGCTCTTTGCCTTGCACCTTGAGCGATATCGGCAAATCAGAAACAGAAAGGGAAAGGGTTTTTCTTAGCTGCATATGCTCTTTGCCGTGCACCTTGCGCGATCTCGGCAAATCAGAAACAGAGAGAAAACGTAGACTTTCTGGGCAAGCTAACGAGATCTAACTCCACAAGTGTGGAATTTTTTTTTTTGTTTTGATTTGTGGTGTGTTTTGCAGGGAAAAGGGAAAGCACGCAAATCGAGCAAGAAGAGTTAAAAAAAAAACCCCTTCCTCATTCCCATATTTTACATACCTTTTAATCTAGCTCACTTGGTTCAAAGTTGCTTTATTCCTTAATAGGTCTTGAGTTCAAGTATTATGAAGTTACTTTTAAAAGGAAAAGTGCATGCAATTTCTATTTTCAAGTTACTTTATTGTAAAAGTGCATCTCACTTAAATAATAAAAAATAAAAATACAAGTGAGTCACTTAAGTTTTTTATTGTTACACTATTTAAAAGTAATATCATTGTAAAAGTGAAATCACTTATTTTACAAAAGTGGTTCACTTAAAGCAACTTTCTTGTAAAGTGATTGTCAAAAGGTTCATCTTGGGAAGAGGGGGGGTTCTTTTTTTTTGCTGGACATTCTCTAGCTGCCACGTCACTATTGGGGACATCTTCAACAGTTTCTTTGTTCAAGCATAACTTCATCATAGAGAGTCAGTTTTCAGTGCCGTTTTTTTTGAAACCGCTTATCTTTTCGAGCCCTTCACATCCAGACTATTGGTTTCTGCTTTTACAGCCATTAATTTACAAATATGGCCGCCCCTTGTGATATTATACTTAACAGTTCCAACTATTTCTCATGGAAATCTCGTATGGAGGATGTTCTACGAAGTAGGGGACTTTTCAGAATTACCTCAGGGAAAGAAAAAGAACCCACTGATGATGATAAGAAAATAAAATGGGCAAATAGATGTGATGAAGCTCGTGGATTGATTGGGATGTCACTCTCTACTGATTTGCGATTCCACATATCTGGAATTGATGAACCTAATGTTGCTTGGGACAAGTTGGAATCTGTGTTTGGTAAACACAATGAAATTCGAGGTCACCAACTCGAAAATGAGTTGATTTCTTTAAATCCAAGTGCCTTTTCATGCATTCAAGATTATTTATCTAAGTACAAAACTCTTAAATTCTTATGTGTAGAATGTAAGATTGAGAGGGAAGACAAATAATGCATTTATCATATTCTTTCCAAACTTGGACCTACATATTCTGTTTTTGTATCTACATTTTACTCCATGAAAACATCCTTGAATGTAGATAGCTATCAAGAGCCTAGTCTTGAATCCTTTTGTGATTCCTTGATTAGGGAACAAGATAAACTCATTCATCTTGGAATAATCAACAATGCAGATACATCTGGGAAAGCCTTATTGTCCCAACAGAAAGAGAAGTCCAAGCCTCCCAAGAAACAAAATTTTCGCACTAATAAGTTAAACAAGGGTCCAAAACCCTCTTAGTCAGCTCCTTCTTTAAAAAATGACAAAGGATCCAAGCCAAAAGGCAAGAAGATTGAGCGTCATTGCAACTATTGCGGGAAAGATAATCATGATGAATCTAAGTGTTTCAAGAAGATGTCAGCCTTGGAAGCAGTAATGAAGAAGCACCACATCAGCCTAGATTTGCCTTCAGAATCTGCCTCTCATGGACATGCACTTTGTGCTTCTGGTTATTCTTATAATGCATCTTCTTCTTCTAATTCAAATGAATGACTCATTGATTCTGGAGCATCTTATCATATGGCTAAGGATCAAGCCATATTTTCTACTATGCATGAATGTAACACCAAACAAATATTTGTTGGTGATGATAGATCTCTAAGTGTTGTAGGAGCTGGAACAGTTCCAGTAGATAATGGTCATTTTAGTGATGTACTATGTGTTCCAAGAATTTCCTGCAATTTGTTATCAGTCTATCAGATCACTCAATCTGGTGAAGGTAAAATTGTGACCTTTACACCTCACCAAGTTGTAATCAAGGATTTTAAAGATCCTCAACAGATCCTAGCTACCAGAATTGTTGATGATATTACTTGGTTGTACAAGTTTAACAACTTTGGGTCATCACCTTTCCCTTCAGTTTTTGTTGCCCATAGTGATAACTTGAGCAAACTTTGGCATGAGCGATTTGGTCACTTAAATTATCGCTCATTGCAACAACTATGTAAAAAAAATATGGTGACAAGACTTCCGATGGTATCTTGCAGGGATGGTGTTTGCTCCGGTTGTGTACTCGGAAAACATCATCGGGACAGTTTTTACAAACGTGCTTCTTGGCACGCCTCGGTTCCCTTGGAGCTTGTGCATAGTGACTTGTGTGGTCCTCTTCCATCCGCTTTCTTTTCTGGTTTTAAATATTTCTTAACTTTCATTGATTATTACACCAGACGCACTTGGGTTTATTTCCTAAAACTTAAGAGCGAAGTATTTAACATGTTCTTGGCCTACAAGGCCCTTGTGGAAAAACAATCTGGTCATCAAATTATTAAGTTAAGATTTGACAATGTAGGAGAATATGTTAACAATAAGTTCACTACTTTCTGCACTGAACAAGGCATCCAAAAACAACACATTGTTCCATATACACCGCAAAAAAATGGTGTAGCTGAGCGGAAGAACCGCACTTTAAAATAAATGGCTAATTGTATGATCCAATCTAAGGGACTAAGTCTTCAATTTTGGGCTGAAGCCATTAATTGTGCAAATTACATAGTTAATCGCACCCCCACTAAAGCATTACAAGGTATAACACCGGAAGAAGCATGGAGTAAAACTAAACCTGATGTAAGTCACTTCCGTGTGTTTGGTAGTGAAGCATGGGCTCACATTCTGGATGAAAAACGAAAAGCATTGCAGCCTAAAAGTTAAAAGCGCATATTTGTTGGATATTCTGAAGATGTAAAAGGTTATAGACTTCTTCAACCACATTCTCATGATATAATCATCAGAAGAGATGTTAAATTGGAAGAAAATCTCTTGGCCTGCGAGACTAACTCGGTGATTGTGCCATCTTTGGCTTGCGAGCCTGATTCAGCGTTTGTGCCTTCTTCTTCTTCTTCCAACTTCCTTGACAAGTTTCCAACTCCAGTTTCTGATGATTACAGTGAGGATGAAAATCCACCTCCGCCTGCTCATGTTCCTCCAGTTGTACCAACACAATTGCTTCCTCGATGGGTCCATTCAACATGTGAAGCAGCTGGTGATCTTGCTGGTGATCCTAGAGATCAGCGTCGAACACGTTCTCAGTTTCAGCGAGCCTCTTCTCTTTTGACTCAAGTTTTCGAGAATCATGATTCATAAAATTTTGCAGAAGCTTCAGGGAATCCAGATTGGGATGCAGCCATGGATGAAGAATATCGTTCCTTAATGGCGAACGATAATTGGGATCTTGTACCTCTTCCAAAATGAAGAAAACTTGTCAGATGTAAGTGAGTCTACAGAACTAAGTATGCATCAGATGGAAGTGTTGAAAGACTTAAGGCAAGGTTAGTTGCCAAAGGTTTTTCCCAAGTTGAAGGGATTGACTACAATGAAACCTTTGCTCCTGTCGCAAAAATGAACTCCATCCGCCTTGTTCTTTCCCTTGCAGCCTTACACAAATGGGAAGTCCATCAAATGGATGTCAAGTCTGCCTTCTTACATGGTGATTTACAGGAGGAAATTTACATGGAACAACCTCCTGGCTATGTTCAGAATAACTATAGCCTTGTCTGTCGCCTTAAGAAATCCTTATATGGCCTTAAGTAAGCTCCTAGAGCTTGGTATGCCAAAATGGATAACTTTCTCCTTGACACTGGTTTTTCTAGATTCCATTCTGACCCCAATGTCTATACCAAGAAAGTAGGAAACCATCTCATCATACTTGTTCTATATGTTGATGACCTTATTCTTACTGGTAGTGACCCTAAGCTTATAACCCATTTTAAATCCAGTTTTAAACAAAATTTTGAAATGTCAAACTTAGGACATTTGCATTATTTTCTTGGTCTCCAAGTCTTGCAAACCAAAGAATGAATATTTCTTTCTCAGTCTAAGTATTCTTGTGACCTTCTTCGTCGCTTTTACATGGAAGATTGTACACCAGCCCCTTCTCCCTTCCAGTCTGGAGTCAAACTTTCTACCACTTGTACTTCACCTGAAGTCGATGCCACCTTGTATCGTCAGCTTGTTGGTAATCTCTTATACTTGACTCATTCCCGTCCTGACCTTTCCTTTGCCGTTGGTCGTGTGGCTCGTTATATGAAGACACCTCATGAAAGTCACTGGAAAGAAGCTAAAAGAATACTTCGATATATTCGAGGTAAAGTTCAATTTGGGATTCATTACAGTACAGGGGGGAAACCTTTGTTGGTTGGTTTCACTGATTCAGATTGGGCCGACGATCTTGATGATCGAAATTCTACTGTAGGTTATGTTTTCAGTCTGGGATCTGGACCTATTAATTGGGATTGTAAGAAACAACAAGCTCTTTCTCTTTATTCAGCAGAGGCAGAATATCAAGCAGCAGTTAATGCCAGTCAGGAAGCTTTATGGCTTCGACAGATCCTTTCAGAGTTTGGATTCGAGCAGCAGCAGCCTACTCCATCCACTTTGGTGCGACAATCAAAGTGCCATCAAGCTTGCCAAAGATCCAGTTCTACATCAACGCAGCAAACACATTGAGCTACATATGCACTTCATCAGAAATCTTGTTCATGATCGTGTTCTTGAAGTGCTCTTTTGCCCTATAGATGATCAAGTTGAAAACATCTTCACCAAGTCTCTTACAGAAGCGAAGTTTTCTAAACTTCGATCTATGTTAGGAGTTCAGGAACTTGTCATTAAGGGGGGATAGGCTCTAATGCCTCCTTCCTTCTCCTAATAGTGTCACTTTTGTAAATCCTTCAATCCTATCCCAAGTTGTTCTTAAGGGGGATGTTAGAATATTTAGACACTTAGGAGTTAGTTAAGATCAACTTGTGTAATATATCCGTTAGGGATAGTGTGTTTCTTTAGTATGCATTAGTATGCATTTGTAAATACTTAATCCGACGGTCACGATATGTTCCCGACATAGAGTGATCCGACGACTCAACTTCTCTTAGATCAAACCTAACCTTGATCCGTGGTTTAACACCCGATTGGTCCATGATCTCTATTTAAAGAGCATGGAGGGTCATTGTTTAGTTGATTGATTATGAGAAGCTCATTTGTAACTTTCTTTCTTTGCATAATAAATTGTCCCGTAGAAGCTATTTGGCCGGGGCCGTGGAGTGTTTTCCTCAAGAGGGTTTAAACCACATCAAAACATCGGTGTGTTGATATGTGATCTGTTTGTGTGAAGTGGTTGCTCTTGGTGTTTGGTCCTTTGGTAGTACCCTGTGTACCCGAACAATCATCACCAGGTTCTCTTGGAATTAGTAGTTCTGTAGAAGACATCCCCTTGTGTCCAATGTTCTTATTTGATATTTCCATGCATGAGCATTGGATTGACTAATGCACCTATGGCTTCACCACCTTACATGAATAGATCATACATCAAGCACTTTGGAATTATTTTTTTGGTTCCTTTTGATTACATTATTGTTCATGGTAGGATGTTGGAGAAGCATTCACATAATTTGGAAGCTCTGTCAAGTATTTGGGTAGAGCCATCATTGCATATCGATTTGTTTGAATGTGCAATTGGAAGGGTTGAGATCTTGAATGTTGAATCTATGGTTTAGCATGGTAAAATTGGTGCCTACATGAAGAGGATTTGGCCATATCTATTTGGATCAATACCATAAATATGAACAAGTTGGAGAATGGTGCACCATGTAAAATATCTTTCCAATTCATAACACATGTGGATGCCTAAGGAAGGAAGAAAGTTTCTTATGCGATGAGGACTCTGGGAGAGTTTTCAAAGGGATGAAGAAAGTGATGGGATCTTGTTCAATGTTTGCCACACTTGGTTTATCTCCATCATTTGTGCTTAGAGGATATTCTTCCATAGAAGGCATGGGAGTAGTTTTGTTGCAATATGGCCACCCTTGTTGCTTGAATATTCAAAGAAGGGTGAGTGAGAGACTTTCATGGAATTTCCTCTAGAATGAAGGATTGAAGTTTGAGAAAGGGTGCAACACATATCCAAGTTATGTTTCGGGAAATATTATTGCAGAAGCCCTTAATAAATCCCCATATATTATTGCTCATGGGAATAGAATTTTACCGATGCATAATCATTCCTATTCCAATTGCCACAAAAAAAGATTGGCCAAATTGCATGCATTGGTCAAAGTCAATCCACATATTGCAACTCAATTATCCATGGAGAGTTACAAAAGCAAGATCATTATTGAGTTGATGGAAAAGGATGACCAATGCAATATTATACTAGGGGTCATCTATGTTGGATATCGGATTCAAATGGTTTTTGAAGCATCCTTAGAAAGTATTGTGAGAAAAGTGTACAGGTTCTTCATCGACCATATTTTCACTTGCTTGAGGAAAATCAAATTTTGGGAGGGGAGGTCTGAAATGTCCCCATTTTTTATAGCACCATGGAGCTACCACTATCCCTTTAGATCCCCATGAGTCGTAGTGGAAATTGGAAAATTAAATTAGTTAGGGAATTGATTTTGACTATGGTTATTTTGAATAATTAAATTAGATCTTGGAGAAGTGATGCAACTCATATTTGTAAATATTTAATTATTAATAAATTGTTTGATGAGTTGGAAATGACTAGGTGGATCAAGAGGGAGCACAGGATAAGGATAAATCATGTGAGTTTTCCTCAGAAAAATATGGAAAGAAAGTAGCCAAAAGTAGAAACATTATCCAAAAGCATGAAAAGCAGGAAAAACAACAAAAAAGCAAAGAGGACAGAAGTTTCCTGATTTTGGAAGATAAGGATCAAGAAAGATTAGTAAAAGTAGGAAAGCAAGAAAAAAGATTTAAGAAATATACAGAGTCTAATTTTAGCCAGTGAAGGTGCATTCATGGAGGCAAGTGGGTCCTATGCTAGTTTAACTTGCCAAAGAATCCTCCACTCATCACTAATTCAAATTTCCTAGATGGCAAGTTCTAGAAGGAAGGAAAAAAAGATGGTAGAGGTTAATAAAAGGAGGATGAACACACTAATTCACATATTTTTTCATTTTGAGTATTCTTATTGAGAGATATATTCACATCAAAGGATTGGGTGGTGTGTCCCTTGCTAGCACTGGGTGATGGGCCCCTTTGCATTCATTGATCTAGCTGAGAGATTGAGAGATCCTTCTATTGGAGTTTGAGGAAGAGGACACCCAAAAATTTTCATGGAGGTTAATGCAGAAATTAAGGTATTTTTTCACGTTTGAATTTGAGCTCCAAAGTTTGTGGTCAAATTCCATATTGAGGTGGTAGAATCTCAGTAGAATCAAGTTCCCTTTACATTATATTGTACCAGGTGGAGAGTGAGATAAGGGGTTTTATCCCGCTGTGATCTATAGAAGATGATCATGAAAATTGAATGAGATGTATTGCTATTTTTTAACTCTGATTCAGTAAGTAAATATCCCTTCCTTACTCTTAATCACTCTTCTTCTACTCCTATATTACAAATTCTAGTGTTAATTGACATACGACCAAATTTTTCACAGATAAACTATTAAATGCGCCCCTTATAGTCTGATTGTAGAAGGATTCTACTAAATGTCATATATTATGAATCATATATGAGTTTTATTTCAGAATTAGTGAACTCTGGTTGTCATTTGAAATTATCTGAAATCATTGTATGCACTATCATAGAGAAAATTGACAATTTTTCAATGTTAATGAATCTAACTATTTTTTGAGCATCCAAAAATTGGTTTGAAGGTACTTGCAGCTATTTTAGATGTATTTGGCCCCATCCAAATCTGTAGACTAGAAATTTGTGAGCCTCTTATGCCATTTGAAAACTGCTGGAAACTGCCTCCATAACTAGTCTACACTCCAATATTCACGCCTACTCAACTAATTCTTTGTCTAAGTTTTGTTTATCAAGTCAAGTAGATCCCATATCAGGTTGGGGACATTTTAGTTAGTATTCTAGTGATTTAGTTACTTCTAGTATTGCACCAGAAGAAGTGGAGTTACCACATAATTCCTGGGGCCATTTCCTTGAAGCCTTTGGTTTAGCCAAAGGAGTCTACGTAGGTGTGATGCACCCCCGAATGTGCAACTGTAGAAGTAAGAACCTTGATTCCATTTGTATTGAGTCATTCATATGTGTTTGGGTTGAAACCAAGTATTCCTAGATATTTTGAGAAGGTTTGGCAGTGTTTGGAATACAAACTAATTCAATGGTGTGTCAAATCCATCCTTTGTGTGTCCAAGTAGTCAATTTTGGAGTTAGTGTGCCTAGACTGGGGTTTGGGGATATTACATATTCGCTCATGGATCTTGACATAGCCACATATTTTGAAAGAGTAGGAAAGAATGATTTAACAAACTAGTTTGCTAAGAATTTATCCAGGATATATGCTTTGATAAGCCTTTGGCGCCTCCTCCACTCATGAATATGATCATATATATGTGTAGAAGTAGATTTCCTAACTGAATTCAATAGTTATGTACCCATTTCATAGTGGATAGGAAATTGAGAATGTGTCAATAATACCATAGCTAAAGATGAAAAATTTGTGAATGTAATGCGAGGCAACTCAATGTGCCATTTGCCAATGCTTCTCGTGAGGGTTCATTGAAACAAATGCAACCTAAAACTATCATAAACTAGGGAATTAGATGAACACCATAAGTGAAATGTCATCACATGGTTACATAGGTCCTCTCTTGGTTTCCATATTTTTTTTGGAATATCTAATGGTATTTTGGTTTGTATTTCTATCCACCCATTCATATGTAGAATAGGATAATTCATGAATCGAGATAAATTCGGTAGATCTAGAGTAACAAAAAATGGCGATTTCATAGGTGTCTCCATAGAATCTTTTGCACAGGTGCAACCTGATGGTCCCATGAATATTTTCATTGGAATTGATGGGAATTCCAAGGTGTATTTCCAATTTATAGAGGTGGGCCCCAAGAATATTGGGTACTTCCTGGAACTTGACCACTCCATTGTGGAGGTGGATTTCCCCTCCGCGGAGGTAGGCCCCAAGAATATTGGGTACTTCTTGGAACTTGACCACTCCATTGTGGATTTGGATTTCCCCTTGTAGAGGTGGCCCCAAAGAATATTTGATACTTCCTAGAAATTGACCACTCCATTGTGGAGGTGGATCCCCCCCTTGTGGAGGTGGGCCCCACGAAGATTAGGTACTTCTTGGAAATTGACCACTCCATTGAAGAAGTGGATTTCTCCTTGACATGGTACCTATAGTGTGGGGATGAATTACCCTAGGAATAATTCTAGTATATGGTGGAGGATGATACCTAAGGAATTACTGCTAATTTGTGGAGGATAATTCCAATTGGCATTGATAAGTGAAGGTCTAGTGCTTTCACTAGGAATATTAACATTCCAAGGAAAAGGGATTCCCATATAAGTAGTATATGGCCATGTATTGGGAATACCAAGAGGATTTTGACTCCCTCCTTGTGTGTGTGTTAGATGTGATTGAACAACCCACCCTTATGGAAAATCCATGTTCGGTTGAGAAAACCCACCAGTGGGTATACCTGAAGATGAAGTAGATGTATTTTTGGGATTGAAACTCGAAACCGTACTGACTTGAACTGAATTTCTAGTCTAAGTCATACTAGGAATATGAATTCTATTTGTTGGAATTAGTACGTTAACTGATGGCATTCCAATAGGAATGATATTTGGATTAAATGGCGCAATAGTCGAAGTTGAGGCCTGGTGACCTCCTATAGACATTTGAGGTTGTGTGTGTGTGGGTTCATAGACCCCTGACGACATCCGATCAAAATTGTGTGTTGTATGTATTTCCAAATTTCAAAAATATATTCCACTTATCTCAGTGATATTGATGACCAAAACCATGGTATCAATGAGATCCATCGAAGGAGGATTGGTGTAATCAAGTGAATGATATTCTAAGTTTTCAATAACGAATGTATCACGATCGTAATTTTTTTTTGGGTTTGTATCTTGAGATGAATATGAATTTCCATATTCAAATTGAAGATCTTCTTCTCCAATGATATTTCCTATATCAATGGTTGGTTCTTGTCCAAAGTCACTTGATTTGGATTCTTATATGCATATCCGCGTAGTAGCAAGGCCAGGTGATTCTCCTCTTATCCTCCTTGAATGACGGTTTAGGGGTATAGCCTCAATGAAAAATGGGGGTAAGGATTGCTTATAATAATGTATAATCTACCAAATAAACAAACCTATTACTGGATAGACTCAAATAATTATCACAATAGCACACAACTACAATATTTCCTAACATATTTCAACAAGCAAACTACTTTTGCAAAAACTGAAGTTATTGAAAAGATGAGATAAGATGCAATCCGAAGTGATAGTCACCAAGGGATATCAAGAATCAATAAATACTAGACGAAGATGTGAAATATGTTATTCTACCCTTCCTGCAATCAATCACCAGGGATTCAAGTACATGCCTTTGGTGAGCACCCTCCCAGGGAGCTGAATGGAGGTATAACATCTGACTTAGGTGCCACAAGTTCTTCCCACAAGTAGTCACATGGGTATATCAATAAGAAAAAGAACTACGACCACTAGTTCACAATTGATTACTAGGAATAACATTTGATAGTCAAAATAAGGCACATGGGCAAGGAATGTGGTACAAATTTCCTAGACCCAAAATCCTAACAAAGTGATGTCACGTTGAGGACTTGCCACTTTGATAGAACACTGTACACACACAAATCCCACCAAACAAGTAAAGAGGGGATACCACTTCACTTTCCTTGCTTAGACCTCATTCTTGACGCGTGTTTTAGATTCACTCTTCCGATAAGAGTTTCTTGTTACTAATGGATTTTGACACTCAATAGTAATTGTTAGTTTGAAAGTTTCGTGTCCTCGAAGATGTTAACTCTCCAATCCTATGTGAGGATATTTAGACACTTAGGATTTAGTTAAGATCAACTTGTGTAATATATCCGTTAGGAAAAATGTGTTTCTTTAGTATGCATTAGTACGCATTGTAAATATTTAATCCGACGATCATGATATGTTTTAGACATAGAGTGATCCGATGTCTCAACTTCTCTTAGATCATACCTAACCTTGATCCGTGGTTTAACACCCGATTGGTCGATGATCTCTATTTAAAGAGCATGGAGGGTCATTATCTAGTTGATCGATTATGAGAAGCTCATTTGTAATTTTCTTTCTTTGCATAATAAATTGCTCCATAGAAGCTATTTGGCCGGGACCGTGGAGTGTTTCCCTCTCGAGGGTTTAAACCACATCAAAACATCGGTGTATCGATCTGTGATCTGTTTGTGTGAAGTGGTTGCTCTAGGTGTTCGATATTTTGGGAGTACCTTGTGTACCTGAACATGGTATTAGAGCTTTTATGAAGTGCCGCTTCCAGTTATGATCTAGATCTTGAACTGTTGTTGCCGAAACTTGAAAGGGTTTCTGGTTCTGGTATTTCTGTGCATTTCTAGGCTATGGGAGGTGTTCCATTACATCCAGAGTGTCGTTTCCATTGGGAAATAGTTTTCGTTTGATAAAAAACGGTTCCTGGTTGCTTCAGATCGCGCATTTCATCAGATCTAAAGGTATAATGTTACAGTGATGTTTTTTTTTTAAATTTCTGCTTCAAAAAAAAAACTCATATTTTATTATTAGTTTTTTTTTTAGTTTCGGATTGTTGCTTTCACTGTCTGCGTATGCTCTTTGTCGTGCACCTTGTGTGATATCGACGAATCAGAAACAGAAAGGGAAAGGGTTTTTCTCGGCTGCGTATGCTCTTTGCTGTGCACCTTATGCGATCTCGGTAAATCAGAAACAGAGAGAAAACGTAGACTTTCCAGGCAAGCTAACAAGATCTAACCCCACAAGTGTGGAAAAGTTTTTTTTGTTTTGGTTTATAGTGTGATTTGCAGCGAAAAAAGGAAAGCACGGAAACCGAGCAAGAAGAGTAAAAAATAAAAAAAAGGCCCCCTTCCTCCTTCCCATATTTTACATACCTTTTAATCTCGCTCACTTGGTTCAAAGTTGCTTTGTTCGTTAATAGGTCTTGAGTTGAAGTCTTAGGAAGTTACTTTTAAAAGAAAAAGTGCATGCAATTTCTATTTTCAAGTTACTTTATTGTAAAAGTGCATTTCACTTAAATAAAAAAGAAAAAAAAGTGAGTTACTTAAGTTCCTTTTTATTGCTGCACTATTTAAAGTAACATCATTGTAAAAGTGAAATCACTTATTTTACAAAAGTGATTCACTTAAAGCAAATTTCTTGTAAAGTGAATGTCAAAGGTTCATCTTGGGAAGAGGGGGGTCCTTTTTTTTAGCTGGTCATTCTCTATTTGCCACGTCACTATTGGGGACATCTTCAACATTTTCTTTGTTCAAGCATAACTTCATCATACAGAGTCAGTTTTCAGTGCCAATTTTTTTGAAACTGCTTATTTTTTTGAGCTCTTTGCATCCATACTATTGGTTTTGCTTTTATGGCCATTAATTTACAAATATGAACGCCCCTTGCGATATTGTACTTACCAGTTACAACTATTTCTCATGGAAATATCGTATGGAGGATGTTCTACGAGTAGATGACTTTTCAGAATTATCTTAGGAAAAGAAACATAACCCACTGATGATGATAAGAAAATTAAATGGGAAAATAGATGTGATGAAGCTCGTGGATTGATTGGGATGTCAATCTCTACTGATTTACGATTTCACATATCTGGAATTGATGAACCTGATGCTGCTTGGGACAAGTTGGAATCTGTGTTTGGTAAACACAATGAAATTTGAGGTCACCAACTCGAAAATAAGTTGATTTCTTTAAAATCCAAGCGATTTTTCATGCATACAAGATTATTTATCTAAGTACAAAAATATTAAACTCTTATGTGAAGAATGCAAGATTAAGAGGGAAGACAAACAATGCATTTATCATATTCTTTCCAAACTTGGATCTGCATATTCTGTTTTTGTATCTACATTTTACTGTATGAAAGAATCATTAAATGCAACTAGCTATCAAGAGCCTAGTCTTGAAACCTTTTGTGATTTCTTGATTAGAGAGCAAGATAAGCTCATCCATCTTGGAATAATTAATAATGCAGATACATATAGGAAAGCCTTATTGTCCCAACAGAAAGAAAAGTCCAAGCCTCCCAAGAAATAAAATTTTCACAATAATAAGTCAAACAAGGGTCCCAAACCCTCTCAGTCAGCTCCTTCTTTAAAAAATGACAAAGGATCCAATCCAAAAGGAAAGAAGACTAAGCGTTATTGCAATTATTGCGGGAAAGATAATCATGATGAATCTAAGTGTTTCAAGAAGATGGCAGCCTTGGAAGCAGCAATGAAGAAGCACCACATCAACCTAGATTTGCCTTCAGAATCTACCTCTCATGGACATGCACTTTGTGCTTCTGGTTCTTCTTATAATACATCTTCTTCTTCTACTTCAAATGAATGGCTCATTAATTTTGGAGCATCTTATCATATGGCTAAGGATCAAGCCATCTTTTCTACTATGCATGAATATAACACCAAACAAATATTTGTTGGTGATGATAGATCTCTAAGTGTTGTAGGAGCTGGAACAGTTCCCGTAGATAATGGTCATTTCAGTGATGTACTATGTGTTCCAAGAATTTCCTGCAATTTGTTATTAGTCTATCAAATCACTCATTCTGGTGAAGGTAAAATTGTGACGTTTACACCTCACCAAGTTGTAATCAAAGATTTTAAAGATCCTCAACAGGTCCTAGCTACCGGAATTGTTGATGATATTACTTGGTTGTACAAATTTAACAACTTTGGGTCATCACCTTTTCCTTCAGTTTTTGTTGCTCATAGTGATAACTTGAGCAAAATTTGGGATGAGCGATTTGGTCACTTAAATTATCGTTCATTGCAAGAACTATGTAAATACAATATGGTGACAGGCCTTCCGATGGTATCTTGCAGGGATGGTGTCTATTCCGGTTGTGTACTCGGAAAACATCATCAGTACAGTTTTGACAAACGTGCCTCTTGGCACACCTCGGTTCCCTTGGAGCTTGTGCATAGTGACTTGTGTGTTCCTCTTCCATCTGCTTCCTTTTCTGGTTTCAAATATTTCTTAACTTTCATTGATGATTACACCAGACGCACTTGGGTTTATTTCCTAAAACTTAAGAGTGAAGTATTTAACATGTTCTTAGCCTACAAGGCCCTTGTTGAAAAACAATCTAGTCATCAATATATTAAGTTAAGATCTGGAAATGGAAGAGAATATGTTAACAAAAAGTTCACTACTTTCTGCACTGAACAAGGAATCCAACAACAACACATTATTCCATATACACCACAAAATGGTGTAGCTGAATGGAAGAACCACACTTTAAAAGAAATGGCTAAATGTATGATCCAATCTAAGGGACTAAGTCTTCAATTTTGGGCTGAAGCCATTAATTGTGCAAATTACATACTTAATCGCACCCCCACTAAAGCATTACAAGGTATCACACCGGAAAAAGCATGGAGTAAAACTAAACCTGATGTAAGTCACTTTCGTGTGTTTGGTAGTGAAGCATGGGATCACATTCTAGATGAAAAATGGAAAGCATTGCAGCCTAAAAGTGAAAAGTGCATATTTGTTGGATATTCTGAAGATGTAAAAGGTTATAGAATTCTTCAACCACATTCTCATGATATAATCATTAGAAGAGATGTTAAATTTGATGAAAACATCTTGGCCTGCGAGCCTAACTCATTGATTGTGCCATCTTTGGCATGCGAGCCTGATTCGACGACTGTGCCTTCTTGTTTTTCTTCCAAATTCCTTGACAGATTTCCAAATCCAGTTTCTGATGATGACAGTGAGGATGAAAATCCACCTCCTCCTGCTCATGTTCCTCTAGTTGTACCAGCACAAGTGCTTCCTCGATGGGTCCGTTCAACATGTGAAGCAGCTGGTGATCTTGCTGGTGATCCTAGAGATCAACGTCAAACACGTTCTCAGTTTTAGCGAGCCTCTTCTCTTTTGACTCAAGTTTCTGAGAATCATGATCCAGAAACCTTTACAGAAGCTTCAGGAAATCCAGATTGGGATGCAGCTATGGATGCAGAATATCCTTCCTTAATGACGAACAATACTTGGGATCTTGTACCTCTTCCAAAAGGAAGAAAACTTGTTAGATGTAAATGGGTCTACAGAACTAAGTATGCATCAAATGGAAGTGTTGAAAGACTTAAGGAAAGGTTAGTTGCCAAATGTTTTTCTCAAGTTGAAGGGATTGACTACAATGAAACCTTTGCTCCTGTCGCAAAAATGAACTCCATCCGCCTTGTTCTTTCCCTTGCATCCTTACATAACTGGGAAGTCCATTAAATGGATGTCAAGTCAGCCTTCTTACATGGTGATTTACAAGAGGAAATTTACATGGAACAACCTCCTGGATATGTTTAGAATAACTCTAGCCTTGTCTATCACCTTAAGAAATCCTTATATGGCCTTAAGCAAGCTCCTAGAGCTTGGTATGCCAAAATGGATATCTTTCTCCTTGACAATGATTTTTTTAGATGCCATTCTGACCCCAATGTCTATACCAAGAAAGTAGAAAACCATCTCATCATACTTGTTCTATATGTTGATGACCTTATTCTTACTAGTAGTGACCCTAAGCTTATAACCCATGTGAAATCCAGTCTTAAGCAAAATTTGGAAATGTCAGACTTAGGACATTTGCATTATTTTCTTGGTCTCCAAGTCCTGCAAACCAAAGAACGAATCTTTCTTTCTCAGTCTAAGTATGATTGTGACTTTCTTCGTCACTTTCACATGGAAGATTGTACACCTGCCCCTTCTCCCTTCCAGTTTGGAGTCAAACTTTCTGCCACTTGTACTTCACCTGAAGTAGATGCTAGCTTGTATCGTTAGCTTGTCGGTAGTCTCTTATACTTGACTCATTCCCATCCTGACCTTTCCTTTGCCGTTGGTCGTGTTGCCCGTTATATGCAAACACCTCATGAAACTCACTGAAAAGTAGCAAAAAGAATACTTTGATATATTCAAGGTACAATTCAGTTTGGGATTCATTACAATACAGGGGGGAAACCTTTGTTGGTTGGTTTCACTCATCCAGATTGGGCCGGCGATCCTGATGATCGAAAGTCTACTGCAGGTTATGTTTTCAGTCTGGGATTTGGACCTATCACTTGGGCTTGTAAGAAACAACAAGCTCTTGCTCTTTCTTTAGCAGAGGCAGAATATCGAGCTGCAGTTAATGCTAGTCAGGAAGCTTTATGGCTTCGACATATCCTTTCGGAGTTTGGATTCGAGCAGTAGAAGCCTACTCTACTTTGGTGCGATAGTCAAAGTGCCATCAAGCTCGTCAAAGATACAGTCCTACATCAACGCAGCAAACACATTGAGCTACCTATTCACTTCATCAGAAATCTTGTTCATGATCGTGTTCTTGAAGTGCTCTTTTGTCCTACACATGATCAAGTTGCAGACATATTCACCAAGTCTCTTACAGATGCGAAGTTTTCTAAACTTCGATCTATGTTAGGAGTTCAGGAATTTGTCATTAAGGGGGGATAGGCTCTAATGCCTCCATCCTTCTCCTAATAGTGTCACTTTTGTAAATCCTTCAATCCTATCCCAAGTTGTTCTTAAGGGGGGATGTGAGGATATTTAGACACTTAGGAGTTAGTTAAGATCAACTTGTGTAATATATCCGTTAGGAAAATTGTGTTTCGTTAGTATGCATTTGTAAATATTTAATCCGACGGTCATGATATGTTTTAGACATAGAGTGATCCGACGGCTCAACTTCTCTTAGATCATACCTAACCTTGATCCATGGCTTAACACCCGATTGGTCCATGATCTCTATTTAAAGATCATGGCGGGTCATTGTCTAGTTGATCGATTATGAGAAGCTCATTTGTAACTTTCTTTCTTTGCATAATAATTTGCTCCATAGAAGCTATTTGGCCGGGGCCGTGGAGTGTTTCCCTCTTGAGGGTTTAAACCATGTAAAAAAATCGATGTATCGATCTGTGATCTGTTTGTGTAAAGTGGTTGCTCTAGGTGTTCATGTGAAAATCCTCACAGCAGATCTAAAGAGCTGATGTGTAACGTCCCCACCATTGGACCCAATGCAAGTAAGGGAACTTGATGCCATTCTATGGGGCTTTTCATAAACTCAACCATATTCATTAGATTCACAACCATAAAAGAGATGTGTGCAGATGGAAATCAAATAGACATGCACAACGATAAGGAACTCATCCACACACATATTACAAGACTGTTATTCAATTTAACACAGTCAACAAATTAACACATTTGCAGAAGTAAATACACAATAAAATACTCATCTTGGTGTGATGCTGTCCCAAACAACTAGCTATGTCGCTGCAATGTTCCTCCCAGCCATAGGTCTCTGCCCATCCTGTATTCTTTCAGCACTAAGAGACCACCCCCGAGCTGGGCATGATATCTACAAGGAAAAGATAACCCTCAAGCATAGCACAACCCAAAACAATGGATGCCCAACTCAACCCCAACATTCTCTTGCACATCAAAATCAGATATGGGCTCTGGAACACACTTTCAACAGTGGGACTTAGGAACTAGATGGACAGGGGTTTTCCCAAAATGTAGGCACACCAAAAACGGATTGTGGGAAGAGGAATCCAACCCCAGGGAAGAAAACCGATTTCTCCCATAGATGTATGAGCATACAGTGGGAAAAAACAGCCTCTAAAAACCCCAAAATTGTTTTTCTCTTTTCTCCACTGTTAGACACAACAAAAATTCCCTTTCGAGTTAGGAAAATGAAGGTAAAAACAGTAAAACCATGGGGGAACTACCCAGGAAGGTCCCAACTAGTGAGAGAGAAAACTGATAGGTGAATAATGGCTTGGGGAGAAATTTCGTGGCCTTTTTCTAGCCCAAGAAGACAAACACGAAAATCTAGGAAGGGTGGCTTTCCCATACTCGAATTTGGACAGGGATACCTCCCATTCTCCAAGGCATTAACTACCTCAACCAACTCTTGGGAGAAATCAATGATTGGGTACAAAATCCAACATGGGTAGTTGAGGGTTCATGGGTTCTCTCATTGACACTTGGCTTGACTTGATTGGCTCAAGGGTTTGAATATTTTCCTCCCAATTTCCTTGTAACATCATGCCACCATCTCTTGTTGCATTGCATAGCTAGTTGTGGGCATTTATGTTAAGATGCATATTTACAATTCTCATGGTTCACTAGCACATGGGTAGCATCATATCAAATACTTGCTTGTTCTAGATCGAGCGTTCACTAGCGGGGCCTTGGCCTTGAGCTCCATGCTAGGAATCATACATAATATGCATACATTATTTACATTATAGCCCAAAATATTACAAGGGTCAAAATGGGGGACATTACATTCCCCTCCCCTTGGAATAACACCGTCCTCGGTGTTCCAATTACCTGGGAATACATACACGCTATATACATGTCCAAAATTCACAAAATATGGTAGGTTTGTCCCGCATTTCACCATTTTCTTAGGTTTTTAGGACCAAGTCCTTTGGCCTTCACAAACTGCTCCCGCTAGCTGGGATCTTCTTGGTCTGCATGAGGGCATTGTTCCAAAACAATCCCTTCCCTTTCTTTACCTTCCCACTGATCTACAAGTCTAGAAACTTTATGGTGGCTATCCTCTTGATGTTCCATTGTTGGGTAGTCATGGAGGCAATGATTTCCTCCACATTCCCAACATTTCATTGGTTGCTTTACCCTTTCCTACTCAAATTCCTTTGAGTCTTCCCACCTGGAACGTTTCTTAATTGGATGATTGGATGAATGCTTCTTCATGGATCCACTTTCCTTTCCCTTACTGATTGCTCCCATAATGCTTTTTACCTCCTTTTGCAGATGAGTAGAGTCCTACAAAATCTTGTGGTTCATCTCATTCTGTTGCCTCTGTAGCTTGAGCATCTCTCCAATATTTTCTTGGGTCCTGGAAATTGTTTGAAGAAGACTTTCAGCCAACTCTAATAGCCCTCGGTCTGCTGCCATGGTCAATGGGCACAACTGAACACACTTTGCTTACTAGCAACACTTTCTTGTGCCAGCTGCAACCAATTGTTTCACTTTCTTACCTGTGAAATTCATCATGGAAATTATTTGTTAGGACAAGCATAACATAAACATTAAAATTAGTTAATTATTTTTCCAATTGACATGGAATGACCACGCTTTATTCATGGGACTTCCATACTTTCATGCTTTCCAACATACACATGAACTCATTCATGTTCATTCTTTCACAGAAAATTTACTATTTCAGCATTCACAATTCATCTCAAGCAATTAAACACAATCTATTTTCAGCCATGACTTGCACTCAACAATGTTTTGTTTTATAAATGCATCAATCGAAAGGAAAGAGAAGAGTAGGATTTTCTCCCTCTTAGTCTTGTTCTATTATGGAGCTACACCATCGTTGTGGTTTCATGCTCCTTAGTCTCTTTCACTTCAATGTGAATGCTTTGACTTTCCTTTCTTGGCTATGACACTTAGTGTCTAAGGATTTTCAACTAGGAACCCTCCTCCATAGTTTCCTACAGAACCTTTGGTTTCTATGACCCCCTCATGTCCACTAGCACCATCTTTCATTACTGCTCATACTGAGCTCTTTAGGACGGTCACATGTCCACATGCATCTCTAGGATGCCTTTATAATCCTTGCTTCCAACAATACCTACACTCAAACATTGAATCAATTCACATGTTTAGTTCATTTTCATAGGGTTTATCTCTAAACAAGAGTTTAGGAAATCATAACCAAATCATATACACACGTATATTCATAAGCAAGAATCTGCAAGGTAACCAAATACTTATCTGTATTGGATGTATTAACTTTATTCCACGAGATCCTTCTTTGCTTTGCAAGATTTGGATTTCCCGTGGACACAATTATGAATGTTGGGCCAACACATAAGCTACTCCACAATCATTCGAATAGGCAATGCCAGGCCAGTACACTGACTGGGTTTTATCAATTGTTTAAAGGGTGTTGGGCCAGCGTACACGCTGCTTTACCATATCAAGTAGTTAATTCCCAACCAGTCACTCTCTGGACTTATCAAGAACTTTATAGCGTTCAACCAGCTACTCCTTGGATTTCTCAATAATTTATATCGCCCACTCATTTACTCTCTGGATTTACTAGCAATTTATATCACCCACTCATTTACTCTCTGGATTTACCAACAATTTATAGTCTTTCATGGTCTTGCCTTCCTGCAATGACCAAGGTTTCGAACAAAGAAACAATAGTGTATCAGCTTAGCTGTTAGAAGACTTATACCTGAAATCTTCATTTTTCCAAACAAGACATAAATGAAAACGAATACTTATCTGTATTGTGTGTTTCCCCTCTGGTCCACGGGGTCCTGCTTTGCTTTGCAAGCCTTGGAATCGCCTATGGACTTTGATGTAGTTAATGCTTAACCAATACACCTCCCCATCGGCAGGATTTACCAAGCATTTGGTGGTGCCCAACTAGTCCCATACCTGGTTGGCCCTCTCCAGTGCCGAGCCATCACATTCGTCTGGGTCATTGACCAATGGAAGAAAACTGCGCCACCTGACCATTATAGGTCAAGGCTCTACTATGGAGCCATAGGCATCTCAGGTATTTTCGTCAGTCTTAGCGGCTACCCTCCTACTGCTGACCCAATAGGCATCTCAGGGTTTTCAGTCAGTCTTGGCCCCCGCCCTCCTACTGCTGACCCAATAAGCATCTCAGGGTTTTTAGTCAGTCTTGGCGCCTGCCCTCCTACTGCTGACCCAATAGGCATCTCACAGTTTTCAGTCAGTCTTGGCGCCTGCCCTCCTACTGCTGACCCAATAGAGATTTTATGTCTTCACCAATGTCACCACACCTTATTGCACCATAACCCTTCACACACACATCAATTCTTCATTCATACAATGACGCCACTCCTTCTCTTGTGCAAATCGGTGGTTCCTTTTAGGAACTTTATAGGTGACTTCCTTGATTGCAGGTTAACATGGCCCCACTCACATAAGGATGATACCCCTTTTCACTACACAGCTCCCTGGGTTTGTCCATCCATCCCAATATTATTTAGTGTGAGCATAGAAAGGTTGCCAATTCCTATACAGTCCTTCTGCGTACCCTTCTTCACTTTGCCTCTTAATGTGCAGTACCAATTGGTATCTGTGTAGGATGACAACACAAGAAGGATAAGCAGGCTTCTTAGTATTACTTTTCAAAATCGCAACCACATTCCATAACATTCACTATCAAGTATTGAAACACCAGGAATGCATCCATTCCCTTAGGGTGTAGTCAATATTGACAACCCTATCATGACCCGCCACCAGAAAAGGTGTGCAACCCCTTTTCAATGTGAGCCATGTAGGCCCTAATCATACTCAAGCATTCTGAAATGGTAAAAATAAAATAGAGCATGCTTTGCATATTAATCCTAATAATTTAGACATGCATGTTCTTATCTAGGGTCACGTAATACTCATTCTTTTTGTGGATGTATCTTTTCTTCATTTGCAAAGAATGGGGGCTCCCTTCTTTGAGTCAACAGTTCTTCGGTTTGCCACCCCAATCTTTCCACATTCCATAATCCATACATGCCTTCTTATCATAGTTTTACCATCTCATTCTCATGTTTTCCAACATACAGCTTAGCTGAGATGTCATTCTTAAAATATGAAATGGTGTTTCACCCGAAACCCATTTCCAAAGCATGGGGTCCTTCCCATGGAATTTGGATTCTGCAAGTCATCACACATGGTCTTCCTACAATGTGTCTTCCTGGCACATTTATCAAATAGCCAAACAGTCAGCAACATTTAAAAATAATCATTCAATGGCATTAATAATTAAATTCAAGTATGAATTTGCAATTATGTTCTCTACAGAAATTGATTTGCTTAGCCATGAGTCTGTTCTCATATCGTTTGGCCCTTGCTCATGGTGTATTCCAATCTTCATCATGGACTTACCCACATTTTCCATGCCCAAAACAATCTACTTGAAATCTGAAACTTCAATCAGCCAAACATGTTGTGAGTCTCTATGCATATAATCCTTTCATTGCTACAACAATCACTGAAGTGATCTCAGAATAATAACACTCAATAATTCAAACACCTTCAGCTGTCAACATTTGAGATGCAATGAAATATATATATATATATGCATCGTTATCATAAATAAAATTGCAAGACATGGGTACACTATCCGTGCAATTTAAATAAACTGTAAATACTCATTACTTCACATTCCATGCAATCTCTGTCCTTCCATAGAGCACTCTGGTAGCCCATCATCATGTCTACCTTCTTCATGCAATCTTTCTCCTGCAAGCTCATGAAATGCTCTCATTATTAATAATGGTTCACCATTTCATCTATTATCTAAATGCATTGAAACCTATACATATCACAACCGTGCATTCTCGCAATGCATCTCAACATGTGCACTTACACATATGCATGCACATTCACAACATTTACATAATATTTTAATGTGCATTCACTCAATGCATAATCCCTCAATACAACTTTGTATCAATCCGTGGATACTATGCATTCCAGCATATTATGGCCTAACCATTCATATGGCATGTACTACCACAACATGACTATAGGTCTTTACTTTCTTTGGTTGTTAAACTCACAACTAACATACACAAATGGCATAATATAATTTCATATGAATGCATTGAGGTTTCTAAGAAACTATAGGGTGTAAGTCTCCTTGCCTTTATTTACCTACACCTAACCATACTCAATAGGTTAACACTCACATTCAGGCACTTAGTCTCACATGCAAACAATTCAACATAGTTGAACATAGTTGAAGGGATCTTACCAAATCCTCTTTCAACATTCATGCAATTAAGCACAAATAACCATTACCTGCATGGCTGTCATTAACATCGTTTGATGTTACCTGATCAGTTGGCCTCTTACCAAGGCTTCATAGTTTTTTTCCATCCTCATGCTCGTAGATTTGTTGCACCATACTTTCTTCATAAGGTTGTTGGTCATATGCAACAATCATCATCCACATCTTTATTCATGCTTCGGTTGTCTTTGCTCCTATAACCATTGTGTTGATGCCTCGGATATCGTAGCATCAATCAGAAAGGGATTCTCCCCGAGAGATGGTCCCAATTAGACTGTCTCCCGTTTGGTGTAGGGAATCCGTCCGGTTAGCGGTTCCGGCAACCGTGGTTTTGGACTTTAAATCCGATTCTACCGGTTATGGCCCGATCCACCGTTCTTTTGGGTTTTATGTGTTTTATATGAGATGCACATGCCTAAATTATACTTAATCTAAATGCAATTGGAACAGATCTAAATCTAGAAACAGGAACACATCTACCTATCCCTGCAGGGGAACACGCTTAAAGGGGAGAGCAATCAGCTGCAACAGATATCATAAGCAACGAACAGATAACTATTATTTCTTACGGTCAAAGCTACAGCTAGATGAGGATCTTGAGAAGATAGCTTCTCATTTAAAATGGAACGCATCTATTGCTCAGAAAATAAACAGAGAAAAGCTACAGGATAAAAAAACAGATCTACAATGAAACTTACAGAACGAATCTATTGCTTATGAACAGAAGGAATCAAAATTGTTTGATCTAAGTAATAAGAATAAAAGAAACGGATCTAGATGCAACGATACTGGAATTAAACTAAAAGACCCCTGCAAGGAGCAATTAAAAGCATGAACAATGAGCCATACGATTATCCTGAAGAAAGAACAGTTAGCTATTCGATCCAGAAGAAAAATCCACAGCAATGATAAAAGTATCAGCAGGTAACTCCTGATTTAATATGGAACGCGTTCATTGTCCATGTAATAGAGAGGACGCATGCATAGATGAGAGCAAAATCATTAGTACAAAGAAATAATTCAGAAGTCAAGAATGATCTCACATTGCCGAATTGCAGTCATTAGAATAGTCCAACATGAAGCAACCCAACATTCCAAGCAAAACGTCCATCTCCCGTGGCTTCTATTAGAAAATTTCAATTTACAGAGCTGATACAAGATAGCTCATATCATTTGCCCAAAATTTTCATTCCCTCTCAAAAAGTCCTTCTCTCATCTTTCCTTGCTTCTATTTATAGTTACATATTTGCCCTCTGGGCTGACACCTAGCGTTCCCCTACCTGTCATTTACAGGGATTTCTAATATAATCGATTACCAAAAAATGGTCACTTCATTTACAAAATATTTTGACAAAAAAGAATAGGGACAGCTGTCCCACAGCTTACGCCTTACATATAACAGAAATTTTGCTAAACTCAAAGCGTTCCCTGCTGGGTACGTGTCCGGCTGAAGCGAGTGACTCACTGAATTTAGTTTGCTTCACTCCTGTGCGTGAGCTTCCGGTGGCAAAGGGTCGCCCAAATTGATTGTCACTGGTGCTGCCTGGGAGGAGGTCTTCGAATCCCCTGCTGATGCTGCCCCTGATTGGGAAGGGGGAATGGGGCTGGCCAGACTTTCTGCCATTGCTGGGGAAGAGGCTGCTGGGTCTACTGATGCTTCTGCTGCTGCTGCAGCTTTCCTGACCTCCTCTTCTATGTAGCTATGCCACACACCTGTATCTCTTATGATTATGTTTGCTGCAGCAGGGAACAGGATTTTCTGAGAAGTTACATTCTTCCCGAGCTCTATTTTAATGCTTTGTACTTCTGCTTCAGCAATTTGGTATGTTTCTTTCAACAGATGATTGTGAAGTGTTGATGAACCGATGTAATGTTGGAGATCATCCATGGCAAGGAAATCAATGCTTTTCACATACTTCATCTGGACGCCCAGCTCTTCTTTCAGTTGAGATAACCGCTGCTCCTTTCCCGGGAAGTCTTCTAGGGTCTGAGGGAAACTCAATGAGCAGTTATCATGGACTTCTTTGAGCTTTTGGTACAGGTTATTGATTCTATCTGTGGTCTTCTGCACACTGGCCATCAGCTTATTGGCACAGTTCCGGCCAAACTCCAACAGGGCTATATCTTCATTAAAATCTTCCACGGTCTTGAAAGGAAGATGCGGGGGAAAACCTCCTTTCCCTTCCCTCCATGCCATCTGACTTATGACATTTGCTTTGACACGGGTATTCTTAGCCTTGAGCCTGTGGGCTTCCGCATTCACTTCCTTTAGCCTAACCGTCATGGCCTTGAGTTTGCACACCTCATCAGTGATTAGCTCTTGAGAGCCATGCACTTGCTGTAGTATATTGCATGATAGCTCGTGGAAGGGGGACATGTCCAAGGTTCTGCTTTCCGCTTGCTCTAAACGCTCAGCTAATGCCTGCTTGTCTGTTTCTAGCTGGGAAGCCTTTTCTTCTGCTCCACTCTTCTCTGCTTCCGCAATCATTATTTGGAGTGCTAGCTGGTCCTTTTCCTCCTCCAGGTAGCTGTACTTGTTCGCCAACTCCTTGTGCTCAGCGTACAAGCAATTATACTTGTTCACTGCCAGGTCTCTTTGAGCTTGCTCATTAGCCACGTTTCGCTGCAGGGTACGTGCTCTTTTCTTTGTCAATATATTTTCTTTGACTATAACGCCTACATTGGCAAATGATGCTTGTGCTGTCGCTATAACTGCGGAGGCCATGGCAATGGGATCCGCATCTGTGTTCTGCATGACAGCGACCTCTCGGTGGGTAACTATGTCGTCATGGAAAGGACTTTTAATCCTTTCTTCTGATTGGAGGACCATTGTTTTTCTCTTCTTGTCATAGACAAACTCATTCCATTTGGACACCGTACGCTTCCCAGATGGAGTGTACGGTACAATTGGTCGGTTTATGATGTCTATGTCTTCTTCCATAGGTGGGGTCCGGACTTCCTGAGCGGGGTCTGTCCCTTCCCTTTGGGTACTAGAGCCACCTGCTTGAGAGGTGTCTATCTCCATGTCCTGCGCGCCGGACCCACCTACCTGGGCATCTTCTCTTGCCTTCAATTCTTCCTCCGCCTTCTTCCTTGCTTCAGCTTGCTCAATTTCTGCTTCTTTCTGCTTTTGGGCTTCTTCAGCCTCCTTCCGCAGTCTTTCATTCTCAGCCTCTCGTAGCTTTCTTGCCTCCTCGGCTTCCTTTTGCAACCTTGCCTCTTCTCTTAATCTGAGCTCTTCCTGAGCCCGGGAATCCTTGGCTTCTTTCTCCTTTTGCTGGATGGTCTTCTGGGCTTTGGTTGAGCTAGAGCTTGCTCCAGTACTTTGGCGGCAGATCCTTAGCTCGGTCATGTTGCTGATGCCTCTGAATGCTTCCTCCTCGGCATCGGGGTAGTGGGAGTATTCGAAATTAGCATAGTTCCCCTTGCAATGCTCAGCCACTTTACCCTTTCTGTCGTTCCTGTGGAAGATGACCTCACCGAAATGGAAGGCCCTCAACTCTTGAACAAATTCGTCGGCAGAGGCCACCCCTGAAAACTTGTAAGCACCTATGCAGAAAGGTAGGGGGGGAAAGGAAGCCTTGTGTAGCTTGTGGAGGAATGCTCCAATCCCATCCAAGAAGAGTTGTCTTACTGCTTCCTTGAGCACCACATAGTCTGTGGCATACTGCGGCAATATGTATGGGGGCTTAGTCCCTCCGAACATTCTCAAGTAGGTACCTTGTTCTGAAAAGTAGAAGTCCCCATAATCCTCAAGGACTTCCAAAGCGTTTTGTGACAGGCAACTTGGTTCTTCCTTGAACATTTTCTCGTATAGGGGCATGATAAACTCCTCGCAGATGAGTTTGTAGCTGGGCTTGTAATTCTGAGCCCACAACATCTTGAATGCGGTGTAGACCGGGGTTGTGGCCCTATCCCATATACACCCCAATCCGGGGAACTCTATCTTGGCCAAGATACAATCTATCAGGTATGAGGACATGAAGAATTCAGCCTTCTTCGAGGCCAGCCCGGGTTTAGCAGCACTTATCATTGAGGCCAGACTATCTGACAAGATAGTGGCCCAGTCAAACACTGTCCCCTGAAATGCCACATAGTGAATGATAGGGACCCACTGAATCTTGTATACTGTGCCATCCGGCATGCCGAATATTCTGCATAGCATTAAAGCGATCAATCTGTAAGGGGCCCTCAGATTCTGCACGTCATATTCGTCATTTCCCTTCTTTCTCAAATGCTTCCCTCCCCTCAATAGCTTCTTGGCCATCTCGACGTTATCCATCTGGCCCAACCATTCATCAGTCAGAGCTTGTTGGACACGGGGAAACCTGTAGGCCGCCGCAACATATGCAGGTTGAAACGAAGCAATAGCTACTTTCCTGCTGTCATTTATCACTCTCCCATCAGCATCTGCATGTTGGAGAATCCACCCGATCACTTCAGCACAGGGGAATAGCTCAGGGCGGGTAGCGGCTCTTGTTATGCCTGAGGCTCTGATATTTTGATAGATTGGTGCCTCTTCCAGCAACATATCTGGGATCTCTTGGTCCCTGATCATCCTGTATATGTCATCCCATCTGATTTCTGGGGGGACACCAGTGGTGCACCTGGTGTCCTGGAGCGAGGTTTCAATCTTAGGAGGAGCAGGTTTCTTTTCTGTCATCTTCGCCTTCTTCTTACTGGGTTTTGGCATCTTGAATTATCCCTGATAGCATCCATATACAATTCATCATGATTTTGAGCAACAGGTTGTATGGTTTTA
Source organism: Larix kaempferi (assembly GCA_027924585.1). Taxonomy (NCBI): domain Eukaryota; kingdom Viridiplantae; phylum Streptophyta; class Pinopsida; order Pinales; family Pinaceae; genus Larix; species Larix kaempferi. The sequence goes on from BSBM01000456.1 coordinate 41,888,095, forward strand.
GCAGAGAGCAAAATCGTTTTAATGAGATAAATCAGTGAAGCAAATACTTAGGAAGTAAAACATTATTTCAATCATAAGACACACATTGAAACACTTGAAGCTCTCAAAAGATGGGTACGGGATAAAATATGTTGCGGGCGCTATTGGTTTTATTGGACCGATAGGTGATTCGCGGAAGCAATCGGCTTCCGGTTCCGCCTCACGGAAGGAGAAGTCTTTCGCTATGGCTGCGGTTGGAGAGGTCGAAGGCGGGGAAGACGCGGGTTGACTCGGTGAGGGCTATGGATGCTATCGTCATGCGCGGCCACTCGCCGAGTCAGTACGCGAGATTTTAGTCCGGGCGGAGGTAACGGCGCCGGGATATGCTGACGTGGAGTGCTAGGGCGGTTGTGGCTTTAAGCTTCGGCTCGTGTGTAGGGGCTAAGGCCTCTGGAAGGCGCCCGGGTTTTGAGTCTGAGTTATCGGCCCGGGACATGGAAAGCCCGTAGGGTTTCGACGACTTAACCCACGACGAGGGGCGCGAACCGGGGTTTAAAACAAAACAAGGCATGGCTAACCGCCCGTACCTACCAACAAAAAATATACGTTTTTTACGAAGGCCCATGACGATTTTGTGAAACGAAAACTCCGTTCACTGTACCTGACGGGAAAAACATAGCCCTCGACGGGTGTTTTGCCCGTTACAATCCCACTAAACCCAATATTTTCCCCAAAAGGACAACTCAGTAGTGAAAAACAAGGTGAAGATCCTACCTGGCACCGTGGGGATTGCTTGAGCAAGGTGGCTGCGAGCACGGATGCGCGAGGTGAGCTGGAGCGTTTTGCACGGTGTCGCATGTCGTTGGCCGATTGACAAGAACAATGGTGCATTGGTCGAGCCCCCCCACCGTAATTTATAAGAATGGGCACGTGTGAGCCTTTAATTCGGTAGGTGGCGTGGTTAAAACGGGGTTTAAATTCGCCGCGCGTAGCGGTCACGTCAACGCACCTTGGTTTCCGTGCGACCGCCATTCGCGGGGCTAGTTCGTGATTTGTATCCGCCGTTGCGGAAGGATTCAACGAAAGCTTCCGACGTTTCGAGGCTTAATGCGAAAAAGGAAGCTCGAAGCCTTCCGCGAGAGACCGCCGCGTGGCGGACGGGTAACGCCAAAGCTTCCGCTCTTTCGGAACAGTATAGCGAATGCTCCCGGTATTTTCGGAAGACTTTTGCGAAAGCTTCCGCGATCCAAAACTTCAAGGTCTTGTTGATTTTCGGGAAGGTTTTGGCGAAGGCTCCCGCTAGTTTCGGAACGCTTTTGGGAATGACTTCCGCCGTTTCGGAAGCAAAACTTATATTTTCCGCAAATTCACCCGGGATCCTTTTCGGAGTCCTTTTGCCGGTTGGGGTAAGTGATTGGCTTCCGCTATTTCAGAAGGGTAGCCCGAAGGCTTCCGCGTTTCAGGAGCAAAAGCTGAAGGCCCCCGCGACAGCTTCTTGAGAAAAAACTAAGTCCTTTTCATGGTTTCGGAAGGCGATCGTGAATTCTCCCCGTAGGACTTATGAAGATGGCTTCCGCCGTTTCGGAAAGGTTTCATCAAAAGTTTCCGCCTAGTTTCTTTTGGGAAGATATCATGGCGGCTTCCGTTGTTTCGGAAGAGTTCCCTGGACTCCCCCGCCGTTGCGGAAGGATTTTATGAAAACTTCCGCCGTTTCGGACGGGTTCAACGAAAACTCCGCCGTTTCGGGAGGGTTCACTCAAATTTCCGCCGTTTCGGAAAGTTGAAACTAAAAGTTTCCGCCTTCCCTTAATCAGAAGGAAATCTAAGTCCTTTTCGGGAGACTAGGGCGAATGAGTCCCGCCGTTTCGGGAGGAAAGCCGGAACCTTTCCGCGGTTGCGGGAGGTTTGAGTGGAAGGCTCCGCCGTTTCGGGAGCTAAGTCGATTCGGAGCTGGAACCGTTCCGCAGAAGCAACGATTGAAAATTTTCTAAGTCTTTTACTTCGGAAGAAAAAGATGAATTCCTTGGTGTTATTTCGGCGAGTTTATCCGAATGGCTTCCGCCGTTTCGGAAGGCAGAGCTGAATTGTTCCGCCGTTTCGGGAGGACAACTCGAATCTCTCCGTGGTTGCGGAAGGTTAGGGCGAAAGCTCCCGCTGTTTCGGGTGGTCTCACCCAAAGGCTTCCGCTACTTTCAGCAAAGAAAACCTAAGTCTTCTTTTTGGAAAGGTTGGGCGCTTGACTTCCGTGGCTTCGGGACTATGTATCTTTTGGCTCACTGGGGAGAACATGGTAGGATTGACGGCAAGCTGCTCCGCAGGGAAGCAAAATTTTATGCTGAAAACAGGGCTGACGGCTGGGATGGCTTCTCAAGCAAATTTCTACAAAAGTATAGGAGGGGCCCCAACATGTACAAAATTTTGGGGAGGGGTGTTGCTGCAACAACAATGGCGAGTCGCTGGCGAACACAGATCTCTGAAAAAAAAAAAAAAAAAAAAAATACTCTACATGGTCTGGAACCCCACTAAAACCCCCGTCTCGGGTGCGTTATTCAGCTGAGCATTTTAGACTCATGCGGGGTAAGGAGCACTTTTCCTGCTAGCCATTGGGGACAGGGGAGCTTCGACCGAGGTATCTTCACCACTCTCAGAGGGCCAGCATATGGGATTTATTTTAGGAGGATCATCCCTCGAATGGTCACTACTGCCGGACTCCACAGGATTTGCAACACTTTCTCATGGACACTATTGTTCTTGTTCCTCATTCCCATGCTGCTGGCATCCTTTGGGATGCTTGTATTTTGGACAGCTTAGCTGTTTGAGCCTTCCAGGGATATTTCCTTTTGGACCGATCTTTGATTTGGGCTCCTCAATCCATAATGTCCTTTTGTGTGAGTTAGAGGTTTTATTGATTTGATCCAACTTCACGGACGGAGAGGAGCCTATTTTGAGCTGGGCCTTTTGGACAGCCTCCTTGATTTTACATGTCCCTTTTGGACAGCCTCCTTGATTTTACATGTCCCTTTTGTTTTGTCTCAGCCATGCTTTAATTGAGGCGAGAATCCCTGGAAAACAGACTCTTGAATGTAGGCCATTTTGGCTTTTAAATCAGCAGCATGGAGTCATTTCAATACCCCGTGTCTTCGAGAAGTGCCACTTTCCATGGGTCCAACTTAGGTAACCTTTCTTGAGATGCCTTCGAAGTGTGAGAGTGGGTGGAGCCCAACGATAGTAGTGAAGATGGCCATGGGTCTCTGCTATTGAACAGGGTTAGTGTGACTAGCAGGGTAGGCCTCCCGCTTTTTTGATTATTTCAGCGAGAGCACAGCAGGCCGGGTTTACTGAGCAAGGTTCCAGACTCATGGGTTGCAGGTTTTCTTTGAGAGAGCTATCTCCAACGGGAAACTCAAACGGGTGCTTCAGAAAACAAAACCTCTTGAAAAGTTCAAAAAACAAAACAGGAAACAACATGGCCGAAAAATAAAACAGCTAAAAGCGAAAGCGAACAGACAACTTTATTTATGTACAGGAAGTCTCACGGAGACTCACGCGAAGTAATGTTTCAGGGCGAGGCCATTGAGTGGAAGGGCTACTTCCTCTCCCTCGAGATTTGTCAATTTATAAGTGGATGGGCCCAATTTTGCAGAAATTTGGTACGGGCCTAACCATAGATGTTGAAACTTCGTATGCATTCCTTTGCCTTCGTGATTATGGTCCCATTTCAGGACTAAATCCCCAACTTCAAAGTCCCTCTTGCCGGATTTCCTCTTATCGAACCATCTCTTAACTATGTCCTGGTGTTGATGAAATCGGTCTTTAGCTTTGTGTCGAGCTTCTTCCAGGCGAAGCAGGGTGTCTATCCTGGATTGTAAGGCTTGGCTACTAGAACCCCGAGAGGCTTGGGACAATTGCAAGGATGGCAACAAGATGTTTGGGGGAAGTATGGCTTCCTTGCCATAGACAAGAGTGAAAGGGGAGACACCTAAAGCATTCTTCGGGGTTACCCTATCTGCCCATAAGGCATTTGGGAGAGCCACATGCCAACTTCTCTGGTTTTCTATCACCGTTTTCTTAAGGATTCGAATCAGATTCTTGTTTGAGGATTCAGCTAATCCGTTTCCCTGAGGGTAGTAATTGGCTGAATAATGCAACTTAATTCCCCATTCATAAACAAATTCATTTATCTTGCAAGATGAAAAATAAGTAGCATTATCAAAAACAAGGGAAATTGGAACCCCAAACCTGGTTATGATGTTCTCTTTCAAGAAGCTGATAACTGCATCTTCATTGATCTTGCGCAGCGGGATGGCCTCCGTCCATCTGGTGAAGTAGTCGGTAGCTGTCAGAATGTATCGGTGTTGCAAGGAAGAATTTGGATTTATTTCTCCGATAACATCTATGCCCCATTGCTCAAAAGGTTCAGAGATGATGACAGGCTGCAATGGTCCTGCGGCCTTAGGTAACTTCCCAGTGCTTCTTTGACATACATCACAGTTTCGTGCGTACGTGTGGGCATCTCGAAACAGAGTGGGCCAGTAATAACCAGCTCTCAGTATCTTGTGTGCTGTCGTCTCTCCTGAGTAATGGCCACCTGCGGGGCCATCATGCAATTTTTTGACAACTTTGTTTGCATCCTCCTTTTCCAAACATCTAAGAAGGACTCCGTCATAATTCTTTCTAAAAAGAATCCCATCAATGATTTGATAGGGTGCCGATTTCAAGCGGAGTGCCCTTCTTTGTTTAGAATTCCAGTGCTCGGGTAGATATCCCTGCTGTAAATAGTGCACTAGATCTCTATACCATGACTGGGGAGCTGTGAAGATATGGCATACCTCAACCGAATTGAGCTCGGCTTCATTTCTCCAATGGTGCTCTTCATCAGTCGAGTTTCCCGCCAGTAACTTGCATAGACCCTGTCCTTTGATGATTGTAGCCGGTTTAAATTCCAAATCATACTCCTGCAGAGCTGTGACCCAGTTTCCTCTCCTCTCTCCCAATTCCTTTTGAACGAAAAGGGATCTAACAGCTGGATGGGGAACTATTACTTTAGTTCTGTTCTTCAAAATGTATGGCCTAAATTGCTTGACTGCTTTGAAGACCGCGTAGGCATGCTTGTCCACTACGGGGTAATTCAGCTCAGCCCCTTGCAGACCAGTGCTCATAAACGAAATTGGGTATTCGTCCCCCAACTCCACTTTTTGCGTGAGTACAGCTGCGAGAGAATCGTCCGAAGCGAAGGTATACAGGATGAAATCTTTATCGAAATCTGGACTTCTTAAGGAAGGAGCTTTAGCTACAGCTGCCTTGATATCTCTAAATGCGTCCTTCTCCAAATCTGTCCACTTAAATTGTATGCTTTGTTTAACCATCTGTTGCAATGGCTTAACAATTTGTGCAAAATCCGGAACAAATCTGCGGACAAAATTGATGGTGCCCATTAAAGACTGCATAGATTTTTTGTTGTGAGGCATCGGAATCTTATTAATAGCTTGGACTCTTTCCTGGTCGATTGACACTCCATCTTTGGAGATGATATGACCCAATAGCTTACCTTCGGGTACAGCAAACACGCTCTTCTTGGGATTTAAGGAAATACCATACTTCCGGCAGCGATCAAAGATATGTCTCAGATGAACAACATGATCTTCCCTTTTCTTTGAAAAGACTGTCACATCATCTAAGTAGACAACAACGCATTGCCCACCCAATCCTCGGAAGGCAATATCCATCGCCCTTTGGAATGTAGCTCCTGCATTTATCAGACCAAATGGCATCCTTCTATAGGCGAAAGTTCCCCACTTAGTCCTGAAAGTGGTCTTGAGACGATCTTCTTCGGCTACTAACACTTGATTATAGCCCGAGAAACCATCGAGGAGAGAAAACAATTCGGATCCTGACACCATTTGGAGGATTTGCTCCATTGAAGGCACGGGGTAGTTGTCTTTATCTGAGGCTTTGTTTAAATTTCTGAAGTCTACACATAGCCTAATCTCTCCTGATTTCTTCCTCACGGGAACCAAGTTTGCAACCCATTCGGAATGCCGAACTTTGAAGATTATCTTAGCGTCCAGGAGCTTCTTTAATTCCTTTTGGATCAGCGGTTCAAGAGTGGGATGCATCCTCCTCAACTGCTGCTGAAATGGCTTGACACCCGCTTTCATTGGTATAACATGCTGAATGATGCGGACGTCATATGTTTTCAGATCTTCATAGGTCCATGCAAAAACATGCTTGTACTGTTTAAACAACTTAATGAACCTTTCTCTTTCTCCTGGTGAACAGCATTTGCCAAGGTTGACAAATTTTGGTTCTGCCTCGGTACCCAAATTAACCAACTCATGTTGCATTGATGAGCTGTTAGTTTTGGTATTAGCTGGTCTTTTGAATTTATTTTGAAGATCGAAAAGCATTTCGAGGGACCTTACCCCTTTTGGCATGAAATTTCCCTTCTCCTCTTCCTTCTTCATCAAATCATCATCATGTTCTTCCTCATCTATTGCAGCTCCTTGAAAACTGTCTTCATTTGTCAGGAAGCTGATAATCTGCTCGTCATCATCGAAGATTCTGAAGTTTGTGATGTTATCGGGAATGGAAGGCCTGAAAATCAATTCAATCGAGCATTTATTATTTGTCGGCACCAATCTAGAAGCAGATGTTGCTAACAAATCGGCAGCAGAATTTTGCAACCTAGGAATTGATTTTATATTGAAAGCGTCAAAATACATGATTAAATCCCATACCTCAGCCTGGTAACCTTTCAAGTGCGGTGAGAGGCAATGAATGGTGTTTCTTACCTGTCTGACTACTATCTCGGAGTCACCAAAAACCTTCAGGTACTTAACATTTAAGCCAATGGCCTTCTTTAAACCATGCACCAAAGCTTCATATTCAGCGGTATTATTAGTACAATCGAATTCTAATCTACAAGACAAAAAATACTTGTTCTTCTTTGGATCCATTAGAACACAACCGGCTCCGGATCCTTCCAGAGTTTTAGAACCATCAAAGTATAATGTCCAAAAGGTATCTTTAGATTCAACTAAGTTAGTTTCTTTGTGGTCTACGTTAGCAACTAAATTGACTATGTTACAATCAACCTCATCAGTCCGAGAAAAATGAAGGAGATCGGACTGTTTGTCTGATTCATGGCAAAAGGTTTCAGATTGATAGTTACCCGGATCCATTTCCAAGAAGTAATTTCCCAGGACCGAGGAAGAGAAAGCTACAGCCTCATTCTTTTCTTCTAGCTGGGTTACGTTTTGTTTCATATGAGGTTCCCTAAGAATTTTAATTTGATTCTGCCTGTTCTGATAAGGCAGCCATAGATGAGACCAATCGGTAGCAAAGTAGCCGCTTAACTTGGTGGACCAATCCCTACTCAGAATCAGCCCATAAGCTTCAGGAATATCGACCACCATTATGTCAATGAATTGGCAAACTCTAGGGTCGGCTGACAGTCTAATTAGAACATCTTTCATCTCCCCTATAACCTTGACAGCAGTCCTGTCTAATTGTATGATTTGAGCTGGAGATGGTACGGGCTGCCCATTAATTTTCTTACAAATTGAAAGTGGCATGACGTTTGAAGAAGCTCCGGAGTCTACCAGACAGTTATGAACATTGTGATTAAAAATTTCGAATGTCAGCAGAAATGGCAATGTTTGGGACTTGGATTTCCCACCGATGCTGGCCTCGTTAATTTCAGGATTGTCTTGAGAATCTGTTAATGTAGCGCTGGGTTTTGGTTGTAAAACATGAAGTAGTTTGTCTCGTTGATGGGGTAAGCTACACATGTCAAATATTGATACGTTTGCTTTAACTTTCTTGATATCTTCGATAATATCATACCCTATATCGGATTCATTCCCAATTCGAATGGACTGATCAGTTTTGTTCAAGGTTTCCTTAGGCGGCTGAACTGTGTTGTCAGCGCTTGGCCTTTTGGCAGCTGTTTGGTTTACTTTGGGCTGTGGTGGGATGATTGGTATATGCCTCCTAGGCGGATCTTTCGAAATTTTAGGCTTATGGGGAATGGTGATTGGTACAGGATCCGCAATTGGGCCCTTGCTGCGAGTGGCAACATTTATGGTAGAGGGAGAGCTGTCTGCGTGATCTTCTTCTACTAATTCAGTCATAGGTATCCAATCCCACAATACCATAGTAGTGTCCGGGGTTGGTTCCTCTAACTCAGGGCCTGACTCTTCTGGAGGATCATCCTGGTCTGGGATCTGAGAATCTAACATTTGGTTCATGACCAAGCTCATGGAATTGATCCATTGAGGGCAGCTCTTCTCCGAGTGTGGTTCTTGGTGAAAGGTGCAGAAATTCTCCAACCCAATCTCATTCAAATTTAGAACAGGGGCAGTGTTCATTGGTGGGTGAGACTGTTCCCCGTCTTCCCTTCTCTTATAGAATGGCTTGAAAGGTTTCCTAGATGTATTAGCAGCCTTGTCTTTCTCAAGATCTACGATTTTGTTAGATAACTTCTGCATCATCTTAACTACGTTTTCCATATCCGTAGATGGCTCTTCTTTGCCTCTCGTGAGGAGCAAAGGTTTCTTGCTAGCTGCTGGTTTTGTTTCCACATCTAAGGCATGTTTAGCTATGCTATCAGCCTCTTCCTCTACCTTTCGAGCTTCCTCAAAATTCTCTATTAGGGTCGTTTTCTTGGATCGTTTTACAAACATTGCGATTGGACCTTCAAGAGCTGTTGTGTAGTATTCAATTAAAGACTCTTCTGTGGGTTTGTTAGTTTCACTAAAGTTATTTAACAGCGTTGTGAATCTTTGATTAAAGTCTTGAACCTTTTCCTTCTTCTCCATTCTCATGGATAAGAGCTCTTTCATAAGCGTGGCTACAGTTTTTTGGTTCCCGTATTTCTTGAGGAAACACTTTTCGAAATCATCCCAACTAGAGATTGAGCTGGGTTGAAGGCTAAAGTACCAAGATGATACCTTAGGCTCGAATGTATACGGAAACAACCTGCAGACTACGTCTTCATGTTGTACATTTAAAAGGTTCAGAGCTAAGTAAAAACTCTTGAGGTGATCCTCCGCCGAAATGGCCTTCCCTGGATCGTACTTAGGCAAGACCTTTTCTGGGTTTTTAGGGAGATTATGGAATGGTCCAGCTAGGTTCAGCGCTCCCCTTGCTCTCCAGGCAGGTACAGCCATGTTTGGGTTTGGACGTGGAGACCCCGGTGGAGAATTGTAAGGTGAATTCGGTGGAGTACTTTTGGGAGTGGTAATTTCTTCGGGATTTTCTTGGTCTGACTTGTTAAGAGTGCCGGAGATTTCTTCCAACGTTAGATTTACCAGTTCTTCAAAACTCTGAACGAGGATCGAATCACGGGTGTATTGCGGCTCCTTTCTGGGTGTAGTTTTCTTAGGGAGGAAGTTGACAGCGTTTAACCCACCTAGCTGTCTAACGTAAGATCTAGTATGTCTTCTCAAGTCCTCTATTTCTGCAAAAGGAACAGCGTATAAAGCTTCCTGAGGCTCAGGGTCAGAGATGAGGCGTTCTTGGTCTGTTAATCCAAGATCTGGGCTGTTTGAAAAGTTTTCTTCAAGCGGGTTTTCAGTGTTATCTATGACCGTGGTAGATTTTCCTCTATCAGCCATGCACTTCAGGCCCTCCTTCTAGCGCCAAAAACTGTTGATGCCTCGGATATCGTAGCATCAATCAGAAAGGGATTCTCCCCGAGAGACGGTCCCAATTAGACTGTCTCCCGTTTGGTGTAGGGAATCCGTCCGGTTAGCGGTTCCGGCAACCGTGGTTTTGGACTTTAAATCCGATTCTACCGGTTATGGCCCGATCCACCGTTCTTTTGGGTTTTATGTGTTTTATATGAGATGCACATGCCTAAATTATACTTAATCTAAATGCAATTGGAACAGATCTAAATCTAGAAACAGGAACACATCTACCTATCCCTGCAGGGGAACACGCTTAAAGGGGAGAGCAATCAGCTGCAACAGATATCATAAGCAACGAACAGATAACTATTATTTCTTACGGTCAAAGCTACAGCTAGATGAGGATCTTGAGAAGATAGCTTCTCATTTAAAATGGAACGCATCTATTGCTCAGAAAATAAACAGAGAAAAGCTACAGGATAAAAAAACAGATCTACAATGAAACTTACAGAACGAATCTATTGCTTATGAACAGAAGGAATCAAAATTGTTTGATCTAAGTAATAAGAATAAAAGAAACGGATCTAGATGCAACGATACTGGAATTAAACTAAAAGACCCCTGCAAGGAGCAATTAAAAGCATGAACAATGAGCCATACGATTATCCTGAAGAAAGAACAGTTAGCTATTCGATCCAGAAGAAAAATCCACAGCAATGATAAAAGTATCAGCAGGTAACTCCTGATTTAATATGGAACGCGTTCATTGTCCATGTAATAGAGAGGACGCATGCATAGATGAGAGCAAAATCATTAGTACAAAGAAATAATTCAGAAGTCAAGAATGATCTCACATTGCCGAATTGCAGTCATTAGAATAGTCCAACATGAAGCAACCCAACATTCCAAGCAAAACGTCCATCTCCCGTGGCTTCTATTAGAAAATTTCAATTTACAGAGCTGATACAAGATAGCTCATATCATTTGCCCAAAATTTTCATTCCCTCTCAAAAAGTCCTTCTCTCATCTTTCCTTGCTTCTATTTATAGTTACATATTTGCCCTCTGGGCTGACACCTAGCGTTCCCCTACCTGTCATTTACAGGGATTTCTAATATAATCGATTACCAAAAAATGGTCACTTCATTTACAAAATATTTTGACAAAAAAGAATAGGGACAGCTGTCCCACAGCTTACGCCTTACATATAACAGAAATTTTGCTAAACTCAAAGCGTTCCCTGCTGGGTACGTGTCCGGCTGAAGCGAGTGACTCACTGAATTTAGTTTGCTTCACTCCTGTGCGTGAGCTTCCGGTGGCAAAGGGTCGCCCAAATTGATTGTCACTGGTGCTGCCTGGGAGGAGGTCTTCGAATCCCCTGCTGATGCTGCCCCTGATTGGGAAGGGGGAATGGGGCTGGCCAGACTTTCTGCCATTGCTGGGGAAGAGGTTGCTGGGTCTACTGATGCTTCTGCTGCTGCTGCAGCTTTCCTGACCTCCTCTTCTATGTAGCTATGCCACACACCTGTATCTCTTATGATTATGTTTGCTGCAGCAGGGAACAGGATTTTCTGAGAAGTTACATTCTTCCCGAGCTCTATTTTAATGCTTTGTACTTCTGCTTCAGCAATTTGGTATGTTTCTTTCAACAGATGATTGTGAAGTGTTGATGAACCGATGTAATGTTGGAGATCATCCATGGCAAGGAAATCAATGCTTTTCACATACTTCATCTGGACGCCCAGCTCTTCTTTCAGTTGAGATAACCGCTGCTCCTTTCCCGGGAAGTCTTCTAGGGTCTGAGGGAAACTCAATGAGCAGTTATCATGGACTTCTTTGAGCTTTTGGTACAGGTTATTGATTCTATCTGTGGTCTTCTGCACACTGGCCATCAGCTTATTGGCACAGTTCCGGCCAAACTCCAACAGGGCTATATCTTCATTAAAATCTTCCACGGTCTTGAAAGGAAGATGCGGGGGAAAACCTCCTTTCCCTTCCCTCCATGCCATCTGACTTATGACATTTGCTTTGACACGGGTATTCTTAGCCTTGAGCCTGTGGGCTTCCGCATTCACTTCCTTTAGCCTAACCGTCATGGCCTTGAGTTTGCACACCTCATCAGTGATTAGCTCTTGAGAGCCATGCACTTGCTGTAGTATATTGCATGATAGCTCGTGGAAGGGGGACATGTCCAAGGTTCTGCTTTCCGCTTGCTCTAAACGCTCAGCTAATGCCTGCTTGTCTGTTTCTAGCTGGGAAGCCTTTTCTTCTGCTCCACTCTTCTCTGCTTCCGCAATCATTATTTGGAGTGCTAGCTGGTCCTTTTCCTCCTCCAGGTAGCTGTACTTGTTCGCCAACTCCTTGTGCTCAGCGTACAAGCAATTATACTTGTTCACTGCCAGGTCTCTTTGAGCTTGCTCATTAGCCACGTTTCGCTGCAGGGTACGTGCTCTTTTCTTTGTCAATATATTTTCTTTGACTATAACGCCTACATTGGCAAATGATGCTTGTGCTGTCGCTATAACTGCGGAGGCCATGGCAATGGGATCCGCATCTGTGTTCTGCATGACAGCGACCTCTCGATGGGTAACTATGTCGTCATGGAAAGGACTTTTAATCCTTTCTTCTGATTGGAGGACCATTGTTTTTCTCTTCTTGTCATAGACAAACTCATTCCATTTGGACACCGTACGCTTCCCAGATGGAGTGTACGGTACAATTGGTCGGTTTATGATGTCTATGTCTTCTTCCATAGGTGGGGTCCGGACTTCCTGAGCGGGGTCTGTCCCTTCCCTTTGGGTACTAGAGCCACCTGCTTGAGAGGTGTCTATCTCCATGTCCTGCGCGCCGGACCCACCTACCTGGGCATCTTCTCTTGCCTTCAATTCTTCCTCCGCCTTCTTCCTTGCTTCAGCTTGCTCAATTTCTGCTTCTTTCTGCTTTTGGGCTTCTTCAGCCTCCTTCCGCAGTCTTTCATTCTCAGCCTCTCGTAGCTTTCTTGCCTCCTCGGCTTCCTTTTGCAACCTTGCCTCTTCTCTTAATCTGAGCTCTTCCTGAGCCCGGGCATCCTTGGCTTCTTTCTCCTTTTGCTGGATGGTCTTCTGGGCTTTGGTTGAGCTAGAGCTTGCTCCAGTACTTTGGCGGCAGATCCTTAGCTCGGTCATGTTGCTGATGCCTCTGAATGCTTCCTCCTCGGCATCGGGGTAGTGGGAGTATTCGAAATTAGCATAGTTCCCCTTGCAATGCTCGGCCACTTTACCCTTTCTGTCGTTCCTGTGGAAGATGACCTCACCGAAATGGAAGGCCCTCAACTCTTGAACAAATTCGTCGGCAGAGGCCACCCCTGAAAACTTGTAAGCACCTATGCAGAAAGGTAGGGGGGGAAAGGAAGCCTTGTGTAGCTTGTGGAGGAATGCTCCAATCCCATCCAAGAAGAGTTGTCTTACTGCTTCCTTGAGCACCACATAGTCTGTGGCATACTGCGGCAATATGTATGGGGGCTTAGTCCCTCCGAACATTCTCAAGTAGGTACCTTGTTCTGAAAAGTAGAAGTCCCCATAATCCTCAAGGACTTCCAAAGCGTTTTGTGACAGGCAACTTGGTTCTTCCTTGAACATTTTCTCGTATAGGGGCATGATAAACTCCTCGCAGATGAGTTTGTAGCTGGGCTTGTAATTTTGAGCCCACAACATCTTGAATGCGGTGTAGACCGGGGTTGTGGCCCTATCCCATATACACCCCAATCCGGGGAACTCTATCTTGGCCAAGATACAATCTATCAGGTATGAGGACATGAAGAATTCAGCCTTCTTCGAGGCCAGCCCGGGTTTAGCAGCACTTATCATTGAGGCCAGACTATCTGACAAGATAGTGGCCCAGTCAAACACTGTCCCCTGAAATGCCACATAGTGAATGATAGGGACCCACTGAATCTTGTATACTGTGCCATCCGGCATGCCGAATATTCTGCATAGCATTAAAGCGATCAATCTGTAAGGGGCCCTCAGATTCTGCACGTCATATTCGTCATTTCCCTTCTTTCTCAAATGCTTCCCTCCCCTCAATAGCTTCTTGGCCATCTCGACGTTATCCATCTGGCCCAACCATTCATCAGTCAGAGCTTGTTGGACACGGGGAAACCTGTAGGCCGCCGCAACATATGCAGGTTGAAACGAAGCAATAGCTACTTTCCTGCTGTCATTTATCACTCTCCCATCAGCATCTGCATGTTGGAGAATCCACCCGATCACTTCAGCACAGGGGAATAGCTCAGGGCGGGTAGCGGCTCTTGTTATGCCTGAGGCTCTGATATTTTGATAGATTGGTGCCTCTTCCAGCAACATATCTGGGATCTCTTGGTCCCTGATCATCCTGTATATGTCATCCCATCTGATTTCTGGGGGGACACCAGTGGTGCACCTGGTGTCCTGGAGCGAGGTTTCAATCTTAGGAGGAGCAGGTTTCTTTTCTGTCATCTTCGCCTTCTTCTTACTGGGTTTTGGCATCTTGAATTATCCCTGATAGCATCCATATACAATTCATCATGATTTTGAGCAACAGGTTGTATGGTTTTAGCAGAGAGCAAAATCGTTTTAATGAGATAAATCAGTGAAGCAAATACTTAGGAAGTAAAACATTATTTCAATCATAAGACACACATTGAAACACTTGAAGCTCTCAAAAGATGGGTACGGGATAAAATATGTTGCGGGCGCTATTGGTTTTATTGGACCGATAGGTGATTCGCGGAAGCAATCGGCTTCCGGTTCCGCCTCGCGGAAGGAGAAGTCTTTCGCTATGGCTGCGGTTGGAGAGGTCGAAGGCGGGGAAGACGCGGGTTGACTCGGTGAGGGCTATGGATGCTATCGTCATGCGCGGCCACTCGCCGAGTCAGTACGCGAGATTTTAGTCCGGGCGGAGGTAACGGCGCCGGGATATGCTGACGTGGAGTGCTAGGGCGGTTGTGGCTTTAAGCTTCGGCTCGTGTGTAGGGGCTAAGGCCTATGGAAGGCGCCCGGGTTTTGAGTCTGAGTTATCGGCCCGGGACATGGAAAGCCCGTAGGGTTTCGACGACTTAACCCACGACGAGGGGCGCGAACCGGGGTTTAAAACAAAACAAGGCATGGCTAACCGCCCGTACCTACCAACAAAAAATATACGTTTTTTACGAAGGCCCATGACGATTTTGTGAAATGAAAACTCCGTTCACTGTACCTGACGGGAAAAACATAGCCCTCGACGGGTGTTTTGCCCGTTACAATCCCACTAAACCCAATATTTTCCCCAAAAGGACAACTCAGTAGTGAAAAACAAGGTGAAGATCCTACCTGGCACCGTGGGGATTGCTTGAGCAAGGTGGCTGCGAGCACGGATGCGCGAGGTGAGCTGGAGCGTTTTGCACGGTGTCGCACGTCGTTGGCCGATTGACAAGAACAATGGTGCATTGGTCGAGCCCCCCCACCGTAATTTATAAGAATGGGCACGTGTGAGCCTTTAATTCGGTAGGTGGCGTGGTTAAAACGGGGTTTAAATTCGCCGCGCGTAGCGGTCACGTCAACGCACCTTGGTTTCCGTGCGACCGCCATTCGCGGGGCTAGTTCGTGATTTGTATCCGCCGTTGCGGAAGGATTCAACGAAAGCTTCCGACGTTTCGAGGCTTAATGCGAAAAAGGAAGCTCGAAGCCTTCCGCGAGAGACCGCCGCGTGGCGGACGGGTAACGCCAAAGCTTCCGCTCTTTCGGAACAGTATAGCGAATGCTCCCGGTATTTTCGGAAGACTTTTGCGAAAGCTTCCGCGATCCAAAACTTCAAGGTCTTGTTGATTTTCGGGAAGGTTTTGGCGAAGGCTCCCGCTAGTTTCGGAACGCTTTTGGGAATGACTTCCGCCGTTTCGGAAGCAAAACTTATATTTTCCGCAAATTCACCCGGGATCCTTTTCGGAGTCCTTTTGCCGGTTGGGGTAAGTGATTGGCTTCCGCTATTTCAGAAGGGTAGCCCGAAGGCTTCCGCGTTTCAGGAGCAAAAGCTGAAGGCCCCCGCGACAGCTTCTTGAGAAAAAACTAAGTCCTTTTCATGGTTTCGGAAGGCGATCGTGAATTCTCCCCGTAGGACTTATGAAGATGGCTTCCGCCGTTTCGGAAAGGTTTCATCAAAAGTTTCCGCCTAGTTTCTTTTGGGAAGATATCGTGGCGGCTTCCGTTGTTTCGGAAGAGTTCCCTGGACTCCCCCGCCGTTGCGGAAGGATTTTATGAAAACTTCCGCCGTTTCG
The DNA here is from genome assembly GCA_027924585.1 of Larix kaempferi. Classification (NCBI taxonomy): domain Eukaryota; kingdom Viridiplantae; phylum Streptophyta; class Pinopsida; order Pinales; family Pinaceae; genus Larix; species Larix kaempferi. Next base: position 41,903,973 of record BSBM01000456.1, read on the forward strand.
GACGGGTTCAACGAAAACTCCGCCGTTTCGGGAGGGTTCACTCAAATTTCCGCCGTTTCGGAAAGTTGAAACTAAAAGTTTCCGCCTTCCCTTAATCAGAAGGAAATCTAAGTCCTTTTCGGGAGACTAGAGCGAATGAGTCCCGCCGTTTCGGGAGGAAAGCCGGAACCTTTCCGCGGTTGCGGGAGGTTTGAGTGGAAGGCTCCGCCGTTTCGGGAGCTAAGTCGATTCGGAGCTGGAACCGTTCCGCAGAAGCAACGATTGAAAATTTTCTAAGTCTTTTACTTCGGAAGAAAAAGATGAATTCCTTGGTGTTATTTCGGCGAGTTTATCCGAATGGCTTCCGTCGTTTCGGAAGGCAGAGCTGAATTGTTCCGCCGTTTCGGGAGGACAACTCGAATCTCTCCGTGGTTGCGGAAGGTCAGGGCGAAAGCTCCCGCTGTTTCGGGTGGTCTCACCCAAAGGCTTCCGCTACTTTCAGCAAAGAAAACCTAAGTCTTCCTTTTGGAAAGGTTGGGCGCTTGACTTCCGTGGCTTCGGGACTATGTATCTTTTGGCTCACTGGGGAGAACATGGTAGGATTGACGGCAAGCTGCTCCGCAGGGAAGCAAAATTTTATGCTGAAAACAGGGCTGACGGCTGGGATGGCTTCTCAAGCAAATTTCTACAAAAGTATAGGAGGGGCCCCAACATGTACAAAATTTTGGGGAGGGGTGTTGCTGCAACAACACATTGCAAACAGGACTAGTTATTTAACAACCACCATAATCATCTTTAAGTGGCTCATTGCATATGCAAAACCTCACTATTCTACCAATATGCAATATCATATACATGTACAAACATTGTCACATGCACTATGCAATGTCTATTAGTATTCCATCTAGTACATATTCACTTTACCACCTTCTTACCCATATGCAGCATCATGCTCATGCATAAACACCTTTTTATGCACTATGCAATATCTATTAATGTGCCAACTAGTGCACGTTTACTTCATCTATATGATCCTTTGCATTTTCAGCATTCCTATGCCATAGCTTTTATGCATATAAAACTTGTAAAATACAAAAACAATAGTAAGAGAGGAGTTAAGGAATTATCCCTTTCCAGGCATAACATGGAGTCCCTTCTCCACATCATAGTTGATCCTTTTCTTGGTTTCCCTACAAAGCATGCAAGGAATCATTAGCTATCATTTCTCACCAAGTAGCAATTTAATACAAATGTAAAACATTCTTAGTTGCTACTTTTCAAGCATGAAATTCCTATGCTATAACAGAATTAGTTAAGGTGAGAAGTTTTCCTCTTATCAATGTTGCCTTGCTGCTCCCATTTCTCTTCTGGAATTCATATTACAACCAATTATTTAATAAGGCTTCCACAACCTTCCATGCAATTCCTGCTTCTCATCCCAAGAATTCATTTCACACTTTCAATGACTGTCTCCGGGGGACGACTGGGGTCAAGGGGGCTTTCCCCCTTGTGCCACTGCAGGGTAGGTCGAGGGAAGCGCCCTCGTTTTTTTGTTTGTTTGTAAATTCTTCAATTTCGCGCAATCTGGCGCATGAGTTCAAAGCGGTTTTTCTCTTTCAGGCACCTGAAAATTTCACTGAAAAACTGCTCTATTTTCTCTGTTTCGGCGGACTTCGTCATTCTCTTCCACCCCTTTGTGGAAAAAATTGCTGAGTTCTTCCGGTTGAAAACTCATCTTTTCCTTCCGCCATTGCGGAGCAACTCGCGCATCTCTTCCGTCGTTGCAAACGAATTTTCCCATCTCTTCCGCCGTTGCGGAGCAACTCACCCATCTCTTTCGCCGTTGCGGAGCAACTCACCCATCTCTTCCACCGTTGCGGACGAACTTGCCCATCTCTTACGCCATTGCGGAGCAACTCGCCCATCTCTTCTGCCGTTTCGGCAAAAAATCACGAGTTCTTTCCGCCGTAACACTTAGAAAAATTTTGAAAATTTTCAGACCAACTCATCTAGTTCTTCCATTGTTGTGGACCAACTCGCTGAGTTCTTCTGCCGTTGCGAACAAACTTGCCGAGTTCTTTCGATCGAAAACTCAGCTTTTCCTTTCGCCATTGCGGCATAACTGGCCAATTCCTTCAGACACTACAACGGAAACTCACCAACTTTTTCCGCTGTTGCGAATGAACTTGTTGAGTTTCACCGCTGTTGCGGAGCAAAACTCTTAACTTTTTCGTCGTTTCGTTTACGGAGCAACTAGCCAAGTTTTTTCCGGCAACTTCGGTGCAACTCAGCGAGATTCGCCGAAACACATCAGCTCAACTCCACGACACTCGCAGAATCAGTTAGGAAAAACACTTAGAATTTTTTTGAAATTTTGAAACTTTTCTTAACGGTATGTGCTAGGCAAGAAGCATACTTATCTTTGCAAGCTGTGATAGGTAGCCCATGAAGGCCCAATGCTGCAACCAACAGCTCTGATACCAAATGTAACGTCCCCACCCTTGGACCCAATGCAAGTAAGGGAACATGATGCCATTCTATGGGGATTTTCATAAACTCAACCATATTCATTAGATTCACAACCATAAAAGAGATGTGTGCAGATGGAAATCAAACATACATGCATAGCGGAAAGGAACTCATCCACACACATATTACATGACTATTATTCAATTTAACACAGTCAACAAATTAACACATTTGCAGAAGTAAATACACAATAAAATACTCATCTTGGTGTGATGTTGTCCCAAACAACTAGCTATGTCGCTGCAACGTTCCTCCCAGCCATAGGTCTCTTCCCAGCTTGTATTCTTTCAGCACTCAGAGACCACCCCCGAGCTGGGCATGCTATCTACAAGGAAAAGGGAACCCTCAAGTATAGCACAAAACAAAGCAATGGATACCCAACTCAACCCCAACATTCTCTTACACATCAAACTCAGATATGGGCTCTAGAACACACTTTCAGCAGTGGGAGTTAGGAACTAGATGGACAGGGGTTTTCCCAAAATGTAGGCACACCAAAAATGGATTGTGGGAAGAGGAATCCAACCCCAGGGAAGAAAACCGATTTCTCCCACAGATGTATGAGCATACAGTGGGCCAAAATGGCCTCTAAAAACCCCAAAATTGTTTTCTCTTTTCTCCACTATTAGACACAACCAAAATGCCCTTTCAAGTTAGGAAAATGAAGGTAAAAACAGTAAAAAACATGGGGGAACTACCCAGGAAGGTCCCAACTCGTGAGAGAGAAAACTGATAGGTGAATAATGGCTTGGGGATAAATTTCGTGGCCCTTTTCTTGCCCAAGAAGCCAAACATGAAAATCTAGGAAGGGTGGCTTGCCCATACTCGAATTTGGACAGCCATACCTCACATTCCCCAACGCATTAACTACCGCAACCAACTCTTGGGAGAAATCAATGATTGGGTACAAAATCCAACATGGGTAGTTGAGGGTTCATGGGTTCTCTCATTGACACTTGGCTTGACTTGATTGGCTCAAGGGTTTGAATATTTCCCTCCCAATTTCCTTGTAACATCATGCCCCCATCTCTTGTTGCATTGCATAGCTAGTTGTGGGCATTTATATTAAGATGCATATTTACAATTCCCATGGTTCACTAGCCATGGGTAGCATAATATCAAATACTTGCCTCTTCTAGATCGAGCATTCACTAGCGGGGCCTTGGCCTTGAGATCCACGCTAGGAATCATACATAATATGCATACATTATTTACATTATAGCCCAAAATATTACAAGGGTCAAAATGGGGGACATTACATGATGTATACCTCACAAGAAAGAATTTAGGAATAAGATTAAGAGTGGTCAATGTAGTAATATGAGCAACAGAATAATAATACAGTAGAATTCAGATAGAAGCAAAAATACTTCACATACACTGATTCATTAATCACAAATGGACAAATAAATAATACAATGCATGAGGAATTCAAATGCCAAGGTGGAAATTCGAGTTGGCCTTCATGAAGTGAACAAAAGATCACTGGAGTGTCATCGGAGCACAACTAGCAGTCTATCTCATCATCAGTGGAGTCATCAATGCTCAAGTAACTATCAACCGTCAGTCAAATTGAGTCTAACTGAGTGTGGTAGGTGTAACTGAGTGTAACTTGAACTAACTGAATGAAGGAGGCTCAGTAGAGGGTGCATGAGGAGCTAACTGAAGTCAGAATGAGCATTCTAGTCACACTGGAGGTCCATCAGAGTGGTAAGGTTAGTTAAGAGTGAGTCAAGCCTAAAATCAAGGAGAGAACTCAGTTAACTGGAGACAACTGGACTGGTAGGTGAAGAAAGGTGCCTTTTTCAAGTGGATGGTGATATGTGGGCGCATCACTGGCTAGGAGGGCTCAATCTGAGTCGAAATAAGATCCCGAGTGCTGGAAGATTAGGGAATAGGTGCTGGAGGTATCAACCTGATGACTGGGCAGCATGCGGATGCATGCAAGACTGAAAATGCAAAGGATGAAAATGCTGGTAGGACTAGGATGGAGTATAGGAATATCCTAATAGTTCGGTCTTTTGGGAGTACCCTGTGTACCTGAACATCCTATTCCAAGGCCCTATCCCTAAGCTTGTTGGTTCTCTCTCAAAATGAAGTCCTGATTACTTTTAGATTAAAAAAAAATCATTTTTAAGGTAATTAGATTAGGTTCGATAGACGTGGTGTGCAACTGATATGGTGTTATGTGGGTCAAAGTGTGAAACCAATCAATGCACGAAATGATTACGGAATATACTATTTTCTTCAATGAACCTCTAATCTAAAGAAAGGTAAGAGGTTTTTGTTCTTCTTCCAACTATGCAACATGCAATTGTTTTTAAAAAAAAATTCAATCAATACTTCATTCAAAAAAGAAAAAAAATCAATGTAAACAAAACTTCACACTCTTCTCTTTTTCAGTGAGCACTCAAACCAAATGAAATGGTTGATTATTTTCTAATGCAAATCACATGCAACACTTCCTAAAGTTATTTTTTTTAAAATTAAATTTTAATGCATGCAATCATGTGCTAATTTCAAACAAGAGACATTTGTAAATTAAAACAAATAAAATGAAACATGCATGCCATCAAATGAAAATTTTCGAAAGCACCATTTTTTAATGAAACATGCATGTGACATGCAATCAACAAGTGTAACATGCAAGCCATCAAATGAGAATTTTTAACTGAAACTTTTAAAAAGGAATCATGGAGGAAACATGAAAGTGATAAAATCAACATGAAATCAATAAAACTAAAAAAAAATAAAAAAAAATCCAAAAACCCCGGAAAAAAACCAAGAAAAAGGATCTAAAAACTAATTTTTTCTACTGTAGTCACTACTATTGGACAATAAGGGGAAACCATATTGATATGGTTATGAATTTTATGCTAATATAAATGAACTAACACTCTTTTTGTACATTCAAGTTTTTCCATGCACCATAGGAGCGAAAAAATTGCTTCAAAATACAAGCAAAACTGAAAAAAAAAGCTCTAAAACTAATTTTTCTTTCTTTAGTTCCTATTGTTGGCATGAAAGGGGTGACCTGATTGATATAAATGCAAATTTTAAGCTAATATTAGTGACATATCACACTTTTTGGATAAACAAGTGTGGTCATGCACCTCAAGGTTGAAAACAAATGCTTCAAAATACAAGAAAAATTGCTTGGATTTGCTTCAAATTTTCCCCAATCAAGCATGGTAGATGGATGAATAGAAAGGACGCTTTAAAATACTGAAACAGGTGGGAAAAAAATAGATATGTAATAATAAATTCTGAAATGAATTCTTCCCAGGAAAAAACACCAAATCTTAAGAACATGAATTCTAAAAAAAGTTCCTTTTTGAAAGCAAGTATCGGATCTCCTAATGGCTTGAGGGTAATTGAAAGAGATTTAAAAGAATGATAAAAAATATTCCTAAGATCTAAATATGATACTCGAAGAGTTACAAGGTAAGGAGGTGAGAAAGAACCTACATGTTGTAGTGTGCTGTTTGGTGGAGCAATATTTGTTGACTCTTCCTCGTTTGTTGCATTGTATGTTCACCAAATGACCTGTATATCACCAAAAAAATACCTTTCTCAAATCCTTTCAACCATAAAGCTAAGAAATAAATTTGAATATAATATATTATACATGAAAATAAATCACATACACCATGAAAAGCATTGGGGGAAAACAATATTCATTTGCATTAAATCATATGAAGAACAATACTTTCAATCCCGATTACAATTGCAGTACCATCCTTCTCCAGAGTCCAAGTTTTCTCCTTTTCCCTCAGCCCTTGATCACCAAGGTATTTGCGTTGGAGAAAACTTCCTATGGATTGGGGTGGACCACAACAAACAGCTGACTACCAGAAATTAACTCAATTCTCAGTGCTATGCTATATAAATGGCAATGCTAAGATAATGAAGAATATAACCAACCTCGATCCAAACGTTTGATGTAGATCCCCGTTGGAGCTTTCAATCCGTGCACTTGAACCTGCGAATTAGTCTTGACAACCAATATACAACAAACGCATATGATATATAAATGACATTAACATCATCAATAGCAATGGTGCATGATATTATAAGTAAATGCAACCCAATGTAATATAAACAACATTCACAACATTAATGGATGAGAATATGAGTATTTCTATTATCAAATAACAAGAAGTACAATGAGATACAACCTCTTTCCGGCAACCAATCTGAACCAAGATTTGGGTCAATCCACTTGTGCCTCCACCACTTCAATCCTCCATGGAATGGAAAACTCAAACTATGATAGGAGTTTGGAAGGTGAACATAAAGGGTTCACAATTACAAGGATCAATGAGTGTAGACTCAAGATAAGGCAAAAATCCACTAGAGTTATCTTGCTCTCCTTCTCCCCCCCTATCCATAAGCCCTATGCGCTCAATATATAGTCCTCGCAAAGGTAAGTGAAAGGACACATCGAGGAATTTCGGGGCAAATGGAGGGCCAAAGGTCACCTTATGACCACTTTTTGGGAGTAAAAAGTAATTAACTAATGATTTTTACCATTTTACATGCTACCCGCGGGCTATAGTGAGCTAGCTTGCGGGTACCCACGGGCTATAGTGTAACAGGTCGCGTATATGGGGTGATGTACGTGGGCTGTAGTGGGATAGCCAGAGTACAGGAACAAAAATAGGGACATAATGTGTTCCTGGAGGATAAATTGATAGATCTGAATCAATGAAATGGATCCTAAAGGCCAAAGAGTGCTGATACTCACAAGGTGGAAAATTACATTGTAACAGATGCCCCCTAATGTGTGAGGTCAGAGAATGGTGCTACGATGGCCGAAATACATTATAAATCTCAAAATTGGAGTGATGGAGACACAAGTGGAAAGAGTAGCTCACTCGTCATAATATAATAGTATCCCTGAGTACAAGTAGGTATAGTACAACAATCTGATACAATGGCCATGAATAGGTAGTACATAGTGAATACATGTCATAAGTGATCACAACCATGATCCCTCTACAGTAACATATGGTCTCCTGCTGAAAAGGAAACAACTGGTACAAACTGCTAATATCTGAGAGGTGATACCTCAGATGTAAAGTCATAATCATAAGTAGCATACTCAATGCCACTATCGCCTGGGGTCTTCTACACAAGTATTCGACAGTGCATGTCCCATCAAGTGAATAAAGGAGTTGAGGTTGAACCTGATGTGACATCATCTGATTACTAGTCAATGATGTATACAATTAAGAGACGCGAGATAACCCACCAATAATGAAAATGGGCATCAAGGCACAGAGTACAATCATCAGAGTGTGAATAGATGTGTTGAAGTCAAACACTAGGATGGATCCATCGATCAGGGGACATTGATGTATTCCCAAAACTGTCGATGGCGAGAGAACCTGTCACTAATGACTGCAAGCCTCAAGGTACTCAACTGAACTCTAAGCCTCAAGTCCCGGAATAAATGGGTTAAAGTCAACAGAATGAGACTCGCTGGAAGGAGGGCATTAAGGCATCTCCCATCAACCAGCATGAGGTACCAGGTACGTCTAAAGATTTGGAAGATCTCAGGAGAAACGGGCTGAAACAATAAGGATGACCGACATGCAATAGTCAAGAAATCTAAGGAGTGGTCGACCCTGGTTTCAGGACTTCCTTTGAACAAGAGCATGAGCAGATGGATAAAATCAGGCATCATAGACTCAATATAGACTGTGCGATGCAGAAGGCACCACAAAGGGCTCCATAATGACTGGAAGCTTAACGAATTGGTGGATTAAACCGAGAAGCAAGTACAGCTCCTAAGGTCCAACTATAGTCGTGAATCATAATATATGGAGTGGAATGAATGCTCTGTTCAAAGGAGACACAACAGCTTCCAACTAGAAGTAGTAACCATAATCCCATCCGGCTTTTTGGAATATTTGATTTTTTTGGTCTTTTTCATATTTGGAAAAGATTGAAAAATAATAAAATTGCTTATCGTACAACAGGTGAGGGAACAATTGTCAGATAACAAGAAAAATAGTCCCAAGTAGTGGAACATACGTATGATCAATGCAAGGAACATGTGCAGGATGTGCACACTTGGGGGAATGTTCCCTCAGGGTAAAGGGTCATCAATATGCGAAAGATAAATTAAGGCTCTGCTTGGCTCGGAAGGTAAAGTGCTCAGGCACATGGCTAATAAGTGAGTAAGCAGGAGCTAGCACAAGGCTCAAGCGGCACGCAGGATAATGCAATGCAATCACAGCTCGACATAAAAGGGAAGTCCTTTTTCGTAAAGTTACTCTCCTCACCCAAAAAAGTGTAAAAAAATGAGAGAATAACTCTTCTGGTCATGTATGACTAGACTATACCTTTTTCGTAATTAATCCACAAAGGTCTGGAAAAGGGGTAAACTTATACCTAAGTGGATGTCGCTTCAAATCCTTTAACGAGTATGAAATAACAAGTATACTCAGCAATCTTGTTTGATTTTGAAAAAGTCTAACAAGGGCTTAAAAAAGACTTTATAAAATTCTTTTCCCTAAAGGTTTAACGAGCCCAAAAAAGTAAACTCATGACCTCCTTACTATTTTTAGCGAGCTCAAAGGAGAGATGGAAGAATGCTCGTAACCTCCTTTTAATGAGCTTGAAGTAAAGGTGGAAGAATGCTCGTAATGGGGGCAGACGAGTGGCAGGGACATGCGAGACTAGTTCCAAGCGCATGGAACAAAGATATGCATAATACAAGGAACATGAGCAAGATAAGGACACTCAGGGGGTGTCTGTGAATTCGGATGGCAAAAGGTTCAAATGCATCATAACAATGGGGAGGCCTAAACCTAAATGCAAGGTTCCGAATATGCCTACCATGACCGAAGGAAATGTCGAAAAGGACCAGTAAACAAGTATAAGTCCAGCTAAGAATCTTGTCTCCAAGAAACATAAGTACCAAGATCATCTCTAAAACGTACATAAAGAAAAATCTGACACATGTCACTGTGGTAGAAAAATTTTCAACTTCACTATTATCACCCTCAGACATAATGCAGTGAGAGCTAACCACTGAAGGTGCCATAGTACCAACACCCGAGGGACCAAAATGATCAACTTTATAATGAAGAGAAACGTTGAAGGACGTGGAGGAATCTACAGTGGCAAGTTCATCATCACGGGAGTTGGAAATTCTACAAGTAGAATGGAACTCATTAGGATCATCGATTTGCAGATCTATAGGAGAGTCTAAAGACTCATCACTAGGGATATGAAACTTTAATATCAAACCGAGGCTAGACAAAACTATGCCTAGATAAAAATGTATGGCAGACTGTATTCTAGACTCATCTTGTTCAATAATATCAAGGGTAGGAGGGGAATGAGATCTATGATAAAGATCCCCCCACGGCTTGTCATCACCACTCATGGCCTCAATAAAAATCTCATCTGAAAGTAAAATACCATCGAGGAAATCATGTGAACAAGATGGGTCGGCTGCACACACGGGAAACATAATGGGATATTCTTCTCCTATCCGTGAAGAAGAGAGATCCGGCTCTACATTGGCTTGTTGAATGTCTTGAGAATCAGGCTCAACTACAGACAAGGGCATATCCATTATGATGTGCGAAATGTCTCCAGACGGGTAACTCGTGGAAGGTGGATTCCACAGAGCACTAAAATACTATGTATGGAAAGGTACATGATTTAACGAGGAAGGAGCATCATCGGAGATGGTTCCTATGAAGGAGATTGGTGGAGGGAGGCCATAATATCGCATCAAAGATGGATACAATCCTACACCAATGTTTCCCAGTTTCCGACTGAGAATCTTTGACTCGGGGAACTACTAATCCCATGGATACTGTGGAAGAAGGACTAATGAAATCTAGCTGGTCGACTGTCACAATTTTTCCTTTGTGAGGAAAGCAAATAAATCTGAACATAGTAGACGTGACTGCTTTCATAGCGTACATCCAATTCCTACCCAGACGAAGGTTGTAGTCGATGGGCGCATCAAACACCTCGAGTTCAATAGGCACGGATTTCCCTCTCAAGCGGACAACAAGAGAAGGGAGAATCCCATGCGGCTTAAATGACCGACTGTCAAATGCAGTGAGCATGGTCATAGACTTGGATAAGGGAGGAGATCCAAGAGCTTTCCAGCAAGATAAAGACATCGCTAATGCAAAAGCACCTTCATCAACCACCATTCTCCTGACAAAATTCTGAAGGCACTCCACATGGATTTGAAAAGCCACATGGTAAGGTAAGCGAGGTTGAACATCAGTAGTGTCAAACTTGATAACGTTGGGACTCCCCGCATCCTGAACTCCTAAAGCACTCAAAAGGGCATGCTTCTGAGAAGGACATTCCTATAAAACTTCAAGAGCCGACATGGCACACAGAGTTTGTCCCAAATATTCTACAATGGAGTAGTTCTGGGCGGCTCGAGCATTGGCATTATGCGTAGAGCACTTAAGAACACCTTTCGGTATACGTGGAATAATAGAGGGCTTCTCAATATGCAAGGAATTATCAGGAGGAGGGGGAGGCTCACTCCCCATATTAGGTTGTGGTGCACCATAATCGCGTTGACGAGTATTAACACTAACCTACGATTGAACCATATTCACGCATCCATAACCACTAGTATTGGAAGAAGACGTTGCAGTCTCATTAGGTCCATAACCAGTAGTGGGAGCGTGCGAAGCCATGTTTTGATGATGAGGAAGGGGATCCTTCAACATAGTTGGGCTTTGTGCAAGATGCTTCAATGCTTCTTCGGATCGAGGACACAAGTGAGTAAGATGATCTTCACCACAAAGCTTACAAGGAAAATTCACCTTACACCTAGGTTTATGGTCCTCACCATCATTTATGCCTTCCCTGTTAATATTTAATATGCTAAGACAAAAAATAGCAGCATTACATTCCATTTCACAATAATATCATATACAGGATCACTGAAGAAACAACAAGCATATCATAAACACAAGAGACACAGATTTATCCTGGGAAACCCTCTGGGGTAGAAAACCCAGTAAAGCTTCCTCAATATAGATGACCAGCAATATACAAAGATGAAACCCTGAGACATGATCTCCTCCTCCACAATAGCAAACCTCTCCTCCACAAGTGCGCTATCCTCAAATGAGTGTGTGTGTCAAATGAGGAACACACCTCCTCTATTTATACACTACTCTGACATATCTTTTACACAAGTACACGTAGGCTCGTATTTAACCAATGGGTTAAATACCCCACTACAACTGACTGGGCCGACCCCTCTAGGGTGGTCTAATAACCCTTTGACCCACATGACACATACAGGGCCGACCCCCACTAGGGAAGTCTAATAACCCGAGTTACCACATTCCGATGGAGGAATAAACATCTCCGGATATACAATAAGATCTTCACGGAGGAATGAAACATCTCTGAAATAATAAAGTACAAATATAATATTCTTTGAAGTTACAATATCTCAACACTCCCCCTTAACGAGAAGGATATTATAACAGCATCTGCACGAGCAAGGAGTCATCAACATCATACATGATACATCTATAAATCATTGGAAGCTTTCTCAACATCATCAGTAACTCAAGCAGTTACTGGAACATCTTCAATACTGGAACATCAACATCTTCAGTACTGAGTCTTTATCTTCTGCAGCACTCGAACAACTATAGCAACATCAACATCTGGATCCTCACGATTATCAGCATCATCATCTCATGATCATCAGCATCGTCATTACACGATCATCAGGATCGTCATTAGCATCACGATCATCAGCATCGTCATCACATGATCATTAGCATCATCATCACACGATCATCAGCATCGTCATCACATGATCATCAGCATCGTCATCACACGATCATCAGCATCGTCATCACACAATCATCAGCATCGTCATCACACGATCAGCAGCATCGTCATCTAGATCATCACGATCAGCATCATCGTCATCTAGATCATCACAATCAGCAGCATCGTCATCTAGATCATCATGATCAATAGCATCGTCATCTAGATCATCACGATCAACAACATTGTCATCTAGATCATCACGATCAATAACATCATCAATACAAGTATAAATATCATTAATACAAGTATCCTCATCAATACAAGTATACACATCATCAATACAAGTATCCTCATCAATACAAGTATACACATCATCAATACAAGTATCCTCATCAATACAAGTATACACATCATCAATACAAGTATCCTCATCAATACAAGTATACATATCATCAATACAAATATACACAATAGCAGCATACCCTGCAACACACAAGATCCAATTACGGGATGATCAATCCCTCTCACTTTAGGACATAGGTCATAGGATGATACACTCCTGATCCGCTTACAGGATGATCGGTCCCTCTCGGTTTAAGACAACTCTCATGTCTATGGATGATGCAATCTAGATCAACTTACAGGATGATCAATCCTTATCACTTTAAGACACCTCACCATGTCTAGGTACGAGGCAATCCCAATCTATTTACAGGATGATTAGTCCTTATCACTTTAAGACATCTCACCATGTCTAGGGACGAGGCAATCCCAATCTATTTACAGCATGATTAGTCCTTATCACTTTAAGACATCTCACCATGTCTAGGGACGAGGCAATCCCAATCTATTTACAGGATGATTAGTCCTTATCACTTTAAGACATCTCACCATGTCTAGGGACGAGGCAATCCCAATCTATTTACAGGATGATTAGTCCTTATCACTTTAAGACATCTCACCATGTCTAGGGACGAGGCAATCCCAATCTATTTACAGGATGATTAGTCCTTATCACTTTAAGACATCTCACCATGTCTAGGGACGAGGCAATCCCAATCTATTTACAGGATGATTAGGCCACTCAATCTCATTTAGGACTATCCTTCCTTTCGAATTACTGGATTTACTGTCCAAGGATGATTTAATCCATTCAATTCATTTAGGACTATCCTTCCTTTCGGAATTACTGGATTTACTGTCCAAGGATGATTTAATCCACTCAATTCATTTAGGACTATCCTTCCTTTCGGAATTACTGGATTTACTGTCCAAGGATGATTTAATCCACTCAATTCATTTAGGACTATCCTTCCTTTTAGAATTACTGGATTTACTGTCCAAGGATGATTTAATCCACTCAATTCATTTAGGACTATCCTTCCTTTCAGAATTACTGGATTTACTGTCCAAAGATGATTTAATGCACTCAATTCATTTAGGACTATCCTTCCTTTCGGAATTACTGGATTTACTGTCCAAGGATGATTTAATCCACTCAATTCATTTAGGACTATCCTTCCTTTCGGAATTACTAGATTTACTGTCCAAGGATGATTTAATCCACTCAATTCATTTAGGACTATCCTTCCTTTCGGAATTACTGGATTTACTGTCCAAGGATGATTTAATCCACAACCGTACGTTTAGGACCACGTCCAAGGATGACTCAATCCTCAACCGTACATTTAGGACCACGTCCAAGGATGACTCAATCCTCAACCGTACATTTAGGACCACGTCCAAGGATGACTCAATCCTCAACCGTACATTTAGGACCACGTCCAAGGATGACTCAATCCTCAACCGTACATTTAGGACCACGTCCAAGGATGAATTAATCCTCAACCGTACATTTAGGACCATGTCCAAGGATGACTTAATCCTCCACCGTACATTTAGGACCACGTCCAAGGATGACTTAATCCTCAACCGTACATTTAGGACCACGTCCAAGGATGACTTAATCCTCAACCGTACATTTAGGACCACGTCCAAGGATGACTTAATCCTCCACCGTACATTTAGGACTACGTCCAAGGATGACTTAATCCTCCACCATACCTTTAGGACTATGTCCAAGGATGACTTAATCCTCCACCATACATTTAGGACTACGTCCAAGGATGACTTAATCCCCAACCGTACATTTAGGACAACGTCCAAGGATGACTTAATCCTCCACCGTACATTTAGGACCACGACCAAGGATGACTTAATCCTCAACCGTACATTTAGGACTACGTCCAAGGATGACTTAATCCTCAATCGTCCACCAAGGACTTCATTCTTGAAGACATACGTCTACGGCTCTTCTTTCGGACTGAAGTCCAGGGATGATCCAATCCCCTCACATGTTCACCAAGAACTTCATTCACAAAGACATACGTCTACGACTCTTCTTTCGGACTGAAGTCCACGGGTGATCCAATCCCCTCACATGTTCACCAAGAACTTCATTCTCGAAGACATACGTCTACGACTCTTCTTTCGGACTGAAGTCCAGGGATGATCCAATCCCCTCACATGTTCACCAAGAACTTCATTCTCGAAGACATACGTCTACGGCTCTTCTTTCGGATTGAAGTCCAGGGATGATCCAATCCTCTCATGTCCACCAAGGACTTCATTTTCGAAGACATACATCTACGACTCTCTTTAGAACAAGTGTTCAAGGATGATACAATCCCTCTTCTTTCTCGGAGACACTTGTCTACGGCTCACTTCAAGGATGATGCAATCCTCACATGTATTCTCATCAATTACTATCGATCCTGGGAACCCATACAGAACCTGATTCACACTTCTTCTTTAATTACACCATTAAGAGAATGGTCTTATCTAGCCACTTGGAGCAAACATCTCATCATGATTCTCTTTTTCTTTCTAAGAGAATCTTCTAGCCACAAGCCTTCTATAGTGTGTTTGATTTGAAAATCTTTTTTTTTGTTTTACATCCATCGCTTGTTCAGTGTTCATCATTCATCATGATCTTTCATACAAATCAAAATTAAGTACATGATTAGTAATACTTCATAATCATCAAATCATATTGACATGATAACCTATTATGCATACATATATCATTTACATAGTTATACAACTATTTTGACCAATACTTTGGCACAACACTTTCCCATATCCTGTATGCATACAGTGGCTATCTAGATGCCTTCCATCTCTACCAGAACATACTATCGAGAGTGTGCACAGCTCTCAGCATGTCAGCAAAGAGGTTTCATTCTAGACAAGCAACAACGGAATGTTTGTCCAACTTACCAATCATATGCATATTAGTAGTATACTGTTCAATGCTCTATGAATGTTTACACTCAGCATGATATATTCTAGGAATACAAATATGCATACAAGCAATATCATTTACTATTTCAAATAATAACTCAAATACTTATCTTTTATGTTTGTGTGGTTGCCTCCCGCTTGATCTTCTATATGTCTTTTGAACTTGTATTCATTATGTACCACTGTGCATGCTCAAGTGTGCACTAGTGTCATCCTCATGATCTCATACACAAACATACGTTCATTAGTATATTTTCCAAACATTCTAATTCTAAATAATATTGAATATGTATAGTCATGATCATTAGTATTCAGGGTTTCAAGGAAGTCTTCTTTTACTCATGCATATTCTTGTTTGATCATAGTACTCTTCTGGTTAATTAAATCATCAAGATAAGAGACATAATATGCATAAACCCTTGATTACTAACTTTATGAATAAGCATAACCAATAATACCAAGTATACTTATATAAGGGATCCTAACACAAGGTAAGATTCTAACTTGACATAAGAAAACATATCTGGATTAGTTATGTACAACATACCTAAACAATCTCTTCAATGATTTAGAGATCCTGAGCTAGAACCTGCATGTCTCATAGGTTAAGCATAATATAACAAAGTCATACATACCTCGTAAGTAGAACAAATATTATGGATGAGTCTTTGTCTTCATGTTGTCATGGTCATGGAACTTGATTTGTCTTTTGTGATGTACCTGTATCTTGTTAGCATACAACATCAACCTCACACAACACCATAATGCATTAGTACAATCATATAGCCCTAATCAATGAATGTCTTCGATCATTCACATGCATTCATACTGTTACTAGGGTGATAAGACAATTCTAACAATAATCAAGATTGTACTAATAAATAATATGAAGACAAACACATTATGAACTTAATCAAGAATCATATTTCAAGACATACCTGAACCTCCTTAAGTCATACCTGTCGAGACTTCTTGTAGTATTCTTATGTAAGGCCTTAGCCTCAAATCCCCCTGAAACTTGATTTGGAGCTTGATTAGGGATTGCTAGAGAAACCCTAAAAATTCAATCTTTGACTTTCATGCTTCTGAATGGATGGAAGGATGTGTCTTGCTGAGCTGATCAAACTAGCATACTTCACTTTTGAAATCTCCAAAATTTGACCCCTCAAAATTGCCTTCGAAACTTCTGGATATTCTGGACAGGAACCCGAACTAAGGTTTGATGAAGCCCACCCTTTTGTCCAATCAAAAGGTTTGATCCAAGGCTCTAAACTCTTATTTTTCTGAGGAGCTTCCATCCGTGGTTACAAACTTCAAAAATTCCAACTTTTGTTGAAGCCCTAATTTTCCATCTTTCTGATCAAAATCCTGAACTAGGGTTTGATCAAGCCCGGTCTTCTACCCAACCAAAATTCAATCTTGGTCTCTAAATTTCTATTTTCCTGAGTAGCATTCATCCGTGGACTCCGATTCCAAAAATTCTAACTTTCTCCGAAACCCTAAATTCCGGAAGCCATGAATAAAGGTGCTCCAAAAATAATTCTGTTTTGACAGAAATATGCACCTGATTGTTTCTGCTATAACTCTGAAATTTTTGCTCCACAGGGTCTGAAAACATTTTCTGCAGTATCCTGACCTGTCATCTTTCCATCCTGACAGGTCTGACCTCAATTGGATTTTCTAACAGAGAGTTATGCCAAGTGTCGCAACGTGACCTGTTTATGGGATAAAACAGGAGAGAGAACTTGTACGGCATGTCATGTGTCATTGTTTGAACTTCGGCCTCTGAAAACGTTTCCTGAGATATATTGCCCTGTTATCTTTCTATCCTGATAGGTCTAACCTCAATTGGACTCGCTGAGAGAGAGTTATGCCAAGTGTCGCAACGTGACCTGTTTATGAGATAAACCAGGAGAGCGAACTTGTACGGCGTGCCACGTGTCACTGGTTCACCTTCGGCCTATGAAAACGTTTCCTGGGATAGTACAGTCTATGTACTACCTGTCACTTTTTACGAAATTTCATTTGGAGCTTCCTATCCCAAGTTATGACCTTTTTTCCAAGGTTACCTGATTTTGACTGAGATCTGGAAGAGGCAGAAACCCTAACTTGTACTGATCATAACTCATAAAGTACAACGAATCTGAGGGTTCCCTTTGGACACAAGGTACTTGGGGATGGTTTCTTCAACCTGTAAACTTTTCAGACCCTGAAACTTTGCATAAATGGATTTATAGCGAAAGTTCCACGATGACTGGTTTTTTCTATGTAAAACACTAACCTTCAAATTGTCGTAAGTAAAGGAAGTGTCGTAAGTGCCATACCGTGCCTTCCTTCAGGTTAGCTCTGATACCATGTTAATATTTAATATGCTAAGACAGAAAATAGCAGCATTACATTCCATTTCACAATAATATCATATACAGGATCACTGAAGAAACAACAAGCATAGCATAAACACAAGAGACACAGATTTATCCTGGGAAACCCTCATGGGGTAAAAAACCCAGTAAAGCTTCCTCAATATAGATGACCAGCAATATACAAAGATGAAACCCTGAGACATGATCTCCTCCTCCACAATAGAAAACCTCTCCTCCACAAGTGCGCTATCCTCAAGTGAGTGTGTGTGTCAAATGAGGAACACACCTCCTCTATTTATACACTACTTTGACATATCTTTTACACAAGTACACGTAGGCTCGTATTTAACCAATGGGTTAAATACCCCACTACAACTGACTGGGCCGACCCCTCTAGGGTGGTCTAATAACCCTTTGACCCACATGACACATACAGGGCCAACCCCCACTAGGGAAGTCTAATAACCTGAGTTACCACATTCCGACGGAGGAATAAACATCTCCGGATATACAATAAGATCTTCACGGAGGAATGAAACATCTCCGGAATAATAAAGTACAAATATAATATTCTTTGAAGTTACAATATCTCAACATTCCTGAGGAGGGTTTGCATTCTCCTTACGAGGGGTATTGTAGTTTCAATTATTGTTCCCATTGTTTCCACCCTTCTTCTTACCACTAGGTTGCTGGTTACCCGATGGGTTCATCGATTGCACACTGTGTACATCGGACGGCGGGGTAGACCTGTTCGGGAGTAGACTAGTTAAGCGACAAATTTTTCATTTGATTAACCACCAAGTCTATAGGGTGAGTACTTGCAGATCCCACAATGCCATCGGCATGTGGTCTAGGAACTGATTTGGGCTCATGTCGGGTTCGCGGTGTGTCAGGAATAATGTCATACAAAATGCCAGACCGAGAGTATAGTAAATCTAACTGCTCGACTTTTAAGATGGCTTGTTCCTTAGTCACAATGCCAGACATCGAAACATCCTTTCCAATATATGGAAGTAAAGACTTGAGGAACCATTCCAATAGAAACTATGGAGGAATGTTGGCTTTCACTAACCTCTTCCGCCGATGCCACTCTTGAACGTGGTCAGAAATATGTGTGGCCTTATTCTGACGGAAGGTAGACAAAAGTTCAGTACCAGTATCGTAACGAACCGGTAACTCGAAATGATCCAAGAAAACCAAAGTGATCTCATTGAAACCCCTATAAGTGTTCCCCGCCAACTCAACATACCACTTCACAGCTGCCCCCATGAGGGTGCGTTGAAATAGTCGTAATCAAACGGAATCGTGATTCAACAAGTTGGAAGAGCACCAAAGGTGAAACGTTGTGACATGATCACCCGGATCCTCACCACCTTTCCCCTCAAACTTAGGAATATACGAAGGGATCTTGGTAGGGACCGGAGGCCAATTAGGGTCATGACACATCGAATCATTCGTGAGCTTCGAAAGATCCAAAAGATTCAAACGTGCAAGAAACAAGAGCTGCGACTGGAAAGCTTGATTATAAGTCCCCATAAAAGGTTGGTTGTACGGAACCGAATTATAAGATGGACCAAATGCTTGACCATGAGCATTAAATTGCTGATTATATGGACCTGACAGACCATAAGCTTGACCATGGCCATAAGGTTGATAACCTCCTCCGACCTGACCTGTGTGAGAGTAAGCAGGCATATAAGTGTTTTGGGAACCATATTGAGGTGGGTTGTACTGGTGGCCAGCACCGACTGTGTTGTAGTAAGGGTTTCCACCATAAGTATGGGGCATATACGTACTATTCATAGTGGGAACCATGTTGTAGTGACCATAATGTTAAGGTATGTTCCCACCCCTAGCGTAAGCATTAGGATTAGTGTGAGCAGTCGTGTGGTGGCCATAAGTATGAGATGTATTCCCGACCCCAACATTGGTGTTACTAGTAGCAGGAATGGTGGCGTTATGACCGTGAGAATGAGGTATATTCCCACTTCCTATATTAGAATTACTATTAGCGACAACAGACAAAAAAGTATGCGGTAAATGTCCACCACCATGGTTGGGAGGAGTGTTAACATTTGCGAAAGTGGTCATAGGTTGACGGGTGGTGACATGTGTATTAGGTGGTGGATGGCGAGTCGTGTTATGAACAATGTTCCTATTAGTTTGGGTATCCCTAGGAGGAAACTATCTTCCAACATTAGCATTGTTAGGAGGAATATGATCGGTCCCCATACTATGTGTGTGAGTGGAAAACATGGTGCCCCCGACGAGGGTATTTCCCCCAGTGGGTGCAGTGTTGCTAACACCATGACTAGTGCCAACATGACTACCAAAAGCAGTGGAAGGATCAACTATGTTGTAATTAGGCATACCGTATGAGAACACAATAGGGTTGACCGTAGGGCCTGTGTCATCATGTAACTTTGGCATCCCATATAAATAAATATGTGGAAACGAAGGATCGAATGGGTAATCCTCGGGTGGATTCGGACCAAACAAACTAGGATGAGTCTCGGGTGGATCTGGACCAAACAAACTAGGTTGGGTATCAGGTGGATCACCCCCGCACGCCTCACGAGGAGTAAGGGTGTCTGTAGTGTGCTCAACTCTACTCGATGGACTGGTAGGGATTTATCCCATGCCAGAATGTGCAGTCATGATGTATATCTCATAAGAATATGAAGACTCGGAGGGAGCCTGTCGGCATCCCCTAGGAACACGACGTGAAAGCTCACCCGGTTTTAAACAAGCCAACCGATGGGATCAGCGGAGAGTAGGAATCTACGCCATGATATCTCCGGAGAGAATATAAAATCACAACGTTTCCTTATGACCAACTATTGATAAAAATCAGTAAATCAAAAGCACACACCTAGAGAAACTACAACCAAGAGCAGACAAACAGAGTGGCTAAATGAGCTCCTAACACTAGAGCCGGTATGTCTTTCCTAGGAGATACTTGAGACTCCCAAAATATAGCTGGAGGTAACAAAATCGGTTATAGAGGAACCTAGGCTTCACTGCGTGCAAAGGGCCGTAACCCTTGGTAACAAATAACTGTGTTGTCCAACCCCTATTTGACTCAGGACACAAACAGTATAACCACTGCAAGTACCCTATGCGATACCTAGGTAAGGAAACTATGGTCACCGCAGTATAACCAATGATTAGGGGGACAGTCGTATGGGCAGGGTAGCTCAGCATGAAACTACAAGAGGGTCAAATCCCCCAAGAGTCCCCAGATATGAACAAATCCTGGAAATATCTCCCACGTTCAGCTGGTATTGGAGGGATATCTCTACAACCAACCTCCCGTGACCTCGTGCTTAACTCTGGTCTGAGTAGAGATTCTTGAGAACACCGATGTATACCATGGATTTCACCACTCCCTGGTCAGACACATAATGTTTCGTCTAGTAGTCTTGGATTGTTTACTCACAATGATCTATTCCAAGACTCTAAACCTATGCTAGTTGGTGTACCCTATAAATAAAATTGGTCTAATAAATTTTAAGATTAAGCATTAATTTTAATGGCTGTGGTTACTCAAAGGATATGGTCATGAAACTAGTGATGTATATGACTCAATAGTATGAAAAATCATCAAACTCTAGACTCATCTATCCAATAAAAACAATGCCACTAGCATGCAAAATCAATACAACGGTTTCGAAATAAAAATGCAGCTCTTTTATATTTTGAATGCACAAGCAGAACCTAAATGAAAGTAGTAAGCACTCAATCCAAAATGCAGTACATAAAAGTAATTTTTTTTTTTTGTATTTTCTCTTATAAGCGAAAGGAAAATGCAAAACTTTTTTTTTGTATTTTTCAATATAATGGAAATGAAAAATGCAAGCAAAATCTACTTATTCAGTCACTGAAATGCTGAGGAGATCACTAAGATAGCCTAGAATATCCCAAACAGTAAGACTCAGCTGAGGTAATGAGCTAGATAGGAAAAAACCAGCACAGCTAAATCCAAGGATGGGTAAAAAACCGACAAGGCTCAACCAAGAGAACATAAGAGTTCTAGTCACAAACAAGGCATGGAACAATCAAGAATCAGGGCAACAAAGAATCAAGATCATCCAAAGCCAACCCAACAACAACCAAGGGTCAAGAAACAACCAAAGCCAGAGTTGTATGCTATTGTCGAAGGAAAACCTATAGTTACCCGCGGGCTATAGTTCAGACAGATGCAGGTAGACGCAGGCAAATATGAGCTCACCCGCGGGTAGGTAAAATAAAATGGGAAAACAAAGAGTCCAATGGATCAGAAAAACCTGTTTTCTATAGTGTATCTCAACAGCCAATCAGTGACACAGAGATTCGACAAACAACAACTCTAAATAAGGACTAATGCCTAAAAATCCCCAAAAATGGATGTTTTCCTTAGCGGAGTCGCCATTTCTGTGTTGGAGAAAACTTCCTATGGCTTGGGGTGGACCACAATGGACATCTGACTACCAGAAATTAACTCAATTCTTAGTGCTATGCTATATAAATGACAATGCTAAGATAATGAAGAATATAATCAACCTTGATCCAAACGTTTGATGTAGATCCTCGTTGGAGCTTTCAATCCGTGCACTTGAACCTGCGAATTAGTCTTGACAACCAATATACAACAAGCGCATATGATATATAAATGATATTAACATCATCAGTAGCAATGGTCCATGATATTATAAGTAACTACAACCCAATGTAATATAAACAACATTCACAACATTAATGGACGAGAATATGAGTATTTCTATTATCAAATAACAAGAAGTACAATCAGATACGACCTCTTGCCGGCAACCAATCTGAACCAAGATTTGGGTCAAACCACTTGTGCCTCCACCACTTCAATCCTCCATGGAATGGCAAACTCAAACTATGATAGGAGTTTGGAAGGTGAACATAAAGGGTTAACAATTACAAGGATCAATGAGTGTAGACTCAAGATAAGGCAAAAATCCACTAGAGTTCTCTTGCTCTCCTTCTTCCCCCCTGTTGTTATAACTTAATATTACACATGAAAACCTAGTTTTGCATATTTTCACCAAATAACATAGATGACACTTATCCCTACTGATTGAAAACCGGAAAAGAAGACCATTGACGAAGACAAACCCTTTTTCTGCCATCTGTCACCCAACTTGGTCCTGTTTGCAAACACTACCCCGCTCTGCACATCTACTGGTGCGCGGTAGTTAGGGTTACCATGTGTTTCTCTTTCCCTGGGGTGTGGTAGTACCGCGTTATGCACTGACCCTAGGGCATGGTATTCCACTTATAGCCTTTTTTCCATGGAATTTGGGATCTCAGCCTTCAAGAGATTTTGTTGGGATTGCTACCTTTGATTCGATCCCAACCCCCTCTCTGTTTAGCTGGCCTAATCCACTAAACACTCTCTAGATTCATATTTCTCTCTTGTTGGTTAACCTTTCCATGTGCTATAAGAGAGAATCCTTCCATGTGCCAAAGAGAGGACTTTTGGGGCATCAAACCTATGGTCATATACCTTTTGTAGAGATAGCTATAGGTGGAAGAACTTGGAGCTGGAGTTGGCTTGGACATCAAGCAACTATTTTTGTAAACACTCTTGAGTTCTCAATAAAAGTATAACTTGCCTTGTTTCCTAATTCATGTATATTGATTATGTTTCAATTTCATGAGTTGTATCTATATAGATTTGGATTCTAACTTGTGGCTCAGGGATATTGGAGGATTGCTTGTGCTTGTATATTGTCTTGTCTCAACAGGTTCATCGCGAGGACTTCGGGATCAAAGCTACAAGCAGGACAAAAGCCGAGAGTGGAGGTGAGTTACTTTCTCTCTTTCTCTCTGATGTAAAAGCTCTGAAACACTTGTTTAATCCATGATTCAAGCTCACATTTGTTTTATTTTTGTCTTAGAATAGAGTCAGTTTAATCCACTTTATCCTAAGAGATTTTCTCTTAATCTGCAGGGAGAAATATCTGCAACACCTGTCCATAAGCCATATGTGCTCAATATACAGTCCTCCAAAAGGTAAGTGAAAGGACACATCGAGGCATTTTGGGGCAAATGGACGGCCAAAGGTCACATTATGACCACTTTTCGGGAGTAAAAAGTAATTAACTAGTGATTTTTACCATTTTACATGCTACCCGCGGGCTATAGTGAGCTGGCCTGTGGGTGCCCGCGGGCTATAGTGTAACAAGTCACGTATATGGGGTGATGTACTCGGGCTGTAGTGGGACAAATAGAGTACATAGTTGTTTCCATTTTCATCTGAGACATAGTTGTTGTCCTCTAGGGTACTAAAATCCTCTTGTATTTGTTGGAATGGTCATACACCAGTTTGTGGAGGGGTCTCCTATTGTTTCAGAAGTTAAACTGCGCGAGATCAAGAACCAGATGGACTCTATGGAATGCTGCACTCCACTTAGCCGTAAGGAAACATCGATCATTGTCTTCCTTGTATTCTCTGGCCACCATATTGGTGATACATGGGTGATAAGGCAGAAGCGCCATAAACCTTTTCCAACGTGTCATGAACGAGGTAGCTTAGTGAATTTTCTACTAGGGCTCTTTTACCCGGGATCCCTTTTGGTAGAGGGATATCCTTCCATTATTGGTCTCTCATTTTGTATTGTTCAACTTGGATTTCATCACCTTGCGAAGGATACAACTTGTTGAGGTCTCCAACTCTTAGTTAGGAGGTTTTGCTTGCTATTTCATCTTCTTAGAGGGTCATTTTTCTTTTTAGTGATTGCTTGTTGGCATTCTGGCCATTTTTGTTTCAGCTCGCTTACTGTGATGCCGGTCTCAGTATAGTTTTTAGAGATTTCTTTTTGGCCTATGAGCCTTGCCTTTTTCTAGCTCCCCTTTTGCACACTCGGTTGCAGTAGGGTTTTTGAGTTCTTTTTTACGAGACTGTCCCCGGAACCTGTACTTCTATCATCATGTCTGATCCACGGAGATCACGGAGAGTACAGGGATGAATCCCACCACCACCACCATGGACCTTCGGTCCACCTACATCACGTATTCCTTCCCCTACCAGCCGCGGTGCTGGCCAAGGCAATGTTCCACCACCCATCCTCACTACATATTCAGTTCCACCTGTAACTATAATTCATAGCACGGTCTCAGAACCTCTTGCAGTTTCTACAACTAGTAACACACCTGAGATTCCGGCTGTCACTCAACCCACTGTTGTTCTAGACATACCTCTCACAGTGGACAACACCACAGCTGCCAAAGTTAGTACTGCACATGATACTAGACCGGAGGCTATCACCCTCCCGGATGTTAGCACTACCCTCCCAACAGACACTTTCTATGATGTTCCTAAAGGATCTGTTGGAACCATTGAAGGATTTGATGAAGATGTGTCCAAGATGATTGCAGTCCTGGACATATACGTTGAAATTATTGAAGAAACCAAACTACCTAACACACCTTTTGAACCTGATTTGACTTTCTTAATTCCCAGGAGGAACCTCTGCCTACCACCTCTACACCGTCAAGTGTTCACACTCAGGAAACTGGTTCTTCTAGTAACATGCCATTTACTGTATCCCTCCCTGGTCTCCCCTCAGGACAAGAGATCATGGCATTGATTCAATCTAGCATGGTTAGTCTCGCTAAATCCCCTCTAGCGTCAGAACAGTTCAAATGTGATACAGAGCAAATGCTCTCAACGGCCTCTGGATATCCCCCTTCTACCCGTCCTACTGGTTACCGAGCTCCCAACATTCCGTCTGGCAAAGAGTTTCATCACTTCTATGCTTATGGCTCCGGACCTTCAGATTTTATCTCACCTCATTATTTTCTGGATCCCGAACCGATAGCTCGCATGTTCGACCCCTCATGAGATACAAGTCTGGGCCAAGCCCTTGATGGTCCTCCTATTTTTCAAGACTCCATGGACGTGACTCCTAATACCCCTCAGTTAAATTCCCCACATTTGCTACCGTCCAACATGTTTGGCGTATCTTCAAGGGACACACCGCTTATGAGGGATAACCCAGTTTTCTCTCTATCCCCACTTATAACGTATAGAAGACCCCCTCCACAAATTGGCACCTTTGGCGCTATTGGCCAATCGACACTATCCCACCTTTCTAGTGTCGGAAGAGCATTAAGTCATACTATTGGATCATCCATGTTGACCAGAGGTTCATCTTCAGCCACCATCTACACCATTTCAGGAGGCGGACAACCGACTACTAGAACTACTAATCCCAACAAACAAACCCCCCCAGGCGGACCATCCAACCCGCCTGTTGGAGGACAACCCTCTTTTGGGAACACAGGTCCGAGTCACCAACCTCCTCCCACTGGACCATCTAACCCACCTGTTGGAGGGAAACCCCTTGGTACCATTCAAAGTGGGGCCACTGAATAAACACCTCCATTCTTTCCATTGACTCAATAGAGCCCTTTTATTGGAGGAGCACCACTTGTTAATGCCCCGATTGTAACCATCCAACAACCCTCTCAATTAGTAGCTTCTGCCCAGTTAGGCACATATAGTCTTGGCAGCGGACAACCTCATGCCAGTATCCCAACCAAATCCTGATTCCAACATCCCGCATCAGGTAAACTTCCTTCTTGGGGATCCCAAAACCTAGAAAGTGGGGGATACTCTTTGTTTGGTAATTGGAATCAAGCTGGGGGGAAACCTTCTCAACCTTTCATACCACCCAACTTGAATTCCGACGTTCCTTATCCTTCAACCGCAAATACTCCATGGAACCCATCCCTTCAACCACCACCCCTTCATCAGGGTGGAACCCATATTCCATGGACACCATTTTTGTAGGCAGCCCCTAACCCTTGTATGGGAAACCCTCCACCCAATAAAGGTGCTGGAAACATTCCTGGGACGTAACAATCCCAGGGAACTATACCTCAACAAGGAACGGAAAACATCCCTGGGACACAACAACCCCAGGCTACCATCCCAGTCATCCCTACTTAGCAAAACATTCAACAACCGGCTGCTAATGTGATTCCAAATCAAACGGTCAATCCCTTGATTTCGAACACACAACCGGTTAACCAGATGGTTTACTATCCACAAAATTTCCAATAGTATCCTATGGGAAACATGTATGGGTACAACACGCAACATTATGTTGTGCAGGGCCCTACAAGAATCCCTACACCATACAATTACTAATACCCGCAGCCCAACCGTTAACTTCCTTTCTTGGCCACGTTAGACTTACCCGATTTGTCGAGGCTCATCAATGATCCCATATAACATGAACCTCACTGGACACCCATCCCAACCAAACTACCATCAGACATTCCTAAGTTCAATGCCAAGCCCGGGGAAGACCCTAAGAATCATGTAATGACCTTCCATCTTGGTGTTCATCGAACTCATTGATGGACGACTCCATTCAGTTACGGCTCTACCAGCGCACGCTTACTGGCACAACAAAAAAGGGTATATAGAGCAGCCACAACACTCCTTTCACGATTTTAATACCTTGGCTCAGTTTCTGACGCATTTCCAGCTTCCCATCCGATACGAGACTGGAACAAAACTGTTAACCTCACTACGTCAAACCACTTCTACGCACATCTCGGACCATATTCATGAGTGGCTTCGACGCCATAGGTTAATCAAGGCACCCATTCTGGACCAGTTACTCGCCGATTGGTTCATGAAGTAATTTCTGCCTCCCATCGCCATTGATATTTCCATACGCAGACTGGTCAGAGAGGAACAAGCCATTTATTCTACTCATTATATGGATTTGGTATATACCCAATCCGGAACTCTACACGAGCTTCTTCCCCATGCTGCCCGTATCACTACTGATCCAACCAAGCCTGCCACTTAACCCTCCATCGATGGCATTGTCGGTTCAGTCAAGGCTCGCCTGCCACCAAACTAACGGGGTAGCAGATTCCTGCTTCCCCCACTCCACCCCAGGATGCTCCCAAAGATTCTACCTCTCCCACTCTCTCCTCCGAGGTGAAAAAAGTTCAAACTACGTCACAACCATCCAGAGGAAAGAAGAAGAATAACCATGGCAAATCCAAGACAACATCTAACCAACAGGAGAACCCCAAGCGACAACATACCCACAACGACCCCAAACCACGTTGGAAAGCAAAGTTTCCCTGCCTCATTTGCCAAGAAGATCACTATACACGGGACTGTCCCTATAAGGACAAAGTCAACAAATTTGTTAAAGGATCCTCCCACCCGACAGTGTTAATCGATCCTTTCCCTCAGCAGCAATAGCAGATGGTTTCCCACGATCCCCTGCAAGGGGGCAATTCAAACAACCCACCTCACGGAGAGACGTCCGCAAATTGCAAAATCCTGATGATGAGTAATGAAGAGATTCATATAACCACCCATTTGAATACATACGATAATCCCCCAAGTTCAAACAAACAACCAGAGACATCCAAGGGCAAGTCTCCTGTTGAAGATCCTTCGCTCATACCTCCCCCCAATGGTCATCTCCATATCGAGATACTGCCTACAGACACAGGGCTACGCCCACCCAAAGGCACCATCCGAAAGGCAACATTCAATCCTAACGTGTGAGCTTCCCAAAATGACAATATCGTTGAGGACCTAGCTAAAGTACCATGCGCGATGTCGACTCTCGAGGTTCTCCAACACTGCCCTACGCAGTGCAGAACCTTACTTTCAACACTCGGGGCAGTAGACCCGGAGACTTCAAACACTATCATGTTTAACTTGGAGTATGTCAAACCTCGACTTTCCCATCAGTTAGTCTTCCAAGTTCATACAAAGATCCGTGGAAACAACATCCACCACATTGTCTTAGACGAGGGTGCTTCCACGTCGATCATGTCTTTGAATTGTTGGAGAGCCTTAGGCTCACCCAAAGTCACAACTTCTCCCACTACTCTTAGAGCATTTGACAGACATGGTTTTCATCCCTACTAACTCATTCCTGGGATTGGTGTTGAACTAGGGGGAAAAACAGTATCTATACACATCGAAGTCGTAGATGTGCCATTAGATTACAATCTTCTACTTGGCCGTAATTGGTTCTACACCATGACCGCCATTGCATCTACCGCCTTTTAGACTAGTATAATTTCCTCATGAAGGGAATATTGTTACTATAGATCAGTTAGAGTACTATATCCCAGACTCTCATTCGAACTCTGCCAACATTGTTCCATTACTGGATCAGGCCCAGTACCGTTTCCAAGATGTTGGCGTTGGTCTTATGAAGGATTCCTCCCTTATTGGAGTTTTCCCAGAGCTCATATCCCCCGTACATCCCGTCAACATGATATCATCAAGCATCACCCCATCCAATGATTCTTGGGTGATACCGAGTCCTACCGATATTGAAAAGTACGACAACTCCATGCCGTTAAACAAGAACCTCGCAACATATGAGGCGATCCGGTCAGCCACCGATTGGATTGATCCTACTATCCATCACACTGTGGCACAACTCTCGTCTGAGGCTAGTTCATCATCACCACTTATTGATCCTCTCACATTGATTTTTCCTACTGATGAATCGATCATGGAGGTTATGTGTGGTGATGAACCACCCTGGGAAGATTTCCATCATCGATTTTCTTTTCCCACTATCCAGGCGGTTGAGCCAGATACTAAACCCAACAATTCACTCGGAATGGTTCAAACCAAGTTTCCCACTTCATTCGATGAAATATTTTCTGAAGGAAACTTGGCCAGTCTCATGGCGACCACTCGCATTGACATTTCAGTGAAGCCTAGTGTCGTGGAAAACATTCATATTGGCAAGACATGTACTCCTGCCGAGATGGAGTTCTATAGTGCCTACTTTAAAACATTCCGAGACGTTTTCACTTGGAGTTATGAAGAAATGCCAGGAATAGATCCTTCTATCATGGTCCATGAGATTCCAACCTTTCCTGGTGTTCGACCAGTTCGGCAGAAACTCCGACCCTTCCACCCCCGCAAGGCAGCCCATTGAAAAACTTTTGCGTCCTAGTTTTATCTATCCTGTCCTGCTGATAGAATGGGTGTCTAACATTGTTCCCGTAGCCAAGAAACACAGTACAATTAGAGTCTGTGTCGATTACCCTGACTTGAACAAAGCTTGTCCAAAGGAAAACTACCCCACTTTGTTCATTGACCAGATCATCGATAACTGCACCGGGAGTGTCATCTTGTCATTTATGGATGGATTTTCTGGCTATAATCAGATCGAGATACTCCCAGTGGACCAGCATAAAACAACCTTTATCTACCCATGGGGAATCTTTGCATATCGAAATCTACCTTTTGGCCTAAAAAATGCCAAGGCAACTTTCCAATGGGCGATGTCGTATGCATTTCACGATATCAAACATATTGTAGAACCGTATCTTGATGACCTTCCCGCTCATTTTCAAACTCAGGAAGATCACCCTGATCACTTAGGCGCCATGTTCGCTAGGTGCCGTTGCTACAACATTCGTTTGAATCCACATGAGTGCATTTTTTGCGTTAAAGCCAGAATTTTTTTCGATTCATAATCTCCAAAGACAGTATATGATTGGACCCAGTGAAGGTAGAATCTATTTTATCCCTGCCTTCCCCCATGAACATACCAGAACTTCAAAGCTTGCAAGGGCATGCAAACTTTCTACACCGTTTCATATGCAATTTTGCCGAGATAACAAAAGTCTACATGAGGCTTCTAAAGAAGAACATCCCCTTCTTTTGGGACGACGAATCCCAACACTCCTTTAATAATCTAAAGGCATTCTTAACTAAAGATCCCATAGTTCAACCCCCCAATTACACACGGGATTACATTTTATATCTCGTAGCTTCGACTTCCACCATTAGCATGGTGTTAGTCCAAGAAGATACCAACGACATAGAACATGTAGTGTATTATCTTAATAAGAGTCTCCTTGACTCTGAAACTCGCTACTCACATGTTGAAAAGCTGGCTCTGGCTACAGCCTTCACTGTCCAGAGGTTCCGCCACTACATTCTATTCCTCCAGACCACTATCATAGCGGATTTCAATCCAATGTAATACATCCTCACACGTTAAGTGCTTGGGGGCAAATATTCCCGTTGGATTGTTATCCTACAAGAGTTTGACTTGGAATTTTCCAAATCCAAATCCAAGAAATCTTTGGTCTTTGCAGAGTTAATTTGTAACTTGCCCCGTGCCACTGAGCAACCTGAGCCCATCTATTCTCTCTCCGATGAATCGTTGTTCCTCATTAGCACGTCCAACCCATGGTATGGGGATATCCTACTATATCTCCAAACCCAACATTTTCGCCCCTATCTCAACCGTGATGAACGTCGACGTATCCGACATCACGCCAAGTACTACCTTATAATCAATGATACCCTTTACTGCCGTGGTGTTGATACAGTTCTTCAACGTTGTTTAACTTTAGACGAGGCTGAACACGTTCTTAATGACTGCCACACTGGAGCATGTGGTGGTCATCTCTCTGGGATGGCTACGACCCAGAAGATACTACGAGCGGGATATTTCTGGCCCTCAATCTTCAAGGAATGCATTGAAACGGTCAAGAAATGTCCACCCTACCAATTCTTCCACAGTAAGACACGCTCGCATCCCGCTCCACTCCATCCTGTAGTTTTCGTTGGCCCCTTTTCTAAATGGGGTATCGATTTCATGCACTGTAAGCCCACTTCAGCCGGGGGGCATAGCTATGTCATAGTAGCTGTGGATTATTTCACAAAATGGGATGAAGCGATGCCTACTTATGTTGAGGACGGTAAAACAACTGCACATTTCATATTTAATCACATCATAGCTAGGTTCAGAGTCCCGCAGACCATCGTGACCGATCATGGTTCCCACTTTAGGAACCGTATGATTGAAGAATTGAGTGCCAAGTTGGGTTTTCATCATGAAAAATCAACCTCGTACTACCCACAGGCCAATGGCCAAGTCGAAGCTATTAACAAGGTTTTGAAACGCATGATTCAGTGCATTGTGGGTACCCATAAGTCCAATTAGCACTTAGCTCTCTTTTCGGCGTTACGGGCATACCAAACCTCAGTGAAAAGTGCTACCGGGTTCACACCATTCCAACTGGTGTATGGACTGGAAGCCATTTTACCGATTGAATGTGAAATCTCATCACTCAAGATAGCCATAGAGCTACTTCCCAATACCACCTCCGAAGAGGAACGATTTCTATACC
Source organism: Larix kaempferi (assembly GCA_027924585.1). Taxonomy (NCBI): domain Eukaryota; kingdom Viridiplantae; phylum Streptophyta; class Pinopsida; order Pinales; family Pinaceae; genus Larix; species Larix kaempferi. The sequence continues at coordinate 41,936,111 of BSBM01000456.1, forward strand.
TAGCAAAGCTAGATGAAACCCACTGAGGCGCTACTTTAGCCAATGAAGCCCATACAAAAAGCGTCAAAGCACAGTATGACAAATCCATTCAACCTCATATTTTCAACGAAGGTGACCTTGTACTTACATATGACCAGATTTATGACAAACTAGGATAAGGAAAGCTAGAGTCTATGTGGTATGACCCCTTCGTTGTAAAACATGTACTGGAGAAAGGAGCCTATGAACTGGTCGACTGTGATGCCACATCGTTGACACAGCCCTGCAACATGATGTACCTAAAACGATTCTACGCGTAGGTCTATCCTGCGCGAGACATTTTTATACATAATGTACTTAGCTTGTTTTCATTTTCTTCTTTTGTGTGTGTGTGCATGGATTTTATTTCATGTATTCCCATTTACCTCGACTTGTGATTCTATGCGTAGATGTTTGCCTACTATGGATTCGCTAATGTTGTGAGCCGACACACCCAGAACATCACTTCTGTAGCATGTGTAATTTATTCTCCTACTGGCGAGTTGGTATCTTCAAGAGGCACTTGCTTGGGCCCCGCAACCGACAATATTGCAGAATACCATGTAGTCATTGGACTCTTAACTGAAGCTGCTTCCCTTGGAGTCAACTCCTTGTCAGTATTGCTAGACTCCCAACTCATGGTGTCCCATTTGAATCGAGTCTACGCTATCCACCATCCCAGATTACTTCACTTATTTCGAAGGGTATGCCTCTTGGAACGATTCTTTGATTACATTTCATATTAACATATACCAAAAGAATTCAATTCTGTAGCCGATTCATTAGCTAACTACATTTTGGATTGGCATCTGGCCCATACATGAAAATACATCATAAAATAATACACAAGCCATTGTAAATGAATGATTCATAGAAATAAGTCCACATGTATATAATCGCATATAAAAGTGTTTTTCTGAATACATAAAGTTTGTTTTTAAAAGACAAAACTTGGGATCCAGTCCCATACAAAAGTTGGCTCTCGAGCCTACATATCGTGTACATGCCACAAAAAGATAAAATATTGTTGTCTAAGGAGATCTAGGAGATCTATCGTGAGCCTCCTCGAATTCCTCGCGCCGCTGATGGTAGCAAACCACAGCCCTAGCCACCCTCCAGAGGAGTAGGCCAATACGTATAGGCACACCCACAGTATGCCACTGAAGATTGAGAGGAACATCATCCATCCTCATAGTTGGGACTCCAAAAGTCAAACCTTGCAGGTTCTGCTCTATATCATGGACCCCTCCTGCTTCTTCCTCCTCCTCTTCTTCCTCTCCAAAGCAACCTGGTGCTCGACCCCGCCTCAGCGCAATGGCAAGTAGCTCGCTGGTCTCCTTTGTCCATGATCTATGACATGCACATGTACATACATTAGGTCTTTTTAACGCATTTCAAAACAACTAAAAATTATATATTCAAAAAATTGAGAATACATTGGTGAAGGTCATACCTGAATCATCCCAATCCTCGTCATTGGGCAATGCCAAGTCAATATCCTTGTGTAAGTCCACCCCTGCATAGGGGTAGTTCTCGATCATCATGATCTGCTCCTCGAACCATGAAAATAAGTCCTCGCCAAAGGCTAAACGTTGTGGCCCCCTGAGCCGCCCTGCATACTCACTCCATTGACCCATCTTAGGCTCGGTGACAGGGCGGATAGGCATGGCCATCTGCGGACGTAACAATGGCATGCTCTCTAAAAAGAAGGTGAACAAGCTGCTCCCATAACCAAATTGATGGTTCTCTCCATTCTTACAATTGGTTATTTTCTCCTTGAGGTTGGATAGCACCCCCTCGCACCAGTTGAACAGAGTTGGTGCCAGACACTCCACGAAAAGATTCATTTGCGTTGGAGATGCCTGATGGGGACTCGTACTACCCGCCACTCGGGTGATGGCACACAACACAGTTGTCATTGGAATATTTAGAACATCCTTAATGACCACTTTCCCGCTTTTCTTCCCGGAACCTTGATGGCAGTAACGAGCGATCAAGGTATCGGTACTCTCTTCTGAGGCCCTGTACCCTGTTAAGTTCACCCGTGCCCCTCTCTTTGATAGGCCAATGAGAAAATAGATATCCTCAAGCTCAATCTCGAGGGTATGCTCTCCAACTCAAAATATTGAATGTCGGGTTCCTACATTTGTATTATGTAAGTGAGAAGTTTGGCTTGCTTGCGGATACCTTTGGTCTTGAAGAGTTTTAATAACCCACAGTTCCGTAATGTATTTAAGGTATTTTGGTCATTTTCAGCCAATAAATCATCATTTTCATGCTCCCTCTCTTTCCATTCAACCATTTTTCTTCAAAAGAGGTATAAAATCCTGCAAAAGGTCAAAAGAAGCACTCATGAGCAAAGTGATAGTTTGATCTCAGTCCAAAAATGAAGAAAAACAATTTATTTTTATTCTCTTTTCACCACTACTGCACCTAGTCTCAAGCTGGGAAAGTGGTAAAGAAGAACTACCATGCCCCCACTTGACCCCACAGAGTGGTACTACCGCACTTCACGATATGCAGAGGCCGCGGTAGTTCCAGGTGTGAAAAACGCCCCATAGGGCTTCCTCAAAAAATGGAAAAACTGAATTGAAATCAAGATTTTAAGCTATGAATTGAAAGAGGAGCTTGAGAGCTCTTACCTGGCACAAACGGATGTCAAAACGTGCCTCGGATCTCTAGATATGGACACTTGAAGTTTTTCCCTTCAATGGATGAAATTCCTCTATGAGCAAAATAACCAAGGTGAAATGGTAACTTTTCATTTTTACTCGATTATATAAGTTACATATTTATTTTTTTTGCTCGTTATTTTATCTTTCTAGGTTAAAACTCTTTTTTTCACATTACTAATATCTTTTCGAGGTTTCACAAGTCTTCTATGACAGGATCTTCCTAAGCCGTTCACACGGGCGTTTTTCTACTTATTGACCTTCATTAGAGCTGACTTTATCTTTTCCATGCTCTGGATTAAAACTTGAAAAAGATTCCAAGCGCCTTTCACACCTGTGTCGTGCTTGTCAAACTCAAGAAAATGGTGTCGAGCTTAGTCGACTTTACTCGTGTTGAGATATTGTAACTTCAAAGAATATTATATTTGTACTTTATTATTTCAGAGATGTTTCATTCCTCCGTGAAGATCTTATCGTATATCCGGAGATGTTTATTCCTCCGTCGGAATGTGTTAACTCGGGTTATTAGACTTCCCTAGTGGGGGTCGGCCCTGTATGTGTCATGTGGGTCAAAGGGTTATTAGACCACCCTAGAGGGGTCGGCCCAGTCAGTTGTAGTGGGGTATTTAACCCATTGGTTAAATACGAGCCTACGTGTACTTGTGTAAAAGATATGTCAGAGTAGTGTATAAATAGAGGAGGTGTGTTCCTCATTTGACACACACACTCACTTGAGAGAGAGGCGCACTTGTGGAGGAGAGGTCTGCTATGGTGGAGGAGGAGATCATATCTTTGGTTTGCATCTTTGTATATTGCTGTTCATCTATATTGAGGAAGCTTTACTGGGTTTTCTACCCCATGAGGGTTTCCCAGGATAAATCTGTGTCTCTTGTGTTTATGCTATGCTTGTTGTTTCTTTAGTGATCTTGTATATGCTATTATTGTGAAATGGAATGTAATGCTGCTATTTTCTGTCTTAGCATATTGAATTTTAACAACTCGTGCTCGTAAAACGATGAGGAAAGTATTATTTCGGTTTTATTTTATTCTTTTTTCGGACCGAAATGATTTAAATTTACGAAAAAGACCATCGGAGTTCTCTTTAAGCTCTTTTCAGACTCCCTCGTTTTGAAAAGATTGCCAAGTGCACTTGTCTCTTTCACACTTGTAAAAGTATTCGAAAGGTCATCTATTTGGTGATAGGTTATCCCTTTTTCGGCCCATCTAGACTATTTACAAGAAAGGTATACTTCAGTCAACCTTGACTGGGAGAGTTCTCTCAAGAATTGTTTTACACTTTTTTCGGGACTAAGGGACTAAAATTACGAAAAAGTACATCCTAGAGCCTTCTTTGAGTTTTTCAGGCTCTCTAAATATGAAAAGCCACCGAGTTTTCCTTCCTTGGACTCGTTAAAATTTAACATCGAAGGGCCCACTTTGGGAAGAACCCCTCCTTTCTCAGGTTCGAAAAACATGTGAGATCGGACTCATCTATGAGATGAACTATATTGAGCATTTGTTATCCTCTTCAAGCTTGTAAAACAACAAAGAGGTACTCGTCCATCATGTCGAGGGAAATTGGGAAATCAGTCAAGTTTACTTTGTTGGCAGCTTATCAGTCGTTACCTTTGAACATGGCATGCGTCTATCCCTTTTCTACTTTTGGGTATTTATCTATTCTCCCTAAGTTATGGTCATCATCTCGAGTCGTCTCTCTGGCCACGAGCCTACTCATCCTGTTTCTATCCTCTGTTATCAAAAATCCCTACTGCCAGGTTCTGCTTCATGTCGTTATATGTTCAAAGGGTTTGTATTGTTCTAAGTCATCAGTTGTGTCAAGACTTCCGCTGTGTCACTACATGTTCCATTGTTTCATCGTTTCATACTATCTCTCGTTCCGATTTCGTGTCGATGATGTGGTAATCATCATGGCCCACCTTCGACGAGTCTATTCCTTTCGACGCCAAATCACTATCTAGGAATTAGGCTTAGGAATCAACCACTAGTAACTTGGTACCTGCATGCCTCAATGGCAGGTTTCCTCGTATTCAACAATAGGTTTTCATCATTGACCTCTGATTGGATGATCTCTTAGATGCTTGACATCAACTCGTTTATTCACATTTCGATGAGATGTACTATAGATACCTTGGAAATCATTGTCATCATTGGTGGTTTCCCTCACATTTGTCAATGGTTCACATCATTGACCGGTAATCAAATGGTTTCTACCATGTTCGACTTCAACACCTTGTAATCACATGGCTAGATTCGTATCGTTTGTGATTGGGTAGAAGACCCTAGACACCTTTGTGTACTTTGATTACGTCCAGGTTGCGACGGAGATTTCTTCTATATTGTCACACCGATCCACTTATGTATTGGTCGTGGCTGTGTCATTACTGTCTCATGGATCTATGATTGTTCATAGTAGCCATGATTGGTCTACAGTCTATATCATCTCAGTACTCATGGATCTACGATTGTTCATAGTAGCCATGATTGGTCTACAGTCTATATCATCTCAGTACTCATGGATCTGCAATGTATTGGTTGGAAACCATGCTTTGAGTCAATTGTTTCCGAGCATGGGAATGCCTGCCTTGGTGGTATACTTGACACTTTGTTTCTATTTCAGCTCCTTGTTTCTCCCCTCGATGCAAAATCCGTAAGTATTTGTAAAGTCTTTCGGCCATCACTCTCTTCCGACCTCACACTTTAGGGGGCATCTGTTATACCTTAATGTTACACATGACAACCTAGTGTCGCAACTTTTCACCAAATAACATATACGACACTTCTCCCTACTGATTGACAACCAGAAAAGAATACCATTGACTGAACACTGAAGAAAAACCCTTTTTCTGCCATCTATCACCCAACTTGGTCTTGTTTGCAAACACTACCGTGCTCTGCACATCTACAGGGGCGCGGTAGTTAGGGTTACCGCGTGTTGCTCTTTCCCTGGGTGCGATAGTACCGTGTTATGCACTGACCCTAGGGAACGGTAGTCTACTTATATCCTTTTTTCCATGGACTTTGGGATCTCAACCTTCAAGATAATTTGTTGGGATTGCCACCTTTGATTCGATCCCAACCCCCTCTCTGTTTAGCTGGCCTGATCCACTAAACACTCTCTAGATCCATATTTCTATCTTGTTGGTTAACCTTCCCATGTGCTATAAGAGGGAAGCCTTCCATGTGCCAAAGATAGGACTTTTGGGGCATCAAACCTATGGACATAAACCTTTTGCAGAGATAGCTAGAGGTGGAAGAACTTGGAGATGGAGTTGGCTTGGACATCAAGCAACTATTTTTGCAAACACTCTTGAGTTCTCAATAAAAGTATAACTTGCCTTGTTTCCTAATTCATGTATATTGATTACGTTTCAATTTCATGAGTTGTATTTGTATAGTTTTGGATTCTAACTTGTGGCTCAGGGATATTGGAGGATTTCATGTGCTTGTATATTGTCTTGTCTCAATAGGTTCATCGTGAGGACTTTGGGATCAAAGCTACAAGAAGGACAAACGCTGAGAGTGGAGGTGAGTTACTTTCTCTCTTTCTCTCTGATGTAAAAGCTCTGAAACACTTATTTAATCTAGGATTCAAGATCAGATTTGTTTTATTTTTGCCTTAGAAAAGAGTCAATTAATCCACTTTATCCTAAGAGAGTTTCTCTTTATCCGTAGGGAGAAATATCTGCAACACCTGTCCATAAGCCATATGTGCTCAATATATAGTCCTCCCAAAGGTAAGTGAAAGGACACATCGAGGCGTTTCGGGGAAAATGGAGGGCCAAAGGTCACCTTATGACCACTTTTTGGGAGTAAAAAGTAATTAACTAGTGATTTTTACCATTTTACATGCTACCCGTGGGCTATAGTGAGCTAGCTTGCAGGTACCCGCGGGCTATAGTGTAATAAGTCGTGTATATGGGGTGATGTATGCAGGATGTGGTGGGACAACTAGAGTACAAGAACAAAAATAGGAACATAATGTGTTCCTGGAGGATAAACTGATAGATCTGAGTCAATGAAATGGATCCTAAAGTCCAAAGAGTGTTGATACTCACAAGGTGGAAAATTACATTGTAACAGTATTTGAAAAATAGATATTTTTTCCTTTTTCTCCAACATCTTGACTCTCTCAAATCATCCTCCACATCCTCTACCCAACAGGTCTATTTTATAGAGGCCCTTCAAATAGGCCACATAGGTGGAGATCCCAATGTGGGTGGTAATCCTAATGTGGGTGAAGATATTGATGATACATGTAGATAATTCACATTTTCTCCATTATTGATCCCTTTTCACTCTTTTATTCACTTTTTCTCCATAATTGAGCCCTTTTCACCTTTTAATTCACTTTTTCTCCATTTTAAGCTTGGTAGTGACCATTTTAGCTCTAATTTAACAACTTGGTGACCATAGTTGCCTCTTGAGTGCTGGATTTAGTAACCACTTGAATCTTTCTTCTCAGAAAGTAGTGATCAAGCTATGGAAAGTACTTTATTTTAGTGATTTACTCAATCTTCATGTTGGAGTGGAATTAGTATGTGCTTCCAACCCTTGGCATCAAGGGTGTTAAATATTGTGATAACACGTTGGTATGCTCAAACTAGTCTTGTTGAAGGAGGCCCTAGAAGCTTCACAACACATGTCATACAAGGACATATTTACATACATTGAGAGGATGAAATCGGTCCTAGAACCTTCAAAATGTATGTGATACGAGGATATATACACATCCATGATCAACCAATCAGCCGAGGAAGACCCTTTTACAAGCCAATAAGAAGAGGTGATATACTAATTTATTCTCCCCAAATTGAGTTATGATTACAGTTCCTTTGTTTTTTATTTCCATTATACTAAATTGGGCCTTGGAGAATCCTAAAAAATGCCTTCTTTGGATGCATTTTCTTCCTCCCTCCTTCAATAGCAAGATATTATCTCACGAATGGGAAAAAAGGAGCAAAAACCAAGGATTTCTGATGAATATTTTGTCTCCAATGTTGGAAAGACCGAAGAGGAGCAATCATGGTGTCCTTTGTGCAATAAAGGACCACATGAATAACAATTTTTTTTTTCAAGAAAAGGAATGAAACAAGAAAACTGGCACACTAAGGAAATCCAATTGCATGTATGCAATTTTAGCAATTTATACTCCATGCATTCCTGATTCATAAGAGTTTGGAGAACTTGTCCTATATCAAGCTAAAATTGAAGAATCCATTTGATGACTTGTCCAAAATTAGGTTCTTATTGAAGAAGACCTCTAGACTGTCTCGTCATTCTCTAGATCTACATTGTTTTCTCCTACAGTTGACCAAGCTCCGCACAAAAGCTTGAATAGATTTCCTCCATTAGAAGCAAGGAGTGGTCAAGAACCACTATTAATGAACTTCAAAGTATTTGGATCTTGTGAATGAGATTAAATTCACTTCAAAAGGAGGAGGAGTTCACAAAGATTCATAGGGATCTTTAGAAATCCCTTTAACGAGAAGTAGTTTACTGTCACGTCCCCTCCCGTGGGTCCAACACAAGGAAGGGAACATGACTACAGATCTTGGGATTTTACATAAACTCATCCCGATCCATTAGATGCATACAAATAAAAACATATGTGTGTGCAGATCTATCAAACACAACATAAGTAAAATTCTTCTACAAACATATATTATGCAATTTCCAGCATATTGATAACATTAATCAAATAATTAGAACCTTGCAGAAGTAAGGCACATAAATAAATTACCCATCTTGATGTAATGTTGTCCCAAGCAACTAGCTATGTCGATGCAATGTTCCACCCAACCATAGGTCATCTGTGCTCATTAATCTCTCAGCATAGTTTCCACCCTCAAGCTGGGCATGATTTATACAAGGAAAAGGGGACTCTCAAGCTCAACACAGCCCAAGCAAACATAAAATCTAAGCCAAGCCAGTACACGGATGGCTTTATCAGGCCAATGTGAACCCTTATATTTTTGGATGCTTTCACTCAAGGTCAAGCCAAAACAATGGATTTACTAAACATGATTTCCATGGGTTTTCCCCAATCGTGGCACAATGACCTCCCAGGATTCCCAAATCAGATTTATTTTCTTCCCCACAGCTCTGCAACACAAAAATTCCCTCTTCCTAGCTAGAAATCCAAGACAGCATTGGATTAACGTGGAGGAAAACACCCTAGAAGCTCAAACCGCGTGAGGGAGCAAAAAAATAATGAATAATGGATTGGGGAGCAAATTCATGGATCCTTTCTTTCCCAAGATCCAAGCATGCTTTTCCAAAACTGATGGCTTTCCCATACCCGAATATGGACAGCCATACCTCTCCATTCCCCAAGGAATTAACTACCTCAAAAAATCTTGGAAGAAATAAATGATTGGGTACAAAAGTCAACATGGGTAGTTGAGGGTCTATGGGTTCTCTCATTGACACCTATCTTGAGTTGATTGGATCCAAGGGTTTGAATATTTCCCTCCCAATTCCTTGTAAAAATCATGCCCCCTTCTCTTGTTGCATTGCATTGCATAGCTATTTGAGGGTATTTTATTAAAATGCGGATTTACATGATATTTGCAATTCCATTGTGTCTGGATAGCACGCAAACCATATGCATCACTAAATCGATGGTGGGGCCTTTTCTTGACCTCCTCACCATGATTTTATAATGGTATTACATCATTTACATTTTTAATGCAATGGGGTCAAAATTGGGATATTACAATCCCCCCCCCTTGGAATAACACCGTCCTCGGTGTTCCAATACTTAGGAATACTTACACACTTTACACATGTCCAAAAAAAATCACAAAATGTGGGAGGTCTATCTTGCATTTTATCTTTTTACTTTGAACTTTCAGGACCAAGTCCTTTGGCTTCCACAAGCTTCTCCTGCTGGCTTTGATCTTCCAGCTCTGTAGGTGGGCATTGCTCCACAACAATCCCTTCCTTTTATTTACCTTCCAGCTGATCTACAAGTATAGAATTTCATGGTTTCTGTCTTTCTTGTTGTCCTTGCAACTATTTGAGGAGTATTTTCAGCCAAACCCCATAGCCTTTGGTCTGTTTCCGTGGCCAATGTGCACAACTGGCTCTCACTTTGCTCACTAGCAACACTTGGCTGGTAACAACCACAATCAATGGCTTTCAATTTCTCACTCGTGAAATTCATCATGGAAATGCCTATTAGGACAAGCATAACACAATATCAAAATCTGTCAATTATTTTCCCAATTGACATGGAAAGTCCATGCTTTACTCATGAGACTTCCACACTTTTCATGCTTTCCCAACATACAAATGAACTCAGTCATGTTCATCCTTTCACAATGAATTAAATATTTCAGCATTCACAATTTATTTCAAGTAAATAAAAACAATCTACTTTCAGTCATGACATGCATTCAACAATTTTTTGTTTCTAAGATGCATCAGTCAAAAGGAAAGAGAAGAGTAAGATTTCCCCCCTCTTAGTCTTGTTCCAATCCAGAGCTACACCACCACTGTGGTTTCATGCTCCTCATTTTATTTCACTTCAATGTAAATGCTTGACTTGCCCTTTATTGGCTATGACACTTAGTGTCTAATATCTGTCTAAGGATTTTCAACTAGGGAACCCTTCTCCATTGTTTCCTACAGAACCTTTGGCTGCTAGGACCCACACAAGTCCACTAGCACCATCTTTCATTATTGCTCATGCTGAGCTTTTTAGGACAATCACATGTCCACATGCTTCCTTAGGATGCCTTCATAGTCCTTGCTTCCAGCAATACCTACACTCAAACATTGAATCAATTCACATGCTTAGTTTATTTTCATAGGGTTTATCTCTAAACAAGAGTTTAAGAAATCATGTACACACGTATTTCATATTAAATAAACAAGAAGTTGCAAGATAACCAAATACTTATCTGTATTGGATGTCTTCACTTTATTCCACATGTTCCTTCTTTGCTTTACAAGCCTTGGATTTTCTGTGGATACAATAACGAATCTTGGGCCAGCAAGCAGTTTACTCCACAATCATTCGAATGGGAAATGGAAAGGCAGTATGCCGACTAGGTTTATCAGGCATCCCATTTATCAATATGCTAATCCAGTATGCCGACTGGGTTTATCAAGTATTTAAGGAATGTTTGGCTAGCACGCCATCTGCTCCAGAACATTCAGTGCCCAACCAGTGCACCATCTGGATTTACCAAGCATTTATGATGCCTTCAGAGTCCTTGATTCCTGCAATGACCAAGGTTTCCAACAAAGAAACAACAGTGTATCAGCTTGGTTGTCATAAGACTTGTTCATGATTTTTTCATTATCCGAAATGAAAAATGAATGAAAATTAAATACTTATCTGTATTGGGAACTTCCTCGCTACTCCACAAGTTTCCTTCTCTTCTTTACAAGCCTTGGATCATCTGTGGGGTGGATTCTTGGCCAACACACATGTTTCTCTACAACATCAAGTATCTAATTCCCGACCAGTTCACCAACTTGATTTACCAAGCATTGGTGGTTCCAAACCAGTCCCATACCTGGTTTCCCCTCTCCATTGCCAAGCCAACACATCCGTCTAGGTCATTAGCCAATGGAAGGAAACTACACCACAACCATTTCTAGGTCAAGGCTCTACTGCGAATCCATAATCATGTCAGGGTTTCCAGTCAGTATTGGTACCCCACCTTACTGCTGACCTAATAGAGATTTTATTCCTTCATCAATATCACCACACCTTCACACACGACAACCCTTCACACACACAACAACCTCTTCACAATAACCCCTCACAACAACCTTTCATACACAACAACCCTTCCACCACAACCCCTCACAACAACCTTTCACTTTGATTCTTCAGTGTGCAACACCAAATTGCATATGTTTAAGCTGAAAACACAAGATGGATAAGCAAGCTCATCAATATTGATGCTCTAAAATTGTAACCATATTTCATAACATTCACCATCAAGTATTGAAACACCAAGAATGCGTCCATTCCCTTAGGGTGTAGTTAAAATTGAAAACCATAACATAACCCAACACCCGAAACGTATGCATTCCTTTCTGATGTGATCCATGTAGGCCCTATTGACACTCAAACAATCTGGAATAATAATGAAATAATAAAACATGCTCTACATATTAAATCCAATAACCAGACATGTATATTCTTATCTAGGGTTACAAAATACTCATCCGTTTTGCAGATGTATATTTTCTTTGTTTGCGAAGAATGGGGGTTCCCTGCTCTAAGTCAACAGTCCTTCGGTTTGCTACCCCAATATTTTCACATTCCATAACCCACACATGCCTTCTTGGAGTAATTCTACCATCTCACTCACATGGTTTCCCAACATGCAGTGCAACTGAGATATTATCAAAATTTACAATGGCGTTTCACCAGAAACCCATTTCCAAAGCATGGGATCCTTCCCATGGAGTTTGGATTCTGCAAGACATCGCACATGGTCTTCCTACAAGGTTTTTTCTTGATGCACTCCTCAAACATCTAAACAGTCAACAACGTTTAACAATCAAATTCAAATCTGTTTTCCCTAATCAGTCAGTGGCATTAATAATTAAATTCAAACATGAATTTACAATTCTGTCTCCTACATAATTAATTGGTTTAATCATGAGGCCATCCTCATATCATTTGGATTTTGTAAGGGGCATCACTCTGTCCATTATGGATTTATGCTTGCTACCATACATGAACATCCACTTACAACATGTCCTCCTGACACAATTCATATAAGCCAAACAACCATTAGTAATTTATTAGCAAAATTCCAAATCTGATATTTGCAAATCTGTTTTCTTACAACAATTTATTTGAAACCATGAGATCATTCTCATGATATTTGGACTTTTCACATTACTTCATAGCCATATCATTTCATGCAATTTTGTCCTTCCAGCAGAGCATCGTGGTATCCCTTCAAACATGACTACCTTTATGCAATCTTTCTCCTGCATTCATAGCAACTCATAAAATGATCTCAGAATTATCATTAATTCATCATTTCATCGATTGCTTAATTTTCCATTAACATACACCACAACCATGCCTTCACACAATGCATCACAAGATGTGCACCCATACTCATGCATGCACCTTTACAACATTTGCACAAAATTTTCATCTACATTCACTCAATGAAACCACAAGATTTAGAAAATATCTTAATGCATATCCACTCAATGCCACCTTGCATTGATTTATGAATACTATACTGTCATGTCATTCATTCTATCATAACATGGGCACAAGTCCTTAATTGATTTGGTTATTAAAATCATAACCAACATACATAAATGGCATGACATAATTTCATATGAATTCTTTTTAGCATTTAAATAGTCACATGGTAGAAGGTTCCTCGCCCTTACTACCCCATACCTCGCCATACCATGGTAGTATGGAATTCACATAAATGCATTCAGCCTTACATACATACCATTCTATGATTACAAAATATGGTTCAAGGGATTCTTACCCAATCCCCCCTTTTGTATTAATGCAATCAACATAAATAAACCATTACCTACATGGATGCCATCAACATATTTGATGTTAACTGATCAGTTGATATATTACAAAGGATTACACCATCGTTCCACCAACCTCTTGATCATAGATTTGTTTCCCAACCTTTCTTTCACAAGGTTGTTGGTTGCATGCAACCAAATATTCAACAAATTTATCCATGCTTCGGTTGTCTTTGGTCCTACATTCAATGCGAACACCATTAATTATTAACAACCACAATAGTTATCTTAAGTGGCTAATTGAATATGTAAAACCTCACTTATTTTACCAATATTCAAAATCATATACATATACAAACATCCTCACATGCACTGTGCAATGTTTATTTATATTCCATCTAGTGCATATTCATTTAATTTATCTAATCTCTTGCATTTTCAGCATTCCTATGCCATAATTTCTGTAAAACATAATTTCAATAGTAAGAGAGGAGTTAAGGAATTCTCCCTTTCCAATCATAGCATGGAGTTTCCTCTTCCATTTCATAGCTGATCCAATTTCATGGCCTTTCTACCAAGAATAAAGCAATTACTAGCTATGATCTTCTCACCAAGTAGAAATCCAATACATATACTCATGTATAACATTTCTACTTGCTACTTTACAAGCATGCAATTCCTATGCTATAAACATAAGTAGTTTAAGGTGAGAAAATTCCCTCTTTATCAACATTGCCTTACTGCTCCAATTTCTTTCAGAAATGATGGCCAAGTCCATCTTAACCTTTCTTGGAATTCCCTGCACTTATGAGCATTGCAATTGATTCAATATCAACTCTAGAAGGGGTCTTTTCAAGGTCCATTATATGCCCTTGCACCTCTTTCAAATGTGATACTTTCTTTCCATTCTCATGGAAATAATTGCCACAATGCTGAATCATACAATTGATTCATACGTGGGAATGCCTCATTCCCCAATTAGTAGCCTTTTCATGGCCACCATGTCACTATCATGAGCCACATGCCAATTCCACATATTGGGATGTCTTACTCCTATGAGTGACAACTTTTGGGATAACAAAATTTCCTTAATCATTCTCATTACTTACTCATATCTTGCAAATTCTCTGATCATGCACGCACTAGCTCACAAGGATGATTTACCCATCATCTTTACAAGCTACATGTCTCTTACTTGATAACCTATCCCATTACTTGCTCAACATTATACTATGGAATACAATATCCATCTTTAATAATCAAGAGATCCCATGGATCTTCCTTGCAATTCAAATTGCATACATTGCTAACCATAGTACATTGGATGCATTCTTATCCAAGGCAGTAATGTCCATTATTGGTTCATTTCATCCTCCATAATGGATATTACAACCAATTAATCTTACTGATGCTTCCACAACCCCTCTATGCAATTCATAGTGCAAATTCAAGGCATAGAGAATGCCTTTCATACATTCAACGACTGTATTTGGGGAATGACTGGGGGTAAAGGTGGCTTTCCCCCTTGTGGATTCCCTGTGCCACTGTAAGGCAGGTCGAGGGAAGCACCCTCATTTTTTTTTGTAAATATTCCATTTTCACGTAATATGGCACATAATTTCCATGGCATTTTTCAATTCCAGGCACTTGAAAACCCCCCCTGGAAACTGATCAAATTTCCAGTTTCTCGCCGATATGTTTCAGCAACTTATGACTTTTGTGCTGACCGTTTCGGCACAACTTTCAATTTTCTGCCAATTCGGTGCACTTATCAATTTTTTGCCAAACGCTTTATCGGCGCAACTCTGTGAAAATCCTTGAAACTTGTCGGCGCAACTTTCATTTTTCCGACGACCATTTCTGCGTGCCTTTGAATTTTACTCCGATCAATGGACTTATGACTTTTTCGTCAATCATTTTGGCGAGTTCTCCATTTTATGCTGAAACTACCTTTTTGGCCACTTTTGATTTCTTATCGAAACGTATCAGCGAACTTTCCGATTTCTCGCCGAACGTTTTGGTGCTTTTGCCGATTTTGTGCCGACACAGGCTTAGCAGAAAACTAAAAAACAGTTAGAAAATTTTTGAAATTTTGAAAATTTTCTTAATGATCAGTGCTGAGCAGGAAGAATGCTTACCTCTGCAAGCTGTTAGATGTATCCCATGTAGGCCTAATGTTACAACCTTTGATCTGATACTAATCTGTCATGTCCCCTCCCGTGGGTCCAACGCAAGGAAGGGAACATGACTACAGATCTTGGGATTTTACATAAACTCATTCTGATTCATTAAATTCATACAAATAAAAACATATGTGTGTCCAGATCTATCAAACATAACGGAAGTAATATTATTCTACACACATATATCATGCAATTTCCGGCATATTGATAACATTCATCAAATGATTAAAACCTTGTAGAAGTAAAGCACATAAATAAAATACTCATCTTCATGTAATGTTGTCCCAAGAAACTAGCTATGTTGTTGCAACGTTCCACCCAATCATAGGCCAACTGTGCTCATTAATCTCTTAGCATAGTTTCCACTCCTAAGTTGGGCATGATTTCTACAAGGAAAAGGGGACTCTCAAGCTTAGCACAGCCCAAGCAAACATCAAATCTAAGCCAAGCCAGTCCACAACTGGGTTTATCAGGCCAATGTGAACCCTTCTATTTTTGGATGCTTGTACTCAAGCTCAAGCCATTAGATGACCATTGTAGCAACTGCTTCGGCATTTAAAGAGAAGATAGCCATTTTGAGCACGCTGACGACAGAAAAGACCGAAGGATCCGCTCAAATTCACCAACGGACACCACATTAAATGCGTATCTAGCCATTGAAGGGCGCGGGAGGGGGTCTTTTGTGCCTATAAATAACACCGTCGGGAGACTCGCAGGCGTTACCGAGCACTTAGAATGTTCTTGTGATTAACCTCTCTGAGCTAGTATCCATCTGTATTCTGTCTGCCTTAGCCGCTACCTCATTAGTGAATTTCCTAATCTTCCTATAGAGAAGAAGAACTGAACATTGAAGAAGCACTAAGGATCTTTCAGCACAGAGGGATTCAACAGTTAATGAAAAATCCACTTAAGAAGGTTGTTGTAGAAGAAGGTGAAGGATCCCACAAATCACCAAGAATTAACCCGATAATGCAGTAAAAAGTGAAAGATAAAGGAAAAGATGTAATTGCACCTCAAACCAAGATCATAAAGATGGGCTCCTCGGCACAAAAATCGCCAGTCTTTCAGAAAGAACCCTTGAAGATGACACCCGAACATATCTCCCTGCGGGCACTGAATGCCCCTGTGTTTAAATTGTCCAATAATGTGAGATATGACATCCCGCTGTCACCTATCTCAAAGCATGTAAAGACTGCTAAGAATTTGCTACGAAAGATAGCAGAATGTAAATGGGAGGATTATGACCTCTTGGGAATGAAGAAGGATGAGCCAGATGTTCCCAAGTACCCAGATTTTCAACTAGACCAGTATATGTGCTGGAAAAAGGATGCCAAGGGAACTCTTAACCTGGTTGCCGAGAGCTGGCTAACACCTGTCGTTCAGATGGGGCTACTACACTTGCTCATATTGCCACATTTTGACCGTTCCCTAGAACTTAATATTGTTGTTCGCACACTCATGGCGCGTATCCACCAAGGTTATCTGTGGCTGGACAGGAACATTGATATTAACATCGATTTGATCCACTGCATCACCGGGATAAGCAAGCGCGGTAAGGATCCTAAGCAATTCTTCCAGGGGGAGGGCAAAGAAAAAGAGGCTATTGAGAAGATAAAAAAAACCCATCCGGTGGTGAAGGGAAAAAGAGGCTTCTCGACAGATGACATAGAGGACAAAGCAACAAAATTTGTAACGCAGTTGCTCATAGGCAAGATACTCAAAACAGCTAGGCCTTCGGAGGTGCCTACGGGCGCAATACTCCTTGGTCCCGCAGCGGCTGAAGGCACCAACTTTAATTGGTGTCAGTTTCTGTTGAATGAGTTCCTTGAAGAACTCAACGACACATAGGTGAATGGCGGCCAGTTCCATTTCACCTGGCTCATCATCCTGATTTCTTTTTGTGTATGGAAGGAGCCGCAAGATTATGTGGGCATCATTATGGACACCAATGATCCTATAAGGTTTAAGTTCGTCAACCTATGGGAAAACACAATTGCAGTGTGCCAGCATGCGACAGTAGAAGTCTTTTACCAGTACTATATTCAGCTGCACGATGCAATCACGAAGACAACCCGCGTTACAAAACAGGTCACGGCGAAGTATATCCCCGTCATCGACTTTGAGGTGGATATGAAATGTATCTTCATATTGCCGAAAGCACAAACGAAGAAACTGGAGTGGTTCCTAGGGAACTACATCATGTATGAGAAGGACATTGAGGACCTCATGAAAGATTGGCCACCAGAGTTTCGCGTAGAGGTTTGGACGTGGAGACAGACTCAGCAGAAGATGAGCCAATCCTGCTCTCATGCCCAATCACTGAAGAAACATGGAAGAGAAAAGAACCTAAGACTTCGCAGAAGCCAAAGTTGAGGAAGAAGGTGAAGGCCACAAAGATTCAATCAGAGGCAGTCCTCAATGATGATGAAGGAGCTCATGGCGGTTAAAGAAAAGAAGGACATGGTCATCCAGGATGACCTGCAGAAGACGCGGCTCGCAATGCAAGGTCTGATGAAGAAAATGGATGATGTCCAGAAAATCCTTACCTTGCCGCGGGAAGCAAGAGCTGAAGGGAGGTCGGTAGGGACCTCGAAGCAAGAACTGCCGCAGTTAGCAATGACGCTTCCATCGAAGACTAGAATTGTCCATGTGGACCCATTGGCTGTTGCATTGCCAATGGCAGAACAAGTTGTGTTGGACACAGAGGGAGTCGAGAGGGTAGAGCTCGACTTAGCCAAAATCCCCTTACCAGGATTGCACTTCATCCACACGCATATCATTGAGGAGATGCATGACCAGACGGTGGATTCGATGAAGTCACAAGCAGAGCTCATCGCAACAAACAGGCAAATTCAGCTGCACGCAGAAATGCAGCTGCGGAACGAACTGGACCATTGACAAAATTTGGAGACTACCATATCCAATGTTGCGCAGGATATTGAAGGTATAGAACTCCAGGATGATCCTGCGGACACAGTTCTGAGGATCGGGGATAGGGTAAGATCTTTGAATTTGGAGATGCAAGATAAGGAATTTTTTTATCAAGCTGATATTACCTCGTTGAAGGCACAAATGAACATACAGGCGCCATTAACTGAGCAGCAGTTGAGAGAGCAAGCTGTCAATACCGCCGCGCAGAACATAACAAGTGGCATGGATCAGTTCCAAGATCTATTGGAACAAGTTTCCAAGGCATTCACCTCCCTTGAAGAGGATTAGGGGCTGCTACAGGTAAAGACCGCGGTAAAACAAAAACAGACCGTGTTAGAAAAGTTGGATGCAGAGCTCAAGGCTTTGCCACCCAGGGAGAGGCTGTCCAGGTACAAGGAAGTATCAGGATTAAAGAAGCAAGTCCAAGCATTAAGAGAGAAGGAGACTGAGATGGACAATCAGTCATAGCAACTCCTGGAGGATGCTATAGCAGTATCGCAGCAGATAGAAGATAAGATAAAGGAACTATGCGAAAACCAGGAGCAGGTACAGGACAAGATTGGAGAAGAGATAACTCCAACACTGCTTGAAATAATTCAGCAAGTTGAGCAGGATACCAGACAAGCAGTGGAGAAGTTGCTCGGTGTATATAATGAGTTCGCGGCCAAACTAGTCCCACCGGTCGCGGAGCAAAGTGAGACAACTGAAGCAGCAAGTGGCTCGGGGACGAGCCACATGTAAGTGTTAGGGGCATGTTGGGCCTGGGTTGAGACAAAAGTTTTGGAAATACCTTTTTGAGATAAGCAGGGAAAGATGAGCTGAGCGCAGCTCAGAAATACAATTTTGGCTAAGTATTGAGGATGTTGTGAAGTTGCGTGCAGCATCCAACTTTTGACCAGACTGCGGAGTTGCGCGCAGCATCAAAGTTTTGGCCGTGATGCGAAGACCAGTACTATGTAGAAGCAGTGCTGTGGAGTTAGGAGGCCACGTGGAGCCAGCAAAGCAGAGTGCTGGACGAGTATTAGGTGCAAGCACCGGTTGGACCGGTAGCAGCCATTTTTGGAAAGATATTCCAGGATTGCTGAGCGGACATAAGCAAATCAGGAAGGCGGCCACACGTGGGTTGTTAAGAAAAGCGACATTTGGCACGCTTGGAAGGAAAAACCGTTAGAGAGAAATTTTTTGGCAGAAGCAGCCTATAGGAACGCGTGTGATAGGAAGGATGATAGCGACAGGATGAGGACGTGGAGATCCACCATGATCAAGCAGACGCTACCAGGAGCTAGCAAGCCGGTTTGGAAAAACCGACACAGTTTTGGAAACCCTTAGGGTTTTGGGTTTTAGGTCTTCGACATTGTATCTACATGACCTTCGGGCATGATCTATTTCAGAAGACAATTTTGTATGGGATGGGGTTGCGCTATTTTTGGGGGCTAGATGTTAGTTGCTAGAGTAATCATAATATAACCTTTTGTATTGAGAAATCTCTCCGAGCTGAGAATATTGTAAAGGCTCTGCAGTTGTGTGCACAGAGAACTAGTCGAGAGAAAGGAGAGTTTGCAGCTGAGTGCATAGACTAAGGACGGTTTCCACATCTCTTTTGAAAGAAATATATTACCAACCTCTCTTGTGGACGTAGCTTTCCATCCGGGGAAGTGAACCACGTTAAATCTTGTGTTATGCGATTATGTTTTATGAATGAATGATTGTCTGTATTTCCTATAGAATGAATGTTTGAATGTTTCCTTGCATGCTGTAATAGGAGAACTTTGATATGCATTTACCAATAGGAGAAGTTTGGGAATGATATGCTAGGTTCCACGGGAACAGATGAATGGCGAACATTTCAATTATATGTTAAGATCGTGAATTAGTCATTTAAGTTTAATACTTTCTTAAACACAGTGAAGGAACGCAGCACGGTTAGTCGTGTCTATCATTTCAGTTCACATTGTAATAATCTAAGTCCTTGAATGAATGCTAGAAAGATAACCAGTAAGTGCCTGAATGGATGGCTGGGTGATGCTCATCTCAGTGCCTTAACCTTTTCAGGATCTTCCGAGTAGGGGATAAGTGTGGGTGATTTGCAGCTCCAGTAGAATATTTGCAGCAGTAAGAAGCCCTTAGTGAGGCCCGCAGTGTAGATCCTGCTATGTACCGCATCGCTTTGACCCGCAGCGCACTCCTTCTATCCTGCGTTGCGCATCTTGTTCATATAAACAACTCATCATTTACTGTGGAAACTTGATTTTGCAGTACCCCATAAGATACACCTCGGGTGAGACCTCAACCTGCTCGCAGGTTGTTGCTGAAAGGGCCGATGCGAAGGGGTTTTGTTGGTCAAAAGGGAGAACCGCAAAGAACCTGGGTCTAATTGGAAACCTCTAGGTCAGTTTAAGCCAACACATAGCTAGCTGTGGGTATTTTATTAAAATGCATATTTACATGACATTTGCAATTCCATTGTGCCTGGATAGCATGCAAACCATATGCATCACTAAATCGATGGCGGGGCCTTGGCCTTGACCTCCTCACCACGATTTTATAACGTTATTACATCATTTACATTTTTAATGCAATGGGGTCAAAATCAGGATATTACATTCACCCAGTTGAGAGCTACTTTGGGAGTGAAGGATTTTTTTGAGCAGGCTTCTTAAAGATTTATCTTCAAATTGTATTTTATGGGGGGGGGTGTTTCCCATGTGATTTTTTATCCTCTTTCCTAAGTTTTAGAGATTTTTTTTATGTGTGCATGTGTACCTAATATGGATGCGAATTGTTGGGACCCTTTTTATTTTTATTTTTAATTTTTTCACCTAGTTAGGATTATCGGGGAGTGTTAGAGAAACTAACCCTCTACCTAGGTCCCTAGAACCTGACTTGGTGACTCTAGTTTCCAAAACCCCATCCAAATTGACCACCTGAGTCAACCCTAAGTTGTATTTCTAGAATTTGGGGTGCATTCCCTTATTTGAGGAGATGTTCCATGATTTTAGGAGTGACTGAGCCTAGAACTAGTTCAAGACTAGATGCACTTCACTAATATATTTCTTGATTGAACCTAACTAGCCCTAACAAATACTAAGCACCCCAATTGAGTGATTTTAGGTATTTTCATGCACATACAATCAATTGCTTTCACATTCAAAACTAGTTATTGGGAAGTCTTGGGTTAGTTAAACTCAGTTTAGATAAGTGTGCATGGATAACTAAGGGTTTTTGGGCTCTAGTTAATCTTGACTAGTCTCCAAGCATTTTAGAGAAATTCAAATAGCGTCTTGACCTAATCCGAATTTCCTTGATATATATTTTGTTCACCTACATTCATTATAGCTAATGAAAGACACCATTATTTTCTTCTTATACGTCTATAGTTTTTGTGCAATGATCTATGTTAACTCATTTGTTACATGATTGGTTTATTGCTGATTTGAATTTCAAAGTATATATCTTTAGCTTATGTGCCTAGATATACATGATCAAATCTTACATACACAACCCTAATGTTCAATACACTCGAAATTATAGTATTGTTAAATATTTGACCGAATATTCGTGCGTGATGTCTACTTTGGAAGTTATCTAGATCCACCCCATGAAGTGAACGACATTGTTATCGACTATTGACACTTTTGATCCTCTAGAATACAAATTATAATGTTTGAGTTGGAAATTTGGAAGCCTCATTTTTGTCATTCTGCCACATTCCATATTCAAGTTTTAACTAGAGGATCAAACATATTTTGGATGGTGGAAGATGAGGGAGATTCCACTTGTGTTATTTCTTTGTCATGTTGGCAAGCTATAAATTATATTGAGATTGTTCTCTCAACGAAAATACTAAAATATTCTAATGGGGATATTTTTAGGACTCATGGAATTATCATTGTTCTCTCTTTTTAGCTAGGGGGCGAGACTGCATTCATATAATTTAAGGTTGTCAATGCTCCTACGGATTATAACCTCCTCTTAATACATAGCTAGAATTATGACATGATTGTAGTTGTTCCTTCAATTTTTCATGTCATTTGCTTCCCTCATGAAATAAATATTGTGGCCATTGACTTGTGAAAATCAGTTCACATCCAATATCTATTCAAGAAATTACACTCTCTCATAAAAAAAATCTCACACAAAGACACAAAAATTATGCACAAGAGTAGATTTCTGTATTAACTTCTCATGAATAAAATACATCATCCAACCATATGAAAGTAATAGGGTGCTGTTAAATAACATTAAAACAGTAATTCGAATGGATAAAGATGCCAAAAGAATATTCTCTTCATCAGACTTACTAAATATGCTCATCCCCCCTAGCTGGCAAGTTGACTTCCCAAATCTCTCCAAAAGCTCACGGATTTCCTAATTAGTGATCTGAAGGTGATGTATGATGGAAAAAAATGCCAAATATGAAGTTTTGAAGAAAAAATCATTAAGGAAAGTCTTGGGTGCAAAATTCAAGTTTCCTAGGTAGACTAGCTTTTTCCCATGGGGGAAAAAGCTGTAAAAATCACTAAAACTCAGAAAATGCACCTTCCCTAACTAAATATTATCCATAATATTTTAGGAAAGCACACAAGTGGCCTAGGTGGCTTGTGTTCCACACCTTGGATGTATTTCATCCTCCCATGTTGCCTTGTGGTCCACACAATGGCAATTTCCTAGTCTTTTACATATAATTAACCAAAAATGATTAATTAATGCATCTTATGTTAATAAATGAAAGGGTATGAAGAATTAATTATTCCAACACCCCCTCATAAGTCTGACTTAAATGATCTAAATATAAAAAAATGAAATATTAAGGGCCTAGTACCAAGACTTGGTCACCCCGTATAATACTGTCGGTCCACAAAAACAAGGATAGAAGGAAACCCTCATGGGAAAAACCTCCCCTAAAAAAATGGACATATAAAAATTGAAAGGTTTATGATCAACCCTTCACTCCACCACATATTCAGCCATCCCAAGCAGTGATCTAAGCTAGCTAAATGTCTTCTATGTGAAAGCCTTGGTGAAGATATCCGCAGTTTGCTCATTTGTGGGGCAATACTGCAAATCTATGATCTGATCATGCACTAAGCATATGATTTAGTGCATATGAATATCTATGTGCTTGGTTCTCTACCTCTATACTGGATCGCATGAAACTCTAATGGCACTCTGGTTGTCACAAAAAATGACAGTAGGAGTACTGAAAGAAATCTCAAACTCTGACAAAATTCCCTGCAACCAAACACACTGTGTAGCAGCATTTACTGCTCCTCTGTACTCTGCCTCAACTGAATATAGTGCTATGGCATTATATTTCTTATTGGACCAACAAATAGGGCCACCTCAAAGCATGGATACAAATCCTGATGTGGATTTCCTGTCAAGGCTATCACTAGCCCAATCTGATTATGTGAAACCCAAGATATCTAGGCTCGAATATGCAACATAGTGAATCCCATCACTCTTTGTGCCCTGCACATAATGAAGGATTCCTTTTGCAGCCCTCCAATGTAGCTCATGTGGATGCTCCATGTATCTTGATGCAACACTCAGAGCATAAGCAAGATCTGGTCGAGTGTGTGTCAAGTAGAGCAAGATGCAATCAACCGTCTATATAAAGTGCTGTCAAACAATGGTGTAGATTCTGCATCTTCTAGTCTAAATCCAGAAAGGAATGGAGTCTTAGAAGGCTTGCAATCAGCCACCTTAAACTTATTTAACAGATCAGAAGCATACTTTGACTGACATACCTTGGTTCCATCTTTTGTTTGAGAAATATCAAGCCCCAAAAATTGCTTAAGAATTCCCAAGTCACTCATGAAGGATGCTTGGTGCATGGCTGCCTTTAATGATGCTATTTGGTCATTGCTACTACCTGCAATCAGAAAATCATCAGCATACAACACTATTATCATTATAAAACCATCAAGATTCTTCATATAGACATTTGGGTCAGATTTACACCGAACATAAGCTTGTGACAGAAGAAAATTGTCGATCTTTACATACCAAGCCCTGGGGGCTTGCTTGAGTCCATACAAATATTTTTTAACCTGCAAACAATATTGGGATCTGATGTGTACAACTATGGCTGTTGCATATATATTTATTCTTCAATCTCCCCATGGATAAAATCACTTTTCACATCCATGTGATGTATTTCCCACCGCTTGGAAGCTGCCACTGCCAAAACTAGTCTAATGGAGTTTTTCTGTGCCACCGGTGCAAATGTTTCAATATAATAAAGCCCTTGGACCTTAGAGAACCCCTTTTCTACCAGCCTTTCCTTTTACTTTACCGCTGTACCATCCTCTGCACATTTGGTCTTATAAATCCACTTGCATCTTACCAACTTTCGGCCTGTGGGGAGCTTGACTAGCTCCCAAGTTTCATTCTTCTACAATGACTCAAACTCTTGATCTATAGAAACCTACCATCTTGGATCATGTGAGGCTTCTTCATATGTTTTAGGATTAGAATATATCATCATAAAATATTTCTCATAAAGATAAGTATCATTCACATTGAGAGAAGTCTCAAATTGTGATCTAGTCCTCCTTTGGTCCTTACGATTGCCAACTAGTTCACCTACCGCTTGCAAAGTTTTTGCAGCCCATTTAGGCCTTGTAGTTCAGTTAGCATCTGTAATAAAATGATACTCATCATCAGATATATCAGAATAAAAAAAATCAATAACATCACTTACTTCTTCTTCAGGTGGCAGTGAAGATGGTTCTCCAATTCAGCGCTCTAAGAGGGATCTTCCTCAAACTGCACACTTCTTTCGATGAATGATTTATGAGTGGTCATGGTCAGAAACTTATAAGCTTTGGAGTCCTCTGAATATCAAAAAAATAAACATTTTTGGCTTTGGGACTTCAATTCCCTCCTCTTCTCAAGTGGAATCCTAGCCCAAGCCTTTGAGCCAAAAATCCTGAAATGAGTGATGTCAGGTTTGTGACCTGTCCAAGCCTCTAAAGGAGTGATACCTTTGAGATTTTTGTGTGGAACTCAATTCTCAATGTAAGTGGCACAAATTATTGCCTCAGCCCATAGCTTTGGAGACAATTCCTTTGCCTCAAGCATACAAGTGGCCATCTCCTTTAGAGACCTATTTTTCTCTTAGCAACCCCGTTCTACTGAGGTGTATATGGAATTGTGTGTTGCATCTGAATTCCTAAAGAGGCACAAAATTGCTGAAACTATGATTTCACATCTTCACCACCATTTTCAGATATTATAACTTTAATATGCCTACTAGACTAGTTCTGAATTGAGGTTGTGAATAGCTTGAACAACCCAAAAACTTCTGACTTTAACTTTATGAAATAAATCCAACAATACTTGATGAAGTCATCTATGAATGTGAGGATGTATTTTGCATGATTCAAGGACTCATGAGGGAATGGAACTGATATATCAGCATGAATAAGGTCTAATGGTGCAGTGGTTCTCTCAGAATTGGATCTCCCATACTTATGCTCAGGATGTTTTCCTAGAATGCAAGATTGACAGACACCTTTGGAAAACTTGATATTGGGAAGCCCTATAACCACCTCTTTCTCATGAAGTTGGGAAAGGTGTTTGTAGTTTAGGTGGCCAAATATTTCATGCCATAGTTTGTTGGACTCATTGGCATGGGTTAATAGAGAAAAAGGTGAGGGGTTTGTCACAAACTGAGAAAACTTTTAAATTCTAGAACAGTGATCAACAGTACCAAATGCAATAACTTTTCTTGTTGAAATTTTTTCTATCTCAACATCTTTGGGGGTAAAGGTTAGTCTCTTGGACATCCTTGCATGGGTCATCTGATATACTGACAGTAGGTTTGCAGCAAGTCCAGAGACATATAAAACATTATTAAATGACCCAAACTCGAGATCTATACTACCTTTTCCTTTGCTAGAAGTTTCAGAATTGTCTCCCAATACAATATTTGGACCACTGGAAGAGTCAAGTGAAGTGAAAAACTTACTTGTAGACACCATGTGTCTTCATGCACCGGAATCAATAATGAATGAAGAAGGTTTTGAAGTGATGCTCATCAATGCATGAAATCTCTCTTTATCATCAGAATGTTTTCCTCCATCCTTCCTCCTTGCGCTCTCTGGAAGAGGAATGTTGGATTTCTCCAAGAGTTGAGTCAATTGGTCAATGGTTTTCTTCATGCAAGAGCTTTCAGGATGAAAGCCCTTGCTGCAATAATTGCACTTTTTCCTCTCATTCTTCTTGTTCAGATTCTTCTTGAAGTTGGATGTCTCTCCATTTGAAATATGCTTGTCTTTCCTCTCACCGGTGGGCTTCTTAAAATTGCCCTTCTTCTCGCCTTTCAAACCCCTTGAATCTCCAACATTCGAACAGTGGTCTTTGGATGTATTTTTAATGGCTCCCATAAAGACCAAATTGTCTTGTTCTTGTGTCAAAGACTCCATGAATTCTGAAGGTGTCGGGCTCTTCCAATTTTTAATTGCTTTCCGAGTGGAATGGAAGGTCAAGAGAAAGATTGAATAGTCGGGGACAAGCTTGGAGAGAATGGCCAAAACTAATTGCTCATCGTTCTTGTCAATACCACATTGCTTCAGCTACAATACAAGAGATTTAAATTTGGAGAATAAATCCTGTAGATTATCAAAATTTTGTGGACCTGAAGAGACTAGCTCGTTATCCAATTGGTGGCCTCTCAATTCATCGGTTTTCCCGAACAATTCTTGAAGTTTCAGCCATACTTCATTAGGTGAAGTGAGGCCATCAAGATGAAATAGAAGCTCTATGGATGTAGTGAGACATAACATCCCATAGGCTTCATCCCTTCGATTATGCCATTTCGTTTTTTCTACTGCTGAGGTTGGCTCAGCTTCAGTTGCCATGGTCACTCGGTAGAGCCCTTTGGTCCTTAGTAGAATCTCCATATGTGCCTTCCAATCAAATTAATTGAAGGGATTGAGGATGTTCTGCTGTGTATGATCCATTGCTGCTCTGAAATAAACTTATGGACTGATTTTAGAACACTTCTGGATGCCAAAATTCGCCCTAAAGAGAATAGAATTCACCTAGTGAATTGATCAATGTGCCCTTCCTGAGACTGTTGGATCCTGCAAGACAATAAAATATGATAGGAATATATTGATAGCTCTGAAACCATGTGAAAATAATTTCACATACAAGATCTATTAGACAAATTACACTCTCTCATAAGAAAAATCCCACACAACTTGTCAAAGACACAAAAATTATGCACAATAGTAGATTTATGTATTAACTTCTCATGAATAAAATACATCAACCAACAATATGAAAGTAATAGGATACTATTAAATAACATTAAAACATTAATTCGAATGGATAAAGATGCCAAAAGAATATTCTCTTCATCAGAATTACTTAATATGCTCATCCCCCCTAGGTGGCAAGTTGAATTTCCAAATCTCTCCAAATGCTCACAGATTACCTAATTAATGATCTGAAGGTGATGTATGACGGAAAAAAATTCCATATATGAATTTTTGATGGAAAACTCATTAAGGAAAGTCTTGGGTGCAAAAAACAAGTTTCCTAGGTAGACTAGCTTTTCCCCATGGGGGAAAAAGCTGTAAAAAGCAATAAAACTCAGAAAATGAGCCTTTCCTAGCTAAATATTATCCATAATCTTTTAGGAAATCACCCAAGTGGCCTAGGTGGCTTGTGGTCGACACCTCGGATGTATTTCATCCTCCCATGTTGCCTTGTGGTCCACACAATGGCAATTTCCTAGTCTTTTACATATAATTAACCAAAAATGATTAATTAATGCATCTTATGTAAATAAATGATAGGGTAAGAAGACTTAATTATTCCAACACCCTCTCATAAGTCTGACTTAAATGATCTAAATATTAGCAAATGAAATACTAAGGGCCCAGTAACAAGACTTGGTCACCCCGTACAATACTGTCCGTCCACAAAAACAAGGATAGAAGGAAAACCTCATGGGAAAAACCTCCCCTCAAAACATGGACATATCAAAATTGTGAGGTTTCTAATCAACCCTTCACTCCACCACATGTTCATCCATCCCAAGCAGTGATCTAAGATAGTTGAATGTCTTCTTTGCGAAATCCTTGGTGAAGATATCTGCAGTTTACTCACCTGTGGGGCAATACTGTAAATCTATGATCTAATCATGCACTAATCCTATGATGTTGTGCATATGAATCTCTATGGCTTGGTTCTTTTACTTTGTTCTGGATCACATGAAACTCAAATGGCACTCTGGTTGTCACAAAAAATGACAGTAGGAGTATTGATATAAATCTCAAACTCTGACAAAATTCCCTGCAACCAAACACACTGTGTAGCAGCATTCACTACTCCTCTGTACTCTGCCTCTGCTGAAGATAGTGATATGACATTCTGTTTCTTGATGGAACAACAAACAGGTCCAACTCCAAGCATGAATACAAATCCTAATGTGTATTTCCTGTCAAGGCTATCACTAGCCGAATCTGAATCTGTGAAGCCCAAGATATCTAGGCTCGAGTCTACAACATAGTGAATCCCATCACGCTGTGAGTGTTCCATGTTTCTTGATGGAACGCTCACAGCATAAGCAAGATCTGGTCGAGTGTGTGTCAAGTAGAGCAAGATGCCAATCAACTGTCTATATAAAGTGCTGTCAAACAATGGTGTAGATTCTGCATCTTCTAGTCTAAATCCAGAAAGGAATGGAGTCTTAGAAGGCTTGCAATCAGCCACCTTAAAATTATTTAACAGATCAGAAGCATACTTTGACTGACTTTTCTTGGTTCCATCTTTTGTTTGAGAAATCTCAAGCCCCAAAAATTGCTTAAGAATTCCCAAGTCACTCATGGAGAATGCTTGGTGCATGGCTGCCTTTAATGATGCTATTTGGTCATTGCTACTACCTTTAATCAGAAAATCATCAACATACAACACTATTATCATTATAAAACAATCAAGATGATTCATATAGACATTTCGGTAAGATTTCCATCAAACATAAGCTTTTGACAGAAGAAAATTGTCCATCTTTGCATACCAAGCTATGGGGGCTTGCTTGAGACCATACAAAGTTTTTTTAACCTGCAAACAAGATTGCGATCTGATGTTTATTACTATGGTTGCTGCATATATATTTCTTCTTCAATCTCCCCATGGAGGAAATCACTTTTCACATCCATGTGATGTACTTCTCACCGCTTGGAAGCTGTCATTGCAAAAACTAGTCTAGTGGAGTCTTTCTGTGCCACCAGTGAAAATGTTTCATTATAATCAAGTCCTTAGACCTGAGAGAACCCCTTTTCTACCAGCCTTGACTTGTACTTTACCGCTGTACCATCCACTGCATATTTGGTCATATAAATCCACTTGCATCTTACCAACTTTCTGCCTGCGGGGAGCTTGACTAGCTCCCAAGTTTCATTCTTCTGCAATGACTCAAACTCCTGATCCATAGCAACCTACCATCTTGGATCATGTGAGGCTTCCTCATATGATTGAGGATCAGAATCTATCATCATAAAACATTTCTCAGAAAGATAAGGGTCATTCACATTGAGAGTAGTCTCAAATTGTGATCTAGTCCTCCTTTGGTTCTGAGGATTGCCAACTATTTCACCTGCTGCTTGAAAAGAGTTTGCAGCCCATTTAGGCCTTGTAGATGATTTAGAAATGATCCTCATCATTAGATATATCAGAATCAAAAACATCAAGAACATCACTTACTTTCTCTTCAGGTGGTGGTGAAGATGGTTCTCCAATTTCAGCACTCCGAGAGGGCTCTTCCTCGAATTGCACACTTCTTTCGATGAATTCTTTATGAGTGGTCATGTTCAACAACTTATAACCTTTGGATTCCTCTAAATATCCAACAAATAAACATGTTTGGATTTGGGGCTGCAATGCCCTCCTTTTCTCAAGTGGAACCCTAGCCGAAGCCTTTGAGCTAAAAATCCTGAAATGAGAGATGTCAGGTTTGTGACCTGTCCAAGCCTCAAAAGGAGTCATACCTTTGAGAGATTTGTGTGGCACTCTATTTTGAATGTAAGTGGCACAATTTATTGCCTCATCCCATAGCTTTGGAGACAATTCCTTTTCCTCGAGCATACAAGTGGCCATCTCCTTTAGAGACCTATTTTTCCTCTTAGAAACCCCATTCTGCTGAGGTGTATATGGAACTGTGTGTTGCATCTGAATTCCTGAAGAGGCACAAAGTTGCTGAAACTCTGATGTCACATATTCACCACCATTATCGGATATTACAACTTTAATAAGCCTACTAGACTAGTTCTCAATTGAGGCTTTGAATAGCTTGAACAACCCAAAAACTTCTGACTTTAACTTGATGAAATAAATCCAACAATACTTGTTGAAGTCATCTATGAATGTGAGGATGTATTTTGCATGATTCAAGGACTCAAGAGGGAATGGAATTGATATATCCATATGAATAAGGTCTAAGGTCAGGATGTTTTCCTAGAATGCAAGATTGACATACACTTTGGAAAACTTGATATCGGGAAGCCCTATAACCACCTCTTACTCATGAAGTTGGGAAAGGTATTTGTAATTTAGGTGGAAAAATATTTCATGCCATAGTTTTTTGGACTCATTGGCATGAGTTAATAGAGTAGAAGGTGAGGGTTTGGCACAAAATGAGAAATTTTTTAAATTCTAGAACAATGATCAGTAGTACCAAATGCAATAATTTTTCCTATTGAAATTTATGCTATCTCAACATCATTGGGGGTAAAGGTTACTCTCTTGGACAACCCTGTATGGGTCATCTCATAGACTGACAGTAGGTTTGCAGCAAGTCCAGGGACATATAAAACATTATTAAATGACCCAAACTCGAGATCTATCCTACCTTTGCCTTTGCTAGAAGTTTCATAATTGTCTCCCAATACAATATTTGGACCACTGGAAGAGTCAAGTGACGTCAAAAACTTACTTGTAGACACCATGTTTCTTGATGCACCAGAATCAATAATGAATGAAGAAGGTTTTGAAGTGTTGGCCATCAATGCATGAACTCTCTCTTTATCATCAGAATTTTGTCCTCCATCCTTCCTCCTTGTGCTCTCTGGAAGAGGAATGTTGGCTTTCTCCAAGAGTTGAGTCAGTTGGTCAATGGTTTTCTTCATGCAAGAGCTTTCAGGATGAAAGCCCTTGCTACAGAATTGCACTTTGTCCTCTCATTCTTCTTGTTTGGATTCTTCTTGAAGTTGGATGTCTCTCCATTTGAAATATGCTTGTCTTTCCTCTCATCGGTGGGATTCTTGAAATCGACCTTCATCTTTCCTTTCGAACCACTTGAATCTCCAACATTCAGACAGTGGTCTTTGGATGGATTTTTAATGGCTCCCGTCAAGACGAAATTGTCTTGTTCTTGTGTCAAAGACTCCATGAATTCTAAAGGTGTCGAGCTCTTCCAATTTTTAATTGCTTTCCGGGTGGAATGGAAAGTTGAGACAAATATTGAATAGTTGAGGCAAAGCTTGGAGAGAGTGTCCAAAACTAATTGCTCATCTTTCTTGTCAATACCACATTGCTTCAGCTGCAATACAAGAGATTTAAATTTGGAGAAGAAATCCTGTAGATTATCATGCACTAATCCTATGATGTAGTGCATATGAATCTCTATGTGGTTGGTTCTCTGCCTCTGCACTATATCACATGAAATTTTAATGGCACTCTGGTTTTCACAAAAAATGATAGTAGGAGTACTAAAAGAAATCTCAAACTCTGAAAAAATTCCCTGCAACCAAACACACTGTGTAACAACATTAACTGCTCCTCTATACTCTGCCTCTGCTAAAGATAATACTATGCCATTCTATTTCTTGCTAGACCAGAAAACAGGGCCACCTCCAAGCATGAATACAAATCCTGATGTGGATTTCCTGTCAAGACTATCACTAACCCAATCTGAATCTGTGAAGCCCAAGATATCTAGGCTCGAATCTGCAACATAGTGAATCCCATAACTCTTTGTGCCCTGCTCATAATGAAGGATTCTATTTGCAGCCCTCCAATGTAGCTCATGTGGAAACTTCATGTATCTTGATGCAACACTCATTGCATAAGCAAGATATGGTCGAGTGTGTGTCAAGTAGAGCAAGCTGCCAATCAACTGTCTATATAAAGTGCTATCAAACAATGGTGTAGATTCTGCATCTTCTAGTCTAACTCTAGAAAGGAGTGGATTCTTAGAAGGCTTGCAATCAGCCATATTAAACCTCTGTAACAGATCAGAAGCATACTTTGAATGACATACCTTGGTTCCATCTTTTGTTTGAGAAATCTCAAGCCCCAAAAATTGCTTAAGAATTACCAAGTCACTCATGGAGAATGCTTGATGCATGGTTTCCTTTAATGATGCTATTTGGTCATTGCTACTACCTGTAATCAGAAAATCATCAACATATAACACTATTATCATTATAAAACCATCAAGATGCTTCATATATACATTTGGGTCAGATTTACAGCGAACATAAGTTTGTGACAGAAGAAAATTGTCCATCTTTGCATACCAAGCCCTGGGGGCTTGCTTGAGTCCATACAAAGATTTTTTTAACCTAGAAACAAGATTGGGATCTGATGTGTACCACTATTTATCTGCATATATATATTTATTATTCAATCTCCCCATGGATGAAAGCACTTTTCACATCCATGTGATGTACTTCCCACCGCTTGGAAGCTGCCACTGCCAAAACTAGTCTAATGGAGTCTTTCTGTGCCACCAGTGCAAATGTTTCATTATAATCAAGTCCTTGGACCTGAGAGAACCCCTTTTCTACCAGCCTTGCCTTATACTTTACCTCTATACCATCCACTGCACATTTGGTCTTATAAATCCACTTGCATCTTACCAACTTTCTTCCTGCGGGGAGCTCGACTAGCTGCCAAGTTTCATTCTTTCACAATGACTCAAACTCCTGATCCATAGAAACCTACCATATTGGATCATGTGAGACTTCCTCATATGTTTTAGGATTAGAATCTATCATCATAAAAAATTTCTCGTAAATATAAGTATCATTCACATTGAGAGAAGTCTCAAATTGTGATGTAGTCCTCCTTTGGTCCTGAGTATTGGCAACTAGTTCACCTGCCGCTTGCAAACTTTTTGCAACCCATTTAGGCCTTGTAGGTCAGTTAGCATCTGCAATAAAATGATCCTCATCATCAGATATATCAGAATAAAAAACATCAAGAACATCACTTACTTCTTCTTTAGGTTGTGGTGAAGATGGTTCTCCAATTTTAGCGCTCTGAGAGGGCTCTTCGTCAAACTGCACACTTCTTTCGATGAATGATTTATGAGTTGTAATTTTCAGCAACTTATCAGCTTTGGATTCCTCTAAATATCCAACAAATAAACATGGTTGGCTTTGGGGATGCAATGCCCTCCTCTTCTCAAGTGGAATCCTAGCCCAAGCCTTTGAGCCAAAAATCCTGAAATGAGAGATGTCAGGTTTGTGACCTGTCCAAGCCTCGAAAGGAGTGATACCTTTGAGAGGTTTCTGTGGCACTTGATTCTGAATGTAAGTGGCACAATTTATTGCCTCAGCCCATATATTTGGATACAATTCCTTTTCCTCAAGCATACAAGTGGCCATCTCCTTTAGAGACCTATTTTTCCTCTCAGCAACCCCATTCTACGGAGGTGTTTATGGAACTGTGTGTTGCATCTAAGTTCCTGAAGAGGCACAAAATTGCTGAAACTATGATTTCACATATTCACCACCATTATCAGATATTATAACTTTAATATGCCTACTAGACTGGTTCTCAACTGAGGCTTTGAACAACTTGAACAACCCAAAAACTTCTGACTTTAACTTGATGAAATAAATCCAACAATACCTGCTAAAGTCATCAATGAATGTGAGGATGCATTTTGCATGATTCAAGGACTCATGAGGGAACAGACTTGATATATCAGTATGAATAAGGTCTAATGGTGTAGTGGTTCTCTCAGAATTGGATCTCGCATACTTATGCTCAGGATGTTTTCCTAGAATGCAAGATTGACAGACACCTTTGGAAAACTTGATATTGGGCAGCCCTATAACCACCTCTTTCTCATGAAGTTGGTAAAGGTATTTGTAATTTAGGTGGCCAAATATTTCATGCCATAGTTTGTTGGACTCATTGGCATGGGTTAATAGAGCAGAAGGTGAGGGGTTTGGCAAAAAATGAGAAAACTTTTAAATTCTAGAACAATGATCAGCAGTACCAAATGCAATAATTTTTCTTGTTGAAATTTATGCTATCTCAACATCATGTTGGAACATTTAAAAAACCCACTATGTCATTCTAGACTTAGGATAAAATTAATTAATCATTTATGATTAATTTCCTGAGTTTTGACTAGGTAGAATAGGCCAGTTTTGTCTTTTAGTGGACCACATGCTATCCTCATTCACAAAACGAATTTGGATAGATTCTGGATAATATTTTCTTGGATTCTGTTTGATTTTATTCCATTCCTGAATTAGAAAGACACTATCCAGATTTAGTTAGCTTTGTCTTGCTTTTTCTACTTTCTAGTGGAAAAGATAAAGCTAGTTGACTTGGAATCTTTTGCCACTTGACCAATTCGATTTCCACATCATATATACCCTTCTAAATCCATCAATACATTCCATTTATCTCACTCATGAGCTGACATACCATACTTTCCAAATTCGTGATCCTCTAGGACAGTTTTGGAAACTGTTTTTGCCACCTAGGGGTTTTTTTTGTCTTTTCTAAGCCTTTTCTTTTTGCTCTTTCCATATTGCCTCAAAGAAATTCAATTTTATCCATGGAGGATGTATTATATACTGTTACAATATCAATGAATAACATATATAGTGTTTTCCATAATTTATTCTCTCTATTCTTCTTCTCTCATTGTCTAAAATATTCCATGGTGAAATTGTCTTATGAATCTAGTTCCTAGTAATTGAAAATCTCACATGGTATCAGAGCTAGCTTGATTCAAAACAATTTCCAAGAGTTTTTTTTGCCGGTATTACCATCACCAGGAGCGCATTAGTATGGAGCAAAATCAAGCCAAAGTTGTGACTCTCAATCTCTTCAATTTCTTTGACTGGAAGGCGAATATGATCATCCAACTTCGGAGCAAAGGATTGTATAGAGTCACTATGGGGCTTGAAATTGAGCCAGGAGCTGTTGCATTAAAATCCAAATGGTTCAATAGGATTGATGAAGCTTATGGGTTACTTTGTCTCTCTGTATCTCTAGATCTTCTATTCCATATCGATTCTCTATCAACTCCAAATGAAGTGTGGACAAAGCTAGAGTCTCTCTTTGGAAAACACAACGAGCTCAGAGGTCATTTGTTGGAGATTGATTTGATCTATCTTAGTCCAAGTAATTTCGATTCTATGGAGGATTTCATCTCAAAATTCAAGAACATAGTGCATCAACTCAAGCAATGTGGTATAGAGAAGAAGGATGAGCAATTAATCCTTACCATTTTGTCAAAACTGAGCTTTGAATACTCAGTATTTGTGTCTACTTTTTATTCTACAAGACTTGCAGTTCCCAAGTGGAAGATGCCAACCTTGGATGCATTCATTGATTTGCTCACTCAAGAAAAGGACAAGCTAGTCCAAATGAGGGATCAATCACCCTCCAAAGACTTTGCACTTGTTGCTCATGGAGCAAAGAGTTTCAAGAATGACAAATCCAAACAGAAGATATTGTCAGATGAAGAGGATTCTGATGGAGATTCCAAATCGAAGAAGATGAAAAAGGAGAAGCCCAAGTGTTCTTATTTCTGCAAAGGCATTCATCCTGAGAAATCTTGTTTCAAGAATAAATTGGACATCATGGCCAAGATTCTTGAAGAGCATACCATAGATGTTCCTGACTTTGCAAAGAAAGAACAAGGCAAGCTTGCTGTAGAACAAGAAATCTGTCTCCAAGCCTCTCCCAAAGGTAATAATGTTTATGCTCTGAGTGCTAGAGTGAAATATAATTCTGATGTCTCTGATATTGATTCAAATTCTGATATATCAGAATCAGAAACCTCCACCTCTTCCTTGGAACAATCTTCAGTCAGTTCATCCAAGTCTACTCTCAAAACTAGTAATTTTTTACTAGCTTCTAACTTGTCTTCTAAAAGGTCTTTCCACCATCATTCAAATCTTTTAGATTCTTATTTAGAAGATGATTTACAGTCTGATATGCAGGTCATTACATATCCCACATCATATTCCCAACCTTTGGATGCACAAAAGACCCTACAAACCCCAAGTTCTCTAGTTAAGAAACTACACAATTCTATGTTTTCCTACATTGTGTCACTTGCCTCTGTTGCACTTTTGTCTTGCATATATTTCATTGGTTGGACAGCCCTTATTTTTGCATTATTTGGACTGATATTACACACATTTGGACCTGACCCCATCAATCATGGTTCAAAATTCAAGTCCTCACACTCTCCAGGCTCGCTCAGCTGTCTGGGTGATCTAGTTTCTCAAACTTTTTCTACTTAAATTATGTTCGATCATGGAGACTCCACATCTTTACTGGTTGCTGCTCCATATGAATTACATTTTGATATTTCAGAGCTGCATGATCTCATTTTAAATATAAAAAAGGTTCTACATCAGTTTGAGAAGAAAGTACAAGAACTAGTACACCACATTGCAGCTACAGAAGAAATTGATCCTATTGAATTCATTGTTTCTCCTTGGGAAGGAGTATGCATAGATCTTCTTTCCATCATTGATTATGTTTATAGATCTGATTATGTATGTTACAACAGCAAGAAAAATTCATTTGATGCTCCTCCATCATCAAAAGATGAACTTCATAGAGCTTCAACAGATGGTTCTTGCCTACACAACATTGATGCACTGATGCATGATCATGACATCCACAATCTCTTCATCAAGTCAGTTACTAAAAAGCAGCCCCTTCAGCTCATTCAACTCATTCAAATGAGCAACATGACAGTATGAAGACATCAAGCATGTCCATTTTTGAGGGAGGGTTTTGTTCCCATGAGGTTTTCCTTGTTTCCTCGATTTACATGGACTAGTTATTTTTGTATTGGGGTGACCATAAGCCTTGTTGCTTGGGCCATCTATTTCTGATATTTTTCTGATTCCCATCACATAAAGTCACTCATGGAGAATGCTTGGTGCATGGCTGCCTTTAATGATGCTATTTGGTCATTGCTACTACCTGTAATCAGCAAATAATCAACATACAACACTATTATCATTATAAAACCATCAAGATTCTTCATAGTGACATTTGGGTCAGATTTACACCGAACATAAGCTTGTAATAGAAGAAAATTGTCCATCTTTGCATACCAAGCCCTGGGGGCTTGCTTGAGTTCATACAAAGATTTTTTAACTTGCAAATAAGATTGGGATTTGATGTGTACCACTATGGATGCTACATATATATTTCTTCTTCAATCTCCCCATGGAGGAAAGCACTTTTCACATCCATGTGATGTACTCCCCACCGCTTGGAAGCTGCCACTGCCAAAACTAGTCTAATGGAGTCTTTATGTGCCACCAGTGCAAATAATTCATTATAATCAAGTCTTTGTCCCTGAGAGAACCCCTTTTATACCAGCCTTTCCTTGTACGTTATCTCTGTACCATCCGCTGCACATTTGGTCTTATGAATCCACTTGCATCTTAGCAACTTTCTACCTGCGGGGAGCTTGCCTAACTCCCAAGTTTCATTCTTCTGCAA
Organism: Larix kaempferi; assembly: GCA_027924585.1. NCBI lineage: Eukaryota > Viridiplantae > Streptophyta > Pinopsida > Pinales > Pinaceae > Larix > Larix kaempferi. The sequence goes on from BSBM01000456.1 coordinate 41,974,158, forward strand.
TGACTCAAAATCCTCATCCATAGAAACCTACCATGTTCTATCATTTGAGGCTTCCTCATATGTTTGAGGATCAGAATCTATCATCACAAAAAATTTCTTAGAAAGATAAGGATCATTCACATTGAGAGCAGTCTCAAATTGTGATCTAGTCCTCCTTTGGTCTTGAGGATTGCCAACTAGTTCCCCTGTTGTTTGCAAAGTTTTTGCAGCCCATTTAGGCCTTGTAGATGAATTAGAATTTGGAATAAAATGATCCTCAGCATCTTATATATCAGAATTAAAAACATCAAGAACATCTCTTACTTCTTCTTCAGGTGGCTGTTAAGATGGTTCTCCAATTTCAACGCTCTGAGAGGGCTCTTCCTCAAACTGCACACTTCTTTGGATGAATGCTTTATGAGTGGTCATGTTCAGCAACTTATAACATTTGGAGTCCTCTGAATATCCAACAAATAAATATGGTTGGCTTTGGGGCTGCAATGCCCTCCTCTTCTCAAGTGGAATCCTATCCCAAGCCTTTGAGCCAAAAATCATGAAATGAGAGATGTCAGGTTTGTGACCTGTCCAAGATTTGAAAGGAGTGATACCTTTGATATCTTTGTGTGGAACTCTATTCTGAATGTAAGTGGCACAATTTATTGCGTCAGCCCATATATTTGGATATAATTCCTTTTCGTCAAGCATACAAGTGGCCATCTCCTTTAGAGACCTATTTTTCCTCTCAGCAACCCCATTCTGCTGAGGTGTATATGGAACTATGTGTTGCATCTGAATTCCTGAAGAGGCACAAAATTGATGAAAATTTGATCTCACAGATTCACCACCATTATAAGATATTATAACTTTAATATGCCTACTAGACTGGTTCTCAACTGAGGCTTTGAATAGCTTGAACAACCCAAAAACTTCTGACTTTAACTTGATGAAATAAATCCAACAATACCCGCTGAAGTCATCTATGAATGTGAGGATGTATTTTGCATGATTTAAGGACTCATGAGGGAATGGACCTGATATATCAGTATGAATAAGGTCTAATGGTGCAGTGGTTCTCTCAGAATTGGATCTCGCATACTTATGCTTATGATGTTTTCCTAGAATGCAAGATTGACAGACACCTTTGGAAAACTTGATATTGGGCAGCCCTATAACCACCTCTTTATCATGAAGTTGTGAAAGGTATTTGTAATTTAGGTGACAAAATATTTCATGCCATAGTTTGTTGGACTCATTGGCATGGGTTAATAGAGAAAAAGGTGAGGGGTTTGGCACAAAATGAGAAAACTTTTAAATTCTAGAACAATGATCAGTAGTACCGAATGCAATAATTTTTCCTGTTGAAATTTCTGCTATCTCAACATCATTGGGGGTAAAGGTTACTGTCTTGGACAACCCTGTATGGGTCATCTAATAGATTGACACTAGGTTTGCAGCAAGTCCAGAGACATATAAAAAATTATTAAATGACCCAAACTCAAGATCTATGCTACCTTTGCCTTTGCTAGAATTTTCAGAATTGTCTCCCAATACAATATTTGGACCACTGGAAGAGTCAAGTGATGTGAAAAACTTACTTGTAGACACCATGTGTCTTGATGAACTGGAATCAATAATGAATGAAGAAGGTTTTGAAGTGCTGGCTATCAATGCATGAACTCTCTCTTTATCATCAGAATTTTGTCCTCCGTCCTTCCTCCTTGCTCTCTCTGTAAGAGGAATGTTGGCTTTCTCCAAGAGTTGAGTCAATTGGTCAATGGTTTTCTTCATGCAAGAGCTTTCAGGATGAAATCCCTTGCTGCAATAATTGCACTTTGTCCTCTCATTCCTCTTGTTCGGATTCTTCTTGAAGTTGGATGTCTCTCCATTTGAAATATGCTTGTCTTTCCTCTCACCGGTGGGCTTCTTGAAATTGCCCTTCTTATTGCCTTTCGAACCCCTTGAATCTCCAACATTCAGACAGTGGTCTTTGGATGGATTTTTAATGGCTCCCATCAAGACCAAATTGTCTTGTTCTTGTGTCAAAGACTCCATGAATTCTAAAGGTGTCGAGCTCTTCCAATTTTTAATTTCTTTTTGGGTGGAATGGAAGGTCGAGACAAAGATTGAATAGTCTGGGCCAAGCTTGGAGAGAATGGCCAAAACTAATTGCTTATATTTCTTGTCAATACCACATTACTTCAGCTGCAATACAACACGAGGGCGTCACTCAATAAACAACTATCATAGCATGTTTGTTCGTGGCATATGAAACAATACCCCTAATTTCACTAAATGTTGGAAAATACCTTCCAAAATCATTTTTTTTAACCCCCTCCCAATATGCCTTCCCAATTTAAAAAAAACCCTATTTTCACTAGATATTGTATGTATCAATTTTTTCATTAACATTTTTATACCCCTTTATATTTCTACCTAGTATATTGATATGATACCCCTCTTATGACCCCACGTGCATTCTACAATGCACCTTGCTTCTTTTGATGTATATCGTGGATGCACATTACTTTACCCACAATGCAATTACTCAACTACATATCATTATGATTTGCAACATCTAATGGTCTAATGAAGAGATAGGAGATCACTTCTTGCATGTCACTAGAGCCAATGCACATAGTACAACATTTAGATTGCATGTTGCAGTTCCCCAATCACTGACTAAGCATGTTGTGGGATAGGTATCCAAGCCCCTAGGGCCCGGAACAAGCTCTAGGAGGCTGACTAAACCTCCCAAGTCCTGTAATAGGCACGAGTAGTTGGGTATTCAAGTCCCCAAGGCCTATCGAGGGCCTATAATAGGACCTAGAGGCTTAGAGCCTCCCAAGTCTGTTGGTAACAACTCGCTGAGTGCTATTGGTAACATTTGGTTGTCAATGACCACTATCTCTCGACTACGATCGACTGGAAACCCACTTCACCATGAAACCCTTGGCCTCAAGCATGCCTTAAGATGTGATTTTTCTGTGTACTTGTATGCCCGAGCCTTGCCTCAACCCGATTTCTAATCCGGCCATGATCTCGCCATCTCCATTTGGTGGATATTTGTCAGCTTGCCCATATAAAAAAGACCCCAAAGTATTTTTGTATTATTACATTAAATAAAAAAACCCTTTTCCCCTTAATATATAAGCAATATAATTTTTAGGTTTTCATGAATACTTAATACTGCAATATGAATGAATGTGATATTATATTGCCTTCTAGTGAAGCCCCCGTGCAATACAAGAGATTTAAATTTGGAGAAGAAATCCTGTAGATTATCAAAATTTTGTGGACTCAAAGAGACTAGCTCATTATCCAATTGGTGGCCTCTCAATTCATTGGTTTTCCCAAACAATTCTTGAAGTTTCAGCCATACTTCATTAGGTGAAGTGAGGCCATCAGGATGAAATAGAAGCTCTATGGATGTAGTGAGACATAACATCCCATAGGCTTCATCCCTTCAATTATGCCATTTCATTTTTTCTACTGCTGAGGTTGGCTCAGCTTCAGTTGCCATGGTCACCCTGTAGAGCCCTTTGCTACTTAGTAGAATCTCCATCTGTGCCTTCCAATCAAAGTAATTGAAGGGATTGAGGATGATCTGCTGTGTATGATCCATTGTTTCTCTGAAATAAACTTATGGAATGATTTTAGAACACTTCTGGATGATTTTAGAACACTTCTGGATGCAGAGAATAGAATTTACCCGGTGAATTGATCAATGCGCCCTTCCTGAGACTGTTGGATCCTTCAAGAGAATCAAAGATGATAGGAATATGTTGATAGCTCTGAAACCATGTGAAAATCAGTTCACATCCAAGATCTATTCAAGAAATTACACTCTCTCATAAGAAAAATCTCACACAACTAGTAAAAGACAGAAAAATTATGCACAAGAGTAGATTTTTGTATTAACTTCTCATGAATAAAATACATCAGCCAACCATATGAAAGTATTAGGCTGCTATTAAATAACATTACAACAGTAATTCAAATGGCCAAAGATGCCAAAATGTTGATGTATTTGTAACTTTTGAATATATTCACTTGTATATTGTATGTATTACATTTATACTTTATTTTATCCCCAACGGAGATGTATTATTCCTCCGATTGGAAGTGTCGTCATGTGTACTTGCAAGTGTCGCAAGTTATATTGTAAGTGTCGTAACTTATACTTGATGGGTTATTAGACCACCTTGTTGGGGTTGGCCCTATATGAGTCATGTGGGTCAAAGGGTTATTAGGCCACCCTATTGGGGGTCGGCCCAGTCAGCATTATGTTATGTGGTTAAGTTAGGGCCAACCTAGTTGAGTAAAGGTCAAGTGATGTAGTGTATAAATAGAGAGTGTATCTCTCTCATTTTACACATTCTATTGTTGACTCACTTCGCATTAGTGAGAGAAGAGGAGGATGCACACAAGTGGAGGAGGAGCATGCTTCTGTAGATATCTATCTCTTGGGTTTGATCATGGTGATCATTGTATTGATGCTTATTCTATCTCTGAGGAAGTTGCGGGGTTTTTCACCTTCTTGGTTTTCCTCGGTGAAATGTTTTGTGTCTCTTGTCTCTTGTCTCTTATGCTTGATATGTTGTACATGTTGTTCTTTGAGTTAAGATCCTAAATCAGAATGTATTAAATTCTAAAAAACTGACATGGTATCAGAGCTAGCTTGAAAGAAGGCATGGTATGGCATTTATGACACTTGTTGCACTTGCGAAGCTAGGGCGTGATATAGAAAAAACCAGTCCTCGTAGCACTTTCTCTATAAATTCATTTTGGTGAAGTTTCAGGATCTGAAAATATTACAGGTCAAAGAAAAGATCCCCATGTACCTTGTATCCTAAGGAGAGCCTCTAATTCACTGTACTTTCAGATTTATGATATGAACAATATAGGGTTTCTGCCTCTTCTAGATCTCAGTCATAAACATGTGACCTAGGAAAAAAGGTCACAACTTGGGCTAGGAAGCTCCAAATGAAATTTCGTAAGAAGTGGCAAGTAGGGAACGGACTTTACTTTCCCAGGTCTGATTTTCAGAGGCCAAAATTGAACCAGTGACGTGTGGCACTCTGTACAAGTTCACTCTCATATTTTATCCCATAAACAGGTCACGTTGTGACACTTGGAATAAATCTCTCTCAGAGAATCCATTTGAGGTCATACCTGTGGGGTTGGAAAGATAACAGGTCAGGATACCACAGGAATAATTTTCAAATCCTGTAGATCTGAAATTTCAGAGTTACAACAGAAACGATCAAGTGAATATTTCTGTCAAAACAAAATTGGATTTTTAGCACCTTCATTCATGGCTCTGGGAATTTAGGGTTTCGGAGAAAGTTGGAATTTTTGTAATCGGAGACCATGGTTGGATGCTCCTCATCAAAATCGAAATTTAGAGACCAAGATCAAATTTTTTGGTTGGGAAGAAGGCCGGGCTTGATCAAACCCTAGTTTGGGACTTTGATCGGAAAGGTGAAAAATTAGGGCTTCTGCAAAAATGGGAATTTTTGAAATTTGTGACCATAGCTGGAAGCTCCTTGGAAAAATCGAAGATTAGAGCTTTGGATCAAACTATTTGGTTGGGTGAAGCTCCAGGAAACTCAAACCCTAATTTAGGTTCCTCCTAGTAAATCCAGAAGATTGAAAAGCGAATTTGAGGGGTGAAACTTTGCAGTTTTCAAATTCTGAGTATACCAGGTTGATCAACTCATAAAGGCGAATCTTTCTATCCTTTCAGAAGTTTGAAATTCAAAGTTTGAATTTTTAGGGTTTCTTTGACAAACCCTAATCCAGCTCCAGATCCAGTTTCTGCAAATCAAGTAGAATGGGTTAATCCTAGAAGAGAATGGATTGGTCACCTGCATAAGTAAAGAAGTTCCAATTTCAGAGGGAGATGAGGCTAAGACCTTACATAAGAAGATTACAAGCAATCTCGACAGGTATGACTTATCTAGGTATGTTTCGAGATATGTCCATGATTAAGTTTATGGTATGTTTGTCTTCATTAAGATTAGTACAATCTTAATTAATTTTAGACTTGTCGTATCACCTTAATAAAAATATGAATGCATGATAGAAGATGTTCCTTGATTAGGGTTTTGACACTTATGATTTTACTAATGCATTGTGGTGTTGTATGAGGTTGATGTTGTCCTCTAACATGAAAGGTACATCAAGAAAGACAAATCATGTTCTAGTTCAAGAACATATGACCATGGTGACATGAAGACAAAGATTCATCCATTGTCATGGATCACATATAAGATCTACTTATGAGGTATGTATAACTTGGTTCTATAATGGTTAACCTATGAGATATGCAGGTCACTAGCACAAGTCATTTAAGAGAACAAAAAGACATAATGTGGGTATGTTAGACATAACTAGCTAACATATTAATCCAGGTATGTTTTTCCTATATCATGTTAGAATCCTACCCTATGATAGGATCTCTTATATAAGTATACTTGGTATGATTGATAATGATTATTCACGAAGTTATAGGTTTGAATAATCATGGGTTTAGGCATATTATGCTTCTTACTTTGATTGATGATATGACTAACCAGAAAATTCCTATGGTCAAATAGGAATATGCATAAAAGAATTGTGATAAATTATCTATGTATGAAATTATCTTGACCATACATGTTTAAGATTACTTACAATCATAATGTTTTTGATAGTATTAAGATTATACTAATGAATGTATGTATGAGACATCGAGGATAACACAATGATGATACTAGTAAGTATGCATAGTAATCAAGGATGGATATAAGTTCAAAGATAGGTAATCCAGGAAGCAAAGATCAAGAGGGAGCACACTCTAGTATTTCCTGCAAGGAAGCAAATATTGAGAGGGAGTCCACCCTACAAACAAACAAGATAAGTATTTGAATTGTCATTTCTTGTATATTTGATTGTTTAGATAATACTGTTCAATGATGTATATACTTATGTTCCTAGACTTAGGTTGTGTATTATGCATATTAGAATAATTGCATTAATGAACAGTATACTACTAATATGCATGTAATGGGTAAGTGGCCTATGGCACTGTACAACATTCCATTGCTACTTATCTAGAATGAAACCTCTTTGTTGACATGTTGGGAGCCATGCACACTCTTAACCATGTTCTGGTAGAGATTGGAAGGCATCTAGAAAGTCACAGGATATGGATAAATGTTGTATTAAAGAATTGGCTAAAATAATTGCATGATTGTATGACATATTTTTTTATGTGTAAGAATTTGTCTATAAACTATGAGATGTTTCTAATCATGCAATTTAACTTGTCTTGTAGGAAAGATCGTATACCACCACCTACAAAAGAAGGTCTACAACATTTGTTCCAGCAACAAAGCTATCTATTGAAGAATCTGAAGTTCGCACGATCCGATATGAAGTAATGATCGAAGAGTACTAGTTGATCATGAAGAATGATGTTTGGGATGTGGTCCCAAGACCAGAAGAGAAGTCTGCTGTGACTTCCAAGTTGATCTATAAGATCAAGCATGCTACAGGTGACAACATAGAGAAATACAAAGCAAGGTTCGTAGCTCGTGGCTTCTCCCAGAAAGAGGGAATACACTATGAAGAGACTTTTGCTCCTGTAGCCAGATACACTTCCATCAGATCAGTACTTGCTCTGGCTGCAGTGATGAAATGGAAGATACACCGGATGGATGTCAAGACAGCTTTCTTGAATGGTGTAGTCGAAGAGGAAGTGTATGTGGAGCAGCCACTTGGTTTTGAGACACATGACAGGGAGTCATATGTGTGCAGGTTGAAGAAATCCTTGTATGGCTTGAAGCAAGCTCCTAGGACTTGGTATGGTAAGATGGACAGTTTCCTATCTAGCTTGGGCTTTACCAAAAGTAAAGCAGATTCCAACCTTTACTACAAGGTTGAGGAACGAAATCCAGTGATACTTTTATTGTATGTGGATGACCTATTTGTTACAGGTGAGGATAGATTGATTGTCGACACGAAGAGGGAGCTTGCTGCCGAGTTCGAGATGAAGGAATTGGGGATGATGCACTATTTCCTAATCATGGAGGTGTGGCAGAGTGCAGATGAAATATTCGTTGGACAAGGGAAGTATGCAGTAGAGATCCTGAAGAGGTTCGGGATGCTGGACTGCAAGGCCATGGCCACACCTATGGCATCGAACCTGAAGCTTCTGTGTGATGTTTCGTCTGATGCAATTGATGTTACTGTGTATCGTCAGATGATTGGGTCCTTGATGTACTTGACGAACACAAGACCAAATATTTTCTTTGCAGTGAACACATTGAACCAGTTCCTGACAGATCCTAGAGGTTTTCACCTGGTTGTTGTAAAGCATATTCTGAGGTACCTGAAGGGTATGGTTGATTATGGGCTCAAGTATGATGAGAATCAAAAGTTTAACCTATAGGGTTATGTTGATTCAGATTGGGCAGGCAGTGCTGCAGATAGGAATAGCACTTCTAGATGCTGCTTTAGTATGGGATCATGTGTGATCTCTTGGTTTAGCAGGAAGTAGTCCTGTATAGCACTAAGTACATCCGAAGCAGAGTATGTTGCAGCTTGTTCGTCTAGTTGTGAGGCAGTATGGCTAAGGAAGCTACTATCTGAGTTATTTGATCTCCTGTTGGATGCTACTGGTATCTTTTGTGACAACCAAAGTTGTGTGAAGCTGTCTGAGAACCCAGTGTTCCATGACAGGTCAAAACACATTGAGATCAAATATCACTATATCAGAGATATGGTGTAGAGAGGAGCAATGAAGCTCCTGTATGTTGAGACGGATGAGCAGGTTGTAGATGTGTTGACGAAACCACTGGCCAGAGTGAAGTTTGAGTACTTCAGAGAGAGGCTTGGTGTTCTTTAGATTGATGACACTTCGAGGAAGAAGTGATGGACACATTTGCAGGAGCCATTCCAAGCATGGTGAGAGCAGGATCCTTCCCATGGCTGTGGATGTAAGCTCTATGTGATGAGCATCAGGATGATGCTCCAGTTACTGATTTGTATATGCATCATGTATTTGTATATGTATCAGGTGGATACATTGTATGATCAGGTGGATCATGTATTTGTATATGTATCAGGTGGATACAATGTATGATCAGGTGGATCATGTATTTGTATATGTATCAGGTGGATACATTGTATGATCAGGTGGATCATATATTTGTATATGTATTAGGAGGATGCATTGTATGATCAGGATGATCATGGATGACGAGCTTCAGGATGTTGCTCTAGATGATATGCATCAGGACAATGCAGTGATGATGATCAGGATGATCATGTGTGATGAGTTCCAAAGACACAAATGCACATAGGATTTTTAGACATGGTGTAGATGTGTTCTCCCCTGGTCGTGATATAATTGCCCAAGTTTTTCGACAAAGGTGTAGATGTGTTCTCCCAAGGTCATGATGTAATTGCCGAGCCATTCTTTACAAGGTGTAGATGTGTTCTCCCATGGCAAATATGTAAGGGCTGGAGCCATTATTTACAAGGTGTAGATGTGTTCTCCCATGGTAAAGATGTAAGGGCTAAAGCCATTCTTCATAAGGTGTAGATGTGTTCTCCCACGGTGAAGATGTAAGGGATGGGGCCATTAGAGCATGGTTGAAGTTTGTATTCCCATGGCTGCGATATAAGTGTTGTGCCATTCCTATCATGGTTGAAGTGTGTCTTCCCATGGCTATGGATATAAGTGTGGTGCCATTCTTGCATGGTTGAAGTGTGTCTTCCCATGGCACAGATATAAGTGTTGAGCCTTTCACGGATGGTTGAAGTGTGTCTTCCCATGCCGGTGAGTGTAAGTGTTATGTGATGTGCATATGGGTTGTGCTTCGTGAACGATGATCATGAGTATCAGGATGATACTCTATGGCCGTGGACAGGTTGTGCAGTGGCATGTAAAAGGCCCTGGGAGATCCGATAGGTTGAGCAGTATGCTCGTAATCAGTCCTGGGATGCTCTTTCGAGGTTTTTGCCATGACCACATGTAATATTACCCTGGGAGATCTGATAGGTTGCACTGTGTGCTCATAATCAGTCCTGGGATGCTCTTTCGAGGTTTTGTGGAGGTCACATATAATATTTCCCTGGGAGATCTGATAGGTTGAGCAGTGAGCTTGTAAAATTCCTGGGATGCTCTTTCGAGGTTTTGTTGACGCACGTAATAAGTCTTGAGGATTCCACAATATGGCCAGTGATGATGAAGACCTACAGGTGGTGGGCCTACATCCAGCATGGAAAAGGGATGGCTCTATAGAACTTCCTATGACGAGAATAATTATGAGATAGCACCAGTGATCGAGATGATGAGTACAGCAAGAATGACGATGATGCTTTATGATCCAGTGATGATGATACAACTCCAGTATTGAAGACTTGTGCCTATATGTATTGATGACTTGTGTCAAGAGAATACCTTCCTAGTTAAGAGGGAGTGTTGATGTATTTGTAACTTCAGAAGATATTCACTTGTATATTGTATGCATTACATTTGTACTTTATTGTATCCCCAACGGAGATGTATTATTCCTCTGATTGGAAGTGTCATCATGTGTACTTGCAAGTGTCGCAAGTGTCATAACTTATACTTGATGGGTTATTAGACCACCTTGTTGGGGTCGGCCCTATATGAGTCATGTGGGTCAAAGGGTTATTAGACCACCCTATTGGGGTTTGGCCCAATCAGCATTATGTTATGTGGTTAAGTTAGGGCCGACCTAGTTGAGTAAAGGTCAAGTGATGTAGTGTATAAATAGAGAGTGTGTCTCTCTCATTTTACACATTCTATTGTTCACTCACTTCGCATTAGTGAGAGAAGAGGAGGATGCGCACAAGTGGAGGAGGAGCATGATGCTATAGATATATATCTCTTGGGTTTGATCATGGTGATCATTGTATTGATGCTTATTCTATCTCTGAGGAAGTTGCGGGGTTTTTCATCTTCTTGGTTTTCCCCGGTGAAATGTTTTGTGTCTCTTATGTCTTGTCTCTTATGCTTGATATGCTATACATGTTGTTCTTTTAGTTAAGATTCTAGATCAAAATGTATTAATTTCTGAAAAACTAACACAAAAAAATTCCGTTCATCAGACTTACTAAATATGCTCATCCCCCCTAGGTGGCAAGTTGACTTTCCAAATCTGTCCAAAAGCTCACAAATTAACTAATTAGTGATCTGAAGGTGATGTATGATGGAAAAAAATTCCAAATACTAATGTTTGAAGGAAAACTCATTAAGGAAAGTCTTGGTTGCAAAAAACAAGTTTCCTAGTTAGACTAGCTTTTCCCCATGGGGGAAAAAGCTGTAAAAAGCACTAAAACTCAGAAAATGTGCCTTTCCTAGCTAAATATTATCCAAAATATTTTAGGAAAGTGCCCAAGTGGTCTAGGTGGCTTGTGGTCCACACCTTGGATGTATTTCATCCTTCCATGTTGCCTTGTGGTCCACACAATGGCAATTTCCTAGTCTTTTACATATAATTAACCAAAAATGATTATTTAATGAATCTTATGTAAGTAAATGACATGGTAGGAAGACTTAATTATTGCAACAACACCAATTATCATATTGTAGACTAGAAATAGATACGTCTAGGACCCAATATCCCATTACCTGATAGTTCCATGAAGTCTTGTGAAAATGTGGGTGTTTGGATTGTACTATTTTATTTAGCACCCACCTGGTTTGAAAGGAACTTGATAAATGGTTGTGAAACCTCAAAAGAGTTTTGAAATTAATGGAAAAACAAATAAAAACAAACTAAAAACTAAATAAAAGCAGGTAGATCTAAACTAAGATCATGAGCATATTCTTCAATAAAAGTACACATGCAACAACATAATGTAAAGAATCAAATAATATATACTTATTTTGTATTAAATGAGAGAGTATAGGGGAATAATCACCTAAAAGGTGAAGTGGAAGGCCCCCCCACAACTTCCCTAAGGAGGGTTCGTTGGGTCCCCTAATGATCTCACAATTCTTCGGCCACACGTCATGTTCGGGATCTTCGATAGGTGAGACAAAAGAAATAAAGTCTATATTTGATCTCAAATTGAATATCGGTAGAATGAAGGTTTGGGAAAAAAGGTGGAGAATTGTGTTGAATGAGGGACCTAGAGGTTTCTTTTATAGGCATGACAAGTGCTTTGGGATAAGGATTTACGTTATATTTTTTCCCCAAATCCGTAACCTAACTTGGTCCATGCCAATATTTATGCCAAAACTTTCTTCTTTTTCATTATGAACAAAGCAACAAGAGTAAAAAATCAAGCTTAGAGCAAGGTAACACTTATTTGGAGGAATTATGCGACTTGGGTTGCTTATATCGTGTGAAAATACCATGTGAAAATCCTCACTTCAGATCTAAGAGCTGATGTATACCTCACAAGAAAGATTAATATTAAGCAGGAAAATAGAAGAAGAGTGGTCAATGCGGTGTAGAGGAGCAACATAATTATGATACAGTAGAATTCAGATAGAAGCAGAATAACATCACACACTAATTCATTAATCACAGTATGGACAAATAAATAATACAATGCATGAGGATTTGAATGCCAAGGTGGCAATTCGATTTAGCCTTCATGGAGTGATCATCAGATCAACTAGGAGTCCTCATCATCATCAGTGGAGTCATCAATGCACAAGTAACTGTCAACCAGATGTTAAATTGAGTCTAGCTGAGTGTGGTAGGTTTAACTAGCACATGGAGGCACTAACTGAATGAAGGAGGCTTAGTGGAGGGTGCATGGGGAGCTAATTGGAGTTAGAATGGGAAGTCTAGTCTCACTGGAGGTCCATCGAAGTGATACAGTTAGTTGAGAGTCAATCTAGCCTTAAATCAAGGAAAGAACTAAAGATAAATCAACTAATTGAAGTGCAATTGAGTGGTAGGTGAGAGAGGGCGCCTGGGATGCATGCAACTGCATGGAGGGCACACTAAGCACTAGGAGGGATAAAATTGATCAGTGAGAAGCTCCCAAGGCTAGATAACAAAGGGATAGGTGCTGGGATTGATGACTGGGATGCATACAAAATCATGACTGCATGCAAAGTGCATGCATGACTGAAAATGAAAAAATGGATAATGCTGGTAGGACTAGGATAGAGGACAGGAATATCCCAACACCCCCCCTTAATCCATCCCGGGCCCTGGTAACTGAGACCAAATGTCACCCAATACAATGAATAATAATAACAGTCAATAAATCAAGGAAATGGGGAAAACCTCATGGGAAAAATACTCCCCCTCAAAATAAACTGTAGGGCACACAAAAAAAAAAATGCTCCAAACTCAAGCAGGTGTGATGCTTGGTCATATGTCTGGAGGTATTTTTGTTCTTCGGAAGAAGTGGATCATGCTCAAAAAGCATGTGCTTGTACTTGCTCTTCAGATCGAATGTGATGAGAAGAAATCCAAAAGTATGAGGATGATCCTGGAACCTGTGATTCGAATCAGCTGAGATAGGATAAAAAACATGAATGTGTAGATAGTGTTTTGTTTTCTCCTTCGAACCATCATAGGTGATATTATGCCCAAAAGAACCATCAAATATTAGTGATGGCTTGGAATCCAAATTAGATCCAAGACTTGAAATATGGTTTCTTAACATCTCCTTTGACCAATTAGAGGTGAGATCTAAACCATGAAATGCATGAGAAATTATCCCAAGCGAATGGAAATGGCCTTCATCTTCAATAAAATTATGAGAGCATGAAATAATTATCTTACAGTAGTAAATAAGAGGTGATTGATCAACGAGAGAAAATGTATTACCTCCAATGGTTGATTTGACCTCCGAAACATTCAATAGATAATGATGCAAACCAACATACTCTTGTGCAAGAGAGGATTTAAGAACCTCTGCAGTTTCTAGAGTGTCAGCTGGCACAAAATTCGAAATAGAAGAGATTTGGATCATGAGTGGAGAATCTGCAAGTTCTTCTTCTTTGTGGACAACTTCAATATGAGATATGTTTGATACTGGTTCATGATCAGAGAGACCATCAAGGAGGGCAAATGCATCACTTTTCTTGCTCTCGAAATGGTTTGGACCAATCCCTTCATTCCGTTTGCCAAATATTTCATCTAGATGGGCCCATAGCTCTTTTGGAGATTCAACAGAAAAGAAGTTGTGTACCATGCATCGAGACATATTAAGCATCATGGATGCAGAGGCTCTTTCACCTTCATCTAACCAGCCAGTCTCTTATTCAGAGGATTCAAACTCTCTTTCAAAACAATAATCAAAGAGACCATTTCTCTCCAAATGTGCTATCATCTGTGGTTTCCATTCATCATAGTTGAATGAAGAAAGAGGAGTAATTCCTTCTGAATTCATGGAAGCTGTTTCAGAAGACTTGCAAAAACAATAGAAAATGTCTGCAACTGCTACTGTTGCAAAAGGGTACAAACTGCTGCAACTGCTACTGTTGCAAAAGGGTAGAAACTGCTGCAACTGCTGCACTCGAAATATTGATAATAACCTGCAAAAAAATCTCAGGAATGGAGATAGACTATACTCTCAACATGCTCTGATACCATGTGAAAATCCTCACAGCAGATCTAAGAGATGATGTATACCTCACAAGAAATATTAAGCAGGAAAATAGAAGAAGAGTGGAAAATGCAGTGTAAAAGAGTAGCATAATTATGATACAGTAGAATTCAGATAGAAGCAGAATAACATCACACACTAATTCATTAATCACAATATGGAAAAAAAAAAAATACAATGCATGAGGATTTGAATTCCAAGGTGGCAATTTGAATTAGCCTTCATGGAGTGATCATCAGATCAACTAGGAGTCCTCATCATCATCAGTGGAGTCATCAATGCATAAGTAACTGTCAACCAAATGTCAAACTGAGTCTAACTAAGTGTGCTAGGTGTAACTAGAACATGGAGGCACTAACTGAATGAAGGAGGCTTAGTGGAGGGCGCATGAGGAGCTAACTGGAGTCAGAATGGGCAGTTTAGTCTCATTGGAGGTCCATCGGAGTTATACAGTCAGTTGAGAGTCAGTTTAGCCTTAAATCAAGGAAAGAACTAAAGATAACTCAACTAATTGAAGTGCAACTGAGTGGTAGGTGAGATAGGGAACCTGGGATTAATGCAACTGCATGCAGGGTGCACTAAGCATTAGGAGGGATAAAACTGATCAGTGAGAAGCTCCCAGGGCTAGCTAACTAAGGGCTAGGTGCTAGGACTGATGACTAGGATGCATGCATGCAAAATCATGACTGCATGAAAATTGCATGCATGACCGAAAATGTAAAAATGGATTATGTTGGTAGGACTAGGATGGAGTATAGGAATATCCCAACATATCGAACAAAACTGAGCAATTTGGGTCACTTATGTTGAGAGAAAAGGTGTGACTTGTTTTTAGAATGACTCCTTTGAGGTTTGGTTTTCATTTTTGTTTTTTATATTTCTTTCTCAAGGTCAAATGGATGTAAATGTGGTGGAATTATGATGTATATGGATGACGGGGATGATGACATGGTAGGTGAGAAATTTTGGTTGTTAACAGATTGCCCCTAATATGTGAGGTTAGGAGCTCATCATACATATGATGTACATCATATGATTATCTTGATTTTAGGAGATATGTGTGATGGTGACATAGAATATGGAGATAGCATTGGAGGGAAATCTCCTTCCCATGATAATATAAGGCCACTTACCCGCAACTACAATAATCAAAATGGATGAGGTGCATATAATCTTAAATATATGGATGAGGCAGGAATCCCCATGCTCGTATCAATTTATCAAAATAGAAAGTGGGATCTGGGTCTAGAGGGGACCTGATCAATACATGAATAATTGTTGTGTGCATCATAAGCGTATAGGAGGGACTCAAATATGTGAATACAATGAGTATGTAATCATCCAACTAGGGCCGATCTGAAGGACCGATGTTGGAATAATGGCATCCTAATGGAATGCTGAATCAAAATAATTGATGGTATACTGGAATTGAAGGGGTCCAACATTTATGTTGAATCCAATAGTTGAAATTTTGAATCAAACATGACTAGGGAACTACATATGGAACTAGATACAATAGGAAGTATGCAACTAGAGAGATTCTAAAACATCGTCACCAACAGAGCTCACATATCATAGGAAACATATGGTTGAAAGGTTTCCATGGAGACTCAACCAAGGACTAGAGTCAAGGATATCCAAGGTATTTGACTAAATAATGAGAGAATGAACAACCTATAGAGATATCACCAGTGTGATGATTGAGTTGACATTGAGTACATGAGAAATAACCAATGTAAGGGGCATCGAGGTCTCCCCTCAACCGGTCTAAGGGATTCATCAATGATGGTTATGAGGAAAAGGTATAGGGTACCTCTGTGTCTATACTCTATAATATATGTGTTGGTTTCAACAGAGGGAGACCTACTACCATCAAGGAAATGATGCTTCCTAAATGGAAGCGCGAGGGACATGACTAAGAAATGGATAAAACTAGACCAATAACCAAGACATTGTTTGAGGATAGAAGGATAACTGAGTAAGGGACTCAAAATTCCTTTGTGAAGAGTATGAAGGCATGGATAACCTGGAAACATGTGTGGAACTCTTGATCAAATTAGGGGAAAGAGACAAATAGGGTACCGGGTGTTGGTACTAGAATATGTAGTAAACATAACATTGTTACAAAATCGAAGAGCGAGTAAGTTCTGTAGCCTAGATTTGTATGTTAAATACAGAAGAATAATTTTTCTCAGTCTAGACTATTGCAGTGTTGTCACAGTTCCATGAAAATGGTTCCCTTCTATTCTCGACGTAGGATCTTGGTGATTTGAGTGTCCATTTGGTAGTCTAATACGAGCAACATTCATATGATAGGGGGTAGATCAACGATAGAAAGAGATTCAGGACTTTAGATATGCGTATATGTTAATGAGAAGTAGATATCATGAAATCGAAACCACTTATCCATGTGGCAGCTCGAGACCGATTTAGGGCTCCAAAGGCGGTCTCAGAATACTCCTTTTACTGAACCCTAAAACTACCATTTTAGCTTTTAACAATGGGTGATATTCTGAGAAATTAAAGTCCTGATCGAATAAGATACTAGTCCCATCATCTGATAAATCACTTCTATTGGAATCCAACCTCAAGATCTGGTCCTAGAAAATCAACGGCGGATGAGTTCTCAGGCCCCTCATTATGCTCGAAGGTTAACATGTTTTCCGAATCCTAAACCTAAAAAAACCTAGAAACATGTTTGGATGAGAAGGTTTAAGCTGCAAAAGTGGTCTACATATACCACTAATTCAGGGCCCTGGAACCTCTTTACCTCCTTATGTCATCTGCGCTAAACGCTAATAAGTGTTGTTAGACGGAGAAGACAATTGGACCCACATACTCCAGGCCATTTTGAATCAACACGAATCTAGATAAAATTATGACTATCATCTACGGTTGAGGATTCCTTAGGCTCCTCAAACCACACAAATTTTAAGCAATGAGCCTGATATCGAATTTAAAACCGCTCAACCCCGTTTCTCTATCATCATTCTTTAGGCCCCTAAAAGCAATATGTGAGCACCACTTTCCCAAGGCTCTGAAACCTCTTTCCTATCATGTAGCCTTTTAAGGTAGACCCATCATGCTATTACACAATGAATTTGGATACCACCGCTTCCTTAATAACGATCCTCGCTCATTAAAAACCCCCGTTCCCTCATCTATCAAATAATCGCATAGCACCATGTGTTCAATGTATTGAATGCACCAAACTTGAAACTACCAGCTATAAAGGCCCCCATTTAAATTCTTCGGAGCATTTTCTTGCAAAGATTTTGTGAGCTCTCGCATGTCCATTTCCACCTCCGCATTACCCTGTCATTTTCTGCATTTACCATCCAGTGGAGGTTTTCAATTGAAGCACCATGGAATCCATTATAGACACAAATATTACCCCATATTCCAGTAACCCGATGAAACGGGACGAGCACTTGGGAGATGAACATTTTGATATTTATGAACCTATACTATCCACTAGTAACCTGCATCAATTATCGAGAGAATCTAAAGATCATGCTAAAGGAGGAAATGATACCTTGAACCTTTGGAATTCAGGGTTAGCAAAGGTGATACTACCCAAGGCTCATCCCTTTCCAGAATTGGTGTAATGGTGCGTAGAGTTTTATGCACCGGAAAGAAAGGACATCATCTCTAGGATGGGGTTAGTAAATTGTCCTATAAACAAGGAGCTTCTCATCGATATGACAAAAAATTGAAGAATATCATACCCGCTTGATTTTTGATGAGGAGGTTATCTACACCAAAATCAAGGAACTGTCCTCTAAGAGTAGGGATTCTTTAATCAGATCACATCTACGACTTGGAGCTGAATCGCATGCTATGCACTCACTGTATAGCCGTGAGATTTTCTTGGAGAAATCTCAATCATTTTTTTCTATGGTATGTAAACTTTTGGGGTATGAAAATGACCTAGATATCAATGATGCATACTTAGGTTTTCTTTTGTTGATTAACTTTTTGAACCAAGAATCACCTCTTAAACTAGACACTGTCACTTTCTTACTACAAATGATCCATCTTCAATTGAAATATTTTTCTACAACAAATCTACTTAGATACCCTCCTTATCTGTTGTATATGACCCTCTACCACAACAAACAATTCTTTGATCAATCTGACCTGAAAAATTCCATATCCCACCTAAATAATGAAGGTTTCCCAGAGTTTGTGAACAATGTAATGGGAAAAATATATTCCTTATTCTTTTATGCACCCCCTCCTAGAATCTTCCTTGAATGTATGGGTGTACTTCAATTAAATCTTGAAGACCTTGTAGGGGATTGGGTCTGTCATGAAAATCATACTGAAATTCGGGTCTACGGAGCTAAATTGCCACCTTATCAACTTATTATGTTCCTAACCCCTAGGTTGTTTTCCCTATAATACATTCTCCATAAGTTCAATAATGATGTTGTGCATTTTGGGAAAATTAATAGTATAAGAACTTTTAGAGTTCCCTAGGAAGAAGGATTTTCCAAGGTTAGAACTAGAAAAGTTGAGCCTTATATTGAAGAAATGTTGGCTAGATTAAACATCCCTAAAATGTTTAGTTGGAAATATGATGACAAAGGGGTTATATCTTGGAAGAGAAAGGATGTGAGGTTGGAATCATACGCTCACAAGCTGTGACAATCTACAAGAGATATAGCAACTGTAACAACTCACAATCAAACTCTCAAGTATGTTGCAAAGAAGAAGAGAAGAATGCAATCAATAATCACTCATAAACATAGAATAATAGACAATAATAAGTATCATACAATGAATAATGAATGTAAAGAATGCAATACAATGAGCTGTAAAGGAGCATCATATAGGATTCAAATTAGCCAAGTAGGGAATTCGAATATGAGCTCAGAGTCTAGCTTGGATAACAATGGAGACATCATCCAGTCAGTATTATCAGTCATAAATGGTAGTAGTCAGTCAAGTGTGTCTAACTGAGTCTAACAGAACCATTTAGGCATAAATCAGGGAATGGAGACTCCAAGGGGGGCGCATGAGGCTGTCAAACAGTCAAGTGGAACTCCAAAACTAGCTAACTAGAAGCTGCAAGCAGTTAGCATGAGAAATCAGTGGAACAACAGCTCAATCAATGCACTAACTGAGTGATAACTCCCAATAGGTGAGAAAGAGCTCCCTAACTGAGTGATAACTGAAGGTAGGTGAACAAAGGCGCACTAACTGAGTGTGGTAGGTGAGAAAAGGCGCACTTGGCATGAAAAAATGTCAAGGAGGGCTCATTAAATAGGTAGGAGTCCAAATGGGGGCTAAAGATAGGCTCTGGAGAGCTAGAAGCAAGCTCTAGGTGCTGGGGAGACAACCATGATGATGATTGGATGCATGTAGTGGCATGCAAATGCATGCAAAATATAAAAATGATGGTGTGAATATTCCAACACCCCCCCGCAAGCTATACTATGAGATAAAATCTAAAATCTAAAAAATAGGGCCCTAGTGACTAAGACCAAAGGTCACTCCATACAATCAATCTAAATAAACTAAGTGAGGAAAGAGGGAAAACCCAGTGGGAAGAAAGCCCTCCCTCAAAATAGACTAAAGGATGCTAAATTAGCATGTCATCACTCACCCCTGAAGGAGGCAAGTGTCCTTCTTTTCAAAAGAAGGATCGATCAATCTGAAATGGATAAGTAATGTGAGAAGGATGAAACCTTCCATTTTGAAAATCTGACATGGTTCTTCTATGATCATGTCGATCACCAACCAAATCACCAGCAGATTGAAGTGTAGTGGCTGCCCATCGAGAAAGAGGAGGCATATCAGGTGAGAGATCTTTAGGTTCTTGTGGATCTGGATCTCCCATTCGCTCATCTTCATCATTAGTTTCCAGGCCTTCAGGTTCTTATGGATCTAGATCTAGTATTCCATCATCATCATCTCCATATTTAGATTCTGAATCTGAAGTATCATGTGAAGATGTATCTACAACTAGCTCATCATTACATCCAAACTCTGAATCTGAAATCTCATTTGAAGAAGCAAGTACAACTAGCTCATTATCACATCCAAACTCTGAATCTAAAATCTCATATGAAGAAGCATGTGAGGCTGATGTATCATACTCCAAATCTGAACTATCATGTGATGGAGATTCTCTCTTTTGAAACTCATCATCACTCTCAAACTCTGAATCTGAAAACTAATGTGAAGAAGCAAGTGAAACTGGCTTATCATCACTTCCAAACTATGAATCTGATGAAGTGGGAACTTTATCAGAATTGTGAACATCATGAAACTGCTTCTGAAGGTGCATGTAGATCTCTGATATCTCCCTTGAGCCATCATAGGTGATATTATTTCCAAAAGAACTAGAATCTGATGATGATGGATCTTCAACAAGATCACTAGTGGATATAGTAGTGATGTCCCTTTTGGCCATAGGAGTTGAACCAATAGGTGCTATATCTTCAGGTTCTTGTGGATCTAGATCTAGCATTTACACTTCTTCAAGAGTCCTCTTTTTCTCAATCTTCTTAGATCGATCCTTTCCTTTCAACCAACCTTTGTAGGTGCCACTAGCAATCTTGCTATTTGGAAGACCATCAACCACATTTCGAGCTAGCTTGTAGTTGAGATGAGATAGTATATTCTCTTCATGAGTATGAGAGTGAAGAGAAGAATCCTTTGTGAGAGGTAAGAAGTGGGAAACTCATATATTTTTGTCTCATGATTTGCAACTCCTTTTGCAATGATTTCCCCTGAAACCATGTGTTGTACCTCAACTTCATTTGGAGAAAAGATCACTCTTTTGGGCTCTCCAATATGAGTTGTTTGATACACTGAAAGTAAATTTGCTACAAGAGAAGGAACATAAAGCACATCAGAAAAGTAACAATAGTCAAGATTGATTCTTCTAATCCCCTGAGAGGAGATTACTGAATTATTTCTGAATCTAATGGAAGGGCCATCTGAGCTTTCAAAACTGGAGAAGAGATGTTTGGAGGAAGACATGTGTCTTGATGCTCCTGAATCTATGATGAAGGAAGAATATGTTGATGCACTTGCCATGAGGGCATGATATCTTTCTTTGTCTTCGGATCTAGAAGGTTCATTATTAGGATCTTTCTTCCTTATACATGCAGGTACATGAAGATTGTTCTTCTTAGGTAACTGATCCATCAAATCTATAGTCTTCTTCATGCAAGTACTCTCGAGATGAAAACCTCTAAGACAATATGTGCAATTAGATCTTTTCTTTTGAGAATGCTTGGTCTTCCTTGAGTTTGAAGCCCCATCTGACTGATATGGAGTATCTGCAGGCCTTGTATCATTCGATCTCTTATCCAAAATATTTTGCTTGCCTTTACCATTCACTCTCTCTGCAACTGTAAGAGATGAATCCAATTTGGGTTTGATCATTCCCATGGAGATCAAATTCTCTTCCTCTTCAGTAAGAGATTGGATGAAGTCATCAAGTGAGGGAAACTTCCATCTTGGAATGAACATCTTAGCTGACTAGAAAGTAGAGACAAAAACTGAGAAGTTTGGCCCCAACTTTGAGAGAATGGGAAGAATAAGCTGCTTGTCTTCTTTCACTATCTCATATCTTTTCAATTGTGATATCAAGCTTTTGAACTTGGTGAGGAAGGCATTGATAGATTCGAAGCTATCAGGAATCAAACATGTGAGTTCATTCTCCAATTTGTGTCCTTTCATATCATATTTCTGTCCAAAAAGGGATTCAAGCTTGTCCCAAACCTCTTTAAGAGATGTAAGATTGATGACATGGAAGTGAATATCTTTAGAAATTGAGAGAAGGAGGATGCCAACTGCTTCATCAAGCCTATCCAAGTACTTGGACTTTTCAACTGCACTGAGAGGTTCTACCATCGCTCCATTGAGTATTCGGGTGAAGCTCTTGGATCTCATGAAGAGAGCCATCTTGGATTTCCACTCAACATAGTTGGAAGATGTGAGCTTTAGATCCATCTAAACAGATAAAGTTGAATAGTTGAAGAAGATTCCAAACGGGTGAATAAACCTGCAAAACAAGAAGAGTTTTTGCTGATGGAGAATGTTGCACTTAGACTGAACACTACCTTAAGAACACTTGGCACATAGACTAATTCCTTCACACCTGGCTAGACCTCACTGGATTTATCCAATGAATTCAAGTAATAGCATTAGGATTTGATGTGGAAACTTAGAGGCTTTGTTAATGGACAATCCACCAAAGATGGATCTAAGACATGATCTCCCTAGCTCAATGCGAGTCTAGAACAAATAGTACAGAATATAGATCTACTTTCCTAGATCAATAGAAGTGCAAACTAGTGGATAGATAACTTACCTCATATTTGCAAATCCCTTTTCTCTTTGTTGATCCAATGCTCCAACATCGTCAGATCTTCAGCTGCAAGACCCTGTTGAACATATAGATACTAGCAAACAGTAAAAGCATACATTTCATATGATTGATCTAAGTTAACAGTTAAGGAAGAAAACTCTAAAAATCATCATCAATGAGACAACAGTTTTTGGAAAGAGATTATATTAACTGTATAAAAAGTGGGAATACATAGAAAGGATGAAGCTACAACCAAAGCCTCAACGTTTCATCCTCCATCCAACATGTCCAAGCCAAGCCTCCAAGATGGTAAAGCTTCCTAATAACCAATATGGGTTCTACCAACATAAGGGTACCATAGAACTTCCCCCCTCTCATAGAGAGAGTGGATGTTTATATAGGGCTAAAGAGTTAGGGTAGGTTGAGGATTAGGGGGATATGGTTAAGGGATCTTCCGATAAGGTTAGGAACCGAATTGCCACCTCACCTAGAGCCTAGGGATAGGCCTCCACATCACTCATCTTCGAGAATGGGCTCGAAGATACTCTTTTATCCAAATAACTAACATCGTCGCAGGTTGCATTAGGACAACTTGCGACATCACATGTTGCACAAGGGAAGACTACGACGACCTTGAAAAGTAGGTCAGTTAAGCCCTCTAGTCATGGGAAACTTCAGGGATGTGTTTTTACTCTAAAGTGGGTTTAGGTAAAATAGCAAAGAGTTTACACAATGGTCAAGATGATGACATTATCACAATGGTCATAATGACAACACTTGGTCATAATGACGGTACTTGCAACGGTCATGATGACGACACTAGGTCATGATGACGACACTTGCAACATTTGCAACACTTGTGACACTTGCACAAGGGTGACGACATTTTGGTGTAACAGGATTATGGTGCATAAGTGAAAGATAGCTACTCAAAGAAATGTTGCAACTGCTGCAATGGCTGCAATCTGAATAGCTACTTCCTGCTCTGATACCATGTGATAATCTGCAAGAGATCTAGCAACTGTAACAACTCACAATCAAACTCTTAAGTATGTTGCAAAGAAGAAGAGAAGAATGTAGTCAATAATCACTCATAAACACAAAATAATAGACAAGAATCAGTATCATACAATGAATAATGAATGTAAAGAATGTACTACAATGAACTGTAAACGAGCATCCTATAGGATTCAAATTAGCCAAGTAGTGAATTTGAATCTGAGCTCAGAGTCTAGCTTGGATAACAATGGAGACATTATCTAGTCAGTAGTATCAGTCATAAATGGTAATAGTGAGTCAAGTGTGTTTAAATGAGTCTAACAGAACCATCTAGGCATAAATCAGGGAATGGAGACTCCAAGGGGGGGCGCATGAGGCTATCAAATAGTCAAGTGGAACTCCAGAACTAGCTAACTAGAAGCTACAAGCAATCAGCATGAGCAATCAGTGGAACAACTGCTCAGTCAATGCACTACTTGAGTGATAACTCCTGGTAGGTGAGAAAGAGTGCCCTAACTAAGTGATAACTGAAGGTAGGTGAGAAAAGGGGCACTAATTGAGTGTGGTAGGTGAGAAAAGGTTCACTTGGCATGCATAAAGGTCAAGGAGGGCACATTAGGTAGGTAGAAGGCCAAATGGGGGCTAAAGATAGGCTTTGGAGAGCTAGAAGCAAGCTCTAGGTGCTTGGGAGACAACCATGATGATGATTGGATGCATGCAGTGGCATGCAAATGCATGCAGCATGTAGATTTGCATGCAAACATGCAAAATATAAAAATGATGGTGTGAATATTCCAACACGAGCCTCATCGTAAACTTGATAGAATGGTCAACTTGGAAAGCTAGGAACAGGTAAAAAGGTTATTCTTTCCATATCAACAGAATTTGTCTCAGGTCATTCCCACGCATAGAAAGACCAATATTTTGGGAAAGGGATCCTTGATTAAGGTTACTTATGACACTGAAATGGGAAAATCAGAAATCCTTTCATCACAATCGAAAAATTCTAAATTATAGAAGCAATCTAGTTTTCTATCTAGCAAAAATCAACTCCTACTTCTCCAACACCAATTATATTCGAAAAATTTCCATCGACTGTGTGGACACAAGAACATGGAGCATATTCTCAACAGGAAGCACTAGTGACAACCTCTCCAGTCAAATCTAGAATTTTTCGTGTTTATGCACAGATTAAAGAGGACAACATGGATCTTCGGAAAATTCTTTTCCCAAATAAAGATGTTTCCATGGGTCATCAAGCCATAATTTTATCAACACTTAACTTGAGACAAGGAATGCTCAAATTGGCTATTTTGGAGCGTATTGTACCTAGTGGAAAAGAGTGCCCTCTAATTATAAGACTACTCAGGTTAGTGTAAATCTATATGCATTTTAGCCCAAATATATCATGGAGATTCACAATAAAATATGAGGACTGTATAGAGATGTCCTAAAAGACACTATACGCACTAGTAAGATGCAGGGTGCAGTCAACATACTTGAGAGCTAGCTCAGGAATGAGATATCATCTACTAAGGAAAAGAATATGAATATTATTGACTCAAAGAATCATATTGAAAAGTTGGTAAAAGATCCAAATGATTTAGTTCCTATTCAGAACATGCTAAAAGAGAAACACAAGGAAATTTCAACCTTGAAGAAAAATTTAAACATGCCTACTACTAAGCATTTGTATATGGAGGAAATAGTAGCAGTACAAACGGAATTGGACAAAGTCATGACTGAGAACCGGATGTACAAAGAAAGGATCATGTCACTTGAGAAAGAAGTTGAGGATCTAAAGAACCAGAATCCAGATCTTCTGCTAAATAAAGATACGGCCTTGCAAGTCACATCATCATCAGATCCTACAAATCAATTGGATAAGGCCATGTCTGAGATGAGAATTAAATATGCTTAGTTGAATAAAGTAATAGAATATTTGAGGCAAAAGGGAGACACGGTTAAGAGTCTCAATGTACAAATCATTAAGAAGGACTCTGTTCTTGCATAGTTGCAAAAATCAAAGGGTAGCCTATAAAGGACGTTGAAGTATTACCTAGGAATCTAAGTGGTAATATATTAATGACAACATCTAACCATTTGATACGTGACTAGATATCAATGCTAATGACAAGTTACTAGAGGTATTTTTTCATTTCCCAAGAAGAATGGGAGCCTTCTATGATATCATCCCAAGATTCACATAATATACTTAGTGTCCTATCTAAGAGGCATGATATAGTGAAAGCAATAATATATTTGCTCAATGAAAAATATTATTAGGAGATTCCAGATTATGCTATAAGAGACATAATAAAAATTATTATGGATGATAAGTCTGGATAACTAGGTGATAAATAAGAGTGTATTAGCTCAAAACATCAATGGCATGGAGAATCAAGTATCTCATGATGTTCACTCCCTCAAATCCAGGTTCAATGATCTTATCAAACTAGGTATTTCTCATCCTTGGGATGGTAACAGAGACCTGTACCTGAGGGAAAATTATAATTTCCATTTGATGGATCCACGTAACTCCGAGACTGGATTTGCAGATATCCACGAAGAATTAGATGGAAATACTTTGTTTGAAAATATTCCTTAAGATTTTGAGATATTTACATGACTACAACCAATTTTAAAAACTTTTCCAAAAACAACGTATGCGCATTATACTGAGTTGGATATGGCCGTCAGAGAAGTGAAGCCTTTTTTCAATATCCTTTGGGAAAGGAATGGAAGAATATTACCAAGATGCTTGGATTCAGGAAACATGCAAGGGAATCAATGATGCAATCACCAGTTGGAGCCTCCTCATCGCAACCACTTTAGCCTCCACTTCAAGAAGGAGGACGAAGAGTATATTTACCTTCCATTCAACATCAAGTCATTAGATAGTCGATTTTGTACAAATGTTTTTCTTAGATTATTGGTAACTGAAATCTGTTATTAAACATAAATTTGTTGTAATGAATTGTAAGGTTCTAAAGGCTATAAATATGCCTAAGGACCAGAAAAAAGGTCGATGATTTTTTGAAAGAAGTGTATCTTCCTAGAGAGATTTGTTTGAACATGGAATTTTTTTGTAATTCTATGATATTTTGTAAGTAGGGCTATGGGGATTTATATTTTCTAATACATACAATCAGTTCCATTTTCTTATGTGGTTCCATTTCTCCCACTTTGATGTAATTGATCCTCAAAATATAATACAATTTTTTCGGACAAATTTCCATCTGATATTTGGTCCAAGTATTATGATGTATGTTTATTTCTCATTAATATATTGTGAAGTATTGATGGTGTGTTACATGGAATTAATGCTATAGTCTCTGTGATGATATGTGTTTATTCTACAATTTTTTTTTGTGTTTAACTGTTGAATTCTTTATTCTCAACACATTTTCTAAAAACACGAGATAAATATTTAATTTACCAATACCTTTTATCATGCCATCCATCCATTCATATATATGTCTTTTCTTGTCATGTCTGAATTAATGCCGACCATTCCCTACATAGTTATGAATTCCCGTCTGATTATTTGACAATGCAAATTAGTTACAAGAGTTCTTGATTCTAGTCTTTGTACTCAATAAGAAAAACAAACAAAGCATAAAGAAAAATCTATTGATTCCCGTAAGAAGTTCTAAAAATATTCTTAGAATGCCTTTGGGACTAACATATTTTATGGCATCGTTTCCGGGGAATGGAGCAACAAACCTTAATCTTCCCTCGGACACCGAAAATTTTACACCCTAATCTTTGAAGTGACCAAAATCAGGTTGCTGGCTGTGAAATGAACTTGACAAATCCATAAAGGAAACTATGGCATCTGGACGCAGACATACTCGCCAGAATCCAAGTCACGAAGAATTCCTGGTCCTGCAAGATCTAGTTTCTTGGATAATTTGACGTGGAAAATGTCAATATACCTCACCAGGTAATCATTGAAAAAATATTTCTCTGCCTCTCTTTGGTCCTCAATTTTCTGACTCTAAATTCATTTTCAAAAACCCTAGACAAAATTACCCTCTCAGAAATCCCAACATTCCTTTGCATTTACTAGATCTTCTTTCTAATACTGTCGAGAGTGGAGAATCCTCCGCTCAACCCAATCCTCCTAAACCCAAGACCCTCATTACCCCCTAGGATAATAATCTAATTTCCCAACATCTCCTGTCGGAAGGAAGGGGAGGAGGCAGAGGAGGTCCTCCACTGCCACCCCCACCAAGAACTCCTTGATGGGTATCCATTCATCATGGAAATTTAATACTTCCTATATGCCACTAAATGATATGACTGATCACTATCTTAAATTGATACCTAAATATGATGGCAGAAAAGGCATGTCTGCAGAAGACCATGTGGACTATTTCCAAGATTTTACTGATAATATTTTTATTGAACATGATGATGTGTATATGAGAGTCTTTGATCAATCACTTGTAGGAGATGTTCGTAAATGGTTCTGATCATTTACCAATGCCTCAATCGGTACTATGTAGGAGTTGGATAACATGTTCATAAATAAATGGGGCGTGAAGTAAGATAATGTTTGTTATTTAACCGAGTTCTCTTCCCTTAAGAAAAACAATTCATAATCATTAGTCAATTTCACAACAATATTCAACAAAGTGTACTATTGGATCCTTGAAGACATTCGACATACTGAAGAAACTGCATGAGTTACATACGCAAGTGCTTTCCCTTCAAATTTTTCTATTATTCTAAGAGAAAGGAGATGCACCTCTCTTAGTGGCATGCAAGATGATTCCATTGATATTGAATGAAATATGAGAGTTGGTGCGAATATCAACTTGGTAAAAGATTCAGATCAGATCAAAAGGACAAGGGAAAAGACAAGAAAGAAACTATTACTTCTTCTGGAAATAAATACCCACAAGAATCTAAGATAGAGGAGATGTATCTCATTATTAAAAATATATCAAATAAATAGACAAGAATGGAACTAGAAGGTAGCAGTCCAAGTTGAACTCCTCCAGCTTGTGCTCCCACCAAATTCAGGAGGCCATATAACCCACAAATGATGTATAGAAAAAAGAGGAATGATGAGTAACCATTGTGACCTCTTGTTAGAGAAAAAAATAACAATTTCCTAGAGCTACATGACGAGGAAACATATGGTGAAGCATAAGAATATCTGTAGCTAGGGTTTTAACCCTAGCTTGTGCAAATGAGCACCTACTAAGGAGAATGGACTCCTTAGTAGCAGTTCAGTAAGTGTAAATAATTAAGCTAAAACAAAACTTAAATTACTTCTAAAGCATGCATAAAACATAAACATCAAATGAAAATAATGACTTTTTCTATTAATGTTACCTTCAATGAAAAGGTTTGATGAAGCCCTTTGCAGTGTCCAAGAGGATGCTCCAAGCTTCAATATGCTCCTTCTCCTTCTCCAATGGTGGGGATGGGCCAAAAGTGGCTCTCAAGGTGAAAGTAGTTCAATGATGAACTAGGGTTTCGAGAGAGATTTTGGCAGAGTAAGGGTGCTTGTGATTGTGGATATGGAATAAAGGATCTCCATCACCTATTTATAGTTTTTTGGTGGTGGAGTGTTGACCCATGGTTTTGGGAAACACATGGTTTTGGGCAGCTGTATAGGGTTTTTTCCTCCTTTTCCTCATTATTTTATATTTTTTATTCCCTTTTTAGGGGTTTTTGCTATTTTTAGAGGAAAAAGGGGGTTTTTTAGCCTTTTTTAGGCTATTTTGGTGGTTTTGTGGCCTTATGGAGGCATTTTAGGCCTTTTGGAGGCTTTTTAATGGGAGTTTTTGGGATTTTAAGGGAAAAATGGTAGGAAAATGGACAAATGAGCCATATAATGTGGTAGATGAGGTAGTGAACACTTTTTGGGTGTTAACAGATTGCCCCCTGATGTGCGAGGGCAAGAGCTCATCGTATGGCCGATGGACATCATAAGTCATGAATGGTTTTCCTGGGATGTGGAGAGAAGAGAAGAAACAAACTGAAGCCCGGAACAACGATCTCGAACAACTGCAAGAACTAAAAGTACATAACCTCAATAATGGATGAGGAATCATCTGATCATATGGACGAGGCGGGCATTCCCATGCTCGTATCAGGATAGAACATAATAACAATGGGGTCCAAAAAATGGGGACCTGAAATATACATGACCTCAAATACTGAATGAGGAATAATCTCAATATATGGACGAGGCGGGCATACCCATGCTCGTATCAAGATACATAAACATAACTGTGAGGTCCGAAAAGGGGGACCTGTAAGATACATAGAGATCCAATGTGTACATCATAAGGGTCCAGAGGGGACACAAATCTGGGACATACTGCTGGGCTGACCATGTCTGTGCTGAAAAACTGGTGCACCGGAATATCAACAGTGCTGCTGAATGTGGTACCAAGGGAACTGATGAGCTGCTGGATCAGAGTGACAAGGGTCACACTCTCAATGGTACACTGAACTGGGACTGAAACGGGTACTCGAGGAAGCATATAACTAGATGGCTTCCGAATACAAACGCCAACGCAGCCCGGACATCCACGGGAACATACAACTGGGCGTTCCGAAATGACTCACCAATGTGCTAGAGTCGGGGGAAATCCGGGGTCTTCGACTAAAAACTGATGGGATATAATCCTACGCGATCCTCAACGATGCGATCAAGGTGCTGAAGTCGAGCATGTGAGGAACAACCACTCGGAGAGGCAATGATGACTCCTCTCAGAATGATCCGTAGGCACTTACCACATATGGTGATAAGTCCAAGGCGTAGGGACCTCTGGGCCTATCCTCTGGAATAGAGGAGCTGTCGTCGACAGAGGGAGACCTGCAACTATCAAGGCAATGATGTTTCCTTGACAGGAGCGCGAGGTTCAAGACCGAAATGTGATAGTGTTGATGGCAGGACTGATAAACTGTGGGGGGACAACTGGGCAAGTAGAGTGGATGGACTCAAACTTCCTTTGTTCAGAGTATGATAATGGGGATGATCTGGCAGCATATGAAACTGACTAAGGGGAGAGGGATCATAGCTGTATTGGATCTGGGGAGATGATTGGTCTGAGGGAGACTCAAGCTGGGGTAAAATGGCAGAAGACTGTAGAATACTCTGAACAAAGGCGACCTGATTGGGGGTGCTGCCGAGATGATAGATCAAAGTGCCAGGAGGCACGGGGGAAAAAATTCGTCATGGGTTAAGGAACTAGAAGAAGTGTGTGTAAAATGGTACTGTCGTGTGGATTTGACGAGCCCAGGACAGTTCATGCTCGAGGTTGCTTTCAATTTTAAGGAGTCTGAAAGCAAATAAGAAGACTCTGAAATGATGGAATGGTACTATCGTGTGGATTTTACGAGCCCAGGACAGTTCATGCTCGTGGTTGCTTTCAATTTTAGAGAGTCTGAAAGCAATTAAGAAGACTCCAGGGGGTTGCTTTTTCGTAGATTTAGTCTCCAAGGCCCAAAGAAGCATAAAAGGATGCAATGAAGAACTCTTCTAGCCGGTGTGACTAGAGTATTCCTTTTTCGTAATTAGTCTACTGGGTCCGGAAAAGGGTTAAACTTATACCAGATAGACGCCCTTTCAGGTACTTTAACGAGCATGAAAGGAAGCAAGATTGCTCGGCGATCTTTTCATTCTTTTAGGAGTCAGAAAAGAGCTTAACGGAAACTCCCTAAGTGCCTTTTTCGTAAAGGACTTCTCCGGCCCGAAAAAGGGATAAAATTATACCGAACAAAAGGAATGGCCAGGCAAGGAGGAAGTGTTCAATCAAGGATCAATAATGATGACCAAGAGCAAGGGTAGGGGGGAACACTGGTGGGCCTCCTTGCGGGGTAGATGAAATGGTGGAAAAATAACGAGACATTTGCAGTATGACAGGAGTGAATGGCTCATGTAAAATTGTGGAACAATCCGATGGCGGCCGATGTGGCGCGCAAACCGAGGCAACACAGTGTTTGGGACACAATGTTAAAATTGTACCAAGTGAGAGCGAGAAATGATCTCAAGCATCATCACGAGCTCGGAAAAATGAATCCGGCTGTATAAAGGGTGTCAAAAATGGGTAACGGCCGATGTGGCACGCATCCCGAGGCGACGAGGGTGTTTTGGAAAAATACCCGAAAGATCGGGGGGTGAGAGCGAGAAATGATCTCAAGCATCATCACCAGCTCGGAAAAATGAATCCGATGATATAAAAGATGTGAAAAACGGAGAACGGCCGATGTGGCGCGCAAACCGGGGTGACTAGTGGTGTCTGGACACAATGTTGATATTGGTCCTGGTGAGAGTGAGAAATGATCTCAAGCATCATCACGGGCACGGAAATATGAATCCGGCAGTGCAAATGGTGTGAAAAACGGAGGTCATAAGGACTCCAGAATGGTAAAAGGTGAGCCCACCAAGCCAAGGATGCAGTGGTGGGGAGAAATGATGACCCATGGGGGAATAATACTAGGTGTATCAAAGCAAATCAAATCTACAAGTGATATGTGACCTCAAAAAATGGTTGAGATCACAAGTGTGAAAAAGTGAGCAGGGTTAATGACTTGCCCCCATGCTATGTGCATGGGGTTTGTGATTATGGATCACATATGTGTGGGTTTGAACAATGGGTTCATCGATGTGCTGAGATAGATGTGATGGGGAAGGTTCAAAATGATTGATCATGCCCCCTATCCCAGGGTCGAGGGAATCTATGATGCCCCTTGACTCAGAGGTGTCAAGGTGGTGCTCTATAATGGTGGGGTCAAGCCCGGGCATTTCGGTATAGGACCAGGCAAAGACATCACGGAATTCTCGGAAAAGGTTTATGTAGTCCTCAATGTCTTGTTTACTGCAGAATGCTCCTAAAGTGATGAGTTCAGGGGCACGTCCTGGGGCAGCGATATCAACTTGGATGATCGGTGAGATGTTGGCCATGTTACCTTCCTCGAAGGCGTCAGGAGCAGGAATAGGGTCCTTGAACCAGTCGACCTTAGTGGGAAGGAAGTCTTTGGATTCAACCGCGTATTGGGTAGCGGAGCTAGAGGAGGATGCTTCTGGGATGAAGTAGGAACGATGATGCATATCATCCCAGGGATAATCCGGGGCAGTAAGGGCCTCAAGAATCTCCTCATCGGTATGGAAAGTTTGCGTCGTCAAATCGGTTGACGAGGGGGGAGTGGTGGAAGAAATCATATAGATGGTATTAATCTCTCCAGAAGGTGAAGAGTCTGGGGGGTAGATCTCCTCAATGGTAGGTGGTGCCGTCTCAAGATCCAGATTGTTCATCTCATAGAGAGCCGCTCTGTAATCCGGGAGATCAGGACAATGATGGGAGTAATGCCCGTAAACACAGCATATGGCGCAGGAGTGGTTGGTACGTAGGGACTTATCTTTAGGCTTGGGAGTGGGGTTGAGTTCGACAACTGGGATGTTAGGGTCATCGTCGAGCATCTGCATGTGTTTCTGTAGGGCTGGTAACTGTGGACACTGGTGAGTGGCATGGCCCAACTCGTCACACAGCGAGCATTTGGGAGGAGCACGAAACACTGGAGGGTTTGTGACTGTCTTGGGAGGTGGGACAGCAGTGTAAGGTTGTGGGCCTCTTCCCCCCAGTGGGTTTGGGAGGAGGAGGGGGAGTCGTGGAGGACGAAGGGGTAGAGACACCAGGAGGTGGCTGAGAGGTAGTAGCCATGGGTTTCACCGGTTGGAGGACGACATCTGGTGTCGACGGGCGAACGGGAGGCAAAAGATACCACACAGGTAATCCCAAAGTTAACCCAGGGAGGCTAAGGGTAGCCATGACCGGGGCGCTTACTACTCCTGATGGAGGGACTAGGAAGGGGATCGTATGGATAGGTGTAACACCAATGTGGCTAGGTACCAATGGAGGTTTAGGCAACAAGGGTGGTTGATTGTTAGGTGGTTGGTTGTCGTGGGACAAGGTACATAAGTCAGACACGTCCGTGGGAGCCGAGGGAGGCGGAATAGATTGGAAGGTGGAAGTCATCGGCGCGTCTGAGTAGACTCTAGGTCCCGAAGAGGAAATAAACGAGGTGGTGGCACGAGAAACAGGTTGTTCAACCATGGGGAGAACATTTTCAGGTGCCGCGGGAGCGCTGGGATCATAGTAAGTAAGCTGGTCAACCTTAAGCACGCGTCCCTCATGGGGGAACATCATGGTGCGAAAGACAGAAGAGGCAACTGCCTGCATGGCATACATGTAGCTGCGGCCAAGTAAAAGGTTATAATCCAGTTGGGCATTGATTACCTCAATGTCAATGAGTACAGTTTTGCTGCCTAACTGGACGGGGACATTGGCTAGGAGGCCTTGGGGCTGAGCCGAACGACCGTCGTAGGCGCGTAATGCAGTGGTGGACTGTTGGAGAGGGGGGGATCCCAGCTTCTGCCATACGAATGTAGCCATAACGCATGTGGAGGCACCCTCATCGATAATGCACCGATGGATGACAAGATTCCTAACGGAGACAGTAACTTGGAATGCTAAGCTGGAAGGTAGGCGTGGTTCAGACTGGTCTAAATCAAATGCCATCAAATTCGAATCATTTGGGTCAATCCCCCCAATGGCGGAAAGTAAAGTCTTGCGCTAAGAAGGGCAGTTCTTCAAGACTTCTAACGCAGACATGGCTGCGGGAGATTGGGCTAGGTCGTCTATAATGCTGTAGTTCGACGCAGCGCGCGCATTGGGGTTATTGTTGATTCGGCAAAGTGGGAAACGAGGTGCTTTCGCAGTGCCGTCTATGGGCGACGGAGGTATACGTAATGCCTGATCGGTGGGATGGGCGTTAGTAGGTTTATCCGTGGGAGTGGCTTTAGAGGTGGAGCCATATTGGTTCCGACGGGTCTGCAGGTTGACGTCAGCAGATGACATCATCAGCAAGTGGTGGGTACCTGAGTCAAACATGGGTTGATCAGGAGCGACGTATGTGATCTGTTGTTGTTGGGGTTGCACGTTAGCTTGAGGTGCCAACGGCTGAGTGTTCACCACGCCTTGGGTTGGTAAGGGGTTTTGCAGCACCAAAGGGGGTTGTTGAGGTTGGGGTGGGTTGGGCGGTGCTTGGGGAGCCGCATGCCCTTGGCGATGGGCCTCATCAACCCAGAGTTGTCGAGCTCGCTCTAAGTGTGGGAAAGCATGTGTGTAATGGCCATAGACCCCGCAAATAGAACAAGGATGGTTTGTTCACAAATTGGGGTTTTTATCCTGCTTAGGTGGGCGATCAGGGTTTTGATTAGCGGGGGCCGCGTTGTTGTTGTCGGGGGGATTAGCCGGTTGACCAGCTTGGTCGGCAGGTTGGTTGTTCCCACGATTACGGCCCTTGCCGCGGTTCTGTTGGCCCTGGTTGCGTTGGTTGTTCTGGTTTTGCTGCGGGTTTTGTTGGGCGTAAACTTGCCCTTGGGCAGCAGGTGGATTTTGAGGTTGCGCAGGTGCGGGAGCAGGCTGCGGTGGATGATATGCAGGTTGAGGCTGAGCAGGTGCAGCAACCTGAGGGGGTTGCTGATATGGCTGCGGAGCGGGTTGTGGGTGTGCCGCAGGGGCTGCTTGTGGCGGATAATAAGCGGGTTGGGCTTGTGAAGGCGCAGGAGCTGGGGCAGCCTGCTGATGGTAGTAAGGCTGAGGTGCAACTGGGGGAGCATAAGCAGGAGTCGCATAACCGAAGCACTAAGGTGGACATGAGGGTCCATGGTGATGTGTCATGGGAGCATACGAGTTGGTTGCTCCAGACTGTGAAGTGGCCCGCGACAGGTCGGGGCCAGGGGTAGGTCGTGCTATAGAAAATGGTTGAGGATGCGAAGAAACACGACCGATGATGCCGTCTGCAGCGTGGGATGCCCCCGGTGCATCGTGATGGGAGGACTCGCCGCGAGGGGCGTCAGGTATAATGGTATAAAGGTAACCCGACTGGGCGTAAATGAGGTTGAACTGCTGTGCCTTAAGGATGGCCTCTTCTTCAGACTGGGGTCTTTCTGAAGCTACATCCTTAGCGATAACAGGAAGAAGGGATTTGAGGAACCAATCGAGGAAGATACGGTCGTCTAGTTTGATCTTACATAAGCTACGGCGTCGACGCCACTCATGGATGTGGTCCGTGATATGGGTAGCCGTGTTTTGTCTGCAGGATAGGAGGATCTCAACGCCCGCGTCATAGCGGACAGGCAACTGGAAGAACTGCAGGAAGGTAGAGGCAAGGGAGGCAAAGGTGGCGTGGGTCCCATGTGGTTGCTCAATATACCATTTGGCTGCAGAGCCAGTAAAGGTGCGTTGTAAGAGACGGAGGCGAACAGAGTCATCCACGATGGAGTTAGAGGAACACCATAGGTGGAAAGACATGATATGGTTTTGTGGGTCCTCACCGGCCTTGCCCTCGAACTTAGGGATGTCCGAGGGGAGCTTGGTAGGCATATGAGGCCATGCAGGGTCGTGTCGAATAGGATCGTTGGTCAATCTGGCCAGGTCAGGTAGGTTGAGGCTAGCCATGAATGGCAAACTGGAAGAAGGATGTGACACAGTAGTGGGTTGGACCAAGTTGGGGCCAGTGCCCCCAAGTGGAGGGACAAGATGTGGGGTGGTGCCCCCAAGTGGGGGAACTGAGGTGGTGGAGGATGGTCCAGCACCACCATGGCTAGTGTGAGCCACTGATGTAGTGGGGATAGGGATTCCTGCTGCGGGAATAGGTACCGTGAGGGGGACGGTAGATGGGGACCCCATGGAGGGCATACCCAAAACAGGTGTAGTAACTGGTGTGGTGGTGGATGTGCCACCAATGGTCCCTATGACAAACGGAGTGGAAGTCGTGCCAGCCATGGGGCTAGTAGGGGCAGTATAAATAGGGTTCTCAGACTCTGTCTCAGAATCTGAGGTAAAGTAAGGTGCGTCACTATCTGGTGATGGAGACCTACGTCGCTGACGAGTGGAGTCAAGTGACAAGGCTCTAGATCTGTGATGAGTGGTATCAATAGATAATGATCGGAATCTACGACGTGTGGTGTCAAGAGAACCGTGCTGTGGGGGCTCGCCCCTGAGGCGCCGAGAATGTCTCGGGGACTCAATGGTGACGGATGGTGTCTAATCTCTATGGGTTGAGGTGAGTAAAAACAGCTCAAAAAGGGCCTAATGCAACCGAGTGTGCAGAAGGAGAGCTAAAAAGCAAGGCACTCAGGCCAACAACCAACTCAAAACACCCACTGCAACAGCTGTGCTACAATAGGTGGAGTAACAATAAAGATGGTCAGAATACCAACAAGCAGCAGGTTTCCTAAAAAGAAAAAAAATGGTGGACTCACTAGACCAAAGGGAGGTAAAGGAGCATGCAAACACCTAACTAAAAGTATTCTGACTCAACTAAACATATCCTCTGCAAGGTGATGAAATCCAAGTCAGACAATATGAGTAGAAAAGCCAAGTGGCTATGATATCCCCCTACCGGGAGGGACACCGGGTAGTCAATCCTAGAAGAATGGCAACTAAGATACCCCGTTCATGACACGTCCAGAAAGGTGAATCTGTCGTTTAGTTCGTTGACCGCAATACCCCTATACAGGGATATCCCGCGAACCGCGAAAGGTAGCCCTTCGGTTACTGAATGGAGTGCGGTATTCCACTCAGGCCTCTGGAACCAGTCTCCCGACTTCAACCCTCCTAAGGGAGAGGCCCTCTGACAAACTGGTCGTGACCGTGCGAAAAAGTACTAGGGGATTTTGGTTCCCTATTTGGATAACAACTATGTCTCAAGTGAAAGTGACCGAGGGGTGTTATTGGAAGCCTATCCCCCCGACCCTACCTAACTACAATGATTCTTTTGTGTTCCCCAAGTGGGGTTAGAATGTTGGTTCAATTAGGTACTTTTTAAGGCTCACTTGATTTATGTGACAGAGTGTGTGCGCGTGAGGTGATGAACCCAAAAAAATAGAAGTGCCACGAGGGGGGCAACTTCCAACTATCAATAATGCTGAAATTGAAAGTTTAACTTGCAAAATTTTCTGAATTTAAAAATACTGAAATTTTAAAAAGAATTTTGTAAAGGGCACAGAAATTATGTTGCAGAAAGGCTATAAGGAAGTGAGGCTGCAGGTAGGACAGAGGGCTGTTCAGATGCAGAAAATATTGCAGCAAAAGGGGCTGGGCTCAAAACAGGAAAACTGCAGAAATCAGACCGCGGGTCTGTGGCGAAACAGAACAGGCAGACCGTGGGTTTGGTGGAAACAGTGGCGGTCGGGTCGCGGCTTTCAGACCAACAGCGGCGGTCGGGACGCGGGAAATACGGAAAAATACGCAGTCGGGACGCGGGAAATAGGGAAAAAGACGCAGTCAGGACGCGGCAAAAAGGTCGACAGGCGCAGTCGGATCGCGGCAAGCAGGCTGATTAGCCGCGGTCGGATCGCAGGTAACAGACTTGAATCCGCCGGTGGGGCGTCGGAAGCAGTCTGAGAGCCGCGGTCGGATCGCAGGTAAAGGCCTGAAAGGCACGGCCGGGACGCGACTGCAGAGGGAAAAGACGCGGTGTGCGGCGGCCGAAAGGGACAGCCGAAAGTAAAAAATTCAAAACGAAAACCAGAAATTCAAAATCTAGGGGAGTCGCCAAAACTGTAGCTAGGGTTTTACCCCTAGCTTGTGCAAATGAGAACCTACTAAGGAGAATGGACTCCTTAGTAGCAGTTCAGTAAGTGTAAATAATTAAGCTAAAACAAAAATTAAATTACTTCTAAAGCATGCATAAAACATAAACATCAAATGAAAAGAATGACTTTTTCTATTAATGTTACCTTCAATGAAAAGGTTTGATGAAGCCCTTTGCAGTGTCCAAGAGGATGCTCCAAGCTTCAATATGCTCCTTCTCCTTCTCCAATGGTGGGGATGGGCCAAAAGTGGCTCTCAAGGTGAAAGTAGTTCAATGATGAACTAGGGTTTCGAGAGAGATTTTGGCAGAGTAAGGGTGCTTGTGATTGTGGATATGGAATAAAGGATCTCCATCACCTATTTATAGTTTTTTGGTGGTGGAGTGCTGACCCATGGTTTTGGGGAACACATGGTTTTGGGCAGCTGTATAGGGTTTTTTCCTCCTTTTCCTCTTTATTTTATATTTTTTATTCCCTTTTTAGGGGTTTTTGCTATTTTTAGAGGGAAAAGGGGGTTTTTTAGCCTTTTTTAGGCTATTTTGGTGGTTTTGTGGCCTTATGGAGGCATTTTAGGCCTTTTGGAGGCTTTTTAATGGGATTTTTTGGGATTTTAAGGGAAAAATGGTAGAAAAATGGACAAATGAGCCATATAATGTGGTAGATGAGGTAGTGAACACTTTTTGGGTGTTAACAATATCTGAATTGGATAGAAGATGAGTCTCATGTGAAACACATCACAAGGGATGATTACAAAAACTCACTTCTCTGCAATCAGATCGATAGTTAATCAAGCAAGTAATCAATAAATTTATTAGTCATCTTCTCATTATTGATTGTTCTCAAACACCATACAGGATGAGATTCAAAATAAATATGACCTCAGGCCTAGGCTTATCCTAGTCAATAAATAATTTAATACTCCCCTCAAAATTTCTCCTTCAAACCAAACCATAGATAAATCCCTGCATGTTACTTCTTTTATCAACAACAAAAACCTGCCAAAGGACAAATCCAAAATGGTAATAGATCCCCCGAATCCCAAAGAAGCTAGTGTAGTCCTTTCCAAAAAGCATGATCAATATCCTAAAAACACTGAAAGAAGTACTATGTATTTTAATCTTGAGCATGAACGGAGTAAAATTAAGATATTTGATCCTTTGTCTGAGCTAGCCAAAAACCTTATGTATCATAAACAAATCGATAAATTATTTCATGTAAACAAAGTCACATATCAACAAGATACCAAAAATATGACTGATGAATCTATGGCTATCAAATGTGGCCCCCGTGTCAATGACAAGGAAGAGCCTGCGACCCCCTTTTATGTGACTCTCAATATCCATGATAAATTGCTCCATAACTGCATGTTACAATCTAAATATTCACACAACCTAATTCCCAAAATCATTATGGAGTACCTCGGTCTAGAGATCACTAGGCCTCATCATCATCTTTACATTTTTGACTCCAGAAAGGTAAAATTTGTGGGGATGGTTAAATATCTAGTTGTATCCCTTTCAAAATTACCTACCAAAATTATAATGATGGACTAGGTGGTAGCTGATGTACCAAAAAAATATCGAATGCTATTATCCAGGAGCTGGGCTAAGAAATTAGGAACCTCCATGCAGATGGATATGAAATATGCTACCATGCCTATGTTCATAGGAGAAACAAGGAGATTATACTGAGAGGCTAAGTTCACATATGTTATAAGCGATCAGAATAGTCCTGACAAT
Source organism: Larix kaempferi (assembly GCA_027924585.1). Taxonomy (NCBI): domain Eukaryota; kingdom Viridiplantae; phylum Streptophyta; class Pinopsida; order Pinales; family Pinaceae; genus Larix; species Larix kaempferi. The sequence goes on from BSBM01000456.1 coordinate 42,014,428, forward strand.
TATCCCCTGTATTCCATATATGAATATAAGTTCTATTGCATCCTCTTAGTTAATGAGGCCTTCAAAGAGGAATTTTTTGAGTCACATACATCTAAGTTTATTGTTAAAGACCAAATAGATCAAGTTTGGAAATTATATTTCAATGGAGCCTCAACAAAAGATGAATTAGGAGTTGGTGCACTTCTGTTTCCTCCTTCAGGTGAAAATATTACTTTATCTTACAAATTGGAGTTTGAAACTACTAATAATGTTGTTGAATATTAAGCTCTCATCTTGGGCCTTCGAACAGTTAAAAATATAAATATTACTAAATTGGTTGTGTTTCAGGACTCATAACTGGCTGTTAACCAGATTAGAGGTACTTATAAGATTAAGCATCCAAGTCTTAAATCCTACATAAATCTTGTGTGGGATCTTATTCAATAAAATTATATGCATTTAATATAAATTTTGTGCCTAGAGAGATCAACCAATAGGAAGATGCATTAGCTTTATCCGCAAGTAATTTCAAACCTCCAAAGAGGCCCAAACGGAAGTACGAGGTGGAAATGCAAAATCGACCCTCCATTCCTGACAATGTCAAGCATTGGCAGGTTCTCAAAGATGATTTGTAGATCAAGCATTTCCTTGAAATAATGGATGAGTTTTCAGTCATCAACATAGATACTGGTGAGGAATATGGGTCTGAAAATGAAACTCAAGCATATCATATGTCAGCTCCTAAGTTGATGCAACAAGTCCCTAGGTACAAGATATTGCACCTGGAGAACAATTATATTCCTATGGTTTACTTATTTTGGATCAAATATTTGACAAAAATGATGTTCACATCAAACTAGCAGTTAATCCAACTACATAAGCAATGGAAGAATTCAACCCTGGCACTCTAGATGATCCAAAATACATCAATATTTCTCAATCCCTAGAAACTGACCAAAAAAATAGGTATGAATATTTATTCAAATAATACATTGAGTATTTGCATGGAAGCATGGATATTTGAAAACTTATGATACTTCTATTATAAAACATAGAATTCCACTAAAACTAGATGCTAAACCAGTTAAACAAAAGCTAAGACATGTAAACCCTATCCTACTCCCTATAATTGAGAAAGAAGTGAGAAAATTTCTTGATGTTAAAATAATTATTCCCCTTAGATACTCAGAATGGGTGGCTAACCTTGTACTATTGATGTATTTGTAACTTCGAAAGATATTCACTTGTATATTGTATTTGTACTTTATTGTATCCCCAACGGAGATGTATTATTCCTCCGCTTGGAAGTGTTGTTAGTTGTACTTGCATGTGTCGCAAGTTATATTGTAAGTGTCGTAACTTATACTTGATGGGTTATTAGACCACCTTGATGGGGTCGGCCCTGTATGAGTTATGTGGGTCAAAGGGTTATTAGACCACCCTAGTGGGGTCGGCGCTGTTAGCATTATGTTAAGTGGTTAAGTTAGGGCCGACCTAATTGAGTAAAGGTCAAGTGAAAGTTAGTGTATAAATAGAGAGTGTGTCTCTCTCATTTGACACATTATATTGTTCACTCACTCCGCATTAGTGAGAGAAGAGGAGGGTGCGCACAAGTGGAGGAGGAGCATGCTGCTGAAGATATCTATCTCTTGGGTTTGATCATGGTGATCCTTGTATTGATACTTATTCTATCTCTGAGGAAGTTGCGGGGTTTTTCACCTTCTTGGTTTTCCCCGGTGAAATGGTTTGTGTCTCTTGTCTCTTGTCTCTTATGCTTGATATGTTGTACATGTTGTTCTTTTAGTTAAGATCCTAGATCGATTGAATTAAATGATGTAAATATAATATGGTATCAGAGCTAGCCTGAAGGAAGGCATGTTATGGCATTTATGAGACTTGTTGCACTTGCGACAAATTGGAAGCTAGGGATTGATATAGAAAGAACCAGTCATTGTGGAACTTTCGCTATAAAGCCATTTTGGTGGAGGTTCAGGTTCTAAAACTTCTACAGGTAGTATATAACATCCCCATGTACCTTATATCCGATGCACAACATCTAATTGATTGTAGTTTATGTTTTATGACCTGTACAATCTAGGGTTTCGTCCTCTTCCAGATCTTAGTCATAAACATGTGACCTAGGAAAAAAGGGAACAACCTGGGCTAGGAAGCTCCAAATGAAATTTAGTAAAAAGTGATAGGTATTGCACGGATTGTAATTTCATAGGTCCATGTTTCAGCAGCCGAAGTTGAACCAGTGACATGTGGCATGCCGTACAAGTGCGCTCTCCTATTTTATCCCAATAAACAGGTCACGTTGCGACACTTGTCATAACTCTCTCTTAGAGAATCCAATTGAGGTTAGACCTATGGGGTTGGAAATTTGACAGGTCATGCTACCACAGGATGAAGTTTCAGACACTGTGGATTCGTAATTTTAGAGATGCACCAGAAACAATCAGGTGCATATTTATGTCAAAACAAAATTGGATTTTGAGCACCTTCATTCTTGGCTTGTCATTGCTGCGGGAATTTAGGGCTTCGGAGAAAGTTGGAATTTTTGGAATCGGAGTTCACGACTGGATGCTCCTCATCAAAATCGAAATTTAGAGACCAAGATTGAATTTTTTAGTTGGGAAGAAGGTCGGGCTTGATCAAACCCTAGTTCAGGATTTTGATCGGAAAGGTGGACAATTAGGGCTTTTGCAAAAGTTGGAATTTTTGAAATTTGTGACCACGACTGGAAGCTCCTCAGAAAAATTGAAGTTTAGAACACAAGATCAAACCTTTTGGATGGGAAGAAGACTAGGCTTTATCAAACCCTAGTTCAGGATCCTGTCCAGAAGATCCAGATGTTTCAAAGGCAATTTTGGGGGGTCAAATTTTTTCAGTTTTCAAAATTGAAGTATACCAGCTTGATTAGGTCAACAAGGCACATCTTTCCATCCATTCAGAAGTTTGAAATTCAAAGTTTGAATTTTTAGGGTTTCTCTGACAAACCCTAATTCATCTCCAAATCCAGTTTCAGCAAATCAAAGTGGATTGGGTTAATCCTAGAAGAGGATGAATTGGACACCTACATAAGTGAAGAAGTTCCAGTTTCGGAGGGAGATGAGGCTAAGGCATGAGTAAAAGAAGTCTTCCCTGAAACCTTGAATACTAACGCTTATTACCTGTGTGTGAAATGATCATGACCATACATAAGATTATTTAGGGTCATAATGTTTTGATAGTATTGAGATTATACTAATATATGTATGGTTATGTATGAGATGTTGAGGATAACACAATGATGACACTAGTGCACACTTAAGCATGCATAGTGGTCCAGGATGGATATAAGTTCAAGGACAAGTAATCCAGGAAGCAAAGATCAAGAGGGAGTCCACCCAACAACTAAACAAAGATAAGTACTTGAATGGTCATTTATTATATATACGATGATGTTGTTCATTCATGTACATACTTATATTCCTAGATTTACGATGTACATTATGCATTAATGAACAAGATACTACTAATATGCAAGTAATGGGTAAGTAGCTTATGGTACTGTACAACATTCCATTGCTACTTATCTAGAATGAAAGGCACACTCTTAACAAATGTTCTGGTAGAGATGGAAGGCATCTAGAAAGTTACGGTATATGGATAAATGTTGTATTGAAGCATTGGCTAAAATAATTGCATGATTGTATGACATATATTCTTATGTGTAAGATTTTGTTTTGAAAAATATGCGAAGTTTCTAATCATACAATTGAATTTGATTTGTAGGAAAGATCGTGTACAATCACCTACAAAAGAAGGACAACAACATTTGTTCCAAGCAAAGAAAACTATCTATTGAAGATATTGAAGATTCTGAAGTATCCGGGATGCAGTAATGGAACAATGCCATGATCGAGGAATACTAGTCGATCGTGAAGAATGATGTCTGGGATGTGGTCCAGAGACCAGAAGGGAAGTTTGTTGTGACTTCCAAGTGGATCTATAAGGTCAAGCATGCTGCAGATGGAAGCATAGAGAAATACAAGGCAAGGTTTGTGGCTCTTGGCTTCTCCCAGAAAGAGGGGATAGATTATGAAGAGACTTTTTCACTTGTATCCAGATACACTTCCATCAGAACAGTACTTGCTCTAGCTGCAATGATGAAATGGAAGATACACCAGATGGATGTCAAGACAGAATCTGTGAATGGTGTAGTCGAAGAGGAAGTGTATGTGAAGCAACCACTTGGTTTTGAGACACATGACAGGGAGTCATATGTGTGCAGATTGAAGAAAGCCTTGTAAGGCTTGAAGCAAGCTCCTAGGACTTGGTATGTTAGGATAGACAGCTTTCTATCCAGTTTGGGATTTACTAAGAGTAAAGCAAATTCCAACCTTTACTACAAGGTTGAGGAAGGAAATCCAGTGATACTACTATTGTATGTGGATGACCTGTTTGTTACAGGTGAGGATGGGTTGATTGCCGACACCAAGAGGAAGCTTGCTACCGAGTTCGAGATGAAGGACTTGGGGATGATGCATTGCTTTCTAAGCATGGAGGTGTGGCAGAGTGCAGATGGAATCTTCCTTGCACAAGGGAAGTATGTAGTAGATATTTTGAAGTGGTTCAGGATGATGGACTGCAAGGGCATGGCCACACCTATGTCATCGAACCTAAAGCTTCTGTGTGATGCTTCATCTAATTCGGTTGATGTCACTGTGTATCGTCAGATGATTAGGTCCTTGATGTACCTGAAAAACACTAGACCATATATTTTCTTTGCAGTGAACACATTGATCCAATTCCTGATGGATCCTAGACATGTTCACCTGATTGCTATGAAGCATATTCTGAGGTACCTGAAGGGTACGGTTGATTATGGGCTCGAGTATGATGCGAATCAAAAGTTTAACTTGGAGCATTATGTTGATTCAGATTGGGCAGGAAGTGCTGCAAATAGGAAGAGAACTTCAGGGTGCTGCTTCAGTATGGGATCATGTGTGATCTCTTGGTTTAGCAGGAAGCAGTCCTGCATAGCATTGAGTACAGTCGAAGCAGAGTATGTCACAGCTTGTTTGGCCAGTTGTGAGGCAGTATGTTTGAGGAAGCTTCTGTCTGAGTTATTTGATCTCCTGTTGGATGCTACTTGTATCTATTGTGACAACCAGAGTTGTGTGAGGTTGTCATAGAACTCGGTGTTCTATGATAGGTCGAAGCACATCGAGATCAAATATCACTATATCAGGGATGTGGTGCAGAGAGGAGCAGTGAAACTCCTGTATGTTGCGATGGATGAGTAGATTGCATATGTGTTGACTAAACCACTAGCCAGAGTGAAGTTTGACTAACTCAGAGAGAGGCTTGGTGTTCTTCAGATAGAAGATACTTCGAGGAAGAAGTGATGGGACACATTTGCAGGAGCCATTCCAAGCATGGTAATAGGAGGATCCTTTCCATGGCTGTGGATGTAAGCGTTGTGTGATGAGTATTAGGATGATACTCTGGATGATGTGCATTAGGATGATGCAATGATGATGATCAGGATGATCATATGTGATGAGTATCGGGACAATACTCTAGATGATGTGCATCAGGTGGATGCTTTATATGATCAGGTGGATCATGTGTGATGATATGCATCAGGTGGATGCTTTACATGATCTAGTGGATCATGTGTGATTATATTCATCAGGTGGATGATTTACATGATGAGGTGGATCATGTGTGATGACAAGTATCAGGATGATGCTTCAGATGACATGCATCGGGACGATGCTATGATGATGTGCATTAGGATGATGTACTATATGATGATGATCGGTATGATCATGAGTATCAGGTTGATACTTTGTGGCCATGGACAGGTTGTGCATGTAGCAAAGAAAATATCCTAGGAGATCCGATAGGTTGAACGATATGCTCGTAAATCAGTCCTGGGATGCTCTTTCAAGGTTTTGCTACTGGAGGCATGTAATCAATCCTGGAGATTCGGTAGGTTGAGCAGTAAGCTCATAAATAAGTCCTGGGATGCTCTTTAGAGTTCTTGCGAGAAGTAAGACACTCTTTAAAGGTTTTGCCTGACCACATGTAATTAGTCCTGGGGATATAATAGGTTGAGCAGTAAGCTTGTAAATAAGTCTTGGGATGCTCTTTAGAGTTATTGCGGGAAGTAAGACACTCTTTAAAGGTTTTGTGGTGGTGTTCACATGTAATCAGTCCTGGAGATCTGATAGGTTGAGCGGTAAGCTAGTAAATAAGTCCTGGGATGGTTTTTATAGTTCTTGCAGGAAGTAAGACACTCTTTTAAGGTTTTGTGACAGTCAACATGTAAAAGATCCTGAGAGATCCAATAGGTTGAGCAGTAAGCTCGTAAATAAGTCTTGGGATGCTCTTTCGAGGTTTTGTTGACGCACGTAATAAGTCCTGATGATTCCACAGTATGGCCAGTGATGATGAAGACCTACAGGAGGCTAGGTCTACATCCAACATGAAAAAGGGATGGCTCTGTAAAACTTCCTATGACGAGAAGAATTATGAGATATCCCAGTGATTGAGATATCGAGTACAGCAACAGTGATGATGATGATGCTCTATGATCCAGTGACGATGATCCAGCTCCAGAATTGAAGACTTGTGCCTATATATATTGGTGGCTTGTGTCTAGAGAATACCTTCCTATTTAAGAGGGAGTGTTGATGTATTTGTAACTTCAGAAGATATTCACTTGTATATTGTATTTGTACTTTATTGTATCCCCAACAAAGATGTATTATTCCTCTGATTGGAAGTGTTGTCAGTTTTGCTTGCATGTGTCGCAAGTTATATTGTAAGTGTCATAACTTATACTTGATGGGTTATTAGAACACCTTGATGGGGTCGGCCCTATATGAGTTATGTGGGTCAAAGGGTTATTAGACCACCCTAGTGGGGTCGGCGCTATTAGCATTATGTTAAGTGGTTAAGTTAGGGCCGACCTAATTGAGTAAAGGTCAAGTGAAAGTTAGTGTATAAATAGAGAGTGTGTCTCTCTCATTTTACACATTATATTATTCACTCACTCTGCATTAGTGAGAGAAGAGGAGGGTGCGCACAAGTGGAGGAGGAGCATGCTGCTGAAGATATCTATCTCTTGGGTTTGATCATGGTGATCCTTGTATTGATACTTATTCTATCTCTGAGGAAGTTGCGGGGTTTTTCACCTTCTTGGTTTTCCCTGGTGAAATGTTTTGTGTCTCTTGTCTCTTGTCTCTTATGCTTGATATGATGTACATGTTGTTCTTTCAGTTAAGATCCTAGATCTATTGAATTAAATGATGAAAATATAACATGTACCAATAAGGAAGAAGAACGGTGAAATCCATTTGTGTGTAGACTTCAGGAACTTGAATAAGTGTTCCTTGAAAGATAATTATCCTCTACCCAAAATGCACCATATTATTCAGAAGTTATTTGGGTTAACTAGATTCTCCATGATGGATGGATTTTATAGATACAACTAGATCGCCATGCATCTTGATGATAGAGAGAAACCATCCTTCACCACACCATGGGGAACATTCATGTACGATAATATGTCATTTGGTCTGATAAATACTAGTGCTACTTTCCAAAGGGCCACGTATATAACATTCATAGGAGAAAAAGACAAATTTATTGTTATACACCTCGATGATATGGATGTATTCTCTAAGTCTGATGAAGATAACCTTCAACATCTAAAACATAGCTTCAGAAAATGTGGTAAATTTATTTTGTCTTTGAACCCTAAAAATTATTTCTTTGCTATGACAGAGGAAGAATTGTTAGGCCATATTGTCTCCAAAGAAGGGGTGAGACTAGATCCTCACAGGTTAGCCACTATAAACTTGATAGGTTTCCTAAGAAATAAGAAATAAGTGAAGTCTTTTATAGGTAAGATAACTTTTCTTATAATATTTATTCCCAACTTTGGTGATTTGATGAAGAAGATCATGGACACGTTGAAGAAATATGCATAAATTAAATGGAATACTGAATCAAGAAGCTCTTTTAAGCATATTAAATCTACTATGGGAAAATATCCTATCTTGATTAGTACTGATTACACTAAAGAATTTCTAATATTTTCTTTTGCTTGTGAAGTAACTATTGCAGTTTCCATTTTACATAAAAATGATGTAGACGAGGAACAACTCATTTCCTTATTTAGCAGAGCATTGAGAGATGCATAACTAAAATAAACTACCATGGAGAAACAAGCCTACGCATTAGTAAAATATATCAAGTCCTTCAGATATTATGTCCTTCATTCAAGAATTTTTGCTTATGTTCGAGGAAGTACAAACAAGGATATTCTCTGTCAGCCAGATAGTGAAGGAAAGAGAGTAAAATGGATATAAAAAATACAAGAATATGATTTAGAGATAAAGCTGACAAATCTCTTGAAAATATAGGGCCTAGCCAAACTTCTGGATGAGTCGAATTATCAAGCCTTGGAGATTAGTTTAATAGATCAATTACCAAATGAAGTTGAGGGGGGTAATACGCAAAATATACCTCTTAATATTTCAGATAAATTTGCTCACTCTGAATGGTACACATATATTGTTACTTTCTCCAACATTTAAACCACCCTCCTGATTTTGATAAAGCTAAAATGAGATCCCTCAAACTTAAATCTATTAAATATTGTATTGTTGATGTATATTTGTTTTTGAAAGACCCTCTTGGAATTCTTCTTAACTGTGTGGTTGAAGAAGAAACTGAAGGCATAATAACATAATTTCATCAGGGTAGATATGGAGGGGACATCATGTAGGGAGAGAAACTACATATAAAGTCCTTAGAGATGGTTATTATTGGCCAACCTTATTTGTTGATGCTAACAAAATTGTCAGGGATTTTATAAAATGTCATATGTTTGCAGGAAAGCAAAAGCTCAAACCAGTGCCACTCAAACCAATCAAGGTGGAAACACCTTTTCAATAGTGGGAGATGGATTTTATTGGTTAGATAAGTATGAGTTCTACTGTTCAGCATAAATGGATTCTCACTGCTACTGATTACTTACAAAATGGGTGGAGGAAATACCTACTAGGAATGCAAATGATACAATGATTATCCGATTTTTAGAATAAAATATCCTGTCAAGATTTGGCTGTGCCAGAAATATAAGTACAAATAATGTTAAAGCCTTTAAATCCTCCAAAATGATGAGTTTTTGTTAAAATTCAATATGCTAAGACAGAAAATAGCAGCATTACATTCCATTTCACAATAATAGCATATACATGATCACTGAAGAAACAACAAGCATATCATAAACACAAGAGACAGAGATTTATCCTGGGAAACCCTCATGGGGTGGAAAACCCAGCAAAGCTTCCTCAATATAGATGACCAACAATATACAAAGATGCAAACCAAAGACAAGATCTCCTCCTCCACCATAGCAGACCTCTCCTCCACAAGTGCGCCTCTCACAAGTGAGTGAGTGTGTCAAATGAGGAACACACCTCCTCTATTTATACACTACTCTGACATATCTTTTACACAAGTACATGTAGGCTCGTATTTAACCAATGGGTTAAATACCCCACTACAACTAACTGGTCCGACCCCTCTAGGGTGGTCTAATAACCCTTTGACCCACATAACACATACAGGGCCGACCCCCACTAGGGAAGTCTAATAACCCGAGTTACCATATTCCGACGGAGGAATAACCATCTCCGGATATACAATAAGATCTTCACGGAGGATTGAAACATCTCCGGAATAATAAAGTACAAATATAATATTCTTTGAAGTTAAAATATCTCAACACTCCCCCTTAACGAGAAGGATATTATAACAGCATCTGCACGAGCAAGGAGTCATCAAAATCATACATGATACATCTATAAATCATTGGAATATTTCTCAACATCATCAGTAACTCAAGCAGTTACTGGAACATCTTCAATACTAGAACATCAACATCTTCAGTATTGAGTCTTTATCTTCTGCAGCACTCGAACAGCTACAACAACATCAACATCTTGAGTATTGAGTCTTTATCTTCTGCAGCACTCGAACAGCTACAACAACATCAACATCTAGATCCTCATGATCATCAGTATCGTCATCTCACGATCATCAGCATCGTCATCACACGATCATCAGCATCGTCATCACATGATCATCAGCATCGTCAGCATCGTCATCACACGATCATCAGCATCGTCATCACACGATCATCAGCATCGTCATCACACGATCATCAGTATCGTCATCACACGATCATCAGCATCGTCATCACATGATCATCAGCATCATCATCACACGATCATCAGTATCGTCATCACACGATCATCAGCATCGTCATCACACGATCATCAGTATCGTCATCACACGATCATCAGCATCGTCAATACAAGTATCCTCATCAATACAGGTATACATATCATCAATACAAGTATCCTCATCAATACAAGTATACATAACATCAAGACAAGTATCCTCATCAATACAAGTATACACAATAGCAGCATACCCTACAACACACAAGATCCAATTATGGGATAATCAATCCCTCTCACTTTAAGACACCTCACCATGTCTAGGTACGATGCAATCCCAATCTATTTACAGGATGATTAGTCCTTATCACTTTAAGACATCTCACCATGTCTAGGGACAAGGAAATCCCAATCTATTTACAGGATGATTAGTCCTTATCACTTTAAGACATCTCACCATGTCTAGGGACGAGGCAATCCCAATCTGTTTACAGGATGATTAGTCCAATCACAATAACATTTAAGACTATCCTTCCTTTTGGAATTACTGGATTTACTGTCTAAGGATGATTAGTCCAATCACAATCACATTTAAGACTATCCTTCCTTTCGGAATTACTGGATTTACTGTCTAAGGATGATTAGTCCAATCACAATAACATTTAAGACTATCCTTCCTTTCGGAATTACTGGATTTACTGTCTAAGGATGATTAGTCCAATCACAATCACATTTAAGACTATCCTTCCTTTCGGAATTACTGGATTTACTGTCTAAGGATGATTAGTCCAATCACAATCACATTTAAGACTATCCTTCCTTTCGGAATTACTGGATTTACTGTCTAAGGATGATTAGTCCAATCACAATCACATTTAAGACTATCCTTCCTTTCGGAATTACTGGATTTACTGTCTAAGGATGATTAGTCCAAACACAATCATATTTAAGACTATCCTTCCTTTCGGAAATACTGGATTTACTGTCTAAGGATGATTAGTCCAATCACGTACATTTTGAACCAAGGTCTAGGGACTATGTAGTCCTATCTTCTATTCTCAGAGACACCTGTCTACGGCTCACTTTAGGACTGAAGTCCAAGGATGATTCAATCATTTTTCTTTCTCGGAGACATCTGTCTACGGCTCACTTTAGAACTTGAGTTCAAGGATGATGCAATCCTGTTCTGTCCACCAAGGACTTCATTCTCGGAGACATCATGTCTACGGCTCTTTTCAGGATGATGCAATCCTATCATGTCCACCAAGGACTTCATTCTCGGAGACATCATGTCTACGGCTCTCTTCAGGATGATGCAATCCTATCATGTCCACCAAGGACTTCATTCTCAGAGACATCATGTCTACGGCTCTCTTCAGGATGATGCAATACTATCATGTCCACCAAGGACTTCATCATGTCTATGGCTTTTTTCAGGATGATGCAATCCTATTTTGTCCACCAAGGACTTCATTCTCGGAGACATATGTCTACGGATCCTTTTAGAACATGTGTTCAAGGATGATGCAATCCACTCATCAACTTAGACCCTGTCTGAGGACCATCCACCAACCTCTCTGTCGGCATCACCAATATAGGTATCCACATTATCGACCTCACTGTCGATGTAGGCAATCTCGTCATAAGTGATCACATCACTCCCCCTTTCGAGGAGGGTCCTTCTAAATTATATTAAGTTTTTCTTGGAAAAATTTTCTTGAGGTAGAGGTTTGGTTAGTAGATCGGATCGGTAGAGGTTTGGTTAGTACATTGGTAACTTATTACAAATTTGAACATTAATTCCTTTCTGCACCATATCTTGTATATAGAAATGTCAGATCTCTATGTGCTTTGACTTATCACGGAACACTGGATTCTCTGCCATTTTGGTACAACTCTGTTTGTCACATAGGATCACAGTTGGGTCTATCTCTAAGTCAAACAATCCTGAAGCCATACTACTTCATAACTTAGCAGAGCAAGTAGCCATATATTCTGCTTGTGCTAAGAGCCACACTAGATTGTTTCCTGCTAAACCACGAGATCATGGCTGATCCCAGACAATAACATCCTCTCGATGTGTTCTTCCTGTCTGATACACTTCCTGCCCAATCAACATCTTTGTAGCCATCTGAAGTCATGATCTCCAAGATAACATAGATCAAAGTCTATTGTATCCTTTAGGTACCGCATCACATGATTTGCAACTTATCAGGTGAACACATTAGATACTGACTCAAGGTGTTCACAACAAAGCATATATCTGACCTAGTAATCGTTAGATACATCAATGACCCAATAATTTTCCTATATAGAGTTATATCCACTAACTCTGATGAGTCATCCGCTAACAGCTTCAAGTTGGAATCCATGAGAGTGGCCATTCCAGCACATCAAGTCTTCTCAAGATTTCTCAGCATAATTTCCCTGGTTGAGAAAGATTCCTTACGATCCTTGCCATACTTCTATACCTAGGAAGTAATGCATCAATCTGAGATCTTTCATTTTCATTTATGCAGCCATCTTCTTCTTTCTTTTCATGATTTTTGGTAAAGCCCAAGCTTATCAAGAAACTGTCAATTCTCCCTTTGTGACTGAACATCATTCACATTCTGCATTGAATGATCTTCTGCATATCTATCTGTGCCATCTCTCATTAGATGGGTCTACTGATATGGGCCTCAATATCATTCGAACTCTGTGGTGAGTTCCTTCTTGCATCCATGTCATTTGTGTATAGGAACCATATTCAACCTTGTAGCAAAGGTTGAGATCCAAATCACCCATGGTGATCATTAAGGTCATCAATTGATTATCGATCCTGGGTACCCATACAGAACCTTCTATAGTGTGTTTGATTTGTAAATCCTTTTGTTGAACATCCATCACTTGTTCAGTGTTTCATCATTCATCATGATCTTTCCTACAAATCAAAATTAAGTACATGATTAGTAATACTTCATAATCATGAAATCATGTTGACATGATAACCTATTATGCATACAGATATCATTTACATAGTTATGCAACTATCTTGACCAATACTTTGGCACAACACTTTCTCATATCCTGTATGCATACAGTGGCTATCTAGATGCCTTCCATCTCTACCAGAACATACTATCGAGAGTATGCACAGCTCTCAGCATGTCAGCAAAGAGCTTTCATTCTAGACAAGCAACAATGGAATGTTTGTCCAACTTACCAATCATATGCATATTAGTAGTATACTGTTCAATGCTTTATGAATGTTTACACTCAGCATCATATATTCTATGCATACAACCTATTACAGGAAATATTACTTACTATTTCAAATAACAACTCAAATACTTATCTTTTATGTTTGTGTGGTTGCCTCCCGCTTGATCTTCTGTATGTCTTTTGAACTTCTATTCATTCTGTACCACTGTGCATGCTCAAGTGTGCACTAGTGTCATCCTCATGATCTCATACACAAACATACATTCATTAGTATATTCTCAAAACATTCTAATTCTAAATAAGCTTGAATATGTATAGTCATGATCATTAGTATTTAGGGTTTCAAGGAAGTCTTCTTTTACTCATGCATATTCTTGTTTGATCATAGTACTCTTCTGGTTAGTTAATCAAGATAAGAGATATAATGTGCATAAACCCTTGATTAACTTTATTAATAAGCATAACCAATCATACAAATTATACTTATATAGGGGATCCTAACACAAGGTAAGATTCTAACTTGACATAGGCAAACATACCTGGATTAGTATACCTGCTTAGTTATGTACAACATACCTAAACAATCTCTTCAATGATTTAGAGATCCTGAGCTAGAACCTGCATGTCTCATAGGTTAAGCATAATATATCAAAGCCATACATACCCCGTAAGTAGAACAAATATTATGGATGAGTCTTTGTCTTCATGTGGAACTTGATTTGTCTTTCGTGATGTACCTGAATCTTGTTAGCAGACAACATCAACCTCACACAACACCATAATGCATTAATACAATCATATAGCCCTAATCAATGAATGTCTTCGATCATTCACATGCATTCATACTGTTACTAGGGTGATAAGATAAGTCTAACATTAATCAAGATTGTACTAACAAATAATATGAAGACAAACACATTATGAATTTAATCAGGAATCAGATTTCAAGACATACCTGAACCTCCTTGAGTCATACCTGTCGAGACTTATTGTAGTCTTCTTATGTAAGGCCTTAGCCACAACTCCCCCTGAAACTTGATCTGGAGCTTTATTAGGGTTTTCTAGAGAAACCCTAAAAATTAAATCTTTGACTTTCACACTTCTGAATGGATGGAAGGATGTGTCTTGCTAAGCTGATCAAACTAGCATACTTCAATTTTGAAATCTCCAAAATTTGACCCCTCAAAATTGCCTTCGAAACTTCTAGATCTTCTAGACAGGAACCCGAACTAGGGTTTGATGAAGCCCACCTTTCTGTCCAATCAAAAAGTTCGATCCAAGGCTCTAAACTCTTATTTTTCTGAGGAGCTTCCAGCCGTGGTTACAGACTTCAAAAATTCCAACTTTTGCTGAAGCCCTAATTTTCCATCTTTCTGATCAAAATCCCGAGCTAGGGTTTAATCAAGCCCGGTCTTCTACCCAACCAAAAAATTCGATCTTGGTCTCTAAATTTTGATTTTTCTAAGTAGCATTCAGCCGTGGATTCCGATTCCAAAAATTATAACTTTCTCCGAAACCCTAAATTCTGGAAGCCATGAATAAAGTTGCTCCAAAAATAATTCTGTTTTGACAGAAATATGTACTTGATTGTTTCTTCTATAACTCCAAAATTTTCGCTCCACAGGGTATGAAAACGTTTTCTGCAGTAGCCTGACCTGTCATCTTTCCATCCTGACAGGTCTGACCTCAATTGGATTTTCTGAGAGAGAGTTATGCCAAATGTCGCAACGTGACCTGTTTTGGGATAATACAGGAGAGCGAACTTGTACGGCGTGCCACGTGTCACTGTTTGAACTTCGGCTTCTGAAAACTTTTTCTAAGATAGCTCACCCTGTTATCTTTCCATCCTGATAGGTCTGACCTCAATTGGACTCTCTGAGAGAGAGTTATGCCAAGAGTCGCAACGTGATCTGTTTATGGGATAAAACAGGAGAGCAAACTTGTACGGAGTGCCACATGTCACTGGTTCAGATTCGGCCTCTGAACACGTTTCCTGAGATAGTACAGTCTGTTTACTACCTGTTACGTTTTACGAAATTTAATTTGGAGCTTCCTAGCCCAAGTTATGACCTTTTTTCCTACGTCACCTGATTTTGACTGAGATCTGGAAGAGGCAGAAAGCTTAACTTGTACTGATCATAACTTACAAAGTACAACGAATCTGAGGGTGCCCTTTGGACACAAGATACCTGGAGATGTTATCTACGACTTGTAAAGGTTTCAGATCCCGAACCTTCTCCAAAATGTATTTATAGCGAAAGTGTCACGATGACTGTTTTTTTCTATATAAAACCCTAACCTTCAAATTGTCGTAAGTAAAGCAAGTGTCGTAAGTGCCATACCTTGTCTTCCTTCAGGTTAGCTATGATACCATGTTAAAATTCAATATTCTAAGACATAAAATAGCAGCATTACATTCCATTTCACAATAATAGCATATACAGGATCACTGAAGAAACAACAAGCATAGCATAAACACAAGAGACAGAGATTTATCCTGGGAAACCCTCATGGGGTAGAAAACCCAGCAAAGCTTCCTCAATATAGATGACCAGCAATATACAAAGATGCAAACCAAAGACAAGATCTACTCCTCCACCATAGCAGACCTCTCCTCCACAAGTGCGACTCTCACAAGTGAGCGAGTGTGTCAAATGAAAAACACACCTCCTCTATTTATACACTACTCTAACATATCTTTTACACAAGTACACGTAGGCTCATATTTAACCAATGGGTTAAATACCCCACTACAACTGACTAGGCCGACCCCTCTAGGGTGGTCTAATAACCCTTTGACCCACATAACACATACAGGGCCGACCCCCACTAGGGAAGTCTAATAACCCGAGTTATCATATTCCAACGGAGGAATAACCATCTCCGGATATACAATAAGATCTTCACGGAGGAATGAAACATCTCCGGAATAATAAAGTACAAATATAATATTCTTTGAAGTTACAATATCTCAACAGTTTTTTCCAAGACTATAATATTGAGATGATTCACTCAATAACTTACTATCCACTGTTGATGTATTTGTAACTTCAGAAGATATTCTTCTATGTATTACACTTGTACTTTGTTATATGTATGATGGAGATGTATTATTTCTCCAATTAGCAGTGTCGTCATTTGTATTTGTAAGTGTCGCAACTTATATTTGATGGGTTATTAGAACACTAGTGTGGGGTCAACCCTAGTTGAGTTATGTGGTTGGGTTATTAGACCCCCTTAAAAGGTCAGCCTTGTTAGGTTATTGGCAGGTCAAGTTAGTGTATAAATAGAGAGTGAGTGTGTCTCATTCTATTCATTCACTCACTCATCCAACTCGCATTAGTCGAGAGAGGAGTGTGCAGAAGTGGAGGAGGAGTAGCTGTTGGAGTTGTCTAGCTTGGGTTTGATCATTCTGATCTTGTATCATGGATTATTCTATTTTTGAGGAAGTTGCGGGGTTTTTCACCTTCTTGGTTTTCCCCAAGGAAACTCTATGTCTCTTGTGTTCATGATTGTTATGTTGTTCATGTTATTCTCTTAGTAGGATCCTAAGATAATATTTGAATGCATTTATAAAAAAATTAACATGGTATCAAAGCCGTGCTAAGAAGACATTGTGCAACTGCGGAAGCTAGGGATTCTTAATATTTGGGTTTTTCTCCTCAACTCATCAAAGGAAGGAGGCTAGGCTAACTCTCCTTGTAAGGGTGCATCTTTCCGTCGAGACATAATTCAATTCTGAGCACTTTCAGTTTTTGGCCCATCACTGCTGCAGGAAATTAGGGTTTCAGAGAAAGTTGGAATTTTTTGAATCTAAGACCATGGCTGGATGCCCCTCAAGAAAATCGAGTTTTAGAGACCAAGATTGAAATTTTTGGTTGGGTAGAAGGTCAGGCATCATCAAACCCTAAATTGGGATTTTGATAGGAAAGGTGGAAAATTAGGGTTTCTGCAAAAGTGGAAATTTTTAGAATCTGTGACCATGGCTGGTTTCTCCTCAGCAAAATCGAAGTTTAGAGCACAAGATTGAACTTTTTGGCTGGGTAGAACCCCGGGAATCGTCAAACCCTAGTTCGGGATTTTGTCTAGAATACTTAGAAGTTTCAAAGGTAATTTTGAAGGGTCAAATTTTGCAGATTTCAAAATTGATGTATACCAGCTTGATCAGCTAAACAAGGTGCATATTTCCATCCTTTCAAAAGTTTGGAATTCAAAGTTTGAATTGTTAGGGTTTCTTTGACAAACCCTAATCCATCTCGAGATACAGTTTTCAACAATTCAAGTGGTAAGACCTAAATATTTTATTTCCATTTGAGTTTCTCATTAAGATGTCTCACCACACCAAGCTTGAGGATAAGCTTGAAGGAGATGACAAATTCCGAGTGTGGAAGTATAAGATTGGGTTTATCCTAGAAGACAATGATTTGGACACCTACATAAAAGAAGAGGTTCCAGTCCTAGAGGGAGATGAGGCTAAGACCTTACACAAGAAGAACTTGTTTAAGGCCAAGAGAATCATTGCTGATTCTATAAAAGACCATCTCATACCCCATGTGTCTTCCCTAAAGACACCTAAGGAGATGTTTGACTCCTTGACCAAGTTGTTTGAAGGAAAGAATATAAATCTAAAGATGACCCTGCAGAATCAATTGAAAGGGGTTAAGTTCCAGAATGGAGAGACCATCCAATCCTACTTTACTAAGGTCTCTCAAATAAAAAAAACAACTTGAAGCTGTGGATGAAGTAGTGGAGAATGGAGAAATTGCAGTGGATGACCACATTGAATGGCCTACCTAGGTCATGGGACTCCTTCATCCAAGGTATTTGTGAAAGAAATAAGTTGATCTCTTGTAATAGACTATGGGAGGAATGTTCACAAGAAGAAGCTAGACTTGTGTCCCGAGAAGAAAAGATGGGAAGTGAAGACCAATCTCTCACTGCTCACACCAAAAGAAGTAATTTCAAGAAGGAGAAACCTAATACCAGGAAATCTTCTCACCATCATCAAAGGGAGAACTTTAAGAAAGACACCTCTCATGGTAGATGCTTCACATGTAATGAGAAATGACATTTTTCCCGAGATTGTCCAAAGAACAAAAGAGACTTCAACAACAATAAGAAGAAGAAAAACAAGAATAAATATCATGCTCATGTTGCTGAGGATGATGAGCCTCCCAGGAAGAAGGCTAGAGAAGAAAGTGAAGATTCTTCAAGTGACGATGAATGTGTCCTAATCTCTGCTCTCATAGGTACTGTTACACATGGGTGTAATGATTGGATTATTGATAGTGGGGCTTCTAAATGTATGACGGGATTCAAAGAATATATTATAGATCTATCTGAACATGAGTCACCTCATAAGGTGAAACTTGGGGGTGACTACCAATATCCTATAAAAGGAAGTGGTGAAGCCTCCTACAAACTAGACGTTGGGAAGTATTTAAAGATGCAAGATGTTCTATATGTACCTGGACTCAAGAAGAATCTTCTCTTCATATCATATTTGGATGCAAAAGGGATGAGAGTTGCATTTGTGGATGGCCAAGTACTTATGTGGCCAAAAGGTAAGACCATAGATGATGCAGTAGTGATTGGAGAACAAGAGGGAGGATTGTACAAATTGAAGGGACAGCTTGAACATGCCATGGTACATGAATCCATGGAGACAAGTGAACTTTGGAATAAAACGCTTGCACGTGTACACTATAGAGCACTACCAATTACAAGAAAAGCAGTAGAAGGTATTCCTCAAATCCAGTCAAAGCATGAAGGTGTTTGCAAAGGATGTGCAAAAGGAAAGAACAAAAAGAAGACATTTCCAAGCAGCGAAAGCAAGACATAAGGAATCTTGGAAATTATCCACTCCGATGTATGCGGTCCAATGTTATCCAATTCTATGAGTGGGTATGCATATTATGTTTCTTTCATTGATGATTTCTCTAGGAAGACTTGGATTTGGTTCTTGAAGAACAAAGATGAAGTATTCAACAAATTCAAGGAATTCAAAGCATTGATAGAAAACCACATTGAAAAGAAGATCAAGACTTTTAGATCTGACAATGGTGGAGAATTCACTTCAAAAGACTTCAAGAAGTTATGCAGTGATTCAAATATTAAGAGGGAGTTTACCACTCCTTACAATCCACAGCAGAATGCAATTGCAGAAAGGAAGAACCTCTCATCCATTTTCAACATTGATTAAGGTGCACACTATCAAAGATTCCAGTAGCTCTTGCAAGGAAGCAAAGATTGAGAGGGAATCCATCCAACAAACAAGCAAAGATAAGTATTTGAATTGTCATTTCTTGTATATCGAATTGTTTAAATAATATTGTTCAATGATGTATATACTTATGTTCCTAGACTTAGGTTGTGTATTATGCATATTAGAATAATTGCATTAATGAACAGTATACTACTAATATGCATGTGATGGGTAAGTGGCCTATGGTACTGTACAACATTCCATTTCTACTTATCTAGAATGAAACCTCTTCGCTGACATGTTGGGAGTAGTGCACACTCTTAACAATGTTCTGGTAGAGATGAATGGCATCTAGAAAGTTACCGTGTGAATACGAGATATGGATGAATGTTGTATTGAAGCATTGGCTAAGATAATTGCATGACTGTATGACATATGTATTTATGTGTAAGAATTTATTTTGAAAAACTATTAGAAGTTTCTAATCATGCAATTGAATTTGACTTGTAGGAAATATCATGTACAATCACCCACAAAAGAAGGACAACAACATTTGTTCCAGCAACAAAGTTCAAGAAAACTATCTATTGAAGATATTGAAGAATCTAAAGTTCCCAAGATCCGGGATGTAGTAATGGAAGAATGCCATGGTCGAGGAATACCATTTGATCATGAAGAATGATGTTTGGGATGTGGTCCCAAGACCAAAAGGGAAGTCTGTTGTGACTTCCAGTTGGATCTATAAGATCAAGCATGCTGCAGATGGCAACATAGAGAAATACAAGGCAAGATTTGTAGCTCGTGGCTTCTCCCATAAAGAGGGGATAGATTATGAAGAGAATTTTGCTCCTATAACCAGATACACTTCCATAAGAAAAATACTTGATCTGGCTGCAGTGATGAAATGGAAGATACACTAGATGGATGTCAAGACAACTTTCTTGAATGGTGTAGTCAAAGAGGAAGTGTATGTGGAGCAGCCACTTGGTTTTGAGACACATGACAGAGAGTCATATGTGTGCAGATTGAAGAAAGCCTTGTAAGGATTGAAGCAAGCACCTAGGACATGGTACGGCAGGATAGACAGCTTCCTGTCCTGTTTGGGCTTTACCAAGAGTAAAGTGGATTCCAACCTTTACTACAAGGTTGAGGAAGGCAATCCAATGATACTGCTATTGTATGTGGATGACCTGTTTGTGGCAGGTGAGGATAGATTGATTTCCGACACAAAGAGGAAGCCTTCTTTCAAGTTCAATATGAAGGAGTTGGGCATGATTCATTACTTTCTAGGTATGGAGGTGTGACAGAGTGCAGATGGAATCTTCCTTGGACAAGGGAAGTATGCAATAGAGATCCTGAAGTGGTTCGGGATGATGTATTGCAAGGCCATGGCCACACCTATGGCATCGAAACTGAATCTATTGAGTGATGCTTCATCAGAATCGGTTGATGTCACTTGTATCATCAGAGGATTGGGTCCTTGATTTACTTGAAAAACACGAGACCAGATATTTGCTTTACGGTGAACACCTTGAGCCAGTTTCTAACAAATCCTAGACATGTTCATTTGATTGTTGTAAAGCATATTCTGAGGTACCTAAACGGTACAATTGAATATGGGATCAAGTATTATGTGAATCAAAAGTTTAACCTGGAAGTTTATTTTGATTCAGATTGGTCAGGCAGTGCTGCAGATAGGAAGAGCACTTCGGGGTGTTGCTTTAGTATGGGATCAGGTGTGATCTCTTGGTTTAGCAGGAAACAATCCTACGTAGCACTGAGTACAATCGAAGGAGAGTATGTCATAGCTTGTTCATCTAGTTGTGAGATAGTATGGCTTAGGAAGCTGTTGTCTGATTTATTTGATCTCCAATTGGATACTACCTGCATCTATTGTGAAAACCAGAGTTGTGTGAAGTTGTTAGAGACCTCGGTGTTCCATGACAGGTCAAAGCACATCGAGATCAAATATCACTATATCAGGGATATGGTGCAGAAAGGAGCAGTGAAGCTCCAGTATGTTGTGATAGATGAGAATATTGCAGATGTGTTGACCAAAACATTAGCCAAAGTGAAGTTCAAGTACTTCAGAGAGAGGCTTGGTGTTCTTCAGATAGAAGATACTTCGAGGAAGAAGTGATGGGACACATTTGTAGGAGACATTCCAAGCATGGTGATAGGAGGATTCTTCCCATGGCTGTGGATGTAAGTGCTGTGTGATGAGCATCAGGACGATGCTCCCGTTTCTTCTATGTATGATGATCAGGATGATCATGTGTGATGAGCATCAGGAATATGCTCCGGATGATATGCATCAGGACGATGCTGTGACGATGATCAGGGTGATCATGCGATGATATGCATCAGGACAATGCTATGACAATGATTGGGGTGATCATGCGATGATATGCATCAGGATGATGTTGTGATGATGATCATTCGATGATATGCATCATGATGATACTGTGACGATGATCAGGGTGATCATGCGATGATGATGTGCATCAGGATGATGTACTGTATGATGATCAGTATGATCATGAGCATCAGGATGATGCTTCATGCGAGGATGATCAGGTGGATCATGAGTATCAGGGTGATACTTCGTGGCTGTGGATAGGTTGTGTGGATAAGCATGTAATAGCGCCCTGGGAGATTTTCGGATACTCTTGCTAGGTTTTTCTCATGGCATATAATAGCTCCCTGGGAGATATGGAAACTTCTCTTTCGAGGTTTTTCTTAGAGGGACATATCATAGTGTCCTGGGAGGTTTGTAGATACTCTTGCTAGGTTTTTCCTATGGCATATAATAGCTCCCTGGGAGATCTGGCAAATGCTCTTTTGAGGTTTTGTCCATGGCATGTAATTTCACCCTGGGAGATCTTGTAGGTTGTGCTGGGCACGTAATTAGTCCTAGGATGCTATTGCTAGGTTTTTCTTGGTAGCATATAATAGCTCATTGGGAGATCTTGCCGGTTGTGCTGGGAATGTAATCAGTCCTGGGATGCTCTTGCTAGGTTTTGCTTGCCTAGTCGCATATAATAGATCCCTGGGAGATCTTGCAGGTTGTGTTGGGCACATAATTAGTGCCGAGATGCTCTTGCTAGGTTTTGCGAGGTCACATGTAATAGCTCCCTGGGAGATCCGATAGGTTGAGCAGTAAGCTCGTAATCAGTCCTGGGATGCTCTTGCTAGGTTTTGTTGATGCACATAATCAGCCCTGAGATTCCACCGGATGACTACTCGCAGAGATGATGAAGACTTACAAGAGGGTTGGCCTACAACTAGCATGAAAAAGGGCTGGCTCTGTATAAATTCCTATGATGAGAGTACCTGAGAGATTGAACAAAGATCGAGATGACGAGTACAACAATAGTGACGATGATGCTCCGTGATCCAGTGACGATGGTCCAACTCCAGAATTGAAGACTTGTGGCGATATGTATTGATGACATGAGTCTAGAGAATACCTTCCTAGTTAAGAGGGAGTGTTGATGTATTTGTAACTTCGGAGGATATTCTTCTATGTATTGCACTTGTACTTTCTTATATGTATGATGGAGATGTATTATTCCTCCAATCAGAAGTGTCATCATTTGTATTTGTAAGTGTCGCAACTTATATTTGATGGTTTATTAGACCACTAATGTGGGGTCATCCCTAGTTGAGTTATGTGGTTTGGTTATTAGAAATCCTTGGGAGGTTGACCCTGTTAGGTTATTGGTAGGTCAATTCAGTGTATAAATAGAGAGTGAGTGTGTCTCATTCTATTCATTCACTCACTCATCCAACTCGAATTAGTTGAGAAAGGAGTGCACACAAGTGGAGGAGGAGTAGCTGTTGGAGTTATCTATCTTGGGTTTGATAATTGTGATCTTGTATTGTGGCTTATTCTTTCTCTGAGGAAGTTGTGGGGTTTTTCACCTTCTTGGTTTTCCCCAAGGAAACTCTATGTCTCTTGTGTTTATGATTGTTATGCCGTGCATTTTATTCTCTTAGTAGGATCCTAAGATAATGTTTGAATGCATTTATAAAAAAATTAACATCCACGGGGTAACAGAATGGCCAAATCCTCCAATAAAATTTTAGTGACTATCATTACTAAGATTGTTAACATCAACAAGAAGGCTTGGGATTTTGATATCAAGTATGCATTGTGGGCAGATAGAATCAGTGTCAAAAGAGACATTGGTACTTATCCTTTTTAACTCATTTAGGGAAAGGAGTTAGTCCTTTCTATTCAGCTTGGCCTTCCAGTGATGAAGTTATTACAAGAAGAATAATATGATCCAAATGATATGAAAAGAAGAGTTCACCAATTAATAGAAGTTCAATAGGTCAGAGAAAAACTTGATGATACAACTAAGTAATATTAAGAGAAAATGAAGGTGACCTTTGATGGAAAATCCATATTTAGATATTTTCATCTCGGAGACCTCATTCTGAAATGGCATGCTAGAAGAGAAGAAAAGTCCAAGCACGAGAAATTTGACAATATGTGGATTGGCCCTTTCAATTTAATAGCAGTCCAAGATAATAAAACTTATGAATTGGCATACTTGGATGGTGACGTACTAGGAAATCTTGTAAATGGCATGTTTCTAAAGAATTTCTTCTAGAATTGATCTCTCTCCTTCACATTCCAAAATAATTGTACCGTTATGTAGAATACTCTGTATTTATTTTAATTTTTTCTTTTTGAAGTTTCTTTTATGCAATTGTTTCGAGTTAACCTTTTCTCTATGATATTGTGAAAAAGAAACGTTGAAAGTGAGCTTCCATCTTTTAATATGACTCCATAACACAATTGAATGAAAGTCACTAGTCTACAGTTCTCAGACTCTTCCAGAGAAAAAGGTAGTCCCCGTTGAAGCTAATGTTGGTACCAAAATCTGCAGTAAATGAACTAGTGTTAAAAAAACACAGAGTGAGTAAGTTATATATCCTAAATTCATATGTTAAATATAGAAGAATCAATTTCCTTAGTCAATTCTATTGTAGTGTTGTCACAATAACATGAAAGTGGTTTCCTGCTAATCTCGATCTGTGATCGTGATGATTTGAGTGGTCAATAGGTAGTCTAGAGTTGAGGGACATTCATCTGATCGGAGGTAGATCGACGACAAAGAGATAATTAGGACTCTAGATATGTGTATATGATAATATACAATATAGATCCTGAACTCAAAACCACTTATCCACGTGGCATCTCTAGACCGATTCAAGGCTCCAAACGTGGTCTCAAAATACTCTTTTTGTTGAACCTTGAAACTACCATCTTAGACTTTTATCAGTGGGCGATATTACGACAAATACAAGTCATGATCAAATAGGATTTTGGGTGCATAATCCGATAAATCACTTCTATTCCATCCAACCTCGATATATGGTCCTAACAAATCAACGATGACTGAGTTTTCATGCCACTCAATGTGCTCGAAGGTTAACTTGTTTTCCGACATTAGAGGAAATTTGGGGTCTTAAATGGGCCTTATAAGAAAACGAGCCAACCATAATTTCTTGATGAGTTGGAATTCAATAACCAATATAATTTCAATAAAACGAGTCAACCATAATGGTTGAATTGAGATATTTGTCATAAAAAAACTAATTTTTTTGTTCGTATTTTCAACATATGTCCCTGTGTTTTTACTCAAAGTTTGAGGGTGTTGACGCAATGTCTATCAACAAGGGTTCACTCCACACTGTTGCCAACAACCTATCAACCCAAACTCCCTTATACACCGGCCCAGAAAGGTGTAACCCTTCCTAGCAACACTTGCGGAGCAAGTGCAGTCTCACTCGAGGTGGACAAGGGGGATGCTGGAACCAAGTTTCTGCAGTGATGTAGAGGATATGCACACATTACCTTCACACTAACCAGAAATTATAACATTCAAAACATACCATTAACTTATTATTCGCATCTTAAGTCATTCACAGTTTCTAAGAAACATTCATACTCATTCAGATTATAACATATTCGCATTAATCAACATAAAACATTCACATAACCCATTATTCATCATCACATCATTACATAAAGACAGAATTCATGTCCTAACCGAACATCTCCATTCATTCATCACACCTGTGGAATTAACCTCGCAGAAACCGTTAATACATCATGTTGTGGATACAAAACCAAACCCAAAAGATAGGATCAATCTCCAAAACTTTGATGCCCTTTGGATTACAATCCTACTCTATTTATATGCTTTTATCTTATTAAAAAATGGTCTACCTGACTGACTCAACTAATATAACAATTCTTATGCTTCCACGAATGCTGCGAAGGGTCCTTCTTTCGCAGAATGACCCTTCTGCGCATGTTGGCTTCCGCACTTCCTGCAGATCTATCCCATGCCAACAGGCCCCCAATACAAACGTGTGGCTCGTCCTAAGCCACCATAGCTGGACACTGCTAGTTTGTACCCACCCTTCACTGTGCTCTATTTCTGAAACTATTCTTACCGTCTGGAACTTGCTGTTGTGTACTTCCCATCTCCATCCGTCGATCTCTGGTTCATTGTCATGTACTTCTTGAACTCATCCTCTAGTCTCTGGAAACCTTGATCACTTACTTCTCCAGAGTCTGTTGGCTTGCTCCGCATTCATTCCATACTGAGAAGAAATTCATCGACGTCACCAAGGTGGGAAACAAGACGACTACTCTGGCACATCTATTTCACACCTTGGATTGCTTTCTACCGGGGCCAGGGGGCTATCACCCCTGTCATTTTGGTGGTCACTGGGACAATGAAGCTTGGAACTACTACAACATACTTAGACATCTCGGATGAAACTTCGTCTCTATGACACCTGAGTGCCCACAACTCTTCCTGCTCAAGGCACTCACGCACACTCGTCGTTCGAGCCCACAGTGCACCTGGTGTGCCACTGCATGAAATGAAATGGATCATTTCCACAGCCTCCTTGGAATTCCTAACTCATCCAATTTCCTAACCTACTCGCAACACATATTTCTCGCTTCGGGTGAATATCTCTTCGCTCCACTAGCCTCTAATGCCTGTATTTATGCATTTCCATATTATAGGACGCCTTCCTCAAAAATCATCTGTGAATCCGTTCACTTGATGCGTCGATGCTGTCATCATTTGTTTCCGGCGTGTGGTGACCGGAATTCCTACTTGTGCGATTGGTGACCATACTTCTTCCAGATGCCTTTCATGTCACAACCATGGGAACTAGCATCTGTGGTGCCACGGCCATGCTTCCACGGTGTGTTTCCCTGTGCCAAATGTGCCTGGCATAGGCACCGATCCAGACCAACTAACAATCACACCTGTCAAAAAGACTTGTCATCTGAAAAATTCTGATCTGCTGTCGATTCGAAATGATTGTTGATTTGATAGGGTCGCAATCCTGCAACTATCATAGTCCAAACCCCAAACTACGATATGACCCCTCCCGTTTGCATAGTCTCTTCCAGTTGGTGAGCCATCTTGCCACCTAGTATCTTCTATATATACATTTTTTTCCTTTTCATCCGCTCTGCATCGGATCGTGGTGATACAGATTCATCCTATTCCCATTAAATAATTTAGGTAACAGTATTCCATCCAGACTTTGTAGCTGTATTGCGCCTCCATTGGTGAAAAAAGTGATAACGTATGGTCCCAACCAGTGCATTTGCAACTTACCAGGGTGTTTCGCAAACTTACTATCATACAACAAAACTGTATCCCCATTCTGAAAGTGCTTCATCTTGACATGGCGGTCGTGCCACACCTTCTTGCAGTCCTTTTCTACCTTCTGATGGAACCCTGCAATGAATTGATCTTCGTCAAGCTGTATTAGTTGTGTCAACCGTTCCTCCAGTGCACCATCGTCACTCATCCTTGTGGCTGCTACGATGCACAAGCTCGGTATGATGTATTCCATCGACATAACTACTTCCTAGCTATAAACGAGCTTAAATGGGGTCTGGCCAGTCAATCGTTTGCATGTGGTGCGATATGCCCAAAGGATGGCTGGTATTTTTAGGTCCTAGTCATCGCGTTTCACATTGCACACCTTGGTGAGGGCATGCTCCAATATCTTATTAACGCCTCAACTGTCCCATTTTCTTGAGGGTGGTAAGGCCTACTCTTCTTGTGTTGTATCTGAAATTCTTTTGTCATCGCGGAAATTGTTTGGTTCACGAAGTGCGTCCCTTGGTCGCTTAATAATACTTTTGGGAAACCAAACCTAGTAACCACATTGTCGAATAGGAATCGTGCTACAGTCGCAGCAAAACAATCTCGCACTAGCGCAGCTTCCACCCAATGTGTTAGATAGTCTATCGTAGTGATGATGTAACGTGACCTTGTTCTCTTCCTAGGTGGGTTGACGGGTCCCATGAAATAAACGACCCATTTATCAAAGGCCTCCAGGGTTACTTGTGGTACTAGTGGCATTTCATCTCGTCGTGAGGGCTTCCCAGTTCATTGGCATACGTCGCAGCTCTTGGCATAGTCCGTAGCATTTCCATGCAATTTGGCCACCATAGCCCTGCTGGAAGGATCTTCCTAGTGGTTGCTCGTCCACCATATTAGTTCCCCCCAACAATGTCGTCATGAGCTCCCAATAGAATCTGTTCTTGTTCATGCGGAAGGACGTATCATCGCAAAATCTCATACGGCCCCATTTTATATAATTCTCCTGCAATTAACTGGAAATCTGCAGCTCAGACAACCAACTGCTTCTTTTAGCTGGAAGTGAACTCAGCCGGTGCCTCCCCTGTCTCCAAAAATTGAATGATTTGTTCATAGTGGTTGTTAACCATTCCAATCCTAAAAAACTGAGCATCCGACAATCCTTCATAGATGCTCCTTGGTTCCTCTCCTAATTCTATCCGTGAGAGATGATCAGGTCCTATGTTCAATCGTCCCGGCTTTACGATATTCTCAAAATCAAATTCCTGAAACAACAATGGCCAGCGGCAGATATTCCCCCCCAACACAGGCTTTTTCACCAAGTATTTCAATGCAGAATGATCCATGAACATTTTGAAGTGGCCCCCCAAGAGGTAATGCCAGAATTTTTGCAAAGCATAGACCATTGCCAATCCTTCCCGCTCAGTGGTCGTATAGTTCCTCTCCGTAGTAGACAGTTTTCTACTGGCGAATGCTAGCGGGTGTTCAATGTCACTAGTTCCTGGTTGGGCCAAGATAACACCAAGTGCGACTAACGATGCATCAACGTGTACATGAAATTCCTTCGTCCAATCCGGAAATGCGAGGATTGGCGTTGCGACCATCTTCTCTTTCAATATGTCCAAGCTTTTCTGGCATTCCTTGGTCCATTCAAACTTAGCGTCTTTTTTTAGTTACTTCACCATGGGTGTTGTGATAGTTTCATATCCCCGAATGAATTTCCTATAGTAACCTGTGTGTCCCAATGTTTCTCATAGTTGTTTAGCCATTGTTGGTGGTGGGAGGTCAAAAATGATGGAAATCTTCACCGGATCTACCAACATTCCTTCTCTACAGACAATGTGTCCTAACAGTATGCCGAACAAAGCACAAAAAATACACTTCTTGAGGTTCAAGGAAATTTGGTGTTGTCGATAGAGTTCTAGTATGAGTCTTAAGTTCACGACATGATCCTTGACTAATCCATATACTGTCCAATCATCCATGTAGACAGCGAGGAATTTATGAATATGGTCTTTGAAGGCTTCTACCACTATTCTGGAAAATATTGCAGGGGCATTCTTTAATCCAAACGGCATCATTGTGTATTGAAAGCATCCCCACTCTGTGACGAATGTAGTCTTGTGTCGATCTTCTTTCGTAATCTTGATTTGGTGGTATCCCAAAAATCTGTCCCTAAAGGAATATATCTCCTAACCTCCTACTCCTTCGAGCACTTCGTCCATGAATGGGGTTGGAATTGGATCATGTAGGCAGGCATCATTCAGTTTCTGTAGGTCAACACATATTTGTACTTTGATGGTTTTCTTGTCCTGGACAACCATCGGACTAATCCATTCTGATTCTTCTACTGGTTCTATGATTCCTGCCTCCAGCATTCTTTTGATTTCGGCTTGCACGCGTTCCTTTTATCTCGGGTTCAATCGATACGGCTGTTGCTTAACCGTCTTTGCATTGAGTTTCAAGGGGATCTTCATTTCCCCTAGGTCTCCAGCAATTCCCTTCATCTCTAAGAATTTCATTGGAAGCAAATCTTGAAACTCATGCAGTAAGTCAGTCATCTTTGCAATGGTCGACTCATCCCAGTAGTCTCCAATGCTTGCGAACTTGGGGTTTTCGTCCGACCCAATGTTCACCTTCTTGATCTTTAATGGTTAATAAAATTTGTCTGACTGTATATCCGATGCCACAACATTGCGACTACCCTCCGATTCTGGTACATACGTAGCCCTGGGGTCATCATCATCGTCGGGTTCTCCATGGACATTGTAACACTCCATCAACATTTCTGGTGTCACGGTCCATTGGACTGCCATTGGTTGTCCAGTCGGGGCTCCTTCAAATATTTTTCTGCGGATTTCTTGTAGCGCGGTGTGGATTAAGGGATTTTCGTCTGAGAATGAGAACGATTGGATGAAGCCAATGGTAAGCTGCTCCCAATATGTCGTCCCACGTCGCAGTTCTACTGCGACATACCAAATCCGTGGTACTTCATCCAACATGTGTACAGATGCATGTACCCACTCTTGTCATGCTCTCGATCCCCATTGATTTTGATAAGCATTTAGATGTGCCTTCAGGCCTCCTCGTCCATCATATCGCATATGGTCGTCCTCTGTAGCTTCACTGAACAGAATCTCCATGAGGCATCGACATGTTGGCCAAGATGTGATGTTTGATTTATGGGCTGCCCACCATCGCACAGGAGTAGCCTTTAGGGCTTCCTCCAGGGCTAGTAGATGCTTTGGTTCTGCCACTTTCTCCTTAATTTCTATGAGAAACGTGCCCAAGTTGGGAAATCCATCAACCCTGTGTTCTCCGTGAATACCCTTCGCAAGGACTATGTTCTCCGTGCAATCTTCGAAAGGACACTTCATTCAACCAGTTCTGCCAATTTTCTAGGGCCTTGTCTGATTCAGAGGATGTTGAGCTGTCACTACGCCATCCTAATTCTCCATTCGTGGTGGGATTAACATAATCCTCAGAGATGTTATACAAATTGTCCCACCCTTCCGCAAGCTCGTCTCTGGCTGGCTCTGTATAGCGCAGCCCTTCCGCAGGGTCCAATGGTGCGATGACCCTCATTTCCTGATTCTCGAATGACATTATCATTTTCTTAAAGTTGATAATTGCTTGACTCTCCATAGCCCAGTCTATCCCTAGCAGTATCGGATAGGGACTGGTGTTATCCACAATTTCAATGACATTGAAATCTGCATACGTTCTGAGTCCTTCAATTTCAACCGGAAGTTGACATACCCGACCAAGCAGAGTGACCTTTCTCTGGTTCACTAGTCGCATACTCGACCGAGCAGAGTGACCTTTCTCCGGTTCGCTAGTCGCAGTTGCACTCGTGACCAGGTCATCTGTGGATTTCCCATTGTCTCCCATTTCTGTTTCGTCAGGATATTCACATCCTATCCCAAATCCAGAATGATGGAGTCGACATCAAATTCTCCAATCTGTGCTGACATCCACATCTTGTTGGCCCGGTTTTGCAACCAGGCTTAGTGCTATGGGCACCTGCTAACTAGTAGCAGCAGTTTCAATAGAAATAAAAACAATAAACTAAATAAACAATACTATTTATGGATCTAAGCAAGAATCTAAGCAAATAATGTAATCATTTCAAAATCAAGAACAAGAAACATAAGAAATAATTTTTTGTATTGAAAAATGGGGGGGCAAGCAAGTGCTTGCGATATTACCTTCAATGGTGAAGGTTGATGTTGAGCAACTTCCAAGATGAGTAGCTCCAAACTCCAAGAGGTCTCCTTCTCCAAGGTTGCTTCAA
The DNA here is from genome assembly GCA_027924585.1 of Larix kaempferi. Classification (NCBI taxonomy): domain Eukaryota; kingdom Viridiplantae; phylum Streptophyta; class Pinopsida; order Pinales; family Pinaceae; genus Larix; species Larix kaempferi. The sequence goes on from BSBM01000456.1 coordinate 42,046,018, forward strand.
TGGCTAAAAGTGCTCAGGGGAGATTTCAGCAGCATAAGGATGAGATAATGGAAGGATGTGAAATGAGGAGCCCCTACCACCTTTTTATAGGTTTTTGTGGTGAGGAATACCATTTGTGGTTTTGTGGAAACCAAATGGTATTGACCAACATGGTTTAGGTACTTTTCCCTCCTTTTTCCTTTTTTGAATAAAAATAATATTTTAATTCCCTTTTTAATATTTTTGGGAATTTGGACCCTTTTTGAGGGTTTTTTATGATTTTCTTGGAAAAATAATCTTTTTTAATGGAAAAAGGGGTGTACTAAGGTCTTTTGGTGACCTTTTGTTGGTTTCGGAGGCTCAGATGGTGAAAAAGTGGACAAATGGGTCATGTGAATAGGGAAATGAGCTAGTGAGCACTTTTTGGGTGTTAACAGATTGCCCCCTGATGTGTGAGGGCAGGAGCTCATCGTATGGCCGATAGACATCATAGTTCTTTTGTTCTTTTTTCTGGGAGTAGGGGAGAGAAGAGACCGGTTGGAGACTGGAGCCACGGCCCTTGGAAGCTGCAAAAACAAAAAATATTACATGGCCTCAATATGAATGAGGTATAATCTCTGATAAAGGACGAGGCGGGCATTCCCATACTCGTATCAAGACATATACAAAACAATTAGTCCCAAGACGGGGGATCTAATACTTAAAGAAATATACTGGTACATCATAATGGTCCAGAGGGGACATTATTGTGGGATATACTCATGATCATGACTGATCTCAATAACTGATACACTGGAATAACTGTTGAACTGCTGAAACTGAAGGTGTCCAACATCTATATGGACTCAATGACTATGAGTCATCTCTGAGAAATAATGTAACTGTATACTCAAGGGAGTATGAAACTGGGGTAAACCTGAATACTGTCGCCATACGCAACCCGGATATCTATAGAAAAAATGTAACTGGTTGTATCCATAGGTAGACCCTCAAATGTGGAGGAGTCAGGTGGTATCCGGGGTCTTCGACTAAATAACTGAACGGACCAATATCCTGTGCGAGTCTCAACGATGCGATCAAGGTGTTGAAGTCGAGCATGTGAGAAACAACCATTCGGAGAGGCACTGAGGATTCCTCTCGAAATGATTCGTAGGCACTCATCATAGATGGTAATGAGTCCAAGACACAGGGACCTCTAGGTCTATCCTCTGGAATCAATGTGGTTGTCGTCGACAGAGGGAGACCAGCAACTAACAAGGCAATGATGTTTCCTTGATAGGAGCACGAGGTGTAAAACTGAAGTGTTGTAGTACTGATGGTAGGACTGACATACTTGTGGAAATGGGAAATAACTGGGTCAAAAAATGGGTAGACTCAAACTTCCTCTGTTCATAGCATGATGACATGTTTGACCTGGCAGCGTAGGGACCTGACTTGTAGGTGTGGGGATCATCTTTTAGGTCCTGAAGGGTATGCACTGACTCTAGGTGGGTGAAGCTGATGGTAGCTGTCGAGGGAGTTTCAGGGTTACATACTGCAGAATACTTTGAACAAAGGCGACCAAAATGGGGAAGCTGCTATGTGAGTAGGCATGATGTGTTGTAGCGCCAAGAGGCACCATTGATTCCTTCTTTGTAGTTTTAATGAGCTCCAAGAAGGGATAAAAGTGTGCTCTAAAATGGTACGGTCCTGTGGATTTTATGAGCCCAGGGCGGCTCATGCTCATGGTTGCTTTCGTGTTTAGAGAGTCTGAAAGCGGTAAGTGGACTCTATTGGTGTTTCTTTTTCGTAAGTTTAGTCTCCAAGGCCCGAAAAAGCATAAAATGATGCGAATGGAGAACTCTTCTAGCCGGTGTGACTAGAGTATACCTTTTTCGTAATTAGTCTACAAGGTCCGGAAAAGGGGTAAACTTATACCAGTTAGACGCCCTTTCAGATACATTTAGCGAGCATGAAAGGAAGCAAGATTGCTCGGCGATCTTTTCATTGTTTTAGGAGTCAGAAAAGAGCTTAACAGAAACTCCCTAAGTGTCTTTTTCGTAAAGAGGGGTTACTCGGCCCGAAAAAGGGATAAAATTATACCGAACAAAAATGTATTGATGAGGGCGAGGAAAGGTTTCAAGCATCGTCATCAGCGCGGAAAACTGGATCCGGTGACATAAGGATTGTCGAAAACGGAGAACGGCCGATGTGGCACGCAAACCGAGGTGATGAGGGGGCGTGGAAAAAATGCCCGAAAAATATAAAGGTGAGAGCGAGAAATGGTCTCAAGCATCATCATGAGCGCGGAAAACTGAATCCGGCTATATAAGGCACGTCTAAAACGGAGAACGGCCGATGTGGCACGCAAACCGAGGTGACGAGGGGGCGTGTAAAAAATGCCCGAAAAATCTAAAGGTGAGAGCGAGAAATGATCTCAAGCATCATCACGAGTGCGGAAAACTGAATCCGGCGATATAAGACACATCGAAAACGGAGAACGGCCGATGTGGCACGCAAACCGAGGTGACGAGGGGGCGTGGAACAAACGCCCGGAAAATCTAAAGGTGAGGGCGAGAAATGATCTCAAGCATCATCACGAGCGCAGAAAACTGAATCTGGCGATATAAGACACATCGAAAACGGAGAACGGCCGATGTGGCACGCAAACCGAGGTGACGAGGGGGCGTGGAAAAAAAAAACGCCCGGAAAATCTAAAGGTGAGAGCGAGAAATGACCTCAAGCATCATCACGAGCGCGGAAAACTGAATCCGGCTATATAAGGCACGTCTAAAACGGAGAACGGCCGATGTGGCACGCAAACCGAGGCCACAAGGGAGGCTAAAAAATGGTCAAAAAATGGACCCCGTGAAAACGGGAAACGGACGGAACCTCTATGAAGTTCTCGCTGTGCTGATCCCAACGGTACCAACGGTTTGAGAAATGGACTTCGTATGCTACCGCAATGGTTGTTTGAAATTTGTGGAATTTCTATAAATAGGACGTGGGGCCCAATATGACTTGTCATTGTTACGTGCGAGTTTGATAGAGCTGTCAGAGCTATTTCTCGATTTCCGGGAGATTTCACCGTTGGTTTTCGATTTAGCGAGTTGCAGGTAACTCTATTCGCCTTAGCCTAGTCAATTATGTCTTTTTTGTTTGGCGGTGGGCCCCCGAAGGCCGCGAAACTCCACGTTGACTCTCCAACGTGGAACCGCGCGGGTTTCGGGGCTGAACCCGCGATGAACCGCGCGGGTTTTAGGCTTACAGTCGCGATGTTCCCAGGTTTTGCAACCAGGCTTAGTGCTATGGGCACCTGCTAACTAGTAGCAGCAGTTTCAATAGAAATAAAAACAATAAACTAAATAAACAATACTATTTATGGATCTAAGCAAAAATCTAAGCAAATAATGTAATCATTTCAAAATCAAGAACAAGAAACATAAGAAATAATTTTTTGTATTGAAAAATGGGGGGGCAAGCAAGTGCTTGCGATATTACCTTCAATGGTGAAGGTTGATGTTGAGCAACTTCCAAGATGAGTAGCTCCAAACTCCAAGAGGTCTCCTTCTCCAAGGTTGCTTCAATGGCTAAAAGTGCTCAGGGGAGATTTCAGCAGCATAAGGATGAGATAATGGAAGGATGTGAAATGAGGAGCCCCTACCACCTTTTTATAGGTTTTGGTGGTGAGGAATACCATTTGTGGTTTTGTGGAAACCAAATGGTATTGACCAACATGGTTTAGGTACTTTTCCCTCCTTTTTCCTTTTTTGAATAAAAATAATATTTTAATTCCCTTTTTAATATTTTTGGGAATTTGGACCCTTTTTGAGGGTTTTTTTATGATTTTCTTGGAAAAATAATCTTTTTTAATGGAAAAAGGGGTGTACTAAGGTCTTTTGGTGACCTTTTGTTGGTTTCGGAGGCTCAGATGGTGAAAAAGTGGACAAATGGGTCATGTGAATAGGGAAATGAGCTAGTGAGCACTTTTTGGGTGTTAACACATCTCTCTACTTGTATGCGATTGACTCTTTGTTCCAGTCGTGCACCTCCTCGTCGTTGTAGTAGGCTAGCTATCTCTTCCAATACATCTGGGTCCTTTTCCAAATCCAAGAAACTCCCCAAGAAGGCCTTTAGAGTGTTTTCCTTCCTTCGTGGCTTCATCGAGTCAAACATCGGTGGCATGTCATAGATTTCTTCTTCAAAAGGCATCTGTCGCCTATTCCTCATTGTATCATGTGCCTTCAAAATGATGTCCTTTTCTGCTTCTGCGTTGACAGTGACCTGCTTCCTTTGTGTTTGCATTGGTCTGACATAGGTGTTTGGCCTCTCGCCACCTGTCGCCCGCCCCTCCTTGTGTCACTATCCCGACCATTGCATGGTTACCTCTGGGTTTTGTTGAAATCATCTGTATAGCAAGTGGCGCATTTGGATTATTTGGGTTGTGGTTCTACTTAGTTTTCCATTTCGTAATAAGCGGAGGGTAGTCTTCTATACTATGATCTACAACATTGCAGTATGTACACTGTGGTGCAGGATTCGGACAATCCTGCTGGTAGTTCCCTTGCTTCCCGCAATTGTAACAGATGATTGGTCCTCTTCCCCATCCAGTGGCTCCTCCACGTTCCATACCTGTGCCTTGGCCTCCGTGGAATCCTCCGCATGGCGGTCCATATTTTTGATACTGCAGTTTCTCGTACTGTGGCTGCTGATACTATTGTTTCCCATATGGCGGTGGTGGATACTGCGGGTGCCCGTATTTCCCCTGGTCGTATTGCTACGGTTGGTTAAACTGCGGCTAAATATACTGCGATTGTTGTTGCACCACCGGTGGTTCTCCCTTCATAAAACAAGTGTTAGCTGTCTAATCTTGCAGCAGGTCATAGGCCCTGCAATCCTTCTCATCATGGCCAACCAATCGGCAAAACATGCAGTATAAGTTTGCTGGCTTTGATACCATCTTTTGCAGATATACACATTCCTTCGGTCGATGCCCTCTGGTCTGAGAGATAGTACACCATGGAATGCCTCCTTGACAAAGGGGGTTTGGTGCCCTCGACTACAGATACTCACAAAATTCTAGGCAATTGTCCTTATGGTGCCCCTCATTTCTACATCTAGTGCAGCACACATCTCAGGGGGTTTCCTTTCCCTTCTTGATATCCTCCAATTGCAATGTTAAGTTGGCCAACTATGCCTTAACTCTGTCCATTCCCATCCCTTCTTCACCGATTGGTGAAGCCTCTAGCTTCATCATGATTTCTAATGCTTTTGCCTGTGTTGCGACCTTTTGTTGCATCAGTGGCCCCCGGATATGCGACACTAGTCCTACAATAAACCACTCTTTATGTTACAGCTCATTTATCGGAAAGCTCACTTTCGCTATCAACTTCTTGTATCGCTGATCGAATTCCCATACTGGCTCATTCGGGAATTGCTTAATCTCCTTAAGCTCAATGACATATTGCGACTCAGATTTTGTTTTTTTGAATTCGTCAATCATTGCCATTCTAACCTACGCCAGTTTTTTGGCTATTGTTCCCACTGGAACCTTTACAAAATTCATGTAGCAGTCTATGCCCGACCCCTAAGGGTCATCGCTAGTTGTCCCATCTTTATAGCATCGTTCTAAACCTACTTCACGGTCCAGACTGCTTCGCATATAAACCAAAACTGTTTGGGATCCTTGGTCCCGTTCCCATGAAAGGTGGGAATCTTTGCCTCATCTGCCATCCTAACATTGCTAGTGTTGTTATTCATTGAAGTGCTACTCTTGCCGCTGCACGTAGGGAAACTCCATGAGTAGTTTGGATTTATTCCTATAAAATTTGGAGTAGTGTGCGTGGTCGAAGGTATGTGGTAACTTATGATCTGGCCTCCTTCTGCCTCTAGGATAGCTTGGTTGACGTTTCCTTCGCAATAAGGTCGCTTCCTCCCTTGTGGTTCTATTTCGTAGTTCTCTGTTCCAGTCCTCTCAGGAGACTCTCTCTCAGTCCTCCTCTTCTTCTCAGGACATCGAAATATTGCTCCGCTCCTCACGAGACAACACTCTTCATTAGCTTCCCTTTGAAACTCGTTGTCACTCATGTCCATCTACCTCATCTTTCCGTCAGACTCACATTTACGAAATACGTTCACCCTCGCACACCAATTCTTCTACTCGTCAGAAGACATTCTCAATATTCCTTTTTGTAGACGAGCATTTTAATGCATAGTTTTAATGACGACAAGAATCTTCCTCTCTGCCCCATGAAGAAATTTATTTCAGTGTCACTGTATGACTTGATAGTATCTACTGTGAACTCAGTTATGTACCCTTCGAGGATATTGTCTACCCAAAAATCAACAGCTCGCGATACCTTTTTATCGACTTGCTTCAGCTGTCGCACCAACTTCGGGGTCCAACAATTAGGTTCGGTCTTGTGGAAGTGGTTCTTACGGAACGTCAACTGTGCTAGCTACTCATGCAATAACACCGGGAATTCACAGAAAAACAAATTCGTGAATATCTGAATAAACGTATCTTTCTAACCAACCAGTTGCTATCTGTTTAGGATTTTGCTTTTCACTTTCTGTGAATTCCTCCACCTTCTTGTCGAACCACTCTTGGATCTCTGGTTTTGTTGGGTGCCACAACATATCCTCTTTTCTTCTTCCTTAGGGTCCCGGAAACGGAACCATTTGTTGACGCAGCGTCTATCGGTAGGGGTTCACTCCACACTGTCACCAACAACCTATCAACCGAAACTCCCTTATACACCGGCCCGGAAAGGTGTAACCATTCCCAGCAACACTTGTGGAGCAAGTGCAGTCTCACCTGAGGTGGACAAGGGGGCTACTGGAACCAAGTTTCCGCGGTGATGTAGAGGATATGCACACATTACCTTCTCACTAACTAGAGATTATAACATTCATAACATACTATCAACTTATTATTCACATCTTAAGTCATTCACAGTTTCTAACAAACATTCATACTCATTTAGATTTTCTAACAAACATTCATACTCATTTAGATTATAACATATTCGCTTTAATCAACAGAAAACATTCACATAACCCATTATTCATCATCACATCATTTCATAAAGATAGAATTCATGTCCTATCCGAACATCTTCATTCATTCATCAAACCTACGGAATTAACCTCGCAGAAACCGTCAATGCATCATGTTGCGGATACAAAACCAAACCAAAAAGATAGGATCAATCTCCAAATATTCGATGCCCTTTGGATTACAATCCTACTCTATTTATATGCTTTTATCTTATTACAAAATGGTCCACCAGACCGACTCAACTAATCTAACAATTCTTATGCTTCCGCGAATGCCGCGAAGGGTCCTTCTTTCATGGAATGACCCTTCCGCGCCTGTCGACTTCCGCACTTCCTGTGGATCTATCCCATGCCAACAGAGTGAGAGAACTCGTTGGATGCTGAATTTAATATTGCATCCAATGTGTACCCACGATGCATAATTTTGATGGACACCACTGTGCCAAAAATAAGAAATACCTGAAAAAACGTGATCACATACTTTTGTTGGACCCCGCTGCACCAAAAACAAGAAATACCTAAAAAAATGAGGATCATGTTTTTTCAGGTATTTCTTATTTTTGGGGAAGCAGGGTCCATCAAAATTATGTAGGGTGGGTACTCATTGGATGCAAAATTTAATTTCACATCCAACGAGTTCTCCTGCTCGAAATTTGAGTAAAAACACAGTGAGATATGTTGAAAATACGAATAAAAAAAGTATTTTGTTTATTTCTTCCTCCAAAATTAATAAATATTATTTTATTATTTTAACAATTATTTCATTATTTTAATTATTATTTTATTATTTTCCTTAGGATTCCCATTTTAGACCTCAAATTTCCTCTAATGATCCTGAACCTAAGACTACCTAGACAAGTGTCCCTAGGAGAAGGTTTCGGCACTCCAAAAGCAGTCTACATATACGCACTAATTCAGGGCCCTAAAACTGCTTTACCTCCTTATGTAAGGTGCACTAAAAGATTACAAGTGTTTTCATATGGAGTAGAAAGAGGGGCCCACATCCTACAAGCAATTTTGAATTGGCACGAATCTAGATAGAATTATGACTATCATCAGTGGTGGAGGATGCTTCAGGCTCCCCAACTTGGACGAATGTTAAGCCATGAGCCTGATCCTTAATTTAAAACCACTCAGCCACATGTATCCATCATGACTCTTCAATGCACTAAAAGGAGTATCTGAACACCACTTTCCCAAGGCCCTGAAACCTCTTTCCCATCATGTATCCTTTCAAGGCAGACCCACCATGTTTTTATCCAACGGGTCTAGCTGTCGCTGCTTCCTTAATAACGATCCCCGTTAATTAAAATCCCCTGCGACATCATCTATCAACTAATCACATAGCACCATGTGTTACTATATTGAATGCACCAAATTTTCAAACTCCCGACTTTAAACGCCCCCATGCAATTCCTTTGGAGCATTGTCTTGTAAAGAGTTTGTGAGCTCTTGCTTGTTCATTGCTGCCATCATATTACCTTGTCATTTTCTACATTTAACCGCTAGTGAAGGTTTTCAATTGAAGCACAATGGAATCCATTCCAGACATAGAATCTGCCCCATCTTCCAGTAGCCCGACCAGCCGAGAGGAGCACCTTGGAGATGGACATTTTAATATTTACGACCCTGTACTCTCACCAGTAACCTGCATCAATTGTCGAGAGAAGCTAAAGATCAATCTAAAGGAGGAAATGATACCTTGAACATATGGAATTCAAGGTTAGAAAGAGTGATACTACCCAAGGCCCATCCCTTTCCAGAATTGGTGCAATCGTGTAGAGAGTTGTATGCGCCAAAAAGAAAGGCCATCATCTCTAGGATGGGGTTAGTAATTTGTTCTGTAAAAAAGGATATTGTCATGGATATGATGGAAATTTTAGAATATTATACTAGCTTAATTTTTGATGAGGAATTTCTCAACACCAAAATCAGGGAATTGTCTTCCTAGTGTGATATTTTCAATTGCTAAGATCTAGATTCATAAGACAATTTCACATGGAATATTTCAGACAATGAGAGAACAAGAATGGAGAAGATAAATTGTGGAAATCACTTTGTATTTTATTCATGAATATGATAACAATATATAATACATATTCCATGGAGAAAATCGAATGCCTTGGAGGCAATTTGGAAACAACAAAAATAAAAGGCTTAGATAAGGCAAAAAACCCCCTAGGTGGCAAAAGCAGTTTCTAAAACTGTACTAGAGGCTCACGAATTTTCTAAGTATGGTATGGAAGCTCATGAGTGAGGTAAATAGAATGTATTGATGGATTTATAAGAGTATATATGATGTGGAGGTAGAATTGGTCAAGTGGAAAACGTTTCTAAGTCAACTAGCTTTACCTTTTCCACTAGAAAGCAGAAAAAACAGGACAAAGCTAACTAAATCAAGAAAGCACCTTCTAAAAAAAAAATGGAAAGAAATCAGACAAAATAAAATCAAATCTTATCTAGAATATTCTCAAGTGTTCCCTAGTAACTTAGGATGGCAAGTGGTCCACTAAACGACAAAACTGGCCTATTTTACCTAGTCAAAACTCAGGAAATTAATCATAAAGGATTAATTAATTTATCCTAAGTCTAAAATGGTATAGGTGATTTTTTTAATACTCCAAAAACCACCCTTAAGCCTGAATTTATGTGATGGAAATCAAAATAATATCATAAATATAGGGCCCAAGCAACAGTCACCTCAATACAAAAAATAACTAGTCCATGTAAAGCGAGGAAACAGGGAAAACCTCATGGGAACAAAACCCTCCCTCAAAAATTTACATGCTTGGATGTATTCATACTGTCTTGTTGCTCACTTGGAGGATTTGAATGAGCTGAATGAGTTGAATGGGATGCTTCTGAGTAACGGACTTGATCAATATATTATGGATGTCATGATCATGCATTAGTGCATCAATGTGGTGTAGGCAAGAATCATGTGTAGAGGCACCATGAAGCTCATCTTCTTATGATGGAGCATCATATGAGTTTTTATTTATTTTTTAAAACATATAATCAGATCTTAAATCATAATCAATTATGGAAAGAAGATCTATGCAAACTCCTTCCCAAGGAAAATCAATGAACTCAACAGGATAAATTTTTTCTATAGCTGCAATGTGGTGCACTAGTTCCTGTACCTTTTTCTCAAAATGATGTAGGAAATTTATAATATTGCAAAGGAGATCATGCAGCTCCGAAATATCAGAATTATATTCATATGGAGAAGCAACCAATAAATATGTGGAGTCTCCATGATCGAACAAAATTTTAGTAGGAAAAGTATGAAAAACTAGGTCACCTTGACAACTGAGCGATCCTGGAGAGTGGAGGACTTGAATTCTGAACCATGAGTGATGGGGTCAGGTCTAGATGTGTGAAATATAAGTCCAATTATGTCCAAATATATGGATTTCCAACCAATGAAATATATGAAATACATAAGAGCAACAGAGGCAAGTGACACAGTGTAGGAAAACATGGAATTGTGTAGTTTCTTAACTGGAAAACTTGGGGGTTGTAGGGTCTTTTTTGCATCCAATGGTTAGGAAAATGGTGTGGGAGGTATCATGACCTAAATAGAATACTATATATCATATTAAAAATCAGAATCTAAAATATTTGAATGGAGGTGGAAAGACCTTTCAGAAGACAAATCAGATGCTAGTAAAAAATGACTAGTTTTGAGAGTAGACTTGGATGAACTGACTTAAGATTGTACCAAGGAAGAGGTGGAGGTTTTTGATTCCGATATATCAGAATGTGAATCAAAATCAGAGACATATGAATTATCTTTCACTCTAGTACTCAAAGCATAAGCATGATTACCTTTGGGAGAGGCTTGGAAACAGTGTTCTTGTTCTACAACAAGCTTGCCTTGTTCTTTCTTTGCAACGTCAGGAACATCTATGTTATGCTCTTCAAGCATCTTGGCCATGCTGTCCAATTTAGTTTTGAAGCAATATTTATTAGGATGAGTTCTTTTCAGCAATAAGAACACTTGGGTTTCTCCTTCTTCATCTTCTTGTATTTGGAATCTCTATCAGAATCCTCTTCATCTGACAACATCTTTTGTTTGGATTTGTCATTCTTGAAACTCTTTGATCCATGAGAAGTAAGTGAAAAGTCCTTGGAGGGTGTTATATACCTCATTTGGACCATCTTGTGCTTCTCCTTAGTGAGCGAATCAATGAATGCATCCAAGCTTGGCATATTCCAATTGGGAGCTACAAGTCTTGTGGTATGAAAAGCAGCCACAAATACTGAGTATTCTGAGCACAATTTTGACAGAATGGTTAGGATTAACTGCTCATCCTTCTTATCTATGCCACATTTCTTGAGTTGAAGCACCTGGTTCTTGAATTTTGAGATGAACTCTTCCATTGAATCGAAATTAGTTGGACTAAGTGAGATCAAATCAATCTCCAATAAATGACCTCTGAGCTCACCTTGTTTTCCAAAGAGAGACTCTAGCTTTGTTCACACTTGATTTGGAGTGGATAGAGAGTCAATATGGAATATAAGATCTGGATATATAGAGAGACAAAGTAACCCATAAGCTTCATCAAGGATATTGAACCAATAGTATTTTAATGGAACAGCTCCTGGCTCAGTTTCAAGCCCCATAGCGACTCTATACAATCCTTTGATAACAATATATAATACATCTTCCATGGATAAAATCGAATGCCTTGGAGGTAGTTTGGAAAGAGAAAAAATAAAAGGATTAGATAAGGCAAAAAAACCCGTAGGTGGAAAAAACAGTTTCCAAAACTTTACTAGAGGCTCGCGAATTTGCTAAGTATGGTATGGAAGCTCATAAGTGAGGTAAATAGAATGTATTGATGGATTTAGGAGAATACATATGATGTGGAGGTAGAATTGGTCAAGTTGCAAAAGTTTCTAAGTCAACTAGCTTTACCTTTTCCACTAGAAAGCAAAAAAAATAGGACAAATCTAACTAAATTAGGAAAGCACCTTCTAAACCAGAAATGGAAAGAAATCATACAGAATCCAATGAAATCTTATCTAGAATCTTCTCAAGTGCTCCCTAGTGACTTAGGATGGCAAGTGGTCCACTAAAAGACAAAACTGGCCTATTTTACCTAGTCAAAACTCAAAAAATTAATCATAAATGATTAATTAATTTATCCTAAGTCTAAAATGGTATAGGTGGGTTTTTTAATACTCCAACACCTAGAGCAGGGATGCTTTCATCAGATCACTTCTACCATTTGGACCCGAACCGCCTGTTATGCACTCACTATACAACCTTGATATTTTCTCAAAGGAAGCTCAAGCAACTTTTTCTATGGTATGTCAAATTTTGGGATATGACCATGACCTAGTTACCGATGATGCAACCTTAGTTTTCCTTTTGTTGATTAACTTGTCAAATGAAGAATAACCTGTTAATATAGATATTGTCACTTTCTTAATAAAAATGATTCATCTTCAGTTGAAAATTTTTTCTACAAAAAAATTATTTAGATACCCTTCTTATTTGCTATATATGATCCTCTACCACAACAAACAATTCTTTGATCAATCTGACCTAAAAAAGTCCATAGACTGGCCCAATATTGAAGGTTTCCATGAATTTTTAAACACTATAATGAAAAATATATATTCCTTACCATTTGATGCACCCCTCCCAGAATCTTCCTTGGATGTAAGAGTCTACTTCAATTAAATATTGAAGACCCCGTAGGGGATTGGTTCTGTTATGAAAATCATACTAAAATTCAAGTCTACGGAGCTGAATTGCCACCTTATCAATTTCCCGTGTTCCTAAACCCTAGGTTGGTTTCCCTAGAAGACATTCACTAGAGCAATTGTGATGTTGTGCATTTTGTGAAAATTAATAGTACACGAAATTTTAGAGTTCCCCAGGAAGAAGGACCTTTCAAGGTTAGAACTAGAGCAGCAGAGCCTTATATTGAAGAAATGTTGGCCAGGTTAAACCTCCGCAAAATTTTTAGTTGGAAATATGTTCCCAAATGGGTTATATCTCAAAAGAGACAAGATGTGAGGTTGGAAGCATACCCTCACGAGCCTCATCCTGAACTTGATAAAATGGCCAATTTGGAAAGTTGGTAACAAGTAAAAAAGGTATTATTGTTGGATTAGTAGACTAAGTATCAAGTCATTCCCACACCTCACAAGGCTAATATTTTGGGAAAAATATCCTTGACTAAGGCTATCTATGACACTGAAATGGGAAAATAAAAAATCTTGCGATCACAATCCAAAAAGTCTAAATCACAGCAGCAATCTAGTTTGGCTATCCAACAAAATTCAATTCCTACTTCTCTAGCACCATTTGTACTGGAAAAATTTCCGTCATCCATGTGACCACAAGAATAGGGAGCATCTTCTCCAAAGGAAGCATTGCTGACATCCTCTCCAGTCAAAGCTATAGTTTTTGTTGTTTATGCACAAATTAAATATGGCAACATGGATCTTCATAAAAGTATTTTCCCAAAGAAATATGTTGCCACGGGTCATCAATCTAGAATGTTATTAATAGTTGACTTGAGACAAGGAACACTAAAATTGGCTATTTTGGAGCCTATTGTACCCAACGGAAAGAAAGTTCCCTCTCATTGTAATACTACTCAGGTTATTGTAAATCTAGATTCATTTCAGCCCAAAGATATCATGGATATTCACACGCAAACATGAAGAGTGTACAACAATGTATTAAAACACACTATGAGAACTAATAGGATGAAAGGTGTAGTCAACAAAATTGAGAGCCAAATCAAGAATGAAAAGTCATATACCAAGGCCAAGAAGATGGAGATTAGTGACTTAGAGCATCCGATTGAAAAGTTAGTAAAATATCCAAATGATTCAGTTCCTATTCAGAACATACTAAAAGAGAAATACAAGAGGAAATTTCAGCCTTGAAGAAAATGTTAAACATGTCTGCTACTAAGAATCCGCAGATGGTGGAAATAGTAGTAGTTTAAATGGAATTGGAAAAATTAATGAATGAGAACATGACACAAAAAGAAAGGATCGTTTCACTTGAGAAAGATGTTGAGGAGCTAAAGAAGCATAATTGAGGAAGACGGGAGATGAAGTTAAGAGTCTCAATGTAGAAATCATTAAGAAGGACTATGTTATTGCATAGTTGCAACAATCAAAGGGCATCTTGCAAAAGGACGTTCAAGTATTAGCTAGGAAGCTAAGTAGTATGCCATTACCGAGATAATCTAAACATTTGATATGGAGCCATATATCAATGCTAGTGACAAGTCACTAGAGATATTTTTCCATTTCCCAAGAAGAATAGGAACTTGCTGTGATAGCGTCCAAAGATTCACAGAATATACTCAGTGGCCTAGATAAGAGGCCTAATACTATGAAAGCAGTAATAGATCTATTCAATGGAAAATATTATCAGGAGCTTCAGGATTATGCTATAAGAGGCAAAACCAAACTTATTATGGAGGCTAACAAGGTGATAAATAGGGGTGTATTAGCTCAAAACGTCAATGACATGGTGAATTCACTATATCATGACTTTAATTCCTTCATATCCATGTTCAATGATCTTATCAAACTAGGTCTTCCTCATCCTTGGGATGGTAACAAAGACATGTAACCAAAGGAAAATTATAATGTCAATTTGATGGATGCACATAACTTCGAGATTGGATTTGCAGATATCCATGAAGAATTAGATGGCGAGACTATGTTTGAAAAGCTTCATCCATATTTTGAGATATTTACTAGACAATAATGAATTTTAATTTTTTTTCCAAAATCGACCTATGAGCATTATACTAAGCTAGATATGGCCTTAAAGAAGTGAAGGTTTTTCAATATCCTTTGGGAAAGGAATGGAAGAATATTACCAAGCTCCTTAAAATCAGGAAACATGCAAGGGTAGCAATGATGCAATCACCAGTTAGAGCCTCCTCATCATAGCCACCTCAACCTCCACTTCAGCAAGGAGTACCCCGAGTATCTTTTCCTTTCGGTCAACATAAAGTCATTATATAGTCGATTTTGTACAACAAATTTTGTTAGAATGTTGGTAACTGAAATATGTTATTGAACATAAGTTTGTTGTAATGATTTGTAAGGCTCTATAGGATATAAATACACCTAAGGACTAGAAAATAAGGGTTGATGTTTTTTTCAAAGAAGTGTAACTTCCTAGAGAGATTTTTCTAATCAAGTAGTTTTTTGTAATCCTATGATATTTTGTAAGGAATGCTATGGGGATTCAAAGTTCCTGATCCATACATTCAGTTCCATTTTCTTATGTGGTTCCATCTCTCCCACTCTGTTGTAATTGATGCTTAGAATATAATACAAATTTTGGGGACAACTTTCCATTTGATATTTGGTCCAATTATTATGATGTATGTTTCTTTATAGTTAATATATCGTGAAGCATTCATGATGTTTTACTTGGAATTGATGTTGCAGTCTTTATGATGATCCGTGTTCATTCTGCAATTATTTTTTGTGTTTAACTACTGAATTCTTTATTCTCAACATGTTTTCTAAAAAAATGAGATAAATATTTAATTTACCAGTACCTTTTCTCATGCCATCCATCCATTCATATATATTTGTTTTCCTATTGTGTTAGAAGTAATGCCCACCATTCCCTACATGGTTATGAATTCCTGTCTGATTATTTGATTGTAGTCTTTATGCTCTATAAGAAAAACAAACAAAGCATAAATAAAAAGATATTGATTCCCAAGAATAGTTTTAAAAACAACCTTAGAACGCCTCTGGGACTAACACCAGGGGACATAATTGCAATGGGGGGATTTTACAGATGGAGATAAGGGTAGTGAAATAGTATGACTCCAAAGGTGGATCACCATATAATACTATGAACAAAGGAAACCATGGATGCTGTTGTAAAAAGAGACTATGTATGACTTGTAAAAGTACTAAGGAGAACTATTTGTTGAATGGTTTATATGATGGTTGGACATTGGAGAGGGAGTTCTAATAAGTACTCCAAAATTGTAGCTTCCAAAATATGCGAACATCTAGAAAAATAGGGTTCTTAAAAGAACCATTATATAATGGTTGCTGAGGAAGATGGACACCTTAGCGAGATCAGAAGGAATGGAAAAGAGATAAATGTCTAGTGAAATGATCAGATGTTTCGAATGGATGGGTGATAGCAGATGAAGAATTTAATAGCATGATAGGAAACTAAGGGTAATCTACTTGTAGGGTGATGAATGGTGGAAAACTAATGTAACTTGTGTAGTATGCATGGAGGAATGGGCTCGTGAGTTTTTAGTATGAAACATAATAAAGCCATAAGGGCCATAAATATGGGATTCGATGGGGAAGGCCAATGAGTGACGATGACATATTAATATGAAACTAAGTGAAAAATCAAAAACTAGATGGAATCCTAACCCTATGGGGAGAGTAACAACATGGGTGTAGAATGGAAAGGGTTACTAAGGTGGAACCCATGTGAGGGAGGTTCTACTACTAAGTAAGGGAGAATGCAATTTTGGCTGGGTTGGGAAACTTACCTCAATAGAGGGGTTCCTATAGGAGTAAAAGGGATGACTAGGCTTATGCATATGGTGTTTTGAAGAGGGAAGTCAACTATATACAAGTTTA
The DNA here is from genome assembly GCA_027924585.1 of Larix kaempferi. Lineage (NCBI taxonomy): Eukaryota > Viridiplantae > Streptophyta > Pinopsida > Pinales > Pinaceae > Larix > Larix kaempferi. Next base: position 42,062,659 of record BSBM01000456.1, read on the forward strand.
AGAAAATATACCTGTAGGAAGCAATTGTAAGCTAAAACAAGGTGAGCTCACTACAATTGGGACCTGTACACATGGAAGTGATACCCAAGCATAAAAGTTCATCTAGAAATCAAACCAACTACGCAAGTACAAAAATATCAAAATTACATGAGGGCACACAAGTTGAGGTGGACAAAAAAGTTCTAGAAATGGTCTCTCAATCATGGATAGTGGATCTCATAATTAATATGGGTGTAGAATTAGGATTATGATTGTGCAAACAACATATCAAATAAATTTTGTATGAGGACGTAATTCTTAGAGGAATATAGGGGACCAAATGCACTTAAATAGGGGTGGGACGCACCACTCCAGGTGTCTGTAACGTCTCTAGTTTGACCCCATGGCATTAAAATTGTAAATGATGTAATCTTGTTATATAATCGTGGTGAGGAGCTCAATGCCAAGGCCCCACCATCGATTTATTGATGCATATGGTTTATGTGCTAGCCCGACACAGTGGAATTGTAAATATGCATTTAATAAAATACCCACAACTAGCTATACAATGCAACAAAGAGATGGGGGCATGATTTTTCAAGGAATTGGGAGGGAAAAAATTCAAACCCTTGGATCCAATCAAGTCAATCCAAGTGTCAATGAGAGAACCCATCAAACCCTCAACTACCCATGTTGACTTTTGTACCCAATCATTCAAGAGTTGGTTGAGGTAGTTAATGCCTTGGGAATGGAGAGGTATGGCTGTCCAAATTTGGGTATGGGAAAGCCACCCTTCATGGAAAATTGTGTTTGTCTCCTTGGGCAAGAAAAGAGCCACGAAATTGCTCTCTAAGCCATTATTCACCATTGCCTTGCTCTCTCACGCAGCTCTAGTTGCCTGGGCGTTTTCCTCCCTTGGTTTTATGTGTTCCCCTTCATCTTTTAGTTGGGAAGGGGCGTTTTTGTGTTGATTACCAGTGGGGAAGAGAACATAACATTTTTGGGTCTTCCTGGAGGTCATTTAGGCCATTGGAAAGGATCATAACTAGTAAGAGAAATCGGTTTTGCTCCCTGGGGGTTGAATTCAAAATTCCACAGTTCGTTTGGGTGAACCACAAGTTGGGAGAGCCAATGTGGTCCCTGTGTTGTGAGTACCTCTGTTGTAAATGTGTTAGGGTATGGGTAATGGGTAATGCATTGTTTTGGCTTGAGCTTTAGAGTAAGCATCCAGGGTTCAAGTGTAGCCTGATCAACCCAATTGGACTGGCTTGGCTGAGATGAAATGGTTAATGGGTTGTGTGTGAGCTTGAATGCCCCCTTTTCCTTGTGAGAATCATGCCCAGCTCGGGGGTGGTCTCTGAGTGCTGAAATAATACAGGATGGGCAGAGACCTACAGTTGGGTGGAACGTTGCAGCGACATAGCTATTTGTTTGGGGACCATTCTACCATAAAGATAAGTGTTTCTTTGTCTATGTGATTTACTTCTGCAATGTTTAATTGGATGACTATTTTGATATGCTGTATGCATATGATATGTGTGTGGGTAATGCTTTAAATTCCGCTGTGCATAATTTCTTGTCTCCCATATGCACACATCTCTTTTAATGGTGTGAATCTAATGAATGGGCTGAATTTTTATGAAAAGCCCCAGAGCTTGCCATCATGTACTCTCCCTTTCCTTGGATGGATGGGTGGGTACATTACAGTGTCATTGGCACTGTTCATGATTGGAGGAGTGTGAGGATCCCAAATATTTAGGAAACAATTTCTTTTCATCCAACTGAGAGTTTTGCATTTTGTAAGTTGCAGGTTAGTGGTCTCGTTGTTGATGTATATGTAACTTTGGAATGTATTTCATCTATGTATTTCATATACATTTATTGTACCCTTATTAGAGATGTGTTATTCCTCTATAAGGAAGTGTTGTCATGTGGATTGACAAGTGTTGCAAGTGTGTGTACTTGCCGATGGGTTCTTAGACCACCATGTGTGGGGTCGGCCCTGAAATATATATTATATTGTGGATGTACCTAACTAGACAAGTCAGCCCCATAAGGTCACTGGGAAAACATGTTAGTATAAATAGAGATCAGGTGATCTCTATTTAGATCATTCAGAAAGTCATCTCTATCTCACTCAGAAAGTGGCGCACTAGTGAGGAGGAGGATCATCTGCTTCTAGGAGACTATCTCAAATGTATTTTGGTTGTACTTTGGTTGATCCATTACTCTCTCTATCTCTGAGGAAGTTGTGGGTTTTTTCACCTTAGGGTTTTCCCCACGGAAACTCTGTGTCTCTTGTCTCTCATGCTTTTGATTCTTGTGATGCTTATCATGCTTATTGTGATTGTTATGCATTGATATACTGTATATGTTATTCTCTCAGTGAAGATCCTAGAGTATTGTGAATTAATGCTCAAAATTTAACATGGTATCAGAGCTAACCTGAGAAGAAGACATTTTGCAGTGACAGAAACTTGAGTTTCTTGTTTATTGGGTTTCTCTCAACAAATTTTGGAAAAAAAATATAGTAGATTGACTCTACTCATCAAGGAGAATCTATCTGTTCAATCAAAATTCAATTCTGAGCATTTTCAGATTTGGCCCTAAAAATTAGGGTTTCCACAAAAATAGGAATTTCTGAAATCTGAAGACATACCTAGAAGCGCCTTGCAAAAATCGAAGTTTAGAGCTTTGGAGTGAGATTTTTGGATGGATAGATCTTCGGGAAACTCAAACCCTAATTCAGGGCTCTTCCTAGTGAACCCGGGAGGACAAAAAGGAAAAGCTGAAGGGTAAAGCTTTGCTGATCTCAAATTCTGAATACACCAGGATGATCATCTCATCAAGGCACATCTTTCTATCCTTTTAGAAAATTGAAATTCACATTTTGAATTTTTAGGGTTTTTTTGACAAACCCTAATCTGGGACCAGATCCAATTTTCAGCATTTCAAGTGGTAAGACCTAAATCTTTTCTATTTCCATTTGAATTACTCTTTAAGATGTCTCACCACACCAAGCTTGAGGATAAGCTTGAAGGGGCTGATAAATTCCGAGCTTGGAAGTATAGGATTGGGTTAATGCAGGAAGAGAATGAGTTGGACTCATATGTAAAAGAATACATCCCTATCCCAGAGGATGAAGAGGCTAAGGTATTGCATAAGAAAAACTTGGCAAAGGCAAAGAGAATCATTGTGTATTCTATCAAAGACCATCTCATACCCCATGTGTCTTCTCTAAAGATACCCAAGGAGATGTTTGACTCTTTGACCAAGCTATTTGAAGGGAAAAACATAAATCAGAAGATGACCCTGCGGAACCAATTGAAACGACTAAAGTTTCAGAATGGAGAAACCATTCAATCTTATTTTTCAAGGGTCTCCCAGATCAAGGAACAATTAGAAGCAGTGGATGAAATGGTGGAGAATGGTGAAGTGGTGATGACCACTCTAAATGGCCTACCTAGGTCATGGGATTCCTTTATTCAAGGAATTTGTGCAAGGAAGAAGTTGATCTCATTCAACAGATTGCGGGAAGAATGCTCTCGAGAAGAAGCTAGGCTCGTGGCCCAAGAAGAAAAGATGGGAAATGAAGATCAAGCTCTCACAGCACATGCCAGGAAAGGCAAGTCCAAGAAGGAATCATCTCATAACAGGAGATTCTCACATCACCATTATCATAAAGATAAGAAAGATCTCAGATGATTCAATTCCAATGAGAAGGGACACTTTGCTTCAGATTGTCCCAAGAAGAAGAAAGACAACAACAACAACTTCAATAAGAAGAAGAAGAATAACAAAAGAAGATATCATGCTCATGTTTCCGAAGATGATGAACCCCCAAAGAAGAAGGCTAGGGCAGAAAGTGATAGTGATGATGACTCATCAAGTGAAGAAGAATATGTTCTAATTTCTTCTCTCACAGGTACTATCTCCCATGGTTGTAATGATTGGTTGATTGACAGTGGGGATTCCAAACACATGATTGGGTTTAAGGAATCTTTTGTGAATCTATCTGAACATGAATCACCCCATAAGGTGAAACTTGGGGATGATTATCAATACCCAATCAAAGGAAGTGGTGAAGCCTCCTACAACCTATATTCTGGAAAATCTTTGAAGATGAAAGAAGTCCTTTATGTACCTGGGCTCAAGAAGAAATTACTCTCCATCTCTGCATTGGATGAAAAAGGTATGAGGGTTGCATTTGTGGATGGCCAAGTCCTAATGTGGCCAAAGGGAAAGAACATAGATGATGCAGTAGTGATTGGAGAGCAAGAGAGAGGTTTGTATAAATTGAAGGGACAACCTGAACATGCCATGGTACATGAATCCATGGAGCCAAGTGAACTTTCGCATAGAAGACTTGCTCATATGCACTATAGGGCACTTCCAATTGCAAGCAAGGCTGTAGAGGGTCTTCCTGAAATCGAGACCAAACATGAAGGTGTTTGCAAAGGATGTGCAAAAGGTAAGAACATTAAGAAGGATTTCCCAAGCAGTGAAAGCAAGGCAAAAGACATCCCGAAAATCATCCACTCAGATGTATGTGGTCCTATGTCATCTAGTTCTCTGAGTGGATATGTTTACTATGTCTCATTTATTGATGACTTCTCCAGGAAGACTTGGGTATACTTCTTGAAGAACAAGGATGAGATGTTTGATAAATTCAAGGAATTCAAAACCTTGATGGAGAATCAAACTGACAAGAAGATCAAAACATTCAGATCCGACAATGGTGGAGAATTCACCTCAGGTGACTTCAAGAAGCTTTGTAGTGATTTAGGGATTAAGAGGGAGTTGACTGCTCCTTATAATCCTCAACAGAATGGAGTTGCAGAAAGGAAGAACAGAACAATCATGAAAGCAGCAAGGGAAATGTTGCATGACCAGGATCTACCTATGCATCTATGGACAGAAGCAGCTAGAACAGTTGTATATGTGCAGAACAGAACACCCCACAAGATATTGGACAACAAGACACCAGAAGAGGTTTTTTTCTGGTAAGAAACCTGAAGTCAGCCATCTCAGATTATTTGGCTGTCCAGTATACACTCATGTCCTAAAGGAAAAGAGGACTAAACTAGATCCTTCAGGAAAGAAGGGTATCTTTGTGGGTTACAGTGAAAGATCGAAGGCTTATAGAATATACTTTCTAGGGTTCAAGAAGATTGATGTCAGCAGGGATGTAACATTTGATGAAAACTCAACATTCATCAAATCAAGGAAGGAACCTATCGAAGTTTATGAAGAACCTAAGGAAACTAGATTTCAAGACACTACCATGACTGAAGCTGTTCCAGAAGTTGTTCGTGAGTTTGAAGATCCGCAAGAACCTATAGATCCACCCCGTGAGGATAACTCTCACAAGAGGAAACCTGCATGGGCTAGAGAGCTCATTCACGATGTAGAAAGATTTGGCATTCCAAAAGAAGAACACAGAGAAAAGAAGAGAACCAAATCACATACCAGCTATGTTGCTTTACTCTATGACATTATGAACAAAGAGCTTTCCCGTTATGAATAAGCAGCAGAAAAGAAAGAATGGAAGGATGCCATGGTTGAGGAATACTAATCAATAATGAAGAATGATGTTTGGGATGTTGTACCAAGACCTAAAGAGAAGTCTGTTGTGACTTCTAAATGGATCTACAAAATCAAGCATGCTGCAGATGGCAGTGTAGAGAACTACAAAGCAATATTCGTAGCTCGTGGCTTCTCTCAGAAAGAGGGAATAGATTATGAAGAAACTTTTGCACCTGTAGCGAGGTATACTTCCATCAGAACAGTACTTGCCCTGGCTACAACAATGAAATGGAAAATACACCAGATGGATGTCAAGACTGCTTTCTTGAATGGTGTAGTTGAAGAAGAAGTATATGTGGAGCATCCACTCGGTTTCGAAATACATGACAGGGAGTCATATGTGTGCAGATTGAAGAAAGCCTTGTATGGCTTGAAACAAGCTCCCAGAACTTGGTATGGTAGGATGGACAGTTTCCTATCTAGTTTGGGCTTTACCAAGAGTAAAGCGGATTCCAACCTTTATTACAAGGTTGAGGAAGGGAATCCTGTGATTCTACTCCTGTATGTGGATGACTTATTTGTAACAGAAGATGACAAATTGATTGCAGATACGAAGAGGAAGCTTGTTGCCGAGTTCGATATGAAAGATTTGGGAATGATGCATTATTTCCTAGGTATGGAGGTGTGGCAGAGTACAGGTTGGATCTTCGTTGGTCAAGGAAAGTACACAGTAGATATCCTAAAGAGATTCAGGATGATGGATTGCAAGGCCATGGCCACACCTATGGCATCGAATCTGAAGCTTCTATGTGATGCTTCATCTAAGCCGGTTGATGTCTCTATGTATCGTCAGATGATTGGGTCCTTGATGTACCTAACGAACACTAGACCAGATATTTGCTTTGTGGTGAACACATTGAGTTAGTTCCTGACAAATCCAAGGAGTGTTCATCTGGTTGCTGTAAAGCATGTTCTGAGGTACCTGAAGGGTAAAGTGGATTATGGGCTCAAGTATGAGGCAAATCAAAAGTTTAACCTGCAGGGTTATGTTGATTCAGATTGGGTTGGCAGTGCTGCAGATAGGAAGAGCACATTTGGGTGCTACTTCAGTATGGGATCAGGTGTGATCTCTTGGTTTAGCCGGAAGCAGTCCTGTGTAGCACTGAGTACAGCTGAGGCAGAGTATGTTGCAACCTATTCAGCTAGTTGTGAAGCAGTATGGCTACGGAAGCTACTGTCTGAATTATTTGATCTCCCGTTGGATGCTACTGGTATCTTCCTTGATAACCAGAGTTGTGTGAAGTTCTTCGAGAACACAGTGTTTCATGACAGGTTGAAACACATAGAGATCAAATATCACTATATTAGGGATATGGTGTAGAGAGGAGCTGTGAAGCTCCTGTACGTTGCGACGGACGAGCAGATTGCAGATGTGCTGACGAAGCCACTAGCTAGGGTGAAGTTCGAGTACTTCAGAGAGAGGCTTGGTGTTCTTCGGATTGATGACACTTCGAGTAAGAAGTGATGGACACATTTGCTGAAGCCATTCCAAGCATGTTGGAAGGAGGATCCTTCACATGGATGTGGATTTAAGCGTTGGATCATGAGCATCAGGATGATGTTCTGGTTTATGCTTTGTATGATCAGTTGGATCATTTTTAGATGTATGTATGTATGCATCATGTTGGATGTTGGATATGATCAGTTGGATCATTTATATGTATGTACGCATCATGTTGGATGTTGGATATGATCGGTTGGATCATGTGTATGTATTTTTTATAAGCATCATGTTGGATGCTTGGACCATGTATCTGTATATGTATGAGGTGGATACATTGTATGATCAGGTAGCTCATGTATGTTGATATGTATCATGTATTTATATTTGTATCAGGTGGATACACTGTGTGATCAGGTGGATCATGTATGATGATATGTATCAAGTAGATACTTGGTATGCATTGGGTAGATTCATTGTATGATCAGGATGGTCATGGATGATGAGCTTCAGGATGTTGCTCCTAATGCCATGCAGCAGGATGTTGTAGTGATGATGATCAGGATGATCATGTGTACACCAGGATGATGTATGGTGAGTATCAGGTTGATACTCTGTGGCCGTGGAACAGGTTGTGCAGATAAGCATGTAATTTTTGCCTTGGGAGATTTACAGATAGCCTTTCGAGGTTTTTCCTATGGCATGTAATTTGTACCCTGGGATATCTGGCAAATGCTCTTTCGAGGTTTTGCTTGGGAGGACATATAATTTTTTCCTTGGGAGATCTGAGATAGTCTTTCAAGGTTTTTCCTATGGCATGTAATTTGTGCCCTGGGATATCTGGCAGATGCTCTGTCGAGGTTTTGTCCTATGGCATGTAATTTGTGCCCTGGGAGATCCGATAGGTTGAGCCGTGTGCTCGTAATCAGTCCTGGGATGCTCTTTCGAGGTTTTGCCATGACCACATGTAATTTTTTCCCTAGGAGATCCGATAGGTTGAGCCTTGTGCTCGTAATCAATCCTGGGATGCTCTTTCGAGGTTTTGTGGTGACCACATGTAATTTGTGCCCTGGAAGATCCGATAGGTTGAGCCTTGTGCTCGTAATCAGTCCTGGAATTCTCTTTCGAGGTTTTGTGGTGGGGTCACATGTAATAAGTCCTGGAGATCTCGACAGGATGAAAAAGGCCTCAGATGTTCTTTAGGATTCTTGCTAGTCAAGAGACTCTTTTAAGGTTTTGTGACGCACGTAATAATGACTGAGATTTCCATAGTATGGCCAGTGATGATGAAGACCTGCAGATGGTGGGCCTACATCTAGTATGAAAAAAGACCGTCTCTGTAGAACTTCCTATGATGAGTAGAGTCAAAGATTGGTTGAGATAGCAACAGCAGTGATGATGATGATGACGATGCATTGATGATGATGATCCCGAGAAGAAGACTTGTCTAGCAGATCTCTGTTAAGAAATACCTTTGTATTTAAGAGGGAGTGTTGATGTATATGTAACTTTGGAATGTATTTCATCTATGTATTTCATATATATTTATTGTATCCTTATTAGAGATGTGTTATTCCTCTATAAGGAAGTGTCGTCATGTGGATTGACAAGTGTCGCAAGTGTGTGTACTTGCCGATGGGTTATTAGACCACCATGTGTGGGGTCGGCCCTGAAATATATATTATATTGTGGATGTACCTAGCTAGACAAGTCGGCCCCATAAGGTCACTGAGCAAACAACTTAGTATAAATAGAGATCAGGTGATCTCTATTTAGATCATTCGGAAAGTCATCTCTCTCTCACTCAGAAAGTGGCGCACTAGTGAGGAGGAGGATAATCTGCTTCTAGGAGACTATCTCAAGTGTATTTTGGTTGTACTTTGGTTGGGCCATTGCTCTCTCTATCTCTAAGGAAGTTGTGGGGTTTTTCACCTTAGGGTTTTTCCCACGGAAACTCTATGTCTCTTGTCTCTCATGCTTTTGATTCTTGTGATGCTTGTCATGCTTATTGTGATTGTTATGCATTGATATACTATATATTTAATGAAGACTCGGATTGCCGTTTGTTGTTCATAGTTGAATGTTCAAGATGGAGGCCGAGAAATTTTTCATCCAGATCCTGGAGTTTGGCTTGGATGGATGCAAGTGCGTCCTCCATGGTTTTTGCCCCTGCACGGGTGACAACCATAACCAGGAATTTTTTTTTTTCGGTTGACTGGGTAGGAAAACAAAAATAGAAACTACTTCAGTAAAGGAAAATCTGGACTTGGGAAAAAATCTGAAGGGTAATTGGGGTTTGACTAGGTTTTGGACACTGTCGAATAGACAGGGAAGCAAAAATGAGGATTTCAGAAGCGGGGTGAAAGAATGGGAAAATTTAGCAGAGGGGAATAAAGAAGCAGAATTCAGAAAGGAACTCTGTGGTAAAATTTGAAGGTGATTGAGTGAAATCTGAGGAAGTTATGGCAAACCCTAAAAATAGACAAATGTGGGATTTCGGGCTTTGGGAAGGGGAATGGGGGATAGGGTCCTCAGGAATGAAATATGCAGAATGGGATGACAGGGGTTCCCCAAAAATTTCAAGGGAAACAGAGTGAAAACAAGGGAGATATGGAGAAAAAACTGAATTTTTTTATTTTATTTTTTTTATTTTATTTTTATTTTTATTTATTTATTTATTTTTATTTTTTTTCAGACTCGAGCAGCTACGGCTCGGAAGGGATCTGAAACGGCGCCGAATGGATTGAAAATGGCTGGATCTGGAACGACTTGCAATATGGATCTGAACGACTGGATCTAAAACGGCGCAGCAATGATCGACAACAGTTCAGCTAAAAATAGATATGGACCCCAGGTATGTGCGGCTTCCTAACAGTTCAAGGGTTTCACTCAGCCACCAATGCTGTCTGACGGCTTGCGTATTGGGGCAGTACCCCTCACTCCATGGCTCAGGTAAAATTAATAACCGCTTTGCCACAAATGATAGCTCTTGGTTTACCTCACGGGTGGGAACTAGTCAATCAGGTAGGGGTCATTGCCCTTTTTGCTGGCAGGTCCTCTCAATGGGCCAGCTACATCGGGGTTCCTGTGGTACTCCTCACAATGAGTTTTAGGGCTTATGCCAAGTACTTAACACAGTTAAGTGGATAGGGATTATTCCCAAATCCGAACCTGCAACAGATGCGAAATAAAAAATTTGGCAGAAATTTCACCCAGCGAGCCCAAGAAAGTGCTCTGATACCAGATGTGATGCACCTGCAACAATTAATTAATAAGAATATGCGAAATAGCAGAAATGACAGAACTCAGAATCACTTTTTTATTGATCACAGGCCACTTCGAGGGGGCAACCTCCTATGATCAAGCTCAATACAAATAACTTCACGGTGCCTTCATAGGTCTCAACACACACTTATATACTAAGTCTAGGCGCCAATACTATGGGTCAAAACCATGGGCCACTACAAACTATGGATCAACAATACTACGGGCGACTTACAAAGCATATGCGCCAACAACAATAAGATAAACTATTGATCAACAAATACTACGGGACGACTTACAAAGCATATGCGTCCAACAACAATATACTAACAAAGTAAAGACACGGGTTCCTAACAATTTACAACCTCGATATTCATTAGGAATGTTTTCCTAGCTAACTCAATAGGGGAATTTTAGAGAAGACCCAGTGGTTTAGTAGTATAACCATCATATGCACGAAACACCATGAGGTACAACACAAGTTTGGGGGATCCAAGATTCTACCAGACATGAGTGGACATAACGCCGGTGGAGGAACCTTCATGAGAATACACCGATGAATAACCAAATTCTTGACAGTGACTGGAATATGAAAATATATCGATGAGGGTATTCAAGGTTTTACGTGATTTAAATTGAATGTCATCAAGCAGGAATTAGAAGGATCAATTGCACCTAAAGAGAGAAGTAATTTTTTTCATTGTGCATGATAGTTTCAAAGAACTTCCAAAGTAGACATGGCGACTAGAGACTGTTCTAGGTCATCCACAATGCTATTATTAGGAGCGAATCAAGCATTGGGATTATTTGCTATGCATCGCAAAGGAAACTTATGGACTTTGGGAATCCCATTGGTAGTCATACATGGTAGGTGCACGGATTCATCAACTTGAGTGGAGTCTTTCTATTTATCAATAGTAGAGGTTTTATTATCCAAATAGTATTGGTTACGTCTAGTATGAAGGTTAAAAAAATATACAACATAAGGAGGTGTTTGACCTAGTAGTCATGAGGTTGGATGGATGATAATGATGGAGGTGGATAAGATGCCATAGGTTTTCCCGTGATTACCCCTTGCAGAGGGAAGGGGTTTTGTAAGACTATTGGTTGCGTTTGGGTGGGATGAGGCAGAGGTAGATTAGGTTTCCCTTATGGGGAAATAGTTGTATCTAGTTGGTTGGCCTCATTCCACAACTAATGAGCCTTAGTAAAATGGGGAAAATGGTGGGTATAATTCTAATAGACATTGCAGGAAGAACATGAATTGTTAGTCCATAACTATAAAATTTTCTCCTACTTGGGTGATTTATTCAGATCCTGATCTGTGGGTTTAGCTCTAGTGTTATCAAGAGGGTTAGGGGGTCGTCCCCCACCTCCCTGGAAATTTTGTGCCTTTTTTATTACCATTATTCTTCTTTTGGGGATCAAATTGTTGGTTATTATGCATAGGTTTGGTAGGCATGTTTTAATGAGTGTATAATTTCCCACGAGGAAAAGAGGGAACTGTGGGGCGTTCTTTCATTGGAGGAGCTGGAGGAGGGAAAGGAAAAGGGTATTTTGATTTTATGGCCAGGGGAGCCACATAGCCGGTAGAAGTAGCACCACACATGTTGCCACTGCAAAAAGGTCCATGAATATGGGGATCCAAGGTAATATATTAGTAAGAGGTGCTTGTTCATGTATGCAAGGAAGAGCAAGATGAATCAGGGTTGTACCCTAGTTAGGAATACGACCCTGATAAGGACACTCAATGTTAACATGATTACCATACATGTATCCAGTCTAAAGGGGTGGGTTACCATACATGTATCTAGTCGAAAGGGGTGGGTAAGGTGCATATGGATTTGGTTGAGATGCAATATCATAGATGATATCATTTGTAGCATGAGATTATCCTGATGGCTCTTTCTAAGAGGATTTTCCTTGAGGGGAATCATGGATTATCGTGTATAGGTAACTGGACTGCGCACAGAGTAGGTCCTACTTATAAGCCTTTAGGACAGATTCTTGGTGGAACCCAAGTTTTGAGGAAAGGGGTCTGGTGCAAAAGAATACATCTAGTGGAAAGGAGAGTGCCAAGGATACCAATGTGCATGAATCTTGTGATGCCCGCTAGCAGGAGTCTACACATGGAATTCTGCATGCCAATTAGGACACATGTAGACTAAAAACCAGAAAGGGGTACAAGCCTACTTATAGGCAATTTTGTAATGGGTTGGGGTTCTATTTTGTTACCCATCATAGTTAGCATAGGTCTCCTTGACCCACTTTTTGATGTATGCATGAGAAAAAAATAATATGTTGAGATTAATATGAAGCTTTTGGAGAGCTCTAAATGAGGGATGTAGTATGCATGCAGTTCTATTGTGATGAGTAATATAAAATCTTGTTCTCCATATTATTTGTAGTGTGTGCTTTACTATCGTGTATTATGTTGAATGTATTCTATGTTTTACATATATGATCAATATGCTAATTATTGTATTACATAAATGAATATGTAGATGAATGGTTAGGTAAATCGAGTGTATTCCCTCATCCTTCCTTGCACAACCCCTGTGATGGTCCTCATGATTCTTATGTGTGTCTCAAGTGAGACCTTATCATATTTTAGGATATTTAATATGTCAGTTCCTGTAGGGTATTTTTTGGTGAATCCTTTCAAACTATGGGTCTGGTTGACCGCAACCAAAAATTATGCCTTGGTATGCGGGTGTTCATAAGCCATGTCTTTTTCTATAACTGGGAGGAGGGATTTCAGTAGCCAATCTAAGAAGATTCTATCATCAAGATTAATATTACATATAATTCAGCATCGATGCCACTCATGGATATCCATGATATGTGTGGAGGAGTTATGCCAGCATGAAAGATGGATTTCTACACCCTGGTTGAAACAAACAGATAGTTGGAAAAATGTTAGAATAGTGGAGGCCAAGGACACAGAGTTGGGATGTGTCCCATGTGGTTGGTTAATGTACCACTTGTTTGTGACACCAGTCAAGGTACTCTAAAATAGCTGCAGCCTGAATGAATCATCTGCAATGTTTTTACAAGAGCACCATAGGTGAAACGACATGATGTTCCTTTTAGGATCCTCTCCTTCCTTCCATTTGAACTTAGGGATGCATGAAGAGAGTTGGTAAGAATGGGAGGCCAGTTTGGATCATGATGGATTGGGTCATTGGTTACTATTTACAAGTTTGGGATGTTGAGACTATCCATGAATGGGAGAATCACATTGGGGTATGAGGTGGAGGGGCCAACACTGATTTTGGTTGTAGCTCCACCGGTGGAACCAATGACAATGGTTCCTCCTATGGAAAGAGGTATGATTCCACCTCTAGGGGTAGGGATGCCAGTGGTAGGGATGCTGGTGGATGTGGGAATGGTACCAAGCATGATAGAAGTAGTGTGTGGAGGTGAAGGTGATCGTAACTATGAGTATTCAAAATCAGATGGCTTGGAGAAGTGACCCAAGAAATATGCATTGTGTCGAACTGAGGTGTGGCTTATGGAGCTGACTCTGTGGCTTAAGAAACCGTACTGAGGGGGTTGAACCTGAAGTCTACAAGAGTACCTTGAAGGATCTATAATGACAGAGTCTACTTTAAACAATTCAACAGCAAAAGCTTGTGATAAGTAAAGCTCAAATTAAATTATCTCAACTATGAAAAATGAACCAAATCAAACAATAGGTGTAGAGTGTGTTCAACAAGTGATCTAATCTAGCAAAATTGAAGAAAAAAATAAAAAAGAGCCATATAAAAGAGGAAAAGACTGACTAATCCTAGCAAATATCGACACAATTAAAAAAGAAAAGCACTAAATAAATATTTCTGAAATCTTTTCCTCTATGGGGATATCAAGCCCCATTAGAAAAAAATTAAGTAGAAAGCCAATTTGGGTCTTCCAACCACTAGACCTAAATAGGGGAATCAATCCTATCCAGACCTAGTGAGTGAAGATCGAAATAACAATTATAAATATGGGGCTACAAATGACTGTATCTATCCTAGGTATCCCCCACTGAAGGGGACCACTTTTGGGTAAGATACCTAAAAATAAAGGCTTATAGGCTACTTCATTCATAGATATGTCAGATGATTTTCCTACAAATTTAGACCAAAGGAAACGATCTAGATGATATTCAATACTAAATGGGGATGGTGCACCACTTAGCCATCTGATTCTTATATTTCCATTTACCACCCTGAAAGGATGGGCCCACCCACAAATTGGCTTTAACTGTATCCTATAGTAAAAGAGTATTTTATATCCCTAAATGTTCACCACTATGTATCGAGTGTATAACAACAATGGGGAATTATTTGGATTCCTATCCCCAAAGTCCTAACCTAACTACAGTATTATTTTGGTCCCCAAGTGAGGATTTAGTGAGTTATATTATGGTTGATTATAGGATTGACTTGGAATCATTAACTAAGTGATATTTTTAAATTAAGGTATGAAAGAGTTTGCACAAAAGATGTGTACCACTAAAAACTGAAAGTGACTAAGAACAATAAATTATTGAAAGAGATAAATCAATTTCAATACTAAGCTATCTCTTATTGAAAAAAACCTATGTCGAGATAAAAAAAAATTCACGTCCCCTCCCGTCAATCTAGTGCAAGGGAGGAAACATGACCAAACTTACCTGGCTTATTTGATTACCTCAGCCCCATACATTACTAAGAAATTCATAATAAATAAAAACTTGTGTGTGCAAATACATACTCAATATAAACACAATGGAATTAAATCATATTTGCACACAGAGAAACAGAAATGCATCAGCATATCTATCACAGGCATATGATGAATCAACATGCAGAGAATTCAATCTCGTTCTCATGCTATGCACAAAATTCATGTCAATTTCATTAAGATAATCATTTTAGTTCATTAACATGGACAATTAACATTCAGAACATAACACATAATGATCATAATTTAAACCACAGAGACTACTTATCTTTGAGATGAAGTTGTCCAAACAACTGGCTATGTGAGAGCAACGTTCCACCCAACCATAGATCTCTATCCAGCCTGTATTATTTCAGTTGAGAGATCACCCCTGAGCTAGGTTGTGTATCCACTAAGGAGGAACTAAATGGGCTCACTCACAACCATGGTTTCACTCAACAACTATGCTAAGCCAACACACAGTTGGGTTTATCAAGCATGCAGAGACAAATGAGGAGGATGCTAAGCCAGTGAGCTTAAACACAAATCTATAGGCATCTCAAATGAATTCAACAATCATGGCACCCACAATACCTACCACACCCAACCCAAGGAATGTCCCCTTCTTTGCTGCATAATCCCTCAGGCGTCCCTTCTCTCCAATGCTCTTCAGGGTGGGCATAGAAAGGTCCAGCTACTAATTCCTTGAGATTCTAGCCTTCAATGGGTTTATCAAGCAAACCCAACCTCTACTCAGTCATTCACACTTGGATTTGTCACAATTCTATCATCAATTAACTCAATCCCGTCACTGGATTTCCGGGCTATAAAAACTGGGTTCTTCTATGGATTTCAGGGTATCTAATTCTCTCAAATTCACCTCAAGCTTCATATCTATGGATCCCCCATTGGATTTTATTGTCAATACCATATTCTGGGAGTTTATGGCTCTTCAAAACGTGGGTTCTTGCAAAGTTGCGATTTTTGGTTTTTGCTCACTATTGGGAATTCATAATGGATGGAAAATGATGCTGGGCTCTTCCACCAAGGAATGGGAATGAGGAAGGACCAATTCCCATGATTTAGAGTGACTTGTGGGTCAAGGAAACAGAGCCCATACTCTGCCATACGAATTTTTGGGCTTCCCATGCTCCATTGAAGCCATGGAATGAATTCTTCAACAACTTCCTTTCAACATAATTAAATTTCAGTAAGGAAAGTCAAATGGGTTCTCACAATGACATTTGGAAGCATATGGTTCATCCCCACAACCCCCTCACCACTCCCTAGTGGAATACACATGGCCCCTTCTCATTCGTTGCTTCCAAAGCCAGTTTTGGCATTTGATTGAAATATTAATATTTACATCAAATTACAATATTCAATGGCTTAATAGCACATGGATAACAAAATGCCAAATACTTATCCATTCTAAATAAAATCAGAACATACACTAGCGGGGCCTTGGCTTTGAGCTCCATGCTAGGGAAACATACATCACATGTGTACAATATTTACATTAAAATCCAATATTTCATAAGGGTCAAAATAGGGGTATTACAAATTTATGATCAAGCTATATAGTAATCAAATTATGCATGAGATAATTAAAAAATCAAATTTGTAAAGATCAAAGTAAGTACCTAATCTAGCAAACTAAGAATGATTTAAAGAAATGAACTAATTAACTATCTAATAAGTTTGGTTTATCAAAAGACTCAATTTAAATAAATGAAATAATTAAGTATATAATAAGTTTGGTTTATCAAAACAATTGCTAAAACAAAAAAATAAATGCAGCTATAAGGAAATGGAAAAAGAACTTTTCGGGAAGGAAAATACTCAAATCTAAAGGGAACTTTTCTTCAACAAATAGTCTTAAAATGAAAAGAAAGAGGTCTGCTACAACTAGTAAAAAAGATTTCAAACAATAAGCATGGGATTGAAAGTAAACTCAAAATGACAATATGACACTGTTTGATCAAATCATAGGGAAAAGCAAGTTGAAAACTACTAGGAAAAAGGATTTCTAGAGTAGAAAGATCTTATTGAAGGGACAAAAAGTGAACTAGGTCACTTGAAAGGGATAAACATGTGTGACTCAAGTTGAAAACTGGTTGTCAAGCTAGGTCACACCTATCGAAGGGAAAAGTGTGAATCAATTCACTCAGACTAGCCAAATAGGCGTGAGCCAAAACAAACAGCTCAGAAAAAGAGGCAAACACCTTCATCTCAACAAATATGGAGGAGCTCTAGGCCGAGGATACTATTTGCAGTTTAAACAACAATAAACAGTCACAGAAAAAAGCTAAACATAATAGTAAATGACTAAAGAAAAGGTTCAGGAACTAAAAGAGAGACACAACCATATAAGTATTATAGATCCTCCCCAGTATGGTCTTGAAAAACTATAGTGTGTGATTTGGAACACACAAGTGCCAAAAAGAACCCACTGAGGGGTTGTGCAACCTCAGTAGAGTTTTGAAATGAAAGGAAAAACAAATAAACAAAAAACAAAAAACTGAATAAAAGCAAGAGGATCTAAACTAACAACATGAGCATATTCTTCAATAAAGGTACACACACAACAACATAATGTAAAGAATCAAAGAATACACACACACACACACATATATATATATATTGTATTGAATGAGACAGTACAAGGGGAAGAATCACCTCAAAAGTGTAGTGGAAGGGGAGCTTGCAGTTGTCCAATCGAGGGTCCGTTGGGTCTCTTGGCAATCTTACAATCCTCTAACCACACGTCACGATGGGGATCTCCAACATGTGAGACAAAAGAAAGGAATGATGGATTTTATCTTGAAGGAATATCGATAGAAAGAAAACTTGATCGAAAAGGTGGAGAATTGTGTTGAATGAGGTACCTTGAGGTTTATTTTATAGGCACGATAAGGGATTTATGATAAAGATTTAGGTTATATTTTTTCCCAAATTTCTTATTTTTTCTTAGGAACAAAGAAATAACAACCAAAAATCAAGTTGAGAATCAGGTCACAATTATTTGGAGGAGTTGTGCAACTTGGGTCACTTATATTGAAGGAAACTGAGTGACTTGGATTGCTTCTTTGGAGGGAGAAGGTGCAACCTATTTTTAGAATGATTCCTTTTAGGTTTGGTTTTCATTTTTTGCTTTTAAAATTCCTTCTAATGATCAAATGGATGTAAATAAGGTGGAATGATGATGTATGCAGATGTTGGGATCGATGACATGGCAGCTAAGAAAAATTGGCTATTAATATGGATGTACTTAGATTTGATGGGAACTTTCAATATCCCTCTTCTCATGTCATACATTGACTCAGTTCTTGTATATGTGATTTCATTAATCTTCACTGAATCCATAAACATAGTATGTTTCTTATGGACATGTTAGTTTGAATATCCATGGGTAGTTCCATATTATTGCATCTCTATTAAAGAATATGGATGTTCAAGGTCACCCCTGAATCTGTCTATAGTAGAAATTGCTTATCAAGCTATTCAATCAGCCATTGTAGATCTTGATGGTGTTTCTCCACCGATGAAGGAATATGATTAATACACTTTATTGATATGGTCCAACAAATTTTCATCTACAAGATATCTTAGACATGGTATTACCATCATATGAATATATCCTAGAATCCATGTCTATTACCGAGAAGCCTTGGAAGGACATGCGTCAAAGTTCATCTTTTCTCCTTGTGATGAATAGTATGTGTATTGATGATAAGTTTATTTTCATACCTAGAAACATTGATTTTTGTGGTTGTCCCCCTATGACAAAGAATGTGTATGCAAAAGTAAACATGACTATTATTTCTAAAACCATACATTATTAGATTTATATGCCTCATTCGACAATTTTTTGCATCAGATGGGAGTCGCTTCAGACCCTGATTGAATTTGCATCCACTAAATTCACTTAAGCAATGTATATTACGTCCCTTAAGGGACGTTCCTTACTATCACTTCAGATATGCTCTAGGACATCCCTTAAGAGACGTACAATTACACCAAATTAACAATTCCAAATACTTACTTTTTCCATATTATACAACATAAAAAGTGTGGGATAAGCGCAGGTTATATGCTAGATTATCATCAATAAAATGTCCAAAAAGATACATTTCCAATGTGGAACTAAATTCGGCTAAATGTCTGGTTAGTCACATCTAGAATTTACTTGAATAAAAAATGAATCATGGTTGTGACGTTGAACAAACATCGCGTTGACATCGAGTTTTCTCTAAATAATCAATGCTAGAATTATGCTATTGACGTTAAACCCATGCCACCTTTATGTCGAATGGATATCTGTTAAACGTGTTGGCGCACAAGAAGACCCAAGGTTCAACGTAAATCACACCAACAAAACCCTAGGCATCAACCCTTTAGGCATCACCTGCAAGTAGATGGCGTCTCTCCCAAGGTATCAGAGGGGACTATAGAAACCAAATTTATACAGTGATGAAGGGATGTGAACATACATTCAAAATATTTACTTATTCATTCATTTCTTGCACAATTTAACATTACTTTCATCATAACAAAAATAACATTCATGACATTATCATATTATATCAACCATGTGCGACAACCACACCCATTAATCACATTTAACACAAACATAGAATACTGCAACCATTGTTCTCAACTAGATTATCATTGGAACAGTCTTACATAACTTGCATGGTGCGTAGCAATACTCGGTTCAGTATTTAATTACCCATCGTTACATAACAACACATTGAAAATACAGTAACTACTATCTGTTGACACAAGCTTACTCTTTACCCTTGGATCTACTACATATTTATACATCAAAACATGGGTAGAGACTGTTATAAAGTTGACACAACTCCTGACTAAATTCTAACTAAATTATGCCTTCTATACGGTTTTGGTCCAATTGTTGAATTGTCACATGGTCCATCTCTAGCATGCGACTTCCAAGACAGGTCCAAAACCCGCTCCAACATGATGCCAACACTCACCTGTTTCTCATCCTGATCAAATTTAGCTATTGCATGGTCCTCTTTGACTAGAATTATTCAGTATAGTGGCCTGAATACTACTATATAACACCTTTCAAACCAGATTTTTTACTCTCTGGGATCTGTGTTCAGAACCTCGTTTTGAGCAAAGTTATAGCCATCACTCACCTTGCAAAAAATTCTCATCCCACCTCTTAGACGTGCCTCAAAATTTTATATCTTGGACTTCACATTATCAATGGTGTCTGAGCTCGTGACCTTTAGAACTCCCATCACACCAACCCGATGGTCAGTGTTCCTCTAGTTACTCCAGCTGCTCCTACCTAAATAAATCCTTATTGCTTGCTAGGATTTTCTTTATATTGTCACTCCTCCTTCCAACAGGGCCATGAATTTCTACAATGGAAATGCTCCGGCTCTTGTTTTATTGTGACTCTACTTCCTATACTTCTTGCCTATTTTTTCTTCTTGGTAGCTTTGCTTTTCCTTTTTACTCTACATTTTTATGCCCTAAATTGCAACATTAAATCTCCAAAATTAAGAAAAAGCAACTTCACTATTCCGATCTACCTTTTTTTCCTCCTGTATTTCCAATCCCTACATACTCTACCTTATCCTATCATAATTACCTTATGCAGCCAATTCAGACTTCAGGATCTGATGTTGATTCAATGTCCTTTCAAAAATTTTGGTCGTCGTTTCCTTCATGATGGACACACATGCTTGGTGATGCACATTACTTCACAACTTCTTTTGCGTCACTTCCACTGTCTCACTGAGCTTCTAAAGTGTTTCCTTATCCTTCACAACTTGATCCTTTGCCTGAGTTTCTTGTTGGATGATTCCTTCCACTATCTATGCATTGAGAAGTGTTTGTAGTTACTGCTCCATTTCACTGATCATCTACTTTATGAATTCCTAGACTGTTATGAGGTTCTATATGGTTCATCCTGTAGTACCTCTAGTTTCTATGATATTTTTTTACTGCTCGACCCTCAACTACTGTTGTTTCCTATTTTTAGTCAATGCAATTACCTTCTCTATTGCTGCCAAAATGTCCATTGCTTCCTTTATCTTTCGTTCCTTTTCCTTCACATCTCCTATATTTTTGTCTATTGTTTCCATCTTGGTATCCTACAACAACTAATTCCAGAACTACAACTTTCTTCACATAGCTTCATAGAATTCTCCTTCAAGTTCTTGATATTTTCTACCATGGTAGTCGCACTAGCTCTATGTTCTCTTTCCTACCTTTGCTCTACTGATGTGCTTGGAGTTTCCTTCGCTTCCATGTCCATAATATTTGCATGGAACCCTTTAAATACTTACCCTATTTTCATTACTTTTTCCTCAACTAGGATATCCACCTCTGGTTGGTCCTCTAGAATTGTAATGTACAACATTTCCAATGCTTCCTGTAACTTTTCATTTCCCCAAACCACATCTTCTTTTTCCTTTTTGGATTATTCTTTCTCCTTCTCTAATTCTTGCTACTTTCCACGTAGGATTTCATTTTCCCGCTACAATACCATCTTCACTATTATCCCATCATCCTTCGCATCTAGTTTCATAGTTGTGTTCAACTGAATTATTGCTCCTGCATGCTTGTCTTGATTTCTTCTTTCTTTTTATCTACTTATTCTAATGCTTCTTCTGTTGCTTCCCTTATTTGTTCTCCTATTTTTTCCAGGTAATCTTCTGTTAGTGAATGGAAAACTGGTTCCTTTACAACCTTCCTCTTCTTTCTCTACATGGAAGGACTTGCCTCTATCTTCTCCTTCTGCTTTTCTCCTACCTCTGATGGTGTCTCCTATGAATTGTCTCCTACATCATCTTGTTTAGGTTCACTATCTTGCTGGTCATCTTCTCTGTTGTCTTGGTCTTCATTCAACTTTTCTTCTTCCAGATCATCATTATACGCTTAATATTGCTTTCTTTGATCTCCCTCTATTAGTGGGACTCTCCACTCATCCTCCCAATCATTCACAATGGTGTTGACATCTTCTTGTGTCAGCATTAATAATGCTGGAAACCATATCCTTTCTAGATCGCGCCTTGCTTGAATGTACATGTGATGCATTTGTTGGAACTTTTAAAAAACCCACTATGTCATTCTAGACTTAGGATAAAATTAATTAATCATTTATGATTAATTTCCTGAGTTTTGACTAAGTAGAATAGGCCAATTTTGTCTTTTAGTGGACCACATGCTATCCTCATTCACAGAAAGGAATTTGGATAGATTCTGGATAAGATTTCCTTGGATTATGTCTGATTTTATTCCATTCCTGAATTAGAAAGACACTATCCAATTTTAGTTAGCTTTGTCCTGTTTTTTCTGCTTTCTAGTGGAAAATATAAAGCTAGTTTACTTGGAATCTTTTGCCACTTGACCAATTCGACCTCCACATCATATCTAACCTTCTAAAGCCATCATTACATTCCATTTACCTCACTCATGAGATTCCATACCATACTTTCCAAATTCATGAGCCTCTAGCACAGTTTTGGAAACTGCTTTTGCCACCTAGGGGTTTTTTTGTCTTTTCTAAGCCTTTCTTTTTGCTCTTTCCATATTGCTTCAAAGCAATTCGATTTTCTCCATGGAGGATGTATTATATATTGTTATCATATCAATGAATAATATACAGAGTGTTTTCCATAATTTATTCTCTCTATTCTTCTTCTCTCATTGTCTAAAATATTCCATGGTGAAATTGTCTTATGAATCTAGTTCCTAGTAATTGAAAATCTCACAGCATTCATGTTATGAAATGTGCAATTCTTTTGTACATATCCACCACCTGAGATGTGATGCATGGCATTGCGCTGATGAATTTCTAAATAGCATTGTTGTATATAAAGAACATAATATTACTCTCAATTTGCATTCTCTTATTCTTTGTAAACCACAAATTAGCATACTTGGCTACTAGACATGGCTTATGCACAACATCCAAAAGCTATGAATCCTACGACTCCCTCCATGCAACTAGGGAAATCCGTATCAAAAACTATGCATACTGGAATGGTTTCCCCTTCTCTTGTGCTTCTATGTAGTCCTCCAGAAACCCATTTACTAAATATGTTACCCAATTCAATTGTATCCCTTCAACGCACTTCTCTACTGCTGCTATGATTCTTGCTGCGACATGATTCTTCCGACTCTTCCTAAATAGCTTGCAGAATAACACTTGTGTTGCAAACCTCAGTTCTCTATCATTGATACTTGTCACATATAGTCCTTGTAGGGACCTATGCGTACCATACTTATCCTTCAACTTTTCATCTAGATCTTTCTCCTACTTCTTGTTTTTAACCAACAACGCAGGATCCTCCCCTATTATTGGTAGCCCCATTGTATCTGCAATAAACTTACTATCAATGGAAAACACCGTGTCCAGTCATAGAAATCCCCCATGCACACAGCTCAACAATTATTGTAGATAGTTATTTACTTCTATAGTTCTTCCAATGTGTGGGATGTCTAGCAGATTCAACATGCCTTCGCGTTGTAACCCAATCTCCCTATGTTGTGGATCTAGTGTAAATATCAATGAGTCTGGGCTAGTTTTCCGTTCCATATAGCTATCCTTTACCAGCTTTGGGAAATGATCAGAAATGGTGATGTCGTGATTTGCATATATTAATTTGTTTATAGCTCCCCACATATTTCCCCAAATCAACTGGCCCTCCAGAATCGTTGGTGTGTCCACGGGATACCTTGTTTGCTTCTACAAATTAACCGATTTCCATCCATCTTCGTTGGAGGCATGTAATCCCTTTGATATTTTTTCGAGGTGGAAGTTGATGATCCTTTCCCTACTATTGAACTCTATGTTGATGCTTTGGCTGTTGATCTTGATACTCTTGTTGTTGGTGCTTCCTCCTGTATCACCACAGGCACGTTCTTTGTTCGTGGATTCCTCTGTACTGGTGTTGGTACTAGTACTTTCGGTGCCATTTTCCTACTCCTACATGGCTGCACTTGAACTAACTCAACTCTACTTACTTCCCCTCTAACGAATTTCAACATGTGTCAGGCACCCATCATTCTACTTGTGCTTTTAAACCCTACTCTCAATTGTCTTTTTTGCATTCTTTTGCATTCCTGCATTCAATGGTACCCTCGATTCATGCATCATTGGCTAGATGCGGTCTTAAATATGCTCAATATTTTCTCTCCTTTCTAATTTCCTCTGATAATCTCCTACATTTATTACATAGTTTCCCCTCACTTCATCCATTACTATGCCCCTTAATGTTCACACTTGCGAAATGTGCCTCTTTTTTCCTTAACTTCCTTCCTACGCTATGCAGTTTTCCCACATGGATCCTCTTTGTGTGGTCCCTTGCTCTTTTTTCTTGCAACGTGTTGCATCCTACCTGCAACACCTCTCTCTAAAACTTTTTTTTTCAATATATTTCCTGACTATTGTGTGGAAGGATGATTGTCCCTGTATAGTTTCATCCAGTTTCAATTAAGAAATTCTTCAAGGGATTCCCCATTCAACTTCTCAAGTTGAATGGCCCCTACCTTTGTGATAGATTTTAGAACACAAGGACCTAACCAATGCATTCTAAACTTACCTGGATGTTTCATAAAGTTACTATCATATATTGGAACTAGCTATCCACTCTTGAACTGATTCTGCTTAATATTTATATCATGCCAAGATTTCTCTCGCACTTTCTAGACCTGCTGATTAAAAATTGTGACAAATTGGTCTCCCTCTAGTTTAAACAATTGTGACAATATCATTGTCACTTCGCCGCTATCTATTAGTTAGGACATAGAAACAATGTGCAAGCCCAGGACAATAAACTCCATACGCATGACTTCTTCCTTCCCATACACCAACCTGAATGGTGTCTGTCTTGTCAGTTTCTTAGATGTCATCCTATAATCCCATAACACTGCAGGGTTCCTCAATTCCTATTCATCCCTATTTATATTGCAAATATTTATTACTGATTTCTCTAATATCTTATCGAATGATTCCACCATTTCATTTTCTTGTGGGTGATAATGGGTGCTCTTCTAGTGGTAGATATGAAATTCTTCGATTACTGCTATAATTTTCTTATTAAAAAAATGGGTCCCTTGATCACTTATCAAAATCCTTGGACACCCAAATCGTATCACCACATTTTCAAACAAAAAATATGTAGTTGTTTGTGCACTACCATCCTTTATTGGTTCTGCTTCATCCCATCTAGTCAAGTAATATGTCACGGTGATGATGTATCTTGCTCTTGACCGCTTCACAGGTGGATTAATAGTACCAAAAAAATCCACCACCCACTTATCAAACAACTGTAATGTTATTTGGGGCATCAATGGAATCTCATATCTCCTTGATGGTTTTCCCACTTGTTGGTAGGTGTCACACGTCTGACATTATTCCTTGGCATCCTTGTGTAGAGTAGGCCATCACAGTTTTGTGTGCAAAATATTTTGTGCAAATACTGTTCCCACATAATTGCCTCTTGCCGCTCCTTCACAAGCCTCTTTCATAATAATATGCCTTTCATTTTCTAGCACACATCATCGTAGAATCATGTATGCACCCATCTTATACAAATTTGCCGCAATCAACTGATAATCTGCTTCCTTCACCACTAGTTTTGTTTTTTGCACGACAATATATCCCTCTGGGGTCACTCCTGTTGTTAATAACTGTGCAATATCTGCAAAATATTCATCCACCATATGATATGCCAACAAGTTCACATCAGGTATACTATCATCTAGGTTCCATGCATCCTCTCTCATCTCTATTCATGATAAGTGGTCTAGACCCGAGTTCAGTTTCCCAGGTTTCACTACTACTTCACAAGAATATTCTTGGAACAATAGTAGCCATCTACATATCTTCCCCCCCAAAATTGGCTTAAATTGACTAGGTGTCTCAATGCACAATGGTCATTATACATCTTAAATTGTGATCCCAATAAGTAATTTCTTAACTTCTGCAGCGCGTACACCTTTTCCAATCCTTCGTGCCCTGTAGTAGTATAGTTCTTCTTTGTAGTTGACAACTTCCTACTAGCAAATGCAATAAGGTTATCCAAGTTTCCTTCCCCTGGATGAATGAATACTGCACCTAACACTATTGATGATGCATCCACATGTACATGAAACTCCTTTAAATTCCAATACAGAAATACCAAGATTGGAGTAGTCACCAATTTCTGCTTCAACGTATCCAAACTCTGTTCAAATTCCTTAGTCAATTGGAACTTGGTATATTTATTCAACAGTTTCTCGAGTGGGTTTGTGATCTCCACATATCCTTTAATTAAATTTATATAGTACCCTATATGCCTCAACATAGCACGCAACTATCGCACCATCATAGGTGGTGGCAAGTCCACAATTACTGCAATCTTTGTTGGATCCACCAACAATCCTTGTCTGCAAACTACATGGCCCAGTAAGATACCAAATGGTGCATAGAAAATGCACTTATTCAGTTTTATTGAGTTTTGATACTATCTGCACAGATCCAACATTAACCACAGGACCTTAATGTGATCCTTCAATAGACTAAACACTCTCGAGTCATCCAGGTACACTTCTAAACAATTGTGGATAAATTATTTAAAAGCTTCGAAAACCAACTTGGAGAATAATATGGGTGCATTCTTTATCCCAAACGGAATAATTGTATACTGGTAACATCCCCACTTTGTCACAAAATATTTCTTATGCCTATCCTCTGCAATATTTATTTGATCGTACCCGAAAAATATATTATTAAAGGAATAAGCTTCTTGTCCACCCACATTCTCTAGTACTTCATCTGTAAACGGTGTAGGAAATGGATCATGTAGACATGCATCATTTAGTTTGTGCAGATCCACAAAGATTCTTATCTCGCATGTCTTCTTATCTTGGAATACCATTGGACTAATCCACTATTATTCTTCAACTGGTTCAATGATGATTTCATATAACATTATTTCAATCTCATTTTGACCTTCTCCTTATATCCTCGATTTAATTGGTATGGTTTCTCTCACTGGTTTAGCATCTAGCTTCAAAGGGATTTTCATTTCTCCTAATTCTTCTGCAATGCCCTTCATTTCTGAAAACTTGGTAGGAAAAATATCTTGATATTCGCACACTAAGTTGGAATCTTCTCAACTGTATCCCCATTCCAATAGTCCTATATATTGGCAAACTTCGAATTCTCCTTGGTTCCAATGTTTACTTTGCATATCTCCAATGGATGCTAGTAACTAGTGGATCCCAACTCAAGTTCTTCTACTGAGTGATCTACCTCAGTCTCTGGTATCCATATTATTTTTATATTATCCTCCTCCTATCCTTCTTCATTGAAATTATAACATTCCAAAATTTCATGCACTGTACGCAGGGGTATATTTGTGGTACATAGGGGTCTTGACCACATTATTTTTTCGAGTGCAAAAATATTTTCTTTAATAGTTTGTAAGGTTGTATATACAACTAAAACTCCGCCTTTGAAATTTAATGTCACCTTAAAATTTGTAATCAGATCATCCCAAACTGTTGTACCTCTATGCATCCCCAGCGCGTGTACCAATTTCTTGGAACTGTGTCTAATGTGTGCACAAGATGGTTTGTCCATTATTTCTTTTGTACTATACCCCATGTTGTAATACACTGTGCAACATGGTCCGGTGGAAAACTCACCCCCATGTATTTCTACGTGGTATACTCAAAACCAAATCTAACCTTCAACATCCTCTTACATTGTTTCCAATTTCCCTTTCTTTTTTAATAAGTAATCCACCAGTGGGCGGGTGTCACTTTCAGTACGAAATATAATGCTAATAATATTTGTTGTTCCAATATCTGCACTTCATAGTTTGTTATAAAAAATGCTACTTTTGTTAAACCATCATCTTTTGGAGGATCACATACCTCTATCCCAATCCAACGTAATGAAGTTGTAACTTGCACAAAATTTCACATATGAAATTCGTGCATTATTTGTTTCCAATCCTCAAATTCTTGATTGGAGTTTGACATACAAGAACTAATTCTATGCTAGATTATTAAAACCTGTGCAGTAGGATTCAAACGGTCCTCCATTATACTAGTCATGTTGTACCAGTTTTCCATCTCTCCATTCCTGACTGGCTCTACGTACCTTTGCCATTCTTCTAGGTTCAACAACATAGTGACACTCAAAGAGTTTCCTTCAAATATAATTTGTATATTCTTTAAATAAATGATGTCCTTATTCGAAAAATCCCATCCAAGTTCCAATAAGGTAGGATATGGTTTACTATCATCTACAACTTCTATGAATTCAAAATCAACGGTGTTGCGCACCCCAACGACGTCCATCGGTACCCCTGCGAAGCTTCCAATTGGGATGATTTTATGTTGGTCAGCTAATATCAACTAAATATTTGACCATATTGTAAAATTCTAAATCACAGTAGACCTAAGAGCCAAGTATACCTCATAGAGAAAGAATGAGCAGAAAATATGAATTAAGGTGAAAGCTGCAGTAAAAATGAGCATACAATTAATCATGCATGAGAACTCATATAGGAGCAGGATAATGTAACACGATCGAATAATCAGTATAATGAACAATGATGTTACAATGGAGAGAATTCAAATCAAACAGGAGACTTCGAACCTCAGTTGGTCTAGCATAGGAATTGTCACCACTAGAGTGCTCTGGAAGACTCAAACTCAACCAAACTGAACCTAAACTCAGTTAACTCAAGACACAATCAGTTAACTGACCAAGGAGGGCGCATTAGTGGTTTTTCCATGCAAAATAGTCAGAACAGGGTGCATGAGTCCACAAGAAATGACATTCAGAGCTCTAACCCCCCACAAGCGTCAGCTAACTCAGGTGGATGAACTGGAACACTGAGTAGGTTCCTATAAAATAGGGAACTGACTAAAGTGGTCCTAAAATTATGCATGCAGGGATAAGAAGGTGGTAGATGGATCCTTGATGACATATGCACACCACTAGGGGGAAAATGACATCATCAACTACTAGGAAAATGAAATAATTATAGGTAGGACAAGGATGGAGTATTTAAATATCCTAACATATATCAACTTTGACCTTCCCATCATTTCCCATGTCCACTTTGGTAGTACATTTACATCTGAACCGAGATCTAAGATTATATAATCCATGTCATATTTGTTAAAGATACATCATCAAGATACATTCTCCAAGCCAATCTTCTATAGCCAAGATTGATCCTCTTATATAGAGGTGAGCACTTTCATTGCCTTCCTTATAAAGGTTATTCCTCCCACATAGAGGTACTTGATCAAAGTAATGATGTTGTAAAGTCTTGTTGGAAAAGACTCCAGACTTGTGTGTGTCAAGTCATGATTATCATGTGAAACTTTCGTATAAAGGTATCCATGAGATGGACCTCCCATATAGAGATGGACCTTCCATCATGCAATAAGAGATAAATAAATAAAAGATAAAACTTAGAGATCAAGAGAATTCAAAATTTCCCATGCACACACTTCAACTAACTAAAGAGAACTCGAATTTTTAAAGCTTCAGTTAAGTATCAATGATTCAGTTAAAGAATCAGTTAACTAAAGAAATCATAGTGGTCACTTCAAGTACATCAATCAGCATGATTTTAGTTAACTAAGTGTTAAATATAAAGGACTATTTAATTAAAGTGTTTTCACTTTAGTTAAACTAAAAGACGACAGTTCAGTTAAAGAGAGTTAACTAAGTGAAAACACAGAATATCTAGTTAACTAAGTGTTATTCCATGCCAACACTTATGTTAAACTAAAAGATGACATGTGATTTGTGACACTTGCATGTAGACACTTAAGTTAGCCACCTAACTAAGTTGGAAAGTTTTCAGTTACGAGGCCAGTTCATCCTAAGTGATAGCTCAGTGAGATAAAGCACTACATGGGAAGTGGGGCGCACCTTTGCATGCAATATTAATAAATCCAGTTTGAGGCGAGTTCATCCTGAAATTAGAAGTTAAAAATTGATGAGAAGAATGTATAAATATGTTATATGGGAAGGCAAGGCGCTTCTATTTGTGCAAAGTATTGTCCGTGCTTGTTATTATTGTGTTGGGAACACATCCGATTGATCTCTCTTCTCTATTGCTTTTGTATCTTCATCAAGAGTGTTTGGTGGTCTCTTATATTTCAAAATAAATATTCTATGTTGTAAAAGAAATCATTCTCTGCTATCAATTATATTATACTGAGAAGAATTGCTGGGTTTTTTGTTCTCATAATTTTGAGGATTTTCCCCAGGGTATATCTTGTGTTATGGTTGTATGAATTTCATGGATTGAGTTGTCTCATTTCTTCAAGTATCTGCATCTAAAGTAATTAAATATCAAAGATCAACCAAATTTCAACATGGTATCAGAGCTCTGGGTGTGAAGGATATCTATTTTTCACGGCAGCTAGAGCCTACGTTGATCTTGATAAGTTGAGCTCAAGATTTGAAGACTATGGAATCAGTCTCTGTATGAACAGAAGACTGTCTCGAGTGAACCTAAAAATTCAACACTTGGAAGGCTAGGATTCTCAACATCCTAGAGGAACATGAATTGGATGACTATGTATCCACTATGGTGGAGGAGCCTACATCTAACGCAGGGCGCATCAAATTCAAGAAGGATCAAGCTAAGCCCAAATCGATCATCTATGATTCAATAAAAGAAAACCTGATTCCCATGATCACACCACTGAAGACTACAAAAGAATGTTATGATACATTGACTAATATATATGAGAAGAAGGCCCCAAGTCAAAAGAGGGCATTGAATAATAAGCTTCGAAACTTAAATATGGACATGAATGAGAAAATGGCCTCCTTCTTCTTTGCGATCTCTCAGGTAAGAGATCAACTTGCTAGTATTGGAATAGTGGTGGATGAAGATGATCTTCTCCAAACCGCTATTTATGGTGTCACATCCTCAAGGGAGACATTATTTGATGTTGTAAATGGCCAATAGGTACTACTTAAATTCAAAAGGTTGTGGCATGAATGCCTCCAAGAGGA
Source organism: Larix kaempferi (assembly GCA_027924585.1). Lineage (NCBI taxonomy): Eukaryota > Viridiplantae > Streptophyta > Pinopsida > Pinales > Pinaceae > Larix > Larix kaempferi. The sequence continues at coordinate 42,093,651 of BSBM01000456.1, forward strand.
GGGGAAAATCCAGAGCAAGTCAGTGCACATCAAAGAAGAAAATATTTCCCTCACGACAAGAATGAAGAAAGGAAAGAAACCATTCTTCCAAAATAAATTCTCTCATCCAAAGAAGGAGGATTTCAACAAAGGATTTGACAATTCAAAATCTAGATTCTTCAATTGCAACAAGAAAGGCCATTTATTAATAGATTGCAGAGCAAAGAGGAATGGAAATCTTCATGCTTCTATCGCCATAGAAGATGGAATCACTCAAAAGAATGGATCCGAAGAAAAGGAGACAAGAAGGGAGTATTATCTTGTCTTATCCCTTTCAGAATCCATCATCACAAATGAAGACACATGGTTGATTGAGAGTGGCACATACAAACTCATGAATGGTTACAAGAGTGGCTTCACTGATCTAAAGGAGAAATAATTCACATGCATGGTAGAGTTGGGAGACAACTCAAATTATTCGATCCAAGGAGTCAGATCCACCTCATTCTAGCTGAGCATCGATGATATTCTACATGAGTAGGAGATTATATATGTTCTAGGCTTGAATAAGAACCTCCTCTCAGTTACGGTTCTTGTAGACAAAGGCTTCCAAGTTATCTTCATGGATAACAAATCACTTTTATGGCTGAAGATCAAAAGCCTAGAATCCGCTGGTGTGATTGGAGTTCGAGATGGAGGACTCCACAAGGTACCCGGGAAGTACATTCAAGATATGATTCACCACACTACCAGTCCATGCGATCTATGGCACCAAAGGATTGGACACCTACACTACAAATCACTACCAAGACTTCAACATATGGTAAAAGGTATGTCCATATTTGATTTTGAGCATGATAGTGCATGTCAAGTTTGTGCACTTGGGAAGAATGTTAAGATTTTTTTTTCTAGCAGTTCTACTAGATCTAAAGGGATTTTATATTTGATACGTTTTGATGTATGTGGTCCCATGTCATCCCCCTCCCTGAGTGGATTCTTATATTATGTACCGTTCATAGATGATTTTTCCAGGAAGTCATGGATTTATTTCATGAAGGATAAAAGTGAAACTCTTACCATTTAAGGAGTTTAAATCCCTAGTTGAAAATCAGAAAGAAATGCATATCTATGCATTAAGGTATGATAATGGACGTGAATTTCATTCACATGCATTTAATGATCTATGTATTGATGCAGGAATATGTAGACAGTTAACAGTACCATACAACCCTCAACAAAATGGGGTTTCTGAGAGGAAGAATAGAACCATATGTGAGGCTACAAGATCCATGATGCAGGATCAATATATGTCTACCTAATTATGGTTAGAAGCCACCTGTACATATGTGTACATATAGAATAGAAGCCTGCATACCATTCGAGATGAGAAGACACCAGAAGAAGTGTTTACTAGTGAGAATATAGACATGTCACACTTAAGGATCTCTAGGATCCCAGTATACATTCATTTACTGAAAGAAAAGAGAACAAATATGGAGCCTTCTAGAAAGAAATGAACCTTTGTGGGTTATAGAAAGTCATCCAAAGCATACCAAATATATGTACCTAGTGAGATACACATTGAAGTCATCTAAGACGTTACCTTCCATGGAGTAGTTGATTTCAAAATAAGATCAAAAGAGATTCATTGTGATTCAGAGATGGAGGATACCAAGTTTGATTCCCCCCTTCAGAGTTTGATAGGGAGAAAACAAAAGATACCTCATATTTGTTAGCTCCTAAAGAACTAGTAGAATTGGTTGAGAGGTCACTTGATGAACCTACTACTAAAAGAAGATCTTATTGCTGCTAAGACATCTTACAAAATGTAGAGAAACATGGAGCACCAATAGGATCATCTAAAGAGCACAAGAAACCCGGAAGATATTTAGGGTATGTTTCACTGATGAGTCATGTCAGTGATTCATAACCATCCTCATATGAAGATGTAGCAAAGCAACAGTTTGGAAACATGCAATAGTAGAAGAGTACAAATCTATAATGAAGAATTATGTTTGGGAGGTTGTTCCCAAACCTAATGGGAATTCCATTGTGACTTCCAAATGGATTTATAAGATAAAGCACGTTGTGGATGGTAGCACGGATAAGTATAAATCCAGATTCGTTGACAAAGTTTACTCTCAGAAAGATGGCATCAATTATGATGAGACATTTTCCCCTATGGCAAGGTACACCACAATATAAGCAATGATTGCACTTACATCTATTCTAGGATTGAAACTTCACTAGATAGATGTGAAGACAACCTTCCTCAATAGCGAGGTTGAGGAATAGGTTTATGTTCAACATCCTGAAGGATCTGTGGTGCATGGGAAGGAATCCCATGCTTCCATGTTAAAAAAATCTCTATATGAGCTTAAAAAATCCCCTAGGGCTTGGTTCTCTAGAATTGATAGCTACCTTTAGAAATCGGGTTTTTGTAAGAGAGAAGCTAACCCAAATTTGTACTTCAAAGTAGTGAAGAAACAACTGTTGATATTGGTATTGTATGTTGATGATTTGTTTTTCACTGGAGAGGAACATCTGATTGATTTGTGCAAGATGAAGCTCACGTCAGAGTTCAAGATGAAAGACTTAGGTCTAATGCACTACTTTCTTGGCCTTGATATCTGGAAAAAAAATATGAAAATTTTCTATCTCAATGGAAGTATATTATGGATATATTGCACAGGTTTGGCATGATAGATTGCAAATCTATGACTACACCGATGGTTTCCAATTTGAGGAAACTTCACGAGTCAGGATCTGGATCAGATCTAGTAGATCCCACTTTGTATATACATCTTATAGGCTCACTATTACTTGATACATTTGAGGCCTGATATATGTTATGTCGTGAGCATTCTGAGTCAATTTATGTCTATTCGAGACAAAGACACTGGACAGCTACTAAGCATATGCTTAGGTACCTTCGAGGTACAATTTCATATGGAATCAGTTATGCCTCCAGTGGAGGAGTCATGTTACTTAGTTATACAAATTAGACTGGGGAGGAATTAATGTGGAAAATAAAAGTACATACGGTTACTATTATAGCCTAGGATTAGCTATGATATATTGGTTTAGCAGGAAGTAGGGATTTGTATCCCAAAGAACTACTAAAAAAGAATACATAGCTGCTATTGTTTCTTGCTGAGAAGCAATGTGGCTCATAAATCTACTTGTAGGGTTGTTCGGTGAAAATCTTGAGCCTACAATTATTAGGTGTGATAATCAGAGTTGCATCAAGATTTATGAAAACCTAGTGTTTCATGACAAGTCGAATCAAATTGAAATGAAGTATCACTTCATATGAGACATGGTCTATAATATCCCCTCCAAAATATACTGGAATATCAACTCAAAATTGTTAATTTTAACTCAGATTTTTACTAGTAAGATTGAGACAATTTATGCAAATTGAACAATGATAATTCCAATCATTGGAAACCCAAACCCAAGGATGATAGGGGAACATTTAGGTTCTGATTTTTGTATGGGACATTGTGCAACAACAAAATTTTTCAGAGGTAAAAGGGTTTATGGATCTTTTGTACAAAGCACAGAGACCATTTATGTTCTGAGCTTCGGCTACTGCCAAAGTCTATCACAATACTTTTGGGTGCCTATGAATATACAAAATAGATCGTTTCAGTGTGGATAATATTGGATGAAATTATCATGTTTGGATATCATATGGTGTTAATAAATATAAAGGAACAACATATGACAAAGGAATTAAGATTTGTGGGTGTAGTTTGGAATAATAGGTTGGATTTCCTATTTTCCTTCCAAAGAAATAAATGAAATTCTCTAATTAGTGTTATGAATATGTAATATGATTCATTATTATACAAATAACTCATAGAAACTTACAAAATTGAATTTGAGTTCATATAATAGATTTTACAAGAACAACAATAAAAACTAGCTAGTTTGACTGCTTGATTAGTTCGACTTCTAGTGGACCTAAAATCTATAAAAAATGAACTAAATTGAATTATGAAACTTGGTATGGATTAATTATGACATTAATGACCTGCATAACTTTACAGAATAAGATTTGGATTTATATAACTCATTTTACAACCTTTTTGGCAAAACTAGTCAAAATTTCTATTCTAATGAGCATAGGTAGGAAAATGACTTAATTACTTGCAGAATTTGAAAGGAATATTTATGAATAATATTAATTATGGTTTATTCTAGAATAAATATCATCTTATATATATTTTTGAAGCACCAAAATGAATCTAAGGGTCTTAGTAACATCTAGCATGAACCATGTGTCAGTTACATCAAAGAAAGCTCCATTGGTTGGAGTCTGGAATACATAGTGAAGGTAAGTTCCGAGCAGCATGGTTGGACTTGATGTAAATTCAGTGAGAATATCTAGAATCCTCTACCATCATGGAAGAATTCGAATCATCACAGGTTGATTCCCACAGAAAATTAGAGAGAAGGAAGACGATAGAAGGTTGCTGCAGGAGAGGTTCCTTTTTCAATATTTTGGGAGTCTTCAAGGAATTTCAACCCCAACTTGAGATCAGAATTTAATGGCTGCAAGATGATATTCAATGTATGTACAATAGTTCTCAGTACCTGCAAGAGAGATTGGAAGAGATAGTAGAACAATTATGTCTATGGGAAGCATCACCCAAAGCAAGGTTGAGGCACATCACTCAACAAGAGAAGATAAAGCTCTCACATTCAATTAAAAAATGGTAAAAATATGCGGATTGGAGTTGGAATCATTCTTTTATAAAATTTAGGGTGACCTGCTAAGCAAGTTGAATAGCTTGGTGACCTGTGAGAACCCTTCCACATGGGCCACCCATGAGTGGATATACTTTCCTTGCTTTTTAATTACAAGATTTTCTTTCCTTTAGAAACTACGCCCCCCTTTGTCTCAAGATGTTTCCTACTTTGTTAGAGTTTCCTGCTTTGTAAATTGAGCTCCCTTTTAGAAACTATGCCCTCCTTAGCTTTTCTTTGATATTTCTAATTTCCTGCTTTTGGAAACTTCTTACACTTGCCTTCTTTTGATCTATTTATAAATTTAACATGTTTCTTTAACCACCTTGCTAATTTATTGTTCTCAGTTCCAATTTAACAAGCTTATCCTCATGAGGGCTCCCTCTTGGCCCACTTGCACAATTTTTAGCAATATTTATTTATAAAAAAATTTAAAATTAATTAAATTATCTCACCTACTAGACTTAGGCTATTTTATTCTATGATTAAAAAATTGAATAAAATTAATATCCCTAGGAACAAATTTGTCCCCTTTACCCATGGGAATTGACTAAGTCAAAATTGGGGACATGACATGGTCCAAAAATGTAGAGTGAAACTTCAGTACATTGATACTGATGAGCATATTGCAGATGTGTTAACAAAGTCTCTGTCAGTGATGAAGTTTAGGTACTTTTGAGACAAGCTTGGTATGGAAGAGAATGCCTCCCTCGATGAGAGGGGGTTTTAAATATACAGCATCATGAGACATTCTCCAAACCAATCTTGTGTATCCAATATTGATCCTCCCGTATAGAGGTGAGCACTTTGATTTCATTATGTTTAAAGGTTATTCCTCCCATATAGAGGTACTTGATCAAAGTAATTATGTTGTAATGTCTTGTTGGACACGGCTCCAGACTTGTGTATCAATTCATGATTATCATGTGAAGCTTCTATATAAAGGTATCCATGATGGACCTCCCGTATAGAGTTGGACATTCCGTATAAAGGTCATACTTTACTTGTTAAATTTTTTTCATGTTGTGTGATGTATTAATAACCATGATCACGAGATTTCTATTAAGTCTTCTTTAGAGATTCATGACCTCTAAAGTGATTACTTAAGTTAGCATATGATCATTTGGGTATGAATAATATAATATGATCACAACATCCGATAATTATTCTTAGTACAATGTAATGTGATGGATAATTAAAGTTAGCACATACTGACCATGTAGTAAGAGATAAAGAAATAAAAGATAAAACATAGAGATCAAGAGAATTTGAAATTTCCCATGCAGCCACTTCAGCTAATTAAAGAGAACTCGAATGGTCAAAGATTCAGTTATAAAGCTTCAATTAAGTATCAATTCGTCAGTTAAAGCCTCAATTAAATATATGCCTTAGTTAAATAAAGAAATCACAGTGGTCACTTCAAATAAATCAATCAACATGATTTCAGTTAACTAATTGTTATTGCCTGATGAAACTTATGTTAAACTAAAAGATGACACATGATTTGTGACACTTGCATGTCGACACTTAAGTTACCACGTAACTAAGTGGTCAAGTTTTCAGTTAAGAGGCCAGTTCTTCCTAAGTGACAAATCAGTGAGATAAAGCACTGCATGGGAAGTGGGGTGCACCTCTACATGTAGGATTAATACATCTAGTTTGAGGGTGAGTTCATCTTGAAGTTAGAAATTAAAAATAGAAGAGAAGAATGTATAAATATGTTATACAGGATTGATGAATCCAATGTGAAGTGAATTTGCTTCTCTATTGAAGGAAATAAGCTTCTCTTTGTGCAGGTTATTGTTCATGCTTGTTATTCTTGTGTTGGGCACACATCCGATTGATCTCTCTTGTCTATTGCTTCTGTATCTTCATCAAGAGTGTTTGGTGATATCTTATCTTCCGAAAGCAATCTTCTATGTTGTAAAAGAAAGCATTCTTTGCTATCCATTATATTATACCAAGAAGAATTGATGGGGTTTTTGTTCTCATAATTTTGAGTATTTTCCCTAGGGTATATATTGTGTTATGGTTGTATGAATTTCATGGATTGAATTCTCTCTGCTTCAAGTCTCTACATGTCAAAGAATTAAATATCAAATCTCAACAAAAAATCAAAAATAATCTCTTATCTGGGACTTAAGTGGAATTCCCTATTAGTTCTTCTGTCACGCTGTACTTGATTAATAACAACATGTCTCTCTTATGTGAAACAGTCAATCATCCAACGTAATATACCTAAAGCAGATTCAACCCTTATCAACTCTAAGGAACTCTTTATTTTTTTCTCAAAGTACTTATCTTCTCATCTGGTGCTTCTAGAAGTGAAGAATCATATAATGGTGGCATGTCATAAACTTGTTGTGATGATGATGCTCCAAAGTATATCCTTAACAATTCATGTATGGATTTCATGTATATGTCTTTCTCCCTTTGTGGATAAAACATTGGTTCTTTCCCTATAGTTTTCCTTACCCACTGATTGGTGCGTAATTCTTGTTCTATTGCATCAGCTCCCATCTTGGCCCCTCCTCGCGTGAGCGATGCTACCCTTGTTTGGTCATCATGCTCTTCTGCCACAATCATTTGTACATTCTAGTTCTGATTTGGATTCAAAATTTGGTTCTGCTTTGGGTTGGGAATTTGATTTAGATTCTGGTTCAGGTCTCGATCTCATTTGGATTTGGGTTAACATTTGGATTTGGATTCTATATCTGATTTTGTTTCCATTTTGCAACCAATAGCGGGAAATCTTCTATCATATGATCCAATTTTCTATAGTATGTACATGTCCTGCATATATTCATAAAATCCTATGCAAAATTTCCTTGTTGACCATAGTTATAACAAATGATTGGTTCTCTGCCTCTTCCAAAACCTCCTCGATTGCGACCGCTAAATCCTCCGCAACCCCCTTGATTGAAATCTCTTGAAGCATTATTGTGCTATGTCATGATTTGTGGTTAAAATTACCCTTGCACCTTGTAGACATCTAAATTGTGCTCTATCATAAAGTCTAACATGTGAAAATCCTTCTCATCACAACCTACAGATTTAGAAAAGTTGCAAAACAAGATTCTTGGGGTACTTATATATTTTTGTAACATGGGAAAAACCTAGGAAGAGTGGGGTCCTCTATAAATATCACACCACATACCTCCCCATGTAAGAAAGGGATTGGGATGTCTCGTTTCCAAATACTTTCTTTATGTCAGAAATTCGTTCTTATGGTGACCCTCGGTCCTTGATTTGGAACATCATACCTCTTTGCATTTCTCTTTCCACTTGGAAATTTCCTGCAATTGGATCGTCAATGCAACCACCTATGTCAGGACCTGAGCCATCACAGTGTTGCTCTCTCCTACTAGGAATGCTTCCAAATTCATATCCAGATCTAAAAAATCTATTTATGTTGTAATCTTCTATTGTGGTATTGGGACACGTATATGTGGCAACAACCCCACAATAAACCATTCTTTACGTTGTTCTTCTGGAATTTGAAATGTCACCTTATCCATTAATGCCTTGTATCTTTGATCAAATTTCTAGACAGTCTTAGTTGAAAATTGTCTAATTTAATTTAGATCAGTAATATATGTTATACCTCAAAGTTCCACTTTGAGTGCCATTTCATGTCTTCATGTCATAACACCATGTGGAACCTAATGGCACTACCTCCTAACGAGTGTTAGACCTTACTCTCACCTAGTTGGTCACCTCCTAAGCTTTCCTTGGAGTCCTTGGAGATAAATCCAACTTACCTCAGCCGAATTCCAACTCATGAAGTCCAAATGACACCTTTTACTAGGATTTTTGCACCCTACTAGTGGTGCAAGGCATGAAAATTCCTCATTTTTGCACCTTGCATACCTGTAGGGGCATGAAAATTACATCATTTATGCACCTTGCTCAGTGCCCGGGGCACAAAACTTACCCTAAATATATGTTAGCTTGGAAAGTGGATCTTACCTTTGGGAGATTTTCTTGGGATTGGAGCTCATCTTGAATCCAAACTCCACCATCCACTCATCTCGATCCACCTTCCTCTCTTAATGGTTGGCCTCTCAATTACTATAAGAAGGAGGCCATCCATGAGCTAAGGGGAAATATTTGGAGGCATCAAACCTATGGTCTTGCAGGTTTTGCAGAGATAGAAAGGAGGAAGGATTGGAAGGAGACACTATTGCTTGTTCATCAAGGCTAACATTGTACAAATTTTCTTTAGTCTACCTTAATACAACTTGGCTTATTCTCCCTTCTGATGATTCTTATTAGTTAAGATTCATGATATGTTTTCATTAGAAGTTAGATCTTAATAATTGTATTTGGTATTTCCAGATATTGTGCTTGTCTTGCTCATACAGGTTGACATCTTGGACATCAAGCTTGGAGTTGGAGCTTGGACAACTGGTTGGTCTGAAGTAAGTTACACCTTCTTCTCTCTATATATCAATGCTCTGATCTTCATACATTGAAATAGATATAGGATTTTAAGGTCCCACTTGTTACTTAACTGTCTTAGATTAGGATTTCCTGAATCTTCTTTGATCTATGAGTAAGTTTAACTATCTGTTATAGATCAAATATGCACTTTTCTATTCGTGATCACATTGCTCTGTCGATCACACAAAAGGACACTATGGATGGAAGAGCTAGGTTGACCCTAGATGAAGTATTGCTGACATCACACTCTTCAGCCGAAAAACTTATTTTTTGTATAGTTTTCATGACATGTGCGCTACTATTGGAACAGTGAACCAGTGTTCTAAACGCTACTCTACTAAAAGACAACCAGTGCACACCCTTAAAATGTTGCAAACGCTTGTTGTAAAGTACAAAAGTTGCTTACTGTGCGCTACTCTGGTTGTACAAAACCCGCACACATATTAAGATGAAATGAAAAAATATATTAAGATTACGAATTGGGATTAACCACCCAATTTAAGTTGAAGTTGGTTCTGCAACTTCCCCAACCTCCCAATTTAACCACCTCTCGAATCCAACTGCCTACCTTGTCCCATAAATACAAGGAGGATCCATGATAGAGGGACCTAGAAGGAATGCTTTAACTGCTGTTACACTGGAGGAATTCCAAAGTCATTATGAAGATCAGGAGCCCAGGACTCGGTTGCAGAAGTGTCTGGATAGATCATGTATATCTATACTTTTCTACATTTCTTTGACAATAAAAGGTGGAACTACCCTTCCCATCCCAAATTGAATGTCTATTGGATTGAATGTTCATTTGGTTAATATCTGATTGTACTTGATGTTAAGTTGTTTATGATTTCATCATATTTATTACAGTCAAGATATGCTAAGGAAGGTTTACTTTGTGTTGTAGGTTCATCATAGTGGAAGATCAAGCGAAAGCTAGGACCAGCCATCGATAAAAAGGTACTTCTTTTGATATCTCGATCTCTTTCCATTTGTAGAAACTAGTGCAAGACAATGAATCTATTTACCTGTCACCCCACCCAAGTTGGTAGTGTCGTCTCCCCACTATAAGGTATTTGTCCTGCACAATAGAGTGGCGACTCCACTAGGGAATAACCAATTGTTTTTCTGCTCTAGGAGACCTTGTTAGGTTTTCTTCCAGTTTATTTCAGTATTTTTTTTCTTTGAGAGGTTTTATAGGTTATTTTTTCCTATTCTTTCTATATTGACTCATCTCAGTTTGCTTTAGCAATGCCTTTTGTTTGCTTCAAGGCCCTGTGCACTGGTTTACTATACTTACAGTAGCGCATTTGTTGTCATGAATGTTACTTTGTCTCAAACATAGTAGCGCATTTTTCCTGGCAGGCACTGGTCTTTGTACCACACAGTAGCGCACTCTTCCTATAGGTTCAAATCCTCTATTAGGGTTTGATTTCTAGATGTTTGGGTCCACTTCTAGCCTTTTTCTTTGCTTCTTTGACTGACCACTGGGGCTTGTATGTCATTTTTGAGTCTTGTGTGCCTCTCTGAAGTCCTTTAGTTTTCCTTTACTCGCTTGAGTACTTGTTTAAGGTGTCTTTATTGTTTTTAACCTTGTTCAAGGTTGTGCGCTACTCTCTGCTAGATAGGCCTACACATTTTTTTCCCTAGACACTGGTTGCAGTCATACAGACCTATGTTTTGAACACTTGTTGTCTGTGGAAATAACAATGCATTTTTACTGTGTCTTGTCCTTTTTATTAGGGTTTGATCCCAGTCTAAGTCCTTAGGGTGGATTTGAAAGGTTTTTTGGTCTAGATACCTTCTGAATATCTATTCAGACCTGTTTGAGTGAGTTAAAGCTTACTATTTAGCTTTTCTTTTGAGTCCGTGTGTTGGTAGGGTTACTTTTTGGTTTGCTTACCTACTCCTTTATTTGGCAAGTGATTTCTTAGGTTTTGGTGCTTTGGAGCAGCCTTTTAGGTCTGCCTTTCTATTACTGGCATCCCTTTTCCTGTCTTCTTTTACACTTTGTTCCAAACTTAGAGTTTTTCCTTTCGAAACAACTCAGTAGGTGGAATCTTTCTCAAGTCTTTTGATTTGATTGTTTTGAGCCATTAGGTTGTTTGCCTTACTTGCATTTTGTGTTAGGTTTTGCTTGCTCCTTTTCAAGTAATTTTTCTTTTACAAATATTAGAAAAGACAAAAATTGATTTTGGTCGCTCAGTAGTGATATTTATCATTGTTTTTGAAGTAGCATAGTTCATTTGCTTCGAAAAATTTAAAAGAAAATTGAAAAAAAATTATTTTAGGATTGTGTAGTTTCAGTTTTGAAAGAATATAAACGAAAAGAAAAGAGTCTTTTGTGAATTTGAATGCATTATTTCTTTACGCACTTTTCTTTCTGTCGAAACCATTCCACACACTTCACTACCCTTATTGAGTAAAAATTAGCCCTTAAAAAAAAATCTTAATAAAATTTACTAGCCACTTTTTCTTTTTAGTTATACACATCATCAACTAGCTTAGGCTAGGGTTTTGGGTTTAAATCACCTTAAACTACCCAAAATCGGATTCATTACTCAAAAATCGTAGTAAGACTATCTATTTGGTAAATCCACCTCTATCAAAATATCCTGGGAACGCTCTACTCAAACCAGAGTTAAGCACGAGGCTGTGGGCGATTGGAATTGTTGAGGATAACCCCTCACTTTCCTCTCAACCATCAACTATATTTGAATCACGTACGGGGGTCCACTAGTGCTTTTTAAGTGCTTTTGGATTTCAGGCTTTGCCACCCTTTCCATGTATTTCGACTAGGTTGATGACTGTTCCCCCAGGTTTTTTCGTATTGGTGGTATCCTTAGTATCATAACCCTAGAGCTCTACACAGGTAGAGTGGAAGGATATTCCACTCCACCTCGGACATATGTGGAAGGTAACCCTTTGGCAGCAATCCCGGAAGGGCGGTTTGGTGATTCAAACACTTGCACCCAGAAGACCTCCCAATTGGACGCCACGTAACTAACCGTCGATACTTTATTAGTCTGTTATGAGCCCTCATCATCCCATACTTGCTTCTGAGAGTATTTTTCTTATATTGCTTGGTTTGATCACTTAGGATTTTTTTTGTGTTATGTTGTTTGCTCCTTAGTCGTAGTGGCCACTAGGTTTTTTACTTAGTTTTTTTTTTATATTTGTGGAGGACCAACTTATTCATAGGTCGTGGAGGTTGAAAAAACTTCCCCCACTCACTGTGGAGCCTCCACCGCCACCGCGACGTCGGAGGACAAATTCTCATGGCTCATTTAAACTTATGGGCGAAATAGAAGTACCTGAAGAACCATAGCCCAGAGCCCAAGATCAATAGGTCTTTGATACTGTTGAGGTTGAGGAACTAACTTCTAGAAAGTTTAACACTCCTTTCAACCCTCCTCTGACTGGACCCAACGATCCGCTACTGGTACCTGTAGGCTTTCTAGGACAACTTGAGTATAATGCATAGTTGTTTACACCTGGTTACACCATGAAAAACCCAGGAGATGAGCAGGGATTTCCTCAAACTCCCACAACCTCTATGGCTACAAGGAGTGTCAATCCTTCCTTCACAAACAATACAACACTGAGCTCGTCACAGATTGCTTCTTCTTCGACTCTGTCCTTTAGTTTTAATGCTGGTACTCTAGGCATGCCGAGCTCATAAGCTTCGACATCTACCTGAGTTTCTACGCCTACTTTTGGACCCAATAATGTCCCTTTGATAGGGATACCTACAGTGAATTTTGCTTAGCCTCCTATTACACAATAGTTCCAGGGTGTAACTCAAACTATTGCTTCCACTTCCATTGTAGGATCGATCCCTTATGCATCTATACCTATTATGGGTACGATGATGGCACCATCTGTTACTACTACGCTTGGCTTTAACCCTTATGCAGGTTACAATGTTAATCCATCAAATATCCCTATAGGGAGTATCACTTTCTCTTTGTTTTCTAGAGGAGGGGGTAATATTATTAATTTACAATATGGTGGGGTTAACACCCAGCCGCAATGGACCACTGCCCCAAGAAGTAATCCACTTTCTTTTTGGTGGAGCAATTTTAATGCATTCACTTCACAACCAATGGCTAGGGGCAACCCCAACCAACAATACATGAACTAGGTGATGGGTGGTCCCCAATGCCAGGTTCCTGTCTATCAAATTGTGTCGGCATGACCGTGTTTACCATTTCTGGCAACGTTGAACTTTCCAGATCTCTCAAAACTTACAAACAACCCCATACGCCATGAACCTGCATGGCCTCCTGTTCCCACTAAGTTGCCCTCAGACATCCCAAAGTTTGAAGATGAGACTAGCAAGGACTTCGGTGACCATGTCACGATGTTTCATCTCTATTGCTCCTCAAATTCGCTGAATGATGAATCCATCAGGTTGAGGCTCTTTCCAAGAACCTTGACAAGTGTCACAGCCAAATGGTATATTGAACTACCTGCAGCTGCTTATGGCACCTTTTGGGTCTAGCACCTATTTTTTTGAACCACGTTCAACTTCCTGTCCGGTACAATGCTGACACAGACCTTCTGTCGACCTTCCGATAGAACAAAGCCAGTCATCTATCTGATCACATTCAGGAGTGGCAAAGGAGAAAGAGGCTCATTAAAGCCGACATCCCTCCAACATTTTTATTAGAGTGGTATCTCAAATCACTCCTTCCTTATATTTCTAAGGAAGTTGCAACTTCATGGGTGTCCTCCGAAGAGGAAGCCATCTTGAGAACCCAACAGCTTGACTTGGTATATGCTCAGTCTGGGATCTTGTATGAGATTATTCCTAATGCGCCAAGGTCTATCATAGACTTAGGTAAACCTAAACCTGGACCACATACTGATGGCATTGTGGGTTTAGTAGACTCTGCAACGTTTAATGCTTTAACAAAGCAGGTTCACGCCTTGTCAGTCAAACAGTCTGCTGCAGAAGCAACTTGGGTTGCAGCCTCCCCCTCAACAACTAAATCTATACAAAAATTGCAGACAAACCAAAAGGGCCCTCAGCATCCCAACAACAAAAGAAAGGGAAAGAAAGGGGAGGGAAACCAACAAAAGCCCCAAAACACATAGAATGCCGAGGAGGGTAAAAAGGAAAAAATGAAAGTGAAGTTCCCTTACAAGATATTTTAAGAGGACCACCTTACTCATCAATGCCCTCTAATGGAAGAAGCCCAGAAGCTGATCCATGAAAAGAAACTAGCTGTCTTAAAAGACCCTTTCCCTCACGGACAGAGTTCATCTTCTGGAAGCTCCGGTGTTGGGGGCACCACTCGTGCCACCTCAGCTGATCAATCATTCATTAATATGGTTAATTCAGATGCTCTTTTGCAAACTCGAGCCATAAATTATACCCCAGACCCACAGCAGAAGGATGTTCCTAAGTCATCTACCCCTCTCCACATCGAGAGACCGATGGATCTGCTGCCGAAGATTCCCAAAGGTGTCTTCAAACGGGTTGTGGACAACCCCAATGCGAGGGTTGCCTCCAACTACAATGTTGTGGAGGCTTTGGCCCAAACCCCCTGTTCCATGTCCACTTTAGAGGTACTACAAAGTTGTCCATTGCAACGCAATCCACTCCTCACAACGATCGGGAGTTTGATTCATCCAACATGCTCACCCGTTTTGATATGAAAGATATCAAGTTCTGGTTTCCATATCACGTTGCTCTCCAAATAGATGTAATACATGGTCCGAAGACCATTGGACGAGCTATTGTAGATGAGGGCGCGTCTATGTGCGTAATGTCCATTTCTTGCTGGAAGGATTTAGGAGAACTTGAGTTATCCCCCTCGAACATGGTACTTAGCGCCTTTGATGGAAGATCTTTCTGTCCACACGGAGTCTTACCATCATTTGATGTCGAACTTGTGGGAAAACTAGTATCTGTAGAGGTTGAAGTTCTGGATGCTCTGCTCGATTATAACTTGTTGTTGGGTAGAAGCTGGACATATGCCATGCAGGAAATGTCGTCAGCTATTTTCCGGATAATAATGTTCCCTCACGAAGGCAAGATCGCCATAGTCGATCAAATTTCATTTTCTCGGAAAAACAACTAGACTTCATTAGATTCAACAATCCCATTGGATGATCAGTCCCACCCCATTACCGAGAGTTTAGGAGCAGGGCTCTATGGGTCATTAATAGGAACTTTTGACCTACCTTCTCCTGTTCATTTTATTGGTTCTGAAGAATGTTCTTCATCTGAGATTTTCATGGTCAGTCCAGCAACAGATCCATGGATTCTCCCAACTGAATCAAAACTAGTTATGCCTTTATCTGTTGCAGAGGTTGCTTACTTAGATTCACAACATGTTGCAATAGAACATATCGTGACTCCATTGGTCTGTGCTGAGTCCGATATGGACAATACTCCTACATGGTCAATGGAATCTATCCACTCTTTTGATTGTATAGACATTGTTTTTCCCTCTCATGAGGCGATCTTGGAATCAATGATTGTCCTGGACCATCCTTGGGAACACATGCACCATAGGTCTTATTTTCTTCCTGATCTAGACAATATTGAGAGAGGTGAGTTTTCGATGAGACTCGGTGAGAATTCTTATTTGTCCGCTATCCCTTCTACTTCGAAAGCTATTTATGCTGAAGGGAATATGGAAAATATATCGAGAACCATTTCGATCAACATTTCCATCAAACTTGGGGTCATGGAAAATATTTTCATTGGAGCAGACTGTTCTCCAGAGGAGATCATTTTGTATACCAATCTCTTTAAAGAATTTTGTGACATTTTTTCCTGGTCTTACGAGGAGATGCCAGGCATTGACCCCACCATTGTTGAGCATGTCATCACAACGTATCCCAATGCTAAACCTGTGAGACAGAAGCTCCATCTAGTTAAACCTCGAAAAGTTGCTGCCATCAAGGTGGAAGTAGAAAAGTTGCTCAAAGTTGGATTTATCTATCCGATAGCTATGACGGAATGGGTTTCAAATCCTATTCCGATAGACAAGAAGCAATGTACCATTAGAGTCTGCACTGACTTCCGGGACCTAAATAAAGCTTGTCCGAAAGACAATTGCCCCACACCATTCATTGATGAGATCATTGATGCATGTGCGGGCCATGAAATGTTCTCATTCATGGACAGGTTTTTAGGATATAATCAAATACAGATCAAACCTGAAGACCAACACAAGACAACTTTTATTTTTCCTTGGGGCACCTTTGCCTATCGAAAGATGCCATTTGGCTTGAAAAATGTTGGCGCTACCTTCCAACAAGCAATGAATTTTTCTTTTCATGACATCAAGCATGTAGTCGAACATTACCTTGATGATCTCCCAGCACGATCTTGGAAGAGACGGGAGCATCCTGATCATTTAAGACTTGTGCTTGAAATATGCAGATACTACAAGATTCGATTGAATCCCAACAAATGGGTAGTCTTTGTTGAATCTCGACAATTAATGGGTTTCATAGTATCCAGTCGTGGTATAATGGTGGACCCATTGAAAGTTGAGGCGATTGTAAATATGCCTCCTCCTCGAACCTTGAGACAACTTCAAAGTCTGTAGGGCATGTACAACTTCTTGAGATTCTTTATCATTAACTATGCCAAAATTACAAAAGGTTTCATGAGACTACTTAAACAAGACACTTACTTTTTGTGGGATGAGGTTGCTCAAGCATCATTTGAGGCCTTGAAAAAGGATTTACTGTGAGCCCCCTTGTTAATCCCTCCAGGCTATACGAAGGATTTCCTCTTATATCTGGCTGCATCAGTATACACAATAGGCATAGTACTGGTTCAAGAGGATGGCATGCTCCAAGAGTATGTCATTTATTATCTATCGGGCACCCTGATAGCTCCTGAGATCAAGTATTCTCACGTAGAGAAGTTGACATTAGTTGTTATCTATGCGGTTCAGAGGCTATGTCACTGCATATTATTACGTACCACCATAGTGGTTTTAGAGGTCAATCCTTTCCAATATGTTCTCACTCGATGCATCATCAGGGGGGAATTTAATAAATGGATTGTTATCTTGCAAGAATTTGACTTGGTTTTTCAGTCCGCTAAGTCAAAGAAATGGCTGGTGTTCGCCAAACTGATTTCAGAGTTTCCTAGTGACATAGTACATGTTGAGCAAGAATCATCATTCCAGGATGAACACATATTTCTCATAGCATCCTCTAACCCATGGTATGGGGATATCCTGGTATATCTCTAGACTTTGAGGTGTCCCACCACTTTCTCTAAGGATGAACTACGCAAACTTAAGATTCACGTGAAGAATTACCTCATCATTTCTGACACTTTGTACAGATGTGGGGTAGATTCCATCTTATGCCATTGTTTGACCCTGGAGGAAGCAGAATCAGTATTGAATGATGCCCATAGTGGAGCTTGTGGGGGTCATCTTTCTGGGTTGGCAACAGCCAAAAAAATACTGCGTGCCAGTTATTTTTGGCCCACAATCTTCAAAGATTGTGTGGAAGCTGTGAAACACTGCCAGTGATGTCATTTTTTACCAGGAAGATGCGAGCACACCCAGCTCCTCTCCATATTGTAATCATAGCAGGACCCTTCAACAAGTGGGGGATTGATTTTATGAATTGCAATCCAGTTTTGGCTGGAGGTCATCGCCAGAATATTGTTGCCGTCGACTACTTCATCAAGTGAGATGAGCCAATTTCTACTGTTAAGGCGGATGGTGAAACGACCACTTATTTCATTTTCAACCAGATCATTGTAATATTTGGTATACCCAAAGAGATTGTGACTAATCATGGTCATCATTTTCAGAACAACATGATGACTGATCTATACATGATGTTAGGTTTTCGACAGGAGCATTCATTTTTGTTTTACCCGTAGGCGAATGGTTAGGTCGAAGCAGTCGATAAAAATTTGAAGACCATCTTAAAAAGGACTGTTAATTCTAGTAGAACTAACTGGCACATTATGTTGTATCCTTCTCTTTGGGCCTACCGAGCCAATGTAAAGACTGCTACCAGGTTCTCTCCCTTCCAGCTAGTACATGGGATAGAAGCAGTCATTCCGGTTGAGTTCGAGATTCCTTCAATGAAGTTAGTTGTACAACTAATACCGGACACTTTAGTCCTGGAAGAACGTTTGCTGCATTGAGAACATCTGGATGAGCAACTCCACGACGCGCTCACAACGAACGAAGTGCATAAGAACTGAGTCAAGGGATAATACGATAAGTCTATCAGACCTAGGGTTTTTCTTGAAAGAGACCTTGTTCTGCTCTAGGATCAGGACAAGGAACATTTAGGGGCTAGAAAGTTTAAGTCCATGTGGCTCGGTCCCTACATATTTTCTAAGGTGCTGAAGAAAGGTGCATACGAGTTAAAAGACAATGAAGGTAATAAGTTGACGAAGCCTAGAAATGGGCTCTACCTGAAGAAGTACTACGCTTAGGAATCTGTGCTTTTTCATGTATTATAGTTGTACATTTTGTAGAGTTAGCTTTGTTTACGGTTGTAGTTACGTCTTATGCATCTATTTCTTTGTGTTTCAGATGTCGACTGAACACTACATAGGGTTTGTTGATGGCGCTAGTCACCACACCTGTTAGTTGACTGCAACTTCTTGGGTTATTTATTCACCAACTGGCCAACTGGTTTCTTCGGGAGGGAATTTTTTAGTTCCCACAATGAACTTTGTGGTTGAATACAGTGCAATCATAGATCTACTCCGAGATGCTATGTTCCATTGCATTTCACATTTGGAGGTACGACTCAACTTGCAGTTAGTTGTTTTTTAGTTAATGGGTGTTTATCAGGTTAGAGATCCTACTTTTCTACGTCATGTTTTGCACGTTAAGCTACTTGAGAGACAGTTTGATTACATCACATATTAACATATTCCAAGAAACTTGAATGCGTTAGTTGATTCATTTGGAAACTATGTTTTAGATTGGCATTTGCATCATTCACATACATAATTCATGCATAAAACACTATAACACACATGTAAATAACACCGATACTGTATATGTATAATCCGTATCAAAAAATAATATGAGTTTGGGTCATAATTCTGTCAAAAATGTCATGTCATAATATACAAAATTAGGCTTGAAGGCCTCAAAAATATACATATAATATCCTTCTCCTATGGAGAAGGCGGGGCCTCATCTACCTCTACTGCCTCTTGATAGCAAATGACCAGCCTCGCTACTTTCCATAGTAGACTAATCCATGTCGGGGGCACACCAACCACATTCTCCTACATGTCGAGTGACATCCGCTCGATCCTGTATGTCGGAATGTCATGAGTCAACCAACTCATCTTCCCCTCTATGTGCGCTAACATGGCGTGAGCTACACCCACTATCACTGTTGATGTATATGTAACTTCGAAATGTATTTCATCTATGTATTTTATTGTACTTCTATAGAGATGTATTATTCCTCTATACGGAAGTGTCATCATTTGTATTGACAAGTGTCGCAAGTGTTGTAACTTGCTGATGGGTTATTAGACCACCTAGTAAGGGGTCGGCCCGGATTGGTGTAGCCATGGGTTATTAGGCTAAGTTAGACAAGTCGGCCCCACTAGTTTATTGGGAAGGACAGGACAAGTATAAATAGAGATCGGGAGATATCTATTTGATCATCTCATTACTCACTCTTCTATTACTCGGAAAGTGGTGCACATGTGAGGAGGAGGATCAGTTGCTAGGAGAAGACTATCTCTTGTCCTTTATGGTTTTCCCCAGTGAAATTTTGTGTGTTCATTGTCTTATGTGATTGCTTGATATGCTTGATACATGCTTGATATGATTGATATGTTGTACATGTTATTCTCTCAATAAAGATCCTAGATTATGTTGAATTAATGCTCAAAATCTAACATGGTATCAGAGCTTCCCTGAGAAGAAGACATTATGCAGTGGCGGAAACTAGGGTTTATCTCCACAGATTATGGAAATGCAGTAAGGTAGATTGACTCTACTCATCAAGGAGAATCTTTCTGTCCAATTAGAATTCAATTCTGAGCACTTTCAGTTTTGGCCCTAAAAATTAGGGTTTCCACAAAAATAGGAATTTCTGAAATCTGAAGACATAGCTGGAAGTTCCTTGGAAAAATCGAAGTTTAGAGCTTTGGATCGAGATTTTTGGTTGGGTAAAACTCTGGGAAACTTAAACCCTAATTTAGGGTCCTCCCTAGTGAATCTGAGAGATTGAAAAGCATTTTCGAAGGGTGAAACTTTGCAGTTTTCAAATTCTGAGTATGCCAAGATAATCAACTCATTAAGGAGCATCTTTCTATCCTTTCAGAAGTTTGAAATTCATCTTTTGAATTTTTAGGGTTTCTCTGACAAACCCTAATCTGAGACCAGATCCAGTTTTTAGCAAGACAAGTGGTAAGACCTAAAACTTTTTTATTTCCATTTGAAGTACTCTTTAAGATGTCTCACCACACCAAGCTTGAGGATAAGCTTGAAGGGGCTGATAACTTCCAAGCATGGAAGTATAGGATTGGGTTAATCCTAGAAGAAAATGAGTTGGACATTTATATAAATGAAGTGGTCCCTATTCCAGAAGAAGAAGAGGCTAAGGCTCTTCACAAGAAGAACTTGGTCAAGGCAAAGAGGATCATTGCTAATTCTATCAAAGATCATATCATACCCCATGTGTCATCCCTAAAGACACCAAAGGAGATGTTTGATTCCCTGACCAAGCTATTTGAAGGGAACAACATAAATCGGAAGATGACCTTGAGGAATCAATTGAAGAATGTCAAGATCCAGAATGCGGAGACCATGCAGTCTTATTTCTCAAGGGTCTCCCAGATAAAAGAACAACTTGAAGCTGTGGGAGAAGACATAGAAAATGGAGAAGTGGTAATGACCACTCTTAATGGCCTTCCTAGGTCATGGGATTCCTTCATCCAAGGAATTTGTGCTAGGAAGAAACTTATCACTTTCAATAGACTGTGGGAAGAATGCTCACAGGAAGAAGCTCAAGTTGTAGCTCGAGAAGAGAAGATGGGGAATGAAGATCAAGCTCTCACAACACACTCCAAAAGTCATGGTGACAAAAAGACTCACCATCACGGCAAGAAAGAAAGATATCACCATCAGAATCAGAAGGGTAAAAGAAACATGTCCCATGCCCGTTGCTATACATGTGATGAAAAGGGACACTATTCCAAAGACTGTACCAGAAATAAGAAAGATGGTTCTCACAAAAAGAAGAACACCAAAAGAAGACATCATGCTCATACTGCAGAGGATGATAAACTTCCTAGGAAGAGAGCTAGAGAAGATAGTGATGATTCTTCTAGTGATGAAGAATATGTTTTGATTTCTGCTCTCACTTGAATCATTACTCATGGAAGTAATGATTGGCTTATAGATAGTGGGGCTTCCAAACACATGACAGGATTAAAGGAATCCTTTATGAATCTATCTGAACATGAATCACCCCACAAGGTGAAACTTGGGGATGACTACCAGTATCCCATAAAAGGAAGTGGTGAAGCCTTGTACAAGCTAGACTCTAGAAAGTGTATGAAGATGAAAGATGTACTATATGTTCCAGGTCTCAAGAAGAATCTACTCTCCATATTTGCATTAGATGCAAAAGGCATGAGGGTTGCATTTGTAGATGGCCAAGTCCTAATGTGGCCAAAGGGTAAGACTATAGACGATGCAGTGGTGATTGGAGAGCAAGAGGGAGGATTATATAAATTGAAGGGTCAACCAGAACAAGCCATGGTCCATGACTCAGTAGAGCCAAGTGAACTTTGGCATAGAAGGCTTGCACACATGCACTATAGGGCATTACCAATTACAAGCAAAGCTGTAGAAGGTATTCCTGAAATCCAGACAAAGCATGAAGGCATTTGCAAAGGTTGTGCAAAGGGAAAGAACACAAAGAAGACATTTCCAAGTAGTAAAAGCAAGGAATAAGGAAATTTGGAAATTATCCACTCTGATGTATGCAGTCTGGTGTCATCTAGTTATCTGAGTGGGTATGTGCACTATGGTTCTTTCTTTGATGATTTCTATAGGAAGACTTGGACTTATTTCTTGAAGAACAAAGATGAAGTATTCAGCAAATTCAAGGAATTCAAAGCCTTGTTAGAAAACCACACTGAAAAGAAGATCAATGGTGGAGAATTCACTTTAGCAGACTTCAAGAAAGCTATGCAGTGATTCAGGGATTAAGAGGGAGTTTACCACTCCTTACATTTTACAACAGAAAGGAGTAGAAGAAGCTACTTCAGAATAGGACTCCAGCAGCTCCTGCAAGGAAGCAAAGATTCAGAGGGAGTCCACCCAACAAACAAACAAAGATAAGTATTTGAATTGTCATTTCTTGCATACTTGTTTGTTTAAATAATATTGTTCAATGATGTATATGCTTATGTTCCTAGACTTAGGGTGTGTATTATGCATATTAGAAAATTTCATTAATGAACAATATACTACTAATGCATGTAATGGGTAAGTGGCCTATGGTACTGTACAACATTCCATTGCTACTTATCTAGAATGAAACCTCTTTGCTGACATGTTGGGAGTTGTGCACACTCTTAACAATGTTTTGGAAGAGATGGAAGGCATTTAGAAAGTTACATAATATGGATAAATATTGTATTGAAGCATTGGCTAAGATAATTGCATGACTATATGACATATGCCTTTATGAGTAAGAATTTGTTCTGAAAACTATGAGATGTTTCTAATCATGCAATTTAACTTGTCTTGTAGGAAGATTGTATACCATCACCTACAAAAAGAAGGACTACAACATTTGTTCCAGCAACAAAGTTATCTATTGAAGAATCGGAAGTTCCCAGGATCCGGGATGAAGTAATGGAAGGATGCCATGATCCGTTGATCATGAAGAATGATGTTTGGGATGTGGTCCAAAGACCAAATGGGAAGTCTATGGTGACTTCCAAGAGGATCTATAAGATCAAGCATGCTGCAAATGGTAGCATAGAGAAATACAAATCTAGTTTTGTAGCTCGTGGCTTCTTCTAGAAAGAAGGGATTGATTATGAAGAAACTTTTGCTCCTTTGGCCAGATACACTTCCATTAGATCGGTACTTGCTCTGGTTGTAGTGATGAAATGGAAGGTACACCAGATGGATGTCAAGACAGCTTTCTTGAATGGTGTAGTTGAAGAGGAAGTGTATGTGGAGCAGCTACTCGGGTTTGAGACACATGACCGAGAGTCACATGTGTGCAAACTGAAGAAAGCCCTGTATGGTTTGAAACAGGCACCCAGGACCTGTTATGGTAGGATAGATGGCTTCCTATCCATTTTGGGATTTACCAAGAGTAAAGCGGATTCCAACTTTTACTACAAGGTTGAGGAAGGCAATCATATGATTCTACTATTGTATGTGGATGACTTGTTTGTAACATGTGAGGATAGATTGATTGTCGATAGGAAGAGGAAGCTTGCTGCCGAGTTCGAGATGAAGTACTTGGGTATGATGCACTATTTTCTTGGTATGGAGGTGTGGCAGAGTGTAGATGGAACCTTCCTTGGACAAGGGAAGTATGCAATAGAGATCTTGAAGAGGTTTGGAATGATGGACTACAAGGCCATGGCCACACCTATGGCATCGAACCTGAAGCTTCTATGTGATGCTTCTTCTGAGCCGGTTGATGCTACGATGTATCATCAGATGATTGGGTCCTTGATGTACCTGACAAATACGAGACCATATATCTGCTTTGCGGTGAATACCTTGAGCCAGTACTTGACAGATCTGAGACATGTTCACTTGATAGCTGTAAAGCATATCCTGAGGTACTTGAAGGGTACAGTTGACTATGGGCTCAAGTATGAGGCGAATCAAAAGTTTAACCTAGAGGGTTATGTTGACTCAGATTGGGAAAGAAGTTCCATTGATTGGAAGAACACTTCGGGGTGCTGCTTCAGTATGGGATCCGATATGATCTCTTGGTTTAGCAGTAAGCAGTTCGGTGTGGCACTGAGTACATCTGAAGCAGAGTATGTCGCAGCTTGTTCAGCCAATTGTGAGGTAGTATGGCTTAGGAAGCTACTGTCTTATTTGTTTGATCTCCAATTGAGTGCTACTTGTATATATTGTGACAACCAGAGTTGTGTGAAGTTGTCGAAGAACCCAGTGTTCCATGACAAGTTGAAGCACATTGAGATCAAGTATCACTATATCAAGGATATGGTGCAGAGAGGTCCAGTGAAGCTCTTGTATGTTGCGATGAATGAGCAGATAGCCGATGTGTTGACCAAGCCACTTGCCAGAGTGAAGTTTGAATACTTCAGAGGGAACCTTGGTGTACTTCGGATTGAGATACCTTCCAAGAGGAAGTGATGAGTCCAAAGACACAGATGCACACGGGCTATTCTCACATAGTGGTAGGTTCGTCCTCCTATGGTGTAGATGTAAGGGCTGGGCCATTCTCACATAGTGGTAGGTTCATCCTCCTATGGTGTAGATGTAAGGGCTGGTCCATTCTCACATAGTGGTAGGTTCTTCCTCCTATGGTGCAGATGTAAGGGCTGGGCCATTCTCACATGGTGGTAGGTTCTCCCTCCCATGGTGAGTTGTAAGGGCTGAGTAGGATTTTCCGACATGGTGGTAGGTTCGTCCTCCCATGGTCGTTGATGTAATTGCTAAGCTTTTTCGACATGGTGGTAGGTTCGTCCTCCCATGGTCATTTATGTAATTGCTGAGTCATTCCGACATGGTGGTAGGTTCGTCCTCCCATGGTCGTTGATGTAAGTGCTATGAGCCTTTCACAGATGGTAGTAGGTTAGTCCTCCCATGCTGGTGAGTGTAAGTACTGTGTGTGTGTCTCTGGGTTGTGCTCCGTGGACGATGACGATGATCTGAAGATGATGATGTGGAAGTATGGTACACAGGTTTTGCAGAGGCATATGATCAGCCCTGAGATGCTCTTGCAGGTTTTGCATAGGCAATGTAATCAGTCCTGGGAGATCTTGCAGGTTTTACATAGGCAGTGTAATCAATCCTGAGGTGTACCTACTTGATGGCTTGCTCGCTGAGATGACATGATCAGTATGATGATGAGTATCAGGATGATACTCCATGGTCATGGAAAGGTTGTGCAGTTGCATGTAAAAGATCCTGGGAGATCCGATAGGTTGAGCAGTATGCTCGTAATCAGTCCTGGGATGCTCTTTCAATATTTTGTCTTAACGCACGTAATCAGTCTTGAGGATTCCACAATATGGCCAGTGATGATGAAGAACTAGAGGTGGTGGGCCTACATCCAGCATGAAAAAGGATTGGTTCTGTAGAACTTCCTATGATGAGTAGATTGGGAATTGATTGAGATAGCAACAGTGATGATGATTCGATGATGATGATCTAGTGATGATGATCCAGAGAAGAAGACTTGTGCTAGAAGATTTGTGTCGAGAAATACCTTCCTAGTTAAGAGGTAGTGTTGATGTATATGTAACTTCAGAATGTATTTCATCTATGTATTTTATTGTACTCCTATAGAGATGTAGTATTCCTCTATACGAAAGTGTCTTCATTTGTATTGACAAGTGGCGCAAGTGTTGTAACTTGTTGATCGGTTATTAGACAACCTAGTAAGGGGTCAACCCAGATTAATGTAACCATGGGTTATTAGGCTAAGTTAGACAAGTCATCCCCACTAGTTTATTGGGCAGGACAGGACAAGCATAAATAGAGATCGGGAGATCTCTATTTGATCATCTCATTACTCACTCTTCTATCACTCGAAAAGTGGTGCACATGTGTGAGGAGGATCAGCTACTAGGAGAAGACTATCTCTTGTACTTTGGTTGTATCATTGCTCTTTCTATCTCTGAGGAAGTTGTGGGGTTTTTTCACCTTTATGGTTTTCCCTAGTGAAATTCTGTGCGTTCATTGTCTTATGTGATTGCTTGATATGATTGATATGCTGTACATGTTATTATCTCAGTAAAGATCATAGAGTATGTTGAATTAATGCTCAAAATCTAACAATTACTGGTCTCACGAAAGTACAGGGGGTGCCCCTCAAGACGTACTGGTCCAACGTCTGCATATGACATTTCTTTTTAGTACTTCAAACTCATCATAAAAATCATATATATATATATATATATATAATGTAAAAATTAAAAAAAAATTCAAAAGCATAAACATACCTATCTCTCCCTAGGCTGCTCCTGGAGGAAGGATCACCTCAGGATCGTTGCGGAAGTCTATGCCTGCATATTGAAACTGCTCAAGAGCTATCACTTGTCGTTCCCACCAACCCCAGAAATCATCCTCATGATAACAGATGTTTCTCTCGCCACCACCCTGGCGTAGGAAGATCTCACCCCAACGAGCCAACATTGGATCATGAGGTTTGACTGGGGGCAAGGTCATGCCCAGACTAATAGCAGGAACCATTTCAAAGAAAAAGGTGCAAAGTATACTTCCGTACCCAAAATTCTTCATCCTCCCGGTCTTACACCCCAAGAGTTGAAGATTCATGTTCGCCAAAAGACTTGAACACCAGTCATATACTTTGCCTTGCAAGCATTCAATACCTATATCCATGTAATGTCTCGAAGCAAGATGTTGCATAGCACTCCATCCCATCCGGTTAAGAATACTCACAATGAAATTGAGGGGGAAGCTTGCAATAGTCAAGATAAGAATCTAACTACCAGACTTCTCAGTTCATGGTAGGCAGTAG
The DNA here is from genome assembly GCA_027924585.1 of Larix kaempferi. NCBI lineage: Eukaryota > Viridiplantae > Streptophyta > Pinopsida > Pinales > Pinaceae > Larix > Larix kaempferi. The sequence continues at coordinate 42,120,525 of BSBM01000456.1, forward strand.
GCATTGACATACTCTTGCACGAACAAGGCAACCAAATTGCGAGAGGACCCTTTCAAGTTCACTTAGCCTCCCCTCCGAGAGAGGCCTATGATAAAATAGATGTCATCTATGGTGAGTTCCAGTATTTCTCCTTGGATATTGAACACCAATGCATTGACATCCCAGTTTTGGACAAGCCTCTCAAGCAAGCGGATTTGTGCCCGCATATTGACAATTCTATTAAATTTTAACAATCCACATCTTCAAAGCGCATGGAGAGTCAATGGATCTTGTAATGCTTCTCGATCCATCTCCTCATGCTCCCTTTCATGCCATATGAGAACCATCCTGCCAAGAACACAGTCAAGTGTTGGTCATTTTGATTTTTTACCCTATTTTCAGCGGTGTGCGCTACTGTTCTTACTACACAGTCACACTCGAATGATGCTGTGTTTTAAGTGAAGCAATGCATCTTTGTCGAATGCACTAGTTTTACTTAAACACAGCAGCGCACATGCAAAAATGCATTTGAAACATTGCTTAAAAATGATTTTGACCTTGAAAATTTACAAAAATTATATGAAATTGCAAGTATGGGAGGAAATAACTTACTTGGTGCAAGTAAAAGATCGATTGGTAGCTTGGTTTGATCGCAGCGAATGGAGTAAGATCAAGGTTTTGCTCCAATGTGCCCTAAAAACTTCAATTGTGATATTTGATTTCTAAATTTGAAACTATTTATAAAAATTGACTTTGATTTTTACCCACTTTTTTCAAAAGTGTATAGTTTCAATTTGTTTGTAAAATATTCTATTTAATCACTAATATTTATAAATTTTGGTGAATTAAATTAACTATGTATTTCAAATTTTCACTATAAGTTAAAAGTATTAAACTAGATATGACTTATGTTCTTTATTGACAGATCAATATAGGTACCATATTATGTCATTTAGAAAATTTGTCAATAGTTACTAACTCGGTTGTTGAAATTCTATTCTTTGGCAGGTCATGAACTTATGATCCTAGAAGCTGTCTTTTAAGTCGTTTTAAGCTCTTGTTTTGACTATTTAAAAACTAAACAAGAATGCTGAGCATACTTGTTCTCTTCAAGTTCGTTAAAGGAATTGAAGGTACATCCGCTTAAGTATAAGTTTAACCTTTTTCCAGACTTTTGCGTATTACTTACAAAAAAGGAATACTCTAGTCATATGTGGCTAGAAGAGTTCTTCTCTCATAAGTTTACACTTTTTCAGGGGAGGAGACTAACTATATGAAAAATAAATTTTAGAGCCTTCTTTAGGGTTTTTAGGCTCTCGAAATATGAAAACAGCAAGCGAGCATTCACCTACTCGGGCTCGATGTGAAATCCACGAGAGGGTATATAGAGGATTGTTTAAGTTTTTTAGACTCTATAAACAAGAAAACACCGACGAGCATATACAAACCCGGGCTCGATACTAAAATCCACGGGTAGGTGTATGGAGTTATTGTTTAATTTTTTCTGACTCCTTAAAATTGAAAACACCAGTGAGCAAGAACAGATCTCGGATCGATATTAAAATCCAGATATCAGTATTATAGAGTATTCTTCTATATCTTCTACAAACTCTGTAAACAATGAAGAAGGTCCCGAGTCTTCCTCCCATGGGCTCGTTAAACTTTTACATGGTTGGACTTATTGATTTTTCTTTCTTGGACTCATTAAAACAATAAGAAGGACATTCTTTTACCAAAAAGAATAAGAAATGAGAAGGGTATATCACATCTTTTCAGTTTCAAAGGAAGTTAAGTCAGTCATATCCTTGAACAAAACACCTATTTGAGTCTATCATTTCAGTTGGGTTTTAGTTTTTGACCTTAGGGTGAACCTGATCTCCGAGTTTTTACTCCCTTGATTGGTTATTCTTCCAATCATATGGAGGGTCTGTTAATGTCTCCTACATTGCAGGCTTAAATCACTTCCACCTCATCTTGAAAACTATCTAAGTCACTTTGTGTCATGCTCATTGTTCAAGGATACAACCCGTGTCAACCATTCTCCAGTTTACCTTGACTTCATGTGTCAGCCATCTTGGTGTCAGTTTGTTTCATCTTGCTACTTGTCTTACTCCAAATATGCTCATACCTTTGAGTGTTCCTCATGTTGGATGATGGAGGATGCCTTAAGGCCTCCCTTCTAGCAGCCTTCTTCCCATCAACTTCAACTCATTATGCTCTGGGAACGAAGCTTAGAGTTTCGGTTAGTACCTTGGGGATTGCAGTCATCAGTGGCATTTTCCCTCGCTGTTGAATAATGGGAATACATCAATGTCTCTTATTTAACAGGTTCCTCAAGTGTTTGACTTCAACCACTTATTCACACTTATTGGAATGTACTAGGTACCTTGGGCCCCATTATCATTATCGATGGAAGCCCTCGCGTTTGTTAACAGTATACATCAATGACCGGTAATCAAACAATACCCCCCATATTCGAACTCAGCTCATTTATTCACATGGTTAGGGTTTGTACCTTGAGTTATTTGGATGAAGACCTTGGGACTCTGATAGCATCACCATATTTATGTTATCACCCAAGTTGCGCAAGACTGCGCCTCACTCATTTTGGCTCTTCATGAGACATAGATCCAGTTTGTTGTTATGGCTATGATCTCTCATTTTGACATGGATCCACGCTTGTATTTCAGTGGCCATGCTATATATACATCTGTCATTTATGTATTGGAGATCATGTTGTATCATACTGAACATCTATATGATGTCAAGATTGTAATTGCTTGCTGACCTTGATCGTTGTTTTCAAGTACTTTTGTGACTTGCATCTGCAGTTTCTTGCTCCTCCTCTGACTTGGAATTTTAATGTATTTTGGCCATCGTTTTTGTCTAACCTCACACATTAGGGGGAAACTGTTATAGGTCAAATCTACACTTCTTCATGCGTGATCACATTGCTCTGTCGATCACACAAAAGGACACTATGGATGTAAGAGCTAGGTTGACCCTGGATGAAGTATTGCTGACATCACACTCTTCAGCTGAAAAAATTATTTTTCTACAGTTTTCATGACATGTGCACTACTATTGGCACAGTGAACCAATGTTCTATACACTACTCTGCTCAAAGACAACCAGCACACACCCTTAAAATGTTGCAAACACTTGTTGTAAAGTACAAAAGTTGCTTATGTGCGCTACTATGGTTGTATGAAACCCACGCACATCTTAAGATGAAATGAAAAAATATATTAAGATTACGAATTGGGATTAGTTGAAGTTTGTTCTGCAACTTCCCCAACCTCCCAATTCAACCACCTCTCGAATCCAACTACCTACCATGTCCCATAAATACAAGGAGGATCCATGAGAGAGGGACCTAGAAGGAATGCTTTAACTATTGTTACGCTGGAGGAATTCCCAAGTCATTGTGAAGAGAAGGAGCCCAGGAATCGATTGTAGAAGTGTCTAGACAGATTAGGTATATCTGTACTTTTCTACATTTATTTGACAATAAAAGGTGAAAATACCTTTCCCGTCCCAAATTGAATTTTCATTTGGTTAATATCTGATTGTACTTGATGATAAGTTGTTTCTGATTTCATCATATTTATTACAGTCAAGATACGTTGAGGAAGGTTTACTTTGTGTTGTAGGTTCATCATAGCGGAAGATCAAGCAAAAGTTAGGACCAACCATCGATAAAAAGGTACTTCTTTTGATATCTCGATCTCTTTCCATTTATAGCAACTCGTGCAAGACAATGAATGTATTTACATGTCAACGCACCCAAGTTGGTAGTGGCGTCTCCCCACTATAAGGTATTTTTCTTGCACAACACTATCCATAGGATGAATTGACTTGAACATAAAATGGAGACCATACTGGGGACATCCCAGTCTTCATTTGGTTATTAAATCTCTATTTCTTACCCATTTGATTCATTATCTCTTTATCTGATCAACCCTTGACCTTTGTTTATCACTTTGATCCTCAAAAATCAGTTCTCTAGGTCTGTAAACTTGATAAAAACACAAAATGTTTTATCATACCTTCTCCCTTATACATTTATAGAGAAATTTCGTGCCCCTCCATACACCATAGAGCGAAATACTCATATTTTCGTGCCCCAACAGTGCAGTAGAGCGCGAAAATTCCAAAAAATCGTGCTTGGGTGGTCTTCAAGGGAGTGAAAATTCCCTGTGTCCCATTTAAATTTGGTATTTTGCTTGTTCATTTTTGGTTTATGATTTTTTTGTTTGAGTGTAGCTCTCTGATCCTAATCAGACCTGTGTGATTCCACTCTGACTCCATTTCTTGCAGTGGATTTTGAACCCTTATTGAGCTTGGTTTTATTGATCTCTTTTGGTTTGGATTTTTTGAGTTAAGGTGACAAGAGTGAAGTAGTTTTTACTTAGATTATAGACTTCTTCATTGCAAAAAGTGTTCATTTTTTAAAATCCAAGGCAATTTTTTTATATATACTCGTTTGGATCCTTGAAAGAAGTTATTTGAAATTTTATTGCTTGAGAAAGATTCTTTGCATTTGTAATTCTTTGAATTGGCTTGGAAAATTTGTCTTCAAGATCTATTTATCCTCCACTTAAATGATCAAGTTGTTTTTTGTAGTCATAAGACATTGTTCCATTTACTTGTCATGCTTTATATACTGATCTGAAGTAGAAAGGGAAACACATAATTTGTTTTTCAATTAGTAGTTGGATTCATTCATTTTTGAAAGAGTAGTTTACTTTAGGTTTGGCATATAAAGTGAATGATTTTTTATCTCTTTTTGAAAAAAGTTGTGTTTATGCTTGTTACATTTTGGGAATGAAAGAACTCTCTCCTTTCCATAGCTAGAAATTCAGTGAAAAAAAAATTTGCATTGATTCATTCTAAATGCATGGTTTGAGTCAATTATTCACACCATCAAGTTGCACTTCCATCACCTATCGATTCAACAACTAGCCCTTAAAATCAATCTCCTAACTAAACACACATTAACCTCACTTGAGGATACAAAGCAATTGTGTAGTTAGGTAGGACATCAGGGATAGGAATCCAAATAATTTGCCCCTATCACTTTACATTTGAAACATAGTTTTTTTCCTTTAGGGTGCTCAAATCCTCTTGTATTTTATAACATGGTTTTACACCCATTTATTGTTAGGGCCTCTCGTTTCACGAGGGCAAGCAGCGAGGACTAGTTCCAGATGAACTTTGTGGAATACCACACTCCAATTATCACCTAAGTACAACAATCCATTGTCTTCCTTGTAGTTTCCGACATCCATACCAGTTGTATGAGGGATCAAAGGAAGAAGCTCTAGTAAAACTTATCAGACTTGTCATGAACGAGCTATCTTAGTGACTTTTCTTCTAGGGATCTTTTACCCGAGATCCCTTTCAATAGAGGGATATCCTTTTAGCTTTTGGTTTCTCACTTCGTATTGTCCGACTTGGATTTCATCACCTTGTGAAGGATACGATCTGTTGAGGTCTCCAGACCTTAGATAGGAGGATTGCATGCTATTATACCTTATAGATAAAATTTTTATTTTTAGTGCTGCTTGTTGGATTTCTGGCCATTTTGTTGTAGCTCGCTTACTGTGACAATAGTATCAATGCATTTTTTTGAGCTTTCTTTTTTGGCCCGTGCGCCTCTTCTTTTCCTAGCTCCCCTTTTGCACACTAGGTTGCTTCAGGGTTTTTTGAGTTCTCTTTCAGTGAGACTTCCCCCAGAACATTTAATCTTGTTACATGGTGGACCAAAGGAAGTCACAAAGGCAACAACGGAAGAGTCCCAAAGCAATACCTAGAACTAGTCGTACACCACCTTCACACATACCCACACCCCCTACTATCATACCAGATGGCTGGGGGACTGTCCCACAATCACTTAGCATGACACCACTAGCTGCTATGGTACCCCAAACCCATATCACAATTCTGGAGACTAGTACTATCCTAGAGACTAGTGTAGTACCTGATACTAGTGCAGTACCACAATCCACTGTTGCACCATATGTTAGCACGGCATTGGAAACCACTTTAGCACCTAAGGTTAGTGTCTCATCTCAAGCGGACGTTATGCTGGAATTTATTATCATTCCGGAAGCTAGCACCGCTCCAGTTGTGCCATCACAATTTGATCTCCCTGAAGGATATGTCGAACTTATTGAGGAATGCGATCCTTCCCCCCTTTGATGGGCCACTTTGCTGCGAACTTTAACCAAACCTTTGTATAGTTGGTAACCCCACCTGTCATATATTCCCCCTGGTTATATTATATATGAAGTCGGATCTTCTAGAAATAGACCACAATCCATACGAGCATAAATGGTTAGTTTATCCTACGAATAATCGGCGACAAAAAAATTTAGACGTGAAGATGCACAAATACTCGCTTCGACCTCATAATACCCACCAATATCCACTTCCCAAGTGGTAAATCTTCATGATTCCAGAGCTCTCCAATCTTCATCCTATGATACTACCTATGAACCATAGACTGGATCCATCTAGAATATTTCCCTGATGACTCAGGAACAACAAACATTTTTTATCCGAAGCCTCATCATTATGGAACACAACTCTAGGCCAAGCCCTCAATGATTTTCACACTTTTTCAGTACCCATGCAATTGATGCCAGAAAGTCCCCTCCAACCTTCCCCTCATTTACTACCAAATGATATCTTTGGTTCTTCTTCTGGTAACATTCCTACTCATGGAACAAACCCTACTTTCCCGTCACTGCCCTTATCATCTAGAACTAGTGCACGATCATCTTCACAAGTTGGTACCACTAGTATAGCCATCCAACCTGCACAACCAATTCCTTCTAATGTTCCTGTTGGAAGGCCACCCATTTCTACTGTTATAACACCTGTTGTGACTAGAGGTCAATATTCAACCACAATCTATACTATTTCTGGAAAACAAACGTTCATTGGTCCCCTAACCGGAACCAATAACCAACCTCCTCCGTCAGGACCATCCTTCCTATGGGGATCACAAGCCTCATTTTTTGGAGGACAACCATCTGTTGGTGCCTCAAGTGGAACCAATCACTAACCTCCTCAATCAACATCATCTGCTCCATGGGAGCCACAAATCCAACCTAGCGGAGGACAACCTTTTGTTAGTAACCCAAGCGAGACCAATAACCAATTTCCTTCGTTCGGCCCACTTCCTTCTTAGGGGCCACAAATCCCACCTAATAGGGGGGGGATATATTTGGAAACTAAAATCTAGCTGGGGCCCACACAAATCAAAATCAATCATTTGTCCGCCCTAACCTGAATTCTAGAGTACCTTATCCCAGTGTATCAAACAATCAATGGAAGCCACCCCCTCAAACCCCATATATTAATCAGAGCGAGACGAACAATCCATGGGATCCATACTTTCAGACACCTCCCCCTACTCAAGGTATGGGAAATCCACCCAATCCAATATTTGGGAACTCTGCCTGGATCCCACAACCCCAAGTATCTACTCTGTTTAATCCCACTCAGCAGTATCCTCAACACCTTATTTATAATTCAATGCCAAATCAATTGGTGAATGTAATGATTCCTAACCAACAACCGATTAACTAGATTGTCCCCAATTCACAGAACTTCCAATAGTACCCTGCGGGAAACATGTATGGGTATAACATGCAACAATATACAGTGTAGGGCCCGACAGGCATACAAGTACCCCATCAATATTATTCATTCTTGCAACCCAATCGACAACGTCCATTTTTGGAAACATGAGACCTACTTGACTTGTCGAGACTCATAAACGATCCCATTTGGCATGAACCACATTAAACACCCATTCCTGCGAAACTACCATCAAACATTCCAAAGTTCTATTTCAAACACGTGGAAGACCCAAAAAATCACATCATGACATTCCATCTTTGGTGTTCTTCAAACTCATTGATGGATGAATCTATACGATTGAGGCTCTTCCAACGTACACTCACCGGAACGACAACAAAATGGTATATCGAGCTTCCCCAACACTCTTTCAGATATTTCAACACCTTTTCCATGTATTTCTTGACACATTTCCTGCTTCCCATTCAATATGAGACTGGCACAGACCTTTTAACTTCGTTGCGGAAATATACTGCCACTCAAATCTCTGATCATATTCATGATTAGAGGATACGCCAAATATTAATTAAGGCTCCTATCCCTGACCAATTAATGGCTGATTGGTTTACAAAGTCATTACTGCCACCCATTGCTAGGGATGTTGCAATGAGCGGGGATGTCACAGAAGAACATGAAATCGCTTGTGCTTAGTACCCGGATTTGGTTTATTCCCAATCCGAAACCCTATACGAATTGATTCCTCACAACCCATGCCCTATTAGCGATCCATCTAGGCCCACTACTGAACCTCCTATCGATGGTGTAGTTGGTTCTATCAAGGCCCAGGCTGCAACCAAATATAGTGGACAACAAATCACTGGTGTTCCACCTCAAACCCAGGATGCACCCACAAACTCTACTTCTCCTTATTAGACCTCCGATGTGAACATCGTTCAATCCTCGCCAAAACAATATGGAGGGAAAAATAAGAAAAATAAAGGGAAACCTAAAAAATATTCCACTCAGTAGGAAAATCCTAAACCACAACAAACCAACTTTGATAACAAACCTAAAGGGAAATCTAAGTTCCTCTGCCTCATATGTCAGGAATACCACTACACAAAAGAATGTTCTTATAAAGAGGAAGTCAATAAAATTTTCAAAGTATCTTCCTTCCCGACAGTCTTAACCGACCCTTTCCCACATCAACAATAGCAAATGGTTTCACACAACCCCCCACAAGGGAGAAACCAAAATGATAATTCTCAACTAGAGACATCTTCAAATCACGACATTATTATGATGAGTAACGAGAATTTCCACATATCCACTCGTTCAAATACATATGACTTGATTCACACTCCAAATAATAATGGAAATTCCAAAGAGAAAATACCCTTGGAAGACATTCTTTTTGCTCCTCCTTCTATAGGATCTCTTCATATCAAGAGGCCTCCTACTGACATTGTGTTACGCCCACCAAAGGACACCATTCGAAAGGCGACATTCAATCCAAATGCGTGAGCTTCCCAAAATTACAATATTGTTGAGGACTTAGCTCAAGAACCCTGTACAATGTCTGCTCTTGAATTTATACAACACTATCCTACTCAGCGTAGAACCTTATTGTCAGCACTTGGAATTGTTGACCCCGATTCTTCCAACACAATTACATTCAATTTGGAATACTTTAAGCCGATATTATCTCATCAATTGGATTTTCATATTCATACTAAGATTTGTGAAAACAACATCCATTGTACCGTTTTGGACGAAGGTGCTTCCACCTCTATCATGTATTTTTCTTGTTGGCGAGCTATCAGCTCTCCAAAGGTAACTCAGTCTCCCACTAAGTTAAAATCTTTTGACGATCGTTGTTTTCAACCTTAAAAACTCATCCCATCACTTGCCACAGAACTAGGGGGAAACATTGTCTCTATCCATGTTGAAATCGTAGATGCTCCATTGGATTATAAAATCCTACTCAACCACAATTGGTTTTATGCCATGAATGTCGTAACATCTTTCGTTTTCCGTTTGGTCCAATTTCCTCATCAGGGAAATATTTTTACCATTGATCAGTTAGACTATTGCACTCCCAATGTTCACTCCAACACCGCCAATAATTTCCTTCTATTGACACAATATCAGCATCACTATGAATACATTGGTGTTGGTCTGTTGAAAGATTCCTCCATCATTGGAGTATTCCCGGAGCTCCGACCCCCAATATTTTCGATCAACATGATATCTTCGAGTACCTTTCAACACATGAGTATCACGATTCTTAGGTTATACCGAGTCCCATTGAATATAAAACCATCGGTGATTGCATGCCTCTGAACTTGAATCAAGCAACATACCACATGATTCAATACGCTTTCGATTGGATCAACACAATTTAACAACATATGGTGGCACATCTCCCATCTCGAATCCATTCATATTTTCCCTATACTTAATCCCTTGCACAAACTTTTCCTTCTGACGAGTCTATTATAGATATCATGAGCATCGATAAACCACCATGGGAAGATCACCATCATCGGTAGTCTTTCCCTACGATGTAGGAAGTAGAAATTCATACAGAATCCACTGCTTCATTGGATATTGTCAACACTAAGATTCCCATCCCTACACATGATGTGTTTTCCGAAGGAAACTTAGCAAACATCATGGAAACCATTCCAATTGACATCTCCGTGAAACCTGGTATCATGGAACAAATCCATTTAGGAAAAACATGTACACCTACTGAAGTGGAAATCTATACTACCTTATTTAAAGAGTTTCGCGACGTTTTTTATTCGAGTTATGAAGAAATTTCAGGGATAGACCCCTCTATAGTGGGTCATGAAATTCAATTTTATCTTGGTGCCCGAACCATCTTGCAAAAAATAAGACCCATCCATCCCCGCAAAATTGCAGCCATTAAAGAGGAAGTTGAAAAAATTATTCGTGTTGGTTTCATTTCCTCGTCCCATTGATAGATTGGGTGTTTAATATCGTTCATGTAGCTAAGAAACATGGTACGATTAGAGTCTACGTCGATTATAGAGATTTGAACAAATCTTGTGCCATAGACAACTATCCAACTCCCTTCATTGACCAGATTATCAACAACTGTGACGAGAGCGTCACCTTTTCATTCATGGATGGATTCTCTGGCTACAATCAGATTTAGATACTCCCATGAGAACAAAACAAGACTGCTTTGATATTCCCATGGGGGACATTTTCATATCGTAAATCACCCTTTGGTATTAAGAACGTTAGGGCCACTTTTCAATGGGCCATGTCATATGCATTTCATGATATCAAGCATGTTGTGGATCATTATCTGGATGACCTACCCACTCACTTTGATACACAACAGGACCATCCAAATCATCTGAGTGCCATATTCTCACGATGTCGCCACTACAACATCCACCTGAATCCACATAAATGTGTATTCTGTGTCTAATCCGATAGATTGTTAGGATTCATAATCCCTAGGATGGCATTTTCCTAGACCCATTGAAGGTGGAGGCTATTATGTCCTTACCTTCCCCCTCCAATATTCAAGAACTCCAAAGTTTGCAAGGGCATGCAAAATTTTTATGCCGCTTTGTTTGGAATTTCGCTAACATTACTAAAGGCTACATGAGGTTTATCAAGAAATAAATTCCTTTCATCTGGGATGACCAAGCCCAATGGTCTTTTGGAAATTTGAAAAAGGCCCTTACCAATGCTCCTGTGATACAACCCCCCAATTATACACAGGACTACATTCTATATCTAGCTGCCTCTACCACCACCATTGGTATGGTGCTCATACATGAAGACAACAATGGTCAAGAACATGTAGTTTACTATCTCAGTAAGAGTCTCATCGACTATGAGACACATTACTCTGTTACGATCCTGGTGGGCGGCCTTCACTAACATCTCGAGGTTTTGGTGTAACGGTTTTGATTAGTTTTACATTTTTTGTGGTCCATATATTTCGACATTCCATTAACTCTGCAAAACCACCGTCATCGCCAACTTCAATCCGATGTACTATATCCTAACATGTCAAGTGCTAGGGGGAAAATACTCCCCTTGGATTTTAGTTCTCCATGAATTCGATTTGGAGTTTTCAAAAGAGAAATCCAAAAAATCCCTAGTCTTTGCATAAATTATTTGTGCATTGTCCCATGTCAATGATCAATCTGATCCCATTGATTCTCTTCCAGATGATTTTTTAAAATTTTGAGCATTAATTCACAATACTCTAGGATCTTTACTGAGAGAATAACAAGTACAGTATATCAATGCATATCAATCATAACAAGCATGTCAATCATCACAAGAAGCAAAAGCATGAGAGACAATAGACACACATAGTTTCCGTGGGGAAAACCCTAAGGTGAAAAACCCCACAACTTCCTCAGAGATAGATAGAGCAATAGCTCAACCAAAGTACAACCAAATACATAGAGATAGTCTTCTACTAGTAGATGATCCTCCTCCTCACATGTGCGCCACTTTCTGAGTGAAGGAAGAATGAGTTCTGAGTGATCCAAATCGAGATCTCCTGATCTCTATTTATACCTGTCTTGTTTGCCCAGAAACCTTATGGGGCCGACTTGTCTGGCTAGGTACAATAACTTCATATTACATTAGATCGGGCCGACCCATTACAAGGTGGTCTACTAACCCATTGGCAAGTTAACACACTTGCGACACTTGTCAATACAAATGATGACACTTCCATATAGAGGAATAATACATCTCTATACGAGTACAATAAATATATAAATGAAATACATTCCTAAGTTACATATACATCAACACTCCCTCTTAACTAGGAAGGTATTTCTCGACACAGATCTACTAGCACAAGTCTTATTCTCTGGATCATCGTCATCAATGCATGAATCATCGTCATCATCACTGCTGCTGCTATCTCAACCAATCTTTGAATCTACTCGTCATAGGAAGTTCTACAGAGCCAATCCTTTTTCATACTGGATGTAGACCCACCATCTGCAGGTCTTCATCAACAATGGCCATACTTTAGATCCTAGGACTGATTACGTGTGTCAACAAAACCTAGCGCAGACTATAGGTTCTTTTACATGTTGACCTTCACAAAACCTACTCAGAGCATCCCAGGATGTTACGAGCACATAGCTCTACCTGTCTGGATCTCGATAGAGCATCCCAAGATGTTACGAGCACACCGCTCTACCTGTCCAGATTTAAAGGATCTTTTCTATGTGAACTTTCGCAAGACCTACTCAGAGCATCCCAGGATGTTACGAGCACACTGCTCTACCTGTCTGGATCTCGATAGAGAAAACCAGGATGTTACAAGCACACTGCTCTACCTGTCCAGTTTTTAAAGGATCTTTTCTATGCTACTTGTAGCAAAACCTCTAAAGAGCATCCTAGCGGAGACTATAGGATCTCCCAGGATCTTTTCTATGCTACCTGCACAACCTGTCCACAGCCACAGAGTATCAAACCGATACTCACCATACATCATCCTAATTTTTATCATCACATGATCAACCTGACCATCATCATAGCATCAACCTGATGCGTATCATCTGGAGCGACATCCTGAAGCTCGTCATCTGTGATCATCCCGATCATCATAGCATCAACCTGATGCATATCATCTGGAGCAACATCCTAAAGCTCGTCATCTATGATCAACCTAATCAAACAATATATCCATCTGATGCATACACGGTATCTACCTGACACATATCATACATGATCTACCTGATCATACAATGCATCCATCTAATATACATAATGCATCCACCTGATACATACGTAAGTACACGATCACACTGCTCATACAAGTATCCACCTGATACATACATAAGTACATGATCACACTAATCATACAAGTATCCACCTGATACATGTACAAATACATGATCTACCTAATCATATCCAGCATCAACATGATGCGTAAATACATACATATAAATGATCCAACTGATCATATCCAGCATCCAACATAATGCATACAGAGTAGTAACTAGAGCATCATCCTGATGCTCGTCATCCAACACTTACATCCACAGCCATGTGAAGGATCCTCCTTCCAACATGCTTGGAATGGCTTCAGCAAATGTATCCATCACTTCTTCCTCGAAGTGTTGAAGAACACCAAGCATCTCCCTGAAGTATTCGAACTTCACTCTGGCTAATGGCTTCGTCAGTACATCTGCAATCTGCTCATCCATCGCAACATACAGAAGCTTCACTGCTCCTCTATGCACCATATCCCTAATATAGTGATATTTGATCTCTATGTGTTTCGACCTGTCGTGTAACATCGGGTTCTCAGACATCTTCACGCAACTCTGGTTGTCACAAAAGATACCAGTAGCCTCTAGCGGGAGATCAAATAACTCAGACAGTAGATTCCGAAGCCATCCTGCTTCACAACTAGCCAAACATGCTGCAACATACTCTGCCTCGGCTGTACTCAGTGCTATGAAAAACTACTTCCTGCTAAACAAAGAGATCACACCCGATCCCATACTGAAGCAGCACCCAGATGTGCTCTTCCTATCTGTAGCATTGCCTGACCAATCTGAATCAACATAACCCTGCAGGTTAAACTTTTGATTTGCTTCATACTTGAGCCCATAATTAATTGTACCCTTCAGGTATCTCAGAATATGCTTTACAGTAATCAAGTGAACACTCCTTGGATCCGTTAGGAACTAGCTCAATGTGTTCAACGCAAAGCAAATATCTAGTCTCATGTTCGTCAGGTACATCAAGGACCCAATCATCTGATGATACATAGAGACATCAACCGGCTCAGATGAAGCATCACACAGAAGATTCAGGTTCGATGCCATAGGTGTGGCAATGGCCTTGCAATCCATCATCCCCAAGTCCTTCATATCGAACTCGACAGCAAGCTTCCTCTTTGTATCGGCAATCAATCTGTCATCTCGTGTTACAAATACGTCATCCACATACAGGAGTAGGATCACAAGATTCCCTTCCTCAACCTTGTAGTAAAGGTTGGAATCTACTTTACTCTTGGTAAATCCCAAACTTGATAGGAAACTATCCATCCTACCATACCAAGTTCTCAGAGCTTGTTTTAAGCCATACAAGGCTTTCTTCAATCTGCATACATATGACTCCCTGTCATGTGTTTCAAAACCGAGTGGTTGCTCCACATATACTTCCTCTTCAACTACACCATTCATGAAAGCAGTCTTGACATCCATTTGGTGTATCTTCCATTTCATCGCTGCAGCTAGAGCATGTATTGATTTGATGGAAGTGTACCTGGTTACAGGAGCAAAAGTTTCTTCATAATCTATTCCCTCTTTCTGAGAGAAGCCACGAGCAACAAATCTTGCCTTGTATTTCTCTATGCTACCATCTGCAGCATGCTTGATGTTGTAGATCCATTTGGAAGTCACAACAGACTTCCCTTTAGGTCTTGGGACAACATCCCAAACATCATTCTTCATTATTGATTGGTATTCTTCGACCATGGCATCCTTCCATTCTTTCTTTTCCGCTGCTTCTTCATAACTGGAAGGTTCTTTGTTTATGATGTCACAGAGTAAGGCAACATAGCTGGTATGAGATCTAGTTCTCTTCTTTGCTCTGTATTCTTCTTCTGGAATGCCATATCTTTCTGCATCTTGAATGAGCTCTCTATCCCATGCAGGTTTCCTCTTGTGAGAGTTATTCTCACGGGGTGGATCTACAGGTTCTTGCGGATCTTCAATTTCACGAACTGCATCTGCAATTGCTTCAGTCATGGTAGTGTCTTGAAATTTGATTTCCTTAGGTTCTTCATAATCTTCAACAAGTGTCTTCCTTGATTTGATGAATGTTGAGTTTTCATCAAATGTCACATCCTCGCTAACATCAATCTTCTTGAACCCTGGAAAGTATATTTTGTAAGCCTTCGAGCTTTCACTATAACCCACAAAGATACCCTTCTTTCCCGAAGGATCTAGCTTGGTCCTCTTTTCCTTTGGGACATGAGTGTATACTTGACAACCAAATATTATGAGATGAATGACTTCAGGTTTCTTACCAGAGAAGACCTCTTCTGGTGTCTTGTTGTCCAATATCTTGTGGGGTGTTCTGTTCTGCACATATACAGCAGTCCTAGCTGCTTCTGCCCATAGATGCATAGGTTGATGCTGGTCATGCAGCATTTCCCTTGCTACTTCCATGATTTTTCTATTCTTTCTTTCTACAACTCCATTATGTTGTGGATTGTAAGGAGCAGTCAACTCCCTCTTAATCCTTGAATCATTGCATAGCTTCTTGAAGTTACCTGAAGTGAATTCTCCACCATTGTTGGATATGAATATTTTGATCTTCTTATCAATTTGGTTCTCCATCAAAGTTTTGAATTCTTTGAACTTATCCAACACTTCATCTGTGTTCTTCAAGAAGTAAACCCAAGTCTTCATGGAGAAGTCATCATTGAAAGAGACATAGTAAACATACCCACTCAAAGAACTAGATGACATCGGACCACATACATCGGAGTGGATAATTTCCAAGATATCTTTTTCCTTGCTTTTACTGCTTGGAGATTCCTTCTTGATGTTCTTTCCTTTTGCACATCCTTTGCAAACACCTTCATGCTTGGTCTTGATTTCAGGAAGACCTTCTACAACTTTACTTGCAATTGGTAATGCTTTCTAGTGCATGTGTGCAAGTCTTCTATGCCAAAGTTCACTTGGCTCCATGGAATCATGCACCATGGCATGTTCAGGTTGTCCTTTCAATTTATACAATCCTCCCTCTTGCTCTCCAATCACCACTGCATCATCAAAAGTCTTACCCTTTGGCCACATTAGGACTTGGCCATCTACAAATGCAACCCTCATACCTTTTTCATCTAATGCAGAAATGGAGAGTAGATTCTTCTTGAGCCCAGGTACATAGATAACTTCTTTCATCTTCAAGGATTTTCCAGAATCTAGATTGTAGGAGGCTTCACCACTTCCTTTGATGGGGTATTGATAGTCATCCCCAAGTTTCACTTTATGGGGTGATTCATGTTCAGATAGATTTATAAAAGATTCTTTAAATCCAGTCATGTGTTTGGAAGCCCCACTGTCAATTAAACAATCATTACAACCATGAGAGATAGTACCTGTGAGAGCAGAGATTAGAACATACTCTTCTTCACTTGATGAGTCATCATCATCACTTTTTGCTCTAGCTTTCTTCCTGGGAGGTTCATCATCCTCAGTAGCATGAGCATGATATCTTCTTTTGTTGTTCTTATTTATTGAAGTTGTTGTTGTTGTCTTTCTTCTTCTTCTTGGGACAGTCTGAAGCAAAGTGTCCCGTCTCATTGCATTCAAAACATCGAACATGAGATATGTCTTTCTTCTTGTGATGAGGGTGGGAATGTTTCTTGTTATGAGATATCTCCCTCTTAAACTTGCTTCCCTTGGTGTGAGCTGTGAGAGCTTGATCTTCATTCCCCATGTATTCTTCTCGGGACACAAGCCTTGCTTCTTATTGAGAGCATTCCTCCCATAGTCTACTGAAAGAGATCAATTTCTTTCTTGCACAGATTCCTTGAATAAAGGAGTCCCATGACCTAGGTAGGCCATTTAGAGTGGTCATAACAACTTCACCATTGTCCACTACTTCATCCACCACTTCAATTTGTTCCTTGGTCTGAGAGACCTTGGAGAAGTAAGATTGAATGGTCTCTCCATTCAACATCTTGACCCCTTTCAATTGATTCCGTAGAGTCATCTTCCGATTTATGTTATTCCCTTCAAATAACTTGGTCAGGGAGTCAAACATCTCCTTGGGTGTCTTTAGAGATGACACATGTGGTATAAGATGGTATTTGATAGAATCAACAATGATTCTCTCTGCCTTGACCAAGTTCTTCTTATGCAATACCTTATCCTCTTCATCCTCTGGGATAGGGACCTCAGAGTTGATGTAGGAGTCCAAATCATTTTCTTCCAGGATTAACCCAATCCTATACTTCCAGGCTCAGAAGTTATCATCCCCTTCAAGATTATCCTCAAGCTTGGTGTGGTGAGACATCTTAAAGAGTAATTCAAATTGAAATAGAAGAGATTTAGGTCGTACCACTTACTTTGCTAAAAACAGGATCTGGTCCTGGATTAGGGTTTGTCAAAAAAACCCTAAAAATTCAAAAAATGAATTTCAACTTTCTGAAAGGATAGAAATATGCACCTTGATGATCTGATCAGCTTGGTGTATTCAGAATTTGAGATCTGCAAAGCATCACCCTTCAGAATTGCCTTTTTGTGTTCCCGGATTCACTAGGGAGGACCCTGAATTAGGGTTTGAGTTTCCCGGAGATTTACCTAGCCAAAAATCTCTATCCAAAGCTCTAAACTTTGATTTTTCCAAGGAGCTTCTATCTATGTCTTCAGATTTTAGAAATTCCTATTTTTGTGTAAACCCTAATGTTTAGGGCCAAATCTTTAAATGCTTAGAATTGAATTCTGATTGGACAGATAGATTCTCCTTGATGAGTAGAGTCAATCTACTATACTGCTTTTCCAAAACCTATGGAGAAAAACCCAATAAACAAGAAGCCCTAGTTTCCGTCACTGCACAATGTCTTCTTCTTAGGTTAGCTCTGATACCATGTTAAATTTTGAGCATTAATTCACAATACTCTAGGATCTTTACTGAGAGAATAACAAGTACAGTATATCAATGCATATCAATCATAACAAGCATGTCAATCATCACAAGAAGCAAAAGCATGAGAGATAATAGACACACAGAGTTTCCGTGGGGAAAACCCTAAGGAGAAAAACCCCACAACTTCCTCAGAGATAGATAGAGCAATAGCTCAACCAAAGTACAACCAAATACACAGAGATAGTCTTCTACTAGTAGATGATCCTCCTCCTCACATGTGCGCCACTTTCTGAGTGAAGGAAGAATGAGTTCTGAGTGATCCAAATAGAGATCTCCTGATCTCTATTTATACTTGTCCTATTTTCCCAATAACCTTATGGGGCCAACTTGTCTAGCTACGTACAATAACTTCATATTACATTATATCGGGCCGACCCATTACAAGGTGGTCTAATAACCCATCAACAAGTTAACACACTTGCTACACTTGTCAATACAAATGATGACACTTCCGTATAGAGGAATAATACATCTCTATAGGAGTACAATAAATATATAAATGAAATACATTCCAAGGTTACATATACATCAATAGAATCTTTGTTCCTCATTGGCATAGTTGATCCCTGATATGGAGACATTATCTTATATCTCCAAAACCAATGTTTTTGGTCCGACCTCAACCGTGGTGAATGCCGACACATAAGACACCACGCTAAATATTACCTTATCGTTAGTGATACCCTATACCATCATGGTATTGATTATGTGTTGCGATGTTGTCTAGCCCTTGATGAAGCCGGACACCTTCTTAATGACTTCCACTCTGGAGTATGTGGTGGTGACCTTTTTGGGATGGCTACAACCCATAAAATCTTGCGCGTAGGTTACTTATGGCCTTCAATCTTGAAAGATTGAATTCAAACGGTTAAGAAGTGCCCTCCATGCCAATTCTTTCATGCCAAGAAGCGCACACACCCCGCTCCACTTCATCGTTTCATTGTCGTCGACCCCTTTTCAAAATGGGGTATTGATTTTATGCACTGTAATCCCACTTCAGTCGGGGGGCATAGTTATGTCATCGTAACTGTTGACTACTTTACCAAATGGGATGAAGCCATGACTACGTACGTGGAAGATGGAAAGACAGTAGCGTTATTCATATTTAGTCATATCATAGCTAGGTTCAGAGTCCCACAAGCCATCGTGGCTGACCATGGTTCCCACTTTAGGAATCATATGATGGATGAACTAAGTACCAAACTGGTTTTTCGTCATGAAAACTCAACTTCATACTACCCTCAGGAAAATGGTCAAGTAGAGGTGATCTATAAAGTCTTGAAACGTATGATACAATGCACTGTGGGTACCCAAAAATAAAAATGGCACTTAGCCCTATTCTCAGCTCTTTGGGCCTACGGGACATCGATAAAAAATGCAACCGGGTTCACACCATTTCAACTGGTTTACAACCTGGAAGCAATCCTATTAATTGAGTGTGAGATACCATGCCTCAAGTTAGCCATAGAAATCTTACCCAACACAAGCATCAAGGAGGAACATTTTCTATACTTATCCAAGCTAGATGAAACTCGTCGAGATGTTGCACTTTCCAATGAGGCCCATAAAAAGAGTGTCAAGGATCAATATGATAAATCCGTCCAACCTCGGGTTTTCAACAAAGGTGACTTAGTATTAAGCTAGGTAAAGGAAAATTAGATTCTATGTGGTACAATCACTACGTTGTTAAACGTAAGTTAGGGAAGGGGGATTACAAGATCGTAGACTGTCATGGTATATCTTTGGGAGAGCCCCACAAGGGGCTTTACCTAAAGATATTTTATGCATAGGTTCATCCTGCGTGAAACACTTTGTATATAATGTATTTAGTGTGATTTTAGTTCAGTTTTTACGTGTTAGGACTCTATCTCATACACAATCATTTATCTTGACTTGTGATTTTATGCGCAGATGTCGGTGTAACTTGGATTTGCGGATGGTGCTAGTCAGCATACCTAGAACCTTGCTTCTGTAGCATAGGTACTTTATTCCCCTACCGATGAGTTGATATCCTTAGGTGGCATTTTATTGGGCCCCATAACAAATAACATTGTGGAGTATCATGCAGTCATTGGAATACTAATTGAAGTTTCTTCTCTTGGAATCCATTCCTTTATAGTCTACCTGGACTCTCAGCTTGTGGTATCTGAGTTAAATCGCATATACACCACCTGTAATCCTACACTACTTCGTTTATACAGAAGGGTACTCCTCCTTGAACGATCATTTGATTACATTATATATCAACATGTACCAAGAGAATTCAACACGTTGGTTGATTCATTGTCTAACTATATGTTGGATTGGCATCTAGCACACACATAATCAATACACCATAAAAGAACACATGTAAAAATGTAACATACAAGTCATCATAGGTAAAAAGTAGACATAGATCCATATGTATATATCATGTAAAATATGTCTTTTCCACATACGATAGCATAATGTGTTGAAAGTAAAAAAAAATGGATCACATCCCATACAAAACTTTTCTCTCTGGACTACATATCGTATACATGCACGGACAAAACTACTGCCTAAAATATAGTCATGAGGTGCACGGTGATCATGGTAGCACACCAATGCGTTGGCAGCTTGACGGAGCAGCCTGCCAATCCGCTCTGGAACACCCGCAGTGTTCCTATAGAGATGATATGGGACCTCAGGCATCCTCATCGGAGGAATTCTTATTGTCGGTCCCTCTAGGTTCTGCTCCACATCGTGGAACTCCCCTGCCTCATCCTCCTCAGCTTGGTACTCTGCCCCTCATCGTCGAAGTGGAGAAGATCATGCTAGCCTCACCGACACTTGATCTACAACATTATACATATGCATTAGACTTTCTATACATAGTCAAAACAAGAGAAAAAAAATGACATAAACTTAAAAAAATTTAAAAACAAGTGTGAAGGTCATATACCTAACTCATCCCAGTTGTCATCCTCAGGGAAGGCTAGATCGATATCACCATGGAAGTCAACCCCAACATAGGGATATTCCTTGGTCATGACGATCTGCTCCTAGAGCCATGATAAGAAGTCCTCACCAAATGCTAGGAACTGCGGCCCATGAAGCCACCCAGCATAGTCACTCCATCTCCCCATCCGTGGATCGGATGCGGGACAACGATGCCTTTCTATCTGAGGATGCAGCAAAGGCTCCCTCTCCAAAAAGAAGGTGACCATGATACTACCATACCCAAACTAGTCAATACTTCCATTACTGCATTTAGTCACCTAATCCTTGAGGTTGATCAGGACCCCTTCACACCAATTGAACAACTTAGGCTCCATGCACTCCACAACATAAGTCATCTGAGCATTGGTTGCGTGGTGAGACCCCATGCTTCTCACCACTCGAGAATTAGTATATAGGATCATCCTCAAGGGAATATCCAACACATATGTGATGAGCACTTTCCCTCTCTTCTTGTGGGATCCTTGCCTACAATATTGAGCAATAAAAGTATTTGTAGTCTCTTCAATAGCCCGGTGCCTTGACAGATTGACCCAAGCCCCTCTCTTGGAGAGACTGGTCAAGAAGTAGATTTCTTCAAGATATATCTCGAGGATGTGCTCTCCAATGCAGAATTATTGGATATCAATGTCCCACATTTGTATAATGTGGTTTAGTAACTTTCGTTGTTTACGGATGCCCCTGGTCTTGAAAAATTTCAGCAGACCACACTCTCTTAGTGTGGCTAATGTGTTATCATCATTCATAAAATCCCTTTCATCTCCTTTGTTTTCTCTTTATTTCTATAAAATTCAGTTCACACTAATATTTGATCAAGAAATTACAAACTCTCACAAAAGATCTCACACAACTAGTCAAGAACACTGAAATTTACTCACAGAAGATACAAACTGTATTACTCAAATGAATAAAAATACATCATCCAAACTTGGGAAATTAAATGGAGGTCAATATATACAATTTACATCAGAGATTTGAATGCATTAGGATTCCATTCAAATCCTCACAAAATTAGAGTTACTAAATTGATGCAAAACCCCCCTAGGTGGCAAGTGTGTTCTCCAAGTCACACCAAAGGCTCATGAATTTATTATTTAGTGACCATATAGTGATGTGTGATGAAAAAACATGCTAAATCCCAAAAATTGAAGGAATAAACATCAAGGAGTGAAATTGGTCCAAAAAACACTTTCCCTAGTCAACTAGCTTTTCACCTTTCACCCAAAAGTAGTAAAAAGCGGTAAAAAGTAGCATGTGCACCTTTCTCACCAGAATATTATCCATAATGATCTGAAATGCACCCAAGTGACTTAGGAAACTTGTGGTCCACACCAGGAAGGCTTGTGGTCCCCCCAAAGGTTCCTTGTGGTCCACACAATGACTCATATGCCAACTATATGCTCTAATACATAGTAATTAATTATAAAATGATTAATTAATGTCTCTAATGTATTAATTGACATAGGAGTGGGTTTTAAACATTCCAACACCCCCCATAAGTCTGACTTTATGTGCTAAAAATCAGAAAATAAAAATACTAAGGGCCCAGTAACAAGACATGGTCACCCTGTACAATACTACCTGGTCCACAAAAACAAGGATAGAAGGAAAACCTCATGGAAAAAACCTTCCCTCAAAACATGGACATATCAAAATTGAAAGATTTCTGATCAATCCTTCACTCCACCACATGTTCATCCATCCCAAGTAGTGATCTAATATAGTTGAATGTCTTCTCAATAAAATCTTTGGTGAAGATGTCTGCAGTTTTCTCACCTGTTGGGAAATACTGCAAATCAATGATCTGGTCATGCAATAAACCTCTGATGTAGTGCGTATGGATCTCAATATGCTTGGTCATCTGTCTTTGTACTGGATCACTTGAGACCCTTATAGCACTCTGATTGTCACAAAATATGATAGTAGGAGTACTAAAGGAAATATCAAACTCTGAAAGAATACCCTGCAACCACACACACTAAGTAGCAGCCTTCACTGCTCCTCTGTACTCAACCTTTGCTGAAGATAGTGAAATTGCACTATGTTTCTTTCTATACCAACAAACAGGACCACCTTCAAGCATGAATACAAATCTAGATGTGGATTTTCTTTCAAGCCTATCACCAGCCCAGTCTGAGTCAGTAAATCCAAGAAGATCTATGCTAGAATCTGCAACATAGTGGATCCCATAAGTATTTTTGTCTTGCACATAATGAAAGATTATTTTTGCAGCCCTCCAATGGAGCTCATGTGGCTGATCCATGTATATTGATGCCACACTCACAACATATGCAATATCAGGTCGAGTGCGAGTCAAGTATAAAAAGATGCCAACAAGCTTCCTATACAAGGTGCTATCAACCAAGGGTGTAGATTCTACTTCTTCAAGTCTAACTCCTGAAAGGAAGGGAGTCTTTGAAGGCTTGAAATCAGCCATATTTAACTTCTTTAGTAGATCAGATGCATATTTGTACTAATATACCTTAGTTCCATTCTTAGTTTGAGAAATCTCAATCCCCAAAAACTGCTTAAGAATTCTGAAGTCACTCATGGAATAAGCTTGATGCAAAGCAGTATTTAATGAAGCTATTTGATCAGTAGAGATACCTATGATTAGTAAATCAACAACATATAGCACTATAATCATAATTGAACCATCAATCAGCTTCATGTAAACATTAGGATCATATTTGCATTTCACATAAGATTGTGACAAGAGAAAGTTGTCCATTTTGGCATACCAAGCCTTAGGGGCTTGCTTAAGCCCATAAAAGGACTTCCTGAACCTGCACACATAATTAGGATTAGATGTATAACCTTGTCGATGCTGCATATAAATATCCTCCTCAATATCCCAATGGAGGAATGCATCTCTTGACATCCATGTGGTACACTTCCCAGCGCTTGGATGCAGAAATTGTCAGAACTAGTCTTATCGAATCCTTTTGTGCAACTGATGCAAAAGTATCATTGTAGTCAAGGCCATGGACTTGGTAGAAACCATTTTCCACCCACCTAAACTTATATTTCACTTCTGTACCATCAATTGCACACTTGGTTTTGTACATCGACTTACACCTTACCAATTTTCTGCCTGGGGGGAGCTTGACTAGCTCCCATGTTTCATTCTTTTGTAATGACTGAAACTCCTCATCCATGGAAGCTTGCCATATTGGGTCATGTGAGGCTTCCTCATATGTCTGAGTATTAGAATCCACCATCATATAACATCTCTCATATAGGTAGGGGTCATTCACATTGAGAGTAGTCTCAAATTGTGATCGTGTCCTGAGGATTTCCCACTAGTTTACCTGCTTCGTGAAAAGTATTAGTAGCTCATTTAGGATTTTTTGGTGAATTAGGATCTGTAATAAAATGGTCCTCATCATCATAAATATCAAAATCAAAAATTCAAGAGAAACATCACTTACTTCTTCAAGTGGTGGTGAAGATGGTTCTCCAATTTCAATATTCTGAGAGGGCTCTTCTTCGAATTGAACACTTCTTTCAATGAATGATTTTTGAGTAGTCATATTCAAAAACTTATACCCTTTGGAGTCCTCTGAATACCAAACAAAAATACAAGGTTGGATTTGGGGCTGCATAGCCCTCCTCTTCTCAAGTGTAATCCTAGCCCAAGCCTTGGAGCCAAAAATCCTGAAATGAGAGATATTAGGTTTGTGCGCAGTCCAAGCCTCAAAAGGAGTGATTCCTTTGATATCTTTGTGAGGAACTCTATTTTAAATTTATGTGTCACAATTTATTGCATCAGCCCAAATCCTTGGAGATAAAGACTTTTCCTCAAGCATGCATGTGGCCATTTCCTTCAATGATCTGTTCTTCCTCTCAGCAACACCATTATGCTGAGGTGTATATGGAACAGAGTGTTGCATCCGAATGCCCGAAGAGAAAAAAAATTGGTGAAACTCATATTTGATGTACTCCCCACAATTATCAGATCTTATAACTTTGATATGTCTACCAGACTGGTTCTCAACTGAGGCCTTGAAAAGCTTGAACAAACCAAAAAATTCAGACTTTAACTTGATGAAATAGATCCAACAATACCCAGAAAAGTCATTTATGAAGGTAAGGATGTATTTGGCATGGTTAAAGAACTCATGGGGGAATGGACCTGATATGTCACTCTGAATAAGCTCCAAGGGTGCAAAGGTTCGCTCAGTTTTGGATCTCCCATACTTATGCTCAGGGTGTTTTCCTATGATTCAACTTTGACAAACACATTTGGAAAATCTCATATTGGGCAGCCCTATGGCCATTTCTTTCTCATGAATTTGGGAAAGATATTTATAGTTCAGATGGACAAATGTTTCATGCCATAATTTTCTTGACTCATTGGCATGGGTTAATAGAGAAGAAGGTGAGGGGAATGGCACAAAATGAGAACACCTATACATTCTAGAGCTATGGTTAGCAGTTCCTAATGCAACAATTTGTCTTGTAGACATTTCACAGATCTCAACATCATTAGGTGTAGAGACCACCTTTTTGGGTGATCCCGTGTGAGTCATCTGGTATACTAAGAAAAGGTTAGCACCAAGTCCTAGAACATATAAAACATTATTGAATGTACCAAAATATAGATCAATGATGCCTTTACGTTTGCTTGAAGTTTTAGAATCATCACCCAATATAATGTTTGGGCACCAAAATATAGATCAATGATGCCTTTACGTTTGCTTGAAGTTTTAGAATCATCACCCAATATAATGTTTGGGCCACTAGAAGAGTCAAGAGATGAGAAGATTTCACTTGTGGACACCATGTGCCTGGATGATCCTCAGTCAGTGATGAATGATGTAGGTCTTGATGTGCCTTCCATTAGTGAATGTACTCGCTCCTTATCTTTAGAATTTTTTCCTCCATCCTTCCTCCTTGCGCTCTCTGGAAGAGGAATGTTGGCTTTCTCCAGGAGTTGATCCATTTGATCAATGGTATTCTTCATGCAAGATCTTTCATGATGAAATCCATCCTGAAATCCCTTTCTGCAATAATTTCACTTTGTCCGCTCATCCTTCTTGTTTGGATTTCTCTTGAAACTAGAGGAGTCTTCATTGAATTTCTGCTTGTCCTTCCTCTAATCAGTGGGATTCTTGAAATTGCCCTTCTTCTTCCCTTTCAAACTCTTTGAATCTCCAACATTTAGACAGTGGTCTTTTGATGGATTTTTTATGGCTTCCATCAATACCAACTTTTCTTGTTCTTGAGTAAGTGACTCCATGAATTCTGAAAGTGTGGGGCTCGTCCAATTTTTAACTGCCTTCCTTGTGGAGTGGAAGGTTGAAACAAAGACTGAGTAATCAGGGCCAAGTTAGGAGAGAATGGCCAAGATTAGTAGCTCATGTTTTTTGTCAATACCACATTTCTTCAATTGTAATACAAGTGATTTGAATATGGAGAAGAAATCCTGGAGGTTATCGAAATTCTGTGGACTCAATGAAACTACTTCAGTATCCACTTGGTGGCGTCTTAATTCATCAGTATTTCCAAACAATTCTTGAAGATTTAGACAAAATTCATTGGGAGAGGTAATACCATTGATATGGAATAGAATATCCATGGTTGTAGTGAGACACAACAAGCCATAGGATTCATCTCTTCAATTATGCCATTTTGATTTCTCAATTGCAGAGGTTGTCTCTGGTTTAGTTGCCATAGTCACCCTATAGAATCCTTTGCTCCTCAACATGATCTCCATCTGTGCTTTCCAATCAAAGTAATTGAATGGATTGAGGATTATCTGATCCGAATGATCCATGGAATCTTTGAAATAAGTTTTGGAGTGATTTGGGTGCGCCCAAAGATAATTTCTTGCACCCTCTAGATGATAGAATGCGCCCTGGGGATGAATTATTGCGCCCTCCTTGAGACTGGTTGGATCCTACAAGAAAATAGAAGGAGAAAGGAATACCTTGATATCCCTAACACTATGTGAAATTCAGTTCACACCAATATCTGATCAAGAAATTACACACTCTCCCAAAAGATCTCACACAACTAGTCAAGAACACTAAAATTTACTCACAAAAGATACAAACTGTATTACTCAAATGAATAATATTACATCAGCCAACCTTGGTAAATTAAATGGATGTCAATATATAACATTTAAATCATAGATTCGAATGCATTAGGATTCCATTTGAATCCTCACAAAAGTAGACTTACTAAATTGATGCAAAACCCCCCTAGGTGGCAAGTGTGTTCTCCAAGTCACACCAAAGGCTCATGAATTTCTGATTTAGTGATAAGATAGTGACGTGTGATGAAAAAAATGCTAAATCCCAAAAATTGAAGGAATAAACATCAAGGAGTGAAAGTGGTCCAAAAAACACTTTCCCTAGTCAACTAGCTTTTCACCTTTCACCCAAAAGCAGTATGTGCACCTTTCTCGCGAGAATATTATCCAGAATGATTTGAAATGGGCCCAAGTCACTTAGGAAACTTGTGGTCCACACTAGGAAGGCTTGTGGTCTTCCCAATGGTGCCTTGGGGTCCACACAATGACTCATATGCCAACTATATGCTCTAATACATAGTAATTAATCATAAAATTATTAATTAATGTATCTAATGTATTAATTGACATAGGAGTGGGTTTTAAATATTCAAACAATTTCTAGTCCACCATCTTCTCTCTAACCACTTGGAATCTCCTGCAAATCATCAAGGGAGACTTCATTCAGAAGATGGAAACTTGGTTTTGTTCCATGACGGAGAAGCAAGTATTTATTTTCCCAAGTCTGTGTATTTTCGTGCCTTGGGAAGTGCAGGGAGCGTGAAAAATGATAATTTTTGCACCCTTGCCACTGCCTTTAGTGTGAAATTCCTTGAATTTTCGTTCCTCTCGACATAGAGAGGGCACAAAAATTTCAAGGCGCAAATTTGGTTCCCTAAGGCCCTTGTAAACCCCAAAAAGTTGCATGAAACAAAAAACTAAATGGATGAAAAGAAAGAGGAGGTTGAAAGGACTTATTTGCTTTCAACGGTGGTTCAAATGATGCCTTGGATCTCCAGCTTATGTTTTTCTCCCAACAAGGCAAAAATCCTCTTTGTGTAAAAATGACCGAATTAAAATGGATAAATTCCTCATTTTTCTCTCTCTTATACATTTCTTTTAGTCATTTTTACCTATTCTTCACATTAGAAACCTTTGTTGAGCATTTATTCCTCACATTTATTATGGCATAATGTATTTTATAGGTTTTTTACCTCCTTTGGCAGGTTCATCCGAGTTGTTCACATTGGTGGAGCTGAGTACTTTACCTTCTTTCGAGATTACTTACAATCTTTCGTGCTCTAGACCTAAACTATGAAAGAGATTCCAAGCGCTTTTCACACTTGATTTGTGCTTGTTAAACCCAAGTAAAACAGTGTCGAGCTTAGTCTGCTTTACTCGTGCTCGTAAAATGATGAGCAAAGTATACATTTAGTATTATTTTCTCCCTTTTTCGGACTAAGTTGATTAACTCACAAAAATGGAACCACTAAGTTCTCTTTAAGCTCTTTTCATATTCCCTCTCCTAGAAAATATTTCCAAGTGCACTTGTTCTTTCACACTCGTAATAGTATTTGAAAGGACGTCTATCTGGTGGTAGGCTATCACTTTTTCAGACCATTTAGACTATTTACGAGAAAGGTATACCTTATTTAGTATGGCTAGGAGAGTTCTTCTAGATATTATTTTTTACATTTTCGGGTCCAAGGACTAATTTTTACAAAAAAGTCAAACCTTGGAGTCTTCTTTAGGTTATTTTAGACTCTAAACATGAAAAATCGTCGAGCTTCCCTTCTTTGTGTTAAATTCTCAGAATTTACTTCAATCTGATCTAGGATCTTAACTAAGAGAACAACATGTACAACATATCTACAACATATCAATCATGGACACAATAATGTAAGAAAACAAGAGACACAGATTTTACTTGGGGAAAACCATAAAGGTGAAAAACCCCAATAGCTTCCTCGGAGATAGATAGAGTAATGATACAACCAAAATACAAGAGATAGTTTTCTCCTAGCAGCAGAGCCTCCTCCTCCACAAGTGCGCCACTCTCCCAAGTGTGAGTGAGAGAATAGAATGTGTAAAATGAGAGAGAAACACTCTCTATTTATACACTAACTTGACTTGACCTTTACTCAACTAGGTCGGCCTCAACTTAACCACTTAACATAATGCTGACTGGGACGACCCCCACTAGGGTGGTCTAATAACCCTTTGACCCACATGGTCGACCCCCAATAGGGTGGCCTAATAACCCTTTCACCCACATGACTTATACAGGGTCCGACCCCAACAAGGTGGTCTAATAACCCATCAAGTATAAGTTACAACACTTACAATATAAATAACGACACTTCTATATAGAGGAATAATAACATCTCTATAGGAATACAATATACATATATGTGAAATACATTCCAAAGTTACATATAGATCAACACTCCCTCTTAACTAGGAAGGTATTTCTCGACACAGGTCTTCTAGCACAAGTCTTCTTCTTTGGATCATCGTGACTGAATAATCGTCATCGAGTCATCATCATCATCACTGCTGTTGCTATCTCAATCAATCTCTGAATCTACTTGTCATAGGAAGTTCTACAGAGCCAGTCCTTTTTCATACTGGATGTAGATCCACCACCTACAGGTCTTCATCATCACTGGCCATACTGTGGAAATCTCAGGACTTATTACGTGCATCACAAAACCTTAAAAGAGTCTCTTGACTAGCAAGAACTCTAAAGAGCATCTAAGGCATTTTTCATCCTGTCCAGATCTCCAGGACTTATTACATGTGACCCCACCACAAAACCTCAAAAGAGAATCCCAGGACTGATTACAAGCACAAGGCTCAACCTATCGGATCTCCCAGGGCACAAATTACATGTGGTCACCACAAAACCTCGAAAAAGCATCCCAGGACTGATTACGAGCACAAGGCTCAATCTATCAGATCTCCCAGGGCACAAATTACATGTGGTCATGGAAAAACCTCGAAAGAGCATCCCAGGACTGATTACGAGCACACGACTCAACCTATTGGATCTCCTAGGGCACAAATTACATGCCATAGGACAAAACCTCGAAAGAGCATCTGCCAGATATCCCAGGGCACAAATTACATGCCATAGGAAAAACCTCGAAAGACTATCTGTAAATATCCCAGGGCACAAATTATATGTCCTCCCAAGCAAAACCTCGAAAGAGCATTTTCCAGATATCCCAGGGTACAA
The DNA here is from genome assembly GCA_027924585.1 of Larix kaempferi. Lineage (NCBI taxonomy): Eukaryota > Viridiplantae > Streptophyta > Pinopsida > Pinales > Pinaceae > Larix > Larix kaempferi. Next base: position 42,151,025 of record BSBM01000456.1, read on the forward strand.
ATTACATGCCATAGGCAAAACCTTGAAAGACTATCTGCAAATCTCCCAGGGCACAAATTATATGCTTATCTGCACAACTTGTTCCACAGCCACAGAGTATCAACCTGATACTCACCATACATCATCTCAATGTACACATGATCATCCTGATCATCATCACTGCAACATCCTGTTGCATGTCATCTAGAGCAACATCCTAAAGCTCCTCATCCATGATCATCCTAATCATACAATGCATCTACCTGATGCATACCAAGTATCTACCTGATACATATCATCATACATGATCCACCTTATCATACAATGCATCCCCCTGATACAAATACAAATACATGATCCACCTGATCATCCCTGATACATATCAACATACATGATCTACCTGATCATACAATGTATCCACATGATACATATACAGATACATGGTCCAAGAATCCAACATGATGCATATACAAAATACATACAAATGATCCAACCGATCATATCCAGCATCCAACATGATGCGTACATACATATAAAGATCCAACTAATCATATCCAACATCCAACATGATGCGTACATACATATACATATAAATGATCCAACTGATCATATCCAGCATCCAACATGATGCATATACAGAGCAGTAACTGGAGCATCATCCTGATGCTCATCATCCAACGCTTACATCCACAGCCATGTGAAGGATCCTCCTTCCAACATGATTGGAATGGCTTTTGCAAATGTGTCCATTACTTTTTCCTTGAAGTGTCATCAATCTGAAGAACACCAAGCCTCTCCCTGAAGTACTCAAACTTCACCTTGGCTAGTGGATTCGTCAGCACATCTGCAATCTGCTCGTCTGTCGCAATATACAAGAGCTTCACTACTTCTCTCTGCACCATATCCCTGATATAGTGATATTTGATCTCTATGTGTTTCGACCTATCATAAAACACTGGGTTCTTAGACAGCTTCACACAACTCTGGTTATCACAAAATATACCAGTAGCATCCAACGGGAGATCAAATAACTCAGACAGTAGCTTCCGTAGCCATACTGCCTCACAACTAGCTGAACAAGCTGCAGCATACTCTGCCTCAGCTGTACTCAGTGCTACGCAAGACTGCTTCCTACTAAACCAAGAGATCACACCTGATCCCATACTGAAGTAGCATCCATATGTGCTCTTCCTATCTGCAGCACTGCCAGCCCAATCTGAATCAACATAACCCTGCAGGTTAAACTTTTGATTTGCTTCATACTTGAGCCCATAATCCACTATACCCTTCAGGTACCTCAGAACATGATTTACAGTAACCAGGTGAACACTCCTCGAATCCGTCATGAACTGGCTCAATGTGTTCACCGCAAAGCAAATATTCGATCTTGTGTTCGTCAGGTACATCAAGGGCCCAATCATCTGACGATACATAGAGACATCAAACGGCTCAGATGAAGCATGACAAAGAAGCTTCAGATTCGATGCCATAGGTGTGGCCATGGCCTTGCAATCCATCATCCCGAACTTCTTCAGGATCTCTACTACATACTTCCATTGTCCAAGAAAGATTCCATCTGCACTCTACCAAACCTCCATGCCAAAAAACAAATAGTGCATCATCCCCAAGTTCTTCATCTCAAACTCGGAAGCAAGCTTCCGCTGTGTGTCGGCAATCAATCTGTCATCTCCTGTTACAAATAGGTCATCCACATACCGGAGTAGAATCACAAGATTCCATTCCTCAACCTTTTAGTAAAGGTTGGAATCCGCTTCACTCTTGGTAAATCCCAAACTGAATAGAAAGTTGTCTATCCTACCAAGTTCTGCACACATATATGAATACACCATTCAAGAAGGCTGTCTTGAAATCCATCTGGTGTATCTTCTATTTCATTACTTTTATATTTCTCTATGCTGCCATCTGCAGCATGCTTAATCTGATAGTTCCATTTGGAAGTCACAATAGACTTCCCTTCAGCTCTTGGGACCACATCCCAAACATCGTTCTTCATGATCGACAGATCGTGGCATTCTTCCCGTATCCTGGGAACTTCAATATCTTCAATAGATAATTTTGTTGCTTGAACAAATGTTGTAGTCCTTCTTTTGTAGGTGAAGGTATACAGTCTTTTCTACAAAACAAGTTAAATTGCATGATTAGAAACATCTCATAATTTTCAGACAAATTCTTACACATAAAGAAATATGTCATACAGTCATGCAATTATCTTAGCCAATGCTTCAATACAACATTTATCCATGTTCCACAACTTTCTAGATGCCTTCCAGTCTCTACCAGAACATGGTTAGAAGTTTGCACTACTCCCAACATGTCAGCAAAGAGGTTTCATTGTAGATAAGTAGCACTCGAATGTTGTACAGTTCCATAGGCCACTTACCCATCACATGCATATTAGTAGTATACTATTCATTAATGCAATCATTCTAATATGCACAATACATATCCTAAGTCTAGGAACATGAGCATATACATCATTGAACAATTTTATTTAAACAAACAAATATGCAAGAAATGATAATTAAAAATACTTATCTTTGTTTGGTTGTTGAGTGGACTCCCTCTGAGTCTTTGCTTTTTTGCAGGAGCTACTGAAGTAGCTTCTTCTACACCTTTTTGTTGTGGAATGAATAAAGATGGTCAACTCCCTCTGAATATCTGCATCCTTGGAGAAACTACTAAAGTGTGCTCCTTTTCTTTCTTGCAGGAACAACTAGAGTGTGCTCCCTCTTGATCTTTGCTTCCTGGATTACCTGTCCTTGAACTTACATCCATCCTTAATCACTATGCATGCTTATTAGTATCATCATTGTGTTATCCTTGAGGTCTCATACATAATCACACATTTATTAGTATAATCTTAATACTATCAAAACACAATAATCTTAAATGTGTATAGTCATGATCATTCACAGATAATAAAAATTAGTATTCAAGGTTTCAGGGAAGTCTTCTTTTACTCATGCATATTCTTATTTGATCATAGGACTCTTCTGATTAGTTAAATCATCAATGCATAAACCCGTGATTACTCAAACCTATACCTTCATGATTCTTCTGGTTAGTCATATCATCAATTATGGTAAGAAACATAATATGCATATAGCCATGACTATTCAAACCTATGACTTCATGAATAATCATTATCGACAACACAACAGTATAAGATCTTAACACAAGGTAGGATTCTAGCTTGATATAGGAAAAACATACCTGGATTAGCATGCTAGCTACTTATGTCTAACATACTTGCATAATGTCTTCTGGTTCTCTTCAGTGACTTGTGCTAGTAACCTGCATGTCTCATAGGTTAAACATTGTAGGACCAAGTTATACATACCTCGGAAGTAGATCTTCTATGTGATCCATGACAATGGATGAATCTTTGTCTTGATGTCACCATGATCATATGTTCTTGAAGTAGAACATGATTTATCTTTCTTGGTGTACCTTTTATGTTAGCGAACAACATAAACCTCATACAACATCACAATGCATTAGTACATTCATAAGTGTCAAAACCTTAATCAATGAATATCTTCTATTAAGGTGATATGACAAGTCTAGTAATTAATCAAGATTGTACTGTAATGATATGAAGACAAACATATGATAAAATTAACCATGAAACATACCTGTAAGCCATTCTTGTCAAGATTTCTTGTAATCTTCTTATGGAAGGCCTTAGCCTCATCTCCCTTTGAGATAGGAACTTCTTCACTTATGCAGGTGACCAATCCATCTTCTTCTAGGATTAACCCAATCCACTTGATTTGCAAGAACTAGACCTGGAGCTGGATTAGGGTTTTTCAAAGAAACCCCAAAAATTCAAACTTTGAATTTCAAACTTCTGAAAGGATAGAAATATGTGCCTTGATGAGCTGATCAAGTTGGTATATTCAGAATTTGAAAACTGCAATGTTTCACCCCTCAAAATTGCCTTTTAGATTTCCGGATTCACTAGGGAGGAACCTGAATTAGGGTTTCAGTTTCCCGGAGCTTCTGCCCAACCAAAAAATCTAATCTTGGTCTCTAAATTTTGATTTTGATGAGTATCATCCAGCCGTGGTCTCCGATTACAAAAATTTCAACTTTCTCCGAAGCCCTAAATTCCGGAAGCCATGAATGAAGGTGCTAAAACATAATTCTGTTTTGACAGAAATATGTACTAATTGTTTCTCGTGTAACTCCGAACCTTTCAATCCACAAGGTTTGAAAACTTTTCTTGAGATAGTTCAACCTGTTATCTTTCCATCCCGATAGTTCTGACCTCAATTGGATTCTCTGAGAGAGAGTTATGCCAAGTGTCGCAATGTGACCTATTTATGGGATAATACAGGAGAGCAAACTTTAACTGCATGCCACATGTCACTGGTTCAACTTCGGCCTCTGAAAAATGTTCTTGAGATAGCGCGACCTGTTATCTTTCCATCCCAATAGTTCAGACCTCAATTGGATTCTCTGAGAGAGAGTTATGCCAAGTGTCGCAACATGACCTATTTATGGGATAATACAGGAGAGAAAAATTGTACGGCATTCCATGTGTCACTGGTTCAACTTCAGCCTCTGAAAAAGGTTTTGGAGAGAGTACAATCTGTGTACTACCTGTCACTTTTTACTAAATTTCATTTGAAGCTTCCTATCCCAAGTTATGACCTTTTTCCCAAGGTCACCTGATTGTGACTCAAATCTGGAAGAGGCAGAAACCCTATATTGTACAGATCATAAATCACAAAGTACAACGAATTAGAGGTTTTCCTTTGGACACAAGGTACATGGGGATCTGATATTCGACTTGTAAAAGTTTACTATCTGAAAAATTTACCAAAATGGATTTATAGCGAAAGTGCTACGATGACTGGTTTTTGCTATATCAAGCCCTAGCATCGTAAGTGCAACAAGTGTCATACATGCCATATCATGCCTTCTTTCAGGCTAGCTCTGATACCATGTTAAATTTTCAGAATTTACTTCAATCTAATCTAGGATCTTAACTGAGAGAACAACATGTACAACATATCTACAGCATATCAATCATGAACACAATAATGCAAGCACACAAGAGACACATATTTTACTTGGGGAAAACCATAAAGGTGAAAAATTCCAATAACTTCCTCATAGATACATAGAGCAATGATACAACCAGAATACAAAAGATAGTCTTCTTCTAGTAGCAGATCCTCCTCCTCCACAAGTGCGCCACTCTCCCAAGTGTGAATGAGAGAATAGAATGTGTAAAATGAGAGAGACACACTCTCTATTTATACACTAACTTGACTTGACCTTTACTCAACTAGGTCGGCCTCAACTTAACCACTTAACATAATGCTGACTGGGATGACCCCCACTAGCGTGGTCTAATAACCCTTTGACCCACATGGCCGACCCCTAATAGGGTTGTCTAATAACCCTTTGACCCACATGACTTATACAGGGCCGACCCCAACAAGGTGGTCTAATAACCTATCAAGTATAAGTTACGACACTTACAATATAAATAATGACACTTCCATATAGAGGAATAATAACATCTCTATAGAAATACAATATACATATATGTGAAATACATTCCAAAGTTACATATACATCAACACTTTGGACTCATGAAATTAAACATCGAAGGATCTTTATGGAGCCGAACCTCTCTTTCCTTGGGTTCGTGAAATGTACAAGGTTAGACTCACTTAAAAGTGAGCTATATCAAGCATCTGTTATCCTCCTCAAGCTTGTTAAGAAACAAAGAGGTACTTTTCAACCATCACGAGGAAAATGAGGAAATAAGCTGAGTCTATCTTTTGGCAGCTTATGAGTCATCACCTTTGAACATGGCATGCATCTACACCTTGTCTTCTTTGGGTATTCAGTCTATATTCCAGTCATATCCACAGTCATAGGTCATCTTTGTCATTAGAGTCAGCTCACCTTGTGGTCATTATTGTTATTAATCCCTACTTCCAAGTCATCTCTCATGCCTTTATATGTTCAAAGGGTCAGTGTTAGTATGATTCAACCTTCTGCAATATTATCAAGCCTCTTCCCTTATGTCAGTCCATACTCTTATGATCCATTGCTCCACACCTCTTTCCTATATCGGTTTCATGTCAATGATGTGGGATTCATTACGACCCTCCTTCAACGAGTCTATTCTTGTAGACATCAACTCACTATCCACGAATTAGGCTTAGGAATCAATGGTACTATCTTGGTGCCTGCATGCCTCAATGACAAGTTTCCTTGTATTCAACAATAGGTTTTCATTATTGGCCTTTGATCGAATAATCCATCGAATGTTCGACTTCAAAAATTTTATTTACATTCATTGTGATTTACTAGAGATACCTTGGGGATCATTTTCATCATTGGTGATTACCCTCATACTTTTTAACAGCTTACATCATTGGCTGGTAATCAAGTAGTCTATGCCATGTTCGAATTCAACACCTTGTAATCGCATGGTTATATTTGTTAATTTTTCGATAATTTCATTCCATTATCATTCAAGATCACTAAGAGAATAACATGTACAGCATATCAATCATAGACACAAAATAAATCACACAAGAGACACCGAGTTTCACTGGGGAAAACCAAGAAGGTGAAAAACCTCGCAACTTCCTTAGAGATAAGATAAGCCACAAACCAAGATCACAATGATCAAACCCAATAAGATGTCTCTAGAAGATGCTCCTCCTCCTCCACTAGTGTGCCACTTTCTCTCTTAGCTATGCGAGCTTGAGAAGTGAGTGAATGAATCAAATGAGAGACACAACCTCTCTATTTATACACTGACTTGACCTGCCAATAAATCACTGGGCCCGACTTCCTAATTAAGTCTAATAACCCAACCACATGACCTAACCAAGGCCGACCCCACACTGGTGGTCTAATAACCCATCGATACAAATGATGACACTTACAATGTAACTTGCGACACTAGCAAATACAAATGATGACACTTCCAATTAGAGGAATAATACATCTCCGTGGGATATACAATAAAGTACAAATGTAATAAATAGAAGAATATCTTCCGAAGTTACAAATACATCAACACTCCCTCTTAACTAGGAAGGTATTTTGAACACAAGTCATCAATACATATTGGCACAAGTCTTCAATCCTGGAGCTGGATCATCATCACTGGATCATAGAGCATCATCATCACCATAACTGCTTCTGTACTTGACATCTCGATCACTGGGCTATCTCTGAATTCTGCTCGTCATAGGAAGTTCTATAGAGCCAACCCTTTTTCATGCTAGATGTAGGCCCACCACCTGTAGGTCTTCATCATTACTGGCCATACTGTGGAATCCTCAGGACTTATTACATGTGTCAACAAAACCTAGCTCAGATTATAGGATCTTTTACATGTTGACTATCACAAAACCTTAAAAGAGTTTCTTGCAACCTGCAAGAACTCTAAAGAGAATCCTGTCTTAGACTATAGGATCTCTATGACTGATTACATGTGACCCCCACCACAAAACCTCGAAAGAGTATCCTAGCTCAAACTATAGGATCTCCCAGGATCTTTTCTATGTGGTTTGGAAAAACCTCAAAAGAGTGTTTTGCAACATGCAAGAACTCTAAAGAGAATCCTATCTCAGACTATAGGATCTCTAGGACTTATTACATGCCTCTCTACTAGCAAAACCTCGAAAGAGTATCCTAGCTCAGACTATAGGATCTCCCAGGATCTTTTCTATGCTACCTACACAACCTGTCCATGGCCACAGAGTATCAACATGATACTCATCATACATCATCCTAATGTACATGATCATCCTGATCATCATCATAGCATCGTCTTGATGCATATCATCCAGAGTATCATCTTGATACTCATCACACATGATCATCTTGATCATCGTAACTGCATCATCCTAATTCATATCATCCAAGGTATCATCCTGATACTCATACATGATAAAACTAATCATACAAAGCATCCAACTGATCATACAAAGCATCCACCTGATGCATATACATATACATGATCCAACTAATCATACAAAGCATCCACCTGATGCATATACATATACATGATCCAACTAGTCATACAAAGCATCCACCTGATGCATATACATATACATGATCCAACTGATCATACAAAGCATCCACTGATGCATATCCAAAGCAATAACTGGAGCATCGTCCTGATGCTCATCACACAATGCTTACATCCACATCCATGGGAAGGATCCTCCTCTCACCATGCTTAGAATGGCTCCTGTAAATTTGTCCCATCACTTCTTCCTCGAAGTATCTTCAATTTGAAGAACACCAAGCCTCTCTCTGAAGTACTCAAACTTTACTCTGGCTAGTGGTTTCGTCAACACATCTACAACCTGCTCATCTGTTGCAACATACATGAGATTCATTGCTCCTATTTGCACCATATCCCTGATATAGTGATATTTGATCTCAATGTGCTTCGACCAATCATGGAACATTGGGTTCTCAGATAGCTTCACACAACTCTGGCTGTCACAAAAGATACCAATAGCATCCAACGGGAGATCAAATAACTCAGACAGTAGATTCCTCAGCCATACTACCTCACAACTAGCCGAACAAGCTGCAACATACTCTACTTTGGCTGTACTAATTGCTACGTAGGACTGCTTCCTGCTAAACCAAGAGATCACACCTGATCCCATACTGAAGAAGCACCCAGAAGTGCTCTTCCTATCTGTAGCACTACCTGCCCAATCTGAATCAACATAACCCTGCAGGTTAAACTTTTGATTCACATCATACTTGAGCCCATAATCAACTGTACCCTTCAGGTACCTCAAAATATGCTTTACAGCAACCAGGTGAGCACTTCTCAGATCCATCAGGAACTGGTTCAATGTGTTCACCACAATGCAAATAGTTGGTCTCATGTTCGTCAAGTACATCAAGGACCCAATCATCTGATGATACATAGTGACATCAATCGGCTGAGATGAAGCATCACACAAAAGCTTCAGGTTTTATGCCATAGGTGTGGGCATGGCCTTGCAGTCCATCATCCCGAACCTTTTCAGGATCTCTACTGCATACTTCCCTTGTCCAAGGAATATTCCATCTGCACTCTGCCACACCTCCATGCCTAGAAAGTAATGCATCATCTCCAAGTCCATCTCAAACTCGACAACAAGCTTCCTCTTGGTGTCGGCAATCAATCCATCCTCACCTGTAACAAACAAGTCATCCACATACAGTAGTAGTATCACAATATTTCCTTCCTCAACCTTGTAGTAAAGGTTGGAATCCGCTTTACTCTTAGTAAATCCCAAACTGGATAGGAAAATGTCCATCCTACCATACCAATTCCTAGGGGCTTGCTTCAAGCCATCCAAGGATTTTTTCAACTTGCACACATATGACTCCCTATCATGTGTCTCAAAACCAAGTGCCTGCTCCACATACACTTCCTCTTCAACTACACCATTCAAGAAAGCTGTCTTGACATCCATCTGGTGTATCTTCCACTTCATCACTGCAGCCAGAGCAAGTACTATTCTGATAGAAGTGTATCTGGCTACAGAAGCAAAAGTCTGTTCATAGTCTATTCTCTCTTTCTGAGAGAAGCCACGAGCTACAAACCTCGCCTTGTATTTCTCTATGCTACCATCTGCAGCATGCTTGATCTTATAGATCCACTTGGAAGTCACAACAGACTTTCCTTTTGGTCTTGGGACTACTTCCCAAACATCATTCTTCATGATCGACTGGTATTCCTCAACCATTGCATCCTTCCATTCTTTCTTTTCCACTACTTCTTCATAATTGGAAGGTTCTTTGTTCATAATATCATAGAGTAAGGACACATAACTGTAATGTGATATAGTCCTTTTCATTTCTCTGTGTTCTTCTTCTGGAATGCCATACCTTTCTACATCTTGAATGAGCTCTCTAGCCCATGTAGGTTTCCTCTTGTGAGAGATCTTATCACGGGGTGGATCTATAAGTTATTGTGGATCTTCAATTTCACAATCTTCTTCTGGAATTGCTTCATTCATAGTGGTGTCTTGAAATTTGGTTACCTTTGGTTCTTCATTGTCTTCAATAGGTGTCTTTCTCGATTTGATGTATGTTGAGTCTTCATCAAATGTTACATCCCTGCTGATATCAATCTTCTTGAACCCTGTAAAGTATATTCTGTAAGCCTTTGAGCTTTCACTATAACCCACAAAGATGCCCTTCTTTCCTGAAGGATCTAGCTTTGTCCTCTTTTCTTTTGGAATGTGTGTATATATAGGACAGCCAAATATCGTAAGATGGCTAACTTCAGGTTTCTTACTAGAGAATAATTCTTCTGGTGTGTTGTTGTCAAGTATCTTGTGAGGTGTTTTGTTCTGTACATATACAGCTATCCTAGTTGCTTCTGCCCATATATGCATAGGAAGATCCTGGTCATGAAGCATTGCCTGTGCTACTTCCATGATAGTTCTATTCTTCCTTTCTGCAACTCCATTTTGTTGTGGATTGTAAGGAGCAATCAACTCCCTCTTAATCCCTGGATCACTGCATAGTTGCTTGAAATCACCTACAGTGAATTCTTCTCCATTGTCGGATCTGAAGGTCTTGATTTTCTTATCAGTTTGATTTTCTATCAAGGCTTTGAATTCCTTGAACTTATCAATCACTTCATCTTTATTCTTCAAGAAGTAAACCCAAGTCTTCCTAGAGAAATCATCAATGAAAGAAACATAGTATACATACCCACTCAAAGAACTGGATGACATCAGACCACATACATCGGAGTGGATAATCTCCAAGATTCCTTTTTTCTTTGCTTTCGCTGCTTAGAAATGTCTTCTTTGTGTTCTTTCCTTTTGCACATCCTTTGTAAACACCTTCATGTTTAGACTGGATTTCAGGAAGACCTTCTACAACTTTTCTTGTAATTGGTAGTGATCTGAAGTGCACATGTGCAAGCCTTCTATGCCAAAGTTCACTTGGCTCCATGGATTCATGTACCATGGCATGTTTAGGTTGTCCCTTCAATTTGTACAATCCTTCCTCTTGCTCTCCAATCACTACTGCATCATCTATAGTCTTACCTTTTGGGCACATGAGTACTTGGCCACCCACAAATGCAACTCTAATCCCCTTTGCATCCAAAGATGATATCGATAGGAGATTCTTTTTGAGCCTAGGTACATATAGAACATCTTTCATCTTCAAAGACTTCCCAGAGTCTAGTTTGTAGGAGGCTTCACCACTTCCTTTGATAGGATATTGATAGTCATCCCCAAGTTTCACTTTATGAAATGAATCATGTTCAGATAGATCTACAAAGGATTCCTTAAACCCAATCATGTGTTTGGAAGCGCCACTATCAATAAGCCAATCACCACATCCATGAGAGATAGTACCTATGAGAGCAAAGATTAGAACATATTCATCTTCACTTGATGAGTCATCACTTTCTGCTCTAGTCTTTTTCTTGGTAGGTTCATCATCTTCAGCAGCATGAGCATGATATCTCTTCTTGTTGTTCTTCTTCTTTTTCTTGTTGTTGAAGTATTTTCTTTTCTTGGGACATTCTGAAGCAAATTGTGCTTTCTCATCACAATTGAACCATCGAACATGAGAGAGATCTTTCTTCTTTTGATGGAAGTGAGAGTGTTTCTTGTTGTGATATTTCTCCCTCTTAAACTTACTTCTGTTAAGATTTAATATGCTAAGACAGAAAATAGCAGAATTACATTCCATTTCACAATAATAGCATATACAGGATCACTGGAGAAACAACAAGCATAGCATAAACACAAGAGACACAGATTTATCCTGGGAAACCCTCATGGGGTAGAAAACCCAGTAAAGCTTCCTCAATATAAATGACTAGCAATATACAAAGATGAAAACCAAAGACATGATCTCCTCCTCCACCATAGCAGACCTCTCCTCCACAAGTGCGCCTCTCTCAAGTGAGTGTGTGTGACAAATGAGGAATACACCTCCTCTATTTATACACTACTCTGACATATCTTTTGCACAAGTACATGTAGGCTCGTATTTAACCATTAGGTTAAATACCCTATTATAACTGACTAGGCCGACCCCACTAGGGTGGTCTAACAACCCTTTGACCCACATAACACATACAGGGCCGACCCCCACTAGGAAAGTCTAATAACCCAAGTTACCACATTCCGACGGAGGAATAAACATCTCCGGATATACAATAAGATCTTTACGGAGGACTGAAACATCTCCGAAATAATAAAGTACAAATATAATATTCTTTGAAGTTACAATATTTCAACACTCCCCCTTAACGAGAAGGATATTATAACAGTATCTGCATGAGCAAGGAGTCATCAACATCATACATGATACATCTATAAATCATTGGAAGATTTCTCAACATCATCAGTAACTCAAGCAGTTACTGGAACATTTTCAATACTGGAACATCAACATCTTCAGTACTGAGTCTTTATCTTCTGCAGCACTCGAACAGCTACAACAACATCAACATTTGGATCCTCACGATCATCAGTATCATCATCTCACGATCATCAACATCGTCAGCATCGTCATCACACGATCATCAGCATCGTCATCACACGATCATCAGCATCGTCATCACATGATCATCAGCATTGTCATCACACAATCATCAGCATCGTCATCACACGATCATCAACATCGTCATCATACAAGTATCCATACCAATACAAGTATCCTCATCTTCAATATAAGTATTTATATCATCAATACAAGTATCCATACCGATACAAGTAACCACATCATTAATACAAGTATCCATACTGATACAAGTAACCACATCATCAATACAAGTATCCTACCGATACAAGTAACCACATCATCAATACAGGTATCCTACCGATACAAGTAACCACACCATCAATACAGGTATCCTACCGATACAAGTAACCACATCATCAATACGAGTATCCTACCGATACAAGTAACCACATCAACACACACAATCATATTACAGGATGATCAATCCTGCTCTCTTTAGGACATAGGTCCATGGATGATGCAATCCTGTCATGTACCTTTTGAACTGAGGTCCAAGGAGGATCCATTCCTACCATGTACCTTTTGAACCGAGGTCCAGGGACGATCCAGTCCTATCATGTAACTTTTGAACCGAAGCTTAGGGACGATCCAGTCCTATCATGTACCTTTTGAACCGAAGCTCAGGGACGATCCAGTCCTATCATGTACCTTTTGAACCAAAGCTCAGGGATGATCCAGTCCTATCATGTACCTTTTGAACTGAAGCTCAGGGACGATCCAGTCCTATCATGTACCTTTTGAACCGAAGCTCAGGGACGATCCAGTCCTATCATGTACCTTTTGAACCGAAGTCCAGGGACGATCCAGTCCTATCATGTACCTTTTGAACCGAAGTCCAGGGACGATCCAGTCCTATCATGTACCTTTTGAACCTAAGTTCAGGGATGATCCAGTCCTATCATGTACCTTTTGAACCGAAGTCCAGGGACGATCCAATCCCCTTACCTATTCATTCAGGATTTTGTTCTCGGAGACCTCATGTCTACGGCTCAATTCAAAGGACTAAAGTCTGAGGATGATTCAATCCCCTTACCTGTTCATTCAGGATTTTGTTCTCGGAGACATCATGTTTACGACTCAATTCAAAGGACTAAAGTCCGAGGATGATCCAATCCCCTTACCTGTTCATTCAGGATTTTGTTCTCGGAGACATCATGTCTACGGCTCAATTCAAAGGACTAAAGTCCGAGGACGATCCAATCCCCTTACCTGTTCATTCAAGATTTTGTTCTCGGAGACATCATGTCTACGGCTCTCTTTAGGACTGAAGTCCAGTGATGATCCAATCCCCTCAAGTCCACCAAGGACTTCATTCTCTAAGACATCCGTCTATGACTCTCTTTACGACTGAAGTCCAGGGATGATCCAATCCCCTCAAGTCCACCAAGGACTTCATTCTCGAAGACATCCGTCTACGGCTCTCTTTAGGACTGAAGTACAGGGATGATCCAATCCCCTCAAGTCCACCAAGGACTTTATTCTCGAAGACATCCGTCTACCGATCTCTTTAGGACTAAAGTCCAGGGATGATCCAATCCCCTCAAGTCCACCAAGGACTTCATTCTCGAAGACATCCGTCTATGGATCTCTTTAGGACTGAATTCCAGGGATGATCCAATCCCCTCAAGTCCACCAAGGAATTCATTCTCGAAGACATACGTCTACAGCTCTCTTTAGGAATGACGTCCAGGGATGATCCAATCCCCTTATATGTCCACCAAGGACTTCATTTTCGAAGACATACGTCTATGGATCTCTTTAGGACTGAAGTCCAGGGATGATCCAATCCCCTTATATGTCCACCAAGGACTTCATTTTCGAAGACATACGTCTATGGCTCCTTTTAGAACATGTGTTCAAGGATGATGCAATCCCCTTGTCACCTTAGACCCTGTCTAAGGACCATCCACCAACCTCTCTGTCGGCATCACCAATATAGGTATTCACATCATCGACCTCACTGTCGATGCAGGCAATCTCATCATAAGTGATCACATCACTCCCCCTTTTGAGGAGGGTCCTTCTAGACTATATTAAGTTTGTCTTGGAAAACTTTACTTGAGGTAGAGGTTTGGTTAGTACATTGGTAACTTGTTACAAATTCGAACTTTAATTCCTATCTGCACCATATCTCGTATATAGAAATGCCAGATCTCTAGGTGCTTTTGACTTATCATGGAACACTGGATTCTTTGCCATTTTAGTACAACTCTGTTTGTCACATAGGATCACAGTTGGGTCCATCTCTAAGTCAAACAATTCTGAAGCCATGCTGTTTCACAATTAGTAGAGCAAGCAGCCATATATTCCGCTTGTGCTAGACTGATTCCTACTAAACCACAAGATCATGGCTGATCCTAGACAATAACATCTTCTCGATGTGCTCTTCCTGTCTGATACACTTTCTTCTCAATCAATATCTGTGTAGCCATCTGAATTCATGATCTCCATAGATCAAAGTCTATTGTATCCTTTAGGTACCTGATCTCATGCTTTGCAACTAACAGGTGAACACTTCTAGTTTCCACTAGATACTGACTCAAGTTGTTTACATCAAGGCATATATCTGACCTAGTATTCGTTAGACACATCAATGACTCAATAATTTGTCTGTACAGAGTTATATCCACTAATTCTAATGAGTCATCTGCTAAGAACTTCAAGTTGGAATTCATGAGAGTGACCATTCCAACACATCAAGTCCTTTTAATATTTCTCAGCATACTTTCCCTGTTTGAGAAAGATTCCTTCTGAGCCTTGCCATACTTCCAGACCTAGGAAGTAATGCATCAATCTGAGATCTTTCATTTTTCATTTCTGTAGCCATCTTCTTCTTTATTTTCATGATCTGATTCTCATTCCCTATTAGAAAGATATCATCTACATACAATAATAGTATGATCCATAACCTTATGGTAAAGGTTAGGAACAACTTTACTTTTGGTAAAGCCCAAGCTTATAAAGAAACTGTCAATTCTCCCTTTGTGACTGAACATCATTCACACTCTGCATTGAATGATCTTCTGCATATCTGTCTATGCCATCTGTCATTACTGATATGGGCCTCAATATCATTCGAACTCTGTGGTGAGTTCCTTCTTGCATCCATGCCATCTGTGTCTAGAAACCATATTCAACCTTGTAGCAAAAGTTGAGATCCACATTACCCATGGTGATCATTAAGCTCATCAATTGATTATTGATCCTGGGTACCCATACAGAACCTGATTCACACTTCTTCTTTAATTACACCATTAAGAGAATGGTCTTATCTAGCCACTTGGAGCAAACATCTTGTCATGATTCTCTTCCTCTTTCTAAGAGAATCTTCTTACCGCGAGCCTTCTATAGTGTGTTTGATTTGTAAATCCTTTTGTTGAACATCCATCACTTGTTCAGTGTTCATCATTCATCATGATGTTTCCTACAAATCAAAATTAAGTACATGATTAGTAATACTTCATAATCATCAAATCATATTGACATGATAACCTATTATGCATACAGATATCATTTACATATTTGTGCAACTTATTTTTACCAATACTTTGGCACAACACTTTCCCATATCTTGTATGCATACAATGGCTATCTAGATGCCTTCCATCTCTACCAGAACATACTATCGAGAGTGTGCACAGTTCTCAGCATGTCAGCAAAGAGGTTTCATTCTAGACAAGCAACAATGGAATGTTTGTCCAACTTACCAATCATATGCATATTAGTAGTATATTGTTCAATGCTCTATGAATGTTTACACTCAGCATCATATATTCTATGTATACAATCTATTACAGGCAATATCATTTACTATTTCAAATAACAACTCAAATACTTATCTTTTATGTTTGTCTGGTTGCCTCCCGCTTGATCTTTTGTATGTCTGTTGAACTTCTATTCATTCTATACCACTGTGCATGCTCAAGTGTGCACTAGTGTCATCCTCATCATCTCAAACATACATTCATTAGTATATTCTCAAAACATTCTAATTCTAAATAATCTTGAATATGTATAGTCATGATCATTAGTATTCAGGGTTTCAAGGAAGTCTTCTTTTACTCATGCATATTCTTGTTTGATCATAGTACTCTTCTGGTTAGTTAAATCATCAATCAAGATAAGAGACATAATGTGCATAAACCCTTAATTTATTAATAATCATAACCAATCATACCAAGTATACTTATATAGGGGATCCTAACACAAGGAAAGATTCTAACTTGACATAGGAAAACATACCTGGATTAGTATACCTGCTTAGTTATGTACAACATACCTAAACAATCTCTTCAATGATTTAGAGATCCTGAGCTAGAACCTGCATGTCTCATAGGTTAAGCATAATATAACAAAGTCATACATACCTCGTAAGTAGAACAAAGATTATGGATGAGTCTTTGTCTTCATGTTGTCATGGTCATGGAACTTGATTTGTCTTTTGTGATGTACCTGTATCTTGTTAGCAGATAACATCAACCTCACACAGAACCATAATACATTAGTACAATCATATAGCCCTAATCAATGAATGTCTTCGATCATTCACATGCATTCATACTGTTACTAGGGTGATAAGACAATTCTAACATTAATCAAGATTATACTAATAAATAATATGAAGACAAACACATCATGAACTTAATCAAGAATCAGATTTCAAGACATACCTGAACCTCCTTAAGTCATACCTGTCGAGACTTCTTGTAGTCTTCTTATGTAAGGCCTTAGCCTCAAATCCCCCTGAAACTTGATCTGGAGCTTGATTAGGGTTTGCTAGAGAAACCCTAAAAATTCAATCTTTGACTTTCACACATCCGAATGAATGGAAGGATGTGTCTTGCTGAGCTGATCAAACTAGCATACTTCAATTTTGAAATCTCCAAAATTTGACCCCTCAAAATTGCCTTTGAAACTTCTGGATCTTCTGGACAGGATCCCGAACTAGGGTTTGATGAAGCCCACCATTTTGCTCAATCAAAAGGTTTGATCCAAGGCTCTAAACTCTTATTTTTCTGAGGAGCTTCCAGCCGTGGTTACAGACTTCAAAAATTCCAAATTTTGTTGAAGCCCTACTTTCCCATCTTTTCAATCAAAATCCCGAGCTAGGGTTTAATCAAGCCCGATCTTCTACCCAACCAAGAAATTCGATCTTGGTCTCTAAATTTTGATTTTCCTGAGTAGCATTCAGCTGTGGATTCCGATTCCAAAAAATTTAACTTTCTCCGAAACCCTAAATTCCGGAAGCCATGAATAAAGGTGCTCCAAAAATAATTCTGTTTTGACAGAAATATGTACCTGATTGTTTCTGCTATAACTCCAAAATTTTTGCTCCACAGGGTCTGAAAACCTTTTTTGCAGTAGCCTGACCTGTCATCTTTCCATCCTGACAGGTTTGACCTCAATTGGATTTTCTGAGAGAGAGTTATGCCAAATGTCGCAACGTGACCTATTTTGGGATAATACAGGAGAGCGAACTTATAGGGCGTGCCACGTGTCACTGTTTGAACTTCGGCCTCTGAAAAATTTTCCTGAGATAGCTCGCCCTGTTATATATCCATCCTGATAGGTATGACCTCAATTGGACTCTCTGAGAGAGAGTTATTCCAAGTGTCGCAACATGACCTGTTTATGGGATAAAACAGGAGAGCGAACTTGTACGGCGTGCCACGTGTCACTGGTTTAGATTCGGCCTCTGAAAAACATTTCCTGAGATAGTACAGTCTGTGTAATACCTGTCACATTTTACAAAATTTCATTTGGAGCTTCCTAGCCCAAGTTATGACCTTTTTTCCTAGGTCACCTGATTTTGACTGAGATCTGGAAGAGGCAGAAACCCTAACTTGTACTGATCATAACTCACAAAGTACAACGAATCTGAGGGTTACCTTTGGACACAAGATACTTGGAGATGTTATCTATGACCTGTAAAGGTTTCAAATCCTGAACCTTCACCAAAAAGGATTTATATCGAAAGTTCCACGATGACGGGTTTTTGTTATATAAAACCCTAACCTTCAAATTGTCGTAAGTAAAGCAAGTGTCGTAAGTGCCATACCTTGCTTTCCTTCAGTTTAGATCTGATACCATGTTAAGATTTAATATGCTAAGACAGAAAATATCAGCATTACATTCCATTTCACAATAATAGCATATACAGGATCACTGAAGAAACAACAAGCATAGCATAAACACAAGAGACACAGATTTATCCTGGGAAACCCTCATGGGGTAGAAAACCCAGTAAAGCTTCCTCAATATAGATGACCAGAAATATACAAAGATGAAAACCAAAGACATGATCTCCTCCTCCACCATAGCAGACCTCTCCTCCACAAGTGCGCCTCTCTCAAGTGAGTGTGTGTGACAAATGAGGAACACACCTCCTATATTTATACACTACTCTGACATATCTTTTACACAAGTACATGTAGGCTCGTATTTAACCATTAGGTTAAATACCCTATTATAACTGACTGGGCCTACCCCACTAGGGTGGTATAACAACCCTTTGACCCACATAACACATACAGGGCCGACCCCCACTAGGGAAGTCTAATAACCCAAGTTACCACATTCCGACGAATGAATAAACATCTCCGGATATACAATAAGATCTTTACGGAGGACTGAAACATCTCCGAAATAATAAAGTACAAATATAATATTCTTTGAAGTTACAATATTTCAACAACTTCCCTTAGTGTGTGCTGTGAGAGCTTGATCTTCATTCCCCATCTTTTCTTCTCGGGCCACAAGCCTAGCTTCTTCTTGTGAACATTCTTCCCATAGTCTACTGAAGGAGATCAATTTCCTTCCTGCACAGATTCCTTGGATGAAGGAGTCCCATGACCTAGGTAGGCCATTCAAGGTGGTCATGACAATTTCTCCATTCTGCACTACTTCATTCATAACTTCAAGTTGTTCCTTGATTTGAGAGACCTTAGAGAAATAGGATTGCATGGTCTCTCCATTCTGGATCTTTACCCCTTTCAATTGGTTCCGCAGAGTCATATTCCGATTTATGTTATTTCCTTCAAATAACTTGGTCAAAGAGTCAAACATCTCCTTAGGTGTCTTTAGGGAAGACACATGGGGTATGAGATGGTCTTTTATAGAATCAACAATGATTCTCTTAGACTTGACCAAGTCCTTCGTGTGTAATGCCTTAGCCTCATCTCCCTCTAGAACTGGAACCTCTTCTTTTATGTAGGTGTCCAAATCATTTTCTTCTAGGATTCACCCAATCCTATACTTCCATGCTCGGAAGTTATCAGCTCCATCAAGATTATCCTCAAGCTTGGTGTGGTGAGACATCCTAAAGAGTACTTCAAATGGAAATAGAAATTTTTAGGTATTACCACTTGATTTGCTGAAAACTGGATCTGGAGTTGGATTAGGGTTTGTCAGAGAAACCCTAAAAATTCAAAATTTGAATTTCAAACTTTTGAAAGGATAGAAAGATGTGCCTTGCTGAGCTGGTAAAGTTGGTATACTCAGAATTTGAAATCTGCAAATTTTCACCCCTCAAAATTGCTTTTGATATTTTCAGATTCACTGGACAGGACCCCAAACTAGGGTTTGATTTTCTCGGAGCTTCACCCAACCAAAAAGTTCGATCCAAATATCTAAACTTCGATTTTTCAGAGGAGCTTCCAACTATGGTCTCGGAATTAAGAAATTCCAATTTTTGCAGAAACCCTAATTTTTAGGTCAAAAAATAAAACAACTCAGAATTGAATTCTATCTCGACATAAAGATGCGCCCTTGCTAGGAGAGTCAATCTAGCCTCCTGCCTTTGATGATCTATGGAGAGAAACCCAAATATTAAGAATCCCTAGCTTCCACGGCTGCAAAGTTCCTTCTTCTTAGGTCAGCTCTGATACCATGCTAATTTTTCAATAATTTCATTCCATTATCATTCAGGATCACTAAGAGAATAACATGTACAGCATATCTACAACATTTCAATCATAGACACAAAAGCAATCACACAAGAGACACAAAGTTTCACCAAGGAAAACCAAGAAAGTGAAAAACCCTGCAACTTCCTTAGAGATAAGATAAGCCACAAAACAAGATCACAATGATCAAACCCAATAAGATGTCTCTAGAAAATGCTCCTCCTCCTCCACTAGTGTGCCACTTTGTCTCTTAGCTATGCGAGCTTGAGAAGTGAGTGAATGAATCAAATGAGAGACACAACCTCTCTATTTATACACTGACTTGACCTGCCAATAAATAACTGGGGCTGACTTGCTAATAAAGTCTAATAACCCAACCACATGATTTACGCGCCTTTCTAGTGGTGCAAGGAGCGAAAACTCCTCATTTTTGCACCCATCATACTTGCAGGGCGCGCTAAAAATACATCATTTTAGCGCCTTGCTCAGTGCCCGGGGTGCAAAAATTACCCTAACTATATCTTATCATGGAAAGTGTATCTTACCTTTGGGATATTTTCTTGGGATTGGAGCTCCTCTCGAATCCTAACTCACCCTCCCTCTTTGGCCTGGTTCAACCTCTTGATCCACCATTCACTCATCTAGATCGACCTTCCTCTCTTAATGGTCGGCATCTCAAATCCTATAAGAAGGAGGCCATCCATGAGATAAGGGCAGATCTTTGGATGCATCAAACCTATGGCCTTGGAGGTTTTTCAAAGATAGCAAGGAGGAAGGCTTGGAAGGAGACACTACTACTTGGTCATCAAGGGTAAAATTGTACTAATCTTCTTTAAGCTACCTTAATACAACTTGGCTTATTCTCAAACATGATGATTCTTATTAGTTTATATTCATGATATTTTTTCATTAGAAGTTAGATCTTAATCATTGTATTTGGTATTTTGAGATATTGTGCTTGTCTTGGTCATACAGGCTCACATATTGGACATCAATCTTGGAGCTGGAGCTTGGAAAACCGGTTATTTTGAAGCAAGTTACACCTTCTTCTCTCTCTCTCTCTTTCAATGCTCTAATCTTCATACATTGAAGGATTTGAATGTCTTACTTGTTTCTTAGCTGTCTTAGATTAGGATTTCCTGAATCTTGTTTGATTTATGAGTAAGTTTAACTATTCGTAGGACGAATTTACTTGAAAAATTAACTATGACTTAGAATTTGGCTTCTTAAATTCCTTTATCAATGGATCCTTGATGGCTCCAAAATTTCTATTTGACACAGTCGAATGATACTTCATATACCATGTCATTGCATGATCCCTGAAAGTGGTTACCAACTGCTCCAGCTTTGCAACATCATCTTGGGCTTGCTTCGCCTCCCATATATCCTCACATACAAACAAGTGCTAATTTGGGTCATCTGTCCCAACCCCATGGAACACAAGAATTCTTAATGTAGGGTCTACCTCCACCTGGGTAATTTTTAAGGATTCTGACATTATACTTAAGTATAGTATCCTAGGCGATTATTTTGGATTGAAAAAAAACATGTATATAGATAGGTAGGCGAATATTAAATATGAAACATGAAGTTTACCACTGAAACGTGTAAATTTTGGAAAATATTAATTATGATGAAAAAAGCATATTTTATGTAAATATAGGATATATTGGAGACTAAAAATGACCAAATAGGGAATTTGTTTTTTGAAAAAAAGCCCCACAAATAGCCAATTAGTGAAAATTTTCCCCTAAAATTTACCCTCACCTCTACCATCGTATTCTGTGCAATACTATTGCTCGGCGTTGCAGGATGTGTTTTACCAGCCGACTTACTCCCAATACTTTGACTACTATTCTATTATTACTAACATGAAATAGAAAATTTGGAATTCTTTCGTCAAATGTTTGGAACATGTGTGGGGATTTGGGTTTGATGTAGATGTTGATCTAAATAGGATTACCTCCTTCAGATGGATCAAGTTGTCTTCCTTCTTCTTTCTCTGATTGCGACAATCCTTCGAAATGGATTCCTGCACATAAATTTCTTTCTCGATAGTCACTATGCTGCTCTTCTACTTCATCCATAGCCCTCTTCCTACTGTCTTTCGAAACATTTTCCCTCCGCGTAGTAATCCTGTTTCTTATACTATCTCTTATTCTTCTCTGCTCAACATCCTCAGCTCATCCTTTCTTCATTTATTCCCGCTCCCTTCATTTAAACTGTTCTCTAGTCATCCCCTAGTTACCAACTATGTGCATGAGTGCTTAGCTTCTAGAATAATCTGATTCCAGTATCATCTTTCCCTTGTCGCACAATCACATCTTAATCCAATCCATCTCGATGATGTTGTAAGACTGAGTATAATCTATGGAAAAATATACAACATACCCCTTCAAAATACTATCCAGCCAATAGTCTAGTATGCGTGATATAGAGTTACTTACAATGTTAACTAGTCATATCTCTTATGGGGTCTAGTTCCTCAGACCCATACCACTATATCTAAAATTTTCCTCAACCAACCTTAGCAACCACTCTTCAAGAAGTATGGGAAACTCATAGAATAACCATTCATACATGTTTCGATAGACATACCTATGCAACCATTCTACTTCCCTGATCTGGGGGTTCTTATTACGTTCTTTGGTGAAAGTGTACTCCTTTCGTTTTAGCCAATATTCTATTTCTTCTCTCATCAATCTCCACATAACCATTAGTCAAATCTCGCATCCCTTCAGGCATAGATCTAGGTCCTGGAAACCAAACCATTTTTTGGTGCATAGGTAGACCCAAGGTTCAACATAAATCACACTAACAAAACCCAAGACACTATCCCTTTCAGTAGCACCTGCAAGAAAATGACGTCTTGCCCAAGGTATCAGAGGGGACTACATGAACCATGTTTCTATAGTTCTGAAGGGATGTGAACATACATTCAACATATTTACTTATTCATTCATTTACTGTGCAGTTTAACATTACTTTCATCATAAAATAAATAACATTCACGAAAGTATCATATTATATCAACCATGTGTGACAACCACAAGAATTCATCACATTTAACACAAGCATAGAATAATATAATCAAATTTATCAACCGGAATATCATTGGAACTATCTTAGATATCTTGTGCAGGGCATATCAATACTCGGTTTAGTCTTCAACTACCCGTCATTACATAACAACACAATGAAAATACAATAATTACTATCAGCTGACACAAGCTTACTCTTTAACCTTACATCTCCTACATATTTATACATTAAAACATGGGTGGATCCTATTATAAAGTGGACACAACTCATGATTAAATTATAACTATCTTCCGCCTTCTTTGCAGTTTTGTCCCAAATGCTAAATTGTCACATGGTCCATCTCTGGTGTGTGAATTCCAAGACAAGTCCAGAACCTGGTCCAACAGAACGTCCAATAATCCACATTCATAAATTATTTGAATTTTTTTTATGAATGGATGTGGAATGAACGCCGGTTGACCCTTATATAGTCGATGTTAGAGTTATGCTACCTATGTTTGACTCATGTCGGATGAACATCAGTTTAACATCCAATACGACACATTTATAAATGGTTTGAACAAGAAAAAAATGTGGAATGGATGTTGAATGAACGTCATTTAACCCATATATAGTCAATGTTAGAGTTTTTCTAGCTATGTTCAGCCCACATTACATGAACATCGGACAAAATTCGGGTAAATGTCCAATAAGCCACATTTATAAATGTATTGAACAAAAAACAACTTGGATGTGAAGTCCCATTCTCATTAAATGAATTCCATTTCACTTGTAATTAATTGATGTTAGAGTTACGCTACCAATGTTCAACCGATGCCACTGATACGTTGAACACATGTCAATGAAACATCCTGATACATGAATAATTGAATAATTGGATTGTCATGTATTCACCATGGCCATAATTGAATACAATTATTATCATGCATTTCACCATGGCCATAATTGAATAATTGAATACATCATTTGACCACAAGCAATGTTGCACCATCACCACCTAACCATATACAATGCTACACCATTGTATCTTCCAAACCAACAATACTTGTGGTAACTTTCCTAGCTTAATACTTGATAGTTCCCAAAATTCATAACCATGCTTCACCACGTGTTCCAATACATTTCCTCACCCATCAATTCTATTGTCATAGCATGAACAACACACCATCCAACAAATTTTCAAGTCTCATCCTGCACCATTGAATCCTTTATAGTAGCACCGCGTCGAGCATTTGATCCTACTCAACTAGACTTCCTTGATCATCCTAGCTTGTATGCTAGTACACAATCCTAACCATATCACAGCACCACTCCTGAGTTGGTCATCAAGGATAAAATATGTAGGCTCATTATGCATCATTAACCAAGTTTTGCAAATTCTCCCACCATCTCAACCAAGTATAAGGTTCCCAATCCTTCTATGTACTAGTCTAGGGTCCTTACATCGTCCTTGTTAACACCCAAAATTTGTTCACTAGCTCATCTCCCTAGTCACATTACCCATTCGTCCACTTTTACTACCATTTTGGCCTCCAAAACCTTAAAAAATCCTCAAATGGTTACCAAAAGGAAAAAATTAATATTTCCCTTCTCAAATAAATAAAATTCCTTCAAAAATGTCAAAAAACCCTCAAAAGGGGTCCAAAATTCCCAAAAAATAAAAAGGGAGAAAAGTCAAAATAATTTCAAAAAAGGAAAAAAAGAGGGGAAAAAGAGTGCAAAACCCTAAAATCATTTGCCTAAACCATTTGGTTCCTAAAAACATGGGTCAATTCTCCACCACCTAAAAATATCTATAAAAAGGTGATGGAATCCCCCCATTTGATATCCATCATCCACTCTAACCTTATGCTGCCAAAATTCTCACTGAACCCTAGCCCACCATTCGAGCTTGAGTTCTCCACTCTAAGTGAATCCTTCGCCACCATTGAATCATTTGGAGAAGAGAAGGAAACATTGAAGCACTAGTGCAATACTCTTGTATGGCTGGAAAGGCTCCAACAACCTCAACATTTGAGGTAAAACTTATGCAAACCCTCGTTTTCCATTAATAAAAAACATAAATATTTATTTAATGATTTCTCATGAATGTTTTGTTGTTTACTGTTGTATTCTATATTTAAATCTTAATATTTCCATGCACATGTTTTAGTTTAGCGTCTAGTCTTTCTGTTATTTTACTTTTATTTTTTACCCATTTATTGAACTGCTACTAAGGATTCCTTAATCCTTAGTAGGTGCTCTTTAGCACAAGCTGGTGTGAAAACACCAGCTACAGTTTTGGCGACTCTAGTAGTTTCAATTTTTTGTTAGTTTTTAGTTTGTATTTTCCATTTTGTTTGTTTTTTATAGATTTGGTTCACCCTTGAGCGCTAATACTTGCAAACCTGGCCCTTGTTGTCTTTGTGAGCCCCTAAATCCCCATTTTTTTTTTTCGACCGACACTTTTTGCGACCGTTTTTTTGCGTCACGAAGTGCGGGTTCCAGCTCAACAGTCGTGTCCTAGAGCACTGCTTTCAGACCCACATCCATGGCTCAGAGCGTCGCTCTCAGCCCGACAGCCACGCCATAGAGCATTGGTTTCGTCCCGACAACTGCACCCCAGAGCATTGGTTTTGTCCCGATAGTCATGCCCCAGAGCATTGGTTTCGTCTTGACAGCCGCACCCCAGATCGCAGGTTTTGTCCCGACGACCGTGACCCAGAGGGCAGGTTTCATCTCGACATCCGCTCCCCATTGCGCGTTTTCCATCCCTACAACTGTGGCCTATTATTTGTTCTTGACAACCATTTTTAGCCCAATCTTTCTGCAATTTCCTATACCCTGCAACTAGTTTTTCCTATTTTATCTTCCCTAACAGGCATTTGTTTTGGTTGCATCCCCTTTCGCTAATTGTATTTTTATGCTATCTTCTTACTGTACCATTTCAAAAAAATATATTTTAGCATTTACATTTCAGCAAGTTTATCAAAGTTTTAGATAACAGTTAATACTTGTATTTACAGTTCTAGTTAGTTTATTGCCACAGCTTGGCATTTTTTGGGTACATAACATTTTATGCACACACTGTATCACCTTAACTCAAGTGATCCCTAAAATTTACTTAACTCAACCAACCTTTAACCCCATTTGGGGAACACAAAAGAAATTTTTAGTTAGGTAGGACACTGGGGATAAAAATCCAAATAACACCCCTTTGTCACTTACACTTGAGCCATAGCAATTGACCATTAAGGTACCAAAATCCCCTACTACTTGTTGGAATGGTTAAAAACTGATTTGTCAGAAAAGGCCTCTCCCTTAGGAGGGTAAGTTGTGAGGCTGGTTCTGGAAGACTACGTAGACTGCCACTCTCCACTTAGTTCCGAAGGACACCTACTCGTTTTCCTCATTGCACTTCCATACTAGGGGTGTAGCATCCAAAGGACTGACATGGCAATTTCTTTTTCTAGATGTTCCATGAACGGGGTAGCCTAGCAATTTCTTTTTCTAGATGTGCCATGAATGGGGTAGCCTAGTTTCCATTCTCCTAGGGCTCTTTTACCTGGGATCCCTCTCGATAGAGGGATATCCCCCACCTACTTGGTTCTCCATTTCATATCATATGACTGCGGATTTCATCACCCTATAGAGGATACGATTTGCATGAGCTTCCATATCTTCTATTTAGGTGTTTGCATGCTCCTATACCCTCATTGGATTAGCGAGTCTAGCTTTTTTCCTTTTTAGGAACCCTGCTTGTTGGTATTCTGACCACCTTTTTTGTCGCTCCGCTTGTTATATCACAACTTTTACAGCAAGTGTTTTGAGCTTGTTGTTTGCCTGAGTACCATATTTTTTGCGCTCTCCTTTCGCACACACTGTTGCATTAGGATTTTTGAGGTTCTCACTCACCACAACCAATTCATTTTATTCCCGTTGTCACCATTTAGTCTCCAAGACATGCTCGGTGCCTATGAGGTCAGTCCCCGCAGCATGGTTCGCTTGACACCACTCATCAAGGGTGTAGATACTCTTCACCAAATCCTAATGCCCCTTATTTCACATCTGTTTCCAAATCATAGAATCCCATATTCACAACTCCGTCTAGTCCCATGGCTGGCGTGAATCCCAACCCCTTTGGTGGCGGGATTGTTGGTGGTGGTTCCACCACCAGCCTACCTACCACTTCCGAATCTATCCATGTCATACCATCTGTAGGACCTACTCGTAGTATTCATGTCACTATGTCCATCCCTATAGTTAGTGGAACTGTTACAACTATAGTCACATTGGTGACTCATGGTACACTTGGGGGTCCAGGCCCTTCCTACACGATTCCCACACCTCTGACTGTAGGTCCCACAATCCCCATCATGACTCATACCATTACTCCACACATTGGGAATAGTGGCCCCACCATTGTCGCTACCACTAGCACATATGCCCCTGCGATCATGTCACATCCTTCTTCCAGTTTTCCATTCATGGCTAGACTCAACCTCCCTGACCTGGCCATATTGAACAATGATATGATTCGACATGACCCCATCTGTCCTCACATGCCTACCAAAATCCCTTTAGATATCCCTAAATTTGAAGGAAAGGCGGGTTAGGACCCCCAAAACCACATCATGTCCTTCCATTTATGGTGTTCCTCCAACTCCATAGTGGATGACTTTATCCATCTCCGCCTTTTACAATAGACCCTCACTGGCTCTACAACTAAGTGGTACATTGAACAACCTCATGGGACCCACTCCACCTTCACATCCCTCGCTTCAACCTTCCTCTAGTTCTTTTAGTTACCAGTCCATTATGACACTGGTGTAGAGATCCTATTGTCTTGCGGACAGAACACAACGACCCACATCATTGATCACATTCATGAGTGGCATAAACGTCGAAGTTTATGCAAGATCAAGTTAGACGACCTCATCTTCCTAGATTGGTTTTTGAAATATCTTATACCAGGTATTGCCAAGGATGTGTCATATGAACGGCCTCAATCTGAAGAAGAGTCCATCCTAAAATCCCACAATTTGACCTTATCTACGCTCAGATTGGATACTTATATTTTATTTTACTTGATGCTCCTCATGGTGACTCCTCCCGGAATGACGAGTCGGGGCATCCCATGCCACTGACGACATTATCGGACACATTGCATCACATATTCAACCTTATACTACTATGCCCCCTACTAGCGGCCTTGAACTTTTGCATGCCAAAACCCATTCTGGAGCAATGACCTCGTATGCTCCCATGGCCCAAGCACCTCATGTCCACCGCCGTGTTACGGTCATGCACCACCATCTTACACCCCTACTAATGCACCCACTGCTTATTACTATCAACAAGCTACACCTGCACCTGCACAACCTCAAGTCCCTCCATCTTACCATCCCCCGTAGGTAGCACCTACACAAACTCAAGCCCCTCTGGCTTACTATCCACCGCAAGAAGCACCAACACCTGCACAACTCTAGGCCCCTCCTGCTTACTATCCATCGCAGGCAGCACCAACACCTACTCAACCAAAAATTCCTCCTAACCCCCACGAGCAAGGTTATGCCCAACAAAATCAGCAACAAAACCATCATGCCCAATGAAACCAACAAGGCCAACAAATCCAAGGAAGAGGACATAACTACGGGAACAAACAACCCCAAGATCAAGGCGTCCAACCACCCAATCCCCCAAACAATAACAATTCCGCCCCAACCAATCAAAGCCCTGACAGACCACTTTGTCAAGGGAGGAACCCCAATTTACAAACGAACCACCCATGTTCTATATGCAGGGTATACGACCATTATATGCACACTTGTCCCCATTTGGAGAGAGCTCGCCAACTTTGGACCAATGATGCCCAATGCCAAGGACATGCTGCTCCACTAGCACCACCTAACCCCCCTCCACCTCATACACAACCCATGGTGTTGCAGAATCCCTTACCCACACAAGGAGTGGTGAACACCCAACCGTTGGCTCCCCCTCAAGGAACTGCGACACCACAATAGAAAATCACTTATGCTGCACCTGCTAGTCAACCCATTGACTCAGGTACCCATCACCTTCTCATGATGTCATCGGTTGACGTCATCCTTCAAACATGCCGAAATCGGTATGGTTCCACCACTGAAACCATTCCCACCGACAAGGATGCTAACACTCTTCCCACTGATCAGTCATTACGCATTCCCACAACACCCTCTGATGGGGCCCCCAAATCTCCCCGCTTCCCATTATGTCACATTAATAACAACCCCAATGCTCGGGCTGCACCCAATTGCAATATCGTGGATGACTTAGCCCAATCCCCTACTGCTATGTCATCCCTCGAGGTCTTAAAAACCTGTCCTGCGTAGCGCAAGACATTCTTATCCACCATTGGTGCGATAGACCCTTCCGACTCACGGATGATGGCATTCGATTTGGACCAATGTGAACCACGCATGCCTTCCACAATAGCATTCCAAGTTTCTGTGTCCATCCGGAATCTTGTTATCCATCAATGCATCATCGATGAGGGTTCCTCTACATGCGCCATTTCTACATTGGTGTGGCACAAGCTTGTATCACCTACACTACATCCATCCACAACCGCCTTATGAGCTTATGATGGCCACTCATCTCAACCCCAAGGCCTCTTATCCAACGTTCCAGTCCAATTAGCTGGTAAAAATATCCTTATTGACATCGAGGTCATCAACGCACAACTTGATTATAACCTCCTACTTTGACGTAGTTACATGTTCGCCATGAAGGTCATTGCTTCATCAATCTTCCATATTATGATTTTCCCCCATGAGGGACGGGTTGCTAATATTGACCAACTTACGTACTATGACCCGAATGCTCCTGCCACACCAAAAAATGTTCTCCCCATGGTTGAAAAACCTGTTCTTGGTGCACCCACTTCTTTGGTGTCCACTGTTGGACCTGGAATTTACTCAGAAACTCCCATGACCTCTACCTTTCGGTCCATTCCACCCCCTCCGTCGGCATTAGAGTTATCTGATCTATGCACCATTTCGTTCCAACCAACCAGCGTCGAGCTCACAACCACCTTTGCTGCCACAACCACCATTAGTACCTAGTCATGCTGGAGCAACATCTATCCACACTATCGCGTTCTTGTTCCCACCTTCTGGAGTAGTAAGTGCCCCAGTAATGGATACGCTAAATATCCTTGGGTTAATTCTAGGACTACCCATGTGGTACCTCCCCGCTCCTGCCCCTCCCCCGACACCACATGTCGTTCTCCAACTAGTCCAATCGATTAATGTCACGTCACCCATTTTGACCCTTATAATATTTTGGGCTACAATGTAAATAATGTATGCATATTATGTATGATTCCTAGCATGGAGCTCAAGGCCAAGGCCCCGCTAGTGAACGCTCGACCTTTAAGAGGCAATTATTTGATATTATGCTACCCATGTGCTAGTGAACCATGGGAATTGTAAATATACATTTTAATATAAATGCCTACAACTAGGTATGCAATGCAACAAGAGATAGGGGCATGATGTTACAAGGAATTGTGAGGGAAATATTCAAAAACCTTGAGCCAATCAAGTCAAGCCAAGTTTCAATGAGAGAACCCATCAAACCCTCAACTACCCTTGTTGACTTTTGTACCCAATCATTGATTTCTCCCAAGAGTTGGTTGAGGTAGTTAATGCCTTGGGGAATGGGAGGTATGGTTGTCCAAATTCGAGTATGGGCAAGCCACCCTGCATGGAAAAACGTGTTTGCCTTCTTGGGAAAGAAAAGAGCCATGAATTGCTCCCCAAGCCATTACCCATCAACCAAATTTTCCCTCTCATGAGTTTGGACCTACCTGGGCATTTTCCTCACTGGTTTTACCGTGTTTACCTCCATTTTCCTAACTAGGAAGGGAGTTTTTGTTGTGTCTAACAGTGGAGAAAAGAGTAAAATGATTTTGGGGTTTTTAGAGGCCGTTTTGGCCCACTGTATGCTCATACATCTATGGGAGAAATCGGTTTTCTTCCTTGGGGTTGGATTCCTCTTCCCACAATCTGTTTTTGGTGTGCCTACGTTTTGGGAAAACCCCTGTCCATCTAGTTCCTAAGTCCCACTGCTGAAAGTGTGATCCAGAGCCCATATTTGAGTTTGGTGTACAAGAGAATGCTGGGGTTGAGTTGGGTATCCATTGCTTTGGGCTGAGCTGAGCTTGAGAGACCCAAGTTCCTTGTAGATATCATGCCCAACTCGAGGGTGGTCTCTGAGTGCTGAAAGAATACAGGATGGGAAGAGACCTATGGTTGGGTGGAACATTGCAGTGACATAGATAGTTGTTTGGGACAACATTGCATCAAGATGAGCATTTTATTGTGTATTTACTTCTGCAAATGTACTAATTTGTTGGTTGTGTTAAATTGAATGACAATCATGTAATATGTGTGTGGATGAGTTCATTTCCGCTGTGCATGTTTGTTTGATTTCCATCTACACACATCTCTTTTATTGCTAAGAATCTAATGAATGGGTTGAGTTTTATGTAAAAAGCCTAGATTTTGGTATCATGTGCCCTTCATTGAATTGGTTAGATGGAGGGTACATGACAGATGGTATCAGAGCTACTGGTTGCAGCATTGGGAATTCATGGTCTACCTATCACAGCTTGCAAAGGTAAGTATGCTTCCTACTCCACAGTAATCGTTAAGAAAATTTCAAAATTTTGTTTTAAGTGTTTTGCCTAACTATTTTGGCAAGTCTTGTGGAGTTGAGCCGACGTGTTTCGGCGAACCTCACTGAGTTGCGCTGAAGTTGCCGGCTAGAACTGGTGATTTTGCGTTGAAGTTGGCAGCGAAACTTGGCAAGTTTCTCCACAACGAACCGGTAGAGAATCAATAAGTTTGCGGAAAAAAGAAGGAAAAATTCCGGCAGAAAGTTATGAGTTTTGGTCCGCAACGGCGGAAGGACTCGATGAGTTGGTCCGAAAATTTTCAAAAAAAAATTCTAAGTGCTTATAGCGGAAAGAACTCGTGAGTTTTCGCCAAAACTGTGGAAAGAACTCGTGAGTTTTTGCCGAAACTGCGGAAAGAATGCATGAGTTTTCGCCGAAAAGGCGGAAGGAATTGGCGAGTTTTTACCGAAATGGTCGGCCGAAATTTTTTAAGTTCGCCAAACCTAAAGAACTCAGCGAGTTTCTCTACAATGGACTCGAAGAGATGGATGATTTCGTCCGCAATGGTGGTGAAACTCAGTGAGTTCATCCGCAACGGTGGACATAGTTGGTGAGTTTGTGCCACAATGACGGAAGGAAAAGTTGAGTTTCGACCGGAAGAACTTAGGAAGTTTTTATGCAATGGGTCAGAAGAGAATGATGAAGCCCGCCAAAACAGGGGATTTCTACAATTTCTCAGTGAGATTTCAAGTGCCGAAAAAGAGAAAATCGCCATGAAACTTATGCGCTAGATTGTGCGAAATCGAAGGATTTAAAATAAAAATAAAAATGAGGGTGCTGCCCTTGACCCCCGTCGTCCCCCGGAGGCAGCCGTTGAAAGTGTGAATGCATTCTCTATGCTTGGGATGAGAAGCAAGAATTGCATTAAGAATAGTTGGTTGTAATATGCATTGCAGAAGAGCAATGGAAGCAACAAGGTAATGTTGATAAGAGGGAAATTCCTCACCTTAAACTATTTTTGTTTATAGCATAAGAATTGCATGTTTGGAAAATAGAAAGAATGAATGTTATACACATATATATATACTGAATTGCTAATTTGTGAGAAGATCATAACTAATGAATCCTTGTGTGCTTGGTAGGAAAGCCAAGAAAAGGATCAGCTATGATGTGGAGGAGGAACTCCATGTCATGATGATGAATTGGAAAGGGAGAATTCTTTAACTCCTCTCTTGCTATTGTATTTATATTTCCTGAGTTTTATATACTGGAAATTATGGCATAGGGATGTTGGAAATGCAAGAGAATAATGCATATGAATTAGTGGGCATGATTAAAGAGTCATCGCATAGTGCATGTGAATTGCTTATGCATGAGCATGATGTTGCATATGGGTAAAGGTAGTGAAAGTTACACATGCAATAGCCCATTAATGGTGTCCCCTATGATTGATGACTATTAATGTTGTTGATAATTGTTGTGGGAATCATACCATAGAAGCATGATTAAAAACACAAGAGATTATATAGATAAGATGAATATGCACTAGATGGCATATCAATAAACATTGCACAGTGCATGTGAAAATGTTTTTGCGTATATGTGATATTGCATATTGGTAAAATAGTGAGGTTTTACATATGCAATGAGCCACTTAAGATAACGATTGTAGTTGCTAATAATTAAGTTGTGTTTGCATTGGTTGTAGGACCAAAGAAAACCGAAGCATGGCTAAGGATGAGGATGATGTTGTTGCATATGACCAACAAAGGAAAGGGTGGTGCAACAAATCTTTGATCATGAGGTTGGCAGAAGGACTGTGTAGCATTGGTAAGAGGCCAACTGATCACGTAACATCAAGCGATGTTAATAACAGCCATGCAGGTAATGGTTATTTGTGCTTAATTGCATGAATGATTGAAAGATGATTTGGTGAGATCCCTTCAACTATGTTTAAACTTTGTTGATTTAGTTTGCCTGTGGTATTGAATGCCTGAATGTGAATGTTAACCTATCGAGTATGGTGAGGTGTGGGTAAGTGAAGGAAAGGAGCCTTACACCCTATAGTTTCTTAGAAACCTCAATGCATTCATATGAAATCATATCATGCCATTTGTGAATATTGGTTCTGAGTTTAACAACCAAAGCAAGTGATGA
The DNA here is from genome assembly GCA_027924585.1 of Larix kaempferi. Classification (NCBI taxonomy): domain Eukaryota; kingdom Viridiplantae; phylum Streptophyta; class Pinopsida; order Pinales; family Pinaceae; genus Larix; species Larix kaempferi. The sequence continues at coordinate 42,185,321 of BSBM01000456.1, forward strand.
CTTATGGTCCTGTTGTGGTGTATGCCATATGAGATAGGCATGGTTAGGCCATAATATGTTGAAATGCCTAGTATCAGCAAATTGATGAAAAGTTGTATTGAGGGATTATGCATTGAGTGAATGCACATTAAAATATTATGTAAATGTTGTGAATGTGCATGCATATGTGTAAGTGCACATGTTGAGATGCATTGCGAGAATGCACGGTTGTGATATGTATAGGTTTCAATGCATTTAGATAATAGACGAAGTGGTGAACCATTGTTAATACTGAGAGAATTTCATGAGCTGCTATGAATGCAGTAGAAAGATTGCATGAAGAAGGTAGACATGATGATGGGCTACCAGAGTGCTCTATGGAAGGACAGAGATTGAATGGAATGTGAAGTAATGAGTACATACAATTTATTTAAATTGCACGGATAGTGTACCCATGTCTTGCAATTTTATTGATGATAATGATGCATATATATATATATATATATATATATATATATATATACATATATTTCATTGCACCTCAAATGCTAACAACTAAAGGTGTTTGAATTATTGAGTGTTATAATTCTGAGATTACTTCAGTGACTGCGGCAACAATGAAATATTAGATGCATAGAGACTTACAAAGCGTTTGGCTGATTGAAGTTTCAAATTTCAGGTAGATTGTTTCAGGCATGGAAAATGTGGGTAAGTCTATGATGAAGATGGAATCTACCATGAGCAAGGGCCAAACGATATGAGAACAGACTCATGGCTAAGCAAATCAATTCCTGTAGAGGATAGAGATGCAAATTCATACTTGAATTTAATTAATAATGCCATTGAATGATTATTGTTAAATGCTGCTGACTGTTTGGCTATTTGATAAATGTGCCAGGAAGACACATTGCAGGAAGACCATGTGTGATGACTTGCAGAAGTCAAACTCCATGGGAAGGATCCCATGCTTTGGAAATGGGTTTCGGGTGGAACACCATTTCATATTTTAAGAATGACATCTCAGCTAAGCTGTATGTTGGAAAACCATGAGAGTGAGATGGTAAAGCTACGCCAAGAAGGCATGTGTGGATTATGGAACGTGGAAATATTGGGGTGGCAAACCGAAGAACTATTGACTCAGAGAAGGGAGCCCCCATTCTTCACAAATGAAGAAAAGATACACCTGCAAAAATGAATGAGTATTCTGTGACCCTAGATAAGAACATGCATGTCTAAATTATTAGGATTAATATGCAAAGCATGCTCTATTTTATTTATACCATTTCAAACTGCTTGAGTACGATTAGGGCCTGCATGGATCACACCTGAAAGGGGGTGCACACCTTTCTGGTGCATGGTCATGATAGGGTTTTCAATATTGACTACACCCTAAGGGAATGGACGCATTCTTGGTGTTTCAATACTTGATAGTGAATGTTATGGAATGTGGTTACGATTTTGAGTAGCAATACTGAAAAAGCTGCTTATCCTTCTTGTGTTGTTAGCCTACACAGATTCCAATTGGCAATACACATTAATAGGAAAAGTGAAGAAGGGTATGCAGAAGGATTGTATAGGAATTGGTAACCTTTATATGCTCACACTAAATAATACTGGAAGGGATGTACAAACCCAAGGAGCTGTGTACTGAAAAGGGGTACCATCCTTATGTGAGTGGGGCCATGCTAACTTGCAGTCAAGAAATTCACCTATAAAGTTCCTAAAAGGAACCACCGATTCGTACAAAAGAAGGAGTGACATCCTTGTATGAATGAAGAGTTGATGTGTGTGTGAAGGGTTGTGCTACGAGAAGGTGTGGTGGCATTGGTGAAGGCATAAAATCTCTATTGGGTCAGAAATAGGAGGGGGGCTCCAAGACTGACTGAAAACCCTGAGATTCCTAAGGATCCATAGTAGAGCCTTGACCTATAATGGTCGGTGGCACAGTTTCCTTCCATTGGTTGATGACCCAGATGAATGTGTTGGCTCGGCACTAGAGAGGGCCAACCAGGTATGGGACTAGTTGGGAACCACCAAATGCTTGGTAAACCCAGTTGGCATGAAGGTGTACTAGTTAAGCATTAACTACATCAAATTCCATAGGCAATTCCGAGGCTTGCAAAGCGAAGCAGGACCATGTGGACTAGAAGGGAAATGCACAATACATATAAGTATTCGTTTTCATTTATGTCTTGTTTCGAATAATGAAGATTTCAGGTATAAGTCTTCTAACAGCTAAGCTAATACACTATTGTTTCTTTGTTGGAAAACTTGGTCATTGCAGGAAAGCAAGACCCTGAAAGAACTATAAGTTACTAGTAAATCTAGAGAGTAAATGAGTGGGCGATATAAATTACTGGTAAAATCCAGAGAGTAAATGAGTGGGCGATATAAATTACTGGTAAAATCCAGAGAGTAAATGAGTGGGTGATATAAATTATGGAGAAATCCAGGGAGTAACTGGTTGAACGCTATAAAGTTCTTGATAAATCCAAAGAGTAACTGGTTGGGCATTAACTACTTGATATTGTGAAGCAGCGTGTATGCTGGCCCAACATCCCTTAAATAATTGATAAAACCAATCGGCGTACTAGCCTGACATTTCCTATTCGAATCATTATGGATTAGCCTACGTGCTAGCCCAACATTCATAATTGTGTTCACGAGAAATCCAAGTCTCGTAAAGCAAAGAAGGATCTCGTGGAATAAACTGAAGACATCCAATACAAATAAGTATTCGATTACCTTGCAGCTTCTTGCTAATAAATATACGTGTGTATATGATTTGGTTATGATTTCTTAAACTCTTGTTTAGAGATAAACCGTATGAAAATAAACTAAACATGTGAATTGATTCAATGTTTGAGTGTAGGTATTATTGGAAGCAAGGACCAGGAAGGCATCATAGGGATGCAGATGGACATGTGACCATCCTAAAGAGCTCAGTATGAGCAGTAATGAACGATGGTGCTAGTGGACATGAGTGGGTCATAGCAACCAAAGGTTTTGTAGGCAACTATGGAGAAGGGTTCCTGGTTGAAAATCCTTAGACATACCTTAGACACTAAGTGTCATATCCAAGAAAGGAAAGCCAAAGCATTCACATTGAAGTGAAAGAGACTAAGGAGCATGAAACCACAATGATGGTGTAGCTCCATAATAGAACAAGACTAAGAGGGAGAAACTATTACTCTTCTATTTCCTTCCGACTGATGCAATTATAAAACAAAAGATTGTTGAGTGCATGTCATGGCTGAAAATAGATTGTGTTTAATTGCTTGAAATGAATTGTGAATGCTGAAATAGTAAAATTTCCTATGAAAGGATAAACATGAACGAGTTCATGTGTATGTTGGGAAAGCATGAAAAAGTGTGGAAGTCCCATGAATAAAGCATGGACATTCCATGTCAATTGGGAAAATAATTGAATAATTTTAATGTTTATGTTATGCTTGTCCTAACAAAGGATTTCCATAATGAATTTCACAGGTAAGAAGGTGAAACAATTGGTTGCAGCCGGCACAAGAAAGTGGTGCTAGTAAGCAAAGTGTGGTCAGTTGTTCCCATTGACCATGGCATCAGACCGAGGGCTATTAGAGTTGGCTGAAAGTCTTCTTAAAACAATTTCCAGGACCCAAGAAAATCTTGGAGAGATTCTCAAGCTACAGAGGCAATATAATGAGATGAAGCACAAGGTTTTGCAGGACTCTATTCGCCTACAAAAATAGGTAAAAAGCATTCTGGGAGCAATCAGTAAAGGAAAGGAAAGTGGATCCATGAAGAAGCATTCATCCAATCGGCCGATTAAGAAACGTTCCAGGTGGGAAGACTGAAAGGAATTTGAGCAGGAAAAGGTAAAGCAACCAATGAAATGTTGGGGATGTGGAGGAAAGCATTGCCTCCGTGACTTCCCAACAATGGAGCATCAATAGGGTAGCCACCATAAACTTTCCAGACTTGTAGATCAGTGGGAAGGTAAAGAAAGGGAAGGGATTGTTTTGGAACAATGCCCTCATGCAGAGATAGAAGGTCCCAGCCATCAGGATCATTTTGTGAAGACCAAAGGACTTGGTCCCAAAAACCCAAGTAAAGGGTGAAATGCAGGACATACTTGCCATATTTTGTGAATTTTGGACATGTATATAGCGTGCATGTATTCCTAGGTATTGGAACACCGAGGACGGTGTTATTCCAAGGGGAGGGGAATGTCACGTCCCCCATTTTGACCCTTATAATATTTTGGGCTATAATGTAAATAATGTATGCATATTATGTATGATTCCTAGCGTGGAGCTCAAGGCCAAGGCCCCGCTAGTGAACGTTCGACCTTTAAGAGTCAAGTATTTGATATTATGCTACCCATGTGCTAGTGAACCATGGGAATTGTAAATATACATTTTAATATAAATGCCCACAACTAGCTATGCAATGCAACAAGAGATAGGGGCATGATGTTATAAGGAATTGGGAGGAAAATATTCAAAAACCTTGAGCCAATCAAGTCAAGCCAAGTGTCAATGAGGAACCCATCAAACCCTCAACTACCCATGTTGACTTTTGTACCCAATCATTGATTTCTCCCAAGAGTTGGTTGAGGTAGTTAATGCCTTGGGGAATGGGAGGTATGGCTATCCAAATTCGAGTATGGGTAAGCCACCCTGCATGGAAAAATGTGTTTGGCTTCTTGGGAAAGAAAAGAGCCATGAATTTCTCCCCAAGCCATTACCCATCAACCAACTTTGCCCTCTCACGAGTTTGGAGCTACTTGGGCGTTTTCCTCACTGGTTTTTACCGTGTTTACCTCCATTTTCCTAAATGGGAAGGGTGTTTTTGTTGTGTCTAACAGTGGATAAAAGAGTAAAATGATTTTGGGGTTTTTAGAGGCCGTTTTGGCCCACTATATGCTCATACATCTGTGGGAGAAATCAATTTTCTTCCCTGGGGTTGGATTCCTCTTCCCACAATCCATTTTTGGTGTGCCTACGTTTTGGGAAAACCCCTGTCCATCTAGTTCCTAAGTCCCACTGCTGAAAGTGTGATCCAGAGCCCATATTTGAGTTTGGTGTACAAGAGAATGCTGGGGTTGAGTTGGGTATCCATTGCTTTGGGCTGAGCTGAGCTTGAGAGACCCAATTTCCTTGTAGATATCATGCCTAGCTCGGGGGTGGTCTCTGAGTGCTAAAATAATATAGGCTGGGCAGAGACCTATGGTTGGGTGTAACGTTGCAGCAACATAGCTAGTTGTTTGGGACAACATTGCATCAAGATGAGTATTTTATTGTGTATTTACTTCTACAAATGTATTAATTTGTTGGCTATGTTAAATTGAATGACAGTCATGTAATATGTGTGTGGATGAGTTCATTTTCACTGTGCATGTTTGTTTGATTTCCATCTGCACACATCTCTTTTATTGCTAAGAATCTATTGAATGGGCTGAGTTTTATGTAAAAAGCCTAGATTTTGGTATCATGTGCCCTTCATTGAATTGGTTAGATGGAGGGTATGTGACAATTAACACCACTAACCTCCCACCTCCTGGTGTCGTGTCCACATCTAAATCCAACCCTACCTCTCCAATACCCAAAAACACTGGGGGTAGAGGCCCACAAACTTATACAACCCCCCAAACAATAAAACCCGTAAAACCTCAACCCCCTCTCCGTGCACCATCTAAGTGCTCTTTATGTGATGACTTGGGACATGCTACCCATAATTATCCACAATTTCCAAACCTTCAAGAACACATGAAATTGTTAGATGATGATCCTAACATTCCGGTTCTTGACCTAGATCCCACCGCTCAACAATACAACAAGTCACTGTGCACCAACCATTCCTGTGCCATATGTGGAATCTATGGTCATTACTCACATCACTACCCAAGTCTACCCGAGTAGAGATTGGTTCTCCATGAGTTAAATCAGTCTTCTTTGGAGTCGTCCATCACCACTATTGAGGAGATTCATCCCCTTACATCCTCCTCCTCGGGAGAAATTAACACCATTTACATGATTTCCACAGTAGGTGAACACATTTCACCTCCAGCATCTAGTCTCCCCTCTACCGGTTTTTTAACATAGTGCTTTCGTAGCGACGAATAAATCCTCGAAGCACTCATCGCACCCGAATACCCTTGGGATGATATGCACCATCGATCCTATTTCATTCCTGAGGAGTCTACCACTACTGCGACCAACCAACTTTCGATCGAGACAAAATATTTCCTCCTCGATAAGGTGGACTGGTTTAAAAACCCCATCCCAGCTCTCAATTCCTTTGAGGAAGGTAATATGGCTAACATTTCGCCCACCATACACATCGATATTTCCCTTCCAGGTGGTCAACCCAAGCTCATTTTCTTAGGTTCTTCCTGTACGAAATATGAAATTGGGGAATATAAGAAGCTCTTCCAAGAGTTTCGCGATGTTTTTTCTTGGTCCTATACCGAGATGCCTGGTCTAGACCCCGCCATCATTGAACACTATATTGATACTTGGTCGGATGTCCCACCCGTTCACTAGAAGCAATGACCCATCCACCCATCCAAACTCCCCGATGTCAAAGTTGAGGTTGACAAACTACGTAAATCCAGGTTCATTTATCCCATCTCTTACGCCACCTGGGTCTCCAATCCTCTGCTCGTTAACAAAAAATAGGGCACCATTCATGTTTGTACTGATTTCTGTGATTTAAACTGAGCATGTCCCAAAGACAACTTCCCCACACCTTTCATTGACCAACTTATCGATGCATATGCGAGACATGAGATTCTATCCTTCATGGACGGTTTCTCTAGGTATAATCAAATTCACATTCATAAGGAAGATCAATACAAGACTGCTTTCACTACCCCATTGGGAACCTTTTCCTATCGCGTCATGCCTTTTGGTCTTAAAAATGCCATTGCCACATTCCAGCGGGCCATGACATATTGATTTCATGATTTGGCTCATATCATTCTGGTCTACCTAGATGACCTCACATCTCGATCCAAGAAACGATCTGACCATCTAAATGACCTTCGACAAGTTTTTCTGTGTTGTCGCAAGTATAGAGTCCACTTGAACCCCCTCAAGTGTGTATTTTGCGTTCCTGCAGGCCGGTTGTTGGGTTTTATCGTTTACAAAAAAGGAATTGTCTTCGACCCACTGAAGGTTCAATCCATCCTGGACCTGGGAGGTTCAAGCCATCCTAGAGGGTGAACATATGTTTGTGACCTTAAGTACTAAGTACAATTCTCAATGGGCTTGCTCTACACCCTACATGGTGAACATATGTTTGTGACCTAAGGATGCAATATTGCCACTTTGATTGTTGGGTGGTATAGCTATCTTTTGATGTATAGCCTCTAGGATGATTATCTAATATATGTTGTAATAAAGACCCAAAATAACATGACACTACTTCAATGGGTTTATAATATATATATATATATATATATATATATATATATATGTTGTATCCTTTCCATATCATATCCAAACTATCCAAATAAATTTTCATATCTATTTTTGTTTGCACACAACTTTGAAACATATGTGTGTTTGTTCCATATGAATTCTACCTTGAAATCTTAGCCATTGCTTTAGATTGTACTGTAGGTTGCATTACATTCATTGAGACTCGAAAATTCCATTTGAAATTCATTGAATGAGAAGGGTACTTAAATTCACATATGTTCGGAAGTTCCATCCTCAACAAGACTACATGATTGCTATAGATAGATCTACTCATACAGCCCCCCATTAGAGAATGTTGATTTCAAATCCCTTAATCAATCTCCCACTAGAAAGTAGCAGTAAGTTACACAATTATGTGAATGGTGAACATGTTGGCAACAAGAGAAAAGTTATGTGCAATAAATACCTTTATGAGAGAATAATTTAGCAGGAAAACCAACTTTACTCTTCTCAGTGTGACTATCCAAAGAGAATTTGGTTTTGCAAATCCATTTGTAATGACAATGTTCTTCTCTCAAGGAAGAATTGTATTCTTTTTTCCATTGCATCTTCCCATTTTGGTTTAAACCATGAGCCACAACGTAAGTATGTTGGCCACACTTAGCCATGAAAAAAATGCATTTAACCAACAAAAATGCGTTTATGTCTCTCCAGATCGAACTTTTCTCTATTCTCATTAGGAATTTAAGCCCAAGCATCATAACAAAAGATCCTAAAATGCGCAACAATTAGCTTATTTCTCCTTGTGATGTTTTCCCATAATGCATCTATTTCAAAAACCATATTGCGAAGACAAGGAAAATATTGGACCATATTTTTAATCAATCATCAACTTCAATTTCAAGAACTAAGGTGACCCATTTGCTTATCTCATAAATGTGGAATAAACTCTGTGTGTATTTGGTGACCCATTGGCATTAGTCTAGGGTTTCTATTTTAGTTATTTTTCTTTAGCTAATTTTTTCCATCTATTTATTTCCTAATATTTCTTTAACTTTTATAAGTACTTGGAAATCTATGAAAAGGAGCTTCAAAGATGTGAGAATTATATATAGTTTAATACCATGAAATAATTCTAATAGCCAAGAATTTTCAACAAAGAAGTACTCACAAGAATTATGCAAAGATATGCAAGAAGAAGAAGAAGAAGTATTGAGACAGAAACATAAGAGAAGGAACTCAATTGATTGAATTATCATCTCATATATTGTTCCTCGATATGAATACAATATATAATATATCTCAAGAGAGAAAATAGAATTCCTTAAAGGAAATTTGTAAAGTACAAAAAAGTAAGGCTTACTAAAAGCATAAAAGCCCCATAGGTGTCAAAAGCACTTTCCAAAACACTCTAAAGGCTCACGAATTGGATGAATATGGTATGGAAGCTCATGAGTGGTGTAAATGGAATGTAATGATGAATTTAGGAGATAATAAAGTGGTGGAGGTCGAATTGGTCAAGTGGAGAGAGTTTCCAAGTCAACTAGCTTTACCTTATCCACTAGAAAGTAGAAAAAACGGGATAAAACTGTCTAAATCAGGAAAGTGTCTTTATAATTCAGGAATGAAATAAAATCAGATAGAATCCAAGGAAATATTATTCAGAATCTATCCAAATACGTTTTTGTGACATAGGATGGCATATGGAGGCATAAAAGACAAAAATAGGCCAACTACATAGTCTACACCTAGGAAAGCTAATCTAGATGACTAATAAAATATATCCTAAGTATGGAATGGGATTTTAAATGTTCCAACGCCCCCCCTTAAGCCTAACCGTATGTGGTAAAATATCATAAATATAGGGCCCAAGAAACAAGGCTTATGGTCGCCCCAATACAAAAACTTATGCCCATGTAAATTGAGGGAACAGGAAAAACCTCATGGGAATAAAACCCTCCCTCAAAAATGGACATGCACACACCAAAATCATTGCTGCTCCAAACTCAAGTAGGTGTGAACTTAATCAAATATCTAGAGGAATATTCTTCTTGGGAATAAGTTGATCATGCTCCAAAAACATGTGCTTGAATTCTCCAACAGTGGATGCAAGCGAAATTAGAGGCACTCTGAACTTGCTCTTGAAGAGAAAAAATCCATTACTTTGAAGACCATTCCGGAACTTGAAATTCTAACCAATTGAGGTAGGATTAGCTCCAATCAGATCTTATTACTCTTGAAACTTTAGCTTTTGATCAATGGAAGTTAAATCAGCTCCAAGAATTGATAGATGGGCCCTTGAGATCTCCTTTGAACCAGCAGGGGTGAGATCAGAACCAAAATCACCTAAATATGCCTGAGACTTGAACACAAGCAAATGGTATTAGCATCCTCCATTTTCATTGAAACTATCAAAACATGTGCCAATGATCATATATAAGTACATAAGAATCATATGATCAAGGAGGGCGAATGCATCACCTCTGAATTTTGATCTAGCCTCCAAAACATTCAAAAGACCATCATTCTGCACACTAGCATACTCATGTGAAAGAGAGGATTCAAGAAAATCTGAAAATTATAGAGCATAAACTAACTTATCTTTCTCATAATTTAGAATATAAAACTTATGGGAGAACAAGATATAGAGATAGAATTCTTCATCTCCAACAATTGTATGTATAGAAGAAATTTCTGCTATTTGATCTTCAGTACCTGCAAAAAAAACTCTCTGAAATATTATACTGGAAGACTAATTTAATCAAGAGATCCCATGGATCTGATACCATGTGATAATTCTATATAGTTTGAATACCATGAAATAATTCTAATATCCAAGAATCTTGAAGCAAAGAAGTCCTCACCAGAATTATTCAAAGATATGCAAGAATAAGAAGAAGAAGTATTGAGACAGAAACATAAGAAAAATAACTCAATTGATGGAAATATCATTTCATATATTATTCCTCAATATGAATACAATATATAATACATATAAAGAGAGAAAATAGAATGCCTTAAAGGAAATTTGTAAAGCACAAAAAATAAGGCTTACTTAGAAAAACATAAAAAACCCCTAGGTGTCAAAAACACTTTCTAAAACACTCTAAAAATCATGAATTGGATGAATATGGTATGGAAGCTCATGAGTGATGTAAATGGAATGTAATGATGAATTTAGGAGAGAATAAATTGGCGAAGGTCGAATTGGTCAAGTGGAGAGAGTTTCCAAGTCAACTAGCTTTACCTTATCCACTAGAAAGTAGAAAAACCATGATAAAGGTGTCTAAATCAGGAAATTGTCTTTCTAATTCAGGAATGGAATAAAATTAGAAAGAATCCAAGGAAATATTATCCAGAATCTATCCAAATTCATTTTTGTGACATAGAATGGCATATGGAGGCATAAAAGAGAAAACTAGGCCAACTACATAGTCTACACCTAGGAAAATTAATCTAGATGACTAATAAATAATATCCTAAGTATGGAATGGGTTTTTAAATGTTCCAACAAAAGCAAGAGGGGAAATTTTTTTCTTGTTGGGGTAAATCTTAAGTTTTAATTTTAAAACCTTAAGTGCTAATTGAATCCTCTTAAACGGCCAAGGTTTTAGGTAATCATACTCCAAGTATCTTTTATTGTACAAGTGGAATGGTTTTGAAGATCTAACACCCTTGTTAAAGTGTTGGTTTCTTTAAATAGTGTTGGTATTTAAATTGTTTATCTCATTCTTTTGTGAAGTGTAAAAAATTCACATGTTCTTTATGATTGGGTAATTTATCATAACCTCACAACACTATAAATTTATTCTTAACACTTCATTTCTATGACTTTACAAATACAAACATGGTTTTATGAACACGTCTAGACTACAAATTCGACCTTCATCTTTGTAGCTTTAGATACGAGTTGATTATTGAGCATATAATTCAATGCTAGTGAAATTGTATTCCTAAAGATAATATGATCTACCTTTTATATTGCTCATAGGTTTTGCAAGATTAACGAGGGTTTGATGTAATTGTTTGCAATCAAACAAATTTGTTATAAAGATTATTATGAAGAATTTTTGTCAAGGCCTTTCCACGTAGAGAAACGAAAATTTTGAGTTTGAGTAAATTTCTTGTTGTCTTAACATAGGGTATGAGGGTTTCACATTTGTGGTCTCCTTCTAAAATATAGGAGAGAACTTCTTATCAATACAATAATTCTAAAATATAGGAGAGAAATTCTTATCAATACATTAATCCAATCTAGATTGGAAGATATTTTTTTCTAAGTCTCCAAACCTCAATTTGTTTCTCACTAAGTTGGATATAATATCATCCTTGTGACAACCCTAGACAAATACAAGACTCCAAACCTCAATTTGTCTCTATGTCTTTGAATATTCTAAGTTTTTGATCCAAACTTGTTTCAAGTCTATTAACCTTCAATACACTTAGTGCGTCATTTACTAGATTTGTTCTTTGTCATTATACTTCTCAATCCGACTTTCTCAATAAGTATTTTGAAGACATCGAGAATCTATTTTTTACTAATATATAGCATAGTTGAATTGGATTTATCGGAACATTTGACTAGTTACTAAAACGTAAACTTTATTTTGGGAAGCATAAGAATCCTTGCTTCAGACCTTGAGATACTCTCTTCTTGAGCGGATTTTCTAGACATTATTTAGTGATTGTGATGTGTCTCTCACTTATTAAAAAAACTACTATACTATCTGTTGTGGGGAAAATGCACCTATAGTTCAGGGGAGAAACTACCAACTTACGGTGATAAAGATAGACTTACAAGCATTCTGCAAGTACAACAAATAAAAGAAGAGATTAGGGTTTAGAGATGTAGGCACCTTATTCAGAAGGTTGATCCTAGCTTTACTTCCCTCACTCTTCAATGGTTATCCAGTGTTGCAATGCCCAGACCTGCAAAACAACTTGATACCCTTCTCAAACACATTTGACTACATATATAAGACTGATATCCATAATATAAAGAGACATCAAACTATAATCAAACAGTAATCAAATCTAAGACACATTAATAGGTCATATTTGGAAAGAAAAGAATGTTTGATCTTTATTAATGAATGAAAGCAAGTACATACCGTTATACCTTCTTTCAAGCTTGGCACTTCACAAAACCTAGATTCAAGGTCTCCTGCTTTTGTTCTCCAAGGATTCCAGCCTCTAATCAACTGTGCTAGGGTTTACCAAAACTGAAGCACAAGAGAGGGGGATGAGAGTCTCCATTCCTCCAGCATAACTTTTTAATTGGGCTTGGTCCCCTTCTATGGCCCTTCTACCCTCCTTATATAGTCAATGAGGAAGAGGAAAAGAAGTTATAACCACTCAAGAGATTTCCCAACCAACTTAACTTACTCGTATTTCAAGATTTTGACCAAAACAGGGGTGTACGCTACTCTACAGTAGACAAAGATGCATACACATGGCATTGAGTGCTACTTTAATGAAGCAAAAGTCGCGTACACATGCTACTATTTCAACAATGGAGTCGCGCTCATGTTAAAAAATGGCCAAAAACAGGCTTTTCTACTCATTTTTAGGAGATGGTTTGGTCTGGAAAAATGTTCCTATGGGTCATATACATCAAATGGGTCAAGAATGAGGTAATTTCAACCATTTTTAGTGTCCGAAATGACTCCTCCATCCACAAATGTCCTGTTGTGTGACTGAACTTGATCTCAAGAATTGTCGTCATGCGACCAAGGGAAGCAAGCGTCGTCACGGACAAAGAGGTGTCATTTCAAGCTATAACAGATGCCCCCTACTGTATGAGGTCAGAGAGAGTGCGGGAAACGATGGCCGAAATACATTATAAATAACAAAGAGTTGAATCATGGAGGAACTGGAGAAACCAAGAATCATAGGCTCAAATGAAGTACCTGAAAGCAAAGGCAATGTCAGACAAACTTATCCTTGGGGTAACTGTCCATGTTCAAATGATGGAACATGACCTCCAAGAGGATACAATAATGATCCAAAATACTGATGCATATATCATGGCCACTAAAATACAAACGTGGATCCATGAGGAACATAAGTGTAAACATAGCCACATAAATACAAGGTGGATCTATGTCAAAACTGGAGAACATAGCCATAGAGAACAAGCTGGATCTATGTCTCATCAAGAGCCAAAAAGAGTGTGGCTCAGTCTTGCGCAACTTGGGCGATAACATAAATGAGGTGATGCTATCGAGGATCCTAAGGTCTTCATCCAAAAACAATCCAAGATACAAACCTATCCATGCGAATAAATGAGTTGTTGTCGAACATGGGAGGTATCGTTTGATTATCGGTCATTGATGTATACCGTTAAGAAACGCGAGGGTGTCCACCAATAATGAAAATGGAACCCAAGGTACCTAGTACATTCAAACAAGTGCGAATAAGTGGTCTTGCCGTCGAACACTTGAAGAATCCATCGGATAGGAGACATTGATGTATTCCCATCTATCCAATAGCGAGGGAAACTGCCACTAATGACTGCAATCCCAAGGTACTAACCAAAACTCTAAACTTCATTCCCATAGTACAATGAGTTGAATTCGATGGGAAGAAGTCCGTTGGAAGGGAGGCATTAATGCATCCTCCATCATCCAACACGAGGGACACTCAAAAGGTATGAGCTGATTTGGAGTAGGACAAAACACATGATGAAACATACTGACACCAAGGAATGGCCGACACATGAGGTCAAGGCAACTGCAGAATGGCCGACATAGGTTTTATCCTTGAACAGTGAGAACGACACAAGAGTGACTTAGGAAGCTTTGAACACAAAGGAACCACGACGCAAGTCTGCAATGTAGGATACATTAACAAATTCTCCATATGATTGGAAGACTAACCAAACGGAGGAGTAAGAACTCTGAGATCAGTTTATCCTAAGGCCAACGCTAGAACCCAACTTGTTTGATAGACTCAAAAAAGGTTCTTTGTTCAAGGAGATAGTTGACTTGCTGCCATCATATTGAAAGATATTTTAACATTCTTCCCTTCCCTTTCCTTTTTCATTTTTTAACGAGCTTGACAAAGAACTAAAGCATGCTCGACGGTATTTTCATATTTAAGGAGTCTGAAAAACCTAGAAGAAAACTCCATAAACCTATCCATGGATTTTATATCGAGCCCAAATTGGTCTGTGCTCGGCGGTGTTTTCTTGCTTATAGAGTTGAAAACTTAAACAGTCCTCTATCAACCATCTCGTGGATTTCACATCGAGACCAAGTAGGTGAATGCTCGCTTGGTGTTTTCACATTTCGAGAGTCTGAAAACCCTAAAGATGACTCCAAAGGTCCTTTTTTGTAAAGTTAGTCTCCTTCCCCGAAAAAGTGTACAATGATGGAAGAAGAACTCTTCTAGCGCATACAAGAGTATACCTAGAGTATTCCTTTTCCGTAAATTATCCACCAAGGCCCGGAAAAGGGGTAACTCTATACCTAAGTGGATGTCGGTTCAGTTATTTTAACGAACCCGAAAAGATAACTATGCTCGGCAAACTTTTCCTATTTAAGGAGTCTGAAAAGAGATTGAAAGAACTCCATAGGGATCTTTTCCGTAAAGGTTTAACGAGTCTGGAAAAGTAAACTCATGACCTCCTTACTGTTTTTAATGAGCTCAAAGGAGATAGAAAAATGCTCATAAATTCCTTACTGTTTTTAACGAGCTCGAAGTGAAGATGAAAGAAATGCTCGTAGCCTCCTTACTGTTTTTAACGATCTCGAAGGAAAGGTGGAAGACTGCTCATAACCTACTTACTGTTTTTTAACGAGCTCGAAGTAAAAGAAGAATGCTCGTAACCTACTTACTGTTTTTAACGAGCTCGAAGTAAAAGAAGAATGCTCGCAACCTAGTTACTGTTTTTAATGAGCTCGAAGTAAAAGAAGAATGCTCGAAATCTACTTACTGTTTTTAATGAGCTCGAAGTAAAAGAAGAATGCTCGAAATGGGAGGAGACGAGTGTCAGGGACATGCAAAACTAGCTCCAAGCGCATGGAACAAAGCTATGCCTAATGCAAGGAACATGAGCAAGATAAGGACACTCAGGGTGTGTCTCCTCCAGGTAAAAGGTGTCAAATTGCAAAGGCAAAATGATACAGGGCTTAGCAAAAATGAGATCAGAGATGGAGGCTTATATAACGAGCTAAAAGCGTGGAAGCTGGCTTCAGGCTCATTAGCGCAAGCGAGATCATAACAGATGCATATGTAATTTGAACACAAAGATGGGAGCCTTATCAGGGATGGCCAGAAATAGATGAGGAAGAAAGATATGAGGCTTCTTCTCAAAGTCATGGTAAATTTAAAAAGGCTCCCAGGCCTATGAGAAAAACTCAGCATGGGCACCAGAATGGCATAAGGGTGCTGACAAGGGTGACCCATGTTAGGTAGGCTCTGTTGTCGGACTGGTGCACAATGCATAAAGAGATGGCTAACACACCAATATCCAACAGGTTTGACCCTATGGCGAATTCGGATGGCAAAAGGTTCAAATGCAACATAACAGCGGGGAAGCCTAAACCTATATGTAAGGTTCTGAATATACCTGACATGGTCGCTCAAGGTGTCGAAAAGGATCGGTAAGCAAGTATACATCCAGCTAAGAATTCTGTCTCCAAGAAACATCAGTACCAAGATCATATCTAAAACATATGTAAAGAAAGACCCGATACAAGTCACTGTGGTAGAAATACTTTCAACTTCACTATCATCAACAACAGGCATAAACAAGGCAGAGTTTTCAAATGAAGACTCTATGGTACCCAAGCCCGAGGACTTATAATCAACAAGATCAACTTCAGGATGAAGATCAAAGTTGAAGGACATGATGGAATCTGCAGAAACAAATTCATCATCACGGGAGTTGAAAATTCTAGAAGCATAATCAAACTCAGCAAGAACATCGATTTGCGGATCTATAGGAGAGTCCAAAGACTCAACAGTAGGAAGATCAGACTTTAAGGTCAAATCGGGGCTGGACATGACTGCGACTGGATCAACATCCAAGTGAATAGAAGACTGTACTATGGACTCTAGGAAAACTTCATTAGAAGGAAGTATATCATCCCAGATAGAACACATATCTAAACATTCAGATGGAGGTGTCACTTGGTCAAAAGCTGGGACCAAGTCCCAAGAAGGTAAGCATGAATTCAGAGACTTCTTCTCAGTAGCATTTGAACTCAAGGAACAATAGGCCACAACATTCCCATGTGACATAGTAGTGCCTAATGATGAGGGATCCGACTGGTCTACAGTTGGGTAATAAGGAGGATCAACGAATGCAAGCTGGTCGATGGTGACAATGTTTTCGTTATGAGGGAAATGTATCACACGAAAAAGCGTAGACACCACAGCATGCATAGCATAAATGTAATCATGCCCGAGGATCATATCAAAGTCCATAGGGTCCTTTAAACCATAAAATCAACTAAGACTATTTTTCCACCCAAGGTAACAGGTGCCTGATGGAGGAATCCAAATGGTTCACTAGGTCTTTTATTGAAGGTCAACGGCCAATTAACAGCTGGAATAACATTAGGGAAACCCAAATCTCTCCAAGCATAAGCAGATAAGATACTAATAGAAGCACCTTCATCAACAATGCATCGATCAACCGTATGGTTCCTGATATCAACCTTTATTTGGAAAGGTGTCGAAGAAGGAAGACGAGGCTCGGCTAGACTATCCCAATCAAAGGAAACAATCCTAGGGCTTGGTAGGGGTTCACATGGCACAGATGAAGTGCCCCATTTTTCAGGAACATCCAAACTGGTAATGCAGAAGACTTCAGCAGTAGGTGCATCAATCTCCGAAGGACTGATGGGATCGGTCGAAGATTGCATCGATTCGATCACTTCACTCTCCGAAGGAAGAGTGGGGTCGACCAAAGATTGCATTGGTTCAACCACTTTATCAACCAAAGGTTGATCTAACTACAAGGAATCTATAGACAACTCAGGAACAGAGGTTCTTTCAGACATGGATCACACCCTTCGTGCCTCTGGAATGGCAGGGCATCAGTGAGTAAGGTGATCTCCCTTACAAAGTTTACAAGGGAACTTTGGTTTCCGTCCTATAGGGTTAGACTTCTTTACAACGTCAGTACTCTCAGCATGACTAGCATTGGCTGACAGCTTGCCCCCAGCATGACTCATAGAGGCTGGTTGCTCAGAAGTAGAAGACTTTTGAACTAAGGACCACACTTTTTGCACTTCTGGAAGTACATGGCACAAGTAAGTAAGGTGGTCTCCCTCGCAAAACTTACAAGGGAACTTAAGCTTATGTTTGTTGGGTTTGTCGACAATGTCAACTCCCTCAGCATGACTTGCAGTGCCTGATCTGGTGTCTCCAGTATGACTCACAGGAACTGGTGACTTGTCATTAATATGAATAGCAGTGATCAATGACGTGTCCTCAACATGACTGACAGTGGTTGAAGACAAACTTTCAGTATGATTTTCAGTGACCAAAATTTTTCTCCCAGCATGAACTCCAGAGGCTGGGTAGGTGCCCCCTGCATGACTTGCAGAGGCAGGGTGCTTTCCCCCAGCATGACTTACAGAGGATGGGTTGTTTCCCCCTTGTTTTGGCATCTTCTTCCTATTCTTCCTCCGTCTATTCCTTTTAGACTGTTGGCTACTAGTTTTGCTACTTTCGCCACATGAGGTAGAAGGAGGAGGAGAAGATGTTACTGGTAAAGGAGGCACACGGTTCTGATGCTCTTGATTTGAGGTGCTCACAAAAGAAGCGTCAAGAGAAAGCAAGGCATTCGGAGTGGAAAACAACCAAACCGGAAGCCCAGTAGTGAATCCAGGAAGATTCAGAGTAGCCATTAAGGGAGCACCAATGTTTCCAATGAATGGAACATCACAAGGATCCCCCAGAACAGGGGTACCTTGATTGGCACTCGCCGGAATGCTAGACATAGTTTCCTTCTCAAATGAACAAGAAGTTCTCTAAGGAAAACTAAAAAAAGTAGCACAAAGAGCACACCACTAAAAAAGGTCTTAGGTAAATCCAACCAGGCAAACAGATGCCTTCCAGAGAAGATTCTGGGATGATGAGGGCCCATAACAGATCAATGAAGGATAAGGACAGTTACCCAGGGTCCACAATACAATGACTAAGGGTGCAAGCGTTGGAATCACCCAACCGCCCTCCCAAAGACCTGCAAGGGATTTCCTGCCACGTCTGTCCTAGGTACAATAGATATACCCTCCGCTGTCACCTCTGTATGAACCTATGGTCAGATACTAAGGATACCACAACACCGAAAACTCCTGGGGGAACAGTCACCGGTCGAATCAGAAGGCGTGGGCAGGGTAACTGAGCCCGAAACTTGAAAGAGTCCCCAAACGTGATCCAATCTTGGCGTATGCTCGAAACAGAAAGTAGGAGGATTATTCCCAACAATCTGATCTCGCAATGACCTACTGCATAGATCCCAGGCAAGCTTTGAGTGAAATGGATTTACCTGTGATAGTCAAACTACGATTTTTGCGTAATGTGTGATCTTGGGTGGTTTAAGGTGTTTTAAACCCAAGATCCTAACCAAGACTAGTTGGTGTAGTGTAACCTAGAAAAGAAAATGTTACTAGTAAATTTTATTAGGGTTCATTTTAAAGGTTACTTGCTTACTCAAAAAGGTAGTGGGTGTGTGAGAGTGGTTATAATAGAGATAGAGTACTGAAAATGAAATATTTACCACCAAACAAATCTTTTCTTTTCAATCAAGTCTTAAAATTATGATCTAGAATGCATGTGAAAATGCAATTTTTAATCTTTCGAATGCAAAAAAGGTAAAACTAAAGTCTAAATGTACAAAAATAAACTCAAAACCTAAGAATGCAGCTACTCAATCAAATAGGTATGCAAAAGAAAACTTGTTCTTTTTTATGCAAAGCACTCTAAAATCTTTTAAGCCACTTGCAAAGTACTCTATTCAGAAAATAAATCAAAATTATTTATGCTTTTCAAAGGTAAGAAACAAAACTGAAACTAACCTACTATCAAAGAAAAGCAAAGAAACTTTCAGGTTCTCTTTATGAAACAGTAAAATCTACCAAATATGACTTTCAAATTCTTATTGATGTAAGCATGCCAACCATTGGGAAAAGAGTACAAAAACTACTTTTAGACCCAAACAAAGCAAATGACCTACGGAGAAGTATGGTTTGGTAAAGTCAAGTCTGCACTAATGCAAACAAGGTCTTGAACAACAGCCAAAACACTTGAGCTTTCACTACAAACGAAAAACTAAAAGCATAAGGGAGGATAAGAAACCAACCTAAAAGAGAAATTGCACTCAAATAGATACAAACAAGGTCAAGAAGACTCAAGAGGTTTCAAATCCAGTGGAAATGGGGCAATTAAGTTCAGTCAGACTCAAATTAGGGTACAAAACACCAAATAGGTCCACAACCCCCAACTTAGGTCAACAAACCCCAGAACTTTCCAAACAAGCCCAAATTGATCAAAAGAGGTTCAAATCATGAATGTAGGATCAGTACAAGGATGGGAGACCACTTACAGGGGCTTAACAAAGACCTAGGGTCATCAGGGACCACAAAAATGCAGCCAGAACCCCCAGATTTAGGTCCACAACCCAAAAACTAAAAAAAATCAAACCCAGATTTTGAGCGCTACTGTGTATGAAGGAAACTAACGCCCATAGCAGGATGGGAGCTACTGTGTAGAGGAAAAGTAGCGTATGGGCGCTACTGTGTGGTACAAACAGTAGCGTACAGGTGGAAAAGGTTGGAAAAATGGGGTTAAAACCCCCCACACCTGGGTCCACAAGGGTTTGTAAGGGTCGGGAAGGGTCTGTAAAATCCTAACAGGGTTAAATAGAGCCTACTAACTGATACTAATCAATAAAATGAACAAAGACGATCAAACAAGACTGAAGAAATGACCTTGGATACCCCTAAGCAGTTAGGCTTTCCCCAGCGGAGTCGCCATTCTGTTGTGGGGAAAATGCACCTATAGTTCAGGGGAGAAACTACCAACTTACGGTGATAAAGATAGAATTACAAGCGTTCTGCAAGTACAACAAATAAAAGAAGAGATTAGGGTTTAGAGATGTAGGAACCTTATTCAGAAGGTTGATCCTAGCTTTGCTTCCCTCGCTCTTCAATGCTTATCTAGTGTTGCAATGCCCAGACCTACAAAACAACTTGATACCCTTCTCAAACACATTTGACTACATATATAAGACTGATATCCATAATATAAAGAGACATCAAACTATAATCAAACAGTAATCAAATCTAAGACACATTAATAGGTCATATTTGGAAAGAAAAGAATGCCTGATCTTTATTAATGAATGAAAGCAAGTACATGTAGTTATACCTTCTTTCAAGCTTGGCACTTCATGAAACCTAGATTCAAGGTCTCCTGCTTCTGTTCTCCAAGGATTCCAGCCTCTAATCAACTGTGATAGGGTTTACCAAAATTGAAGCACAAGAGAGGGGGATGAGAGTCTCCATTCCTCCAACATAACTTTGTAATTGGGCTTGGTCCCCTTCTATGGCCCTTCTACCCTCCTTATATAGTCAATGAGGAAGAGGAAAAGAAGTTATAACCACTCAAGAGGTTTCCCAACCAACTTAACTTACTCGTATTTCGATATTTTGACCAAAACAGGGGTGTACGCTACTCTACAGTAGACAAAGTCGCGTACACATGGCATTGAGCACTACTTTAATGAAGCAAAAGTCGCGTACACACGCTACTTTTTCAACAGTGGAGTCGCGCTCATGTTAAAAAATGGCCAAAAAAAGGCTTTTCTGCTCATTTTCAGGAGATGGTTTGGTCTAGAAAAATGTTCCTATGGGTCATATACATCAAATGGGTCAAGAATGAGGTAATTTCAACCATTTTTAGTGTCCCAAATGACTCCTCCATCCACAAATGTCCTATTGTGTGACTGAACTTGATCTCAAGAAGTGTCATCATGCGACCAAGGGAAGCAAGCATCGTCACGGACGGAGAGGTGTCATTTCAAGCTATAACATTATCACTCTAATCTCTAATACTACCTTAAACAATAATACTCCCTTAAGATACTATTGGTTATTTTGAAATTATTTAAAATCTAACATTCCTAAAAGTTATAAAAAATGAACCCTGCAATGATCTCACCAACTAAACTAAAATGCCTTAATGAAAGAAAATAATTAGATCTCTTAAACTGGAATGGCTTCCATCAATTAAAAATTGCTAAATATATATCAATATTGGATGGGTAATCCAAGCATTGGTTTCTTTGTAAACTTTTATTTTTAATGTACAAGAAAACATTTGGTTTATTGGATGATACAAAAAGGAAGTGGATAGTTAGTCTACTTCTAATATCTCAACTCCGTGGTCTAGAATTTATGTTATGAATTTACCTTAACAATCAATATTTTTTATTGTTGAGACTCAAGAGATAGAACACGTTACAATATTTGGAGCAATGATTTGATAGTGTAGCGATTGAAAAAAAGTGCATGCCACAACTAATGTCATTTTCCTTGAAAAGATAAAATATGCAAAGGTGCAACCCTGCAATATCACATGATAAGTTTAGCTTGAGTGAGATAGAGATCCAAATTGTACATTACTAGTTATATGTGCCAAAGTATTAGACCTTTTCCCCTCATTTATGGGAACGTGGTGCATTTTCACAAAAATAAAAGATAGAATTAGAGTTTGGAAGACCAATATATTGATCATTGAATGGACCAACTTTGCATGGCTTAACAAATCCAACATGCACTCATAATATCAAGCATTTATAGCTCTACACAAAGAGTTGTTATGACCAAGTTGGATAGGTTCATTATTATTTTTGATCTCATGTATGACAAATTTAATTTGAGGTGAAAGGGGTTATTTGGGTTAATACTGTTGGGTTAATAATCTGAATCCTTCTCTACACTGACAATGTCATCTTTGCAGTAAGAACATCATTGCATTTCCTTCACAAGTGTTTGGAAACACTTGATACCTTTTGCACAGAGTTAGGGATAGAAATGAATATAGGAAAAAAAAAGTTATCAAGGTGGAGGAACATGGCCCTCAATACCTTCAAGCACGAAGCATTGAATATACCCCGACTATGGAAGAGTGATAATTTCAAAAGTTGATGAGAAAATTGCAAAGATCCCATATAGGAGGAAGAGCAAGTAAAGTGTGATAGACTTGAAAAGCTAGAGTGATAAACTATGAAAAATAGTTCCATACTTTCAGAAAAATATACTATGGGGATTTTGAATGAGTAAAAGGTCACACTTCTTGATGTCATGTCTAATGGGAGACGAGTTTCAACAATATGAGAGCTAACTTCTAGCATCTTAGTTGTTGTATTGTAGTCCTCTCCAATATTGGGCACCCTTGGATAGTCTCAACATCAAATATGTCGGATCCTTTTAGATAAAGAAGAATTTCAGAAAATTAAGAATAAGGGATAATTCGACTAGGTATAGACTTGCTTACCTCAAAGTACTCAATTAGCTTATAACAAGGACACCCAATTGGTCTTGCATATATGAATTTTCCTCCCCTTTTCATTAGTAAGAACTACAAGGCAAATGATGTGATACTTTTGGAGGTGGAATGAAAAAAAAATCCCCTACACATCAAAGAGCCTTTTTATATTCAAATATACCTCATCAAATTCCTCAAATATATCAATGCTAGGTTGGTCAGTTGTGAAAACAATAGTGCATATAATGTCAACAATATTACTTATTGTTCTCATGGAAATAGTTGCAATTCAAGCATCAAGCTATGATGTGGGTTCATCCATGAAGGTAATTGATGGATTTTCCACCAATTCAACCACTATGGTAAGTCTTGTATGTTGTTCAATTGAAAGGTCATCTACTCTATGAAGACACACAAAGTGTATGTATTGGAGGTGCCAACTCAACAAGTTTGATCACTTCTTCCACAAATATCTACATAGACAACTATAAAAGATTCCATGGCAACACTGGTGCCCCTTTTAAATTCCAATCAAGTATCCTTCCCCTTTAAATGAGTATTGAACAACACATATTTGGTGTTTTGGAACTATTTTTTTAAGGAAAAGGAACCAATGATGAATAGAGTTGATAGTCATAAACTATCAAAAAATGAGAAAGAACACATTATGCTCATGATAGTTCCATACACAAGAGTTAAGATTCATATTTCTTGGGATAATCAGACATGTTGATGCCTCCTTTGATGGAACCTCTAGATTTTTATTCCTACAAGAAAATTAATTAAGGTGGTTTTTCCCACACTATTGATGGAAACAATTCAACCATACATCCCCTGGTATAGTTGCTGATCAATACTCTTGAAGTCTGGGCATATTTTAGAAAGCTTGTCATCTTCAAAAATTGCCATATCATTTCCATATTTGAAGATGGGTCCATTTCAGCTCAAAAGGGGATTGTGCAATGGGTCTATTCTCACCCCAATGTTGGAATATTCTCATGATCATTTTTCATATTTTCATGCCTGCATGAATCCCGTCATCATGCATGCATTTGAATGAAAATACATGCATCCAGTCATCATTTTGGTGGTCTCCCCAACACCTAGAGCCTAATTTCAACTCCCTAGAGCTTGTCTTCATCTTTTAGTATCCTTTCTACCTACCTGATGTGCCTTGTTTTACTCACCTGCATGACATGTGTGCCTTTTCTCACCTACCAGGAGTTAATAGTCAATTAGAGCATTGATTGACCAGTTCTTCCATTGATTGCTCATCCTAACTATTGTAGCTTCCAATTAGCTAGTTCTAGAGTGGCACTTGACCTTCTGACAGCCTCATGCGCCCTCCTTGGAGTCTCCATCCCCTGATTTGTGCCTAGATGGTTCTGTTAGACTCAGTTATACTCATTTGACTGACTATTGACCATTTATGACTGATACTACTGATTGGATGTTGTCTCCAATGTTATCCAAGCTAGACACTAAGGATGAATTCGAATGACCTTAGATCCATTCGAATTCTATTGACAGTTATTGTATTGTATTCAGTTTTCACAGTGTTGGCTCACAGCTGATGTATGATTATATTGTTATTCTCCATTTTTTGTCTTCATCAGTGATTATTGACTACATTCTTCTCTTCTTCTTTTCACTTCTTGAGTGATTTTTGTGTGAGGTTTGTTTCAGCTGTGAGATCTTCCTGCATATTATCACATGGTATGAGAGCTAACAACAGCTATTCGAATTGCAACCATTGCAGCAGTTGCAACATTTCATTGAGCAACTATCTTTCATTGGGCACTAGAAGCCTCCAAGTTTCCACAGCAAATCCTGGTGCTATTACCTTGAATTCACTGGAGTAATCTAGTGAGGTCTAGCCAGGTGTGAAGGACTTAGTCATATGTGGTCAATGTCCTAAGGAAGTGTTCATTCAAATTGTAGCAAATCTCCATCTACAAAATTCTTGTTTTGCAGGTTTATTCATCCATTCAATTTCCTCTTCAATTCACGCTCCACTGCTCCAGATGGATCTAAAAATCAATTCCTCCAACTATGTCGAATGGAAGGCAAAGATGAACATCTTCATGAATTCCAAGAGCCTCCAGAATACTGTATGGAACTGTGGTCGAACCTTTTAGTACAGTAGAGAAAACCAAGTATTTGGATAGGCTTGATGAAGCAGTAGGCTTACTTCTTCCCTCAATTTCTGAAGATCTTCACTTCCATATCATTGATCTAACATCTCCAAAAGAGGTTTGGTACAAGCTCGAATCTCTCTTTGGATAGAAATATGATTTGAACGGTCATAAATTGGAGAATGAACTCATCTCGTTGAGTCTCGAAAGCTTTGAATCCATCAATGCTTTCTTAACCAAGTTCAAAAGCTTGATTTCACTGTTGAAGAGATATGAGATAGTGAAAGAAGACAAACAACTCATACTTTCCATTCTATCAAAATTGGGGCCAAATTTCTCAGTTTTTGTCTCCACATTTCAGTCAGCTAAGATGTCCATTCCAAAATGGAAGTTTTCTACTCTTGATGACTGCATCCAATCTCTCGCACAAGAGGAGGAGAAGTTAATCTCCATGGGAATGATAAAACCAAAGTTGGATTCGGCCGTTATAGCTGTTGAGGACAAAAGAGAGAATGCAAAAGGAAAACATAAAGTTTTTGAAAAGAGAGAGAATGATACAAAGCCAAAAGATGTTCCATATCAGTCAGATGGGGCCTCGAATTCAAAGAAGACCAAGCAATCTCAGAAGGAGATATCCAAATGCACATATTGTCATCGAGGATTTCATCCTGAGAGTTCTTGTATGAACAAGACTATAGATTTGATGGCTCAGTTACTTGAGAAGAACAATCTCCCTCTACCTTCATGTGCAAGGAAGAAAGATATTAAACCTTCTAGATCTGAGGACAAAGAGATATGCCATGCCCTCATGGAAAGTGCATCAAAAGAATCCTCCTTCATCATAGATTCGGGAGCATCAAGACATATGTCTTCCTCCAAATATCTCTTCTCCAACTTCGAATGCTCAGTTGGCCCTTCCATCATGTTGGGTAATGATTCTGAAGTCTCCTTTGAGGGGATTGGAAGGATCAATCTTGACCATGGCTACTTCTCAGATGTTCTTTATGTTCCTTCTCTCACAGCAAATCTACTTTCAGTGTACCAAATGACTCTTATTGGAGAGCCCAAGAGAGTGATCTTCACTCTAAATGAAGTCGAAATACAAAACATGGTTTCAAGTGAAATCATTGCAAAAGGAGTTGCAAATCACAACTCTAAATTATATGAGTTCTCACACTTCTTACCTCTCTCAAAGCAATCTTCTCTCCATACTCATGCCAATGAAGAAATCATATTGTGGCATGAAATATTTGGGCATCTTAACTATCAATACTTGCATGACATGCATACCAAGGAGATGGTTGGTGGGCTGCCCAATATCAAGTTTTCCAAGGGAAACTATCATGGTTGTTTGATGGGAAAGCATCCTGAGAATAAATTTGAGAAGGGGAAGGCAAGGAGAGCCTCTCATCCTCTAGATCTCATCCATAGTGATGTTTCTAGGCCATTTACAGATCTATCTTTAAGAAAAGGAAGGTATATACTCACTTTTATTGATGATTATTCTGGATTTACATGGGTATATTTCCTTAGATTGAAGCCATCGGTATTTGGATTCTTTAAGTTTTTCAAGTCTTCTGCAGAAAAATTTTCAGATAGAAGGATAAAATCCATTCGCACTGATAATGGAGGTGAGTACATTAAGGGTGATTTTCAAACTTTTTGTCCTAAAGATGGCATTGAGATGCAACATACTGTTGCCTATACACCACAACAGAATGGTGTTGCTGAAAGGAAGAACATAACATTGAAACAACTGGCCACTTGCATGCTAAAGTCGAAAGGGTTGCACCCTAGTCTTTGGGCAGAAGCCATGAACTGTGCCTCCTATATTCATAACAGAGTTCCTCACAAAGGACTCAAAGACATTACTCCTTTTGAAGCATGGATGGGATACAAACCTGATGTATCGCATCTTAGAGTGTTTGGATCCGGAGCATGGGAAAGGATTCCAACTGAAAAAAGGAGACCCCTAGATCCACAAAGCAGAGAGTGCATTATGGTGGGCTATAAATTGGATGCAAAGGCCTACAAGCTTCTTGATCCTACTACCATGACCACATTCTGGGAAAGGAGTGTACAGTTTGAGGAATGGCCTATCCTTGATACTCCTTCTGTTGAGCAAGATATCTTGCCTACCACTCCTCCTTTGATTGATGATCAAGAGAGCGAAGCATCATCACACAATATTTCATATTCTGAATCTGAAGATGAAGATGATGAAGAGCGAATGCTATATACAGATCCACAAGAACCTAAAGATCTAGCAACTGATGATGAAGATGAGCAAATGGGAGATCCAGTTCCACAAGAACCTGATGATATTTCACATGATGATCCTCCTCTTCCTCAATGGGTGGTTGTTACTCATAGATATGCCGGTGATTTGGTTGGTGATCCACTTGATCAGAGAAGAACCAGATCATATTTTTAGAATGGAAGGTTTCATCCTTCTCACATTACTGATACATTTCAGATCAATCGATCCTTCTTCGGAAAAGAAGGACACTTGCCTCCTTCTAGGGTGAGTGATGACATGCTACATTAGCATCCTTCAGTCTATTTTGAGGGAGGGAT
Source organism: Larix kaempferi (assembly GCA_027924585.1). Lineage (NCBI taxonomy): Eukaryota > Viridiplantae > Streptophyta > Pinopsida > Pinales > Pinaceae > Larix > Larix kaempferi. The sequence goes on from BSBM01000456.1 coordinate 42,212,919, forward strand.
TTTTTCCCACTAGGTTTTCCCTCTTTCCTCATTTATTATTTAGATTTTTGTATGGGGTGACCTTTGGTCTCAGTCACCAGGGCCCTATTTTTTAGTTTTCAGTTATTAACTCATAGTATAGCTTGCAGGGGGTGTTGGAATATTCTCACCATCATTTTTCATATTTGCATGCATCAAGTCATCATTTTGGCAGTCTCCCCAGCATCTAGAGCCTAATTTCAGCTCCCTAGAGCCTGTCTTCAAGCCCCAGTAGAACTTCTACCTACCTGATGCACCTTGTTTTACTAACCTGCATGACATTTGCGCCTTTTCTCAACTACCAAGAGTTAACACTCAGTTAGAGCATTGATTGATGAGTTATTCCATTGATTGCTCATCCTAACTACCTGTAGCTCCCAGTTAGCTAGTTCTGGAGTGCCACTTGACCTTATGACAGCCTCATCTGCCCTCCTTGGAGTCTCCATCCCCTGATTTGTGCCTAGATGGTTCTGTTAGACTCATTTGACTGACTATTGACCATTTATGGCTGATACTACTGATTGGATTATGTCTCCAATGTTATCCAAGCTAGACACTGAGGATGAATTCGAATGACCTTAGCTCCATTCGAATTCTATTAACATTTATTGTATTGTATTCAGTTTTCACAATGCCAGCTCACAACTGATGTATGATTATACTGTTATTCTCCATTTTATGTGTTCATGATTGATTATTGACTACATTATTCTCTTCTTCTCTTCACTTCTTGAATGCGTTTTGTGTGAGGTTTGTTTCAGTTATGAGATCTTCCTATAGATTATCACACCCAAGGGGGTCTAATATACTCAGGAAGGAAGTGGATTAATTATTGGCACTAAAACCATCACTTGAAGTCATCTACAAGCTGCTACAACTAACAAATTTGATATTGCTTGCTGATATATATCAAGTTAGGAATTTATGGTATAAATATAAACAAGCATTTTCTAAAAGTATGTATGTCCATGGAAAATCTATGAGTGTAGGGAATACCAATGTGGCCTCAACAAGAGTTGGAGAAGAAGAACACAATGAGATGGAAATTCCATGAAGTTCTAAGGTAAATTAATGTTGAAAGGTGGGCTTGCATGTCCATTGTTTGTTCACAATGGGTGCTTGCATCTCCATTGTTTGTGCACATTTTCCCAATATAGGAATGCTTTCCAAAATTACCTTAAAATTGAATTCGAAGGTATTATTGAAACATGTTGTTACGCCAAAATATCAACATCATGAGTTATGTGTCCTCTATATCCCCCTTATATCTAAAGTACCTGGGCCAAAACACCAGAAGAGAAGTTGTTGTTCATCCCTTTAACTTTGTGTTGTCAACCCGACACTCCTTGATCTCTGGAAAGGTGCATCAGATTCAAGGTGACACGTTATGTACCTTAGGAGAGTGCGTCGATGGTGCATGATGCTCTTGCAAAAGGTGCGTCAACCTCCCATTGGCGCAAGTTTTCCTTATGCAAGGTGTGTCATTGTTGGTTAAAATGGATAAAGAGAAGCTTAGAGTGAATTCTCAAAGCTTGGATGGCATGGAAACTTATCCCTACATATATGGAGAGGTGGAATTCGATCCCCTTATCTAGTGGGATGATCCCTTAAGCCTCTCCCCTAAATTCTCAACCTCTTGATCCACATCATAGTTGGCATTATTTTCGGATGCTGACTTCGACACCTCTTCGACAAGTCATCAACGTCGACACAACTTTGACATGACTTCGACAACTCCACGACTTCGACAAGTTCCATGACCTTACAATTTTGCGATATCGATCTGTGACTTGCGACTATCGAACTTCGATAGATTGTCTCTCTATCTTCTAGTCGACTGTAATGGTTGAACTACCGAACCATTCTAACTTCTTTTGTAACTGAACGTAATGGGAAAGCACCCAAGTGTCTCAACACATTCTATATAAGAATGTATAATACTGTAGCATACATCAAGTCATGAACTTATATCTAGTAATAGAATATCAATTTGCATTCATCCATATTGTCTGTGTATATTTGTGTTCTGTATGTGTAGTGTATTCCTGCTTTGCGCATTATGTTTCTTAAGCTTCCACCAGAGCAAAGCTAAGCCATTGAGTTGAACTATTGTCCCCCCATGCTTCCTGGCCACGTGCGGATCATTGGTATTAGAGAATACTCTATCAGAGCACTCAGTTTTTTTCTAAGTTTGCATAGACACTTCCATCGAAGTTACTGACTTATTCCTATTCAAACACACTCTCAATATCAGCAATCAAAGCAGATGCTGCCTCCAGAAAGGGCAGAAGAAATGGACGATAGACATGCAGCTAACGAGACAGCATAACTTATTGAGAAAGCGCTAACTCGACAACAAATTGAAATGTTCGCCCAGTTTAATGAAATTCTCATGCGATTTGCTTCGACATCCAGAGGATTTTCGACGAGAACTCACTCTGATAAAATCATCCCCTTCAAAGTGAAAATGAATTTGGACATACCAAATCTTAAAGGAAATATTGATGCGAAATCCATCTATAATTGGGTGCAACAATTGGAATCCTATTATGTTTTGAATCAACTCTCGAAAGCTGGAAAGATCACCATTGCAGCCTTAAAGATGTCAACATCTGTGCACTGCTAGTGGGAGAACCTCTCGATAAAGATGGAGAAAAGTGGAGACCCCACCAAAACATAGGATAAATTTGATGAACACATCCAAAAGGAATTTTACCTGCCCAAATACCTTGAGCAACAGTATAAGAAGTGGAAGCAACTAAGGAAATGGAAAGACCAATCTGTACAGAGTTACACCAACGAGTTCTATCAACTCATGGCTAGACTTGGCGTCCAAGAAGAAGTGGTGTGATTACCACCACTCATCTTGGCATGATACGTCTCAATGCAAAGATCGGAAGACATTTTTGGTGAAAGTGTCGAAATCCAGTGCATTCAACAAGACGGTGGAAGAATTGTATCCAGATGCAATGACCCTTCTGGCATCGACATCGACCACTCCAGCAGCCTCAACTATCATCGATGAGGAGGAACGAGAGCGCCTGTTCCATACATGGATATGGGTCCAACACAACCCATTACATCTGATTGTGGACAAAGATAGCCAGAAGAACTTCATTTCTGAAAATCTTGTGAAGAAACTAGGTCTTGTTACCACTCCTCGTCCTCGGCTTTACAAAATCGATTGGATGAAGGATGGACAAGAACTACAGATCACCCGACAATGCAAAGTCGCCTACTTCATAAATCCTTTTGAAGATGAAGTACTCTGCAACATAGCACCACTCTCCGTAGCCGATGCCCTATTTGTGAAAACTTACCTATGGGATCTCCATGGAAGTTATCAGTCACGACCGTAAAAGGTGATTGGAAAAATCTAGAATCGATGGTACAACATTCCAAAGCAACGACCTACACCAACGGTTTCAATGATGTCTACTAAACAGACAAAGAAGCTCATCAATCATGTTCAAACGTTCTTGTTAATCATGGTCAAACTGCAACATTCTAGGAATACTGCAGCAATGATTTGACTTGCCGACCAAAGCAACTCCCGATAGAAGCATTTGATCGATAATGTTCTTGATGAGTATCAGAGTTTATTCCAAGAGCCGGATAGAGTACCTCAACATTTCCAAGTAAAACACTCCATTGACCTTGCTCCTAGTTCTTCTTTTCCTAACGCATCTGTTTACAGAAGATCCATTCTCGAAAATGAAGAGATTCATAGACAAATCCAAGATTTGATCGACAAAGGTCATATCCTACCTAGATCCTCCCCTTGTGGAAGTCCATTCATCCTCGTTCCAAAGAAATACGGTACTTGGTGCATGTGCATCGACTACAAAGCACTCAAAAAAATTTCAGTAAATAATCGCTACCCTCTGTTGCGGATAAACAAGCACATCGACTGTCTGAAAGGTGCTAAATTCTTTACTAAGCTCGACCTCAAGTCATGATATCATCATATTCCAATCGATCCCTCAGGTGTGTGGAAAACTGCTTTCAAGACAAAGGAAGGATTGTTTGAACGGTTAGTCATGCCTTTCGTCTTGACCAATGCACTTGCGACCTTCATGTGATACATGGAAAATATTCTGCGACCTTTCATCAGAAAATGGGTCATTGTATACCTTAACAACATATTTATTTTCAGTCGATCATGGGAAGAACATGTAGGACAACTTCATCAAGTCCTCGATACTCTCCAGCAACATCGACTTTACTTGAACATGGACAAATGCACCTTTGCGATGAACAACATCAAATATTTGGGGTATGTAATTGACTCTGCAGGCATTCACGTCAATCCAGACAAAGTACAGATCCTCAAATATTGGTCCATTCCTCAAATCATTCAAGAACTAAGAATTTTTCTTGGTTTGGTGAATTTCTATTGATGGTTCATACTCGGCTTCAATCACATAACCTGACCCTTGACTCAATTGATGAATGGAAATGGAAAAACTGTCTTCAAATGGACACTGACACAACAAGAAGCTTTTGAACAGCTCAAACACAAGCTCTACACTGCACCAGTACTTGTGTTACCTGATTTGAATTATCCCTTTGAGATTGAGATGGACGCATCGGACTGTGCCTTGGGCACAGTGATCACTCAGTTTGGTCACCCAGTCGCTTTTCATTCTGAAACTTTTAATGACACTATTAGCATATATTCGACGTACGAAAAAGAACTGTACAGCATTGTGCAAGCTCTCAAGCAATGGAGGCATTACATCCTTGGCAAGGAAACAATCATCCTCACTAACCAGAAGCCTCTATAGTTCACTCCGACCAAGTGAAAACTACAAACAACTCGACAGATTACGTGGATTTATTACCTACAACTATTCCAGTTGGTAATTAAGTATCGGAAAGGTAAAGCTAACATCACTGTCGATTGTCTAAGGAGACCGCCCATTACTCTCATTTTTATAGTGATGAGTTTGCAGGGATATGACACCACTATTTGGCCTCAGTTGTATCAAGAAGACATCGAATTTTCACCAGTCTACCAACAGCTTCAGACTGACAAGTCGTCGACTGCCGATTATTTCCTGAAAGACACCTTGCTATACAAGCTTGGAAAAATTTGTGTATCAGTCGGTGAGCATTGACAACAGCTCATCTAGGACAGGAAATACAACAAGACTGCATGACACTTTGGATTAGAAAAGACACTTTCTATTCTGCAGAAGTATTTATTTTAGCCTATACTTAAAACCGACGTCAACAAGTACATTTGATCATGCGTGGTTTGTGCCATTGCTAAATCGCCTAATCGACGACAGAGATTGTACACACCTCTGCCAATTCCTAGTCGACCATGGGAATCTATTTCTTCGGACTACTTGACGGGATATCCTACTACCAAACATGAGCATGACGTGATATTAGTAGTAGTAGACATATTTTCCAAGATTTCCATTCTCATACCATGCAAGAAGACCACGATAGCGCAGTAGACTGCTCAGCTCTTCTTCACACATGTTTGGAAACACTTTGGTTTACCCACAACCATTACTTCCGACCGAGATGCCATATTCATAAGCATATTTTGGAAGACTCCCTGACAACAGCTGGACACATGAATCTCATTGTTGATAGCTTTCCATCCTTAGACTGATGGACAGATGAAATTTGTGAATCGCTTGGTAGTACAACTGCTTCGCAAGTACAACCACAAGCATCGACGCACATCGGATGATATTCTTCCATACATACAACACAGTTACAATCGTGCTCAGCACAACTCTACAAGAAAATTTTCATTTGAGATATGTTACATATTTAAACAATTGCTATTGACTTGATCAGCTCCTCGACATAGCCAAACGCATACACCTACTACATCCAGCAAGAAGTTGATAAAGCCTGGAAGTTTTGAAATCAAATCCATGACATCCAGAAGCAAGCACGGGAAATGTTGTAACGAGCAAACAAGAAATCTAAGGACTGACATGACAAGAATTTTATTCCTCATTCATTCCAAATTGAGGATAAGGTCTGGTTACATCTCAAGAAGGAGTGCTTCACTAGTCCATTCAAGAAGCTCAAACCTTTGCGATATGGTTCGTATACTATTCTTCGATAGATTGAAGAAAATGCTTTCCATCTTGACATTCCTGCATGCCTGCGTCTGCATCTAGTATTCAATGTGGATCTACTTCGACCATACCATGCACCACTATTGGAACATAACGACTTGCCAATAACAGAACCTTACGACATCCATCCAGATGTTCAGGAGCCTCTTCCTTGCAACACCATTGTGGGACAACGAGTACTCTATTCAAAGATGAACACAATTCCCTTGTTTCAGGTTGCTAAAGCTGGACAGACCCCGACACAAGGAAAGTGGTACTCTGCTACTAAGCTAGACAACAAGTTTCCTCACCTTCACGAGCAAACAATGGGACCATTGTTTCTTAAGGAAGGAGGTCTGATCCACATCAAAGTTGGCATTATTGTCGGATGCTGACTTTGACAAGTCATCGACGTTGACACAACTTAAACAATTTTTGACTTGGACATGACTTCAAAAAATCCACAACTTCGACAAGTTCCATGACCTTACAGTTTCACAACATCGACATGTAGTGTCAATCTGCGACTTGCGACTATCAAAATTCGACAAACTATCTCTCTGTCTTCCAGTCGATTGTAATGGTTTAACTGTTGAACCATTCTAACTTCTTCTGTAACTGAATGTAACGAGAAAGCACCCACGCATCTCATCACATTCTATATAAGCATGTATAATATTGTAACATACATCAAGTCATGAACTTATATCTAGTAATAGAAGATCAGTTCGCATTCCTGCATATTGTCTGTGGATATTTGTGTTCTGTATGTGTAGTGTATTCTTGCTTTGTGCATTCTTTTTCTTAAGCTTCCACCATAATAGAGTCGACTCATTCAGTCAAACTGTTTTCCCCCTTGTGCTTTTTGGCCATGTGCCGATCACCTCTCCTATCCCTTTATCCCTATATATGTGAACCCCCTCTCCATTGTTAAGGGAGGAAGGATAGAGTACCTATATGATGGTGGAATTTTTCTAGGAGATCCTCTTCATCCATTAGAGGCTAAGCATTTGATCTTGCAGGCTAGGATTGTCAGAAGGAGGTTATGACATCAAAGCATCGATACACCTCTCTATGTGTACTTCTTATTATTACATCTAATGCAAATTATTTCCATAAACTTGTTGTATTGATAATGTTTAGGATTAACCTCTTTGACTATTGATTTAGATTGGTTCACAATCATGTGCTTTTATAACTCGTTTGTTTCCACATGTTATTGACTAGTTTTGCAGCTAGAGATATGAAGATCGAGACTTCGATCAACAAGGAGAAAAGATATGCATTTATAAGGTAATCCATCTCTTTTACTTATCTTGCATTTCAATCATTCTAGGAAAGGTATTTGTGTTATGTACTTGTTTTGTTCTAGATATGAACCATTCAGAATAGGGAGATCTGTTTGAGTCTGCCCTTACAGATTGTCTGTAAACAAAATTGGTGACCATACTGGGGAGAGCTGTCCTTAGTTTTGGTTTCTTTGCATTTTTGGTTTCTTTGATTTCTTTCCAAATTAGCGTCTAGCCTCTAATTTGCCTCTTCTTCTTGGATCTGACCATCAAAGGTTCTTTGGGCCATACAGACTCTGTTTAGGATCTTTATTGAGCCTTTTATCTTTTGATTCTTGGAGAGTTTTTTATTTGTGTTGCCTAGATTCCGCTCAACAGACCTGAGCAGTTCAGTGTCCACGTCAATGTAATTATGGCGTGATTCACCTTTCAGCATCCTGCATCACTGACGTTGTTGTTGGAATATTCTCACCATCATCATTAGTATTTGCATGCATGCATGCATCCAATCATCAGTATGGTAGTATCCCCAGCACCTGAAGCTTATTTTCAGCCCCTAGATCCTGTTTTTAGCCATTAGCAACCCTCCTACCTACCTAGTGTGCCTTGTTTTCATCATCTGGATTACAAATGAACCCTACTACACACTCATGTATATCAACTGTTAGTTCTTGCATTGATTGCTCAGTTCATGCATTTATTGCTCAATTTAACTACTTGTAGCTTCTAGTTGTCTATATCAGAATGTCACTTGACTACTGACAGTCCTCTTGCGCCCACCTTGGATTTTCCTTCGCTAAATTTGTGCTCGCATGGATCAGTTAGACTCAGTTAGACACACATTGAATGAAATTTTACTATTTGTGACTACTACCACTGATTGGGTGATGTCTCTTGTGTCGTCCAAGCAACACATTGAGGAGAATTTGTATCACCTTTGGGGTAATCTAATTCATTCCATTGTACTCTCACATTTTTTCCATCTTACAGTTGATGAACATGATTACAACAATTTTCCACATTCTTTGAGTTTCATGTGTGAATATTGATTCAATTCTTCTTCTTCTTCTATGCAATTCTATGAGTGAATTTGTGAGGTTTGTTCAAGCTGAGTGATATAAACCTGTATAATATCACATGGTACCAGAGCTTGATACAACTATTCAAATTGCAGCTATTGCTGCAGTTGCAGTAGTTTATTGAACAGTTGTTTTTCAATAGAGCACCAGAAGTCTCTGGATTTCCACAACAAATCCTGGTGCCATTGCATTGAATTCATTGGAGCAATCTAGTGAGGTATATCTAGGTGTGAAGGATCCAGTCACATGTGCTCATTGTCCTAAAGTAGTGTTCTTTAGACTCTGCAACAAATATCCAACAAAATTTGTTTGTTTTATTACAGGTTATTCCATCTTCATCAGTTCGAATTCAGCAACTACTATGGATCCAAAGCTCACCTCCTTCAACTATTTCGAATGGAAGGAAAAGATGAGCATATTCATGAAATCTAAAATCCTTTCTAGAGTTTTGAATTGTTCTGCAGTTGAGCCCATTGGAGCAGTTGAGAAATCAAAGTATCTTGATAAACTTGATGAAGAAGTTGGACTGCTACTCCTCATTATTTTCGATGATCTACATTTTCATGTCATTGATCTCAAGACTCCAAAAGAAGTTTGGGACAAGCTTCAATCACTGTTTGGGAAGAAAGATGATTTGAAGGGTCACCAATTGGAAAATGAGCTTATCTCTCTGATCCCCAGTAGTTTTGACTCAATCAATGAGTTCTTCACCAAGTTCAAAAATATGATTTCACAGCTGAAGTCATATGGAATAGAGAAAGAAGAGAAGCAACTTATCCTTTCCACTCTCTCAAAATTGGGGGTTGATTACTCAGTATTTGTCTCCACCTTCCAGTCAGCGAAGCTATCCATTCCAAATTGGAATATTCCCACTCTTGAATCCTTCATACAGTCTCTCTCAAAAGAGCAAGACAAACTAGTGCATATGGGAGTGATCAAACCAATATTGGATTTAGCTCTTCAAGCTAGTGAGGGGAAGAATGCGAATGCCAAAGGGAATCAAAAGGTTAAAGAGAGAAATTTGAATGAAAATAATATAAGAGAGTATCCCTATCAGTCAAAAGGGGCTTCAAATTCTAAGAGAGGAAAGCATTCTCAAAAGGGGTAGAGAAAATGCCCCTATTGCAACAGGGGGTTCCATCCTGAGAGTGCTTGTATGAAGAAAACAATAGATCTGATGGCACAAATACTGGAAAAGAAAAACCTTCCAGTACCAGCTAATTCCAGAAGAAAATTTGATCCAAAAGATGAGGACAAGGAGAGGTTCCATGATCTCATGTCTGGTACTTCCAATGATTCCTCCTTCATCATTGATTCTGGAGCATCAAGACACATGTCTTCTCACAAGAATCTCTTCTTTGATTTCAAATCCACAGCTGGTCATTCAATATTAATGGGAAATGATTATGAGGTCTCTTCTGAGGGGATTTGAATGATCAACATTGAGCATGGGTATTTCAGTGATGTACTCTATGTTCCTACTCTTGCAGCAAATCTACTTTCTGTCTACCAAATGACTCATACAGGAGTACCCAAGAAGGTCATATTCATTCCTAATGAGGTTGAGATCCAAGAGATCTCCACTGGAAAAATCATAGCAAAAGGTATTTCTGATCACAATTCGAAACTCTGTGAGTTTTCTCACTTCCTACCTTACTCAAAGTTGAATTCATTGCTCACACATGCAAACGAAGAAAGTAGGCTTTGCCATGAAATATTTGGGCACCTCAACTACAAGTACTTGCAAGAAATGCACAATCATGAAATGGTTGAAGGTCTACCCAATATCAAGTTTTACAAAGGAACCTGTAAAGGTTGTTTGATGGGAAAGCATCCAGAGCATAAGTTTGAGAAAGGGAAGGCGAGGAGAGCCTCTCAACCTTTTGAGATGATTCACAGTGATGGTTTAGGCTCACTTCCAGATCTTTCTTTGAACAAAGCTAGGTATATCTTAACTTTCATTGATGACTATTCTATATTCAACTAGGTTTACTTTCTCAAATTAAAATCTGAATTTTTTGGATATATCAAGTTCTTTAAGGCTTCTGTTGAAAGGTTCTCTAACAAAAATATCAAGGCCCTCCGCACTGATAATGGACGAGAGTATGTGAAGGGTGAGTTCCAAACATTTTTTGTGGATGAAGGTATAGAGATGCAACATATTGTTCCCTACACACGACAACAAAATGGTGTTGCAGAGAGAAAGAATAGAACCTTAAAGGAGATGGCAACCTAAATGCTATATTATAAAGGATTGCATCCTAGTCTTTGAGCATAGGCCATCAACTGTGTTGCTTACCTTCATAATAAAGTCCCTCACAAAGGACTGAAAGGGATGACTCCTTTCAAAGCATGGATGGGTTACAAACCTAATGTATCTCATCTCAGACTGTTTGGATCTAGAGCTTGGGCTCGAATTCCAACAGAGAAAATGAGAGCCCTAGATTCTCAGAGTAGAGAGTGTATACTGGTGGGTTATGCACTAAGTGAAAAGGCCTACAAACTTCTTGATCCTTCTACTATGCAAACATTCCTTGAAAGGAGTGTTCAGTTTGAGGAATGGCCTCTACATGATGCTCATCCTTTTGAGCAAAGCCATTTTCCTACCACACCACCATTGCTTGATGAGAAAGATAGTGAAGCTTCATCTTATGATAGTTCAAATTCATATTCTAAAAGTGACAGTGATGAAGTGAGAATGCTAGATCCATATCCACAAGAACCTGAAGATCTAGCAACTGATAGTGAAGATGAGCGAATGCAAGATCCAGATCCATAAGAACCTGAATATCTAGCACCTGACAATGAAGATGAGCGAATGGTACATCCATATATAAAACTTGATGATCCTCCTCTTCCGAGATGGGAAGCCACAACTCTTAGATATGTTGGTGATCTTGTTGGTGATCCATTTCATCCAAGGAGAACCAGATCTGATTTTCAGAATGGAAGGTTTCATCCTTCTCACATTGAGCATTCACACATTGATCCATTTCTTTCTGATCGATCCTTTCTCGGTAAAGGTCACTTTCCTCCTTATTTGGTGAGTGATGCCATGCTACATTAGCATCTTATAGTCTATTTGGGGGGGGGGCTTTCTTCCCACTAGGTTTTCCCTATTTCCTCACATTTTTATTTAGATTGTTGTACGAGGTGACCTTTGGTCTCAGTTACCAGGGCCCTACTTTTTCAGTTACTTCCTCATAGTTTGGTTTGCAGGGGGGTGTTGGAATAGTCTCACCATCATCATTTGTATTTGCATGCATGCATGCATACTGCATGCATCTAATCATCAGCATGGTAGACTCCCCATCACCTGGAGCTTATTTCCATCCCCCTAGAGCCTATTTTTAGCCATGAATAGACCTAATACCTACCTAGTGCACCTTGTTTTCATCATCTGGATTAAAAATACACCCTACTACACACTCTCAGATTCCAACAGTCATTTCTTGCATTGATTGCTCAGTTCGTGCATTTATTTATCAGTTTAACTGCCTATAGCTTCCAATTGTCTATATCGGAGTGCCACTTGACTACTGACAGTCCTCATGCACCCACCTTGGAGACTCCTTCCCTACATTTGTGCTCACATGGCTCAGTTAGACTTAGTTAGACACGAATTGACTGGAATTTGACTATTTGTGATTACTACCACTAATTGGGTGATGTCTCCTATGTTGTCCAAGCCACACCTTGAGGAGAATTGAAATCGCCTTTGGGGTAATCAAATTCATTCCATTGTACTCTCACATTTTTTCCACCTTATAAATGATGAACATGATTCCAACAGTTTTCCACATTCCTTGAGTTTCATGTGTGAATATTGATTCAGTTCTTCTTCTTCTTCTCTACAATTCTATGAGTGAATTAGTGAGGTTTGTTCAAGCTGAGTGATCTACACCTGTAGAATATCACAGATGTATGTCAGTTTACATACTGCTTTACTGACGTGGTTTCACAGTGGATAGATCGCGTCGTTGGGTCTTCAAATGCTCTAGTGCCCCCTTGCAGGGTGTGTCTCCCTTCATTATTTGGTACACACTGAAAACACTCCCAAATTTGATTTTTGACTTGATTTGTTGAGTTTTGTGTGTTGTATTTCATTGTCACAAAACCTCCTAGGAACAACATACTTCATCCTTGGCTTATTTTCTGAAGTTTAAGTATTGATTAGAGTCCTAGCTAGTCAATTGGGTGTACTCCTCATTGTGGGAAATTTCAATCCCCCATGAGCACACTCAGTCTTGTGACTCCTTATCAGGACATATGATCTGTTCAATCTGACTTATAAGCCCTCAAATATTTGATTGTTGTGATTTTTGCTCAATTTTGTGCGTTTTTGTGTAATTTTGAGATTTTGGGTTTGTATTTTTTCGAGAGTTTCCAATCAATTAAAGTTTATAGTAGCATACATTCTTTGATTTTCTAAATATAGGTTTGGAAAGTGGTATAATTCTAAGATCTTTTGGGTGTATTAGCTAGAAAATCAAAGTTTTGATTATATTTATTTCAAGCTCTGTTTATTGGAATTGTTGCAGAGTATTTTTATGCTTTGGAATGAGTGTTAAAATATCTTTGAAAAGTTTAAAATATTATTATTTACTTGCATTTTCTTGGTTCTAAAAATTCATTCATTATTTCCTTGAAAATTTTAAGTTCATTTAAACTTCCTCAAAGAATTTCAAATATAGTAATAATTCTTGCATTTTTTATTTTCTTCCCACTTTTTTATTCCTATTTCAGAATTAGGAGTTATTTGCATTCAAAAATGAAAATTCATCTTTTCATTTTTCGTAGATTCGCTTAAGTTGAAAAGAAAAGAAAAAAGAAAAAAACATTTGGATTTGGTGTGTTATTCATTTTTGTTGGATTGTTGAACAGAGTGCTTTTGAGTCTTTTTGGTTGATTTTGAAAGTATAGAGGTACTTTGTTCATTTCATTATCAAAAACAAAAAAGATTTCTCCTTACTGTAGCTAGTTTTCATTGAAAATAAAAAGAAAAAGACTTTCATTTTCATATAGGTGAGATTTGCATCTTGTTTAAATTCCAAGTCTTCACCCCATGGATTCACTTAACTGTATAACTTAAAATCAAGTGGTAGCCTAGGTTAAAATTTACATAGAAACATGTGTGATAGGTTAGAGACGTGTTCCAACGTCTTTAAATGTGGCAACTATCATTATCTTGCTGCACTGCATCCTAAGGGATTGTATATGTAGTTCTTCCACGTACCAGTTGGTATACCTTTCACGTACATTCGGGTATATAGAAAGGTACTTCACGTACTCGACAATATATCGGAATGCTCCTATTGTGCGGTTGTGCATTAGATAACACCACTATGGATTGGTGCTCCCGTGTACCTTGAGTATATCGGGAGACCCCACTAGGATTCTTGAAACCATCCAAGATAATAATTGGTCGTCTTGGCATGGCAATACACCAATAACAACACTCAGGGAGCTACTACGCACGTAGTGCTAGGTAGTCGGGTTATATGGTCAGGGGTAGGGTCCTAATCCTCCCTGGTTAGTGCTCTGAAATATTGGGCTGAGTATAATTGTTGGACCCTGTAGTATATCGTGAGTTGCGACGCCTTGATAATCCTGTGAGATTCCAGAATATTGAATCCCATGTGTCACACATTTTTCTTGATGTTTTAGTTTGAGTAGGTCATGGAGTGTGTTTTATTTTCTTTAGGAGACTTTTAGGAGAATTTTTACTTCAACCATCCTAGATGATCAACCTTTAAGAATATCCCACAGGTTTTTAAACTTGCCACCTGAATATCCCCTTAATCAGGAGGAGAAATCGGGAGCAACTATGGATCAACCTACCACATCTTTGTCACATGAAGAATGCACTTCTACCTTAGAACCGGGAATAAATTATTCACCTCCCGCAAAACCACCTATCATTGATCCTATGGGACCTTTGATTGTGGAACAACCTACTTCACACGACACAAATTTTCATCATTTGATGGAAGGAAATCCCAGATCTGTGGAATAGATTTTCAGTCGGCCTTGGGACGACCCAATATCAATAGCTTTTGGTCCAACTGCATCATTTTGGGACACTTCTTTAGGTCAACATGTTTCCAATTTTGGTTCACTTCTGACGGTGAAACTCTACCCCATCAGATTCCTCCATGGATTCCCAATGACGTATTTCTCGCACCTATTTACGAGACTATTGAATCTTTACGTATGTTCAGTAACCAACTTAGACGACATAGTTTCCCCCTAGGCCCAATCTGGAAGTACCAATTTTTTAACAGCATTCCCCCATACATTATTTTTCTTTCCCTTCACCAAGAATCTATACACCTAACTTTACTGCTTATGAACCGAGTCAACCATCGTTCCCGATGAGTAAACCTCAAATTTAGGCGACTGGTTCAACACCTCATTTGAACCCAACAAACGGAGGGCAACCTTCAACTTATGTTCACTTCATAACTGGAAGATCATTACCGCCTCTGCCGCAAACTTAAAGTGGAATTTATCCTCTAGTTAGTAGTCAGCAATTGACTACGCGTCAACCTACGATTAGTGGTCAACACACATTTACTGGGAACACTCCTATAAGTGGACAATTTTCAACTTGGGGGAAACCCATAGTAAGTGGACCCAATCTAACTGGGGGGCATCATCCAGTTAGGGGACACAACGTGAGAAAAGGAAATTCTTCGCATATGAACTATAGTATGGTTGGAATTTCTCTACCAACCATGGTACAACCTACATGGACACATAAAATGGGGGGACCATCTACTTGGACCCATCCCCCATGGGGGTAGATCTATTGGAGCAATCATAATGTCACTATAGGACAAAATTATCCAGGAAACACATTTCGTAGATTACCCTATCCATGAAACATGAACACCCCATAGGGGCACCATAATGTTCCATCACCTGGACCCCCATCTAGTGGACCATACCCACCACCTGTCCCACCACCTCCTCCACCACTTGTCCCACAACCACCACCTCCACCTGGAGGACCCCTGTATTCTGGCGAAGGACCACCTTATTCCATATAAGGACCCCCTTCTGGTCCACCTCACAACCTAGGAGGCCCACCTTTATATGGCCAACCCCCTATGGGAGGACCTTTCGACCAATCAATCCATGCTCCTACTGGTACACAGATTCCTTATCGGTATTACCAGTATCCATATCCGAACCAATGGTTACCATTCCTGTCTACACTTGATCTACCAAATATGTCACGTTTGACTAATGATCGCATTCAACATGGTATAAATTGGCCAATGAATCTTGTGAAGTTACCATCAGACATTCTGAATTTTGATGGCAAGCCTGGTGAGGACCCTGAGAACCACATAATGACTTATCATTTTTGGTGTTCTTTCAATTCCTTAATGGATGATTCTGTCTGTTTGAGGTTATTTCAATGAACCCTTACTGGTACTGCCGCAAAGTGGTACATTGAGTTGCCACCACATTCCTTTGTTGATCTTTTATCTTTAGTTATGTCCTTTTTGTTAGTTTTTATACTTTTAATCAATATTATCTAGGATCCTAACTAAAAGATTAACATGCACATCACAACACAAGAGAAACAAATATTTTCCTTTGGGAAACCATAAAGGAGAAAACCCCGCAACTTCCTCGGAGATAGAATCGTCACCAATACAATATCACCAAATGGAAAACCCCAAAACAAGATAGTCTTCTGCAGCTCTCTCTCTTTTCTCCTATGCAAACTTGTCTTCTCTCTCTCACTAATGTGAACTTGAGTGAGTGAGTGTGTTTCCAAATGAGAGATCCCAACTCTCTATTTATACTTTACTTTCACTTGACCTTTTCACTAGCTAGGTCATCCTCAGCTAAACCTAACTGGGCTGACTTCTCTAGGAGACTCAATAAGCCTAATACAAATGAATCTAGCGGATCTATTTCCCCGACTTACAATGGAGCATTTACCTCAATGACTTTACATGACCAAATGTAATAATAACATCTCCAACCGGAGGGAAAAACATATCCGTCGAAGGTACAAATAAAATACAATAATAATAACAATATAAAATACAAGTGAATATATTCCAAAGATACAATTACATCAACACTCCCTCTTAACTGGGAAGGTATTCTCTTGCCACAGTCATCAATACTTTTGAACACAAGTCTGGATAACATCATCATCGTTGGATCATCATCAATGTTGGAACATCATCACCAACACTGGATCATCATCGTCGTTGCTGCTGCAATACTCATCATGTCGATCATCGATTGGTGACATCTATCGAATCTACTCATCATAGGAAATTCTAAAGAGCTATCCCTTTTTCATGTTGGATGCAGGCCTAGTCCTCATGTAGGTATTCATCATCTCTATGAGTAATCCATCAAGTAGGTATAGCCCAGGACCAATCATTACATTTCCACAACAATCACATGCATATCCTACTATCGCCTAATCGTCTTCAGATAATCTCATCATCACATGGAGCACAACCCAGATGCACATCATATGTCATACAACATTCATCCCATGTCTACCGGCATGGGAGGACAAACTTGCCACCATGCGAGACCTTGTCAACCAACAAACGAGACCTACGTCTACCAACATGAGAGACTCACATCTACCATAATGAGAGGACTTTTCTACCATCATGCGAGACCCAGCCCTTAAATATACCAACATGGGAGGACTTTCCTACCACCATGAGAGAATGGATCAACCCTTACCTCTACCAACATGGGAGGGATTTCCTACCACCATGCAAGAATCACTTGGCCTTTACATCTACCAACATGGGAGGAATTTCCTACCACCATGCGATAATGGCCCGGCCCTTACATCTACCAACATGGGAGGACTTTCCTACCACCATGTGAGAATGGCCCATGTGCATTTGCATCTTCAGGACTCATCACTTCCTCTTGGAAGGAACCTCGATCTGGAGAAAACCAAGCTTCTCTCTGAAGTACTTGAACTTCACTCTTGCTAATGGCTTGGTCAATAAATCGGCTATCTGCTCATCCATTGCAACATACTGGAACTTCAATACTCCTCTCTGCACCATATTCCTGATATAGTGATACTTGATCTCAATGTGCTTCGACTTGTCATGGAACACTGGCTTCTGGGACAACTTCACACAACTCTGGTTGTCATAGAATATACAAGTCCCCTCTAACTAGAGATCAAACAAATCATAAAGTAGCTTCCTAATCCATACCGCCTCACAACTAGAAGAACAAGATGCAACATACTCTGCTTTGGCTGTACTTAGTGCCACGCATGACCTCTTCCTTCTAAATAAGGAGATCATATTGGATCTCATACTGAACCAACATCCCAAAGTTCTCTTCCTATCTGTGGCAGTGCCTACCAAATCTGAATCAACATAACCCTATAGTTTAATATTCTGATTCGCGTCATACTTGAGCCCATAATCAACTGTACCCTTCAGGTACCTCAATACATGCTTTGCAGCAATCATATTAACATGTCTCGAATCTATCAGGAACTGGCTCAAGGTGATCACATCAAATCATATGTCTGGTGTCATGTTCGTCAGGTACATCAATGAACCAATCATCTTATGATACATCATGGCATCAACTGACTCTGATGAAGCATCACATAGTAGCTTCAATTTCGATGCCATGGGTGTGATCATAGCCTTGCAGTCCATCACTCCAAACCTCTTTAGAATATCCACTGCATACTTGCCTTGTCCAAGGAAGATTCCATCTGCACTCTTCCAAACCTCCATGCATAATAAATAATGCATCATCCACAGGTCCTTCATCTCGAACTCTATGGTAAGCTTCCTCTTCGTATCTGCAATGAGCTCATCCTCCCGTGCTACAAACAGGTCATCTACATAGAGTAGAGGTATCACTGGATTTCCCACCTCAACCTTGTAGTAAAGGTTGGAATCTGCATTGCTCTTCGTAAATCCTACGCTCAATAGGAATCTATCCATCCTGTCGTACCACATCATGGGTGCATGTTTCAATCTGTACAAGGCCTTCTTCAATTTGCACACATGAGTCTTCTTGTCATGTGTCTCAAATCCAAGTGGTTGCTCCACATACACTTCCTCTTCTACAAAACCATTCAAGAATATTGTATTGACATCCATCTGGTGTACCTTCCATTTCATCACTACAGCCAATGCAAGTACATATCTGATGGAAGTGTATTTGGATACAGGTGCAAATATATCCTCATAGTCTATGCATTCCTTCTGGGAGAAGCCACGTGCCACAAACCTCGTCTTGTGTTTCTCAATGCTACCATATGTAGCATGCTTGATCTTGTAGATCCACTTTGAAGTCACAACATACTTCCCTTTTGGTATTGGAACTACCTCCCAGACATCATTCTTCATGATCAACTGGCACTCCTCAATCATGGCATCCTTCCATTCTTTCCTCTCTCTAGCTTCCTCATATTTGGAAGGTTATTTGTCAATGATGTCACAAAACAGGGCTACATAGATGGAGTATGGCCTAGGTCTCTTGCTTTCTCTGTTCATCCCCTCTTAATCCCATATCTCTATGCATCTTGTATTCCTTCTCATACCCATGTTGTTTTCCTCTTGTGGGAGTTCTTCTCACAAGGTGGATCTACATGTTCTTGTGGTTCTTCCATTTCGGGGTCTTCATGATCTTCTGGAATCTCTTCTTCCATAGTTGTGTCTTTGGTCCTAGGAACTTCGGGTTCTTCAATATCTTCAATAGGTAGTTTTCTAGATTTGTTGTATGCTGAGTCTTCGTTGCCTGTTATTTGAAACAAGTCTCTCTCTTAGGTGATGGTACACGATATTTACTACAAGTCAATTTAGTTGTGTATTTAGAAACATTTCATAATTTTCAATACAAATTCATATGCATAAGGACATAGGTCACACAATTATGCAACTATTTTAGCTAAGGTTTCAATACAACATTCATCCATATCCCGTATTCATACAATAACTTTCTAGATGCCTTCCATCTCTACCAAAACATTATTAAGAGCGTTTACTACTCCCAGCATGTCAGCAAAGAGGTTTCATTCTAGATAAGTAGAAATGGAATGTTGTACAGTACCATCGTCCACTTACCCATCACATGCGTATTAGTAGTGTACAGTTCATTAATGCAAATATCCTAATATACATAATAAACAACCTAAGTCTAGGAACATAAGTATGTACACCACTGAAAAATATCATTTATGTAATTAGATATACAAGAAATGACAATTCAAATACGTATCTTTGTTTGTTTGTTGGGTGGACTCCCTCTTGATATTCGCTTCCTTGCAGGAACTACTGGAGTCTCTGACAGAGTGTTCTTCTTCATCGTCTAATTCTGATGTCCTGTGCCTTTCTTGCTTATGATTAGAAAGGTTGAGCAAGTATTCTACAATGTAGATCACTTGTTATTTTTAATGGAACATACTTTGTGTTCTCCTTCTTTTGCATCTTTAACCAAAACCGAAATGGATGAGAGGTTCTTCCATAGAGAATTGATCCTTATTTGTTTCTGGATTCCAACTTTGTTGGATCATTTCCTACTCATTTCATATAATACTGAAAATCATCTCTAGATTTACCTTATGAGGTGGAATCTTCTAAATGAACCCTTGTAACTGGTTACCTACATTACAATACATATTCTTCATCACTTGAAGAATCTTCTCTTTCTTCTTCAATGGTTCTTTTCCTTGCGAGTTCATCATATTCAATGGTGTGAGCCTGATGTCTCTTCTTGTTTTTATTCTTATTGGAGTCTCTGTTTTTTGGACAATCTTTGGAGTAGTGTCCCTTCTCATCACATGCATAACATCTAATGTTGCATAGATCTCTTCTAGGTTTTCTTTGTATATCGTATTTCTCCCTCTTACTTTGATGGTGGTTCTCCTTCTTGTTGTGATGGTGGTTCTCTGTCTTGCTATGGTTTCTTCTAGCATGAGTTGTGAGAGCTTGATCATCATTTGCTCCCATCTTCCCTTCTCGTGCCACAAGTTGAGCTTCTTCTTGTGAAGATTCTTCCCATAATATACTGAATGTGATCAACTTATTTCTGTCACATATCCCTTGAATGAATGAGTCCCATGATCTTGGGAGACCATTCAAGGTGGTCATCACGATCACTCCTTCTTCAACCTTTTATCCAACTGCTTCAAGTTGTTCCTTGATTTGTGAGACCCTTGTGAAATAGGACTACATGGTCTCTTCATTTTGAATCTTCGCATTCTTAAGCCGGTTCCTCAAGGTCATCTTTTGATTGATGTTCTTCCCTTCAAATAGCTTCACCAAATCATCGAACATCTCCTTAGGTTTCTTCAATGATGAAACATGTGGGATGAGATGATCCTTAATGGATTCTGCAATAATTCTCTTGGCCTTAACCAAGTTATTCTTGTGGATAGCCTTAGCCTCATCTCTGTTAGGATATCTCATCATTCAGTTTTGTACTTTGCATGCATCCCAGTTATTTGCATGCATCCTAGTCACCAATTTGATTCCTCCAGCACCTTGTCCCCATTTTGCCAGCACCCGAGAGCTTCTTTCCTTGCAGTTTTAGCCCTCCTAGTCAGTAAGGCACCCACTTCTTACCTACCACCTGAGAAAGGTGCACTTCTTCACCTACCATTCAATTCACTTTAGTTAGTTATGATCTTTCCTTGATTTAAGGCTAGATTGACTCTGTAACTGATTGTATCACTCTGTTGGACCCCCAGTGAGACTAGATTTCCTATTCTGACTCCATTTATCTCCTCATGCACCCTCCATTGAGCCTCCTTCATTTAGTTAGTGCCTCCATGTTCCAGTTACACCTACCACACTTAGTTAGACTCAATTTGACACCTAGTTGACTGTTACTATTGCATTGATGACTTCACTGATGATGATGAGGACTCCTAGTGGAGACAAGCTACACCATGCAGGCTATTTGATTGACCTCCTTGGTTAATTTGAATTGCTTGGCTTGATTTATTCAGTCATTGTGACTGCATATTGTATTGTATTCTACTTATGAGTTCAATAGAGTACTGTTGCAAGCCTTTTGCACAGTTTACACATATTTTTTGAGTTTCATCTATTGTAATTGTTGTACTTGTTCATTAGATATGTTGTGCTTAATTCCACAATCTCACTCTGGTGCTGGAACCTCTTCATTCACATACTTTTCCAAATCATTCTCTTCAAGGACAAGAGCAATCCTATACTTCCATGCTCGGAAGTTATCGTCTCCTTCAAGATTATCCTCAAGCTTGGTGTGGTGAGAAGTATTGAATGAGTACTTCAAATGGAAATATCAAAGCTTTTAGGTATTACCACTTCTGAAATGCCCAAACTGGTTCAGGAGCTGTTTGGCCTAGGGTTTGTCAAAGAAACCCTAATTTTCCAAACTTGGAATTTGGAAATTCTGATTGGATAGGAAGATGTGCCTCCTCAAGGTGTTTTTTCCAATGTACTCACTCCTCCAAATCTGTGAACATAATCCCAAAATAGTGGATGCCCTAATTTTCCTCCGATGGTAGTGACAGGTCCAAAAATGAAAATTATTAGAATCAAATTCTGCTTCGACGGAAATATGCGCCCTCCTAGGGATATTTATCCTAGCCTCCTTTTCTTGATGATCTATGGAGAGAAGACCCCAAACTTATAATCCCTAGCTTCCTGCAGCTACACAATGTCTTATTTTCAGGTGAGCTCTGGTACCATGCTAGTTTTTATACTTTTAATCAATATTTATAGGATCTTAACTGAAAGAATAACATGCACAATATAACACAAGAGGCACAAATATTTTCCTCGGGGAAACCATAAAGGAGAAAACCCTGCAACTTTCTCAGAGATAGAAAAGTCACTAATACAATATCACAAAATGGAAAAACCCAAAACAAGATAGTCCTCTACAACTCTCTCTCTTTTCTCCTATGCGAACTTGTATTCTCTCTCTCACTAATGCAAACTTGAGTGAGTGAGTGTGTATCCAAATGAGAGATCCCAACTCTCTATTTATACTTTACTTTCACTTGACCTTTTCACTAGCTAGGTCGACCCCAGGTAAACCTGATTGGGCCAACTTCTATAGGAGACTCAATAACCCTAATACAAATGATTCTAGGGGATCTATTGCCTTGACTTACAATGGAGGATTTACCGCAATGACTTTACATGACCAAATGTAATAATGACATCTCTAACCAGAGGTAAAAACATTTCCATCGGAGGTACAACTAAAAGAAAACAATAATAACAATATAAAATACAAGTGAATATATTTTGTAGTTCCAATTACATCAACACTTTTTGACTCACTTTCAGCTACTGATCTACTACAAACTCGACATGGATCTTTTGACTTCTCTCCGTCAAACTACTTCCACCCACACGATCATATTCATGAGTGGAGGAGGAGAATAAGTCTCATTAAAGCTCCCATTCTGGACCAACTACTTGCTGATTGGCTCACGAAGTCACTACTACCCATCATAGCTAAAGATGTGTCCATGGGTGGGGCTGTTACGGAAGAACAAGCCATATCTCGTGCTCAACATTTAGATGTTGTCTATGCCCAATCTGGCACCTTATATGATATCATTCCCAATGCCCCCTTCCCTACACATGATCCAACAAAACCACCTATGGGATCTCATGCCGATGGCATTATTTGTTCCATTCATACCCAATCTGCTACACAATCTGGTGGATCACAGAACCCTCATAGTTTGACTCAACCCTCACCCCAGGATGGAAACAAAACCAATCGTTCACCCAGCCCTGCTTCCACTGAAGAATTTAATTCATTTCAATCTGCTCCACCTCAAAAATCTAGTGGAAAAAAGAATAACAAAGGCAAATCTAAAAAGTCTTCTAACCAGCAGGAGCCAAAAAATAATCCTGACGACAACAAACAAAAGTGGAAGGTTAAATATCCTTGTTTACTATGTGGTGACAATCATGTCACCAAATAATTCCCACATCAGGAGGAAGTGCAAAAGTTTCTTAAGGGAAAACGACACCCACAGTTTTAACTGATACCTTCACCACACAACAACAACAAATGATTGCACAACAACCAACTCCTTCTCAAGGATAACCGTCCACAACTGCTCATGTTCTCATGATGCATAATGAAACAATCAACTTGTCCACTAGGTCACGTACATATGACTCTACTTCTGACAGGGAATCTAATGGAGGTAATACTGAAAAATCCTCTACATCTACATCTAGTATTCCTTCACCTCACAATCCTCTCGTCATAGAGAAACCTTTACCGGATTCAATATTGAGTCCATCCAACAGCACGATTCAAAAATCCATTTTCAAGCCCAATGCTCGGGCTGCTCAAAAATACAATATTGTAGAGGATCTAGCACAAGATCCTTGTGCTATGTCGATGCTAGAATTCTTACAAAACTATCCCAATTAGCATAAGACCCTGTTATCCACGATAGGAGCTGTAGATCTTGATTCCTCCAACACCATCATGTTCAATATATAGTAATTCAAGCCAAGGCTTTCCCACCAAATCGCATTTCAAATTGTTACTTACGTTTCTAGGAAAAGAATACATCGTACTGTCTTAGATGAAGGAGCCTCTACCTCGGTTATGTCATTATCCTGCTGCCGAGCCATTGTCTCTCCTGAGTTGAAACGTTCCCCCACCACATTGAAAGCATTTGATGGACGTGGATTTCAACCCCATGGGTTGTTACAATATTTGGCTATTGAATTGGGTGGTAAGACCATTTCCATTAACGTGGACTTAATCATTGCCCCATTGGATTATAACTTATTACTTGGTCGACACTGGTTCTATTCCATGACCACGGTTGCGTCATCTATCTTCCGCATTGTGCAATTTCCCCACCAAGGAAGAATCACCACTATCGGCCAGTTATATTTATGTATACCTGAAACCAATACTCATCCCGTGGACAATGTCCCTCTCTTAGGACACTCTACGAATATACATGAGAGTGTGGGGGTACGGAAACTTAAATGTTGATCCCTCATGGGAGTATTTCCAACACCATATCCCCTTGCCCATGTTTCCATGGTGAACATGATTTCGTCTATGATCCTATCATCTCATCACTCGACTGACCAATGGGTTGTGCATGATCCTGATCATTTGGATTCGATTGGATATGTGATGCCTCTCAACCCTGCGGAAGCTACTTACGATGCCATCCAATCAACACCCGATCTACCAAATGTCCACTCTTCAGTGGCATCTACCTCAGTTTCTCTTCCATTACAGCAAACCTCATCCCTACCCGATCCTCTAATCCATACTTTTCATTCTAATGAGTCAATCATGGAGATTATGAGTGTGGACAAACCCCCATGGGAATACCTTCATCATCTATTGTCCTTCCTTCCACCATTAGATTTAGTAGAGAACGCCATTGAAACAATTTTTTCACTGGATGTCTTTCCTTACCATCAATCTCCTATTCTTACATATGATACGGTAAACGAGAGAAACCTGGAAAACATTATGCCTACCTTTCTGATCAACATCAAGGTAAAACCTGGAGTCATGGAACACATTCACATAGGCCAAACTTGTTCTCCGGAAGAAGTCACCATTTTCACGGCCTTGTTTAACCAATTCTGTGACGTCTTTGCATGGAGCTACGATGAAATGCTTGGGATTGATCCTGATATTGTCATGCATGAGATTCAAACATATCCTGATGCAAAACCTGTCCATCAAAAACTTCGTCCCATGCACCCTAGGAAAATTGTGGCTATTAAGGAAGAGATAGAAATTTTTTTGTAGGCTAGGTTCATTTATCCTATTCCCTTAACAGATTAGGTCTCTAATTTCATCCCGGTTACGAAAAAATAGGGAACCATCAAGGTTTGTGTTGATTACAGGGATTTGAATAAGGCTTGTCGCAAGGACAATTACCCTGTTTATTGATAAAATCATCAACAACTATGACGGAAGTGTTATCTTCTCATTCATGGATGGATTTTCAGGCTATAATTAGATTGAGATCCATCCTGCCGACCAACATCAGACTGTTTTCATCTACCCATTGGGTACGTTTACATATCACAAACTCCCTTTTGGGATTAGAAATGTTGGTGCTACATTCCAGCGAGCTATGTCGTATTCTTTCCACGATGTGAAGGATTTTGTGGAACTTACCTAGATGATCTTACTGCTCATTTGAATCATCGCAACTTCTACATCGATCATCTGATGGATGTATTCCTCAGGTGTCGACAATATAATATATGTTTAAATCCGCATAAGTGCATTTTATGCATTGAGTCCAGATGCGTCTTAGGATTCATCATTTCAAAAGACAGTATCTGCATCGATCCCCTCAAGATGGAATCCATTATTGCTCTACCACCGTCTACGGATATTATGGAACTTCAAAGTTTGCAGGGGAAGGAAAACTACCTGCGGTGTTTCGTGTGTAATTTAGCAAAGAAAACACAGGGATACATGCGGTTGTTAAATAAGGATGTCCCGTTCATCTGGGATGACTATGCTCAAAAAATCCTTTGACAACCTCAAACATGCCATCACTCATACGCCCGTGTTACAACCGTCGAATTACACCAAGGATTATATCCTTTATAGTGCTTCTTCTACTTCCACTATTGCTATGGTTTTAGTACAAGAAGATAGTCACACCCAGGAGAATGTGATATACTACCTTAGTAAGGGTCTCCTTGACTATGTGTTGCTTGGTTTTTCAACCAAGCATGTGCATGGATGCACCTGGTAACTAGTAGCAGCAGTTTCAATAAAAATATGTAAAAACTTTACTAAATATAAGAAGTAAACAACTAATCTATCATGTGCAAGTAAATAAACTAAATTAAAGAAAAGTAAACAATGCAATTTATAACGAAAATAAGAAATAGAAAATTTGATCTTTTGTATTACCTCAAATAGTGAGGATGGTGAGTTTTGAGCAGCTCCAATTTTGAGGTGCTCCAATGTCCAATGGTCTCTTCTTCTCCAATGCTTCAATGGGGATCTTCAAACTCGAAATGGGAGGCAAGGGCTCTCAAAGGGAATTTGGCAGCATAAGGATAGGATGAAATGTGGATGAATAATGAGGAGCCCCTATCACCTTTTTATAGTTTTTTGGTGATGGGGAATACCATTATGGTTTAAGGAAACCAATGGTATTAAGCAACATGGTTTAGGTATCTTTTTCCCTCTTTTTCCTTTTTTGAATATTTTTTTAATATTATTCCCTTTTAATTGTTTTTTGGGAATTTTGGACCATTTTTTAGGGTTTTTTTTGTGTTTTTTGAGGAAAAATACATATTTTGAGAGGAAAAAAGGTGTATTATGGTCTTTTTGGTGACCTTTTGAAGGTTTTAAAGGCTCAAATGGTGGAAAAAGTGGACAAATGGGTCATGTGAATAAGGAAATGAGCTAGTGAGCACTTTTTGGGTGTTAACAGCCTCAAAATGAATGAGGAATAATCTTTGATAATGGACGAGGCGGGCATAGCCATGCTTGTATCAAGACATATACATAACAATTAGGCCCAAGAAGGTGGACCTGAATAATACATAAAAATTTGTTGGTACATCTTAATGGTCCAGAGGGGGCATAATGCTGCGACGTAGTCATGGTCATACCGTGACTGATCTCAATAACTGATACACTGGAAAAAAGCAACAACCATTCTGAATAAGGTTTCAGAAAGGTTGATTGTCACGTACCCACCCATTCAACCAATGCATGGCAGGGTACATGATGCCGAATTCAGGGCTTTCCCATGATCTCATCCAACTAGTTAGATTCATATAAATAAAATTATGAATGTGCAGATGTAAAACAAATCAATTATGATGCACAACGAAATTAAGACATCCACACACATTACTCATGCATACAACATATCAACAGTTATTGAATTACTATAGTGCAGAAGTAAATATAGAGGCATAAAAACACTTATCTTCATTTTTGCAACTACCCAAGCAACTAGCTATGTCGCTACAACGTTCCACCCAGCCATAGGCTCTTCGACATCTTATACTGAGTCCGTCCGAAGGCCACCCTCGAGCTGGGCATGATTCTCACAAGGAAAGGGAACATTCCAGCTCACACACAGCCCATTAACCATTTCATCACAGCCAAGCCAGTCCAACTGGGTTTATCAGGCTACACTTGAACAATGGATGCTTATTCTCAATCTCAAGCCAAAGCTATGGGTACCCATAACCCATACCCAACATACTCTTCTCTCACACAGCATGCACAGACATGGGGCAGGGATACACAATTCAAACAATGGGATTTTACAAATAATATGGCCATGGGTTTTCTCAAAACGTTCCTAACCAAAAATGGATTGTGGAATGGGGCAAACAACCACAGGGCGGAAAAACGATTTCTTCCCCAATGTCTCAGCCTTCAACAGCCCAAACGGTCTCTATTGAATCCCCCATTCGGTTTCCCCTTCTTCCCCACTGGTATACAACACAAAAATGCACTTCTGTACAGGGAGAATGAAGAAAAACGCAGCAGACATGCCTGGAAAACGCCGAGGTGGCTCTAAACTCGTGAGGGATAAAGAATGATGGATGCATAATCCCCTTAGAGAGCAATTTCATGGCTCTATTCTTGCCCAAGGGGACAAACATGATTTTCCATGAAGGGTGGCTTGCCCATACCCGAATTTGGACAACCATACCTCTCCATTCCCAAGGCATTTACTACCTCAACCAACTCTTGGGAGAAACCAATGGTTGGGTACAAAAGTCAACATGGGTAGTTGAGGGTTTGATGGGTTCTCCCATTGACACTTGGCTTGACCTGATTGACTCAAGGGTTTCAATGTCTTCCCTCCCAATTCCTTGTGAAATCATGCCCCCATCTCTTTGTTGCATTGCATAGCTAGTTGTGGGTATTTTTATTAAAATGCATATTACATGATATTTGAATTTCCAATGTACATTGCTAGCACGCAAACCATATGCATCACTAAATCAATGGCGGGGCCTTGGCCTTGAGCTCCTCACCATGATTTCATAACAATATTACATCAATTACATTTGAATGTAATGGGGTCAATAATGGGGATGTTACATTGATGAACTGTTGGAGCTGAAGGTGTCCAACATCTGTACAGACTCAATGATTGTGAGCCAACTTCTAGGGAATTCATGTAACTATATACTCGAAGGAGTATAAAAGTGGGGTACATCTGAAAACTATCGCCGAGCGCAACCCGGATATTTATAGGAATGTGTAACTGGTTGTTTCCTCAATTAGACTCTCAAATATGGTAGAGTCAGGTGATATCTGTGGCCTTCAAACAAATAACTGAAAGGACCGATACCCTGTACGAGTCTCAATGATGCGATCAAGGTGTTGAAGTCAAGCATGTGAGAAATAATCATTTGGAGCGGCATCGAGGACTCCTTTCAAAATGATCTGTAGGCACTCATCACTAATGGTGATGAGTCCAAGGCACAAGGAACTCTGGGTCTATCCTTTGGAATACATTTGGTTGGCATCGACAGAGGGAGACCGGAAACTACCAAGGAAATGATGTTTCCTTGATAGGAACATGAGGTGTACAACTGAAGTGTGATAGTACTGATGGTAGGACTAACATACTGTGGGGATGGGGAATAACTGGGGTCATAGAGTGGGTGGACTCAAGCTTGCTTTGTTCAGAACATGATGACATGGTTGACCTGGCAACATAGGAAACTGAATTTTAGGTGTGAGGATAGCTTATGGGATCAGGGGTATGTATTGCAGAATGGAGTGACTCTGGGGGGACAAGCTGATGGATGCTATTGGGAGACTCTCAGGGTGACCTACTGCAAAATACTATAAACAAAGGCGACCATAATGGGGAAGCTGCCATATGAGTAGACATGATCTGTTGTGGTTCCGAAAATCACCGTTGGGTCCTTCTTCATAGTTTTAATGAGCTCCAAGAAGGGATAAAAGTGTGCTCTGAAATGGTATTGTCCTGTAGATTTAGGCGAGCCCAGGACTGTTCATGCTCGTGAGTGCTTTCATTTTTAAGGAGTCTGAAAACAATAAGAAGACTCTGAATTTGTGGAGGAGTACCATCCTGTGGATTTGTACAAGCCCAATATGGTAATTGCTCGTGGTTTCTTTCAATTTTAGAGCATCTGAAAGTGGTAAGTAGACTCCATTGGTGTTCTTTTTCATATGTTAGTCTCCAAGGCCCGAAAAAGCATAAAATGATGCAAATGGATAGCTCTTCTAGCCGATGTGACCAAAGTATTCATTTTTCATAATTAGTCTACAAGGTCTGGAAAAGGGGTAAAATTATACCAGGTAGATGCCCTTTCAGATGCTTTTAGCGAGCATGAAAGGAAGCAAGATTGCTTGACGATCTTTTCATTGTTTTAGGAGTCAGAAAAGAGCTAAATAAAAAATCCCTAAGTGCCTTTTTCATAAAGGAATTGCTCGGCCCGAAAAAGGGATAAAATTATACCAAACAAAAAGGTATTGGTGAGAGCGAGAAATGATCTTGAGCATCGTCACAAGCGCAAAAAACTGAATCTGGCAATACAAAGATTGTAAAAAATGGGCAATGGCTGATGTGGCACGCAAACCAAGGTAATGAGGGGTATTTTGAAAAAATGCCTGAAAATTATGGGGGAGAGAGTGAGAAATGATCTCAAGCATCATCACAAGTGCGGAAAACTGAATTCGACGATATAAAGATCGTCAAAAATGGAAAATGGCCGATGTGGCATGCAAACCGAGGCAACGACAGGCATGTGAGAAATCCCTAAAACGGGACATGGTTGAATCGAGAAAAGGAGTGGACTATCGTGAAGTTCTCGCCGCACTAATTCAAATGGTACCAACGGTTTGGAAAACATACGTTGTATGATGCCGAAATGGTTGATTGAAGATTGGTCAAATTTCTATAAATAGCAAGTGGACCCAATGTGACAAGTGTCATTTTCACTGTTGAGTTTTATAGAGTAATTTGATTTAGTCAGAGCATTTTCTTCATTTGTGGGAAATTCGACCGTCAGTTTTCCATTCCGCGAGTTTCAGGTAAGCCTATTTTCCTTAGCCTTTCAATTTATTTGATTTTTGGTGAGCCTCAAGGTCTCAGAAGCGGTGAATATTCCATGTTGGCTTGCCAACATGAAATATCGCGGGTTTTGGGGCTTTTCGCGTGATGCACATCGCGGGTATTGGCTTTACATCCGCGATGTGCATCGTGGCTATGGGTGATTACAACCGCGATGTGCATCGCGGCTGTGGGTGCTTACAGCCGCGATGCGCATCGCAGCTGTGAGGGCTTACAACCGCGATGTGCATCACGGCTGTGGGTGTCGAAAGTCGCGATTTGGATCGCTGGCTAGGAAAAAAAAAATATATTTTTTATTTTTCTAAAAATTTTCATTTTTGTTTGGCAGGATGCTCAGGCGGCCACAGGATTTGTGGAGGGAGAGAGAGATTGATGAGGAGTTGATGGAGCGATTTGGGTGAGTCCTCATGTGCGGGTGGCATTAGCTTTGGGAAGAATACTGAAATTCGCACAGTTTCCTCTTATGCGTTCAATCAACGAGTTGCTAAACAAGTTGATTGACTTTTGGGACCTAGAGGAGCTAGCTTTTATAGTGCAAGGTGAGCGAATAGATCTCACCTTGACTAATGTGTATTTCCTTAGTGGCTTTCCTTGTTTGGGTGAGATAGGGGATACCCAGCCCAGGATCCTGGCTGGTATGGATATAAAGGATCTCCTTGAGAGATTTTGTGTTCGAGGGGCTCGTGCGTAGAATAGTGCACTGAGTGTCTCGGATCTGCGAGAGCCGGAGATGCAGGTAGTGGTGGCTTTTGTTTTGTGGGTTCTTGGTGCATAGGTGCCCCATTGTTTGTCGGGGAGGAAAACGATGATGTTTCATCGTGTCATGACTGGGACCTATTTTGCTTGAGGTTAGATTTTATGTGCTTGTGTTCGGCGAGAGCTGAACATGGTGAGGCATGAGGGAGGAGAGTTCAGTTATGGCTCTTTCCTATGTCGCTTATTTTTTGAGCGGGTACCTACCTTGCCACCACGTGTGTCAGTTCGGGAGGGACTGAGGAGTGAGCCGCGGATGGTGCGGTGGGGGGAGATGATGCCCCGGGGTGGTGGTGGTGGTATTCGTCGGTTCTTCGCGCTAGACATGTACGAGTAGTGGGAGCAGATGCAAGTCGTGATTGACGAATATCCATACCAGGGTATGGACTTCCGGGGAGACATCGAGATTCCTTGAGCTCAGGGACAGGCTTGGGGATTAGACGATACATCTTTGTTTTTGTTGTTCTTATCATATTATGTTTTTTGTATATTTGGTTGTGATGATAGATAGAGATGTATATATGATATTGACATGTTTTAGCGTGGTTTACTGCAGACATGGGTCTATTGCCTCCAGCAAATCAACAGGGCCGTAGCGGACGTATGTTGGTGGTGGTACCTCCACCGGTAGTGGTGTTGAGATATTGTAACTTCAAAGAATATTATATTTGTAATTTATTATTCTGGAGATGTTTCATTCCTCCGTGAAGATCTTATTGTATATCCGAGGATGTTTATTCCTCCGTCGGAATGTATTAAGTTGGGTTATTAGACTTCCCTAGTGGGGGTCAGCCCTGTATGTGTTATGTGGGTCAAAGGGTTATTAGACCACTCTAGAGGGGTTGGCCCAGTCAGTTGTAGTGGGGTATTTAACCCATTGGTTAAATACGAGCCTACATGTTTTGTGTAAAAGACAAGTCAGAGTAGTGTATAAATAGAGGAGGTGTATTCCTCATTTTACACACACTCACTCACTTGAGAGTGGTGCACTTGTGGAGGAGAGTTCTGCTATGGAGAAGGAGGAGCTTATGCTTAGGGTTACATTTTTGTATATTGCTTTTCATCTATATTGAGGAAGCTTTACTGGGTTTTCTACCCCATGAGGGTTTCCCAGGATAAATCTGTGTCTCTTGTGTTTATGCTATGCTTGTTGTTTCTTCAGTGATCCTGTATGTGCTATTATTGTGAAATGGAATGTAATGCTACTATTTTCTGTCTTAGCATATTAAATCTCAACATGGCATCAGAGCTAACATGAAGGAAGGAAAGGTATGGCACTTACGACACTTGCTTCTCTTGCGACAATTTGAAGGTTAGGGTTTTATATAGCAAAAACCAGTCATCGTGGAACTTTTGCTATAAATCCATTTATGCGAAGGTTCAGAATCTGAAACCTTTACAAGTCGAATATAACATCTCTAGGTATCTTGTGTCCAAAAGGCACCCTCAAATTCGTTGTACTTTGTAAGTTATGATCAGTACACGTTAGGGTTTCTGCCTCTTCCAGATCTCAGTCAAAATCAGGTGACCTTGAAAAAAAGTCATAACTTGGGCTAGGAAGCTCTAAATGATATTTCGTAAAAAGTGACATGTAGTACACATAATGTACTATCTCAGGAAATGCGTTTAGAGGCCGAAGTTCAACCAATGACACCTGGCATGCCATACAAGTTTTCTCTCCTGTTTTATCCCATAAACAGGTCACATTGCAACACTTGGCATAACTCTCTCTCAGAGAATCCAATTGAGGTCATACCTATCAGGATGGAAATATAACAGGGAGAGCTATCTTAGGAAAACAGTGACACGTGTCACTCCGTACAAGTTCGCTCTTCTGTATTATCCCAAAACAGGTCACGTTGTGACATTTGGCATAACTCTCTCTCAGAGAATCCAATTGAGGTCAGACCTGTTGGGATGGAAAGATGACAGGTCAGGCTACCACAAAAAACATTTTCAGACCCCGTGGAGCAAAAAGTTCAAGGTTATAGCAGAAACAATCAGATACATCTTTCTGTCAAAAGAGAATTATTTTTGGACCACTTTCATTCATGGCTTCCAAAATTTAGGGTTTCGGAGAAATTTAAAATTTTTGGAATCGGAATCCACGGCTGAATGCTACTCAGGAAAATCAAAATTTAGAGACCAAGATCGAATTTTTTGGTTGGGTAGAAGACCGGGCTTGATCAAACCCTAGTTCGGGATTTTGATCGGAAAGATGGAAAATTAGGGCTTCAGCAAAAGTTGGAATTTTTTGAAGTTTGTAACCACGGCTGGAAGCTCCTCAGAAAAATAAGATTTTAGAGCCTTGGATTGAACCTTTTGATTGGACAGAAGGGTGGGCTTCATCAAACCCTAGTTCGGGTTCCTGTCCAAAAGATCCAGAAGTTTCGAAGGAAATTTTGAGGGGTCAAATTTTGGAGATTTCAAAATTGAAGTATGCTAGTTTGATCAGCTCAGCAACACACATCCTTCCATCCATTCAGAAGTGTGAAAGTCAAAGATTGAATTTTTAGGGTTTCTCTAGCAAACCCTAATCAAGCTCCAGATCAAGTTTCAGGGGGAGTTGAGGCTAAGGCCTTACATAAGAAGACTACAAGAAGTCTCGACATGTATGACTTAAGGAGGTTCAGGTATGTCTTGAAATCTGATTCTTGATTAAGTTCATAATGTGTTTGTCTTCATATTATATATTAGTACAATCTTGATTAATGTTAGAATTGTCTTATCACCCTAGTAATGGTATGAATACATGTGAATTATCGAAGACATTCATTGATTAGGGCTATATGATTGTACTAATGCATTATGGTGTTGTGTGAGGTTGATGTTGTCTCCTAACAAGATACAAGGACATCACAAAAGACAAATCAAGTTCCATGACCATGACAACATGAAGACAAAGACTCATCCATAATCTTTGTTCTACTTACGAGGTATGTAAGACTTTGTTATATTATGCTTAACCTATGAGACATGTAGGTTCTAGCTCAGGATCTCTAAATCATTGAAGAGATTGTTTAGGTATGTTGTACATAACTAAGCAGGTTTACTAATCCAGGTATGTTTTCCTATGTCAAGTTAGAATCTTACCTTGTGTTAGGATCCCTTATATAAGTATACTTGGTATGATTGGTTATGCTTATTCATAAAGTTAGTAATCAAGGGTTTATGCATATTATGTCTCTTATCTTGATGATTTAATTAACCAGAAGAGTACTATGATCAAACAAGAATATGCATGAGTAAAAGAAGACTTCCTTGAAACCCTGAATACTAATGATCATGACTATACATATTCA
Source organism: Larix kaempferi (assembly GCA_027924585.1). Lineage (NCBI taxonomy): Eukaryota > Viridiplantae > Streptophyta > Pinopsida > Pinales > Pinaceae > Larix > Larix kaempferi. Next base: position 42,247,545 of record BSBM01000456.1, read on the forward strand.
AGATTATTTAGAATTAGAATTATTTGATAATATTGAGAATATAATAATGAATGTATGTTTGTGTATGAGATCATGATGATGACACTAGTGCACACTTGAGCATGCACAGTGGTACAAAATGAATAGAAGTTAAAAATACATATAGAAGATCAAACGAGAGGCAACCACACAAACATAAAAGATAAGTATTTGAGTTGTTATTTGAAATAGTAAATGATATTGCTTGTATGCATATTTTTATTCCTAGAATATATGATGTTGAGTGTAAACATTCATAGAGCATTGAACAGTATACTACTAATATGCATATGATTGGTAAGTTGGACAAACATTCCATTGTTGCTTGTCTAGAATGAAACCTCTTTGCTGACATGCTGAGAGCTGTGCACACTCTAGATAGTATGTTCTGGTAGAGATGGAAGGCATCTAGATAGCCACTGTATGCATACAGGATATGGGAAAGTGTTGTGCCAAAGTATTGGTCAAAATAGTTGCATAACTATGTAAATGATATTTGTATGCATAATAGGTTATCATGTCAATATGATTTGATGATTATGAAGTATTACTAATCATGTACTTAATTTTGATTTGTAGGAAAGATCATGATGAATGATGAACACTGAACAAGCGATGGATGTTCAACAAAAAAATATTTTCAAATCAAACACACTATAGAAGGCTTGTGGCTAGAAGATTCTCTTAGAAAGAGGAAGAGAATCATGATGAGATGTTTGCTCCAAGTGGCTAGATAAGACCATTCTCTTAATGGTGTAATTAAAGAAGAAGTATGAATCAGGTTCTGTATGGGTTCCCAGGATCGATAGTAAATTGATGAGAATACATGTGAGGATTTTTGATGTATATGTAACTTCGGAATGTATTTCACATATATGTATATTGTATTCCTATAGAGATGTTATTATTCCTCTATACGGAAGTGTCGTTATTTATATTGTAAGTGTCATAACTTATACTTGATGGGTTATTAGACCACCTTGTTGGGGTCGGCCCTGTATAAGTCATGTGGGTCGAAGGGTTATTAGACCACCCTATTGGGGGTCGGCCATGTGGGTCAAAGGGTTATTAGACCACCCTATTGGGGGTCGGCCCACTCAGCATTATGTTATGTGGTAAAGTTCGAGCCTACATGAGTTAGGTAAAAAGGCAAGTCAAGTCAAGTATAAATAGAGTGCGGGAGGCACTCTATTTACTCACTCACTTCTCACACATGCACTCAAGGAGGAGTGGCGCACTTATGGAGGAGGAGGATCTGCTGCTAGGTTATGGCTATCTCTCTTGGTTGGTTGTATCATTGCTCTATCTATCTCTGAGCAAGTTATTGGGGTTTTTCACCTTTATGGTTTTCCCCAAGTAAATCTTTGTGTCTCTTGTGTGCTTGCATTATTGTCTCCATGATTGATATGCTGTATATATGCTGTACATGTTGTTCTCTCAGTTAAGATCCTAGATCAGATTGAAGTAAATTCTGAAAATTTAACATGGTATCAGAGCTAGCCTGAAAGAAGGCATGATATGGCATGTATCACACTTGTTGCACTTACGATGCTAGGGCTTGATATAGCAAAAACCAGTCATCGTAGAACTTTCGCTATAAATCCGTTTTGGCGACGTTTTCGGATCTGAAATTGTTACAGGCCGAATCTAAGATCTCCAGGTACCTTGTGTCCAAAGGACAACCTCTAATTCGTTTTACTTTGTGATTTATGATCTGTACAATATAGGGTTTCTACCTCTTCCAGATCTGAGTCAAAATCAGGTGACCTTGGGAAAAATGTCATATCTTGGTCTAGGAAGCTCCAAATGAACTTTCGTAAAAAGTGACAGGTAGTACACAGTCTGTACTATCTCAGAAAACGTTTTCAGAGGCCGAAGTTGAACCAGTGACACATGGAACGCCGTACAAGTTTGCTCTCCTGTATTATCCCATAAACAGGTCACGTTGCGACACTTGGCATAACTCTTTCTCAGAGAGTCCAATTGAGGTCAGACCTATCAGGATGGAAATATAACAGGCCGAGATATCTCAGAAAACTTTTTCAGAGGCTGAAGTTGAAACAGTGACATGTGGCACGCCGTACAAGTTCGCTCTTCTGTTTTATCCCAAAACAGGTCACGTTGCGACATTTGGCATAACTCTCTCTCAGAAAATCCAATTGAGGTCAGACCTGTCAGGATGGAAAGCTAACAGGTCAGGATATCTCAGGAAACTTTTTCAGACCCTGTGGATCAAAAATTTCGGAGTTACACCAGAAACAATCAGGTACATATTTCTGTCAAAACATAATTATTTTTTGGTACCTTCATTCATGGCTTCCGGAATTTAGGGCTTTGAAGAAAGTTGGATTTTTTGTAATCGGAGACCATGGCTGAATGCTACTCATCAAAATAAAAATTTAGAGACCAAAATCAGAATTTTTGGTTGGGCAGAAGGCCGGGCTTGATCAGACCCTAGTTCGGGACTTTGATCAGGAAAGTGGAAAATTAGGGTTTCTGTAAAAATGGGAATTTTTGAAATCTGAGACCACGGCTGGAAGCTCCTCAGAAAAATAGAAGCTTAGAGCTTTGGATCAAACCTTTTGATTGGGAAAAAGAGTGGGATTCATCAAACCCCAGTTCAAGGTCACGTCCAGTGAATCCGGAAGTTTCAAAGGCAAAATTGAGGAGTGAAACTTTGCAGTTTTCAAATTATGAATATACCAATTTGATCAGCTCATCAAGGCGCATATTTCTATCCTTTCGGAAGTTTGAAATTCAAAGTTTGAATTTTTGGGGTTTCTCTGACAAACCCATATCCAGCTCCAAGTCCATTTCTTGCACATCAAGTGGATTGGGTTAATCCTAGAAGAAGATGGATTGGTCACCTACATAGGTGAAGAAGTTCCTGTTTCAGAGGGAGATGAGGCTAAGGCCTTACATAAGAAGATTACAAGCGATCTCGACAGGTATGACTCATCGAGGTATGTTTTGATATTTGTCCATGATTAAGTTTATGGTATGTTTGTCTTCATGTTATTACAGTTGAGTACAATTTTGTTTTTAGATTTGTCGTATCACCTTAACAAAATTATGAATGCATGATAGAAGATATTCATTGGTTAGGGTGTTGACACTTATGATTGTACTAATGCATTATGGTGTTGTATGAGGTTTATGTTGTCTACTAACATGAAAGGTACACCAAGAAAGACAAATCATGTTCTGGTCCAAGAACATATGATCATGATAACATGAGGACAAAGATTCATCCTTTGTCATGGATCTCACAGAAGATCCATTTACGAGGTATGTATAACTTGATTTTATAATGGCTAACCTATGAGATATGCAGGTTACTAGCACAAGTCATTGAAGAAGAAGAAGACATCATGTGAGTATGTTAGACATAAATAGCTAGCATGCTAATCCAGGTATGTTTTTCCTATATCAAGCTAGAATCCTACCTTGTGTTAAGATCTTATGCTGTTGTTGATAATGATTATTCATGAAGTCATAGGTTTGAATAAACATGATTATATACATATTATGTTTCTTACCATAATTGATGATATGACTAACCAGAAGAATCATGATGGTATAGGTTTGAATAATCACAGGTTTTATGCATTTTATATCTCTTATCTTGATTGATGATTCAACTAATCTGAAGAGTCATAGGTTTGAGTAATTACAGGTTTAGACATGTTATGTTTCTTATGATTTGACTAAACCTTGAATGCTAATGCTTATTATTTTGTTTGAAATGATCATGACTATACATGCTTGAGATTATTGTGTTTTAATAGTATTCTAATGAATTTTTGATTATGTATGAGACCTCGGGGATAACACAATGATGATACTAACAAGCATGCATAGGGATCAAGAATGAGTATAAGTTCAAAGACAGGTGATCCAGGAAGCAAAGATCAAGAGGGAGCACACTCCAGTTGTTCCTGCAATAAAGCAAAGGAGCACACTTCAGTAGTTTCTGCAAGGATGCAAATATTCAGAGGGAGTTGACCATCTTTCTACATTCCACAACAGAAAGGTGTAGAAGAAGCTACTTTAGATTAGGACTCCAACAGCTCCTGCAAGGAAGCAAAGACTCAGAGGGAGTTCACCCAACGAACAAAGAAAGATAAGTATTTTAATCATCATTTCTTGCATATTTGTTTGTTTAAATAATACTGTTCAATAATGTATACACTGATGTTCCTAGAATTAGGTTGTGTATTATGCATATTAGAATAGTTGCATTGATGAACAGTATACTACTAATATACATGGGTAAGTGGCCTATGGCACTGTACAACATTCCATTGCTACTTATCTAGAATGAAACCTCTTTGCTGACATGTTGGGAGTTGTGCACACTCTTAACAATGTTCTGGTAGAGATAGGAAGGCATCTAGAAAGTTACGGGATATGGATAAATGTTGTATTGAAGCATTGGCTAAGATAATTGCATGACTGTATGACATATTTCTTTATGTGTAAGAATTTGTTCTGAAAACTATGAGATGTTTTCTAATCATGCAATTTAACTTGTTGTGTAGGAAAGATCGTATGCCATCTCCTACAAAAGAAGAACTACAACATTTGTTCAGCAATAAAGATATCTATTGAAGATATTGAAGTTCCCAGGATCTGGGATGAAGAAATGGAATGCCATGATCCGTCGATCATGAAGAATGATGTTTGGGATGTAATCCCAATACCTGAAGGGAAGTTTGTTATGACTTCCATATGGAACTATTAGATCAAGCATGTTGCAGATGGCAGCATAGAGAAATATAAAAGTGACGAAATGGATTCAAGACAGCTTTCTTGAATGGTGTAGTTGAAGAAGAAGTGTATGTGGAGCAGCCACTTGGTTCTGAGACACATGATAGGAAATCATATATGTGCAGAACTTGGTATGGTGAAGATAGATTGATTGCCGACACGCAGCGGAAGCTTACTACCGAGTTCGAGATGAAGAACTTGGGGATGATGCACTATTTGTTTTTGGCATGGAGGTGTGGCAAAATGCAAAAGGAATCTTCCTTGGACAAGGGAAGTATGCAGTAGAGATCCTGAAGAGGTTCGGGATGATGGATTGCAAGGCCATGGCCACACCTATGGCATCAAATCTGAAGTTTCTATGTGATGCTTCATCTGAGCTGGTTGATGTCTCTATGTATCGTCAGATGATTGGGTCCTTGATGTACCTGACGAACACGAGACCGGATATTTGATTTGCTGTGAACACATTGCGCCAGTTCCTGACGGATCCGAGGAGTGTTCACCTGGTTGCTGTAAAGCATGTTCTGAGGTACCTGAAGGGTACAGTGGATTATGGACTCAAGTATGAGGCGAATCAAAAGTTTAACCTGCAGGGTTATGTTGATTCATATTGGGCTGGCAGTGCTGCAGATAGGAAGAGCACATCTGGGTGCTGCTTCAGTATGGGATCAGGTGTGATCTCTTGGTTTAGCAGGAAGCAGTCCTGTGTAGCACTGAGTACAGCTGAGGCAGAGTATGTTGCATCCTGTTCAGCTAGTTGTGAGGCAGTATGGCTACGGAAGCTACTGTCTGAGTTATTTGATCTCCCGCTGGAAGCTACTGGTATCTTCTGTGATAACCAGAGTTGTGTGAAGCTGTCCGAGAACCCAGTGTTTCATGACAGGTCGAAACACATAGAGATCAAATATCACTATATCGGGGATATGGTGCAGAGAGGAGCTGTGAAGCTCCTGTATGTTGCGACGGACGAGCAGATTGCAGATGTGCTGACGAAGCCACTAGCCAGAGTGAAGTTCGAGTACTTCAGAGAGAGGCTTGGCGTTCTTCAGATCGAGGACACTTCGAGGAAGAAGTGATGGACACATTTGCTGAAGCCATTCCAAGCATGTTGGAAGGAGGATCCTTCACATGGCTGTGGATGTAAGCGCTGGATGATGAGCATCAGGATGATGTTCTGGTTTCTGCTTGGATATGATCAGTTGGATCATTTTATGTATGTATGTACGCATCATGTGGATGCTGGATATGATCAGTTGGATCATTTTATGTATGTATGTACGCATCATGTGGATGCTGGATATGATCAGTTGGATCATTTTATGTATGTATGTACGCATCATGTGGATGATGGATATGATCTATTGGATACATTGTGTGGATCATGTATCTTTGTATGATCAGGTAGATCATGGATGCTGTTGGATACATTGTGTGGATCATGTATCTTTGTATGATCAGGTAGATCATGGATGCTGATGGATACATTGTGTGGATCATGTATCTTTGTATGATCAGGTAGATCATGTATGTTGATGGGTACATTGTGTGGATCATGTATCTTTGTATGATCAGGTAGATCATGCATACTGATGGATACATTGTGTGGATCATGTATCTTTGTATGATCAGGTAGATCATGCATGCTGATGGATACATTGTGTGGATCATGTATCTTTGTATGATCAGGTGGATCATGTATGTTGATGGATACATTGTGTGGATCATGTATCTATGTATGTATCAGGTGGATACTTGGATGATCGTGGATGACGAGCTTCTCCAGATGACATGCAGCAGGATGTTGCAGTGATGATCATGTGTACATCAGGATGATGTTTGATGAGTATCAGATGATACTTTGTGGCCGTGGATCAGGTTGTGCAGGAAAGCATGTAATTTGTGCCCTGGGAGATTTGCAGATGGTCTTTCGAGGTTTTGCCTATGGCATGTAATTCGGTGCCCTGGGACATCTGGCAAATGCTCTTGCGAGGTTTTGCTTGGGAGGACATGTAATTTGTGCCCTGGGAGATTTCAGGTCGGAGTTGTGTACCCGTAACATCCTGAGATGCTCTTGCGAGGTTTTGTCCTATGGCATGTAATTTGCTCCTGGGAGATCTGGACAGGATGAAAAAGGCCTCAGATGCTTCAGCCAGGTTTTGCCATGACCACATGTAATTTGCTCCTGGGAGATCTGGATAGGATGAAAAAGGCCTCAGATGCTTCAGCCAGGTTTTGTGGTGGACCACATGTAATTTGCTCCTGGGAGATCTGGACAGGATGAAAAAGGCCTCAGATGCTTCAGCCAGGTTTTGTGGTGAGATCACATGTAATGTGCTCCTGGGAGATCCGACAGGTAGAGCCGCGTGCTCGTAACAGCCTAGGATGCTTCAGCCAGGTTTTGTGATGGGTCACATGTAATGTGCTCCTGGTAGATCCTACAGGTAGAGCTGTGTGCTCGTAATAGCCTGGGATGCTGCAGCCAGGTTTTGTGACGCACGTAATAAGTCCTAAGGATTCCACAGTATGGCCAGTGATGATGAAGACCTACAGGTGGTGGGCCTACATCCAGTATGAAAAAGGACTGGCTCTGTAGAACTTCCTATGACGAGTAGATTCAGAGATTGATTGAGATAGCAGCAGCAGTGACGATGATGATGACTCGATGACGATTATCCAGTGATGATGATCCAGAGAAGATGACTTGTGCTAGAAGAACTGTGCTGAGAAATACCTTCCTAGTTAAGAGGGAGTGTTGATGTATATGTAACTTCGGAATGTATTTCACATATATGTATATTGTATTCCTATAGAGATGTTATTATTCCTCTATACGGAAGTGTCGTTATTTATATTGTAAGTGTCATAACTTATACTTGATGGGTTATTAGACCACCTTGTTGGGGTCGGCCCTGTATAAGTCATGTGGGTCGAAGGGTTATTAGACCACCCTATTGGGGGTCGGCCATGTGGGTCAAAGGGTTATTAGACCACCCTATTGGGGGTCGGCCCACTCAGCATTATGTTATGTGGTAAAGTTCGAGCCTACATGAGTTAGGTAAAAAGGCAAGTCAAGTCAAGTATAAATAGAGTGCGGGAGGCACTCTATTTACTCACTCACTTCTCACACATGCACTCAAGGAGGAGTGGCGCACTTATGGAGGAGGAGGATCTGCTGCTAGGTTATGGCTATCTCTCTTGGTTGGTTGTATCATTGCTCTATCTATCTCTGAGGAAGTTATTGGGGTTTTTCACCTTTATGGTTTTCCCCAAGTAAATCTTTGTGTCTCTTGTGT